>FR990107.1:21072500-22490000 GCA_905404275.2 Hedya salicella | reverse complement strand
GTCAACAATTTTAAGCGCTACGCGGGTTCAAATTGGATGCAAGTGGCGAGACACATGAAGACGTGGAAGGCTATGGAGAAGGCGGGTAAAACACGGGCTGCGTTAGATTAGTATTTTTTAACGTTAAGGGTCTATTTTACCATGTTCTGTTCGTTTTTAACATCCGATAGATTGTCAAATGGTGAAAAGTAGTCGAAGTAATAATAATAATAAGCCTGATATCGTGCTCGCAGATTGATCAAAGCGCCGGGCAATACTCATCACCTCACATGACGAGAACCTCGTGAAGGCTGAGAAGGACAAACTCAGCAAGTACCTTTATCTGGCTCACGAGGTCACCGCCATGTGGGATGGTGATTCGACGATTATTGTCCCGATAGTCGTTTTGGCAAACGGTCTTATAGCGAAAAGTCTCGACGAACATCTTAAGAGACTCTCGCTAGATGACTGGATCAAGGGTCAGATACAGAAAGCAGTAATCCTGGACACGACCCGCATTGTCAGGAGGTTTCTCTCTGTGCAGCCCTAACCACACGTAGCTTGGGCCCTGCCCTGCTGCCGGCGGCACCCTAGGTTAGGTTTTTTATAATGTGTTTATATTTTGTATTTTACTTTTTACATAAATATGTATCTATATATGTATATAAACGGAAAAGTCCTGACTGACTGACTGACTGACTGACTCACTTAAATCAACGCCCAGCCCAAGCCGTTGGACCTCGAGAGCTGAATTTTTAACAATCAGTCGTTTTTATAACGTTAGTATCCACTAAGAAGGGGTTTTTTAAAATTCAGCTCCTAAGGGGGTGAAATGGAGGTTCAAAGTTTGTAAGGGGAAACAAGATTAGTTAGACTGTTTTATTCGAAACTTTACAGGAGTATTCCTAACAATAAATGAGTAAACACGTGTTTCAGGTTTTTTTTTAAATTCAACTTCTAAAGGGATGAAATGAGGGTCCAAAGTTTGTATGGGGAAATCAGATCAGTTTCGACTATTTAATTTTTAACTTCACATGAGTATTTCTAACAATAATTGAGTAAATACGTGTTTCAGGGTTTTTGAAAATTCAACCCCTAAGAGGATAAAATGAGGGTCCAAAGTTTGTATCGGGAAATCAGATCAGTTTCGACTATTTAATTCTAAACTTCACACGAGTATTTCTATCAATAAATGAGTAAATACGTGTTTCAGGGTTTTTGAAAATTCAACCCCTAAAGGGGAAATTTGGTTTCAATGTCTAAAAGTCGACATGGGTATTGTTTCTTTGGTTTACCCGGTCGCTGATTACGAAAACAACGATTTTAAAATCCGACGTGGCGGACGTGAAATACTATCTCCCCTGTCGGGGTGCGATGGGGTTGAAATGTCAAAATATCAATATGGGTGTCGTTTTTAGGTTATTTGGGACTTTAATTACGAAAATGGCATCGATTTTGAAATCCAATTTAGCGGACGTGAAGTATCATCTCCGTGTTGGTGTGCGATGGGGTTGAAATGTCAAAATATCGATATGGGTGTCGTTTTTATGGTTTTTGGGGACTTTAATTACGAAAATCGCATCGATTTTGAAGTTTTATATTGTGGATTCTTGCCATTGAAAGCATTTGTGCCAAATTACAATTCAATCGGTCCGGTAGTTTCGATCGAAAATCGGTTATAACAGACGGACCACCCAAACTTTGTAACGGCATTAGGTTGCAAGTCAATGTTTTGCACCGGAACGTAGTAGAGGCCACTATTTTATTTATTTATTATTCAAAAAAGTTACATAAAGTTACATTTTGACGGGATCTTGAATTATACTCATTGTTTTGCGCAGGGAAAGTCCCGCTTTTTAGAGTTCCGTAGCCAAAATGGCAAAAACGGAACCCTTATAGTTTTGTCATGTCCGTCCGTCCGTATGTCACAGGCATTTTATTCAAAAACTACAAGATGTATATTGATGAAATTTGGAGAATAGGTGTCATGTATAAGCCGTTAACTTAGTTTGATAGTTAAATAACAAATAAAAAAATATCTAGGGGGGCACTCCATACATGTTACTGAAAGTGTTTTTATTTTAGCAAACATCAATCTGTGGCCCATATTTCGATATTTAGTTTAAAAACACAATACAATACAATAACTCTTTATTGCACACCTCAGAAAACAGAGTACAGAAAACAATACATTCAAGGAGAGGTAAACAACAGGCGGTCTTATCGCTAAACAGCGATCTCTTCCAGACACCCTTAGGGTAGTGAAAACATTGCACTGAAGTTTCTAAGAAATAAAAGAGTTAGGGAATATTTTGTGTCCTCCCCCCTCCCTCTATTTTCTAAACCGTAAGTCGTAAAAAAATTACAAACGTCAAACTTAATAAAAACTTTCAACGAAAATTGTGTTCAATACGATCGGAAATACGGTTTTTGAGATATTGCCGAAAAACTGCGCTTTTCAACAAAAGGACGTAAGCCGCATGAAGATTAAGCTCTTTTGCTGGTCTGTAGTGCTTATTTTTGTAGTTACGGCTGCGGAACTGTACACTAAGCATGGTCCTTCCTGCTCTTAGCTGGTTTTTAAATTCAAAATTACTATTCAAGAGTAGAAATCTACATTAATCATAATCTCGTAGTAGTAGTAAGTCATTGCCGGCGTAACAATTCAACAATTATTGCAAACATTTAAAAAAAAAACTAAGGGAACTGCCTTCACCAAAACGTCGTATACCGAGACCTCCAGAAAGTAACAAATACTTTTTCGAAAACTGTATCTTAATCGGTTCAGCCAAACGCGAGATAATCGCGGACAAACATACATACCTACATAAGGGTCAAACTGAGAACCACCTTTTTGTAGACGGTTAAAAATTCATATTCATATTCTTTATTGCGTACCATGATAATTATAAAGTGTTATAAAATATACAAAAGTATCACATGGACCCTGTAAGGGTTATTGCAAAATCTTAAAATCTATATTTTTACTTAAGTAGACATCTTACATACTATATTTATATAACAAAGTAACGCAACAGTATTTAAACAATATTTACGAAGTTCCACAACAATTTTGAGTTAAATTACGTTTAGTACGCGGGCGAAGCCGAGAGCAAAAGCTAGTATATACATATATGTAGGATTGGAACTGGCTGAGTGTAAGATGCTGGCTGTTAGACGATGAAAGTAAGTTTGAATAGAATGGAATAAGGAATGTGTTGTGTTGACGGATGACAGAAAGTCTCAGTTGATGGTTGGAGTTCGTGCTGTACATAATTATGTAAAGTATATATAAAGATGTTAAGAAGATCTTTTTTTTTCCCTGTCCCACATATATATTGTAAAAAAACCTACCCTTAGAATGAAAATAAATAATTGAATAATAATAATAAACTTTTATTTCGCCAATTAACTATTACAAAATTGTCTTAATTATACTTAAATCTTTTACAATTGTGTTATAACTAATTTATAATTGGTACACGCAGAGGAGATGTACAGATTCTCCAGATCAATGTTAGTATAAAATATAAACTATTTTTTTTTTCAGAGATGTATAATGTCTCTAGGCGTCACAACATGCGATAAAATTAAATATAATAATTTGATTGAATTCTACTGAGATGTATGTAGGTCTCTTAGGGGTGAAAGTGAAAGTGAATAATATCTCCACTGCCAAGAAATATATACCTAAGACTCTTAAGCGCTGCTAAATGTCACGCCAATTGAGTCTACAGCTGCCATGTTTCCCTAAAAATCTTTAAAAGCAAAACACTAAACAGCAGCTTTCAAGAGCGGGTCCGATGCTAACAGCCTTTCTATAAAACTTAAGGGCCCGCCACGACAATGCGCGACCAGCGGCATAGCAAGC
The DNA here is from genome assembly GCA_905404275.2 of Hedya salicella. Lineage (NCBI taxonomy): Eukaryota > Metazoa > Arthropoda > Insecta > Lepidoptera > Tortricidae > Hedya > Hedya salicella. The sequence goes on along the minus strand of FR990107.1, from coordinate 22,486,150 downwards.
GATTTCCTAGTACATTGCATGTGATGCCAACTAACTTCGGTGCGGGAAGTGACTCATCCGAGCAATGAAGAGAGAATACGCTCGCCGCGCCGCAAGTCGCGCGTTCTTGTGGGCGGGGCGTAAGTGCATGTCCTCTCTCGTCTGTCTCGCATCGCTTCACATGAAATAAGTTAACTCTTTTACTAAAGGAAAGATAAAAGTTATGGCCTGTTTGCACGGATGACCTGATTTACGTCCATTTCAATTTTTACGGTAGTCTAGTGAATGTTAATGTCTAATGCTCTGTTTTTATTGACGGTTGATTACTTCGACTACTTTTGACTATTTGACAAAATTTATCAGATGTTAAAAACTAACATAACATGGTAAAATAGACCCGTCACGTTTAAAAATACTAATCTAACGCAGCCCGCGGTTTATCCGCCTTCGAACATAGGCCTTCTCCATAGCCTTCCATTAATTCCTGTCCCACGCTACTTGCATCCAATTTGAACCCGCGTAACGCTTAATATTGTTGACCCATCTTTCCAGTGGACGTCCTCTACTCTGCGTGGTTTATCTGTCTCCATTCCAGTGTTCATCTGGTCCATCTCTCGGCATCCATATGAGCAATATGTCCAGCCGATCTCCATTTCCTGCTTTCTATAGTGGTGACCAGGTCCATGACCTTCGTCTTCTCCCTAATCCACTCGTTGCGCTTACGATCTAGTACGGTAATGCCGAGCATCGCTCTCTTCATAGCTCTTTGCGCGATTCGGAGTTTGTCAGCGGACCTTTCAGTCAGTTTAGTGGTTTCCATCCCGCTTTTCCACTGAAAGAATGCACAGATTACGAGGGTTGCTACTTATATATCCGGAAACAAAAAAACAAACAAACGTACACGGCTGAAAATAGTTTTATTGTTTTTCAAAGTATTCCCCTTGATGATCTATGCACTTTTGCATTCGCGTGAACCAATTTTTAAAGCACTTCTGCCACTCCGCCTGAGGTACCTCCATAACGTGTTGTTTGAATGCGTCGACAGCATCTTCAGCGGTCGAAAATCGTTGACCGCGTAATTTATTCTTTATATTTGGAAATAAATAAAAATCGTTGGGTGCCAAGTCAGGGCTGTACGGCGGATGACCCGTTAATTCCACATTTTGACCCTCCAAAAATAGAGTTGTTTCGCGTGACGTATGACAGCTGGCATTGTCATGATGAAGAATGATTCTTCGTCGCTGGTTAGTTTTACGAATTTGTTCAAATACTTCCGGTAAGCAAATGGTCGTGTACCACTCTGAATTAACCGTTCTACGGTTTTCTAGTGGCACTGTAGCTACATGGCCATTAATACCGAAGAAGCAGGCCACCATTTGTTTCAATGTACTTTTTGCACGAGTAACTTTCGTAGGGTTCGGCTCATTTTGAAACACCCATACCGTTGATTGTTGCTTCGTTTCGGGATCGTATGCATAGATCCAGGATTCGTCACCTGTATAGATGTTATAAACGGCTTTTGAGTCACCACGGTTATATTTTTTTAACATTTTATTGCACCATTCGACGCGAGCATGTTTTTGCTCATTTGTTAAGTTGTGGGGTATCCAACGCGAACAAATTTTTTTTACAGCCAAATAATTATGTAATATGCTATTAATGCTGGTCATAGAAATACCCAGAGTCGCCTCTATCTCGCGGTACGTAACATGTCGGTCGTCCATTATAAGTTTTCGCACAGCCTCGATATTTTGTTGTACAACGACCGATTTCGGGCGACCTGCCTTAACTTCGTCCGTAAGCATACTACGTCCACGATTGAACTCACTAAACCAGTGATACACAGTAGTTTTAGATGGGGCTTCATCACCAAAAGTTGAAGTTAGTTGATCTATGCACTGTTGTTGCGTTAAACCACGCCGAAAATCATAATAAATCATAGCACGAATATTTTCACGAGTGAGTTCCATTCTTGCTGCGAGATGACATTTAAAACCCGTCAAAAACAAAACACGAGCGTTAATAAGGAAGAAAAAATATACCTTATATACTTAAAAAAGTTCAAATTTTACCATGGCGGTCAAATATGCTATTTAAGAAGATTGTAATCCCGGTTTCCGGATATATAAATAGCAGCCCTCGTATACAGTCTCGTCTTGTTTTGTTGCTTTGTAAGCGATTTTTTTAATTGTTCCCTTTATCTGTTTTGGTCAGTAATAATAATAACCATTTTAGAGGTCCTGTAATTTGTGTCCACCTCCGAAGGAGCGAGGCGTGAGTTGACTAGCGGACAAAACAAAGCTTTTCTGCGCAGATTTGGTGCTGTAAATGGTTTTTTTTTTGTATTGTATTGTGTACCCGAAAGTAAGGCGGTTGAAATTAATGAATAATGGCCCACTTTATGATAGGTACTTATAAATATTACCTTGTTTTTCAGGGCAAAGATTCGCAATGATGGAGATGAAGTGTGCCCTGAGCATGATCTGCAACAACTTCAGGATTGTGCCGCAAATCCGTAACTACCGACCGGCGCTCGTGGCGGACTTAGTGCTGCGGGCGATCGAACCCATCCACGCGAGCTTCGTGCCTCGATAGTAGCCTGGATCCGATATTTACCCGTCACCAAAGTTCATCGAAAGTAGATCTATAATGCCATTATAAGTTAAATGTCCCTACTTGACACCGTAACTTCAATAATGAATGGACACCCTGCTTGTCAGCTGTCATTGCAAATCGAACGAGGAGACGGCGCTGTTACTGTAGTAGCTTATTATGAAACAAAAATGTATTCTGTAATTACAAATTAACTTGAGCATCATTATTGTAATTCTAGTTATAGTAAGTCTAGTTATAACTTTTAATTTTATTAAAAGCAATGTTATTGTTCATATTTATTTTAGCGAACTGTCTTCACTTATTTATTTAAGAAATATAGAGACAAACTAAGGTGCCTGCAACTTCGTTCGCGGAGGAGGGAAAGTCATAACCCCTCTTTTTTCTTCGTTGTAGTCGGGTAAAAAGTATCCTATAACCGATTGTGGATATCCATCAGCTATCCGTGTACCCAAAATAGATGAAATCCGTTTAGCCGATTTGGCGTGATGACGCAACAACGACACATACATTATACAAAAAAAAAAGTGTATTGGTACATATAAACACACATAAATAAGTATCTTAAATCAGCTAATTTAAGTTTAACCGACGCAGAAAATATGACTCTTGATATGGGAGACCGGGGTAACGTTGTCTCACGGGTCGATTGACATTGTCCCAGAGGCTACAATGAACTATAAATCAGTAGTAAATGATCGCGAGATCTATATCTCGCTCTTTCGACACCAGTCGATGAACTTAATCATTCGTTCATTTTTCTATTATAGCCGTCGTGTGACAAATAACCCGTGTGTCATCTTTACCCGATAACCCCTAAGTGGGGCATACGCTGCCACACATATTAACCTTTAGAAGCTGCAAGTATCACTCTACTACTAACAGATGTCGGTAAATATGCTATGAATGACTAATAATGATGATGTTGGTGATGACGAAGACGATGATAATGATGACGACAACGACGACGACGATGACGATGATGATGCTGATGATGTAAGTTCAGTGATAAGATAATGCAATGTACTATGGATCGAGCTGGTCTGATGATCAAGAGAGAATGTTGCTATAGGATATTTGGTGTCCTTAACGCAGACCCATCGAATTTAAACCCCCACATTTATGATCATAAAAAAGTTACAAATAGGCTTATGTCCTAAAAAGATTAAATATCGGATACATATGTTTTCTTTTAACCCCTGACAAAAAAGAGGGGTGTTATAAGTTTAACGTGTCTGTGACTCTGTGTATCCGTGTATCTGTCTGTGGCATCGTAGCGCTAATACCGATTTTAGTGCGGTTTTTTTGTGTCATAGATAATTTTATCCCAAATGTTCTTAGCTTTGTTTGATGAAAATCAGAGCACTCGTCTTCAAGATATTCAGCTTTTAGTGGAACAAGTGACCGGATCTCAGCGAATATTGAAGCTAGGAACTCCAAATTATAAAATTTGTTATGTTATTTATGTCGGGGGGTTCTATAGTTATGTCAATGGAACAAAAATTAATGAAGATATAGCCCGTTAAAGTTCCCCGTGACGTCAGCTGTTTTTCGCACGGCGTGACGTCATGCGCCCTTTGACGCGCTTTATCTATGTATTTTTATGTTTGATTGACAAAAGAAAATATTTTTTGATAATCTGACTCCTGGGTAAAAATAATAATATTCTAACTAGTCCGAATATTATTTTTTTACCCAGGAAACTATTCTATTAGTAGTAGTTAGTAGTAGTAGTTAGTTCAGAAGGAGTTCCTACGAGACTATGGACGTAACGCGACATCTGAAACATCGAAGAATTACGAACGTACGGTAATTCAATAATACTTAGCATATTTGTATGAGATTAAGCTCCGTTTTGTTGTGTTGTCATCAAAACGTAATACACTGGGTGTAAGTAATTTTGTATCTAGTTTTCAATTCGCAATAAACTTTCCTATGAACACACTGAAGTAAGTGGACCACGTAGTACTATCTTACAACTAAATAGGGCAGGGCAACCCAAGCTTCCTTTTCTTTTAGTATAAAAGGTTTCGTGCACATTAAATGTGAGAAAAGCCAATAAATCGTTCACTCGAGTGTGCGCGTGACCTACACATAAAATATAAACTTTGGAGCATTCGAGAGAGCTTATTTAAAATTCATTGTTTAATGGAGTTTTGTGGTGACCGCGCGTACATACAATAAAGGGAAATTGTTCGCGTGTCGCCGTAGATCTTTGTCACATGTTTACTCTTATTCTCTTCATTCATAATCCAGGCACAGTCTAGAAATTAATACAGTCATCCGACGAAGCCGTCTAGACAGAGCAATCGTGCGGGGGGCAAGGGGCGAGACGCGGGTGGGGCGAGCCCGAGCTGCATAGTCCGTATTAGTTAGTAGCTCGGGACATGTCAGTGTCATTTACGCAAACATCAAAGGTCCACTGTATATTTTTTACACTGTGATCCTGAAGCCAGATTTGTTAACCCTTTGAACGCCAGCAACGCCTTAAGGTGACATATTTTTCTTCCATTATAACATGATTTCCATTATGTGAAAAGCTGTTTGGTAAAATACTAAAATAAAATAATTAAGCCCTTTTGGCACATGTGTAACTGTCTACAGATTGGGGCCATCTGGCATGTATTTTACCTTTACTTATTTGTTTTCTTAAAGTGGGTAGTTTGCACAAATTGTAACTTTGACAGAGGAAAATCTTTTCTCAGTCTACCCGTGACTATGGAGAGCTGAAAAGCTTCCGAAACGTCGGAAAGTCAAATGAGATAATATATGCTATATAATCCGTTAAAATTGTTTTATTTTAATAATTTGTATTATTAATATAAAGTTGCATTACGGTTAATTCAGCTTCAGGCCGGGTTTGTCATAGGAAAGTGCAATTTTGTACCTTAAGTGGCTGTCAGATACTACAAAGCTTTTTATTTTTTAAAGCGTCGGGTTTTTCTTTAACTAGGCTATGCAGCCACTGACATCTCCGCATTTAATATGAAAAGTTGGCAAAGCAATTTCAAGCGAATTTCCCTTCACAAACAAGCTTTTAAATTGAATCCTACTATCCTACTTCCTAATACCCTACTAATATTATAAACTAGAAATGCTCACAACTTTGTTCGTGTTAGAGAAAAAGTGATATTTCTGTTTTTGTTTCAGCGTTGTCGAATAAAAAACCGGCCCAGAGCATGTCAGACCATGCTCAGTATAGGGTTCCGCAGCCGCTTATGCACACTACAGATGAAAAAAATACGATATGAAAAAAAAGCACTAACAAAGGAGCGTATCTCTCCGGCACTTACGTCCTTTTGCTGAGAAGCGCAGTTTTTTGGCAATAACATAAAAACGGTATGTCCGACCATGTTGAAAACAATATTCGTTGGAAATATTTATTAAGCTTTGTTTGTATTTTTTTCATATGTTTTGGACATACCGTTTAGAAAATAGAGGGGGAGGGGGGGGACACAATATATGCTACTTTCGGAGCGATTATTATTCACAAAATATATTTTTTTTCTAGAAAACTCAAATTGTTTTTAGAAGACTTGTCGAAATATGTGCCACACATTAATATGTGCTGATTTTTTTTTTCACTTTCGGTTACATGTACTATGGAGTGCCCTCCCTAGAAATATATTTTTTTGATATGTAACTATCAAACTAAGTAGCGGGTTATACAAGACACCTTTGCTCTAATTTTCATCAATATATGTCATATAGTTTTTGACTAAAACGCCTGTGACATACGGACGGACGGACGGACATGACAAAGGTACAAGGGTTCCGTTTTTGCCATTTTGGCTACGGAACCCTAAAAAGTATTATCATCATCAGCCTATATAGGTACGTCCCACTGCAGGTCCCAGGCCTCTTCTCATGGATCATAGGGAATGGGCTGCAGTCTCCACGCTGGCCCAGTGTAGATTCGAGACGCTTGAATTTCTTCGCAGATGTATGCAGGTTTCCTCACGACGTTTCCTTCACCGAAAAGCTACCGTACCTAAATATCAAATGATATTCCATACAAAAAATCCGACAAACACGGTGGTACAGGATTCAAACCCAGGACCTCCTGCTCCAATTTTTCAGGTAATTCGTCATCGATATTGGATAATATCCCTGAGGTAAAGAGACATAAGCACATAAATACTAATTTTCAACACACTTGCTCGTAGTGGCTCTTATTACACCGTTTTTATGGCTGTAATCCAGTCCATTACACACGCGTTCTTTTTACATTACATAATCGAACTAGTGCCTTTTCATTACAGTTTTTTTTAAACTTCAGCAAATAGGTTTTAGTTACTAGAAATATTTTAGGTTATTTTAATAAATCGAAACTGGTACTTAAAAAGCAATTAATTTCAATAGATTATAAAGTTTTCTAAACAAAATAACATTTTGATTGTATTAAATTGATTTAATTATTCAGTTTATTATATTTTAATGGTTGGCTGATTGGCCTATTAGCCTTTGCCTCAACGTGCCCCAACGCTCGTGCGCGCGCATAGACAAATGCATCGGTCGCTTCGCGCCATTTTGATTTGATTTGACATATGTAATATTTACAAATATTTCGTATTGAAGTATGATTATTTATTTAAAATGTGAATATTATGTAAATAGTGTCAAGCAATGATACTTAAAATATAATCATTATGTAGGTACGTAAATTTAAGGTAGGTACTCATGACGGATTAATGTAAAACTTACGACTACAGGATTGGTTACGCACGTTTAACCTAGACCTAATTTTAAGTAAGGTACGATTGTTTTTTAGATATAGCCTCGAGTGTAGTTACCAACGTAACACACTCGTATCATAATGTACTATTCTAGGTCACTTGATGTAAAACTAAGCACGTTATATTCGTTCCGCCTTCTAATATTAGTATCCGCCTTAAATTCGTTTATCGCGGATAAGGGTATTTACCCTACAGAGGGGTTCTCATTAATTAAATAGGGAACATGCATGAAATTTTTTCATCGCTTTTCTTAACGAAACACCAAAATACCGTTAAAACTATTCCAAAAAGTCAAATTAACATTAAAATCGGTCAAGAAATACGTATGATATAAGCATTTTAAACTACTAATTAGACAGCGATTCGACAGAGAGGTCCGACATAGACTGTTACGTCACAGTCTACTACGGTCATATAAACTCCATATTAAATTCTGTTTTGCTAGAAAGAGATAAAATGAAATGTTTGATGGCTTATATCTTGGGTATTTTTAAAGTTATTTGAAAAATTCTTTTTGTCTAGTGTTTGTTACATGAATAAGCTTTTAATAAAGCAAAAATTAAAATTCATGCATATTCCCAATTATTTATTTATTAAGATTGATTAATTGAAAGAAAAATAATAATAATAATTGAATTATTTTTTAAATAAAATTTTATATACTTCAATTATACTACACTAATGAATAAATACTCAATATAAACTATCAAAAATAATGAATAAAATTAACATAATTATAATTTATCTTTCTAAGCATGTAAAATGAACATTGTAAAAATTGCATGTTGAAAATGAGAAATAATAAAAGGCTGAATTATTATATCATATAAATTATATATAAGGGTATTTTTCCGGGAAAAAAGTAGCCTATGTCCTACCCCGGGACTCAAACTATCTCCATACCAAATTTCATCCAAATCGGTTCAGCGATTTAAGCGTGAAGAGGCAAGAGACAGACAGACACACTTTCGCATTTATAATATTAGTATGGATATAGTAATTTGAATGCTACATGCAAATTTACAAAAAGATCTGTCTAAGGGAAGAAAAGTTATTAATTGTTTTGCCTCTCCTAAAATGTATGGGTTTTGCTTATAAGTCTCTTTCACATGAAGCCCTCAATATATACATTAACATTAATATTACAGGAAAATTATAGCACTAACTATTTATCTTACTTCTGTTTAATTTACAAAAATCAATTTTGAACAACCCGGTTGCGTTAAATTTGCACTTCTTTTGCATAGATATAAGGTAATTAACTTATCCGGTCAATTATTTTAGGTTAAGTGACACTTTTTACGGAACCCTCGGTGCGTGAGTACGATTCGCACTTGGCGGGTTTTTTTAAATAATCTAACTAGCTAACATACCAAATAGCGTTGGATTTTTCAACCACTCTAAGCAGGGGCTGCTTTTTCCGCATTTATTTTATGGTCGAAGCCATTACGAACAAATTTCCTCTCTCATTACAAGCTTTTAAATTAAATGCCATAAGCCAGCTAAATACGAGTATAATGTGAGGAAAAAATATTAATTAATGCACACGTATTTTTAAAATTTTCTTTTTAGCACACGTGGGTTAGCTATGCTCTCTAACGGACATTTCACAGACACTCTTTATCCCAAGCATCAATACTGGCCGGTAAAAAGTATTCTATGACTATCTGTGAAAGCCCAGATATCCGTGTATCCAATATTTGAAATCCGTTTAGCCGTTTTGGCGTGATGAAGCCACAGCGACAAACAAAAATACAAAAAAAAAACGATTTAGTCACCTCCAAATAGTCCGTTACTATATTTTTGGGTAGCTCACTTAATGAGAAATGGGATCCGGAAAAATAAATACGTATCAGAATTGAATTGCTAGAAGTACGTTAATGTAAATGAAGAAACTTTATACAAATAAAGATATTAACTTAAAGCTCACGTAGCGAATGGTCAAATGCTATAATTGTCGATATTTCTTTATGGCGTCGAAGGATGGACCATTGATAAGAACATGGAGGCTAAAATCAATGCATTCGAAATGTGGCTATACCGGAGAATGCTAAAAGTGTCAAACATTGAAGTTTTAAATATAATGAACAAAAACATGGAACTTTTGGGCACAGTAAAGAAAAGGAAATCCTCATATTTTGGACATGTTTATAGACACGACAAATACGACATAATCAGGAAAATCTTCGAAGGGAAAATCGATGGTATGAGGAGCAGAGGAAGGAGAAAGCTAACTTGGTTATAGACAACATCAAAAGCTGGTCCAACATCAATGACACTGCCAGTCTTTGCAGACTCGCACAAGACAGGGACAGTTTCCAGTCTTTTATTTAATGTTCTTCGAAGATAGACCATTAAATAAAACACTTCCGTACTTCCTAAATAGTCTGCCCGAGAAAATACTTCATGAGCCAAGCAAGCCCAAATTTAAAAAGTCCCACAAAAAATATTTGTTGCAGTCGCTTGAGTAAAATGATTTAATTAAAGTTAGCATCAAATATATTCGTTTATCTTATGATTGTATATAAATAATACATATTCTATAGTATTAATAGTATAGAGACTCGTGCCTGCAGTCAAATTGTACAATACAGTTTTGCAGGAAACTGTCTTAGAAATAAGAAATATGTACCTTGTTTAATAAATAAATAAATAAAACTAAAAATAGAAGATGGTCGCCGACATCCGTTGAGGATATGGCACAATGAAGAAGAAGATATTCTTTTGACAGCACCTTCAATATACAGACATCTCATATTGACAACTTTATACACTGTATTTTCACTGAAACGAATGAACATGTCTTGCTATTTCAGTCGGTCAGAGTACAAAAAGTACTGAGGTTGACTGAAGAAGCATGACAAATACGAACGTTTCCGAGACAATACGATGGAAAATAATTATGCACTACATCTGTACTTACTATAGATTATACTTACTTCGTTTCAATAAGATAAAAAACTGGCCAGAGTCGAGTGCGATTCGGACTCGCGCACCGAGGGTTCCGTACAAAATATATGCTACAAATAATCGTATCTATGAAAATCCCGTGTTAGCAGAGCCCTAATCCTAAGCCAAATGTACGCGATACTCAATTATTTTATATTGGTTTTTGACATAAAATTACACTATTTTTAGTCTTGGTTGTTATAGCGGCAACAGAAATTCATCTGTGAAAATTTCAACTGTCTAGTTATTACGGTTTATGAGATACAGCCTGGTGACAGACATACAGATGGACAGCGAAATCTTAGTACTAGGTAACCTAGTACTAAGACTTCGCTGTCCGTCTCTGTTTTACCTGTTTTACCCTTTGGGTACGGAACCCTAAAAACGTAACGTAATCTTTGACGTCGATCCCCCTAAAGTTGAGTATTATGGAACTATCTGTTATAATCGACTACTGATAGGGTTCTTCACAGCACCTAAGTTGCCCACTTAAAAGTTACGTCGAAGGAGATCGAGCTTACTCAAAGTTAGATAACGATGTCGACATATTTATATTCCGATTTTTAAACTTCCAAAAGTTGTAAAAGATACTTAACTTACTCTACTCGTTTTTAACGCCCGACGAAAAAAGAGTGACCTCATAATCATAAGTTAGCTGTTATTTGCGACTTCTTCTGCGTAGTGATGCAATTTATAGCCTAAGAAGGTGCAACTTTGTTCGTCGAGGAGAAGAAGTCATAACCCCTCTATTTTTCGTTAGCGTAGTCGGGTAAAAAGTCTCCTTTAACCGTCTGTGGATTACACAGCTACCTGTGTACCAAAACCAGGGGCGTATTTATCCTAGGGCCAAGGAGGCCATGGCCTTCGGTGCGCCTCGGTGAACGTCTTTGGAAGGTAAGTCAATTATGAGTTTCCTTAGCTAAGGTTCAAGAAAACATTTTTGTATGCCATTTGAAAATTATCAATTTTTTTCTAGACTAATGGATAATACTTCCTTTCCTATTCCGCAAATAGTGTCTTAATTGGTTAGATGGGACAATACATTCCGCTTATGCGCATATTTCCCTGCAGTTTCACCATTAAACAGTATACTGTTCACTGTTTGGTGGTGGTTTGTGTGCGAGACACGTGTCGAGGATTATTATTATAATCCTCGACACGTGTCTCGTGTTTCGCTTTTTTACCAGGCATCATCCGGAGATGCAGCAAAACTTTGACGGTCCCGAGAAATTGTGTGTGACTTAGACACTATTTCGTGGAATAGCAAAGTACCTATAATCCATCAATCTAATATGGAATTCCGCAAAGTAACGCCTGACTCAATCAATTTTTTTTCTAGAAGCCTTAACTTAACTCAAGCTAATAGTAGATTGTTTGACAAGGGGCTAAAATAAGCCATTATGATACGAAGTGATTATTTAGACGAGATCACGAAGTGAGCGAGGACAAATATGTCTGAGTGTCATATTGGCTTTTAGCCACGTGTTACACTCTGCTTTTCACTTCGATTGCGAGAAAATAAAAAATACCTAACATTAAAATTGTATATTTGATAAATAAAAGTACAGTTTGAGCAATTCGATCGGATTTATTAATCAATCTGATCAGGTTGGTTTGTTTGTTTTTAATTATTCGTAAGTAGTATGTAGCTGGCCGCAAGTTTTATTTTCAGTTTCATAGAAATTTGTATGGGATTATATGGCTTACTTTTATTAAACCCTAGGGGCTAGATGAACTATTTTAGTCTCGTATGGAGATAGTTTGGGTTTCGGGGAAGGACATATAGGCTACTTTTTATCCCGGAAAAGTACCCTTATCCGCGATAAACGAATTTTAGGCGGACGAAGTCGCGGGCAGTGGCTAGTACTTAGTATAAATAAGATTGTTGTTTTTCTGGGATGAGATGTTGTCTCACTCTCCGTCGCGTATTCATTCTATCCATCTAAAATCACATCAGAGCGCGGTCCAAAATAATTTGAATCAAAGATATTCTCGTGTCATATTGACTTACATTTACATGTATATTACTGATATTTGTCAATGGACATGTGCGAATTGGTGGAGGGGGGAGGGGGTGCGTGACCTCGTGACGTATCCTTGTAGATACTTCCTAAGAGATACTCCCTCGGTCTTCATAAACGTTTATATGAGGTAGCGTGCCCTTATTTAATTAAGTACTACGGAGAATTCTTTCACAAGCACAAGAAAAAATCAATATCCTGGGGCTTTGAGGAAAATCAACATATATACGTACGCAAATTAAATAACGTGTTATTGACCGCTTTTACTATCGTTTACTTTAGATTATTATCAGTCAACCCTCGGAAACTACGAGTCAGAGGGTTTTTAACACGCTTTTATTACGTCGACCTGTATGTAACTAACTATGTAATGGAATCTAAGGTAACTAATTTAACCATCTTCCAAGGATCATAGCGTCATGATAATTGGTAGCTGTATGTAGTTCTGATGACAATACAATAATATGTTACTGTCGAACTGATCTGATGATGGAGCCGGAAGATATGAACTGGAACTTCATGATGGAACATCGTATCATAGCTTTGTTTGGATTTGTTAGTGAAGTCTTGTAAAGCGTGTATTTTGTTTTTTAAACTATTGTTCATCTTATAACTGTTACCTAAGTAAATCCACAATTAACTATTTCAATTTCTGCGGTCTAATTTTGGATGACAACCTGAGAGTAAAATGATTGATCCTTTTGCTAACATATTAACTTTACCGTGACACAGTTGAATCAAATGCGCACGTTTACCAAAATAGCGGGTTTATCTACTAGTACTCTTGCTCCGTGTAAAAGCGAATTGTGGCCGGATATTGCGTGGGAGTTCCTATTTGCAGCAATATATTTGGTCCAAAAATACTGTAATCTGTGCCAAGGTTCTGGTCCGTCATAACTTAACAAACATGGTAACTACCTGCGTTAAAGACGACCTAAGTAATTAAAGGTTAGCTAAAGAACCTTAGTGCATGAAGTAGACTAGGAATGAAATGAATCGACCGGATCTGCCAAGCAAGTAACCCGCATTACGGATGTTGGAGCCAAGACCTAGGCATAACACGTTTGCTGCGTGAACTTTTGTGATTAAAGCATTCTTACTCCAATGCCGGTGAGTGACACGCTTGCGTGATTTTATGTTTGAGTGCCACTGACACAAGGTTTGTGATCAAAAATTCTTACTCCTATGCCGGTGACACTCTTGTGTGATTTTATATTTGATTGCCAGTGACACAATTCATCAAATCACAACACAATTCAGATCAAACTTTCATTTCGGCCGGTATAGCGTAAGGACTTATTGGTTACTGACATAGACAGACATAAAATTATTGTTTTTAGTATTTGTTGCCATAGCGAAAACAGAAATACAGTGTCTGTGAAAATTTCAACTGTCTAGCTATCACGGTTCATGAGATACAGCCTGGTGACAGACGGACAGCGGAGTAATAGGGTCTCGTTTTGATTTCTATGCGTACGGAACCCTAAAAAAGAGGGATAGTTATGATATTTGTCCTCCTCCGCAAACTTAGTTATCTAAGAATAACTAGTAGTAATGAAATTATCGGAATTTGACGTTTGCAGAACACTTAACCTAATGAAAACTGTACACGTGTTTACATCACGTTATTGCACTGGGACACAGACACGACACGTGCCAACAACCGGGGTTGTTGGCACGTGTCGTGTCTGTGTCCCATAAGAAATCTAGATCGACGCAAATCTTCCCAATAATGGGTCCCGACTGTTTAAAATCGCTATGTTCCATATTAGAGTTTATTATTTGTTTTATGTGAGTATGGATCATGAATCATGAAACATTTCCATTATAAGTTAAGAAATTTCTAGGGTACTGGACTTGTTTTTTTCTTTTTAATTTTTTTACGCAGGCGGGTTTTTTGTTTTTTTTTTTTATTATTATTATTTTTTTACACTTTTTAGTTAAAATTATAAAAGTCTGTGCAGACTGAGGACTGTAAAAGCAGTCTGAACGCCTTTCGATAGCTTTAAGAGCAGTGTAGGTGAAGTAGAGAATAAAAAGTCACAGTTTATATCGAAATCCCGTTCCTAAACCAATACTTAGGCTTCCTATTTTAACTATGATATCTATCTGACTGAAGCTAATTCACTTGACGATTATTTCTTGTAAGTATTTCCAAAGGCTAGTAAGTAGTACCGATAACTTGTAGTAACGACATGTAACGACATCTGAATAGTACGGGGACTATTTGTATATTTATGTGTTCATTTGTATGCCACATATAGTGGGGTTATTGTCAATTGAATTAGCTTTGGCTTTTATACTCGAGCCGTATAATGGTTGGGGAGGGGGTAATTTTATTATTTCTTAGAATTCTAATTAACAATTATTGTGCAACATATTGGGTTTTCATGGAAAGTTACCAATGTTATGGTATAGTTGCAAATGTTGTGCAATACCTGTGGAAAGTTTACATACATCATTCCATTATGTAATTTATCGCCTTATGGGCTTTATACAATTGATATTTAACTTGAAAATATGAATATTATTCCTTTAACTGTTAAGTTGAGGCAATGATTTCATATCTTTCTATCGGGGTTAGATAGAAAGATATGAAATTAATTTAATGAACAAATCATACTTTTTATTAACTTATAAATCATGTAGGTATTTCAGGTCTTATTTTAAGTCTATATAATATTATATTTGTAATTGTGGGGTCATCCGGTACAAAGTCTGTAAATTTCGCAATCTTTATCCTCGGGGTTATTGAGAAGCTTGCACAGATTTATTACAATTAAATGAAATATTAGTGTGAACGGCGTGCTAACCAACTTTAAATCGTTATAGTTCCTAACTGGTAATTCAAAATTCAAAATGACAAAAAAAACCCAATAATGAATTTTAAATCCCTATTCAATGATACCCCACTCGATATAGTACGTCGATTTTTATTTTTTTATTTTTACAATATGGCGTCTCATCAGCGCCATTTTGAGTTTACATCACTTTCATGTCTTCAGTGACATTTGGACAGTTAAGACGAATCGATTGATCTAAGAATCATCAAAATCGGTCCACGCGTTTGGTATCTAGAGTGCCAGATAGGAACAAACATACATACATACATACATACATAAATACATACATACATACATATATAGACTGATAAACACATTACCCTCCTTTGCGTCGCGCAGTCGGGTAAAAATGTTTTTTTTTGTTGTTGTTTTCGGGGAGATTGAAAGATAAGTGGTGACGGATGACATGTTTTTGGGTTAATATTTTCTTCGGTTTCCGCTATTATTACTCATTGTAATAAAACAAATTAACGGATTATATCGCGTATATTATCTCATTTTAATAGTTCCCGACGTTTTGGAAGCTTTTCAGCTTTCCATGGTCAAGGGTGGACTAAGAAAAGATATATTTTCCTCTGTCAAAGTTACAATTTGTGCAAACTACCCATTTTTGAAAACACAAATAAAGGTGTACATACATGCCAGATGGGCCCAAGATGTAAAGACTACACACACGGTTACACATGTGCCAGAAAGGCTTAATTATTATATTTTAATAATTTACTTAGCAGCATTTCACAAATGAGGCGTACTGAGGAGAAAAGAAACGCTGCAAAAAAAACTCCCAGGCTACCTCATTACTAATTATAATATTTAAAAAAAACAGAGACTATTAACTTGTCTCAATACCTCAGACCCGTGAAGAGTAGCACCCCTTTGCAGATTGCAGGCATTTATAAGCTTGACTGCGAGTGTGGTCTTTCATACATTGGTCAAACGAAACGCAGTGTATCAACCCGGGTGCAGGAGCACATAGCAGATGTACGCGCTAGACTAATATGAGTTCCTGTTGTTATTTCTTATTATAAATATCTCATAATTTGAACCTCATGACATAATCATATATGGCATCTTTTAATTTTCTTTCCAATACGACGTTAATATTTTTCTATTATTTTCTAATGAATTTCATCCATTATGAATGTTTTATTTGACATTGTATTTATTTTAAATTGAGCAAGGTTGTTGTTTTATTACTTTTATATTTTTTCTAAAATTGTATTTGCACGCATTTAAGTATGTTTTATCGCAAATAAATGATTGATTGATTGATATTGGTACAGAAGGCCGTTGGCAACACTATGAGGCGTATATTTAACATGGAAAAGTGAAGAGATACGGATAGAAGATCATTCAGAGCTGGGAGCCCCGTTAAAGAGGCTTATAGCGCCAATTACCATAAACTTCTATAACTATTTAATCACCATCGTCTGTCGTCTCAAATTATATTGCAAAACTATAGTAACTGTGTGCTACACCCATCGACCAATATTGGTCTAACTGCAGAAGATTTAAAATTTGCAGAAATCTTGATAATGTATCATTGTCGGCTTGCGTAAATATGATCATGTTTCCCATTTCTGTTCGCAACTTAAGTGGCTTTCAATTCATTTTCGCTGTAAGTATCACAATCTTGTCCTCCTCTAGAGCATACTTTTCAACTCCACTACCCCTTCGGTTAGTATCTTAAGGAGTGATTTAATTATTTGTCATCTTTATGATCTTCGCAAAATCATCTTGTACCTGAACCGTTGCATACAACAGTTTTTCTACGACTAAAGGGCCATTCATTAATTACTTAGGGACAATCGCAAGTAACGCAAAGGAAGACGCCACGAGCGTTTTTTGACCGAATTATACAACGTTGTATATAGTCTTTGGTTTTAAAACTGAGTGAATCGGCCATTGTATTCTTTACGCCTAAGAGCTCATTTTAAAACAATAGTCCATATACAATAGTTTTTCTACAACTAAGGGCCATTCATTAATTAAGACAGATTTTTCGAACCCCTCCCCCCAGGGATCCATACGTAATTAATGAATGACCCTTTTGAATAAAGCACAAAAAGTCTAAATACTTATTTATATTTGCGCCGAAATCTGGCAGCAAACTGTTTGATACCTCTTTCGCCACGCCACGACACTAATTTCTTCGGAAGTACTATTTTTATCACTTTCAATAACCTCTAACAAGACAACAACCAATAACTTCAAGATGAATAAAATTTAGCGCCACGAAGAAAATTAAAAAGCGAGCTGTCAATATCTATGGCTTTATTATTTTTTAAATTCGCGTATACTTGCCAGTGATGAAATGTGTTATGATTTGAAAAAGAATTGGCGATTAAATATGTGTAGGTACGTAAATTGTAAAAAATGATTTTATTTCGTTGGCAGCAACGCATTTACGTACATTAATATTCTTTAATTTAAAACTGCATGAATTCGGCGGTTTCTTAAGTTGGTAATATAAATTATTTCAAATAACATTCGTTTGAGATTTAAAACTCACTGAATATAAATTATTAATTGAATTTTTTTACTCTGTGGTACCAACGAATACGTTAATAGCGACATTGTAACACGTTTAGCAGTGCGTTTTTGAGAAATAGATAGAGTTTTACAAGTCTTAAGTAATGTATGTCTTTATATTAGAGTTGGTCACCATTTAAACGACTGAAAGAAGTACAGGAGTAGAAAAAGATATTTTCAAAAAAAATATTGAAACGCATCATTTGGAGGTCACTGAATCGAAATATCTTATTTTTGTATGTTTTTATGTGTCGTTGTAGCTCCATCACGCCAAATCGGCTAAACGGATTTCAACTATGTTTGGCACACGGGTAGCTGGGTATCTTCAGATGGTTATAGGATGGGTGATTCTTGAAAGGCCATTTTTTGACCGTCCAGACGTAAAAAATACCCGTAGAAGTAACATATTTAACCTTACTATTTTTTTACATTAAATTACGAGCTCATCTAACTGGGACACGGTGTTTTTTTTGTTTAAAGTAAGTAGAATTAACCGCAATAAAATATTCAACACCTAAAATCTTAATAATAATAATAATAATAATAATAAGTCTTTATTTTCAGATAACTATGATCCATACATTATTTTTTTTTAGTAAAATACTTATACCTATGTTAGTTTAAAAATAATAATAAATACGTTAATACATTAAAAACAAATTTCCAATAAAATTCCATCAAAATCCCAATTAAAATAAAATGTCTGATTACAAAAAAAACAACGACAAGATAAGTAATAAATTTTAAAACCTAATAAAATGAAATAAAGAAATTAATATAAAATTGACAAACTAAAATTGTATAAAAAGATTAAAATTGTAAAATTAAAATTGTATAACTAAATAAATTGAGAATTAATAAAATAAGTTAATACATTAAAACAAATTTTCAATAAAATTCCTTCAAAATTCCAATTAAAATAAAATAAAATGTCACATTACAAACATAAGAACAAAATAAGTAATTAATTTTAAATCTAATAAAATGAAATGAAGGAAATAAAATAAAATAAAATAAAATAAATTAATAGCGTGCAGTGTCGCTTCGACATTTTGTCAACAAATTTCCCCAAAACGACCAACTTATGGAATCAAATCGCGTATAGTTTTGAGTTAAATCGTTAGTATACAAGTTATTGATTTGAAAGAAAAAATATGTTATTGTGTATATCGTAGTTTTGTTTTAAATAAAACTACGTTAATGACGGCAGGTGCTTGTTTAACAGTTATTCCTATATTAATACCAGTTTCGGCATAATCGACAAAAAACATACTTTTTCTCATTCACGTGATCTCATTCACGTGGAGTTTTCAGCACGGAAATGATAATTTTCTTATATTTTCTTGAAGAATAAAGTAATCTTCCTTTCATTATCAGTGTATGTCATTAATTAATATATTTATAATTTTATACTTATCATTCGCAAGACTTAAATATACATTTTGGGCTAAATTGTAATGTAATATATTTAATTGTTACCAGCAGACTGAGTTTACGTTTCTTACCAACATTAAGTACTTTTTTTTTATTAATAAAACGTTTATCTCAACACAACTAAGTTTTATCATTTACCTTGTCGCTTTTAAGCATTTCCCGGATTTTTATTCATCAATTCAAGATGGCCCGTGAATGAGAAAAAATGGCATGCAAATATCATTTGCATGCCACTTTTTCTCATTCACGTGTCAGCTAAACTTCAAGGTCAAGTCATCAATTTCGGTCATTTTGATACAAAGATACAGATCTTTGTATCAAAATGACCGAAATTGATGTCTATTTGATAAATATGCTTGTAATTAAGTAGTTTTTCATAATTTTATATAACAAGATCAAAATTTTTTACAATAAAAATGACACGTAAATGAGATGAATAATCGAATTCTCAAGAATCACGCAGGATACTATTAATACAATACAATACAATACTCTTTATTGTACACCAAACGAAAAAAAGATCAGACACTTAAATATAAAAACAGTATGAGAAAATGTAAACAGCAGGCGGTCTTATCGCTAAAAAGCGAACAGTTTAATCTGACTACGCTGAAGAAAAAAAGAGGGGTTATGACTTTTTCTTCTCCGCCACCGAAGTTGCTGGCGCCTTCTAGTTCTTTATAAAACGCTCAGTAGACAACATTTTATAGCTGTATAGACTACCGTCTCTTAGCTTCACAAACAGCTGCAATAAAGGCTCACAATAACTTTAAGTAATGAGACATCTGGCAATAAAAGTAACAACTCAGTAATTACTCAGCAGTTATACGGTGAAATGGCAATGAAAAGCGGTTTTATAGAATGCTAAAAACATTGATGATAATAACGTTTGCGCATCTCTTTTACCAGCCGGCTACGTGAAACCACGAACTTGAGTAACCTTTTCGACGCTTTGACAAATAAAAGAGGTGTCACAAATACGCCATGATATCATTAAGTTTCACGGTAATATTTTTTTTCTTTTTATTATTTAGAGGTATTCAATCCTTAAGGATTATGTCAGCCTCATTGTAACTTAACCTAAATTTCTTATAATATTATGGATTGTCGGCATCGACTTAAATACTCTAATACAAACAAATATACTTCTTTAGCTTCTTTTGAGTTTGGTGCAGACAGAAAGCTTTGAAATACACCTATGTCTATACTATTATAAAGTTGTAAAAATGAAATATTTGTATGTTTGTATGTGTCGTTGTGGCTTCATCACGCCAAATCAGCTAAACGGATTTAACCTATTTTGGGAACATGGGTAGCTAAGTATCTCCAGATGGTTAAAGGATACTTTTTACCCGACTACGCTAAAGAAAAAAAGATGGGTTATGACTTTTGCTCCTCCGCGAACGAAGTTGCGAGAAATTGAGAGAATTTATCAGTGCTTGTCTTTCGCTTTCATTCTGCGCACATTCCGTTAACCAACCAAGTATGTCACGTGTTACGAATGTCAGTGGGGGTCGGTCTATATCGGTCTAAATGCCTTGACGAATATATTGGTCGTTGGTGTTGAACCTGGAACTCGGATGTAAGCGTCGTAGGCGTCGTAGGCGTCGTAGGCGTCCAAAAGGTTAAAGGTGCTTTTCCACTCGCGAGGCGAGGCAAGACGAGGAGGTATGAAAATTAAAATAGCGCCGGCCCATTTCCACTAAAAATTGGCTACGCTTGCAGCCAATAATATGGGAAAAACCGTATATAGCGAAAACTTGCTACAAGCAGAGCGCCCGCCTCGCGGGCTCGCGGTCGTGAATGTGTTGATGTCAAGCGCTTGCTTCCTCGAGCTATCACGTCAAGTGTGTCTTTTTGCAGAGTTAAGTTTATGTTAGTAGCAATATGGTTAATTAGGGTCTCATTCGGAATCCCTAACGTCATTTGTCCTAATGTATCGCTTGTCCTAATGTATCATTTGCCATAACGCATTCTTTTCAGAAACCGTTAACTTTTCAGGATTTTTAAAAGATCGTCGTATAGATTAGGTTAGGCTAGGTTAGATTTGTTTTATAACAATCCTGAAAAGTTAACGGTTTCTGAAAAAAATGCGTTATGGCAAATGATACATTAGGACAAACGATACATTATGACAAATGACGTTAGGGATTCCGATATAGATCCGCGCTGACAGTGAATAGTCTTCAACATCAGGTTGGACGCTATCAATAGGCAACATTACAGATGTTTGTATAGGGATAGTTTCAGATCTCGGGTTCGAAAGCTGCTGATGTACTTGTAGAGCCTGATAAGTGATGACATCTTCCTGTTGCTTTACTGGTATACCCTGATGACTGATGAGTGATAATATCGTCCCTCAAGTTTACGTCTGCACGTGTTAGAGTGTACGCGATATTACGTGATCCAAGGCATCTTTTACAGATACGGCAAAGTTCCTGCAAGTTGTCGCATTCTATAACACAGGTTTTGCCATTTTCTGGTGTTGGTTTTCCTTTTGGGCCACAGCAATGAGAGTCAGCAAAATAGTATTTGTCTGCACCGGGAAATACACTGACAGATTTAATCGAAGCTGTGAATATTCCCGAAGAATGGCCGTCAAATAATCGAGTTAAAGCTGTAAATAATGTAATGCCAATATTATAAGACTTCCGTTTCGCATGTTTAAATATGATGTTTCATCCAGTTCATTAGGCTGCAGCTGAGCACGAATCCGGCAATACAAGGAGTCACCCGCTAACAGGTTATATTCAAAATTACTCAGATACCTACATTTCAGTTTTAATGTACTTGACTGTCTAAACTTAACGATCCAATTATAATCCGCCATTTTGTGGCGGCGACTATCTTAAATTTAGATTTTGTATAGTGCACTGTATTCTACTTGGGGTCATACTGATTTTTAGTATGAGTTAGCGTTATGCGTCTTTCCTGTGGACACCCGAAAGTTAAGGGCTTTAAATACTAATGTTTCTTAGTGCCCTATAGGCGATGTACAAATTGATTAATACTCTAGATCTAAGCGATAAAAATATCAGTTATATGTACCCAAGCCCTTAACTATTGCGTTGTCCACAAGAAAGACGGCTAAATTCTAGAATCAGTATCACCCACTTGTCAAGCCCTTTCATTTGATACCCATATTGAAGGGATTGATAAATAAAATAGGTTATCGACCATTTTGTAGCGGCGGCCATCTTGGATTTTGATTTTGTATAGTGCACTGTATTTTACTTGTTAAGCCCTTTGATTTGATACCCATATTGATAGGATTAAGAAAAATACTTTATCCGTCATTTTGTTGCGGCGGCCATCTTGTATTTACAATAATATTGAATATACATAATTATTGTATTGTCACCAGAACCAAAGGCGTATACCAAATTTCAGATCAATGGGTTGACAGGAAGAGGGTAAAATTTCAATTACTAAATTTGACCCAAGAATAAAACAAGCGGGGTGAGCTAAATAAAACCGTTTAAAAAATAAATGGTACGTATTATTTGATGCTACCCTACGTTTTTCAGCTCGGACACAAAAAATGAGATGATAATGTTGAGCAAACAAGAATCGACAAACAAATATTACGTAACACAAAATAAAACAATTTTGATTCAGATGTATTTACTGGTATCGATTACGCTTTGAAGTTCAAAAGAACATTAAAAATAAGAAAACAAATAAAGAATTGTAGCCCTTTATTTATTTTGGTACAATTTGTACAGTTGATCAAACATTACGGCACTCTGCCAGCTATGGAGAATTTAATAGTAGATTGTTTGACAAGGAGCTAAAATAAGCCATTACGACACGAAGTGATTATTTGGACGAGCTCACGAAGTGAGCGAGGACAAATATGTCTGAGTGTCATAATGGCTTTTAGCCACGTGTTAAACACTCTGCTTTTCACATCGACTGCGAGAAAATAAAAAAGACTTAACACTAAAATTGTATATTTCATGAAAAATAAAAAGTACAGTTTGAGCAATTCTTTATAGTTAAATTGACAGCTTATATATTTTCTTAAACTAATAATGGCCATAGACAATTTTTACTTTTTAATGTGTAGGGCTGCAATACGATCAGAAATTTTGGCCAATCTGATGAGGTTGGTTTGTTTGTTTTTAATTATTCGTAAGTAGTATGTAGCTGGCCGCATGTTTTTTTTTCAGTTTCATAGAAATTTGTATGGGATTATATGGCTTTATTTTAAACCCTAGGGGCTAAATGTAGCGCAACAGCCAATAGCGGCTGAGAATCTGAACGCATTGCGCGTGAGCGAGCCGTGTAAAATACGAACACGCCGCTCCCGCGCAGTCCGGCAACCTACGCGCTACCAACTGTCCTAATAAGATAGTTACTACAATATTCCAGTTAGAATAATCTCTAATGTTCATTAGTTTATCATAAATAGTGCATCTTTCGTGCAATATACTATCATAAACTGTTCGCGTAGTGTTTTCACTTAAATACATAGCCCCGTCGCACGAACCCGAGCTAGCTGGCACTACAAAATGGTAGTCTCGCTTCGCGAAGCTAATATGACCTACTTTTTGAGCAGGAGAAGTGAAAACGCTTTTATTTCACTTACCGCGTTAATATCTGAGTATGTTATTTGTTTGTGTAAGTGAGTATTGAATGAATACCATGGGAGGCAATTCAAAGTATAGCTCCTAGGTCAAATAGGGTGTCATATGAAAGGGCTTAATATTTAGTGTTAATAGATTTTGAAAAAAGAAAATGTGAAAAAACACCATTTATCTCCGAAGTTTACCAAGCGAAAAATGTAGGATTTTCTGGAATTATGTTATTTAATATGAATATTACACGATAATTATAACCATATGTATCATCTGTATTACTTACTTTGTTCTTAATCACCAAAAATCATTTTTGATTAACCCGGTTTGATTAAGTTCCCGCATTTGTACTCGTATGTGACGCCATAGATACCAGAGGCAAACATAACTCAAGCGGCAAGTTAAGTCAGAATAAGTGAAAGTGTGTACGGAACCCTCGGTGCGCGAGTCAGACTCGCACTTGACCGGTTTTTTTAATATCTTCAATGTATTAATGAAACGTCACAGTTTTATTTTAATTCTTTATGTGTAATTCTTTAATGTGTTGAATTTTTTTTTGTTACTAACACCTAATCTAATTATTATTATTAACATTTTTACTAACACATTATGGGTTAAAACCTGAAATAAATGAATAAATAAATAAATAAAATAAATAAATAGGCATTTTATTTTACAACTTTATAATACATAAAATAGAAATCGATCAGATTTCAGTAATAATATTTTAATTTATCTTGCATAGCAATATATTTAAAGGAAAAGAATATATTTCTTTGAGTTGGTTGTAGATTAATTAAAAATAAACATTTATGATGAACCAAATGAATACAAACGTAATTGGGTAAGGCCGCGGGCGTTTCAACCGCCGATGCTTTTATGTTACGAATTTAAATGAGAACTTGAAGTTGAGCTTACGCTTTAATTGCATCCCTGAAATAACAGTACATCTGTCATCGGGTCTCTATTGGTTCCCATAAAGTTTGAAGTTCGATTTTTGAAGTGAATAACGTTGTACGTCAGAATTTTTTTAGTCATATTGACATAAGTCATAAAAATGAACAGTATAAATCGGTGGTCAGATTTTTGTAGGTCATAATTATTGATAGTCATAAAAGTCGATGCCCATAACATTTAAAATCCATACAGCATCATTTCCCGAATGTTAGAAGCAATAACCTTCCTTATTATAACTGTTACAATTCGTATTAATATAGTCCTACATTTGTGCCTATAAAGCTACCGCGCGGCTCGCTCGCTTCGCTCGCTCGTTAGGGTCACAACTCAACCTACAACTCCTCCTCGCTTCGCTCGTC
This sequence comes from Hedya salicella, assembly GCA_905404275.2. Taxonomy (NCBI): domain Eukaryota; kingdom Metazoa; phylum Arthropoda; class Insecta; order Lepidoptera; family Tortricidae; genus Hedya; species Hedya salicella. The sequence continues at coordinate 22,461,147 of FR990107.1, read as the reverse complement.
GTCGTACCTAACCTAACCGAAGTCGAATTTGGTAGCAGTCGGTGTTATGGTTTTATGATAGGGCTCGCTCGGCTCGCGCGCTTAAGGTCACAGTTCAACCTAACACTCCTCCTCGCTTCGCTCATCGTCGTACCTACACTAACCTGCCTTAGAGTCGAGTAGGTAGGGAAGTTTTCTAAGTTGCATCATAGTCCATAAATTTGTTAAGTTAAACTAAGGAAAGTCATAACTTCGTAATGAACATTCAGTTTTTTAGATGTAATTCGGTTAGTTATTAAAACGATATGAGTAAGAACCATTAGTAGGTTAAAATATATGCCTTTAAATATTTCTGAAAAATGATTGATAGACCTTTGAATGTTATAGTCAGCAATTTTATAACTTTTGTGATTAGAGTATTTAATGTTATAGGTTATTAATGTTAGATCTATTAAGCGTTATACTTAACAAAAATTATGACTATTGATGCTTATAATATTTTCTTCTGTTTCCGCGATTATTACTCATTGAAATAAAACAATCCCTCCCGTGACCATGGAAAGCTGGAAAGCTTCCGAAACGTCGGGAACTAAAATGAGATAATATATGCGATATAATCCGTTAAATTGTTTTATTTCAATATTGATGCTTATGTCAGTAAATTATATGGATATCAATTTCTGACTAACGAAATTCGGAATAATAAATATATGGGAAAGAAAGGGATCCCTCTGTCATCGTCTTTGTGAATATTTTGTAACATAAAAGCATCGGCAGTTGAAACGCCCGCGGCCTTACCCAATTAATAAAGTGAAAATATTTTGCTTTGATTGAAAATGTTTTCAAAGGTATTAAAAATACTAGGTAATAAAATGAATATTTATTTCGCACCATCACATTCAAGAAGATGCCTGTATAATGTTCAATAGGTATCATATAAGTCTTTGCCCTTGATTGTACCTATAAGCATTTTCTTTTGGCAATTAAAAGTACGTTTAAGTATAGCTAATATAATTTTTGTCTTCATTGGACCGCAAAGAGTGCAGGATACCTGACGTTTAATTTTCTTTTGAACAAGAAAAGATACTGTTCTGCGCCGCAATATTTAAAAAAAATAAAACGTTTAGTCTTTATCTCACCTTTTTAGGCTCAACTTCATATTTCCATGTCATAATTATGAAAAACAAAGGCATTGCATTAGCCCATTCACGACCGAGATTTTCTTAGCTCCACGCACGTAGCCGATACCTGGGAAGATGCGTATTTAGCGAAAACTTCTACGAGCAGTCGGTCAAGCACAACTTTCCGCGACTACGCCTGTCGCGCGACATCGCATCACCGGTATTTCTCGCATTGTATAGAAAGGAAAGAGATAGACAATCTTTGTCGCGCGACAGAGTCGCGTATCACAGTTCTGCTAGTGGTACAGAACGCCCACCTAGCGGGTTAATGGTCGTGAAAGTGTAATAAACGACAATCCACCGTCCACCTAATCTTAAATTGTACACACATTTTATCGGTACATAGAAGTTCCTTTTTTATGTTATGGCAAACGAGCGAACGGATCGCCTGGTAAGCAGTCACCGTCGCCCATAGACACCTGTAACACCAGAGGAGTCACAAGCGCGTTGCCGGCCGGTTAGTCACCAATTTCAGATCCTCTAAAACGGTCTCTATAGACCGCAAGAGAAAAAAGGAACAACCCAAAAAAAGGCTCTTTTCTTGGAGACTCAAGGTCGAATCGTTCCGCCGGCGACAATTTATTCAAACTTCTAGCTAATCGCACAGTTGTGGATTGCCAACCATCTAAGTGGTAAGGATGGAAAGTGTCGCGTAGGAAGCTGGCGGAAAGATGCGACAGGGATCAAACCGAACAATTCTTCAGAGAACTCCCCGTTATACACTGAAATTGTTACAATGTAGCAATGCATTGTAGCATTTTCAGGCGTAATTGCTCAACAATTCATTAAACAGAAACAAAGCAATTTATATACAAGCGGTTACAAATGTTGAAACTTTTTACTACAACTTTAGGAATAGAAGCAATGTGTTTCCAAATTAACATTTTTCACGCCACAAGCAGTGTTGTAAAACAGTTCTGGAGTTCTGTAGTAGTAAACTTGACTCAAATTATATGGGACTTGGTGAACTCCACCTCCAAGATTGAGTCCCCGAGTCGAGTTCTGCGTGAGTCATCTGTGCAAAAACTAGAGTGCCATAAAACTTCCTAACTATGGTCTAGAAATAAAATCTATACTATTATAAAGTCATAAAACTGAAATGTCTGTAGGTACATTAAGGATATTTTGAAAAAAAAGTGATACGGACGATGTCGATTGAAATGAAGTATGCGATGAACCGTTTTTTTATAAAACAAGGTACAGTCCCCAGCATCAATATCTGCTACTACAAAGCGCGCATAAATATCTGATACGTCCTAACAGCCATAAAAATAGAGTCGTGTCAGATACATAAATGATTTTGGAATACAGTATAGTAGGGTGGTTTATGATACTTTACCTACCTATTACAAAGAGCTGGAGTTCCTTCCCTAGTTATAAAATTAAACTGGAAGCCTACATTCACAGACATACTTAAATTGGTAAGCAATAGTCGTGTTGTCAGGTCGGAATTTTTCATAGCAAAAATTAAACATCACTTGAATTTTATCGACTGTCGATTAATTATCCTCCCAGATTAGTTAGACTCCCAGAACTCGAGTGCCTATTTTACATCACTAGTGAGTTCGTAAGTTAGAAATGTTCTTGATTACTACAGGCCTGGCTCGTGAGGACGAAGTTAAAGACGGATTATACCTAAGATTAAAGTTAGAATTTCGGAGTAATTGTAGCTTATTCTCGTGTTTGGAGGCGTCGTTTAATTAATGGCAGTTTAATGAGAAATACATTCTCTTGAGAACAGAACACATTATTTTATTATAGTAATCCTCGCATTTAGAATGAAAGAAAATAAAGTGAACACTTTTATTAAAGTTAAATAATAGCACAATTACAAATAGAAAGCTTACAGAAAAAAAATCTCGGTCATTGGGCGTTTTTGACCCGCTTTCCGAACTTTAACGTACAGAGACCAAACTAGTTTTAAAATAGAGAATTTAATCTCACTTTTCTAGATATGTATTTTTTTTTAGTTATCAACCGGCAGAAAAAAGTTATTTAACAGTATGTGTACAATGTAGTCATACTATCAGCATTGTGAAAAGGTGTGTTTCATGCACAATTATCTGCAAAAAGTCAAAAGTGTACCCATAGATATTTTTATTTTTGCCTTCCTTTATATATTAAACAATATAACATCAGCAACGCAATATAACAGCAGCTATTCAAAGTATTTTTGAAATAATTCCAATAGTTCTGACTTAATTCTTTGCAAAAATGCTATAAAACCTTGCATTTTATTGATTAAATATTTATACAACTCTTGTCCGTGCTTCCATCCGCGTACAATTATTTTTTTGCAATACATTTTTTTTTTATCTATACGTAGGTATATTTAAAATAAAATGTAATATAAAAAATATTTTTTCTTGCAATTGGGCTGTCTGTGTCCGTATTAAACGTTTCAATAATTATAACATGTAAGATACAGGTAGAGCCTAGATTAAACTAAATAAAACTAAATAATTAATACTAATCAAAAAACAGAAAAATAACTATAAATAATGCACGGGCTCCAGGTCAGAGCCGAGCGGTAGGGTGCCCAGCAGGCTGGCAGCATTACCCCGCTGAATAGATAAAGCTATTCTTTGGGATAGGTAAGAGCCAGCCCGCTGGTCACCCGTCGCTTCGACGCTCTGTGGGGCTGGTGGACGTTTCGAACAGGTTAAAATGCTATAATGATAAGAAATGTTTTTATTTTTTTTTCTCAATTCTCCCATGGTTTACAAGAATGCTACTCACACCACGAAGTAGCAGATACATTTACCTACATACTAGCCCTATTTCGATTGTGTACACCGTGGGTCATATTTCCGAATAAAATGCCCATTGACCAAGTGAAAAATTTATACTATTATAAAATTGTAAAAATTAAATGTCTTTATATTGAAGACATTTTCAAAAAAAGAATATTGTTACGGACTATTTGGAGGTCAATCGAAATATATGTGATGTTGGTGGTAGCGATGGTGATGATGGTGGTAGTGATATTGATAGTGATGGTGATGGTGGTGGTGTTGGAATCGCGCCCAATACGTCCAATGGTAATGGAACCATCAGGTTCCATTACCATTGGGCGTATTGGGCGGCGCTGTTGCTCGCATAATACCGGTTAAACCCAGCCGCCGGCGGTGTGCGTCTGTGTGGCTCAAGGTTGCACATGAATACCGGTACCTACCGACCTTTGTATCCCAGTACTAATAATTCAATCTGGACCTAATAAATAAGTCACATTTGTCCCGGGACAATTCCGAGATTTCAATGTTCGATTCCAATACCCAGACTACGTTCTTATTCATGAAATTTTATTCAAATAAAACAATCGTGAATAAAAGTTGACTACAACTAAGTTATCGTTATTAAACTTTCTCGCATCCGAATTATTCACGACGAAATTATTCGAATATTACGAATTCTTATTCAAATAATGATTTTAATCTTGAATACTTATGGTTTCCTGGCTGAAACATGTTTAAAATTACGACATTGGACACTTAAGGGGCTACTTCATCATTCGTAAATCACGCCCCAAACGCGGAACCAGCCAATAAGCGTGATTTGTAATGAGGGACGTATTATTTCTCGCGCGCATCAAAGAAAGAGAAAGCTACTACACTACATGCTTGGTGTTTTTTGGCGTAAGTGCCAGATATAAAAGTGCCATGAAATCGAAGACATTATTATGTTTTGTTAACATTTAGGTTAATCACTTAAAAGATAAAGGGAAGAATGACATTTTAGCATAATTTAGCAGGTTATTAATCTGTCGTTTCTACGAACTAGACAAAAAACGGGAAATGAAGACGCGTTTTCGGATAACTTTTCTATCGAGGAAATTTTTATTAAACATTACACATTTTCTGCGTTAATCACTGAATAGTTTATATAGTCAAAAAACACATATCTGAAAACCAGCCTGATTTATATACTAGATTTGACAAAAAATGCGCAGAATATCAGTTAAGCTGACACGAGCCTCGATCAAAGTCGGAAGGTAATGTTATTCCGCCTCTCATGTATACGTTCCTGGTATAACGTTACGATAATTTTGCCCCGGAGTTAAATGTACTGGAAATAATATTATAAATTACTAGAAGGCACTTGCAACTTCGTTCGCGGAAGAGAAAAAGTCATAAAACTCCCTTTTTTTCGACAGCATAGTCGGTCTGATAATCATCTGTAGACCTAGCTACCCGTGTACCAAAAATAGTTGAGATCTGTTTAGCCGATTTGGCCTGATGAGACCACAACTACACGTACAAACATACAAAAAATATTTTTATATGTATTTAAAAATATTTTCCGTTTCAGTGATCTCCAAATACTCAGTAACAATCTTTTTTAAAAAATATCTCCAATATACAGACATTTCATTTTTACAACTTTATAATAGTATAGGTAAACTAGAACTAAAAAAAAAAATTAAATTGTAAATATATTATTGTTTGTCTGTCTAAGTCAGTAACCAATATTAAATCGTCTTTGTACTTATATCTTTTAAGTTGATTGCAATTGTAACTGGTTACTATGTACAATAAAGTGCTTACATACATCCATACATAAATGCCCCCACAACGTGTACATTTTGCTTAATACTAAAAACAGTATAATTTTATGTTGGTCTGTCTATATCAATAACCAATATAAAATGATCGAACACCGCGTACATTTTGCTTAAGAGTAAAGCGCTTATAACACTGCATTTATATAGATACGCCTGTTTTTAGCGTATATTTTTACGAGGATTCCGTAAACCGGCCAAGTGCGAGTCGGACTCGCGCACCGAGGGTTCCGTACAAAATATACGCTATGAACGGCCGTATCTATGAAATTCCAATGTTAGCAGAGCCGTACTCTTAAGGAAAATGTACGCGGTGTTCTATCATTTTATATTGGTTATTGATATAGACAGACAGACATAAAATTGTACTATTTTTAGTATTTGTATAGCGGCAACAGATATTTATCATCTGTGAAAATTTCAAATGCCTAGCTATCACGGTATATGAAATACAGCCTGGCGACAGACGGACAGACAGACAGACGGACAGAGAAGTCATAGTAATAGAATCCCATTTTACCCTTTGCGTACGGATCCCTAAAAATATATCTACAAAACAATATGATGTAAAATTTGTAGATTCTCAGTTCTCATAACTAAAAACATAAAATGCACAAACATCCCTGAAAATGTGAAATAGCGCCTTTGATGAATGGAAGCCACTTCTAGTTTCTAATTGCAGGTGCTGACTTGTACGCGCATTCATTAGATAATAATTTAACAAGTTAATGTTACCCTTGAAATGACTGTTCGTCATAATTTTGTTTTCCTTATATACGAGGTTTAATTTTGGAAATAATATGTAAGTGCTTTAAGCTTGGTTCACGTTCACTGTATATTTTAATAGCCGAGAGGGGTTTTATGTTATATTGTGTTCAAGGGTATAGTTAAAAAACTTCAGTTTATCTTCACGAGTCACCGAACCCAAGATAATCAACATAAAACTTTGTTATTTTTGACTAAGCCGACGGGCGTTTCAACCACCAAAGCTTTTGTGTTACGAAATATTTACAAATATGGTGACAAAATTTACTGTAATTTTAGGGATGTAGTTAAAATGTTAGCTTAACTTCAAGTTCTCGTTTAATGTTGATAAATAAAAATAATTTATTTTATAGTTTGAGGGGACGATTATGGGCATTTTTATTTAAAATTGTATGGTTAGACGAAACTTAAACTATATTTAAATGGTTTCTAGCCTGTAATTTTTGTAACGAAATATTATTATTTGAAATTAATCGTCAGTTTTGTGACAGCTACTAACCTCTAGTGAAAGATACATATTTAAAAGAAAATGCCCTTAAGGTGCGTCCACATTTGTATCTTTTGCCCGTATCAGATGATCGTCGCGTGGCATGATCGCGTGTCACGATCACGCGTTTGGACGATGCACCGATCGGATTGCTCGAAATCCATTTTGCTACGCGTATCACACAGTTATATCGGACGAGTACGGCATGATCGGCGCGCCGACGATAAGCGTCCAAGCAGCGCGATACGCAGTCATGCCAAGGCACGGTGATCGGATACGAGCAAATGATACAAGTGTGGACGCACCTTTATGCGGTTTTCCATTCAATTTTTTCGTTCTAAGCGTTTTTTATTTCGTTGTTATTTTCATCAAACACAGGAAATTGAAACGCGTTTGATGCGTACAGACAGCCGCACAAGTAACTGAACACTTTCGTACTACGCCGGTACAGATTATGTCCAGAAACTTTAGAGGTTGACCGTACCCCGTACAACCTACGTAAATTATTTATACAGGGTGGAGCGTAGCGTGGCAACTTTTATACGTTGTTTATTCTACAAATAGATTTAGAAACATTGTAACAAGTACATTTTTATTAGAATTCGATTCAAATATACTTTTTTAAATATAAACAAATTTAGATTAATGGTATTGACACTTACTGGTATGTATGATCGAAAAAAAAAATCTACCATTTTTCGACAATTTCATGGATATTAAGGATCAAAAGTGGTAGACCAATTTCTTGGCCGACCGAACACCTATACCATTTATCTGACCAGAGTTGTTAATAGGAAATATGCATGATTTTTTATTTTTGCTTTCATAAAAGGTCATTCATGTAACAAACGGCGGAGAAAAAATATTCTTCGAATAACTATAGGTGCAATTAACCAAGATATCCCTCAAAACTTAGAGCCTTAAATTAATGGCCTTAGAGCCTTAAATCCCGGTAAGGGCAAATATTTTTGTGATGAGCATAAATATTTGTTCCTGAGTCTTGGATGTTTTCTATGTATTTTATTTTTTCTATGTATATAAGTAATATATCTATGAAATATATCGTCGGCTAGTACCCATAACACAAGCCTTATTGAACTTACCATGGGACTAGTTCGATTTGTGTAAAATTGTCCCGTAATATTTAATATTTATTTATTAATATTTAATATTTTAATATTTAATGGAGATGACAAGACGTGTCATTAGCGAATAAATACCTATTTCATGCATTTGTAGCGGGGGGTGAGGTAAACACGTACAGCACACTATGGAAATATTCCTATTTCTGCAATCGCACCCAATTGGCTTTTTGATAAAAAAAAAAAATGGTATGTTATAAAACGAAGTCTTAATAATAGAAATATTGGTGAGAAAACTACTCCAATTTCATTAAAACTCCCCGTGATACAACAATGTTAAAATCTTATTTTTGGACTTTCCTAAAAAACGCTTCATACTAAAGCCTACAAGCATGTGACGTCACACGCTAGTATATTGTATAGGGAAAATAAGAACTTTGTTCTGCAGCTATGTTAAAACTTGCGTTTATCGAAACGGTCTTAAAACAAAAATTACAAATTATTTTATGGGTTATTGAATGGTATTATTAGTTATAAATATTTTTTATTTTGCTTGTTTTATAAGGATCTTATATAATTTTTATATATTTTTTTCTACTGTCAAATACCCTACTAAAAGAAATCACCTACAAACATAAAACACCCACATACTGGCAATCCATACTAATATTATAAATGCAAAAGTGTGTCTGTCTGTCTGTCTGTCTGTCTATCTGTTACCTCTTCACGCTTAAACCGCTGAATCGATTTGGATGAAATTTGGTATGGAGATGGTTTGAGTCCCGAGGAAGGACATAGGCTACTTTTTATCCCGGAAAAATACGCTTATCCGCGATAAACGAATTTAAGGCGGACGAAGTCGCGGGCAGAAGCTAGTTTACTTATAAACCAACCGGAGATTTCGCGATTACTTTGGCAGAGGGGAATGTATATTCTTATGGCATCTCCAGTGGTTAAATGATCTAAGCATCAAACATTCGATTCTATTTCTCTCTAGCAAAATTCAAAATGCCAGCTTTAGGACGCAACTTGCGTCAGCACTTTCGCTACCTCGCACCTGGTTCACACCAGCAGGATAGCAGAAGCTGCTACTGAGGCCGCTGCTCTCCGGAAGCGGTACAAATAGATAGATAGATAAACACATTATTTATTTCCACAACATACATGGTTACACAATGCGCAGTAAAAATTAGTATAAACTATAAACAAGACACTTAAAACTAAAACAGCAATGGAAAAAGAAAAAAGAGAGAAACTATGTGTCGTGGCAGAGAAAAGGCGCTGACTCACCATAATGAAGTGGCAAGCCACTTCGCTGGTATTCTGTCAGGACCTTACAAAATTAAAACTATTATTTAAACACACCAGACCAATGCACCGCTTATTAGTAATATATTATAAGCGAAAGTGGTATAAGTATACGCGAAAAAAGCATGTGCCAGCATGTGTGTGTGAGGCAGAAAGTATGAGATTGTTAGTTGGTGAGCGTGTGAGAAATTAGTGGCTTAACTTAAATAAGTACAGTTGAGTCCATTTCTGCTCATATATGTAGTAGGTATAGTAGGGTTAATTGGTAAAAATTAAAAATACGCAATTCTTAGTAATTATTTATCTGTCCCGCTTGCGATAGACTATCGGCCGTTGGTGCACTGAAGCCAAAGCTCTCTTCGCGGAAGTCGGGCGTCGCCTGCGTGAGAAGGGTCATGACCCCGGGTCGTTCCTACTGCAAAGGTTGTCCAACGCTGTACCGCGGCAAGCGTGATGGGCATCTTCGCACCCGGAATGACACGAGGCGGGTTATTTGATTAATTAATTCAGATATCTATTAGCTTATAGTTTAGATTGGGTTTTGTTTAATACTGTCTTTAAAAAAAATAGCATCTATTTTATATTGCAGTAGTGACATATGACGTAACTTTAAGCACATGTTGGACCTTTTAATCAAATCGCTTTTATTAATTTGTAGTTTAAAATGTCTATACATCCGTATTTCTAGGCCTACGTATAAACCTTATTACATGTATCTGACAGAGAAGGTACGGTTTATTTCTACCCAAGTTTACGGTACTTACATGACACAACTGGAACAAGAGCCACGCCTTGCGGTATGTACGGAACGGGAAAATGAAACTCTTGCAAACAGCTGTAGTATTCGCGATATTTGTGTCAGAGTCGAACGCAACGCTGCACACTGACGGACTCGTCGTTGCTATAATACGGGCACTAAACAGGTATCAATTTTTTATTATTTTATTTTATTATTTTTATTTTCTTTATTGGGGACAAAAACAGACATAGACAGTACAATAACACATGACAAGAAATCTTAAATTAGGTATAGCCTATATCCTAACACAGATCCCATCGAGATTTTTTGCCAGTGAGTAAGGTGCATTGCCATAAACAACACTGGATCAATGGATTACAGACCTTTATAAACTGTAGATATAAGAAACCACACTGTATAGCTGAAGGTTATGTAGAGACAAGGCGATACCATTATGTATTAATTTAAGACATTTAGGACATTATAGATTGAGAGCACGAGAGTACAATTCTTAAGAATGTATATACAAATTGAAAATTATAATATTTTTCGTTTACATTTGAAATCTGATATCATCACGCAATTTGCTTGTTTTTAATTGCAATATTGATACAAAAATGTATGTACAATGAAAATAATCAAAATGCACTGTAGTGTTTTTTATTGTTTTTTTTCTGTCTTTTCTGGGCTGTAAGACCATTTTAGAGTTTCTGAAATGAGTGCCTCGCTCCGAACGAGGCACCATATCCACTGCAGTCTAAGCAGGAATCAAACCAGCGTCTATCTGTTTAACCGGAACAGCGTCCTGAACTATTAGACCATCAGATCGCTTATGATACGCAACGAATCAGCTAATCATCAACTACTAGAGTCGAACCATTTTATCTCTTCCAAGCAAATGAACTGTCAAATATATAAAAACTGAATATGGCAATGTTTTGTATCTGTCACAGACGTCAAGTTGTTTATGTGTCTTTAGAAACAATTTATCTTTACGTGCGTTGGTTTAAAAAAAAAATAACGATTTAACTATGGGAAAACCATATAAAAGTGGTCAGCGGGAACTGCTTTTCCGCATAATTATTAACTTCGATGCTGTAAAGCAACAGCAAGAAGCGATTATTATATATAAGATATATAACCAATGTTAGTACTTTTAAATAACACCAATATGGTTTTTGTTAAAATAATGTTCAAGTGAAGCCATTTAGCTTTTAGCAGCTTCTTTAATGCACTGAGAATATATTATGTGTTGTTAGTGACTTATTTATTATTCCTATTAAATTACAGCTGGTTTAAATCATGATCTTAAGAGGAAAATGAAACTCGTTCGAAATAAACTTAAAAGAATAGAAGATGTTAATGTCACTAGCAAAAGACAATATCTGAAGGGTTTTCTGTTATGAGTGCACTGTGGTCGCGTTCATACGACATATCTCTGAAAATCCACAACATTCAAACTGTAATTTGTTATTGCCCAAGTACTTAGTAATAGCCAGCCTACCAAAAACTATAAATAGTTTTGAAGTAATTGGAGACCATCATTATTTTTTGACCCTCTGAAGTGAACACACTTACACCACGTGATTAACCTTATCAGTGAGTCATTAAAGTGAAAGTTGTTTGTTGACGAATTTCTACAAAAATTTTGGTTTTATCTTTGTGACTCATTATGGAAATGAATGATAAAGGTATGTTTTCTAATTTTTATTATTATTTACAGTCATTCTCTTCATAATTTCGTATCTATATACCTGCTACGAATCACTTAATATTACACAAAAACATTACTTACCTGTGTTTTCAAATTGAGATTCAACGTAGTTCAGATCCTTTCATAGAAATAATATTATATTTGAAATAAACCTTGAATAATGTAGTATTTGACTCATTTCAGACCTACTGCCCGATTTTGCCCGTTCTCTGATAATATGGCCTCTACGCTTTTCGTAGAGGGAGCTACGAAAAATATCGAATTCTCATAACATTTGTTTGTTTTCTTTCAGGTTCCTTTTTGCAGGTGCAGTTTACAAGAATGCATATATTTGAATTATGGAGTTATTTTAAAGGATCAAACAAGGAAAAACTCAACAAGTATTAGAGGATTTTTAAAAAAATTGCCGGAAAATAAAAGTTTTAATACTGAGACATTAATTAATCGTATTACATACTTAACCACAACGTTGATCGCTTTCTGTAAAAAATCAAACAGGACTCGAGAGAATTTAATTAGAATCAACGCAAAATGGCTGGCTTTCCTTGAAACAATTGAACTAGTGCAGATTTCGGAGGCGTTGCCCGAACGAGAAAATTGTACTTGGAATATCGGCCGCCCACTAAAGGATTATGGTACTTGCAGTAAGCGACAACAACAAAGACGATTGGCGGAGCTCTCAAAAATTGATTAATCAGCTGTCACTGCGTTAATGGGTACTTCATCAGTACCAGGTAGTGATAGATGTGAAGTGGATCCGAACGAGACTCTATCGTTTATAACTCAAAACAAATTAACAAAACAACGGTATCTAAACGCGATGAAGTTCATTAACAGCAAACCAAACCCAGTTTTACCTTCATATAGCAAGATTTTAGAGGCCAAAAAACAGTGCTACCCTGAAAAAATATCTATAAAAGAATCCTGTGCGGAAGTTGATTTACAAAGTTTATTGGACCATACAGCAAATAGACTACTCGAGTCACAAAATTCAGTAATGTCAAGTGTTGACCCTGAGTCATTAGGCGAGGTTACGTTGATTGGAAAGTGGGGTTTTGATGGAAGTACAGGTCACAGTGAATATAAACAGTGCTTTACGACTGACCCAACTTTAGAAGATGGAAGCTTATTTGTGACATCATATGTTCCATTACGTCTTGTTTCAATAGTGGCCACAACAGGAGAAGAAACCCTTGTATGGAAGAATCCTCGCACCTCATTAACCAGATACTGCCGCTCTATCCGCTTCCAATTCGTAAAAGAGACTAAAGAGTTGTCAAAAAGTGAAGAAATTATTTTAAGAACCAAATAGATAAGCTACTGCCTACGATGTGTATGTTGCCTTGTGGCGAAGAACTTGAAGTTCATCATCAACCTCAACTGACTATGGTGGACGGCAAGATATGTAATGCGTTAAGTAATACGGCATCTGCTACCAGGTGTTATATGTGCAAAGCTACACCCAAGGACATGAATCAGATTGACATGTGTCTGAAAAAAGACGTTGACACAACTACGTTAGAGTTTGGGTTATCACCTCTGCATGCTCGTATAAGATTTTTTGAATATTTGCTTCATGTGTCGTATCGGCTCGAGGTGAAAAAGTGGCAAGTTCGGACGACTGAAGAAAAGGAAAAATTAGCAGAAAGAAAGAAGACACTTCAAAGTGAATTTAAAAAGAAGTTAGGGTTGGTAGTTGACAAACCACGCAGTGGAGGAAGTGGCAATTCAAATGACGGGAACACAGCAAGAAAGTTTTTTGACAAATCTGATGTTGCAGCTGAAATTACCGGAATTAGGCAAGATCTTATTGATAGGTGCGATACAATTCTCAACTGTATTAATTCTGGGTATAAAATTAAGGTTGATAGATTTAAGGAATTTTGTTTAGACACGGCTCGGCAGCTTGTTCACAATTTCCATGGTACAATTTGCCAGCTTCCGTACATAAAATGCTTATTCACGGTGCTGAAGTGATAGACAACATATTGGTTTCCATAGGAAAGCTCTCAGAAGAAGCTGCCGAGTCGACAAATAAAAATATAAAGGCATTCAGGCTTAGAAATACTAGAAAAATGACACGCGAGTTGACCAACCAGGATCTTTTGAATCGCCTTTTATTAAATTCAGATCCATTGATCTCAAGCCTCAGAAAGTTACCTCTGAAAAAAAAACTGTTTTTCTCAATCTGTAATTAGTCTATTAGATGTATAAAGTAGATTAGGTTATAATTTTATAATCAATGTTAGTTTTAATAAGTTTTAGATACCTGTACATATGTAAACGATTTTATTTTTTATAATGACTTAAGTATAGTAAGTACCTGCTCGTAAAAAGCAGATATTTGTATAGAAATATGACTTTATTGTTATTGATAAAATAATTTATTTGTGTAAATTTGTGCATGTTTGATTAAATAGTGTTACTTATTAATTATAAGCATAATAAAGAAATCATTGAAATGAAGTAATTTCGACATAAATTTAATTAATTTGCTTTATTTTTTTATTGCATTAAAAATATATTTTTAATAAATCTTTTAATAACAAATACGAACATATTTTTGGTTTTTCAATATCTTTAATACTTTCGGAGATATCGACTTTTGTCACTGTCTCCATAGAAGAAAAACCACAGTGGAGTGGTAGGAATTAATGATTTTATAATATAAGAATGGTAGAAATAAGTAGTCATGTTCCATGTAGGTAGCACATTATTAGATAGCAATTTCTTGGTTGAGGTGAATAATAGTATATTACTGCAGAGGTTATAGACGGCCGTGCTTTAGCGATCGCCGTCTCAGCCATCTCATCAAGTAGTGGTAGGTAATAGAAGTAGGCGGGCAATTTGATGGTTATTTAACATATGTAACTTTATTAGGAAAATCAGACATGTCTTTTAAGCGCCTATGGCGCTCCTGGGCGATACGGAGCGACGAAAGGACGCTGGGACTGGTTAGAGAAGACAAACCCATGCACAGCAGTGGATGAACATAGGCTGCTGATAATTATAAATTTCGTATTTCTTAATGTGTACCAGACATAATACACAAGTATTAAGACTATTTAGTGCCCTATATTCAGTGTTGCCATATACCAATGCACAGATTAAACAATTAAAATTGGTGGGGTAAAGATATTATAGCCAGACTCTACGAAGGTATCAACTATTCGTATTTATTTATAGGCTTCACCTTTGGTTTTGTATTCTAAGCTCGGGGCTTCTCCTTCAGTTCGTATCGTGTCGTTACAAACACAATTGGGATGTTCACTGCACAATTAATTTTAATGCGATTTGGCAGTTTCCTTAATCCTAAAAAACTGGGTTCTATACCTTGCATGTAAAGGTACATGCCACGTATGCCATTTTATATGCCTTTAAAGTTGGTGGGAAAGTCCATTTTTAAAGTATGAAAGTATCAAAATCTAATAATACCATTGAATAGCCCATGAAATGTATGGTAACTTTTGTTATTTAACTGTTTCGATATACGCAAAGTTAAACATAGCTGCAGAACAAAGTTCTTAATTTGCCCATACAAGGTATCAGACGTCACACGTTCGTAGTCGTAGGCTTTAGTATGGAGCGTTTTTTGGGAAAGTCCAAAATGAAATGAAATTTTAACATTGCTGTATCTCGTTGAGTTTTTATCAGATCGAAGTAGTTTTTTCACCAATGTTTCTATTATTGAGAGGTTTATAACATACAACAGGAAAAAGATGTAAAAAATTGTCCACATCCCATTTACAATTTAACACGAGAGTGAGCGAGCGGGATGGCGCGACACGAACTTTGAATTTTGGAGTAACCTGTCAGTTTCAACAGGCTGCTTGACGGACCAATATTTGACCTGCGATCTTGAATATGTTCCACTAGGTACTTCACATGTCTAGTTACGTCATGGGTGAACTGAAGGCGTTTTAATGCAAATTTTCAGAATAACCCACCGCTTAATTGATATAATATGTTCGGTGAAGTGAACATAATCTGTATGATGCTCAACTCCGAAGTTGTGTACGACTGCGATAGCGAATTATCAAGAATGTTATGTATAATACTTCGTTCGCGGAGAAAAAGTCATAACTCCTCTTTTTTCGTCAGCGTAGTCGGGTAAAAAGTATAAAATAAATAAATAAATATTAGGAACAATCTTACCGTCTCAAACTAAGTAAAGCTTGTACTATGGGTACCAGCCGACGATATACGTAATATATAGACAAATTATAACACTTAAATACATAGAAAACATCCAAGACCCAGGAACAAACATTCGTGCTCATCACACAAGCCCATGCCCTGGCCGGGATTCAAACGTGGGACCGCCAGCTTCGTAGACCGTTGTGCAACCCACTGAGCAAAACGTGTCTTTTAGCCATCACTGGATACCCAGCAACACGTGTACCAAAAATAGTTTAAAAATCCGTTTAGCCGATTTGGCTTGACGAAACCACGACAGGTACAAACATACAAAAAATGCAAAGAAATATTTTTCGACAGTGATCTCCTAAGAATCGTAACAATCATGTTTTTGAAAATATCTTCAATGTACAGACATTTCATTTTTACAACTTTATAATAGTACCTATAGATGGACCTACTTGTAAGCGATGAACAAGAATACTTTCTTCTGTTTCCGCGATTATTACTCATTGAAATAAAACAATTTAACGGATTATATTACGTGGTATCTGGAGCTCGTTGGCTCGAAGCGCACGTTTGACAATCTGTAACTCAGCAGTCAGATGTTAATTGTCGCAGATACCCCTGGCTCTCTGAAACAAAGATTTACACACTGTAGCAAGTTGACAGGGATGGTGGTGAGATTTGCCATTCAAATACCTATCTGTATGCGTAGGTTTCCTATATACAGTATGACCTATGTCATTTTTAGGACCTCTAATTACTAGCACACCTAAGAATGCAAGTGAATTTTGATTTTCCAACTCTATTTTGCACAAATTGTAACTTTGACAGAGGAAAATACATCTTTTCTCAGTCCTCCCGTGACCATGGAAAGCTGGAAAGCTTCCGAAACGTCCGGAACTAAAATGTGATAATATACGCGATATAATCCGTTAAATTGTTTTATTTCAAGTATAATTCTACAATAATTCTGCTTTGCCTAAAAGTTGACTGGTAGAGAAGGCACATTGGCATTAAGTCCGCCTTATGTCGGTTATTTTTCATTTGTGCAATAAAGATTAAATAAAAAAATATCTTAACCTATCCTATAAAAAAATAACAACGAGCCTTATCATATCATTATATCACAGACAAAAAACTACTATAATGATATTTAGTAATTTCAGCTTTTTCTTGTTTTGTGTCCTCAACAATTGCTTCGGGGGGTTCAGAGTCACAAAAGTTGGCTGTTAACAGTAAAAAAATCTATTGCAAAGAATTTCGGTCTTGCGAGCGTCACGTTGTCATTTTTAGGAATGTGGTCTCAGATGTTCGGTGGCGATCCATAAAATTTCGAACGGTAATCTCACAGTACAAAAAAGTGGCTTGCAGTGATTTCTGAGTCATTCTAACTTGTACCGTATTGTTAAGATACTTTAAATTAAAATTAATACACAAGAGTTACTGGTCAAAAAATCACTGGTCGTTTCTATTATTTCTGAGTCATGCTAATTTGCACCGTATTGTTAAGAAAGTTTAAATTAAAATTAATTCTCAAGAGTTACTGGTCAAAAAATCACTGGGCCGTTTCTATTGGTGGATGATGTAAATAGTGACCGCTGTGATGTGCATTCGAAAATAATCCTAGAGGTGTAAACCCGTATCGTCGGCCGATAAGGAAGATTGTACAATCTTCTTCGAGTATCTCTACTACTCTTTGAGTATGATATTAAACTCATAAGACCCAACGTCCTATTTTAAGGACCATAAATTGTACTCATTCCGGCCCGTAAATGTTCAATTATTAAATTAACAAATGTCGATCCGTCGTCTTAAAATAAGGAGATATATTATAGACTCGTTCCGTGCGTGCTTCAAAATTCACGTCTAACGGAATTTAACTTTCTTGATCACATTCACAATTCAAAGTTCTGGGTCGTAAGCATAAGTATCGCCCTAAAATTAGCACACTGGGTCGGTATTAAAAATGTCCTTAAGTAATAAAAAAAATTACGAAAAGTAATTTGAATAACTTTTAACAGTCCGTATTCTAATAAACTTTGCGCTGCCATTTTTAAGGATTTTGTAACAGTACTAGACGGTGCCCGCAGCTTCGTTCCCGGAGGAGAAAAAGTTATAACCCCTCTTTTTTCGAAAGCGTAGTCGGGTAAGGAGTATCCTAATAACCATCTGTGGCTACCAAGCAACCCGTGTATCGAAAAGGTAAAAAGGTGAAATCCGTTTAGGCGATTTGGCGTGATGAAGCCACAACGACACATACAAACATACAAAAAAATAATAGTTTTTGGTTCTGTGACCTCTACAATCTTTTTTTTAAATATCTTTAATGTACAGGCATTTCATTTTTACAACTTTATAATGTTATTCTGATATCTAAACAATATTACGGGGAAAAAATCAACCAAAAATCACTTTAAAAATCACGAAGATCGTGATGGTGATGTCATCAAGATTTTCGTAAAAAAACAAATACCGGAAAGTTTCATTGAGATCCGACAGTAGTTTTAGGGTTCCGTATAATATATAATGGTAAAAAGGAACCCTTATGGTGTGACTCTGTCTGTCTGAAAAAACATAAATATTACACGAAAATTATAACCATGTCTCTATAACTAGGTGTCCCCTTGTTTCGCAGACAGAAATCTCACAGAATTTCGTTTCGCAGAAAATGTTTCAAAGAATATGTGGTTCATGTATTTTCAGTTAGAATATTATTGTTTTAAGGACTATTTATTTGAAAGAAACATATTTCACAGAAACACATATCAATGAATTTTATTATCTCTTTTTTTTTATTAACAGAATCATCAACTTTTTATGTATTCTTGATTCGCTGACAGATTTTTATAGAATATTGTTTCACAGAAACTGTTTCATATAATGTTTAGTCCCAGTATTTTTCTTTCGAATATAATTGTTTCAGCACCGCTTTACTACAATAGCACTTTTTTCGAGGAAACATAATTCAAATAAAAACCGGCCAAGAGCATGTCGGGCCACGCTCAGTGTAGGGTTAGTAGGTTAGACTAAAGGCCGAAAACTGTAGGTTAGGTTAGGTTTGTTTTATGACCATGGATAGCGGAGCGAGCGAAGCGAGCGAAGCGAGCGGAGCGTCAGAATGCTTGCTTGCATGGAAGAATATTAAAATTTAGCAGTGAGTAGGTTAGGCTAAAGACCGAAAACTGTAGGTTAGGTTAGGTTTGTTTTATGACCATGGATAGCGGAGCGAGCGAAGCGAACGGAGCGTCAGAATGCTTGCTTGCATGGAAGAATATTAAAATTTATCAGTTAGTAGGTTAGGCTAAAGGCCGAAAACTGTAGGTTAGGTTAGGTTTGTTTTATGACCATGGATAGCGGAGCGTCAGAATGCTTGCTTGCATGGAAGTATATTAAAATATAGCAGTTAGTAGGTTAGGCTAAAGACCGAAAACTGTAGGTTAGGTTAGGTTTGTTTTATGACCATGGATAGCGGAGCGAGCGAAGCGAACGGAGCGTCAGAATGCTTGCTTGTATGGAAGAATATTAAAATTTAGCAGTTAGTAGGTTAGGCTAAAGACCGAAAACTGTAGGTTAGGTTAGGTTTGTTTTATGACCATGGATAGCGGAGCGTCAGAATGCTTGCTTACATGGAAGTATATTAAAATATAGCAGTTAGTAGGTTAGGCTAAAGACCGAAAACTGTAGGTTAGGTTAGGTTTGTTTTATGACCATGGATAGCGGAGCGAGCGAAGCGAGCGGAACGTCAGAATGCTTGCTTGCATGGCAGTATATTAAAATTTAGCAGTTAGTAGGTTAGGCTAAAGAACGAAAACTGTAGGTTAGGTTAGGTATGTTTTATGACCATGGATAGCGGAGCGAGCGAAGCGAGCGGAGCGTCAGAATGCTTACTTGCATGGAAGTATATACAGACCGAAAACTGTAGGTTAGTTTAGGTTTGTTTTATGACCATGAATTGCGGAGCGTCAGAATGCTTGCACATCCCGTAGCACCAGAGCTAATCCATTATAATTGTATATAAAGTGTATGCATTTTTTTTAAAACACTATAAAACATTTTGCAGACCCTAGAAAACAGATTTTACTTTATTTTCTTTTGAACTACATGTAGTATATAGGAAGATTCCACTTTAAACATCACAATAGTTGGTATGCAATGCAAAAATAGTTTAGAAATTATGATGATATGAGATTTTTAAATTATATAAAACACAATTCTATAAATAAGTAGTCTAGGTAATAAGTTTTACATGAACTGAATATTATAAGGATCAATAATATATGATGTGAAAATTCTATGACACGAATATCGAAATAATAAAATTTCTTTGCAATAAAAATTTACGATTTAATTTTCTAAAGTGTGAGTAATCTGCGGTTTGACCATTCTATGAAATGATAATATGAGAAACATTTTATTTGAATCATAATTCTATAAAACTGTAGTATATGAAACAACGTACAACCCTATAACTAGCTACATTTGTAGCGGGGGGTGAGGTAAACACGTACAGCACACTATGGAAATATTCCTATTTCTGCAATCGCACCCAATTGGCTTTTTGATAAAAAAAATAATGGTATGTTATAAAACGAAGTCTTAATAATAGAAATATTGGTGAGAAAACTACTCCAATTTCATTAAAACTCCCCGTGATACAACAATGTTAAAATCTTATTTTTGGACTTTCCTAAAAAACGCTTCATACTAAAGGCTACAAGCATGTGACGTCACTCGCTAGTATATTGTATAGGGAAAATAAGAACTTTGTTCTGCAGCTATGTTAAAACTTGCGTTTATCGAAACGGTCTTATAACAAAAATTACAAATTATTTTATGGGTTATTGAATGGTATTATTAGTTATAAATATTTTTTATTTTGCTTGTTTTATAAGGATCTTATATAATTTTTATATATTTTTTTCTACTGTCAAATACCCTACTAAAAGAAATCACCTACAAACATAAAACACCCACATACTGGCAATCCATACTAATATTATAAATGCAAAAGTGTGTCTGTCTGTCTGTCTGTCTGTCTGTCTGTATATCTGTTACCTCTTCACGCTTAAACCGCTGAATCGATTTGGATGAAATTTGGTATGGAGATGGTTTGAGTCCCGAGGAAGGACATAGGCTACTTTTTATCCCGGAAAAATACGCTTATCCGCGATAAACGAATTTAAGGCGGACGAAGTCGCGGGCAGAAGCTAGTTTACTTATAAACCAACCGGAGATTTCGCGATTACTTTGGCAGAGGGGAATGTATATTCTTATGGCATCTCCAGTGGTTAAATGGTCTAAGCATCAAGCATTCGATTCTATTTCTCTCTAGCAAAATTCAAAATGCCAGCTTTAGGACGCAACTTGCGTCAGCACTCGCTACCTCGCACCTGGTTCACACCAGCAGGATAGCAGAAGCTGCTACTGAGGCCGCTGCTCTCCGGAAGCGGTACAAATAGATAGATAGATAAACACATTATTTATTTCCACAACATACATGGTTACACAATGCGCAGTAAAAATTAGTATAAAACTATAAACAAGACACTTAAAACTAAAACAGCAATGGAAAAAGAAAAAGAGAGAAACCATGTGTCGTGGCAGAGAAAAGGCGCTGACTCAGCATAATGAAGTGGCAAGCCACTTCGCTGGTATTCTGTCAGGACCTTACAAAATTAAAACTATTATTTAAACACACCAGACCAATGCACCGCTTATTAGTAATATATTATAAGCGAAAGTGGTATAAGTATACGCGAAAAAAGCATGTGCCAGCATGTGTGTGTGAGGCAGAAAGTATGAGATTGTTAGTTGGTGAGCGTGTGAGAAATTAGTGGCTTAACTTAAATAAGTACAGTTGAGTCCATTTCTGCTCATATGTGTAGTAAGTATAGTAGAGTTAATTGGTAAAAAATAAAAATACGCAATTCTTAGTAATTATTTATTTGTCCCGCTTGCGATAGACTATCGGCCGTTGGTGCACTGAAGCCAAAGCTCTCTTCGCGGAAGTCGGGCGTCGCCTGCGTGAGAAGGGTCATGACCCCGGGTCGTTCCTACTGCAAAGGTTGTCCAACGCTGTACCGCGGCAAGCGTGATGGGCACCTTCGCACCCGGAATGACACGGGGAGGGTTATTTGATTAATTAATTCAGATACTTATTAGCTTATAGTTTAGATTGGGTTTTGTTTAATACTGTCTTTAAAAAAAATAGCATCTATTTTATATTGCAGTAGTGACATATGACGTAACTTTAAGCACATGTTGGACCTTTTAATTAAATCGCTTTTATTAATTTGTAGTTTAAAATGTCTATACATCCGTATTTCTAGGCCTACGTATAAACCTTATTACATGTATCTGACAGAGAAGGTACGGTTTATTTCTACCCAAGTTTACTGTACTTACATGACACAACTGGAACAAGAGCCACGCCTTGCGGTATGTACGGAACGGGAAATTGAAACTCTTGCAAACAGCTGTAGTATTCGCGAAATTTGTGTCAGAGTCGAACGCAACGCTGCACACTGACGGACTCGTCGTTGCTATAAGACGGGCACTAAACAGGTATATTTTTTTAATTATTTTATTTTATTTTTTTTATTTTCTTTATTGGGGACAAAAACAGACATAGACAGTACAATAACACATGAGAAGAAATCTTAAATTAGGTATAGCCTATATCCTAACACAGATCCCACCGAGATTTTTTGCCAGTGAGTAAGGTGCATTGCCATAAACAACACTGGATCAGTGGATTACAGAACTTTATAAACTGTAGGTATATGAAACCATACTGTATAGCTGAAGGTTATGTAGAGACAAGACGATACCATTATGTATTAATTTAAGACATTTAGGACATTATAGATTGAGAACACGAGAGTGCAATTCTTAAGAATGTATATAAAAATTGAAAATTATAATATTTTTCGTTTACATTTGAAATCTGATAGTGTTTTTTATTGTTTTTTTCTGTCTTTTCTGGTCTGTAAGACCATTTTAGAGTTTCTGAAATGAGTGCCTCGCTCCGAACGAGGCACCATATCCACTGCAGTCTAAGCAGGAATCAAACCAGCGTCTATCTGTTTAACCGGAACAGCGTCCTGAACTATTAGACCATCAAATCGCTTATGATACGCAACGAATCAGCTAATCATCAACTACTAGAGTCGAACCATTTTATCTCTTCCAAGCAAATGAACTGTCAAATATATAAAAACTGAATATGGCAATGTTTTGTATCTGTCACAGACGTTAAGTTGTTTATGTGTCTTAAGAAACAATTTATCTTTACGTGCGTTGGTTTTTAAAAAAAATAACGATTTAACTATGGGAAAACCATATAAAAGTGGTCAGCGGGAACTGATTTTCCGCATAATTATTAACTTCGATGCTGTAAAGCAACAGCAAGAAGCGATTATCATATATAAGATATATAACCAATGTTAGTACTTTTGAATAACACCAATATGGTTTTTGTTAAAATAATGTTCAAGTGAAGCCATTTAGCTTTTAGCAGCCTCTTTAATGCACTGAGAATATATTATGTGGTGTTTAATAACTTATTTATTATTCTTAATAAATTACAGCTGGCTTAAATCATGATCTTAAGAGGAAAATGAAACTCCTTCAAAATAAACTTGAAAAAATAGAAGATGTTAATGTCACTAGCAAAAGTTAGTTTTCTGTTTTGAGTGCACTGTGGTCGCGTTCATACGACATATCTCTGAAAATCCACAACATTGAAGCTGTAATTTGTTATTGCCCAAGTACTTAGTACAGCCTACCAAAAACTATAAATAGTTTTGAAGTAATTGGAGACCATCATTATTTTTTGACCCTCTGAAGTGAACACACTTACACCACGTGATTGACCTTATCAGTGAGTCATTAAATGGAAAGTTGTTTGTTGACGAATTTCTACAAAAATTTTGGTTTTATCTTTGTGACTCATTATGGAAATTAATGATAAAGGTATGTTTTCTAATTTTTATTATTATTTACAGTCATTCTCTTCATAATTTTGTATCTATATACCTGCTACGAATCACTTAATATTACACAAAAACATTACTTACCTGTGTTTTCAAATTGAGATTCAACGTAGTTCAGATCCTTTCATAGAAATAATATTATATTTGAAATAAACCTTGAATAATGTAGTATTTGACTCATTTCAGACCTACTGCCCGATTTTGCCCGTTCTCTGATAATATGGCCTCTACGCTTTTCGTAGAGGGAGCTACGAAAAATATCGAATTCTCATAACATTTGTTTGTTTTCTTTCAGGTTCCTTTTTGCAGGTGCAGTTTACAAGAATGCATATATTTGAATTATGGAGTTATTTTAAAGGATCAAACAAGGAAAAACTCAACAAGTATTAGAGGATTTTTAAAAAATTTGCCGGAAAATAAAAGTTTTAATACTGAGACATTAATTAATCGTATTACATACTTAACCACAACGTTGATCGCTTTCTGTAAAAAATCAAACAGGACTCGAGAGAATTTAATTAGAATCAACGCAAAATGGCTGGCTTTCCTTGAAACAATTGAACTAGTGCAGATTTCGGAGGCGTTGCCCGAACGAGAAAATTGTACTTGGAATATCGGCCGCCCACTAAAGGATTATGGTACTTGCAGTAAGCGACAACAACAAAGACGATTGGCGGAGCTCTCAAAAATTGATTAATCAGCTGTCACTGCGTTAATGGGTACTTCATCAGTACCAGGTAGTGATAGATGTGAAGTGGATCCGAACGAGACTCTATCGTTTATAACTCAAAACAAATTAACAAAACAACGGTATCTAAACGCGATGAAGTTCATTAACAGCAAACCAAACCCAGTTTTACCTTCATATAGCAAGATTTTAGAGGCCAAAAAACAGTGCTACCCTGAAAAAATATCTATAAAAGAATCCTGTGCGGAAGTTGATTTACAAAGTTTATTGGACCATACAGCAAATAGACTACTCGAGTCACAAAATTCAGTAATGTCAAGTGTTGACCCTGAGTCATTAGGCGAGGTTACGTTGATTGGAAAGTGGGGTTTTGATGGAAGTACAGGTCACAGTGAATATAAACAGTGCTTTACGACTGACCCAACTTTAGAAGATGGAAGCTTATTTGTGACATCATATGTTCCATTACGTCTTGTTCCAATAGTGGCCACAACAGGAGAAGAAACCCTTTTATGGAAGAATCCTCGCACCTCATTAACCAGATACTGCCGCTCTATCCGCTTCCAATTCGTAAAAGAGACTAAAGAGTTGTCAAAAAGTGAAGAAATTATTTTAAGAACCAAATAGATAAGCTACTGCCTACGATGTGTATGTTGCCTTGTGGCGAAGAACTTGAAGTTCATCATCAACCTCAACTGACTATGGTGGACGGCAAGATATGTAATGCGTTAAGTAATACGGCATCTGCTACCAGGTGTTATATGTGCAAAGCTACACCCAAGGACATGAATCAGATTGACATGTGTCTGGAAAAAGACGTTGACACAACTACGTTAGAGTTTGGGTTATCACCTCTGCATGCTCGTATAAGATTTTCTGAATATTTGCTTCATGTGTCGTATAGGCTCGAGGTGAAAAAGTGGCAAGTTCGGACGACTGAAGAAAAGGAAAAATTAGCAGAAAGAAAGAAGACACTTCAAAGTGAATTTAAAAAGAAGTAAGGGTTGGTAGTTGACAAACCACGCAGTGGAGGAAGTGGCAATTCAAATGACGGGAACACAGCAAGAAAGTTTTTTGACAAATCTGATGTTGCAGCTGAAATTACCGGAATTAGGCAAGATCTTATTGATAGGTGCGCTACAATTCTCAACTGTATTAATTCTGGGTATAAAATTAAGGTTGATAGATTTAAGGAATTTTGTTTAGACACGGCTCGGCAGCTTGTTCACAATTTCCATGGTACAATTTGCCAGCTTCCGTACATAAAATGCTTATTCACGGTGCTGAAGTGATAGACAACATATTGGTTTCCATAGGAAAGCTCTCAGAAGAAGCTGCCGAGTCGACAAATAAAAATATAAAGGCATTCAGGCTTAGAAATACTAGAAAAATGACACGCGAGTTGACCAACCAGGATCTTTTGAATCGCCTTTTATTAAATTCAGATCCATTGATCTCAAGCCTCAGAAAGTTACCTCTGAAAAAAAAACTGTTTTTCTCAATCTGTAATTAGTCTATTAGATTTATAAAGTAGATTAGGTTATAATTTTATAATCAATGTTAGTTTTAATAAGTTTTAGATACCTGTACATATGTAAAAGATTTTATTTTTTATAATGACTTAAGTATAATAAGTACCTGCTCGTAAAAAGCAGATATTTGTATAGAAATATGACTTTATTGTTATTGATAAAATAATTTATTTGTGTAAATTTGTGCATGTTTGATTAAATAGTGTTACTTATTAATTATAAGCATAATAAAGAAACCATTGAAATGAAGTAATTTCGACATAAATTTAATTAATTTGCTTTATTTTTTTATTGCATTAAAAATATTTTTTTAATAAATCTTTTAATAACAAATACGAACATATTTTTGGTTTTTCAATATCTTTAATACTTTCGGAGATATCGACTTTTGTCACTGTCTCCATAGAAGAAAAACCACAGTGGAGTAGTAGGAATTAATGATTTTATAATATAAGAATGGTAGAAATAAGTAGTCATGTTCCATGTAGGTAGCACATTATTAGATAGCAATTTCTTGGTTGAGGTGAATAATAGTATATTACTGCAGAGGTTATAGACGGCCGTGCTTTAGCGATCGCCGTCTCAGCCATCTCATCCAGTAGTGGTAGGTAATAGAAGTAGGCGGGCAATTTGATGGTTATTTAACATATGTAACTTTATTAGGAAAATCATACATGTCTTTTAAGCGCCTATGGCGCTCCTGGGCGATACGGAGCGACGAAAGGACGCTGGGACTGGTTAGAGAAGACAAACCCAAGCACAGCAGTGGATGAACATAGGCTGCTGATAATTATAACTTTCGTATTTCTTAATGTGTACCAGACATAATACACAAGTATTAAGACTATTTAGTGCCCTATATTCAGTGTTGCCATATACCAATGCACAGATTAAACAATTAAAATTGGTGGGGTAAAGATATTATAGCCAGACTCTACGAAGGTATCAACTATTCGTATTTATTTATAGGCTTCACCTTTGGTTTTGTATTCTAAGCTCGGGGCTTCTCCGAAGTTCGTATCGTGTCGTTACAAACACAATTGGGATGTTCACTGTACAAATAATTTTAATGCGATTTTTCAGTTTCCTTAATCCTAAAAAACTGCGAGCAAACTGCTTTTTCAGTTTCCTTAATCCGAAAAAGCGAGCGGGATGGCGCGACACGAACTTTGAATTTTGGAGTAACCTGTCAGTTTCAACAGGCTGCTTGACGGACCTGCGATCTTGAATATGTTCCACTAGGTACTTCACATGTCTAGTTACGTCATGGGTGAACTGAAGGCGTTTTAATGCAAATTTTCAGAATAACCCACCGCTTAATTGATATAATATGTTCGGTGAAGTGAACATAATCTGTATGATGCTCAACTCCGAAGTTGTGTACGACTGCGATAGCGAATTATCAAGAATGTTATGTATAATACTTCGTTCGCGGAGAAAAAGTCATAACTCCTCTTTTTTCGTCAGCGTAGTCGGGTAAAAAGTATAAAATAAATAAATAAATATTAGGAACAATCTTACCGTCTCAAACTAAGTAAAGCTTGTACTATGGGTACCAGCTGACGATATACGTAATATATAGGTAAATTATAACACTTAAATACATAGAAAACATCCAAGACCCAGAAACAAACATTCGTGCTCATCACACAAGCCCATGCCCTGGCCGGGATTCAAACGTGGGACCGCCAGCTTCGTAGACCGTTGTGCAACCCACTGAGCAAAACGTGTCTTTTAGCCATCCATGGATACCCAGCAACACGTGTACCAAAAATAGTTTAAAAATCTGTTTAGCCGATTTGGCTTGACGAAACCACGACAGGTGCAAACATACAAAAAATGCAAAGAAATATTTTTCGACTCAGTGATCTCCGAACAATCGTAACAATCATGTTTTTGAAAATATCTTCAATGTACAGACATTTCATTTTTACAACTTTACAATAGTACCTATAGATGTACCTACTTGTAAGCGATGAACAAGTATAATACTTTCTTCTGTTTCCGCGATTATTACTCATTGAAATAAAACAATTTAACGGATTATATCGCGTATATTATCTCATTTTAGGTCCCGACGTTTCGGAAGCTTTCCAGCTTTCCATGGTCACGGGAGGACTGAGAAAAGATGTATTTTCCTCTGTCAAAGTTACAATTTGTGCAAAATGGAGTTTGAAAATCAAAATTCACTTGCATTCTTAGGTGTGCTAGTAATTCGAGGTCCTAAAAATGACATAGGTCATACTGTATATAGGAAACCTACGCATACAGATAGGTATTTGAATGGCAAATCTCACCACCATCCCTGTCAATTTGCTACAGTGGGTAAATCTTTGTTTCAGAGAGCCAGGGGTATCTGCGACAATGAACATCTGACTGCTGAGTTACAGATTGTCAAACGTGCGCTTCGAGCCAACGAGCTCCAGATACCACGTTCCAAGTAGAATCCCAGTATGAAGAAACCAACAGTCGAGCGTAAACCTGCCGTATTACCATATGTGAAAGGGGTCACAGACAAGATCGGAAACATCTTGAAGCGTGCTTCTATAAAATCATATTTCAAGCCGTTGAAGAAGGTGTCTCAATACCTTAGACCCGTGAAGAGTAGCACCCCTTTGCAGAGTGCAGGCATTTATAAGCTGGACTGCGAGTGTGGTCTTTCATACATTGGTCAAACGAAACGCAGTGTATCAACCCGGGTGAAGGAGCACATAGCAGATGTCAAGCACCGTCGGTGTAATAGGTCTGCAGTCTGTGAACATGTCATTGACAAACCAAACCACTCAATTAAGTTTGATAAACCTTCTATCCTTGCCAAAGAAAAAATATATATTCCCAGGATGCTACGCGAGGCTATTGAGATTTAAAAGCATCCTAATTTCAATAGAGAAGATGGATTGTCACTACCACCAGCTTGGGATCCTGTAATCCATCTCATCAAGGAACAAGCGAGACACAGGACTGCAAAACCTTAATTTCCGAACGGTGTAAAATATCTTATCTGTTTAATAGTAGTTTAATAGTCTCTGTTTTTTTAAATATTATAATTAGTAATGAGGTAGCCTGAGAGTTTTTCTTTGCAGCGTTTCTTTTCTCCTCAGTACGCCTCATTTGTGAAATGCTGCTTGGTAAGTTATTAGAATAAAATAATTAAGCCCTTCTGGCACATGTGTCTTTACAGCTTAGGTCCATCTGGCATGTATGTACACCTTTATTTATGTTTTTTCTAAAAATGGGTACTTTTCACAAATTGTAACTTTGACAGAGGAAAATACATCTTTTCTCAGTCCTCCCGTGACCATGGAAAGCTGGAAAGCTTCCGAAACGTCGGGAACTAAAATGAGATAATATACGCGATATAATCCGTTAAATTGTTTTATTTCAAGTATAATACTACAATAATTCTGCTTTGCCTAAAAGTTGACTGGTAGAGAATGCACATTGGCATTAAGTCCGCCTTATGTCGGTTATTTTTCATTTGTGCAATAAAGATTAAATAAAAAAATATCTTAACCTATCCTATAAAAAAATAACAACGAGCCTTATCATATCATTATATCACAGACAAAAAACTACTATAATGATATTTAGTAATTTCAGCTTTTTCTTGTTTTGTGTCCTCAACAATTGCTTCGGGGGGTCACAAAAGTTGGCTGTTAACAGTAAAAAAATCTATTGCAAAGAATTTCGGTCTTGCGAGCGTCACGTTGTCATTTTTAGGAATGTGGTCTCAGATGAATGTGGTGGCGATCCATAAAATTTCGAACGGTAATCTCACAGTACAAAAAAGTGGCTTGCAGTGATTTCTGAGTCATTCTAACTTGTACCGTATTGTTAAGATACTTTAAATTAAAATTAATACACAAGAGTTACTGGTCAAAAAATCACTGGTCGTTTCTATTATTTCTGAGTCATGCTAATTTGCACCGTATTGTTAAGAAAGTTTAAATTAAAATTAATTCTCAAGAGTTACTGGTCAAAAAATCACTGGGCCGTTTCTATTGGTGGATGATGTAAATAGTGACCGCTGTGATGTGCATTCGAAAATAATCCTAGAGGTGTAAACCCGTATCGTCGGCCGATAAGGAAGATTGTACAATCTTCTTCGAGTATCTCTACTACTCTTTGAGTATGATATTAAACTCATAAGACCCAACGTCCTATTTTAAGGACCATAAATTGTACTCATTCCGGCCCGTAAATGTTCAATTATTAAATTATCAAATGTCGATCCGTCGTCTTAAAATAAGGAGATATATTATAGACTCGTTCCGTGCGTGCTTCAAAATTCACGTCTAACGGAATTTAACTTTCTTGATCACATTCACAATTCAAAGTTCTGGGTCGTAAGCATAAGTATCGCCCTAAAATTAGCACACTGGGTCGGTATTAAAACTGTCCTTAAGTAATAAAAAAAATTACGAAAAGTAATTTGAATAACTTTTAACAGTCCGTATTCTAATAAACTTTGCGCTGCCATTTTTAAGGATTTTGTAACAGTACTAGACGGTGCCCGCAGCTTCGTTCCCGGAGGAGAAAAAGTTATAACCCCTCTTTTTTCGAAAGCGTAGTCGGGTAAGGAGTATCCTAATAACCATCTGTGGCTACCAAGCAACCCGTGTATCGAAAAGGTAAAAAGGTGAAATCCGTTTAGGCGAAATGTCTGTCTGAAAAAACATAAATATTACACGAAAATTATAACCATGTCTCTATAACTAGGTGTCCCCTTGTTTCGCAGACAGAAATCTCACAGAATTTCGTTTCGCAGAAAATGTTTCAAAGAATATGTGGTTCATGTATTTTCAGTTAGAATATTATTGTTTTAAGGACTATTTATTTGAAAGAAACCTATTTCACAGAAACACATATCAATGAATTTTATTGTCTCTTTTTTTTTATTAACAGAATCATCAACTTTTTATGTATTCTTGATTCGCTGACAGATTTTTATAGAATATTGTTTCACAGAAACTGTTTCATATAATGTTTAGTCCCAGTATTTTTCTTTCGAATATAATTGTTTCAGCACCGCTTTACTACAATAGCACTTTTTTCGAGGAAACATAATTCAAATAAAAACCGGCCAAGAGCATGTCGGGCCACGCTCAGTGTAGGGTTAGTAGGTTAGACTAAAGGCCGAAAACTGTAGGTTAGGTTAGGTTTGTTTTATGACCATGGATAGCGGAGCGAGCGAAGCGAGCGGAGCGTCAGAATGCTTTTTGCATGGAAGAATATTAAAATTTAGCAGTGAGTAGGTTAGGCTAAAGACCGAAAACTGTAGGTTAGGTTAGGTTTGTTTTATGACCATGGATAGCGGAGCGAGCGAAGCGAACGGAGCGTCAGAATGCTTGCTTGCATGGAAGAATATTAAAATTTATCAGTTAGTAGGTTAGGCTAAAGGCCGAAAACTGTAGGTTAGGTTAGGTTTGTTTTATGACCATGGATAGCGGAGCGTCAGAATGCTTGCTTGCATGGAAGTATATTAAAATATAGCAGTTAGTAGGTTAGGCTAAAGACCGAAAACTGTAGGTTAGGTCAGGTTTGTTTTATGACCATGGATAGCGGAGCGAGCGAAGCGAACGTAGCGTCAGAATGCTTGCTTGCATGGAAGAATATTAAAATTTATCAGTTAGTAGGTTAGGCTTAAGAACGAAAACTGTAGGTTAGGTTAGGTTTGTTTTATGACCATGGATAGCGGAGCGAGCGAAGCGAGCGGAGCGTCAGAATGCTTACTTGCATGGAAGTATATACAGACCGAAAACTGTAGGTTAGGTTAGGTTTGTTTTATGACCATGAATAGCGGAGCGTCAGAATGCTTGCACATCCCGTAGCACCAGAGCTAATCCATTATAATTGTACATAAAGTGTATGCTATTTTTTTAAAACACTATAAAACATTTTGCAGACCCTACAGATTTTATTTTATTTTCTTTTGAACTACATGTAGTATATAGGAAGATTCCACTTTAAACATCACAATAGTTGGTATGCAATGCAAAAATAGTTTAGAAATTATGATGATATGAGATGTTTAAATTATAAAAAACACAATTCTATAAATAAGTAGTCTAGGTAATAAGTTTTACATGAACTGAATATTATAAGGATAAATAATATATGATGTGAAAATTCTATGACACGAATATCGAAATAATAAAATTTCTTTGCAATAAAAATTTACGATTTAATTTTCTAAAGTGTGAGTAATCTGCGGTTTGACCATTCTATGAAATGATAATATGAGAAACATTTTATTTGAATCATAATTCTATGAAACAACGTACAACCCTATAACTAGCTATATTTTTTTTCATTTTCAAAAAACCTATTTGAACAACCCGGTTGCGTTAAGTGTGCACCTCATTGTATGCAATGCTATGGATGGTGCAAACTTAACTCAACCGGGTAATATAATAATGTTAGGGTAAGTGAAAGTTTGTAGGGAACCATCGGTGCGCGAGTCCGACTCGCACTTGGCCGGTTTTTAATTTTCAAATAAAAAAGAACGTACACACATCGCCACCAACTTTCACGTCTGTACTTAGTCGGATGGTGGTCATATGAACTCTATAATAAAATAACGCAATCCTACCAAATCTGGGCTCTTTATAATCGTCGCGGTGAGTAGTTAACGGATGTTCGAAGAGAAGAACAGTCGGCAATAATAGCTTGTCCCAAAAATGCTATTTTTGACAGAAACTTACGTCATCTACTTTAGTATAGCAGCGATAATCAAAGCCCTAGCCGTAGAATCTATGGGGTTGTGCGATAATAAAGGTTAAAAAAAAATGCAGTGGAAATAACCTTTTATAATACTACCTTAAGGTTGTCTGGAAGAGATCGCTTTTTAGCGATAAGACCGCCTGTTGTTTACCATTTCTCATACTGTTTTAGATTTAAGTGTCGGATGTTATTTTCTTTTGGTGTGCAATAAAGAGTACTTATTATTATTATGTATGTCGCACCCGCTCACGGGACAATATTCATTAATAACGAAGGCAATATTATTTCAAATCGATTTCAAATTCATATCTACATTGAGAAAAGGGTTTCTCGACAGTGGGTCTAACTGATATCAAAATCATCCAATAACGATGGGTTTCAATTTCTTTGATTGGGACATAAATCTAAAAACCGGTCAAGTGTAAATGGGACTCACACTAAGGCCGTATGGAAAATACGCGGAGAAAAGTACGTTTCTTGTGTGATCCCCATACCTATTTATGAAACAATTGGATAAAAAAGTCAAAACTTTCTTTTTTTTCAGTGTAGGTATAAAAAGTATACTATAACCATGAATGGATGCACAGCTAGTTTTCCATGCATTGTTTAGTATATTTTCTAAGTCTCATGTAAATTCTGTACATTAATTACAAACACATCAAAAAATAACTAGCCAAACAGCCGTTCTGCAATGATACGCGAACATACATTCCTGCAATTGATTTTTATTTAGTGTATATGTATAAGGAATCGAAGGTGACCGTAACTTCGTTCACGGAGGAGAAAAATTTAAAACCCTCTTTCTGTCTTAAACGTAGTCGAGTAAAAAGTATTCTATAACCATCTAAGGATACTCAGCTACCCTTGTACCAAAAATTTTCGAAATCTGTTTCGCCGTTTTGGCGTGATGAAGCCACAAAAACACATACAAACAAAAAATATATATATTTTTCGATTCACGAACCTCCAAATAGTCCGTTACAATAATTTTTGTGAAAATATCTTGAATGTACAGACATTTCATTTTTACATATTTCTAGTTTATAACAAAAGAGCGATAGGATAGAGCGAAGAGCGATACAGCCAACCGAGGATATAAGCAAGATTTTAACTGATTCTGTCACTATTCAAGATCCAAAAGAAATTGCCGAACAAATTAATAACTACTATATAAATATAACACATCCACGGAGTCATCCAATAAGGGAAGCCAACAAGATATCCCAAAATATTAATAGTATATTTCTCACTCCAGTTGACAATTCAGAAGTGATCAAGGCTATTAAAAGTCTGCGCAACACTAACTCTACAGGATATGACGATATATGTACCAAAGTTATTAAACTATGTGCCACCAGCTTGTCAAAGCCCTTAAGCTATATAATAAATCTTTCATTCACACAAGGCATTTTCCCGACTCGTCTTAAATATTCCGTGGTAAAACCATTATATAAAAAGGGAATCAAATCAGAGGTTAGCAACTACAGACCTATTACTCTTATACCCATCATTTCGAAGATCTTTGAAAAGATAATGCATGGATAGATTTCCAGTTTTGTATCACAATTCCAAATAATAAAAAAGGAGCAATTTGGGTTTAGGAAAAATTGCTCAACGACTAAAGCATGTTTCAAGTTAATAAAACGTGTCACCGAAAATCTTGACAACAATGTACCCATAGTAGCAGTGCTGATATGACGAAGGCGTTTGATTTTGTCAACCACAAATTATTACTGAGTAAATTATTTAAATACGGCATTAGAGGTCTTGCTTATGATTGGCTAAGTAGTTATCTCAGTGACAGACAACAGTGTGTTGAAATTGCGAGAACTGTTGGTCATGATAGACTTACTTATAGGTCTAGTTACAAACACAATGATACGGGAATACCACAAGGGAGTATACTAGGTCCATTACTATTCCTTCTTTATATTAATGACCTACCAGATGCTACAAGACACGAATGTATTTTGTTCGCTGATGACTCAACCCTAATTATAAACTGTACTGACATCATGAATTTCGAGAACGACATCAATTACGCATTGAATGATATTATAAATTGGCTCGATGTAAACTACTTAAATATTAATGTAAAAAAGACTAAATTTATTCAATTCTTGACATGTAAAAACAAAGGTAATCATTTAAATGTAAAATGCGATAATCAATCAATCGAAGAAGTTAAATATGCAACTTTTTTAGGTATAACATTGGATAGTTTCTGTAATTGGAAGAATCATATTGGTAACATACGTGTATGGCTAGACCGCTTTGTCTATGTTTTATATCGTGTGCGAAACGTAGTCTCAGAAGAAGCGGCTCTTTCTGCGTATCATGGCTACGTGACATCTATTTTACGATACGGACTCATACTTTGGGGAAACTCTTCTGATGCCGAAATTTTATTTAGAATTCAAAAGAAATGTATCAGAACTTTGTGTGGAGCAGATTTTTTGGAGCACTGCAAACCACTTTTTCAATCTAAACGTATATTACCTCTCCCATGTATGATGTATGTATTTGAAATGTGTATATTTGTTAAGAAAAACTTAGAACTATTTAATACGAGGTCCATCAAGTCCAAAAGAGGGACACACAGAAATAAATTAGATTTGCCAAAAACTAAATTAGCGTTAACTCGGAAAAACGCATACTGTATGGCCATCAAAATATTTAATATTCTCTCTGACACATTTAAGGAGCTGCCTTTCAATATTTTTAAGAAAAAGTTATTTAATCATTTAATCGAATATTGTTATTACTCCGTCAATGAGTACTTAAACAAATGTAAATTGTAATATTTCAAAATTTAAAATGTTTAGATATTTAAGTTTAAAACAACACATTTGTACGCCAGCCTTGGCAAAACAAGTAACGATCTGTCTGTGATATTTGTAACACCTTTTATATACGCTTGTTTTTTATGCAAATAAACTATTCATTCATTCATTCATAGGTCACCGTGCCAGTGCCAGAGAATATCCTATGACAATTGTTTCTTCCCACTCATGTGAGTAATATTACAATTGACATATCAGTCTTAAACATGTATACGGAACCTAAAAACTGACAATCACCACGTAGGAAGATTACGATTAGCATGCCTCTCACGGGCTTAAGTAAAACAGCGTCTGACTCGAATTTATAATTCAGACGAATTCTGGGCATTCTGAAGAATTTAACGTGAATCAGATTATGCAAATCGTTTAGATAATCACGCATTTCAATAAGCACAATCATTTACATAAGAACCTTCGCACCGAGTCGAGTGACACATTATCGTACTTTCATTTCTCGTCTGCGAATCCGAATCTAATAAAACCAACGAGTCCATTCTCAACGAGCTCAAGATCCCGATGAGGCTTAGCACCATATGCATGTGTAGGAGTTTCAAGTTCTTTGGCCACATTGCCAGAAGGAGAGGTGGCAAGCTAGAAAAGCTGCTGATGACAGGAAAGGTTTGCCGAAAAAGGCCCAGAGGCAGAAGTCCAACACGCTGGTCTGACCAGATACGCTCTACCCTAAACACCTCAGTTTATGATGCCATCCACGCAGCCGAGGATAGAGTGAGCTGGCGCAAGGTAGTCCACGATAAAGTAATTCAGAGAGGCCACGACCCTCAGCATTGAGGATTATCGACACAAGGAGGAGGGAAAAGTCAAGCAGGGTATTTTTTTGTCCCACCGGTGACCTCCATGTAGGATGTTGATTCTATGGTCGTTGTCCCGATAGTCGTTTCACTAAATGGTCTTATAGCGAAGAATCTCAACCAATATCTCAAAAGTCTCGAGTTAGATGACTGGATCAAGGGTCACATACATAAGACAGTTTAATCCTATTTCTTCAACCAAGATTCGTCTTTCTGCGGCCCGTACTACTTGCAGCTTCTTGCTCCGCCACCAGTGGCATTAAGTTTTTAGGGTTCCGTACTCAATGAGTAAAACAGGACCCTATTACTAAGACTCTGCTGTCGGTTTGTCTGTCCGTCTGGCACCAGGATGTATCTCATGAAGCGTGATAACTAGACAGTTGAAATTTTCACAGATGATGTATTTCTGTTGCCACTATAACAACAAATACTAAAAACATTATAATTTTATATCTGTCTGTCTATGTCAAAACCAATATAAAATGATCGAACACCGCGTACATTTTGCTTAGGAGTAGGGCTCTGCTAACACTGAATTGTCATAGATACGGCCGTTTGTGGAGTACATTTCGTACGGAACCCTCGGTGCGCGTGTCCGTCTCGCACTATGTTTTTTTCGTATTTGCAGTTTTGTATTTACTTTTCATGCTCAATGTAAATATCTATTTAACATAGATATAGATTCTACGAACACGGGTAGCTGGGCAAGTGGTAATAGGATACTTTTTACTCGACTACGATAAGATAAAACGAGGGGTTATGACTTTTTCTCCTCCGCGAATGAAGTCACCTTCTTTCTAGTCCACTTGGTAAGAACATTTCGAGTTCAAATCAATAATCAACTAACGAGAAAAGGGTTGGTAATACCCTTAAAAATTTCAAGGACGAGTGCCTTTTCGTATTGAAAATATCTGGAAATAATATTTTTATCTTCATGATTTTCATAGAGATTCTATATTAAATCTATATTTAAAAGCAGCGTTAAACTAGTGGCTACAATTTTAAATACACAATGAGTAGTGATTAATTTCTTGAGGCTTGAAGTGTATATATATAACTTTAAATATAAACAGTACTTAGCAACAGTATAAAGCGAAAGGGTTGTGACAGCACAAAATGAAGAGATTAATGAATGTTGATGACGCGGCAGTTGTATGCCAGGACCGTAGCAAGTGGAAGGAGGTAGTCTCTGCCTACCCCGTACTGGGAAAAAGGCGTGATTGTATGTATGTATAAACAGTACTTGGATATTTTCGATAACTACTTCAGTTCACTACACGATAACCGGGTGTTCGACACTTTCAAACTTGTCATCAGCGTATCGTATTCCCTTTGATGTTCAGGAGAAAATCGGCTCGAGATGGATCGCAGGATATCACGTATCAAATCACAACTGCGGGTCATGATACAGTATAAAATACGTCCATACTTACCGATCTAGATCCGTATCCAATACGCCATCGTGTGGGCTATTTAAGATACGCTTTGAACCATCTATACTATTATAAAATTGTAAAAATGAAATGTCTGTACATTGAAGATATTTTCAAAAAAAATATTGTTACGGACTATTTGGAGGTCACTAAAACGAAAAATAATTATTTTTTTTGGATTTTTTTGTATGTTTGTATGTGTCGTTGTGGCTTCATCGCGCAAAATCGGCTTAACAGATTTCAACAATTTTTGCTACTCAGGTAGCGTATCTCCAGATGGTTATAGAATACTTTTTACTCGACTACGCTGTCGAAAAAAAGAGGGGTTCTGACTTTTCGCCTCCGCGAACGAAGTTAAGGGCGTCTTCTAGTCTATCTAGTCTATACTATTATAAAGTTGTAAAAATAACATGTTTGTATGTGTCGTTGTGGCTTCATCACGCTAAATCGGCCAAAGGGATTTCATCTATTTTTGGTACACGGGTAGCTGGGTGTCTCCAGATGGTTATAGGATACTTTCTAGCCGACTATGCTAAAGAAAAAAGAGGGGTTATGACCTTTTCTCCTCTGCGAACGAAGTTGCGGGCACTTTCTAGTGTATCATATCATGTATCTCCTTTACTATTCAGGCAATTCCACTTTGGAACGAACTCCCACTCGCTATCAGACAAGCACAAAGGAAACTTAACTTCAAGCACATGTTGCGCAAGCACTTCTGTAGTAAGCTCCAAGATTAGCTCTCTCTCTCGGTATGATATTTTGCACTAGGTACATAAAGTAATATATGTAGATATATTCTATTGTGTATTTGTGTAAGTTTATGTACGTATATATTATAAGTATCTGTGAATTATATTTCTCTTAAATTTTCTCAGTTTACAGGCCCTGCACCCATATAAGTTTATGTTTAACCCAATGGTTGACTGGTAGAGAATGCCTTTTGGCATTAAGTCCACCATTTGTACCTTTTTGCGATTGTGCAATAAAGTTTAAAATGTGCGGGCTATCGGATACGGCGTGTTGCATGATCGCGAATCTTTTTGCGTCCAAATTATGTTATCGTTCATGTTACGCGTCGGTGCTATAGAGCGCTGAATTAAAATAATACAAATGTATAAATGACCTGGAATGGTGACAAAACTGTCAATTAATGCGAACAACACAAGTTTTATAACTAAGTAGAAAGTTTAGAGGGTACTTAAAATTATTAAGTGGGGACAATTTAAGTTCGGTAGCGGAGTTCTCGAGAAAATTTCGATACTGATTAAGTAATTGTTTCATTACACCCAGATTCATTTAATTACTTATCAAATTTATTAATCACTTCTTATAAAAGTCATGGAGTATAGAGGTAAGGAGTTGCGGGCAGTTGGAAGAGCACTACTGCACAAATAGCTTCAAGTCGCGCGTATGAATGGATTACACTTGTCCTATCTAGGATGCTAACGACAGGGATGCAGCATTATGTTGAAGTGAGACGCTTTAACTCCCCTCCCATATTTAAGATGTTAAAAGCAAAAGATTTAAGCGCGTATTAAAATACGCGCTTAAATCGTTAAACTGGAAATCCTCAAACCGGTGATTATTGGCGCGATTCGATTATTTAATTTGACAGAAAGAGATTGGGTCAATAAGTTTAGATTTTTTACAAATATGCACATTATTGTAATGCATAATATTAATTATATAGGTTACCCTCGTCTGCCATAATTTCTATTGTCAGCGTTCGGCATAATTCATCATTTGGCATAATTATTATTTTTCAGAAACTTAGGCATCATCTTGTTAAATACATCAGCGGGCCTATGATGGTCGCGTTTATCACGCGATAAATGATATGATAACGCGTCTCTCACTCTCGCACTCACATACGTGTCAGAAGGGGACGGCAGCTATGTCATTTATTTATCGCGTGACAAACGTAACCATCATAGGCATTTGTTTTATAAGAAACCTAAAAAGTTACGTGGTCAGAAAAAATGCCAAATGATGAATTATGACAATCGAAGTATGCCAGATGAGGGGAACCCTAATAATTCCATGTTACTAATTTATTAATAAATTCCATTGTTCTAATTAGAATTCCTAATAATAAGGACGATTGAAATCTGTATACGAGATAATTTGAGGCCATTTCTCTTTTTTTATTATGTTTTCATATGACATCATTAGGTTTCGAAGTCTGAATTTATGACTTCGCGCGTTCTTCAGAAAATTACTGTTGGTAATCGGGGAAAAGTAGTTAAAATATTCAGTGATTCGAAAATTTTAGCCTAATGTGTACAAAATAAGTCACTAACTGAAGCAAATAACTCATCAGAATTCCAAATATCTTTTCTGTTTCTTTGAAATAGAACATCTCTTTTTTTAAGATGAGAGTCCCCGGCAAGCTTGGTTCTCCATACAAACGTAGTTAGTTACACTCTCATGTTAAAACGCCTTGCTCGTTTGCTCTGAAACTTTGTACTTAGAATAAGTTAAGGTATATCCTGGCCTGTAATTAGTTTATGTAGCTTCAGATACTAAAGTAAAAAAATACAGCGAATTTAAGTTTTTATACAAAACTTATTTTTGCTGTATTTCGTTTGTTTTATAAACTGGAGCCATAATTATATTTTTTTAGTGTAAGTAGGTAACTTAACTCAACCGGCAAGTTAAGTCGAAGTAAGTGAACGTTTGTACGGAACCCTCGGTGCGCGAGTCAGGCTCACACTCGACCGGTATTTTGTTATCAACTTACCATAACTATAACATTCATAACTCTAAGCGCTTCGGAGTAATCCTCAACGCAATGAGCAATTCGATTAATAACTTCCATCCTATCTCTGTTTGACTTGAGCTTTTGGAAGGAATTAGATGATGTTGACTTGCGCTAATGAAGATGGAAACCTTTGACCCGATAGATGGTTGGATATAGAATTTCTGATTAAGTATCGTCTGGGTCTGATGTGAAGGGTAGGCTTGTGAGCCTG
This sequence comes from Hedya salicella, assembly GCA_905404275.2. Taxonomy (NCBI): domain Eukaryota; kingdom Metazoa; phylum Arthropoda; class Insecta; order Lepidoptera; family Tortricidae; genus Hedya; species Hedya salicella. The sequence goes on along the minus strand of FR990107.1, from coordinate 22,420,197 downwards.
AGTGCAATATATCTAAAAATCTTAATGTTTTTAATGTTGGTAGGAATAAGGCTCAGGGTATATCAGACGAACCACAACCATAGAGGTGCGTCCACATTTGTATCATTTGCCCGTATCAGATCATCGTCGCGTAGCATGATCACGTGTCACGATCACGCGTTTGGACGTTGCGCCGATCCGATCACTCGAAATCCATTTGCTACGCGTATCACACAGTTGTATCGGAAGAGTGCGGCATTATCGGCGCGCCGACAGTAAGCGTCCAAGCAGCGCGATACGCAGTCATGCCACGGCACGGTGATCGGATACGAGCAAATGATACAATTGTGGACGCACCTCAAGACAAACACTACCACACAACAACGACAGCCACGTGCTCAAACGACAAATTATATAAAAATAATGAGTTCTATTCACACGGACCATATTTTGCCGTTAAACGCAACGTGTAGTCGGTCCAACCCACAGAACCCCAACATTTTGTTTATAAGCTAGAAGATTTTTTTATCCTTCCCACACTATTTTATTCAAGACACATTTTTTTAAGTAGAATTCTATTTCTTTCCTTTTTAGGGCTCCGTACGAAAAAGGTAAAAAAGGAACCCTTATGGTGTGACTCTGTCAGTCTGTCTGTCATCCACCTACCATCCCCCCCCCCCACCCTCCTTCATCACCGAAGTTTACCAAACGAAAAATCAGGAATTTTCTGGAATTATGTAATTTAATATGAATATTACACGAAAATTATAACCATGCATCTATCTGTCTTACTTTTTTTTAATCACCAAAATTAATTTTTGTATACCTCGGTTTGGTTAAGTTTGCCCCTCATTTGTATGTGACGCCATAGATACCAGAGGCAAACTTAACTCAAGCTGCAAGTTAAGTCGGAATAGCTAAGTGAAAGTTTGTAAGAAACCCTCGGTGCGGGAGTCAGACTCGCACTTGACCGGTTTTATTGAAATTCACGCACGCACAGGTCGTAAACATGGACGCTGCTAAACGAGTGGTGGGCCGTGCGATCTTATATAAGAACAAATACACATATGCGTGGTGGGCGCGAGTCGCCTTACATGCTCCGACTAGTAAAGGTGCAAGAAGCTGCATCGCGCCTATTCACACGTAACCACTGCGTGACGACTTTTTCTCACCGCGTTGTCGTGTGGTTGTGGTCCCTACATTTTATAAGAGCCTTAGAGCAATAAAGGTAAACATTCATTGCCGACTGTAGACAGCAACTGCACGTTCCGCCGCACTCCCAATTGAACCTTGATTTGAATAATAAATATATATTACGGGACAATTTTACACAATCGAACTAGTCCCATGTACGCTCAATAAGGCTTGTGTTATGGGTACTAGACGACGATATATTTAATAGATATAGTACTTACATACATAGAAAACATCCAAGACTCAGGAACAAATATTTATGCTCACACACAAATATTTGCCCTTAGCGGGATTTGAACCCAGGACCTCAGTTTCGCAGGCAACCTTACTCCCACTGAGCCAAGCTGATTTGAAATATAAAAGGATTAAATTTTCAGTGAGTTCTGGAAATACTGCGACTGAAAATATCTTCAATGTACAGACATTTAATTTTCAGATCGTTATAATCCCACGCTGTGATTATCTGTGAAAATTGTGTATTTAACCATAATAATGCTCTTTATACTGAAATTTGGAATTGAGAGGGAAATTGACAAGGCTGTCAATGAAAATAAAACAAAAATTACAAATGCAAAAATATAATTAAAGATTATTTATATTAGCATTTCATAAGAAGTCTTAACATCATCATAATACATAAATAATCCAATGTCAACAACGTACCTGCTTGCGTAAACCATATACACAAATTAAGGGTGGTCCCACTGATGCGGAGTTATGCGAAATTCACACAGACCTATCATCCTATGGACGAGAAATATCAACACAATGAGCGAGTATATACTCTATTGATGATTACTTATCCTAAATAGTAAACAACGTTCTAACCTAAAAATATGCAGGTTAGAACGTTTTAAAATTTAATGTCAATACCAGCTGTTTTCTCAAGGAAATAAATTTAATGTATGGAATTGGCAACGGTGGCAATAAAAATATTAATTCCTGTTACTTTATTTACGAGAGTACTTTTAGGTTAGCATGTTATTTTACTATTTAGGACAAGTGAGGATGAACAAAGTATAACTAACCTAACCTCATCTGTTACTTAGGCACTTGTCCCACCGCCGGCGATAAGCGAAGAGCTATCGGCGATTTTCTCGCCCAGAAACGAACAAAAGATAATCGCTCCCGTGTAAATAAAAGAATAGTGTCTATAAAAGAATAGAGAGTCTCCATGTATTTAATTTGTTTTTACTTATTGAAAATTAACCAATCACATTCCGCATATTCAAATTCGTTCGATTCGGTTTCAACAGCGATGCAGCCTGATTCGTCCATTTCACACAGTTCCGCTTCAGTAGAAACGCGCCGTGCCTGGTGACATCACAACGGCGACGTCAACAGAAAACGGCACGGCGCCTGAATAAAACACGTTACCGTGTGTGCAGACAGTAATTAATTTTTATACCCAAGGTTTTTTTACAGTTTCGGTTGCTGTACTATATGTTCTCGAATAAATGTATTTTCTGCCTTTCTTTCATACGCACGGTTCGGTGTCGTCAAGCGTATATGCACGGTGAGGCACCGTACCTTTCTTAAGGTAAATTAAGATAAGTTCTTTGCTGACCGCAGTCAGCAACTGTACGATCCGACTGCACGGCGGAACTTCTCGGTACTTTTTAATAAATTCAACTCAAAAAAATACTTTTGAAAAATGTCACGTGAAACTGGGAGACGTTGAGCCAAATCTCACGAAATCTCACCAGGGGTGACCGAACGCCGATTTTTTTCAGGCACCGCGCCAGGCTCTCACACAATAAAGGCAAAGAATATCAAATATGATGAATTTGGTGTGATAGGGCATGATTATGAGTGCTTACACAATTATAAAAATAACTGTACCTGTGAACGGCTCGAATATGTAAATAGGTATAAATATCTGGGTCTATATATAGACAGCCATTTTAATTGTAAAGCTCATGTTATCGCCGTGTGTACTAAACTTCGATCAATTTTGAGTAAATTTTACCACTTAAATACAGTTATTAGTAAAAAAAACCATGCTTGTTGTTTATTATGCATTGGCGGATTCGGTGATCAATTACGGCCTTAGTGTATATGGTAGAACTTTCCATACGTACTTAGAAGAAATTAAGAAACTACAAACAAGATTTATTAAATACCTAGTGAATAAAAAAAACAAAAATAAGTTTAAAGGAAATAACGAGCAGCTATATAAAATCTGTAAAATACTCCCTGTACATCTAAGGGCACAGTACTTAATAGCCTTAGAAAATTATTACATTAGCGAGTTTAAGGTGCGTAAGCAGAATAAATATAATACAAGAAATGTAAGACTCGGGAAACTTGTACAAAATTATGCAAATAACTATTATGGTAGGAGAATGAATAAGTATGTGGTTCCTAGGATGTGTAACGAAATTGAGTGGTTAAGAGACATAATAAACAATACAGCAGAAATGTCGTAAAAAGTAGCTTAAAAAGGATATTTTTGGAAAAATTGCCCTAGGACAGTCTTTCCGAATATATCCTTGTTACCAATGTTTGTTAGTAGTAAAATTAACAGGTTAATATAGTTGTAAGGTAAATAGTGTTAGGTGCATATAGCTAAAAATAATGGATATGAGCGCGATCTCGCCAACAAACTGTCTTAGCAGTTTGGCGAGTTACTTTAAGTTGCATGAAGTTATGTACACCGTTAAATAGTTACGGAGAATAATACGGGAGTACTAGATGAAAAATATATTTATTTGTAGTATTCGTTGCACCGGATAAGTTGCCAATGCCAATACAACAAAACGTCTCGTTATGTTTATCTCGTTGAAACTTCATTCCTGTATCATACGTCTTTTTCTCTCTTATATATATATCTAGTCTCGATAGCCATGGTTTATACCATCACTACACATTAAAACACCAAAGCCAGTCCTAAAACTACAAATATGGAGTTACACTTCAAAAACTGCAATATTTATCTTATCTGATATATTGGTAAAATGTATCTTGGAAATTATGTATCTGGCGAAACGAAATCAATGGTTATTCTGCCTAAGCCATTTCCTATCATCTGGGGTCGGCCCTCCTTATCCGTTTTCTCCATTTGAGGCGGTATCCATATATCGGCTCCCATATCCGTGTTCTTCAGAGATCTACCCCGACGTTCGAAAGTCAAACTTCGTATATCGGTTAATCTTCGTATGGCGCAGTCAAGATTATGCTCAAGAAGTTTGCCGGCAACTATATAGGAGCTTTAATCCTAAAATGGTGTATTCAGTTGTCGAACACGTATCTACATGGCCGAAATTAAGGAGCCAAACATACCCACCCGTTTCACACTCTTCTTTTGTTGGATACGAGTATCAGCAAATATAGACGTGCGTCAAGGCTTTTAAGACGTTGACCGAGAGGTTATAATTGCTTAATAGCAACGTCTAAGGGTGCTTCCACACTTGTATCATTTGCTCGTATCCGATCACCGTGCCGTGGCGTGACTGCGTATCGCGCTGCTTGGACGCTTACTGTCGGCGCGCCGATCATGCCGCACTCTTCCGATATACGCGTAGCAAATGGATTTCGAGCGATCGGATCGGCGCAACGTCCAAACGCGTGATCGTGACACACGATCATGCCACGCGACGATGATCTGATACGGGCAAATGATACAAATGTAGACGCACCTTTAAGACGTCATCAACGTCTTAAGACGTGGATCACCACGCGCTCTATATATCCTGGGTCGTCTTGTAAAACATTACAGCCGACCAAATAATATTTCCTAATCTATATTCTGGGAACGAATAATTTAATTGAGCCTCCGATTGTCTTTTAAATCCCCCTACCTTATAAACTATCGTATGACACACATTATGGCCTAGACAAGCACAAAGTACAATAAAGGGTTCGTATCTGAACAACGGCAGTCTTGTCCCCTTGTTGTACAGTCAGCAGCAGAGAAACGTGACCCCTCTGCCATATCATGTTAGTATGGCAGGGTATTTCTCTGCAGCTGGCTGTACCACCTACATGCGGTTGCAGCGCCGTCACCGCGCAGACGCCGCCCGCAATTTTCGTTGTTTCAGCGAAGTGCTTGAAACTCATATCATTGTCTTTTAAATCAAACGTATGTCTCGTGTCGCACACATTCAATATGGCCAAAATTATACGATACGAGTAATAAGGTACAGTCAAAGGGTTTATAACTGAACAATAGTGGTCTTGTCCCGGTTGTATTGTGCCTGCACGCGGCTGCGCTCTTGAGGCGCGCAGCGCAGCCGCGGCGGTGGGCGTCAGGCCGGCGCGCGCGGCGTCGGTGGCGCGGCTGCGCCGACGCCGACTCCGCCCACCGACAGCGTCGTCTCGGCGAAGCGCACGCCGAGACGAGTGCGCACTCGCCCGTTCTGTGGACAAAGGCTTTTTCACTTCTCCTGCTCAAAAAGTACGTCATATTACCTTCGCGAAGCGAGACTAAAATAGTACATTTAGCCCCTAGGGTTTAAAAGAAAGCCATATAATCCCATACAAATTTCTATGACACTGAAAACAAAACTTGCGGCCAGCTACATACTTTTCTACATTACGAATAATTAAAAACAAATAAACCAACCTGATCAGATTGGCCAAAATTTCTGATCGAATTGCTCAAACGGTACTTTTAGTTTTTCATGAAATGTACAATTTTAATGTTCAGTGTTTTTTATTTTCTGGCAGTCGAAGTGAAAAGCAGAGTGTTTAACACGTGGCTAAAAGCCATTATGACACTCAGACATATTCGTCCTCGCTCGCTTCGTGAGCTCGTCCAAATAATCACTTCATATCATAATGGCTTATTTTAGCCCCTTATCAAACAATCTACTATATTTGTAAGGTAATTGGGGGTAAGACGGACGTATGGAAATAATAGTATTTTATGCAATCGTTATATAATGTTTTTTCAGACGAGTATCGTGTTTAGGCCACGAACTAATTAAGGTACGACACTTAAAAAGCTAATTATATAACTATTGTATACAATACTGTTTCTATAAGTAACCCATAAACTACAATAAATGAAACACAGGTAAAAAACTGCGTTCTTTTTTTGAAATGCATTATAGTTCTGCTCGGAGTTGTATAATATTTCATTATAGTTAAGTGGCGCATAATATAAACTATAGAGTATAGAGACACATATGGTCTCACCGGAAGATCAGCGCTGGCCCCCGAGCCGGCATTACGCTGAGGTGGGACCATTTCGGCTCATAGTTTTTTGTATGTAATTGGTTTTTTGTGTTTATTTTATTTTATTTTCTTAAGCTATTTTTTTATGAATAATATAATAAATTTATTTCAAAGGACTGTCTGTCCGATTATTAAAGCGCCACATCTTGACTACTTATGATAAATAATTGAAATTTGGATTATGTATAAAAATGTATTTCAAAGGAAATATTCAAAAATATATTTTTAATTTCAAAGAGAATGACGAACATGAGGGGGGGGGGGGGGGGGTTTAAATTAAAAGTCAAGCTCCTAGGTCAAGTACTATGAGATTAAACGTAAAAGTCCTGACTGACTCACTTAAATCAGCGCCCAGCCCAAACCAATAAACCTAGAGAGCTGAATTTTTCACGATAGGTAGTTTTTATAACGTTAGTATCCACTAAAAAGGGCTTTTTCAAAATTCAGCCCCTAAGGGGGTAAAGTGGGGGCCCAAATTTTGTATGGGGAAACAAGATTAGTTAAACTATTTTATTCCAAACTTCACAGCAGCATTCCTTACGACAAATGAGTAAACACGTGGTTCAGGTTTTTTGCGAATTCAACCCCTAAAATGGAGAAATGTGGTGACAAAGTCTGAAAATCAACATGGGTATTGTTTCTATGGTTTATCGGGTCGCTGATTACGAAAACAACAACGGTTTTAAAATCCAACGTGGCGGAGGTGAAATACGATCTCCTCTGCCAGGGTGTGACGGGGTTGAAATGCCTAAATATCAATATGGGTGTCGTTTTTATGGTTTTTTGGGACGTTAATTACGAAAACGGCATCGATTTTAACATCCAATTTAGCGGACGTGAAATATCATATCCTTGTTGGTGTGCGATGGGGTTGAAATGTCAAAATATCAATATGGGTGTCGTTTTTATGGTTTTTTGGGACGTTAATTACGAAAATGGCATGGTATCGATTTTGAAATCTGCCGGGGTGTGACAGGGTTGAAATGTCTACATATCAATTTGGATGTCGATTTTATGGGTTTTTGGGACGTTACTTACGAAAATGGCATCGATTTTAACATCCAATTTAGCGGACGTGAAATATCATCTCCTTGTTGGTGTGCGATGGGGTTGAAATGTCAAAATATCAATATGGGTGTCGTTTTTGTGTTTTTTTGGGACGTTAATTACGAAATTCGCATCGATTTTGAAATTTTATATTGTGGACATGAGAATTCTTGAAAGCATTTGTGCCAAATTGCAATTAAATCGGTCCGGTAGTTTCGATCGATACCGATGTTGTAACAGACGGTCCACCCAAACTTTGTAACGGCACTAGGTTGCAAGTCAAGGCTTTGCACGGGAACGTAGTAGAGGCCACTATTTTGACCAGATCTTGAATTGTACTCATTGTTTTGCGCAGGGAAAGTCCCGCTTTTTATGATTCCGTAGCCAAAATGGCAAAAACATAACCCTTATAGTTTCGTCATGTCCGTCCGTCCGTATGTCACAGGCATTTTACTCAAAAATTACAAGATGTGTATTGATGAAATTTGGAGAATAGGTGTCATGTATAAGCCGTTGCTTAGTTTGATAGTTAAATAATAAATAAAAAAATATCTACGGGAAGCACTCCATACATGTGACTGAAAGTATTTATTTTTTATTTTAGCAAACATCAATGTGTGGCACATATTTCGATATTTATTTTAAAAACATAATACAATAACTCTTTATTGCACACCTCAATTGAGTTAGGGAATATTTTGTGCCCCCCCCCCCCCCCCCCCCCCCTATTTTCTATAACGTAAAACGTAAAAAAATTATAACGTAAACTTAATAAGTACTTTCTACAAAAATTGTTTTCAATACGATCAGATATACGGTTTTTGAGATATTGCCGAAAAACTGCTGTTAAACCATGAGTGATTTTATTTGTATACAGGTTATTAAAGTTAATTACGTTATTTTTATTACTTAAGCCATTTCTATCGTTTTTTGATTAATTAATAGATGGCTCCGGTAACACTCGGTTTACAAGTTTTAGTTATTAATATTATAGTAGATGTCGCGACCTGTCTTCATTCGCGGCTTTTTATTTGACATATTTTTGTTTTCCAATTACGCGATAGATGTCCCTGTTCCTTACAGAAACAAGCTAACGTTTGTTTCCCATAGTTTATCCTTATGTTCAGAAATTTGAATGCATAATCAATCCAAAAATGTAACCATATAAAGTGTTTATAGAAATAAAAAAACCAACAGAAATGAAGTGAAGTTTCAATTAAACATATGGTCCTTCGAGTTGGTGAAATCAGTAGGAACCGAAAGGTAGTAAGTAGTAGGCACGAGTGTGTTAACCAGGTTCAATGGAACCGAAGCCCCTGGGAACAGTGGATTCGAAAACCAGTACCAGGAGGTGGTACTGACCAGTGAGACTAGTCTGCAGCAGGAGCCAAGAGTTGCCTTTGGCAGTACTGCTGGTTGGTGGAGCTAATCTACAACCAGAGTGAGGAATCAGCCCCAGAAAAAGCCCTGCAGCAGCGGTAGCCACCTTTAGTGGTGCAAAGGAGGTATTGTGTTCGGTGATAATTGTGATAAAAAAAAACCGAGTGCGGTGTAAAAAAAAAAAGTAGCTAAATTGAACTTTATTTCAATTAGAAAAAAAAATATTTATTTAACTTATAAAATTTGAATATTGGTGCGGCGACGGTGAACTTATCTTGAAAATTGTCTAAGTGTTTAACACTAAAAAAAACGCTAAAAATTTATTGATTACATGACAGAATATTTTCGTTTGAAAATTTACTTCTAATTTTTTTTCACAAGACTTGAAAATTTAGATGTTTGTAATTATAAAATAATAATACTTTTAACTGGTATAATTTTCACATTGTGGTTGCGATTCCTGATTGATGCTTTGAAGTGACTGTCGGAAAAAAATGGATACGTTAGTAAATATTCAACTTGAAAATTATAATCAAATGAAAAATGCTTTCCAAAATTATAAAAAATCACCTAAATCACGAATCACTAAAGCATATGTGGAAATTCGGATACAAAGCTTACAGCAAAAATGGGATAAGTTCTCTGCCAGTCATGACTAGCTTTTGGCAACTTATTTGAAGGAATTAAAAGATAATCCATATGTTACAAAAACAGTATATGACGAAATAGAGGAGTTATATATGGATTACATGGTTGAATTAAAAACCGCTCTAGAGCCTTTCGTGTCTCCTCTGCCAGAGAATAAGATATCAGCAAGCAACCTCGAAACTAGTTTGGAAGTGGCGTGCATTAAATTACCAAAGATTGTAATTCCGACTTTCACGGGAAAATATACTGAATGGGTAACCTTTAAAGATTTATTTGAATCTTTAGTACACAATAATAAGAGATTAGATAATGTTCAAAAATTGCATACAACCCTGTTTTGGTAAGTAATTCATTCATTTCGTAGAATATTTTGACTCCTTCATCCACTGAGTCACAGCCACTCATCACATCGTCCACATAAAAGTCATTTAAAATTCTGTCCGCTGCCATGGGGTATTTATCACCATCATCGATTGCAACCTGTTGTAAGGCCTTGACTGCCAAATAAGGCGCGGCTGCAGGTCTGAAAGTTACTAGAAGTAATCGATAATGCTTTAGCACTGATTCTGGATTATGTCTCCAAAGCAGTCTTTGGAAATTCGCATCTTCCTGCCGAACTTTAACTTGACGATACATTTTCACTATATCTGATATGAAACAAATTGGATGTAATCTCCATTTCAATATGATATGTCTCAAGTCAGGTTGCAGTCTTGGCCCAACCATTAAGTCATCGTTCAGCGAAACTCCATTTCTTCCCCTACAAGAAGCATCGAAAACAACTCTGACCTTGTTTGTATCTCTGTCGGGTTTTACTATCGCGTGATGAGGTAAATATACAGCTTCAATGTTATTCCTTTCATTTTCTGGTACTTCTTCCATATATCCTAGGTATTCATATTCATCAATCACCTCTTTATATTTAGTGTTTAAATCCGTATCCTTCTTGAATCTGTTCTCTAATGAAAAAAATCTATTATCGGCAATCGCATGAAAACAACCATACTTACATCTTGGATCATTTTCTTTGAATGGGAGTTTTAGGACATATCTGCCTTCATCATCCCTTTCTGTGCTATTAGTGAATAGTGTCTCACATCGGTCTTCTTCTTCAGTTAATGGCTTTTGTTTCCATGTTGAGACCTCCTCTAATTCCCAAAACTTTTTCAGAATATCGTCCTCATTGACTTGGGAGTGCAACACCGCTACATTGTTTGTCGATTCCTTCATTGTCATAACCACTTCAGATAAAATCCAACTTATATATTTGTAGCTAATTTAAAAACTCAAGAACCAAAATATAGTTCTATTTAGAACAAGCAACTAGTAATCATAAATTAAAATAGATATATTTTGCAATAATAACGTTAATTATGGTTCTAGGAGTCTAAATAACAAAAATTATGTACGTACCAACGAAGTTTTGGTTTTTAGCCGAACTAAAAACCTTTAAAACCACAATATCACACGACACAAACACATTATAAATCACAGTCTGTACCTAGGAAACCACAATCACACAAAGAAAACCATTAATACATAGAATCACACTGATTTTAAGGTAAATAAACGAAGCCGTTACGCAAAAAACTAATGACGTGCCATGTTACCGGGGCAACTGCCGAACATGGCGCCCCGTTAGGGTCAAACACAACGGGCGCCGCCAGGTCTATGCAGTGTTTTAGAAATTGAGCATACGTTATTTAAAGTGTTACGGTCCATTAATAGTTTAATATAAACAACGTAATATTTGCAAATGTTTTTAGCTACTTTTCATTTACTTTATTTTCGAGTCTTTACCTGTTATTAGGAACAAATCACAAAATGTACCAAACGCGATCGCAGCGCTTCAGGTGTGCTCCCATGCCTTACAACGTCAAAGCGAGTAATTGGCTAAATTGCTTTTGGTAGCTACAGCTACCACCACCTGTACCCGTATTTACATAGACCGTTACTTGTTTTATTCGCTAATCCTGTGTAAATAAGTTATGGATGTTAACGATTTAATGTTTATTTATGAAACTTAATACTTTAACTGTTTTAATGACTAGATAATTACGAGAAATATTCTTTATTATTCAAAATGTTGGCCATTTCAATCGCAAGTCACCGAAAAAAATTCTGTCTTAACTACTTTGAAGTGAGATTGTAATTCATAATTATTTATTGGGACCGAAATATAGCTATAATCTGATAGTTGGAGAAACACTGAATCGTTTTATGTCTATCTTTAATAGTAAAATATAAATTTGAATACTGACGGCATTTTTAAAACACTGTGCACTTTTACGCAACTTTACTTTTTCACAACGTTGAGAACGACAGCTATTTAAAAATATGTTTGTTCTATCATGTTGGCTGCCAATTTTTTTCTGCGTTGCCATCTTATTTGGGTATGTTTTGGTCATAGTTTAAACCGCTCCGAAACTGCCCTTCACAGATTAAAAATCAAAAATTGTATAAAGGTCATCTGGTAGCTCTGGTTACCGGAAGCAATTTGTAGGTAATAAAAAAGTTGATAGCTCTAGTTACCGAAAGCAAGTGAGTGGGTATACTACCGTGAAGAGCTGTCGCTATTATCTCAACTTCAAATACCTAGATGGTCGGGTACAAGAAAAAATAACAGCAAGGTGGAACTACACGGCTTTTGTGACACTTCCAAAATAGCATATGCTGCTGTTGTTTACGTACGAGTTGTCGACGATCAGAATAAGGTGCTTGTTACATTACTCACAGCCAAAACCAAAGTGGCACCTATTAAACAGGTCTCAATTCCAAGACTAGAATTATGTGGTGCAGTAATTTTGACAAGATTACTTGTGGAAGTATCACAAATTATGAATAAAGAAAAGAGAAACGTACACGCCTGGACTGATTCAACCATTGTCCTGGCTTGGCTAAAAGGTCACCCTAGTAGATGGCAAACATATAATGACTAGTTAGTTTACTCAGAAACTTTGTACTTAGAATTAGTTTAGGTATATGCAGGCCTGTAATTAGTTTATGTAGCTTCAGAGCACATAGTAAAAAAAATACAGCGAATTTAAGTTTTTCATACAAAACTTGTTTTATGCTGTATTTTGTTTGTTTTAAAAAATGCAGGCATATAAACTAGTTTCCGGCCTAGATATACCTCACGACATTGTATATGCAAAGTTTTATTACAATCCAACACGTAGTTTTAAAATAAGAACGAAACTCCGTTTGTATGGGAAGGTGAAATTCGGCCGAGCTTACTGGGGACTCTTATGGTGTTTGCTCACGTTTGCAGGAAAGTAATATACGTAAAATATGTGTCAATATACAAATCGAATGATGAATGCTACGGTGGAAGGTAAATAGTATAGGTACATCCATAGCGGGACCGGGAATGGATGTTTACGTACTTATATTATGTTATGTGCATTGCGAGGAACGACATTTAGTGGCCAACCAAATTTTACCCCCTGGGTGCTAATTTAATGTATAGGTACTCAACTCAACATTAACTTACTTCCTTAGAGCAGAGAAACAAGGCACTAAATTGGTCGTAAATGCCTACTAATATAGTAAATATAGCTAATTTACCTCACTACATTTTTTTTAATAACTACAGTTTCTAATTGAAAGGCTCAATGGTAGCTAATCTATTTCTTGAAACCTACATTTAAGTACTCACTTAGATGAATCTTAGCACATTTAAGATAATTAAGGATTTATAAGCAATCGTGAAAAAAACGACTCCACGATTGTTCTTAAGAAATCTGTTTACTGGTGAGTGGTTTGATAAAACAATGGCTACCTATATAAGATCCAATCCAACTGAAGCTATGAATAATGGCTTCAGTCTTGCAAAACGTGTATTTCCGTCGTTCTAACAATTATATTCCTATTGCTGCCAAGAATAACATAAATTTCCTATAAGCATGTGCAACAGATCTTAATTATAATGATATTACGAAACGTATACATTTGAAAAAAATATACTAACAAGGAAAGGTACCCAACTGTCCAGCTCCAATTTGATTTATCCATACTAATATTATAAATGCGAAAGTGTGTCTATCTGTTACCTCTTCACCTTTAAACCGCTGAACCGATTTGGATGAAATTTGGTATGGAGATAGTTTGAGTCCCGGGCAAGGACATAGGCTACATTTTATCCCGGAAAAATATCCTTATCCGCGATAAACAAATTTAAGGCGGACGAAGTCACGGGTAGAAGCTAGTTTTTATATATATTAGAGAGTAGTTATTAGTTAGTATTTTCTATCGCTTGTATAACGGGGAGTGCTCCGAGGAATTGTTCGGGTTGATCCCAGCTGCATCTTTCCGCCATCGTCCTACGCGACAATATTTCCACCCTCACCACTTAGATGGTTGACAGTCCACAACTGTGCGTTTTTCTAGAAACAAAAGTCGGGTGTCGGAAATATTAACCACGTTAGACTCCAACCAATGGGCTCATATAGTTTCTAAGCACAATCCTACGGATTGCGCTTCGCGGGGGGTGAGACCATCCGAGTTATTAAACACAAAAAAATGGTTAAATGGACCAGAGTTTCTGAAGGAAGAAGTTATTAACTATAGTAAGACAAAAGACATCAACACAAATTTAGAAGTAGCTAAAGTACATTATATAAGCGATAGGGATAGGGAGCGATTTTCCACACTTACTAAATTAGTGAGAGTTGTAGCCTATTGTCGACGATTCCTCAATATACTCAGACCAGTTTCTGATATAAATTATTCTTACCATTTAACAGGCCACGAAGTACGCGAATCTATGAAAACTTGCATCAGACAATTTCAACGAAACTTTTTTGAACAAGAATATTATATTTTAGAGAAAAATGAAACCGATTTACCCAAAAAAACATCACTAAAATCATTTAATCCATTTCTTGATGTTTGTGGAATAATGAGGATAGGAGGCCGACTTGAAAACTCACAATTAGAATATAATAACAAACATCCGGTGTTGTTACCCAAGAAGTCAGCCTTGACTAGTTTAATAGTTGCAGATGCACATTTAAAAACATGCCACGGAGCTAATCAATTGATGTATAATTATATTAGCTCCAAATACTGGATTTTCGGAATAAAGGAACTAATAATAATTAGTAAATGTGTTACTTGTTTACGATACAGGGCTTCTTCTCAAACTCAGTTGATGGGCCAGTTACCTTCGGCTAGAGTTACACCAGCGCGACCTTTCAAGCTCTGTGGTGTTGATTATGCTGGACCTATAAATTTAAGAGCAACAAGTGGTCGTGGACACAAATCTTACAAGGGTTATATTTCTTTATTTGTGTGTATGTCTACTCATGCCGACATAGAAGTGGTCAGTAATCTTACAGCGCAGGGTTTTATACAGGCATTTAAAAGAATGGTAGCGCGACGAGGACACTGCCAAGAAATTTTCTCTGATAATGGCACCAATTTCGTTGGCGCTTCAAAAGAATTAAATAATTTATTTAGATCCGAAAAAGCGACCATTCTTGAAGAGATTGTAAACGAGTTAGCTACCAATGGTACTAGTTGGCATTTTATCCCGCCGCATGCTCCCAATTTTGGAGGTATATGCGAGGCCGGGATAAAATCTGCCAAATATCATTTGAAAAGAGTCATTGGCGAAAGTACTTTAACTTTTGAGGAGATAACAACAGTATTAACACAGATTGAAGCATGCCTTAATTCGAGACCGTTATCTCGCATGGATTCTGATCCTAACAATACGAATGTTTTGACACCAGGACATTTCCTGGTAGGCGAACCACTAGTGACAGTACCGGATCATGAGTATCTAGACAAAAATATAAATTCTTTACGCCGATGGCAAATTACGCAAAGAATGGTACAAGATTTTTGGAAAAGATGGTCTCATGAATATTTAAATAAATTCCTACAAAGATATAAATGGATTAATCGAAATCCTGAACCATCGATCGGAGATATAGTTTTGGTAAAAGAAGATGACTTGCCACCATGTCGTTGGTTACTGGGTAAAGTAATAGAGAAACATGCTGGCAAGGACGGAATTACACGAGTGGTCACATTACGAGTTAAAGATAACTCTATCAAAAGACCCACCTGTAAGTTATGTGTTCTCCCTATTACTGAATAATGATGAGGTTGTGTTATGTTAGTTATATTTTTTTGTTTTCAATAAATTTGCGAGTCAAGTCGAAGTCGTAAATGTTACTTTATACGTTTTATTGTTATTTTAGGGTGGTCATACATTCACCGTTCGTATGGTGGGCGGTGTTAAAAGGACAAACTAGTTGTCCTTGGTGGGCGGAATGTTAAACCATGAGTCTGATTTTATTTGTATTCAGTTATTAAAGTTATTTACGTTATTTTTACTTAAACCAGTTGTATAGTTTTTTGATTAATTAATAGATGGCTCCGGTAACACTCGGTTTACAAGTTTTAGTTATTAATATTATAGTAGATGTCGCGGCCTGTCTTCATTCGCGGCTTTTTATTCGACATATTTTTGTTTACAATTACAGAAACAAGCTAACGTTTGTTTCCCATAGTTTATCCTTATGTTCGGAAATTTGAATGCATAATCAATCCAAAAATGTAACCATATAAAGTGTTTATAGAAATAAAAAAACCAACAGAAATGAAGAGAAGTTTCAATTAAACAACTGCGCTTCTCAACAAAAGCGGCGTAACAATTCAACAATTAAGTATTGCAATAATTTCTTTAAAAAAAATAAGGGAACTGACTTCACCAAAGCGTCGTAAACCGAGACCTCCAGAAAGTATCACTTACTTTTTAGAAAACCGTATCTAAATCGGTGCAGCCAAACACGAGATAATCGTGGACAAACATACATACCTACATAAGGGTCAAACTGAGAACCTCCTTTTTTGTAGATGGTTAAAAATTACGTTCAGTACGCGGGCGAAGCCGCGGGCAAACACTAGTATATCATATGAAAGGGCTTAATACGCACATTTTTGAACATATTTTTTTTATTGCGATTAGATTTTGTTTTATTAAGGAAAATGTGAAAAAAAAAACATTTCCCCCCTTTATCTCCGAAGTTTACCGAACGAAAATTTTAAAAATTTTACAATTTCTTTAAATAAATATAAATATTACACAAAAATTAAAACCTCTAAATGTCTCTAACTAGCTATTTTTTTAAAGCTATTTGTACAACCCGGTTGCGTTAAGTTTGCACCTCGTTTGTATGCAATGCTATAGATATCTGATGCAAAATTAACTCAACCGGACTCGGGCAATATAATAATGTGAGGGCAAGTGAATGTTTGTACAGAACCCTCGGTGCGCGAGTCCGACTCTCACTTGGCCGGTTTTTTCTTCCTAGGGACGGCACCTTCTAGTTTTAAATAAATGTGTAATAGTCTTTCGCTAAAACCGCTTGAGTAATTAAAGAGCATTTACATTTTTTTGAATACTTACATATAATTTCTATTTTCAAGGTTAATAATCAGTTTCGCGAAAGTAATAAAATACTGCGTATTGTGGTTTTATTATAATACCAAGTTTTTTACAACAATACCTACGCTTTTATTGGACAGAGAAGCCACAATATTTTGAATAAATTTATTTCATTCGTAACGAGTCTCCGCGGATTGTGGATGTGGAGTGCGGAAAACCAACAAGGCGAGCAAATACCATCACTCTGGAATATATTGACCTGTTTATTGCACGTGGGAGCTTTCTCTAGTTTATATTTAACTCCCGGCAAAAAATAGGGTTTTAATTAATCAATCAAATCAAATCAAAATATGCTTTATTCAAGTAGGCCTACAAGCACTTTCGAATTGTCAGTTACATTGAGAGAAATCTTTGCTGGGAGACATACAATATGATCCAACATTTGTTGCAAGGATTAGGGAAAACTCAGAAAAACCTTAAATTCTGAATGTCAGAGTATATAAAACAATTAATAATTAGGTTAAGTTAGGGTAAGTTTGACGCGTGTCTCCGTCTGTGCCATTGTAGCGCTTGAACGGAAGGACTAAATTCGATCTAATTTTTGGTGTTTAAAAAGTTCATCGAGAGTGCTCTTAACCAAGGTTTAAGAAAAACAATACAGCCGTTTGAAAATGATCACTATTTGTACAAGCTTTTTTTACTTACGAGTTACATTAGTAGCTACATGTATGTTAGTTTGGATCAAACCTTGCCAGTTATGTTTGACCCTCTTCGCGGTTTGTTCATTGAACTAGAATTCGGCATAGTTATGTAAGTTCGGTGACAATGCATAACATCGAGCTGACCTGATGATGAAAGGTGGTCATAGGAACTCTGTAACAATATTACGCAATCCTACCGAGTTTGGACTCCATAGAATCATCTCAATTTAACGGGTGTCTATCATCGTTTCCAGCTCTCAAAAAGGGTAGAGGACTATTTAATAGACAAATATGCATGGCCCAAAACAGAATCCAAATCCACAGCTGTAATTGTAAGTACACATTTTGTGAATAAATTCCACTGTGTACCTATAACGGCTCAAGAGTTAGCCCTATGATAGACAGACAGACAACAGAGGGTCCCGTTGATACCCGATGGGTACAAACTAGAGATGGACCGACTATGGATTTTGCCGACTAGCCGACTAATCGGCGCTGAGCTGGCCGAGTAATCGTTGGCTAGTCGGCAACGCCAAATTATCTAATTATTGTATTAGACAAACAAAAAAACTTGAATATATTGGTAGTTTATTTTTGTTCCAGTAAGTCATAATGTGCCGAATATTCGGTATCTTTTGCCGACTAGTCGCCGACTATTCGCCGACTATAAATATGGCCGGATGTCGGCTTTCTTGACTAGTCGGCGACTAATAGGTATCGGTACATCTCTAGTACAAACCCTAAAAATTACGTATTGTGATTTTATTACCATACGCCTTAATGAACAGAAGCCACATAATGTTATGAATACATTTATTTTGTACTACAAATAAGAACTGTCGCAATCTCGTTCATTCTCGCGAGATCAAAGCATTGAAAGCGAAAATATCGGCATAACAGAAACGAAAACGAACCATTATGTTTCTGATATCGAAACAGCAGAAAATTAATGCACAGGGGATATTTCTGCCATAGTAATAACAAAATAAAAGTGACGAAAATGGACAGAGTAAGAAATGAGTATGTGAGAGGAACACTCACAAAAGATTTAAAATTGCAGATAAAGTACGAGGAAGCCGCCTAGCGTGGGAGGGATAAAGGTCATGTGACGAGAAAAGCGTGAATGTGGAAGGTTATACAAGAAACGGAAGACCGCAGAAAAAATGGTGAGATTGTGTGAAAGATGATATAGAAAAGAATTTAAATAAAGGTTCGGACAGACGTGCTCATTAATAGCACTAAAACATGATTTAATTCAGTAAGTGCTCATTAGTAGCACCTGTGTAATAACATTGCTAGTAATGATCATGCTTATTTAGAGCGTGCAAACAAATCAACCGACGACGTTTGATTTTCGAGCATGCTACCTGAGGCGCGGGAAGAAGGGGGCGTGCTCCGAGCGCATCTGAATAGTCCGTACGTTTTCTTTGAGCATGCTTATTTATGAGTATGCTTAAAACTAGCATGCTTATTGCTGGCAAATGTGAACAGTTGCAAGGCATGCTAACTTTAAGCAAGCTTATGAGCAGATCTGTCTGTACCTTAACAAGATTAATGGGAGATAGAGAGCGGGCTTGAAACAGGTTTATTTTCGCTACCGGTTAGAGCCACACTTTGGAGCATAACCGATAATAAACGTTACGCTCGCAAAAAACCGGTCTGACTAACCGGTTAATATCTCTGAGAGAGAATGAGATCCATTAACCGGTTAGAGAGCGCTCCTTTGTGGATAACGTTTGCAAATCAATAGGGTACATGCATGAATTTTTTTATCGCTTTTCTTAACAAAATATGAAAATACCGTAAAAACGATTTCAAAAAGTGGAATCAAAATTAATGTCGGCCAAGGAATACGCATGATATAGGCATTTTAAACTGCTAATTAGACGGCGATTTGACAGAGAGGTCCGACATGTACTGTTACGTCATAGTCTACTTCGGCCATATTAACTCCATATTAAACTCCTTTTTGCTAGAAAGGGATAGAATGAAATGTTTGATGGCTTATATCTTGGTTATTTTTACAGTTATTCGAAAAATTATTTTTGTCTACTGTTTGTTGCATAAATGAGCTTTTAATAAAGCAAAAATAAAAAATCATGCATATTTCCCTATTCGTTCAAACGTAATCTAAACAATTAACCGGTTTAACCTACATAAATACCGGTTTATTTGCAACCCGTTACAAGCCCTAATGGAGAGAGATAGAAGATGGAAGTAAAAGTCATGTTGCACCGACCCCAAATAAAAGTGATAAGGACAAAAGAATAATGATGAATAAAAACAAAACAAAGCCCTTTTGTCTTCTTTTCTGATTTTACATAATTTAAACGGTTCTGTTGATAAAGTTTGTGTTAAAAGCGGCTCAAAGGTTTATTAATTTAAGCTCGACAGTACGTGCCGCCGTGTGCTATTGACTTGATGAATAGGAAGAAAAAGTTTATTATACCGCTCGGCGCCTGCAACTTCGTTCGCGTAGGAAAAAAGGTATAACCCTCTTTTTAGGGTTCCATACCTATTAAAGGGTAAAACGGGACCCTATTACGAAGAATCCGCTGTCCGTCCGTCTGTCTGTCTGCCTGTCCGTCTGTCACGAGGCTGTATCTCATGAACCGTGATAGTTAGGCAGTTGAAATTATCACAGATGATGTATTTATGTGGCCGTTATAACAACAAATATTAAAAACTAAATAATTTTATGACTTTCTGTCTATGTCAATAACCAATATAGAATGACCTAACACCGCATACATTTTGCTTACGAGGAGAGCTCTGCTAACACTGGATTTTCATAGATACGGCCGTTTGTACCGTATATTTCGTGCGCGAGTCCAGCTTGCACTTGGCCGGTTTTTTTCTTTAGCGTAGTCGGGTAAAAACTATCCTATAACTAACTAAGAACAGCGCCATCTCTCTCGCTGTTCTAAATACTTGCTGGACAAGCAATGGGATAGAGACGTAGCGTCGTGATACGAATGTCTTGGAGTATGGCTAGTGCGCTTAGTATTTCAAACTAAAAAGACACAGAGGGCACTACAAGTGCTAATTAGATTGTGTTCGAAAATTTCAAGCCGCGTACGTAAAGTTGCGATAGCTCAGTTGGTCAGAGCACTTCTCAGCTATTAGTAAGTCGCATTGATTTTTTCCTTTACAATCGAATTCTGTGCTTATAATATATATCCGCTACCTATTAACCAAAAAATTCTGAAAATCAGTCCAGTCTAGGCGTGATACTAGCACAAGACCACATACAAACATACAAAAACAAAATATCGATTCAGTGACCTTGAAATAGCCAATTTCTCTGTTTTTTGGAATTATCTTCAAGGCACGTACAAATATTTTTACAACTTTATAGAAAAATACGAGTCTCCTTGGATTGCAGAAGTCTGAAATTCCTTCGTGGCGAGCAAATACCATCACGGTAGAATATATATTGGCCTGTTTATTGCACGTGGGAGAATTCCGCTGTTTAGCTTTCCTCTTGGCGTTTCGTTTTGTTACCATTCGTTGATTTTTTGTTTTATTACAAGCTTTTTTTTAGTTTCACCTGTCCCGTTTTCTGTCTGTCGGTCTGTACCTAATCAAATCTAGCAAGTTAATCAACTTTTCGGTTTCCGATCGAGCTAAAATTTTGCATACTTATGTAAGTTTGGTGACAATGCAATAGTATGATACCATCGAGCTGATCTGATGATGGAGCAGGAAGGTGGTCATAGGAACTCTGTAATTTAATTTGGGCTCTTTAGAATCGTCTCGGTGAGTAGTTGATGGATGTTCAAGGAAAAGTACAGTAGCGATAAAAGCTTATCACAGAAATGAACGTATTTGACGGAAACTTATTTTTAGCTATCTGCTGCCCGCAACTTCGTCCGCGTATACAGATGCAAAGTATGTGTTATTCTGAAAACAACATTACTGGATGGTTTCGTCGAGATCCGTTCGGTAGTTTTTAAAATTAAGAGGAACGTAATTCGAACGTAGTCAAGTCATAACCCCTTTTTTCCGACAGCGTAGTCGGGAAAAATGTATCCTATAAACATCTGTGGATGCCCAGCTACCCGTGTATTAAAAATAGTTGCCGTAGCTTTTTAGCCGATTTGGCGTAATGTAGCTACAGCGATTAATACGAACATACTAAATATCCAAAAAAATTAAGTATCAATTTAGTGTCCTCCAAATAGTCCGTTACAATATTTATTTTGAAAATATGTTCAATGTACAGACATTTAATTTTTACAACTTTATAATAGTATAGATATGATCATGAGATGATTACTCGTATTACGATTCAAACATGAAAAAATTGGGATTTATCGCACTGAGTGACTGACCTAATATCAAAAATCTACCCCACTTGCAGATGACCTAACAAGTTGGAATTTGGCATCCAGCTGGGTAATTGTGTGGTTACGAATCTAAAATACAGAAACAGTGTTTTTTAATGACTTATGATATAAACAATACAATTACATTTTTTTATTTGCACATGAAGCGCCTATCGAATTTGTAATAGCAAACATGAATTTTAGTTCATAAATTAGCTAGAGATATACAGTTCAAAAACCGGCATTTTTATGACTGACTGACTCACTCACTATCTGACTAATAGATCAAAAACTTAACCCGCTTCCAGATGACCTAGAACCATGATATTTGATATCATGACAAATTATTATGCGTACACAAAAGTAAAAATCAGAAAACTAAAAAAAAATTAAAGAACGATATTCCACTAAAACATTAATGTAAAAATTAAGCCAAGTTCAATGGAACTTTCCACCAAAAGTAGTGATATGTTAAAAGGTTTCAATTCTGGTACTAGATTGTTGACAGTAAAACCAATTAATTGCAGTTTAATACATTTGAGCCTTAACTTGCCATTTGTCTATTCAGTATGTTACACTATCAAAATAATGGATATTTAAAAAAAAAACTTCCTACTTACTAAAAATGCATTTAGCGGCAATAAATTTGTTTTACTGTCAACAAGTAGTACCAGAATTATCCGCACCTTTCGAGATATAACTACTTTTAGTTGAACATGAGAACTTGGCATATTTATGACTTTCATGTTTTGGTGGGATATATTACTAACAGACTAAATAGCGAGTGTATTCTGAGGTATATATACTTCGAAAGTTGTGAGCTTTTAAGACATGAGTTAATTACTTGGAATTAAATACAAGCAAGTAGCTTTAGGAACCGTCGGTTTGGTAGAAACGAAACGAAGTTTGTGAAAGTTTTAAGCATCTCTTCAGAAACGAGAAACTATTTATAAGTCCGGCTATATTAGAAGTTAGGAGAATTTAGATTCATTTATTTCATGTGAATCTTAAATCTTTTATAGCGGTAACAAATTTAAAGTTTTTATTTTTAATTCTTTTATTTAATGTTTGAATTGAATTGAATTGAATTCCACAAAAGAAAAAGTTACCGTACAAAGGGCGGACTTAACGCCATACATAGAGCATTATCTACCAGTCAACCTTGAGGATAAGCAGATAAGTTGTGGGCGGTGTATGTTTCCTTAGTCAAAATTGTAAGTATTTACAACATGATCGTCATATACAAATAAAAATAACCGTTACAAATTTAAAAACAAAAGAAGTAAAACAAAAGCTTTGCGCCACCTACTTAACGTATCGGCGCTTTTTTAACCGACTTCCTAAAAAGGAGGAGTTTATATGTTCGACAGTTTGTATTTTTTTTATGTATGTTCACCATTATTCCGCCAATTGTGGACCGATTTTAGAATTTTTTTCTCTATTTGAATGGGTATACTCCTGAAGTGGTCTCATTGCCACCAAGTTGGGATCTGATGATGGGATCCCAGGGAAATCGAGGGCAATCCTCAAATTTTATACGCACTTATAACGTTTTTCATATATTTTCTTAAGCTATTTAAGTATTTGTATATGGTAGTAATTATCTCATCATGCTGAGCTGATGACGGAAGGTACAACTCTTTAATAGTTAAGAGTTAAAGGATAATTCTTAAAAAATGTATTATAGGTAGGTACGTTAAGACTGTTAGTCATATTCTTTATAGTGTGTCCCTGAGGTAGTCTCCTTATCACCAAGTCATGATCTAATGATGAAATACCAGGGGATACGAGAGAAACCCTCAAATATTATAGGCACTCACAATGTTTTGCATATATTTTTCTAAAGTTATTCAGTTGTTTTCGTTTGGTTGTCATCATCAGACAAACAAACTGAGCTGATGATGGAAGGTACAAATGAATATGAACTAACCAACTTTTACATTTCTTACTTCCAAAGACTCGAGATAGTCGAGATGCGTGCAAAGTGCCTCCTCAATCTTCCGTTCTGGGCTCTAAAAAATACTTTATATCTAAAAGCGAAAAAAAAAAAAAAAAAAAGAACTGACTTCAAAATAAACTAAAAAGCCATAAATAATCTTTTATGTACAGTACAAACCACATTTGAATCACCTTTGAAGTCGGTGCCAAACCTAAAGTAAATAAAGTCCTTTATTCAACAAAAATACGAATTACTATGACTGAATATGTATGTAGGTAGACAGTAACTAAAGGCTCGCCGCCGCGGTTCTTAATAGTAATAAATGAATGCTTTGGCACCGACTTCAAAAGGTGATTCAAATGTGATTCGTACCGTACATGAAAGATTATTTAAGTATGGCTTTTTAGTTTATTTTGAAGTCGGTTCTTTTTTTTATTTTTTTGGTTTGTGCCTTTCCGCTTCCCCTCTCCCTTCGATCGGACTCTCATTGCCAATGAAAGTGCGGTCAGAGCGCTGGCGTTTTACGAAGGTAGACTACTGTTTATCGTTGCTGTGCAATGTTCGAATCCTTTTGTTAGTACCTACTACTTTTTTTTCAACTACCCGAAAGGTTGTCTGAAAGAGAATTTTAAGAATTTAAAGTCAACTAGAGATAGAGCTAGCACAATATCGTTTTAACAGTCCTAATGTTAAGGTTCGTCCACATTTGTATCATTTGCCCGTATCAGATCATCGTCGCGTGGCATGATCGCGTGTCACGATCACGCGTTTGGACGTTGCGCCGATCCGATCGCTCGAAATCCATTTGCTACGCGTATCACACGCTTATATCGGAAGAGTGGGGCATGATCAGCGCGCCGACAGTGAGCGTCCCAGCAGCGCGATACGCAGTTACGAGCAAATGATACAAGTGTGGACGCACCTTTATTTGAACCGCATACATACATGCATAAATACATACATACAATCACGCCTTTTTCCCATTACAGGGTAGGCAGAGACTACCTCCTTCCACTTGCTACGGTCCTGGCATACAACTGCCGCTTCATCAACATTCATTAATCTCTTCATGAACCGAACCATGAATTGAACCGCATAGTATAGTATAATACAGTTTATTGCCGCTTAATGCATTTTGAGCCTTAACTTGGCAGTTTTATGTTCAGTATGTTACAATATCTAGCTTATTAAGATATTTAAGACAACTGCTAAGTTAGGACTCAAAATGCATTAAGTGGCAATACATTGGTTTTACTGTTAACAATCTTGTACCAGAATTGGCACCTTTTGAGATATCACTACTTTTAGTGGAAAATGAGAACTAGGCTTATTTTTCATATTTATGTTTTGGTGAGATCAAGTCTACATCTGGAGTTGCCTGATATGGCGCTGCCTAAATATCTACTTGAATGACTAACTTATTTATTTACCGTGTTTTCTAAAATAATTGAGCTATTTACTACTCTGAGATTGCTAAAGTTTTGGTTTTATTTTTGTACATTTTGAGATCCTTTTCCAAAAATATTATAATTTTTTTCAACAGTAGTGTCTGAAGATCTATACTATTTTCTGAAATTGCTTCTATATTGTCTGCAATACGTTTTTTTTTCTGCATTAACCTCTCCTATAATTGACTCTATTTGTATTTCCTTATAGCATGTTCGATAAATAAACTAAATATAAGTCACGAAAGTGGACTCCCTTGTCTAACTCCTTGTCGTATTCTTGCGTTGTCTTTTTTATCTCCAACTTCTATTGTGGTTTCTAGGTCCTTATATAGCTCATAATTATATTCCTTCTGTGATGATAATGTAAACATGTTTCCTGTAGGACTTCCATCATACTCTGTTATTAACATGAAGTTGGCACCAAGGCGCCCTAGGCCGCGCGGTATGCAGACAACTTCACAACGGTCATCTCATTTCCTGACGCAGCAGCGCCGAATGGACTCGAGCACTTTCTCGCTGGGCTTCGAAACGAACCGACGTGTTGTTAGAGTTAGACGATTGTCGGTGATTCAGTGATTCTGATTTGTTTTTAAAATTGTGTTCGTAGATAGTTTTCATAATAATACTTGTACTTGTGGATTTGAGTTTTTTAATTTAACACCAGATTCTAACACTATAGTATATAAATGTTTAATACTAAACGGAATCTACTCACTGCCAAAATATCAAGCAGAACCAGGAAAAAAAGTTAAAGTGTACATCTGGAGTATAGCGCTCTACGGGTGCGAAACGTGGACCGTGACACAAGAAGATAGAGAGAGACTGAAAGTGTTTGGAATGCCGTGTTGGAGGAGGATGGAAAGAATCAGTTGGACAGAAAAGAAAAGTAACGAGGATGTTTTAAATATCGTACAGGAAAAACAATATGAAGATGATTTAAGACAGGAGAGGAAAGACGTTAGATCATCGTATACTTCACGACAACTGGATGAAGAGAATAGTCGGGGGAAAGGTAGATGGCAAAAGAGAAATGTGAAGACCTAGAAGGACATGCACGGAGCAAATGAAAGAAAAAAGAAACACTTCATCATACAAAGAAGTAAAGGACAAAGTAGAATGTAGAATAAGCTGGGAAATACTCCACCGACTACAGATACTCTTAAAGGTGCGTCCACATTTGTATCATTTGCTCGTATCCGATCACCGTGCCGTAGCATGACTGCGTATCGCGCTGCTTGGACGCTTATTGTCGGCGCGCCAATAATGCCGCACTATTCCGATACAAGTGTGTGATACGCGTAGCAAATGGATTTCGAGTGATCGGATCGGCGCAACGTCCAAACGCGTGATCGTGACACGCGATCATGCTACGTGACGATGATCTGATACGGGCAAATGTTACAAATGTGGACGCACCTTAAATAGATGATGAAGAAGTATGAATATCGTCAAGAAGAATCGTACAAGCTTTACTTAGTTTGGGACTAAGGCGATTTGTGTAAGATTGTCCCTGATATTTATTAAATAATGTTTTATTTACTAAGAAGCTGACGAAGTGGCCGCAACTTTGTCAGCGGAGTAGTTAAAATCGTAACCCTCGTTTTTTCTTCAGCATAGTCGAGTATAAGTAATCTTTAACCATCTATGGCTGGCCAGCTACCCGTTTACCAAAAATATTTTAAATCCGTTTAGCCGATTGGGCGTGATGAAGCCACAACGACACATACAAACACACAAAAAATATAAATATTTATTTGTAGGTGTTGTTTTTTATCGTGTGCGTTTGTAGAAATATGAATATTTCCGTAGTGTGCTTATACCTAGGTATGTATCAATCTCGCCACCCACCAAAAATGCCTAAAAAAAACCTAAATAATGATACGGCTTATCGTTTCCAGCGTAGGAATGCTATACTGGTGTTATTTCGAACAAAATATCGTTTGTCACGTGAAATTAAGCCTCTGGCCCTGAAATTTCCTGGAATGATTAATGATACCATAAATCATTCTAGAAAATTGTGCGTAATTTTAATTTATATTAGATATTCGGCAGCTCGGAAAATCAAAGAGACTTACTGTGCGATTTTTCACCTTGCTATTAATTACGTAATTAATTAGTGTTTCTCCTTAAGCATATTTGACCCATTGTAAGCTCATTTTAGAATTCTCAGACTTCTTAAACAGCGAGTATAATTCACACGGGCGAATATTATAATGACGATTAAATATAGCTCCTACAGAACGTATTTACGACCTTTCTTTAGATTTGCCAAATCTATAGGTATATGGCAAAAATGTCTAAAGCCTCTAAAAGCCTTCCTGATGGCATCAAGACATTTCAAGGAAACATTTTTAAAAACAAATTAACCGCTTGGCTTCGTGACAATCGCTTTTATAATGTTAATAAGTAGCTATTTAGACCGTACGTACCTGACATTTTAGATTTCAAATCTAATTCTATTATTTATATCCATAATAAATTTTTCTAAGGTTGTGGTTTATTCTTTATTATTATTACTTTTGGTTGTGTGTTTATTATTTTATTGATGAATATCTTTATATTTTTTATTTTACTGGAGCGCGCCCAAATATTTGCACGCCTGTATGCAGACAGAGTACTGAACAATGTTTATATTATATATACGACCTAATGTGATATACTGGTATTCAAGCAAATAAATTAGTCTGATTTCTGATTGAGTCTCTGTCTAATTATCATAACTCCATATAACATCTATATAAAAGGTTGCGGCAATTAAACACGACCGGCCTCACAAATATTGATGGCCGTTTACATACACTTCATTAAGAAACTTTTTTTTTTTGTACGTAATAATTAACCACGCAATGTAATATATCCACCTAATCGATATATTTATGGAACAAGAAGACTTTTGTATCACGACCAATTGGCATATTTCGCATGAAAAATACTTTTGCTATGCTATTTATACAACTTTCGGAGCGGTTATTTCCGAAAATATTCACTCACCAAGACAAAAACTAAAAGATGTTCTTGTGTAGTTATTGAGTAAAATGCTGTGACTTACGGACTGACGGACATGACGAAACTATAAGGGTTCCGTTTTTGCCGTTTTGGCTACAGAACCCTAAAAAGGGTTATATTTTATTTCTCCTCCGCTGGCGTAGTTGCCACCTTCTAATCATAAATATCCCCTTTTTTTTAAGACAAACTTTTCGTCGATATTCATTTCATCGAAAACGAGCAATAGAATATTTAGTTCTGATATCTTATCCTTTCCAACGAATATGGTTAAATCGACTATTCATTACAATTTTTTGTAATCATTAGAACAACTTACCAAGGATTATTATTTGCTCGTAAATACATTGAATATCCAAGTAACAGAACACCATAATGCCGATTTTCATCTGTTCGATGTATTGTTACAAAACTGTTTTATTTTATAGCCAATGCATTATTTATTATAAAAATTGAATTCATAAATTTTAGCCTAAATTCATAAATTTCGTTTACATGATAAATATTTAATATAATATGGATTATTGTTAAGGACAGGTGATATAAGATGGAGCAAATAAAGGCAAGGCACAAGGCACTGGTTGAAATACGGTCAGCCTGGAATTTTTTTCATTATTTAGATCTTTGTATTTCAAGAATATTATTGGGCCTGGTTTACCTTGCGTGGTACCTCTTTCGTTTGCCTAATTTTTTTTATCCTATTTTAATTTGGCATAATTGATTTCACATAATTTTTATACGCATAATAATACAGTCGCATAGTAATACTTTGGCCTACTACGTTGATTGGCATATTACGCTTTTAGAATAATTTCAGTTGGAATAATTTGTATTCGGCTATGCATATTATTGTTTAGGCTAATAATTATTTGATATCTGATGATCATGAAGCATAATTTCAGCTTATCTGTTTTACCTTAAGACAGGTCCGACTTGGGTTAGGTTAGCTACGACGACGAGCGAAGCGAGGAAGAGTGTAAAGGTGCGTCCACATTTGTATCATTTGCCCGTATCAGTTCGTCGTCGCGTGGCATGATCGCGTGTCACGATCACGCGTTTGGACGTTGCGCCGATCGGATCGCTCGAAAACCATTTTACTACGCGTATCACACAGTTATATCGGACGAGTACGGCATGATCGGCGCGCCGACAGTAAGCGTCCAAGCAGCGCGATACGCAGTCATGCCACGGCACGGTGATCGGATACGAGCAAATGATACAAGTGTGGACGCACCTTAAAGTTCCCCGTGACGTTACGCGGTGTGACCGTTTTTCGCACATGCGCCCCCACTCCCAAACTTTGACGCGCTTTATCGTTGTCTTCTACTGTTTGATTGACAAAAGAAAAAAATCTCACTCTTTTACCAGGAAACTAACTCATTTTATTATAAATTATTTATTAACTAAAGGAAAAAAGAAAAAGGCTGTCTAATATATCCTTTCCAAGAAACGATATTTTCAAATACGCAAAATTCTGTCACATTGTCTTCTTAACGTCTGTACCATGGTTTCCAATTTCCATTGGACGGACCGAAAGGGCTTGTTTGATGTCTGTTATCAAATAAAACTCATCTTCCCCGGGATTTCATTATCCTTATCTTCCCATTATATGTAATAAAAGGCTTTTTCATGCGAAATTTACCATTGTCGCAATACAAAAATAGCCTCAATTTTTGTGAATTGGGATGTTGACTGTACTTAAGTTAAAATGAAATTTAGATTCGAAATGGCAGTTTCTACGATGGAGACACTAAAAAATAAAATTGATTTTGATACCCTGCTCGTAGCTTGATTTATGAGCCTTATGAGATTTATGAACCACTACAATACAAGAAATAAGAACAAGCTTGCCATGCCTGCTCATTGTCTCCGCAAGGTCGGAACTTCGTTCGTGGGGAACTGTGTACGCTTCTATAACAAAATACCTATCGATGTATTGAATTTACCTTGCAGCAAATTTAAGTCCCACATAAAACGTCACCTACTAAACAAGGCGTATGATACTGTAAATGACTTTTTAGACGATAAAGATGTCTTTAAGCCAGTAGTTTAGTCTTGTGTATGTAAAGTAAGCATTATTTTAAGAGGTAATAATAGTTCGCATTTAATGTAACATGAGAGCACATTTGTTGTTTCTCATCGGGCCATACTATTACATAGTGTTTAATGCCCGGCAGTGTAAGCATGTCATGCTCGCTTAAAGGTCTTTGCTTACGGTGGCGTCGTTGATCGGGTCGCAACCTTCCCTAAAATATGGTTGAGGGAGGCGATGGCTGAGATATGTGTCATGCTCGTGAACGGGTGCCGTTTGTGGGGTCCGGTCTGTTCATGCTAGCAAGAGCCAAATTAATTTTATACCTAGTAACTGCCTACCAGTGTTTAATGAACTGATGACGTGAGGGACTTCATCCTGTACTCGATTGAAGTTATTTATTTTTTATTTGATTTAGAGACTGTATACATCTCTAAGAGTTTTGTTTTATTTATAGAGGTATATCCTTAAACATTTCTGAGGATTTTAATTAACTAATTTTATCTCTTTGCATGTTATGATGCCTAGAGACCATATACATCTCTAAGAAATTTAGATTTAATAATTATTATTTTTAAAGTATTATTCACTTTGACCCCTAAGGGACCCTAAACATCTCAGTAGAATTCAGTCAAATTATTATATTTAATTTTATCGCAAGTCGTGACGCCTAGAGACCTTATACATCTCTGAAAAAAAAAATTAGTTTATTATTTTATATTAATACTAGCTTCTGCCCGCGACTTCGTCCGCCTTAAATTCGTTTATCGCGGATAAGGGTAATTTTCCGGGATGAAAAGTAGCCTATGTCCTTCCCCTGGACTCAAACTATCTCCATATCAAATTTCATCCAAATCGGTTCAGCGGTTTAAGCGTGAAGAGATAACAGACAGACAGACAGACGGACACACTTTCGCATTTATAATATTAGTATGGAAGTATGGATATGGATTGATCTGGAGAATATGTACGAGTACATCTCCTCCGCGTGTATCAATTATAAATTAGTTATAACACAATTGTAAAAGTTTTAAGTATAATTAAGACAATAATGTAATAGTTAATTGGTACACGCATATTAACTGTTTTATATACTCTGACATTTAGAATTTTATTCTAGACACATTCTAGATTTTTTTCTTTTTATTGACTATCCTTTTGAGATTTATATTATTAATTATTTTAATTTTTAAAATGATGATTTTATCAATAATAAGTAAATATTATACTTAAGTTAAATGATCTGATTAGGTTTTTCTGGGTTTCCCTAATCCTTCCAACAAATGTTGGATCATATTGTATGTTTCCCAGCAAAGACTTCTCTCATTGTAACTGACAATTCGAAAGTGCTTGTATCCAAGCCTACTTGAATAAAGAATATTTTGATTTGATTTGATTTGATTTAAAGTGGGGTGGAAAAGTCCATTTTAAAGTTTGAAAATATTAATAACTAATAATACCATTGAATAACCAATGATATTTGGAATAACTTTTGTTATGAATCCGATTCGATAAACGCAATTTTAAACATAGCTGCAGAACAAAGTTCTTAAGTTATCCTTACAAGGTGTGTATACGTTCCTAGGCTTGCATGGAGCGTTTTTTGGGAAAGTCCAAATTCACCAATGTTTCTATTATTGAGAGGTCATTTTGTAACATACTTACCACGGACAATTTTTTTTTAAAAACCAGCCAAGTACCAGTTGGACTCGCGCCCCGAGGGTTCCGTACACAATATACAATACTAACGACCGTGTCTATGAAAATCCAGTGTTAGCAAAGCCCTACTCCTAAGCAAATGTACGGTGTTCGATCATTTTATATTGGTTACTGATATAGGCATACAGACTTATGGCGGCCGCCATTTTGCAAATTTTACCACGTTTGGCACAGGCATAGGAAGGACAATTTAAACTGGTCTTCGATGTTTAGAAAAACTTAAATTTTACTGCTTTTCTGTATTATAAGTGTAATAAAATGTACCATTTTAGATTCGAAATTAAGTACGCTATCATATTGCATACGGTAAATATGTATAAAGTGTGAAAATAAAACAATGTCGTAAAGTAAATATAGGGTCATGGTTTTTTTTTCCGTTTTTCGATACATAATCTACCATAATTCATAAATTATACTTTTTCTCGTCAATATGTGTGTTTTATTTACAATACTATACCCTAATTTAAAACGTATATTCATAGAATCACTTCAATCCATACATTTTTTTAGCAGTAGGAGCATTACTAAATGTGGGCCTTATCAGGCGCCGTCCCGTCGGTGTTATAAAGTGACTAATGTTTCAAGACTAGTTCTGAGAGAGACGTGGCTCAAGTAGCTCATGTTTTCAGTTTATTCGTAAGTTTGATTCATATTAGCCTATACAAATATTCACATTCGTAAAGTAATAAGTTTGGCAGCTTCAGACATAAACATAAAGCCCTCGAAAAACGACTCTAAATAGGTACTCACAATGAATGGCCTGTAAAACAATTCCAGATTATCTTTTCTTAATACTGATAACATTTTCTAAAACTAGATTTATTATACTAAAGTAACGTTACAAAATAAAAACGTCTTAGCATAAAAAAATCTTTGAGAATTTATAAACAAAATCACCCAATTTCTACTCTTAATAGGTCTCAGATCGGCTACAATAGTATGGATACGACTTTCATGAATTCCCTAGGAGGAAAAGAAAAAAGTTTTATTTGTCATTTCAAGTAATATAGACAATTTTTTAGCAACTATTTATTTATTATTATTTTTAACCTATTATTTTTATAGGTATTTTTATACCTTTTAGGCACTTATGTTAATATTCAGTAAAAATGGCAATATATGTAGGTATATATATGTATGTAATCACGTTCTCGAAAACAGCTGGAGTGGTTTTAACGTAATTAACAATATTGGGGTTTTTGGTTGGTCTACCAAGGTTTCATGTGAGGAAAATCTCGTTTTCCTAAGAAAAATAAAAATAAAAATATTGATTTATGTTTAATAAATTTATTTATATCATTTAAATATTAATTGTAGGTACAATACAATTCTAAATTAAAATAGTTTTCTCTATTTTATTTATGATCATGCAAAAATGAAACAACAAAACAAATCCTCATTAATAAATTTTGGTAAAATATTAGTGTTGAAAAAAATTTAAATGCTTGTTAATGCATAAAAATGCAAGCTCTAAAAAAATAGTGTAAAAAGAAATAATCCGAAAGTCATATCCATATTAATCCAGCGGCGAACGAAATGGCCGCATCCGTTGACTTTGAGTGTCAAACGCCGTGTGGCATCTGTCCCGCTCCGGTCAACACAATGCCGGCAGTAATGTTATCACAAATTTCGCTAAACATTGATTAATTTGGATGAATCTAAAGTAGGAAATATGTAAATAGTTATACAATAATTAGTTTTTCACAATCTTTTACACAAAAGTATCGTGAATAGCCAACAAGAAATAGTTTTTTTGGCGGGACTAACACGGTTGCAAAGTCGGAGTGGTTAATGAAAAAAGCATTTTTTTGTTAAAAAACCTTGAATCCACACAAACAATTACTTAAATGAAGTGTATTACTTACCCATCCATCCTTTTCTTACGAAGTTCAGGCCGAAACACGACGAAATATATGTAAAATTCACAAAAAAACACGGACGTTCGTTGTAGGCAAACACTACCACACAACCGCACACGGAACAACGAACATTCATTGAAATAAATGCCTTGTTGACATTTCTGTTGTACTGTAGTCTATCTTTGTTCGATAAATAAGCTTCAGTATAAGTTAGAGCAGTGCAGAATGCGTTTTAGCCGCCAAAATGCACGTTTAAAAAAACACTTAGCTGCTCTCCCGGAGCAGGCTGGCCGCCAGATGCGCGAAATAATTATCTCTCCCGGAGCGGGACGATGCCACATGCGCGCTAATTTCAAAAATAAAATCCGCCATCTTAGGTCTATTTCTTTGTCTCCCGGAGAGGGAATTTGCCACACGAAGGGATAATTAGTCTTTTCTTTTCTCTCCCGGAGCTGGACAGGCGCCAGATGCGCGTAAATGACCAAAATGACGGCGCCACGCGAAGGGATAAAATTAAAAATTATACTGTTTTAAAAAGCATGCAGGTACTGCTTTGTATATAAAAGTATTGTGGCAAAGTACATCTCGTCATTAAAGTGTGATGTTCATGGTATTTAGAGATTAATTAATTTATAAAAATAATTAATAGTCAAAAATTACGCGTTCGTAGTTCGTACTTATAAAGTACATGTTTTATTGGCCATTGAAAATTGAGTTTAATTATTTACTTTTTTTTGTCGTCATTGATTTTAATATACAGCTACAGATACTCGGATATCAAATCAAATCAAATCAATCAAATCATTGTCTTAATGTATCGTTTGTTCTAACGCGTTTTTTTAGAAACTGTAAAGTAAATTCTACAGGATTTTTTAAAAGATCATCGTATAGATAAGTATAGGTTAGGTTTGTTTTATAACAATCCTGAAAAGTTTACAGTTTCATAAAAATGCGTTAGGACAAACGATACATTAGGGTAAACGACATAAGGGGTTCCGATATAGACCCCTACAAATGATTATACAGTATGTCACCCGCACGGTAATGTGACATGTGACATGGAGGGAAATAGTTACCTTAAATATTGTACATCTATACTATTATAAAATTGTAAAATTAAAATGTCTGTACATTACAGATATTTTAATTTTCGACTATGCTCAAAAAGGGCTATTATTTTATTTATTTTTATTTATTATTCAATTTATTTACACGGTATTACAGCAAACCAATTCACCGTGAAACCAGATTACTTAATTAACAAGTATACAATTTATTGACAACAATTATAAGTGAAATAAAACAATTTAACGGATTATATCGCGTATATTATCTCATTTTAGTTCCCGACGTTTCGGAAGCTTTCCAGCTTTCCATGGTCACGGGAGGTTAACAATTATAAGTACTTTCAAAAGATTGAGTACACAAGCTAAAAACAATTGACAATATTTTAAGTACATAAATTTTATGCATGTACGGAGGTCTGCCTGTTGTCCATCATCTCACAAAACCTTAAACATTCACGGCACACAGCTATCCATCTCCACGCAAACAGATCACATTCGGGCACGGATGCAAAGAGCGCATTGAGTAAAGTGAGTGCGCGCGGTAGTGGCGCACTTCTGCGCGACAGCGTGCGCGCCGCCGGCGCCGCCAGCAGCGCGCGCGCGCGGGGGCGGAGGTTGACGCGGGGGACGTCCGGGACGCTCAGCCGTAGTACACTGTCCACTAATTGGATAACGTCCGACTCCCCGCGCAAGAACCGACAGACTGTGATGAGAAGATCGTTGTTTCTCCTCACTTCCAAAGAATTAAAACCTAGGCAACCGAGTAAAAATTTTGTGGGATATAAGTATGGGTAATATCCATATCTTTTCTTATAGAGAAACCTAAGGAAAGACTTCTGTATTTTCTCTAGGAGTAGGGCATATGTGGATTCATGCGGATTCCAAATAATGGACGACGCCTCCAGTTTACTCCGCACTAAAGCATTAAAAAGTAGCTTTATAACTCCGGGTTCATTGAAATCCTTGCAATTACGGAGCACGAAACCCAGTCTTTGGTAGCAGCTACTGGCGAGTGCCCGAATATGCTCATGGAAGGTGAGGCGCGTGTCAAACACCACCCCTAGATCCTTCACAGAGAAGACACGATTGATGACATTGTTGTCCAGGAAGTATTGCGCATGTATAGGAGACGAGCTTCGCCCAAATGAACAAACGCAACACTTCGCTGTATTAAACGACAGCTTGTTGTCTATGCTCCACTTTAACACGGAGACAATATCTTTTTGCAAGGAGACACAGTCCGCTGCATCTTTCACACCATAAATAAGCTTGAGGTCGTCAGCATACAGAAGACACTTAGCATTACGAACCACAGATTCTAGGTCGTTAACCATCAGACCAAATAAGAGAGGTCCCAATATGGAGCCCTGACTGACGCCAGACCGAGTGTGATATCGATCTGAGATGAAGCATCCATGCCGAACATATTGCTGACGATCGCGCAGATAACTGGCAAACAGTGCAAGTAACTTAGGAGCGAAGCCAATGTCGTCAAGTTTATTTAATAGGACGTCATTATCTACGCGATCGAAAGCTTTCTTAAAGTCAAAATAAATGACGTCGACCTGGATACCCCCATCCAGGTACTCGGAGATGGCATCAGTCAAAATTAAGAGATTGGTGTCAACGGAACGACCGGCTCTAAAACCATGCTGCGACTCGCATAGAAACGGCTTAACTTGTGTGGATATTATAATATTTTCTTCTGTTTCCGCGATTATTACTCATTGAAATAAAACAATTTAACGGATTATATCGCGTATATTATCTCATTTTAGTTCCCGACGTTTCGGAAGCTTTCCAGCTTTCCATGGTCACGGGAGGACTGAGAAAAGATGTTTTTCCTCTGTCAAAGTTACAATTTGTGCAAACTACCCATTTTTTTGAAAAATGGGTAGTTTGCCAAGCCGAGGATCTTTAAAAGATACGTAGATGATACCTTTACTATTTTACCTAGATCTAGTGTTTCAGCTTTCTTAGACCATCTGAACTCCATGCATAGTAAAATTAAATTCACTATGGAGTTGGAAAATCAAAATTCACTTGCATTCTTAGATGTGCTAGTAATTAGAGGTCCTAACAATGACATAGGTCATACTGTATATAGGAAACCTACGCATACAGATAGGTATTTGAATGGCAAATCTCACCACCATCCCTGTCAACTTGCTACAGTGGGTAAATCTTTGTTTCAGAGAGCCAGGGGTATCTGCGACGATCAACATCTGACTGCTGAGTTGCAGAATGTCAAACGTGCGCTTCGAGCCAACGAGCTCCAGATACCACGTTCCAAGCAGAATCCCAGTATGAAGAAACCAACAGTCGAGCGTAAACCTGCCGTATTACCATATGTGAAAGGGGTCACAGACAAGATCGGAAACATCTTGAAGCGTGCTTCTATAAAAACATATTTCAAGCCGTTGAAGAAGGTGTCTCAATACCTTAGACCCGTGAAGAGTAGCACCCCTTTGCAGAGTGCAGGCATTTATAAGCTAGACTGCGAGTGTGGTCTTTCATACATTGGTCAAACGAAACGCAGTGTATCAACCCGGGTGAAGGAACACATAGCAGATGTCAAGCACCGTCGGTGTAATAGGTCTGCAGTCTGTGAACATGTCATTGACAAACCAAACCACTCAATTAAGTTTGATAAACCTTCTATCCTTGCCAAAGAAAAAAGATATTTTCCCAGGATGCTACGCGAGGCTATTGAGATTAAAAAGCATCCTAATTTCAATAGAGAAGATGGATTGTCACTACCACCTGCTTGGGATCCTGTAATACATCTCATCAAGGAACAAGCGAGACACAGGACTGCAAAACCTTAATTTCCGAACGGTGTAAAATATCTTATCTGTTTAAAGTAGTTTAATAGTCTCTGTTTTTTAAAATATTATAATTAGTAATGAGGTAGCCTGGGAGTTTTTCTTTGCAGCGTTTCTTTTCTCCTCAGTACGCCTCATTGGTGAAATGCTGCTTGGTAAATTATTAGAATAAAATAATTAAGCCCTTCTGGCACATGTGTAACTGTCTTTACAGCTTAGGCCCATCTGGCATGTATGTACACCTTTATTTGTGTTTTTTCAAAAAAATGGGTAGTTTGCACAAATTGTAACTTTGACAGAGGAAAAACATCTTTTCTCAGTCCTCCCGTGACCATGGAAAGCTGGAAAGCTTCCGAAACGTCGGGAACTAAAATGAGATAATATACGCGATATAATCCGTTAAATTGTTTTATTTCATTGTGTGGATATTGCACGAAACAGTATAGACTCGAACAGTTTTGCTAAAGTTGAGAGAACAGCAATGGGCCTATAATTTTCCACTTTGGAATTATCTTTGGACTTAGGTATAGGGGTCACTCTAGTGATCTTCCACAGATGTGGATAAACACCAGTTTTTAGAGATAGGTTAAGAAGGAAGTGTATCGGGATCTTCAACTGACCCGCACAGCCTTTGACTATATAAGCTGGCAGAGTGTTATCCTTTTCGAATGAAGTTGCGGACCAAAATAAGTTTGAGTTTGAAAACAATTACCTTTACCACAAGTGGTGGCTCCAAGTTAACGTTCCTCTTGATGGAACTAGACCCTGAATTGCCTGAAACAATATAAAAGAAACTTGAAATCATCTATACTATAATAAAGTTGTAAAAATTAAATGTCTGTACATTGAAGGTATTTTCAAAAAAAAATTGTAACGGTTTATTTCGAGGTCGCTAAATTTGAAAATATTATTACTTTTTGTATGTTTGTGGCTTCATCACGCCAAAACGGCTAAACGGATTTCAACTATTTTTGGTACACGGGTAGCTGGGTATCTCCAGATGGTTATAGGATAATTTTGATCCGACATCACGGTCGAAAACAAGAGGGGTTATGACTTTTTCTCCTCCGCGAACGAAGTCGCGGGCGCCTTCTAATAATTCAACAAAATATGAATACTCTTTTCACTTCTCCCGCTCAAAAATTACGTTATATTAGCTTCACAAAGCGAGACTAAAATAGTACATTTAGTCTCTAGGGTTTAAAAGAATTCCATATAATCCCATACAAATTTCTATGACACTAAAAAAAAACTTGCGGCCAGCTACATACCCCTTACGAATAATTAAAAACAAACAAACCAACCTGATCAGATTGGCCAAACTTTCTGATAGAATTGCACAAACTGTACTTTTAGTTTTTCAT
This sequence comes from Hedya salicella, assembly GCA_905404275.2. NCBI lineage: Eukaryota > Metazoa > Arthropoda > Insecta > Lepidoptera > Tortricidae > Hedya > Hedya salicella. The sequence continues at coordinate 22,381,087 of FR990107.1, read as the reverse complement.
GAAATATACTATTTTAATGTTAAGTCTTTTTTATTTTCTCGCAGTCGAAGTGAAAAGCAGAGTGTTTAACACGTGGCTAAATGCCATTATGACACTCAGACATATTCGTTCTCGCTCACTTCGCGAGGTCGTCCAAATGGCTTATTTTAGCCCTTTGTCAAACAATCTACTATTATTTACCTCAAACACGACACAACAGTTACGGTCGAACAAGCAGACGGAGACAACATATTACGTTTTTAGCCTGGGACTGAATCCAGAGAACATTCACATACATATTAATCGGTATTTAATTTGGATATCTCGCTAATATAAAGCACTTTTTAGGGTTCCGTAGCCAAAATGGCAAAAAGGGAACCCATACATCATCTCCGTCCGTCTGTCCGTCCGTCCGTCCGTCCGTCTGCCCGTCCGTATGTCGCAGACATTTTACTCAAAAACTACATGATGAAATTTGGTATAGTTTTTGAATTTAACGAGTCGAATTTATAATTCAATATCATTTAATAAAAACAGAAATACTTGTATCGAAAATTAAGATAGATATTTCAATGTATAAATTAATAAACGGTAATAGTCCCCGTTTTTAACAGCCTGCAAACGGAAGAGAGGGTCTGAATTGGACTCTGCATTTTTAATAGCACCCGTATCATCGCAGCGTAACAAACGATAATTTAGTAAATACAATAATAAACAGAAAACAAGAACGTCTACAAAGTGCCAATATTTTAGTGCGTAATACGAATACAAATGTATGGGAGAAACCGACAATTGTAACTTCATCTACCTACTTATTCATAGTATTTACAACGGCACACATCCACAAGAAGTCAAAACAGCTGAGCGGATTTCAAACATCAACCAATTTTACAAGGACTGCTGGTCATCGGCGCATGATTATAGGACTTACAAAATAAAAACCGGCCAAGACGATGTCATACCATGCTCAGTGTGGGGTTCTGCAGCCGTTCACACAAAAAAGAGCGTATCTCCACGGCACTTACGTCCTTTTGCATAGAAGCGCAGTTTTTCAGCAATACCTAACTAAAAAACAGTATATCCTATCCGATCATGTTGAAAACAATTTTCGTTGAAAGGGGTTATTAAGTTTTATCTTTGTATTTTTCATATTTTATGGATATTTAGATTATAATAAGAGAAAGGGGGGAGATTATTCACTAATTCAAATATTTTTATTAGAACACTATTTTTTTTAAAAAAGAGCTGTTGAAATATGTGAGCAACAGATAATTGGTTAGTAGAACTGTCATTTAATACAGTGCGTTTTGTTTTTGCTTTGTGCAATCTATGTAATGTCTAGGCTTGTTTACACTATTCTCAAAATCCTTGGCTGCTGGTGGGTAGTAATGACCGTATTATTTTTGTTTTTTTTACCTTTCTTTATATATAGTATTTATTATTTTATCTGTATATTTTATTATTATTATTATTTGCAATTATGACACAGTTTGATAGTAGTGCTAATGATGTTCTTAATGATCATTTTATGTCCTGTTCTTCTAGTGATAACAGTGATGATGACAGTTTTCATAGTTTGCCTCTTTCCCACATGATTTTCTAAAAGAACAACTTAGCGACGTTCCAAAAAAATTTAACATAATACATATTAATGCTCAAAGTATTCCCGCTCACTTTATTGATCTGACCGTAACATTTGATCTTCAAGATGTTCATGCGGTTCTTGTCTCCGAATCCTGGCTTAAGCCATGTCATTCTTCTACTTCTTACTCTCTGCCTGGTTTCACTTTGATTAGGAATGACCATTTGATTAAGGGGTGGCGGTGGAGTTGCAATTTACCTTCGGTCACATATCCCTTATTTTATCGCTTGCATGTCAGAGGAATCTCCTTCTTCGGATGCCGCAGAGTACTTATTTCTTGACGTAACTGTTTCACATTCCAAATTTCTCCTTGGTGTATTTTACTCATCGTCTCTTAACGTTGATTACTTCGCTTGTTTAGAAAAACTCCTTGAAGACATTATGCCATCCTATAATCATCATGTCATAATGGGTGATTTTAATACATGCCTCCTCAAAGATGATCATCGGTCAAGATCATTGAGATCTATAGTATCCGCCTGTAATATGATCATTCTTCCTTCTCGTGCTACGTATCACTTTCCGAATTGCTCTCCTTCACTTTTAGATATCACCCTGACATCATCTAAAGCCCATGTTGCCAAATTTGGACAGTACTCTGCGGATGCGTTTTCATATCACGATTTACTTTTTTGTCATATAAAATTCGACCTCCTAAACTCAAACCTAAAACCTTATTTCAGCGCAATTTTAGTCGGATTGATGGGGATAAGCTTCGTAATGATGCGATGAAGGTGGACTGGAGTGTCGTCTCTGGGGCTGACACGATTGATGAAAAGATTTCTTTATTTAACTCGCTTCTTACTCAGCTCTGTGACGTGCACGCTCCAGTTCGGCCTATCAGGGTGAAACATCTTCCTGCTCCCTGGCTCACTAATGAGATCAGAACGCTTATTGAGGACAAACATTTGGCCAAGTCTAGGTATAAAAATGACCCTTCTGATAAGAACAAAACACGTTACCACACTTTGCGCAACCGTTGTAGTACTGTTTGCCGAGATGCGCAAAGGCGCCATATTCACCAGTCTGTTGAAAATGGTGATCCTTCTAAAGTGTGGAAATTTCTTAAGTCGCTAGGAGTTGGGAAATCTCAGCAGGATTCCTGTTCTAAAGACCTCAATATTGATCAGCTGAATCAGCATTTCTCTTCTTCTTCCGTTTTTAGCGGTCCTGTTAAGACCAGGACCCTTGATTATCTTTTATCTCTCCCAACTCCAGACTTTAATCCTTTTTCTCTAACTCAATTTTCCGACAGTGATGTTAAGAAAAACGTACTAGCCATTACTTCCAACGCTGTTGGTGTTGATAATGTGAGCCGTAGTATGATCCTTCCTCTGCTTGACATTCTTGTTCCTGTAATTTCCAGTATCCTGAATGCTTCTGTTTCATCTAGTGTCTTTCCTGCTATCTGGAAGGATGCTGATATAATTCCCTTACCGAAAAAATCCAATCCTGCCACCTTCTCAGATTACCGACCTATTTCCATTCTTCCTATATTATCCAAAGTCCTTGAACGTTTAGCATTTCAGCAACTTACTTCTTTTCTAAATCGGAATGATCTTCTAAATCCATATCAGTCCGGTTTCCAATCCGGTCATAGTACGACTACAGCTCTCGTAAAAATTACGGATGATATTCGGTCGGGTATGAATGACCGGAAATTGACGGTGCTTACGCTTCTGGATTTTAGTAACGCGTTCAACACTGTTGATTTTGAAATTTTGTTGGCTATATTACGTTCTCTTAACATATCTCCTGCGGTTATTGAATGGGGTCATAGTTACCTAACTAATCGTCGGCAGCGTATAAAGGTGAATACTTCCCGATCTCCTTGGTGCAGCATACTTTCTGGCGTTCCGCAAGGCGGTGTGCTGTCTCCACTGCTATTTTCAATTTTATTAATTTCATTACTCATAATCTATCTTCTTTTTATCACCTTTATGCTGACGATCTCCAATATATTCTCAGGGTGTTCTCGGCGATCTCCCGTCGGTTATAACCATGGCAAATTGTGACTTGGAGCTAATTTTGGAGTGGACTAGTAGCTATGGCCTGAAAGTTAATCCTACGAAGACGCAAGTTATCATCATTGGCAGCTCAAAGATGATTTCTAAAGTTGACTTTGCTGGCCTCCCAAGAATTGTACTTAATGGTGTTCAAATTCCTTTTTCTCACTCTGCAAAGAATTTAGGTATAATATTGGATCGCACTCTTTCCTGGGTGCCGCAGCTGAATGAGGTTAGCAGGAGGGTGTTCGCCGCAGTGGGTTCACTGAGAAGGCTTCGTAATTTTCCTCCTATCGCCACTAAAATTGCGCTTGCTCAAACACTACTCCTTCCCATTTTTGACTACGCTGATGCTGCATATCTAGATCTTTCAGAGGAGCAACTTAACAAACTTGAGCGAATTCAAAACATCTGTATTAGGTTTATATTTGGGTTACGCAAAAATGATCATGTGTCTAGTTTCCGTTCACAACTCAAGTGGCTCCCTATCCGTCTTCGTCGTAATACTCACATTCTTTCTCTTCTCTATAATACACTCTTTCATCCTGCGACTCCCCGCTATCTCAAAGAAAGTTTTAGTTATCTTCTATCAGCAAGGTCCGCTCAAAAGTTTATTCTAGCTGTTCCATCATCAAAGTCAAAGTTTTATACAAATTCTTTTACATTCCGGGCTACTGTGTTGTGGAACTCTCTTCCACTCGATTTAAGGCAAGCGAAGTCATTGCCTATTTTTAAAACTAAGTTAAAGGATCATTGCTTCTGGTTTTCTAATCACTTTGATGTCAACCGTATCATAGTTTTCTTTCTTACTTTGTATATAGTTTAGTAGTATGTATGTTTAGTATATGTATATGTATAATATGTATGTTTGTTTTTATTTATTTTTGTATTATATATAACCTTATCTCACCACCTACTCATTTCTAGCTATTTTATGTCATTTCCGCTACCCAAAGGTTGTCTGGAAGAGATCGCTCTTTAGCGATAAGACCGCCTATTGTCTACCTATTTTATGTTAAGGCTCTATTGTACTGTTTCTGTTGTTGGTGTGCAATAAAGAATTGTTGTTGTTGTTGTTGGTATGTGTCACACATTAATATTTGCTGAAAAAAAATTAACGGCTTATACAAGACCCCATACTATAAATTTCATCAATATACATCTTGTAGACTTTTTTGGGTAAAATTCATTATGTTACATACGGACGGATGGACATGACGAAACTATAAGGGTTGTTATTTTGGCTACGGAACCCTATAAAGGGGGTTATGATTTTTTAACTTCCGCGAACGAAACTTCTAGGAAGTATGTAAATTTACCTATCTATCAATTTACCTATAGTATCAGAAGCGGTAGCAGCCACGCAGCAGACTTGTTTGCAGAACCTTCGCCACCGGCCGCGGATGTTGAGACAGTAGGAGCCGTAGACCAGGGGGTTCATGCAGGAGTTGGAGACGGCCATGGCAAACAGCAAGCTTTGGACTTGGCTGGACACGCGCCGGGCTGAGTCCCGATCTACCATGTACCTGGCAAGGAGAATTGGTGTCATGATGAAAATGACACTGATCAGGTATCTAAGATTGAATATGGAGTCACTAGCTTTACGTAGAAACATCACATCCATACATCCATACTAATATTATAAATGCGAAATTGTGTCTGTCTGTCTGTACCTATATTACCTCTTCACGCTTAAACCGCTAAAGGTGCGTCCACACTTGTATCATTCATTTCATTTCATTTCATTTCATTTATTCATGAACAATACAAAGATTGTGTTTGAAATCAATACATATCTACACCTAATAATATAAATATTTTTTAAAACTAGGAACATACATTAAACAATATCTTAATCCTGTACAAATATTTCGTCTATACTATAGAAGCACCCTCTCAACAAATATGTTTTTAGCTGTTTCATGAACGCGACACAGTCTGTAATAATCTTTAAGTTAGTAGGAAGCTTATTAAAGACTACGACTGCCTGGTTTCTTGCGCAGTGCTGCGTCGCTTTGTGTTTAGGACAGAACCCAGGCTTCAAATTTTTGGTCCGCGAAAGCAAACGTATCTTTTGTTCCTCGCTAGTCTCATATTTTATTATATTTTTCACTAGCGCAGTGAGTAAGACAAGTACATATAAACTAGGAACTGTTAGAATACTCAAATTTTTAAAGTGTTCTCTACAGGAGGTCCACTGAGGAAGGCGCAAAATGGATCGCAGCGCTCTTTTTTGTGCAAGTAAAGCTTTATTTATGTTATACATGTAGCTATTTCCCCAGAACATAATGCTATACCGCAACTTGGATTCGACTAATGCATAATAAACTGTCTTGAGTTGTTCCACCGTCAATTCATTCCTGAGGCTTCTCAGGGCATAACAGGCTGAGTAAATAGAATTTTGAATAGAGTCCAGTTCTTGCTTCCAGTATAATGCTGAATCGATACGCACTCCAAGGAATTTAACACAGTTAACCACGTCTATTTTAGCTCCTTTAGTAATTATGTTAAGAGTATCAGTCCTTTTGGAGTTGTTCTTAAATAACATGATTTTCGTTTTTGCAGTATTCAGTCTCAAATTATTAATGTCGAACCAATATTGAAATGCCATAAACGCATACTTTGTCCTCTCTTCGAGCTCTGATATACTATTTGCAGATACGACTGCGCTGGTGTCGTCTGCAAATAACGTTAAATGGCATTCGGGTACGATGTTACAAATGAAGTTGTACAAGTCATTAGTGAATATAATAAACAAAATAGGCCCCAGAATCGAGCCCTGGGGCACTCCTCTTTTTACATTTATAATATCAGATTTAGTATCTATCTCTAAATTTTCGCTAGTATTTTTAATCTCTACAAATTGTTTACGGTTACTGAGGTAACTTTGCAAGAGCTGATAGGTATGGCCCCTTAAACCATAGAAGTCTAGTTTTTTCAAAAGTATGTCATGATCTACAGTGTCAAATGCAGAACTAAGATCAAGAAATAGTCCTGCAACTCTTTTTCTGTTATGGATTTGTGACACAACATCATCAATAAGTGAATTAATCGCATCAATGGTTCCTATATTTTTTTGAAATCCAAATTGTTTTGTGTTGATGATGGAATGTTCATTCAAGTGAGAAAGCAGGCGAGATTTAATGAGCTTTTCAAAGATTTTTGATAAGACCGGTAGGAGTGAAATTGGCCGGTAGTTTTTAGGATCCGTTTGAACTCCTTTTTTATAAACAGGCAAAACTCTTGCAACTTTTAACTGGTCGGGGAAGATTCCAGACTTGTAACATTCATTAAATAGGTCGGCAAGTGGCCCCGAGAGTATATCTACGCATCTCTTAATTACAGTTATTGGTATTTCATCGTTTCCATATGACTCCTTATTTTCCATATACTGGATGATCTTTGATACTTCATAAGATGAAACTGGCTTCCATAATATATCTTTATAGCAATTTTGGGTCCACTGTTTTAGACACTTATCTGCGGAGAACATATTACCCGTGCTCGGAATAGTACCATGATCAAACTGCTCAGAAAAAATGTTTGCGATATCTAAGGGGTTTTGTACCATATTCCCGTTTGCTTCAAGAAGTATATTTTTCTGTTTACGACACTGAAATTTACCTCGGCATTTATTTACGACTTTCCAGATGGCTTTAGATGATCCCTCAGCTTTACAAATTTCGCCTTGCACTGCTAACTTTTTAGCATGCCTAATAACTTTTCTATAAACATTTAAATAGTGCGCTCGATATTCTAAAACAGAAGTGTGACAACTAGACTTATTTATATTACACAGAACTCGCTTCATTTTACTAGACACCTTTATACCTTTCGAAATCCATTTGATTTTAATCCTATCCTTTACCATATTTATTTTTTTCTTTTTTTTCCTAAAACTTTGATCAAAAATGTTAGTAATTTTTTGTAAAACGCAATTTATACCCAAATCGTGCCAATTTATACTAAGTAATAATTGTCGGAAGGTCTGTACGTTATTTTCAGAGAAGTAACGTTTTTCTATTGTCACAGGGGGATGGATATTTTGTGAAGTATTTTTATTCACTGCATTGATTTCACAGGAAATAGCCGCATGACCATCTGCTAATCCATTATGATCCACCTCTATATTTGCAACTAGATCATCCGGCAAATTAGTAATAAAATTGTCAATACAGGACTGTGACTCGTTTCTTTTAAAAGTGACGTCATTAATAAGGTGCCTAAAATTATAACGTTTTAACAAGTACAAGAAATCATTACGTTGCTTATTATCTTCAATAATGTCAATATTAAAATCGCCACATATAATGGTCATTTTATTAAAAGCGTGCTCCAGCAGTAATTCACATTGTTTCATAAACGCCTCAAAATTAGAATCCTTGGGACTCCTATAACAGCAATAGATATAAATATTAGTGAAGACATCTCTTGCACCGCAAATTTCAAAGCTCTCCTCCACATACAGCTGATTACAAACAGCAATATCCTCTATTTCTCTATTTTTTAAACTCATTACAAGGGTCCCACCCCTTTTTTTTAATGTCCTTGTGTTATGGGAAGACAAAATATAATTTTCGAGATTAACAGAATGTATAGAATTTTTATTTAAGAAATTTGCTCGTATCCGATCACCGTGCCGTGGCATGACTGCGTATCGCGCTACTTGGACACTTACTGTCGGTGCGCCGATCATGCCGTACTCGTCCGATATAACTGTGTGATACGCCTAGAAAAATGGATTTCGAGCGATCCGATCGGTGCAACGTCCAAACGCATGATCGTAACACGCGATCATGCCACGCGAGGGTGATCTGATACGGGCAAATGATACAAATTTGGATGCACCTTAAACCGATTTGGATGAAATTTGGTATGGAGATAGTTTGAGTCCCGGGGAAGGATATAGGCTACTTTTTATCCCGGAAAAATACCCTTATCCGTGATAAATGAATTTAAGGCGGACGAAGTCGCGGGCAGAAGCTAGTAATAAATATATTGGTGAAAAAACTACTTCAATCTCATAAAAACTCTCTGAGATACAACTATGTTAACATCACATTTTTACACTTCATACTAAAGGTAAAGGTTACTTTAGGTGCTACCTAAAGGTTGTCTGGAAGAGATCGCTCTTTAGCGATAAGACCGCCTATTGTCTACCGTATTTTATGTTAAGGCTCTATTGTACTGTTTCTGTTGTTGGTGTGCAATAAAGAATTGTTGTATTGTATTGTATTGTAAAGCGGTTAGTATCTTTTATCGGGAAATTAAGAACTTTGTTTTGCAGTTAGAAAAAGTTACCATATATTTTTTGGGTTATTCAATAGTATTAGTTAGGTATAAGGTATTAATATGTTCATACTTTAAAAATGGATTTTCCCACCCAAAAGTTTCTTGTGTAAATCGACACTCGATTTCGCGGGTACTTTGGAAAAGGGAAATAGGAATGAAAAGGGAATGCATACGTATGGAATCTGCAGTAGTTAAATACTCCAAAAGTTTGTTATTTTATAATGCATGATTTACGTAAGTGATTAGTTAGTTTCACTTAGCAAATTGGTTGAGTTAAAATATAAATAAAATATTGGGGTAATTTCGAATGTTTTGTGATGCAGTATAATTACGAAAATCACCTCTTTTATGTATGTATGTATGTATGTATGTATGTATGTAAACACTTTATTGTACAAAGTAACCAGTTACAAAAGCAATAAACTTAAAAGATATAAGTACAAAGGCGAACTTATCCCTATTAGGTATCTCTTCCAGTTAACCTTTGAGCAAGTTAGTGAAGATATAAGGAAGATAGACAAACTAACACCATGTACAAATTATATGTATATGAATAAAAAATATAAGTAAATAGATATATATCTACATAATATATAACAAAATAAAATATAACAATAATATTTAATAAATATAATTAATATTCAACCATTTTACAAATCACTGGAAAGCCACAACTTATTCAATTTACTCTTGAGTGATGCCACAGACTGCGACTGTCTGAAAGATAACGGCAGCTCGTTCCACAACTTAACCGCGTGTACCGTGAAAGACCTGGAATATGTTCGCGTCTTGTTAGATGGTATGGCAAGTGTCAGGTTGGTGCTTGACCGCAAGCGATGTCCACTGCCAACAGCCATATAATTAAATCTCTCAGAGAGGTAAGGAGGAGAAGCCGGATAATAAAGTATTTTAAAGAGCAATGACAGGATATGTACGTCTCTGCGCCGGCGGATCGGCAGCCATCCGAGCTGTGCGCGATAATTTGAAACATGGTCATACTTCCGCAGACCAAATACGTACCTGATACAGACATTTTGTAAACGCTCAAGCCTATCAAGCAGCTCTTCTCTGAGATCCAGAAACGCAATGTCACCGTAATCTAAGAGAGGTAGTAAGAGAGATCGAGCCAGAGCGAGCTTGGTAGGAAGAGGGAGAAAATTCTGCAGACGCCTCAGAGAATGAAGAGATGCAAAGAGCCTCCGACTGACTCCAGCAATATGAGCCGACCAAGAGAGTGTCTGATCTAAGGTGATACCCAAATTTCTAACAGTAGAGGAAAAAGGAATAGAAATTCCATCAAAAACAATTTCGGGAACCACCATATCAGACAACTTGGCTATATAATGGGAACTACCAATGACAATCGCCTGCGATTTCTTTGCATTCACTTTCAGACCGAAATTAAATGCCCAAGACCGTATAGATTCCATGTCAATGCCGAGAAATCCTCAATGTTAGCTGCTGCATAGATCTGTAGATCATCTGCGTATAGGTGATAAGATGACTTGAGGGTTTCAGTAATACCATTAATAAAAATAGAGAAGAGAAGAGGAGAGAGCACCCCTTCCTGAGGGACACCAGCGGAGAGATCGCACCACTCGGACAATTTGTCGTCAACCTTAATCCTCTGGCGCCTCCCAAAGAGGTAATTGCGAAACCAAGATAAAGCATTCTGAGAAACATTTAAAGTTTGGAGTATACCCAGAAGAATATCACAATCAACCGTGTTAAAAGCGCTGCTAAAATCGAGAAGTACAAGGATGGTGAGCTCTTTGTTTTCAATATTAAAACGAATGTCATCGGTGACTCTAATCAGAGCGGTGACTGTGCTATGCCCGGGGCGGAATCCGGATTGAAAGGGATTAAACAGCGCATGTCTGTTTAGGTGGGATAGGAGACGACGATGAACAAAGTGTTCAATAACTTTTGACAAGACTGGGAGTATAGAAATGGGGCGATATTGTGAAAAACAGCCAGGATTCGTGGTTTTAGGGAGTCGAATGACTTGAGCATTCTTCCAAGCGGAAGGAAATGTACTAGAGGAAAAGGAGAAATTTATAATATCCGATAGGATGGGAGCAATGAATTCCGCTACGAGCATAAGCATATCCACACTAAGGCCATCCTCACCGACGGCCTTCGTTTTAATAGACTTGAGAAAGACAAGAGTTTCTTGCGGAGAAATTGGCCCAAGCTCAAAGGGAGGAGTGCCAGGGTGTATGGCATTGGCAAGAAGTGATAGAGTTAAATTTTTAATTGAACGATCAAGAATTACCGGAGAGGTACAGAAGTGTTTATTAATAGCGTCTAAGTCAAGAACGCCGGAAGAAGTTTGTTGAGTTTTGCCCACCCCGAGTGACTTGAGAAACTTCCACAATTTGGCAGGGGGACATTCCTCGACGGATTTATGAATGTAGCGTCGTTTAGCTTCCCTACAGACCTTACTGCAGCGGTTCCGCAGTGTAACGTAATTCTGTTGGTTTATGTTGTAAGAATCGTGTCGTGTCTTAAACCAGAAATAAAGTACAATTGGCTCTGCAAGGCTTCTTAGTGTCTAACAAGTGAGCATTGGATGGCTCTAAGACGGTGAACATTGTTATGGCCTCTGGTATTACGGAATTATGAACAGGTTTTCGAAATTATGTCAAATTCGTTATTATCCCAATTCATAACAATAGGGAATACGCATGAATTCTTATTTTTACTTTATTAAAAGCTCATTCATGTGACAAACGGTGCACAAAAATATGTTTTCGAATAATTTTATTATAAAAATAACCAAGATATATGCCATCAAATATTTCATTTTATCTCTTTCTAGCAAAACAGAATTCAATATGAAGTTTATATGGTCGGATTGCACCATGACGTAACAGTACATATCGGACCTCTCTGTCTAATTAGTACTTTAAAATGCCTATATCTTGCGTATTTCTTGGCCAATTTAAATTTTAATTTCACATTTTGAGATAGTTTTGACGGTATTTTGATATTTATACGAAAAGCGATAAAAAAAATCATGCATGTACCCTATTGTTGGTGACATGTCGACCACGGATATATTACAACCAGGAGACATCATACCACATGCACATTGTCGCGTAGGGCAGCCAGCACAACGCGAACACGCACACTATGGTGACGGTCATGCGCAGCGTGCGGCGACGCGCGCGCCGCAACACGCCGCGGTCCGAGCGACGCAGACGCACGGAGCCGCCCTTCCGTCGGCTACCTGATAAAATAACATGTTAATGTTAAAAATACTTTATTCATTTCTCATACTCTGAAAGTGAGCCATTGCTTCTCTAAGGAGCTGGTTGAAAGTGATAAATTTTGGCCCTAAGGCAGAAAAGTTTCAAAATCATAGTATAATTGTTGTGCTACGGGAGATACATACAACCTTTCGATTAATTTGTTTTAATTCGGAACTTTCTTTAATCGTTATGAACAAAATGTTTGTATTATAAATTAATATTTTATTTTATTTTCTTTATTGTGGAAAAAAACAGACATAGATAGAACAGTAACACGTGAAAGGAAATCTGAAATTAAGTATAACCTATATCCCAACACAGATCCCACCGAAATTTTGTGCAAATGAGTAAGGTGGCATTGCCATAAGCAATACTGGATCAATTAATTGCCGAACTTTATAAACTGTTTAAGAAACTACACTAACGATACGATTATTAATATGAAATTATAAATATTAAATAATACTATTAATATTATTAACAACACCTGCTAACAACTTTTTGCTGCCTTGTATCAATATTGTTAAAAAGTTTTAAAAATGAAATGTCGGTACATTGAATATATAAAAAAAAACAGTGTGATTTGTGACAAGCTTTTACTGCCGACTGTACTATTCTCTGTACGCTTCTTTTTTCTCGCTTAGGCTACGGTGGTTCCCACCCACTTCCCGCGGCGGGAAGCGGCTGGCGATAGACGCTGAACGCCGCGGACAGCGGGTGTTTGGTCGTTCTAGAACGTTACCGGCGGCGGACAAAACGACGGCTTTAGTTTAAGTTCGTCCTGTTCTTCGCTAAATTTCTCCATATTTGCGAGCGTTCACCCCGTCACAATCCTTCAAAACAACTGATGACGACGCGGGTGGTGGGCGGCGGTCGCGGGCGGCGGGTAGTCATTGCACACGGCGGGCGAGAAAGACCGCTCCCTAACATTTATGAACACAGCTTACGGCCCGGCCACGACATCGAGCGGCGGTGGCAGCGGCAGCGGTTTCTCGAAGTCATTGCGTGTGATTCCAACTAACCACAGTTTGATGCGCTTCACGACCGCGCAATGAACAAATAAAACGCTTGCCGCGCCACAATCCGCGCAATTTTGAGGCCGGGTCGTTAGAGCTCGCGCAGACAGAGAGCGGTCAGAGTTCAGTTTGAGTTCCGCGTTCTAGTGACCGTTGACCGCTTAAGAGTTCCGACGCACACAAGTGGTGTTCGAGTTTTCGCGTACTAGTTTCGTTTGTGTCTTTGTACATGCGACATGTATAAAGTTCGCCTTCCGATGAAGAATTATTACTCTTGTGGAGCACCCAATTAACACAACATGAGAAGAATCCATTGCCGTGGCAACTTGAAGCAAAGCTTCTGCTTTTTTTATCTACTTACATCACTTAAATAATAAACTCCTTTCCCTAACCAATTCAATTAAGTTTTCCGTATTTGCAATCTCAGACATTGCGGCATTCACGCGTTCTCTGTCTCGGCGGGAAAATAACTCTTTGAACGCGACGTTCCGCTTTGACCGCCGCATTACTTGGGACAATTTCAACAAATCACATTTTTTGTATCATTCCGGTGTAAATATTTATTTCTGATTCTTTTTGAGAATTTGAAATGTAGGTATGTAATTTACATTTTATTATTCATCATATCTAAAAGGAAACCTAAAAACTTAAATAGTTTTCGAGATATGAGGGATCAAAATCTAAGCTTCCACCGGAATTATTAATTACACCGGAATGAAAGGTAAGTCACACCGGAATGAATAATATACACCGGTATGATAAAATCAGGCCACCGGAATGAAATGTGCCCACTGGAATTAAAATAGAAAGAAGGATTTTAATAATATTTCTTTTTATTTAGTCAAATTTATACCCAAACAAAATAACGACATCGTATGTTGATGTCGTAGTCATGTTTTGCATTTATTTATCGTCTACAACACCATATATGACCTCTGTAATTTTGATACTCGGATCAACTTACTTTCACGTTATATGTATGGTGTTATAAAACATACCTAACTAATATATAAAAAAAAATAACGTATAAAAATAATTATTATTTCAAAATCTGTGAGAAGTGAAGCTACATTTGACGTTATCCGATGTAATCTCATCCCGGTGGATATTAAAGTCGATAAATTCCACCGGAAGCACCGGAATGAGAACGGCGGAGTGAGAAAACCGACGTAAAAAAAATATTTAAAAAAAGAAAGCCATATATCACTTAATTAATACAACTCCAGAAACGATGTATATATTTTACATGACATATACAAAATTTAAACAAAACTGTTAAATAATAAAAAAAGATATAACTAACTCGGTAATGATTTTTTTATCCCCGCACCACCGTGATGATATACTAACGTTTGTGCAGGACAGATTACAGCCGCTACGCACTGTGCTTTCTTGCTGAGCGCTGCGGCTTGACTGTTGCTCCAAGTGCGCAGGAGACGGGGGGTAAGGAAACAAACTTTTCGAATAAATCGATTACAAATTTTGTCGGTGGAATTAATCCCGCGTCGCCGGACAAACGTATGTGCACATATTCAAGAATATACAAACGAGGTATAAAACAAATGATGTGAATTTTTTATTACCTGTTTATTTGGTAATAAAATAAAGGGAAAAGATTTTCTTTGTCCTGCGTGGTATTCGAACTATGCGGCATTTTACAAACAAAACCGGTTGCCGGACAACCCACCTTGATGAGAATTTTGATCTAAATATTTTTTTTTTTATTAATATATATATTGATATTTTGATTTTAGCCGTTGCCCGAGGTAGATAATAAGAGGCTATTTCCGAAAAAAAAAATGGTACTTTATTGCAAAACCATTCCACATCTGCGTTTTCCGTCTTGCCATAAAAAAATACTGCTTGGGAAATTGACCCACTTATTCTGTGGCCGCGGTCTGACTGCCCGCAGTGTGCGTTGTCGTATAGACTCGGTACATTCTAAAGAACGCAGAACTCCGAACTCCCGAGCACTGTGTGTCTGCGCGAGCTCTTATAAACGCCGCGGGCAACACACAGCTACCAACGCGGATGGCGGGTGAGAACGACCAAGGTCTTAAGGTGCGTCCACAGTTGTATCATATGCTCGTATCCGATCACCGTGGCGTGGCATGACTGCGTATCGCGCTGCTTGGACGCTCATTGTCGGCGCGGCGATCACGCCTCGCTTGTCCGATCTAAGTGTGTGATACGCGTAGCAACATGGATTTGGAGCGATCGGATCGGCGCAACATCCAAACGCGTGATCGTGACACGCGATCATGCCACAGGACGAAGATCTGATCGAGCAAATGATACCTATAAATGTGGACGCACTTTTAACATTGAGGCGCTTCGAGCGAATTCAACATTCAATGTTTAAGCACCGCAATGGTTGCAAAGATTTCCCGCGAGCTCGCGCGTGGGTCGTTTTCTCGTTTGCATTTTCTATTAAAAGTTTCCATCTATTTATACGTGTTAGATAATTTGATCTTGATTAAACACAAATACCGCATTCGAGCAAACTTGATTAATCCAATCAAATCCGATCCCGTCGGGTATTGTAACATCCGCATTGCGAAAGTGGGTTCAGTAATGGGGTTAAGTACATACCAGTGGCATGGCATCGGCATATACAGTACCTCCGTACATTTAAGGGGATGCATTGAAACTTTAAGCTAATTTTAGTGAGATTTTTGTCAAATCTAGTATATGAAACAGGCTGGATTTTAGGTATGTGTATTTTGACTATATAACAACAATAAAACTTTTATTTCAAGTAATTACATTCATATTTAGTAGCGTAAAATTAAATACACAAAATCGGGGCATGTAGCCAACAACAGTGGCGTAAATAGTGGCGTAAATCAATCCTGTCCCCTATCATTTTCAGGATGTTGTTGGGACTGCCGCGCACCCGGCGCACCAGTGCAGCCCTCTTGCGCATTGTGCTATAGAAGCACTCAACCTTCGCTTCTGCGAACATCCCTGATGCGCTACAGAAGCGGGGCAGCCCCACCAACACCCGGAACGCGTTGTTGAATTGAACCCGGAGGGCCGTGTCGGCTCGTTGCATCGAAGCCACAGGCTACACGTTTAGAGAGAGGTACAGTAAGCTCTAAACAAGGTCACTTTTACCTCCCTTGTACAGCGCGCAAACCTGCGGGCAATCGTATTGGCCCTGACCGCGAGGGCCCTCCGTTCCCGTTCTATGTCTGTATCGTCTTTTATTACATGACCTATTCAATGATTAACGCGGAAACACGGTTTCCTCGATAGAAAAGTTATCCGAAAACGCGTCTTCATTTTCAGTTTTTGTCTAGTTTATACAAACGACAGATTAATAAACGGCTAAATTATATAAAAAAAATCCCTTTATCTTTTACGTGATTAACTTAAACGTTAACAAAACATAATAATATCTTCGATATCATTGTACTTATACATCTGGCGCTTACGCCTAAAAACCCCAAGCATGTAGTGTATTACCTTTCTCTTTCTTTGATGCACGTGAGCAATAAATGCGTACCTTATTACAAATTATGCTCATTGGCTCGCTCGGCGTTTGGGGCGTGAGTTACGAATGACGATGCAGGCCCTTAATTTAATTTAACTAGAAATAAGCTAGGATTTTACCGACACTACTGAAGTTAAATCCTAGAGCATTTACTACTGAAATTGACAAGCCGTGTCAACATTTTCATGCATTTTTAGCGGGGGGCGAGGTAAACATTACAGCACACTATGGAAATATTCATATTTCTACAAACGCACACAACTAAAATAAATCACCTACAAACGAAAAAACACCTCACATTGACAATTCGCCGGATAATAAAAACGCCGGCGGTTTCGTGATTACTTTGGCAGAGGGGAATGTATGCGTATGGCATCTCCAGTAATTAATTGCTCTTATGCTCCACCTGCGTCGTAACGCGTTAATAAAGGCGTTAAACATGACATTACACAGATGTGCCCAACAATTTAGTGCCCTAAAAGGGATGTGGCATTGTTGACGTTAATCGATAGCTCGGATGGCGGTTTTTTCGACTCATCAAGCCTTTAACGGCGCAGTTCCGCTAAAGTGGCCACAGGTTTTGTTGTTCATTAATTAACGTGTAGTTTTTACATTAACATTAACGTTAACGCAGGTGCAGCAGTAGCATAAGGTATACAAATCAAGCAACTTAAATTAGTATATCATGCTCTAGTAGAAGCAAAGTTGCGTTACAGCATCAAACTGTGGGGAAATGGCTACAATTATAATGTCGATATGGCGTTTACGATGCAGAAAAGAGCTATTCGTACCATAATGCGTATACCGCAGAGCGAATGTTGCTCTATTCGAATCTATTTCTAAAGACCTTAGTATATTAATGGTCCCATGTCTTTACATCCTTGTGTTGCTCACTGACTTTGTGAAGCATTCAAATAAGTGGGCAAGCACGAATGACAGAGAACACAGATTGTCAACTAGTCGTAAAGACATACCATGCAACATCGTCCCTAGGCTAAATATTTTGAAACACGCAGCGTATTACCAGTCTATCCTTCTATATAACAAACTACCAGTGGAGCTCCAAACTATAATAAACAGTAAAATATTTAGTGCAAAACTCAAAAGTATCTTTTAACTAAATTGTATTACTCAATTGACGATTTTCTGCAATGCAAATAATGTAATTGACATTTCAACTAATAAGTGGCCTAATAAAGTTATTAATTTAAATTGAAAACAATTGACATTATTATTGTGATTGATTTTTTTGACATTGGTACCGATATTTATAGTATCTTAATTTTTATTGTAAATTAGCATGTAGGTAATGTAATTTTTAATGTATAATTGTCAAATTAAAGTTAATAATTTAAATTTGCAAGAATTGACATTATTCCTGTATTGATATGGTCGATATGAACGAGTCATCTCTTTGAAAACTTTTTTTTTATTGTTAAATAATATGTAGGTTATAATTATATCTAATTATTGTATTTCACACACAATGAAAATTGTTATTGAATAAAACATAAAAACATATAGATAGAATGAAAACATATCCCTTAGGAACGCCAGCGTCACGTGATCTATTGACCCATTGACGGTGGTAGATGGTACTGAAACAGTAGTCCAATCTAAAATGGTTACTGTAAATCGTGGTGTCCCTCAGGGATCAATCTTAGGCCCACTATTTTTTATAATTTTTCTGAATGACCTCATACCCTATATCTCCAACTCAGTACCAAATACCAAATTAATTGTGTTTGCCGACGGTACTAATGCTGTTGTTTCAGCAGAGAATATGACAGAATTAAATAACAGAGTTAATACTGCTTTATTGCTATGTAACAAATGGTTCACGGTGAATAATTTGAAATTGAACCCTAGTAAAACCAGTCTCATGTTATTCAAGGCAACTACCAGAACGACAGATCTATTAGGCGTTGAGTTGAATGGGGTACAAATCTCACAAACCGAAGTAGTAAAATTTCTTGGGATCAACATTGATGCGCTCCTGAACTGGAAACATGAAATACAAGCGTTGAACAACTCAGTAGGAGCTGCATGCTATGCTCTTCGTAGCCTGAGAGACGTGATACAAATTTAACAACTAAAAATGGTCTATCATGCTCTTGTAGAATCCAAGCTACGATATATATAGCATCAAATTTTGGGGCAATAGTTATAAATATAATGCAAATGCTACCTTTAAAATGCAAAAAGGGCTATTCGCACTATTGTACGCATCCCTCAGAGCGAATCTTGCCGAGAACACTTTTTAAATCTTGGAATCTTAACTGTTCCATGCCTCTACCTCCTCGTACTGCTCACAGACTTTGTAAAGCACCTTCATAATTGGGAGAGCATAGAAGACAGAGAAGAAAGATATTCAACAAGACGAAAGGATTTATCGTGCAATATTGTCCCTAGGCTGAACATAATTAAAAACGCGGCATATTTCCAATCGGTACAGGGTCATTCTTCGAGACAGCGATTTTTGCCTTATTCCTCTGTCCTTTTTTATTTTTGAATTTTGACCAGTAAGGACATACTCTTGTGAAAATAGATTTATTTTTAGACATAATTATGGTTTTGGCCCACATTTTTGTGAACTCATTCATAAAATAAATTCATTTTAATTTTTGGGTCCAGAGGAATAAGAAATTAAGGTCCATAGGAATAAGAAATGTCAGAATAGGTTAACAAAAATATTAAAAAACCGTATATCTATAAAACATATATTATACTTTTGTTCACAAAATAATTAAAAAAATATTCTAGAATCATTTTTATATTTGTTCTTATTAATAACATCCAGACTGTAAAAACACTAGGTGCTAAGAAGGTCTAAATTTAAAACTTATTGTTATTAAATTTACTCACTGTACTTACAATTAGTGATTAGATTATATTAATCATAACGTTATCATAATCAGTTTTAGTCATTATAAGGATACATAGGAACGTCACCGGTTCATCGGACGCTGATTAAAAATTAACTAAACTTACATAGTTCTGGCTCTTAAAAATAAACAAAGTACCTATTTATTTCTAGTACGATCAAATCGAACTGTTTTAACAAAAATATTCTAAAATAACAAAATATAAAAATTCTTATAATTTATAATTTGTTTTTATTTTAAATGACATATTTTTATCACAACCATTAATCGACCCTAGTAAGAATCTCAAATACCGTATACGGCTTCACAACACTAGGGCAATATATATTTTCAGTACTCATGTAACTTAAAATTTATAAATACCTTTTCTGTCGTTTTGACACATTGTGTGCAAAACCTTTATTAATTTTCTATGTAAGATAGACGCTACATTTATAAATTTACACTACAGATTTGTCAAAAATTTGTGTGACAGAAAGACGAACAGACATACGAGTCAAAGTTCCGTTTTTTTATTAAGGTACTCTAAAACATAGGAAATCACTTGATAAACTACTCTTCTTTTTGAAACTCAGTTAAGAAAAACAAGAAAAACTTGGAAAATTCTTATTCCATTGTCCAAAAATCCATAGGAATAAGGGACAGAGGAATAAGAAATTATCGAAAAAAAGCCAATGATTCTTAATGTGTATATACAACGCAGCTGTCGTTAATAATATGAATAGATAGTACGTAAAGCAGTTAATTAAGCAAAATAGTAAATTTTTAACAGTTATACAAATCTAAAAAAAACGAACAGAGTAATAAGAATGGTACCTGAACCACGGACAGAGTAATAAGATATTTACCTTCGTAACTCCGGAGACAAGTGCAACAGCCGACACGTCCACCTCGTACACGTTCCGAGCGCGACTGATTTACTGCCCGCGGGGCAAGTTTGTCTACAATCTTCAATACGTTTACGATACAGGCGAATAAAACCCGCGCCAGAGAAATAAGAATTTTGTCGCGGACACATTTTATTTCCTAAATTTTAAATACAATATTATAGTTAAAAAAATACTTGTTAAATTTTAGTAATATAATAACTAATAATGTATACATGTAGTCAATCAAAATATTCGTTAAGTTGACTGAATTGAAGTTGTCATCACATGTTTTGAGAAAAATGGAGAGCGGACACGACAGAGTAGTAAGAATAACGGATATTTTTTTTATATATAAAAATCTAGAATGAGCTTATACTAAAACCGATCGATGTCCCAGTCGACAACAGATATAAAGTATCTCTAAAAAAAAAACAGGCTTTTAAACTAATGTTTTCAGTGAAATAAGCCCCCGGACATCGAAAATTAGGGTCTCGGAGAATCACCCACACCTCTATAATAAATTGCCAACTGACCTCAAAACTGTGGCAAATAGTAAAATTTTCAATGCAAGGCTTAAGAAGTTCCTGTTAGAAAAGTCGTATTACTCAGTAGATGACTTCATCAAACAATTATAATTAAGTTTAGCACATTGTATTGACATTGTTTTTGAATTAAATTATTACAACTTACCCATAATGCATGCTTATGTTTATGACACTCAAAATTTGAATGAATTATTATTATTATTACTATTAATTATTTTTCTTTAACGTAAGACTGTGTGACGGGTGAAATTTTGTTGTTTAAATTAAACTATGTAATTTTTGTATGTTATTTACAGATTTCAAACACAATGTAAAATTGTTTATGAATAAATGATATGATATGATGATGATTGAGCCATTGACGATCGGTTTAGCTCAGCGGGAGTAACGTTGCCTGCGAAGCTGAAGGTCCTGGGTTAAAATCCCAGTATGAGCAGATATTTGTGTGATGAGCATAAATATTTGTTCCTGGGTTTTGGATGTTTACTATCTTCTATGCTATTATAAAGTTGTAAAAATGAAATGTCTGTACATTGAAGTTATTATGGATTTTTGTATGTTTATATGTGTCGTTGCGGCTTTATCACGCCAAATTGGCTACTTTGATTTAATTTATTTTTGTTGCACGGGTAGCCAGGTATCTCCAGATGGTTTAAGTATACTTTTACCCGCCTACGCTAAAGAAAAACAGAGGGTTATGATTTTTTTTTTTTCATTGTTTCCGCGATTATTACTCATTGAAATAAAACAATTTAACGGATTATATCGCATATATTATCTCATTTTAGTTCCCGACGTTTCGGAAGCTTTCCAGCTTTCCATGGTCACGGGAGGACTGGTCACATGGTTGATGGCATGTTTTATTTCAAGGGTTATGATTGTTTTCTCCTCCGCGGACGAAGTTTGCGGGTATCTTCTAGTATTTAATAGATATATTACTTACTCGTTCTCGTTCGTTGGTTCGCGGAGGAGAAAAGTCATAACCCCTCCTTTTATCTTCAGCGTTGTGTAATTATAGCTACCCGTGTACCAAAAATAGTTGAACTCTGATAAGCCATTAGGCGTGATGAAGCCACAACGACACATGAACATACAAAAAATAAAAATAAAAACGATTTACTAACCTCCAAATAGTCCGTTACGATATATTTTTTGATATTATTATTTTTACAACTTTATAATAGTATAGATATCGTCGCCTAGTACCCATTACACCAATCTTATTGAGCTTACCGTGGGACTAATTCGATTTGTCTTAAAATTGACCCGCAATATTTATTCATCTAAAACTACTCGGAACCTAGTTGAATGCGATCCATAAAGGCACAAAGACTCTGCCTACCTCTAACGTCTATGGATCCATTTATAAGCTCAGAGTACCTGCCCAAGAAACAATTAAGCGTTGGTTGCAGGTCATTTTAAAGCTTAGAGTGCTGCTATTGATATATATTGGAGTCCGTTATCACTAATGGTGCTACAATTCACTTATGAAATAATTCTAGCTCTTGGGGTTGTATTAGAACTGTAAATAACGAAGCATAATTTCCTTTACAGTTAATGTAGTGACAGTGGCTGCTTATATACTTATGACGTTAAAGCTTGTTTCGTCCAGCAACGTTAAAAGCTATTTAAAGATCTTTATAAACTCCCTAAATGCTTATTGTATATCTGATATATTGGAGTTGCTTATATAACATAACGCTGTATTTCAACTTCAATAACGCCATTGGTACTGCAACGGAGTTAATTAAGAGTGTTAACACCAAACTCTACATGCGTTGTATAACTCTTATATATAGCTTACGCTTGTTATACTAAAGGCAATGATATATTAAATAGTTATAGCAGTTACGATCCTGATATAAAGCTTTTGGTGTATGTAATAATCTTGACTACCGGTGTTATAGTTCATCAAGTGTCATAATTAATTTAGGACAAGACTGCACTTTTAAGAAAAAAATCGCAATTTTTATTACTTTTTGTCAACATAACCTAAAAATGTATTTTTCTACTCCTGTACTTCTTTCTGTCATTTAAATGGTTACCAACTCTAATATAAAGACATACATTATTTAAGACTTGCCAAACTCTATAGTCTATAACCCAAAAAAGCATTGCTAAGCGTGTCACAATGTCGCTATTAACGTATTCCTTGGTGCCACAGAGTAAAAAATTTCATTCTAATAATTTATATTCAGTGAGTCTTAAACTAATGTTATCCATACTAATATTATAAATGTGAAAGTGTGTCTGTCTGTCTGTCTGTCTGTCTGTCTGTTACCTCTTCACGCTTAAACCGCTGAACCGATTCTGATGAAATTTGGTATGGAGATAGTTTGAGTCCCGGAGAAGGACATAGGCTACTTTTTATCCCGGAAAAATACCCTTATCCGCGATAAACGAATTTAAGGCGGACGAAGTCGCGGGCAGAAGCTAGTATGAAATAATTTATATTACCAACTTAACAAACCGCCCAATTCATACAGTTTTAAAGTAAAAAAATAATAATGTACGTAAATGCATTGCTGCCAAATTTAAAAAAAAACATTTTTTACAATTTACGTACATGTACATATTTTATCGCCTATTTTTTTCAAATCATAACATGTTTTCATCACTGGCAAGCATACGCGAACTTAAAACATAAGTAGGTCATAGATATTGCTCGCAACTAGGGACAGCTCGCTTTTTAATTTTCTTCGTGGCGCTAAATTTTATTCATGTTGAAGTTGTTGGTTGTTGTCTTATTATAAACTGTTGAAAGTGAGCAAAATGTAGGAAGACGAGCCTAATTGTACCTACTAGTGAAGAAATTTGTGTCGTGGCGCAAGAAGTAACAAACAATTTGCTGCTAGAAAAATTTCGGCGCAAATATAAATCTAGACTTTTTGTGTTTTATTAAAAAGTTCATTCATTAATTACGTAAGAATCCCTGGGGGGAAGGGGTTCGAAAAATCTGGCGTAATTCATGAATGGCCCCTTAGTTAAAAAACTATTGTATATAGACTTATGTTTCAAACTGAGCTAATCGGCTTAAAGAATACAATGGCCGATTCGCTCAGTTTAAAAACCAAAGACTATATACAACGTTGTATAATTCGGGCAAAAAACGCTTGTGGCGTCTTTCTTTTGCGATACTTGCAATTGTCCTTACGTAATTAAAGAATGGCCCTTTAGTCGTAGAAAAACTGTTGTTTGCAACGTTGTATAATTCGGTCTAAAACGCTCGTGGCGTCTTTCTTTGCGATACTCGTTATTGTCCTTACATAATAAGTGAACGGCCCCTTAGTCGTAGAAAAACTATTGTATGCAACGTTGTATAATTGTGTCAAAAAACATTCGTGGCGTCTTTACTTGCGATGCTCCCACGACCACGACCCACGCCAGTCGTCTTTTTTGACCCCTATTGTACAACAGTTGCATAAAATACTATTATACAAAATCACTTTTTAATAACGAAGTTCTTACATTTTCCGAATTTATATTACATAAATTACGTATACAATCACTAAAACTGACGAACATTTGAAAATAAGTCTCTCAAAACTATTTTAGGTCATTAGCACTTTTGTTTTATTTCCTTTTTTATTCCTTTTTTTTTTGGAGGCGCGTCAAAATTGAGATGAAAAACATGATACACATTAAACTTGCAAGCTCACTAATAATTAACTTTCCACTTCAACACTACTACTATTTCTTAATCAACAATACTTACATTTCGTGATGAAAATATTATGTTGCAATATGTCCACAGATAAACGGGGCCCTTCAACTTCATTTCACAAACAATAACTCGATGAATGTATATAATTTGACGATTTTAAAGCTTTTACTACCTGCTTTTGACACCGAAAACGCTAAAAATTAGTTATAACGTATCCAAATACCGCTCTAAGTTCTATCTAACACCGTTATAGATATTTATTATAACTCAAGGTATCAATAAACTCCATTATAAAGGTGCAATAAAGACGATCGAAATTGACGATCTTATAACACCTCTTGTACACTTTACTAAAGTTTATATAGAACCACATAAAGGGTTTATACAGGCTTTACCTGCAAAATTTTGCGCCAAGATCGAAGATATAAAGGTGTTATTACACTCTATAACTCTCTTATCCCTACCCTTACTATATTATAAACATGAAAGTGTGTATGTACGTTCCACTATTGCGCAAAAACTACACAACAGATTTGCGTAAAACTCTTCAGTAATATAGCTTAGATATCAGAATAGGACATAGGCTACAATTTTCGAGGATATTCATTCATAAAATTGGTTGGTTATCTAGGTTTTAAATAAATTGATATATTTACTTATATACATAGAAAACATCAAATAATTATGCTCATCACGCAAATATTTGCTCTTACCGGGACTTGAACCCAGGACCTTCAGCTTCGCATTCAACGTTACTCCCGCTGAGCTAAACCAGTCGTCAAATAACAAAATTAAACATGTATACAATCAATTTCAACAAAATACGTTTGCCAAAATAACTAAACTCACATTTATAATTCAATACCAAATCTCGTTCCCATTTTGATTATTTAGTTATTTAAACATTGTTTCGTCACGTGAAGGCATTTAACGTATTCTATATCGTGAAACAATTGTTACTATATATACAAGCAATTCTCAGCGTCTATTTGAATTACTCTCGTCGAATCACTGAACATTGCGCACGACAGTGAGATGTTGATGTTCAATAGATTGTACAAATACCGGGTACTTTTCGTGAAATCGCTGTCGTGCTGACCGCACAGGTCAGGTCGCCTCACACCGCATGGGAAAGATGATTCGAGATACGAGTACCACAGAGAGTTCCATTTATTTTTATTTCGTATCTCGCTTTGATGTCGAATGAAGTGAACTTTATATTATACTAGAAGGTGCTCACAAGCGAGAAAAAAGTAGTCATATCTCACTTTTTTCTCGTGTGCGAGCATTTTGTCATAATGCTCTTTTTCAACACACTTGCTCGTAAATTGGCTCTTATTAAAACGATTTTTATGACTGTAATGCACTCCATTTAACAAGCGTATTTTTTACATTACTTAATCAATGTTGAAATAAAACAATTTAACGGATTATATCGCATATATTATCTCATTTTAGTTCCCGACGTTTCGGAAGCTTTCCAGCTTTCCATGGTCACGGGAGGACTGAGAAAAGATGTATTTTCCTCTGTCAAAGTTACAATTTGTGCAAACTACCCATTTAAAAAAAAAACACAAATAAAGGTGTACATACATGCCAGATGGGCCTAAGCTGTAAAGACAGTTACACATGTGCCAGAAGGGCTTAATTATTTTATTCTAATAATTTACCAAGCAGCATTTCACAAATGAGGCATACTGAGGAGAAAAGAAACGCTGCAAAGAAAAACTCCCAGGCTACCTCATTACTAATTATAATATTTAAAAAACAGAGATTATTAAACTACTTTTAAACAGATAAGATATTTTACACCGTCCGGAAATTAAGGTTTTGCAGTCCCGTGACCATGGAAAGCTGGAAAGCTTCCGAAACGTCGGGAGCTAAAATGAGATAATATACGCGATATAATCCGTTAAATTGTTTTATTTCAATGAGCAATAATCGCGGAAACAGAAGAAAATATTAATCACTGTTACTTACATATTTTTTAAATGTCACCAAAGAGTTTTTATGCAGAAGGAACATTATAGGGGGCATAGGTGTTTGTCACGTACTCAATATCCTTTAGCGGGCGTCAATATACTTTAGCCTTTGGCGCGCAGCGTTTAGTGCTTTTTAAACTGACAGGTGGCAACACTGACGCACATATGCCGAGTCGTCATGGTCATGAAAACATTAAAAAAATATATATGCCGAGTCGTCACTGTCACCAGCTTATTATCGTAATTTCACTATAGTAAACGGTACACTCGCTCTTGACGTCACGTGGCAAACGCCGTATTAATAAAGAAATATATGAGCCAAATTATTATTATCTTTTAACTTTCTGTTTGCAAAAGAATGTTTAAAACCATATATATGAATTACTACGTAAAAACTAGAGGGGAGTGGGGTCTTGGCATAAACCACGGGTATTCACCGGGGGGATAAAAAATGGGTCACTAATGGGACAATGCCGAACATTGGGACATTTATATTTTATTTATTTACTCAAAATTATTACACAGAATTACAGTAACAACTAATTCATTGCGAATTACATATAAGATTTATTATTTTATGAACTGATCTGATTAGGTTTTTCGGGGTTTTCCCTAATCCTTGCATGAAATGTTGGATCATATTACATGTCTCCCAGCAAACACTTCTCTAATGTACTGTGCCTGACAATTCAAAAGTGATTGTACCTAGGCCTACTTGAATAAAGGATATTTTGATTGATTGATTGAGTACCTCAAACATTCACGACACACCGTTCCCCATCTAACTTCCAAAAATATCCAAATTCGATGCCGATGCGAGAAGCGCAACGTTGACGACCCGTTTGGCTCAGTGGGTTGTACAACGGCCTACGAAGCTGGCGGTTCCGGGTTCGAATCCCGGCCAGGGCAAGTGTTTGTGTGATGAGCACAAATGTTTGTTCCTGGGTCTTGGATGTTTTCTATGTATTTAATTATTATAATTTATCTATATATTATGTACTAGAAGATGCCCGCAACTTCGTTCGCGGAAGAGAAATGTCATAACCCCTCTTTTTCTTCAGCGTAGTCGGACAAAAAGTATCCTATAACCATCTGTGGATACTTAGCTATCCGTGTACCAAAAATAGTAGAAATTTGTTTAGCTGATTTGGCGTGATGAAGCCACAACGACACATACAAACATACAAGCATACAAAAAATCCAAAAAGACAAGTTTCTGTTTCCGGGACCACCTAATATATATACTCCGTTTCAGTAGCTTTTATAAAAATATCTTCAACGCAAAGATTATAAATGGACAGCCATAAACGAAAATGACTATACATAGTTACTTTTTACTCCTCTGCAAGCGAAGTTTTTTAAGAAATTTGTTTGGGTCTTGAGACAGATGTAGACCTGGTCGGGCGATAGTCTATATAAAAACAAATAGGATTATTCACACGGACCACATTTCGCCGTCAAACGCAACCATGTGGTCGGTCCGACCACATGAAAGCAACAGCAAGAAGCTGCAATGCAGCACACGTAACCACTGCTTCACTTCATCATTTTATTGAAACAGAAATATGTAGAGTTGTGAAATGTAATTACAATCTGTAAGTCCACATCTTCTATACTATTATAAAGTAGCAAAAATGAAATTCCAGTACATTGAAGATATTTAATAACGCGTTCAGTCCAGGTGCGCGATCTGGGAGTGTACTTTGATCCAGGGCTCACGTTTCACCACCATGTTCAGGCCGTGACCGACGCCGCGTACAGAAGGCTAGGTTTCGTTCTGCGTAATTCGGCGCCTCTGACCGTGCACGCCACGCGCGTTCTGTATGCGGCGCTCGTGCGCAGTATTCTCGAAACGAATGCAGTGGTTTGGAATCCGCATGAGAGCAAATATATTCTTATGTTGGAGCAAGTCCAAAAAAGATTTTTAAGGGCGTTGTACAAGCGGATGCACTACTATTATCCCCATTTGTATCATACTTTATATCTACAGGGTCTTCTGGGATACGACTCGCTACAACTGCGTAGATTACTTTCTTTGGCTAAATTTACCATCGATATAGTCAGGGGTAAAACGGACTGTGTGAGTCTGGTGGAGGCATTCGTACGCATTTTTGTCCCCGATCAGTACATGCGAGCGCGGCGGCACTCACTGTTGGCGTTGCCGGCAGCGCGCACGCATGCCCACGCGCTCTCACCGGTCACCCGCGCGCTCGCGCTGCTCAACTCTGTGCTCGAGGCAGCCCCGCACTGTGACCTGTTTGCGAGTGCGATTGGGCGACTAATGTCAGAATGTAAGAGAGTGGCTGAACGAGAGATGCCTGCGAGCTCGATAGTGTGAATGGACGAACTTTTTATGTATATAAATAAGGTAATCTACTAACTTTAAATTTGTGTTGTTTTGGCAATAGCTGTTAAAGCACAAATGTTTTGTATAATTAAATAAATAAATAAATAAATATTTAAAAAAAAAATAGTTGTTACGGACTATTTGGAGGTCACTAAAACCTCCGTTCGCGCTTACGCTATTTGAACGAGCTTCTCGCATCAGCACCCGAATGTGATGTTTTTGCAAGTAGCTGGATGTTAGTATGTGATGAATGTATGAGGTTTTGTGAGGCGATGGATGACCGCCCTTCTGCAGTCATCTGTGTGTAATGTAAAATTGCTTTGTAATAGTGTCTGTTGTATATTCTGAGTTTCACAGTGCATTAGTGTTTAACTGTAATACTGTGTAATTAGTTTGAAAAATAAATAAATAAATAAATAAAACGGTTTTTTTTTTTATTTTTTGTATGTTTGTATGTGTCGTTGTGGCTTCATCAAGCAAAATCGGCTAAATAGATGTCAACAATTTTTGGTACAAGGGTAGCTCGGTTTCTCCAGATCGTTATAGGATACTTTTACCCCACTATCCTAAAGAAAAAACGAGGGGTTATGACTTATTCTCCTTCGCGAAAGAAAGTTGCGGGCGCTTTCTAGTACTATTATAACGTTGTAAAAATGAAATGTCTGTAAGTACATTGAAAAATTTTCAAAAATGCATTGTAACGGACTTGGAGGTCACTGAACCGAAAATATAGGTTTTTAATTTTTGTATCTTTGTAGGTATGTGTCGTTCTGGCTTCATCTCGCCAAAACGGCCAAACTGATTTCAACTATTTTTTGTACACCGTAGCTGGGTATCCACAGATGGTTATAGGATACTTTTTAGCTGACAACGCTGAAGAAAAAACTAGGGGTTATGATTTTTCCTCCCCCGCGAACGATGTTGCGGGTGTGCTCTAGTTTCAAACTTGAGTCAAAAGATTTTTTTTACAATTACGCAATTGAGTGAGATTAATAAAAGGGATCAAAAGAAACTTTGCAGTCTGTTAAGAGCACCTAAACATCAATTCATGAGCGAGTTAAAAACTAACCTTCTCTCACATTGTGGTCCTCTTTAAGTTTGCCTTGTTTCTTTACAGTTAAGGTCCAATTCAGAAGCTGATTTAAAGAAGAAATAAGCTAAAACAAGCCACAATATCCCAAACTCTCATTCTCTCCAATTGCGAGTTCCGTTTGCAAACAAAAGAAAAGTTGTGAAAAACAACTTTTTTATGTTTCAAAGTAAAATATAACAACTAAAACTCTGTCTGCACTGAACTTGTCATCGTCGGTGTTGGGCAAAAGGTTCAAATTGAAATATAATTACTTAAAAAAATGAGTATACTATTTGTTACATAAATAAACTCTTATTATATTTATACACCAGAAAGTTTCATAAATATGTATACAGGTCTTATGATTATGGCAGTAAGGATTGGGTATATGTATATTTATCTTTGCCCTTGACTGTACATGAAAACGAAGTAAAATTTTAGCAAAAACTCAAATCATTGATTTAAACTTACACGATCTTCACTCATTATCACATCACAACAAAACATAATAAACATCAAGCGCGGGTAGATCGAAAAACTCGCGCGGCTAGAAGACGTGGACCATGGACGTAACGCGACGTCCGAATCTGCGAAGAATTACCAACAAAAGGTAATTAAATAAACCATATTTATACGCGATTAAGCCCCGTTTTGTTGTGTTGTGATTAAAACAGATTACAGCTAGACAAAGCCATTTCGTCAGATACATCATTGATTATTTTGATGTTTTTAACAAGAGGAGCATTTGTCAGGAGATTGGTGCGAGCGAGAGGCAACGCGAGGAGGCGTAATCTCATATGGAATTAGACTCTTTTTGGTTATCTCGGTTTGATTCAATATTTAATGATACCAGATGGTTCCATATTAAATTCTTTTTTATGACTATTTATCGATTATCTATCTATCAGCCACGGACGTCCACTGCTGAACATAGGCCTATAGCTCGCCTGGATGCGGCCTGCGCAGGATCGCACCAAATCCTGCGCAAGCCGCATCCACCGACTCCCCGCGACCTTTACGAGGTCATCCATCCACCCAGTCGGGGGCCGTCCTACGCTGCGCTTTCCTATGCGTGGTCGCCACTTTACTGCCTCAACGGCCATGTGTTCTCCGTTCTCTCGATCATTAGTCCTAAGAAATTTTGCTTATAACCACTTTGCTAGTTGGGATGTTTCGGCAGGCATCCCGTACACACATAAGAACACATAGAAAAAACCGACCGAGAGCATGTCGGACCATACACAGAGTAAGGTTCCGCAGCCATTCATACAAAAAAAATTAGAAAATACGATTTGAAAAAGTACACTAGCAAAAGAGCGTATCTCCACGGCACTTACGTCCTTTTGCTGAGAAGTGCGAACGGTATATGCGGTATGTTGAGAACAATTTTCGTTGAAAGTTAAATTCTTTTTACTTGAAGATTTAACTTTGTAATTTTTTTCATATATTTTGTACATACCGTTTAGAAAATAGAAGGGGGTACACAATTTATGCTATTTCGAAGCGATTATTTCCGAAAATATTCACTTAAACAAAAGTTTTTTTTTTTAGAAACCTCGAATTTTTTTTTAAATGCCTGTCGAAAAATGTGCCACACAGTGATATATGCTGATTTTTTTCAGTTTCGGCTACATATATGGAGTGTAGTTTTGTCTATAAATATTTATTTTTATTATTAAACTATCAAACTAAGTAGGGGCGTATACAAGACTCTATACTCCAAATTTCATCAATATACACCGTGTAGTTTTTGAGTAAAAGGTCTGTAACATACGGACGGACGATCGGACATGACAAAACTATAAGGGTTCCGTATTTGCCATTTGGGCTCCGAAACCCTAAAAACTGCTCACAAAGCCAGTAAACACAAAGTAGTAAACTACGATTGAGGTTAATTTTTACAGCACACCCACCGGGATCTATCGTCGAAAAGCAAAGGGTAGGGCTTTGAGAGAATTTAAATATTTGCTTTATAAATGAAACCGATCAAACAAAGGAAACATTAGGAACTTTCTGGTAACCGTACCAACAAATTTTCTCATTGTTTCCAGTTCATTATTTGAAACTTTCTCTTTATCTATAGGAAATAATAATTACAGAAGCTAGAGATGGCTTAATAATTATAATTATTATTTATTTCGATGAAGTCGGATCACAGTGTTAGTAGGACATTTCTTGTACTTATTTATACAATTTTAAAGTTGTAAAAATTAAATATCTGTACATTGAAGATATTTACAAAAAAATGTTTGTAAAGGAATATTTGGAGGTCACTGAATCGAATCATTTGTCTGTGTCGTTGTAGCTTCATCACGCCAAACCGGCTAAACTAATTTCAACTATTTTTAGTGCACGGGTAACTGGGTATCCAGATGGCTAAAGGATACATTTTACCCGACTACGATGAAGGAAAAGGGGGTTATGGGGTTATGAATTTCTCTGTTCCGGGAACAAAGCACCTTCTATTACCTATACTATAAAATGTTTTCCGAAGTTGAATAACACTCCTTCTAGTCCTAATGAATCCAACCCTTTATAATTTTTGTGGTCACGGGTAGACACCCGGGTAACCACAAGCCTCTCAAGTTAAGGCTCAAAAATGGGACGAGGAACAATCAACGCGGGTAAATGTTCTGGGATCGTTCGAAGATTATTAAGATAGTAATGTTTTGTGAAAACTTAGTGTTGCTGGTTAAGCGTTGTAATGTTGTAAACACGAGTAAAAGTGAAAGGAAAGATAACAAATAGTTATTTGTGCAACAAGAGAGCAAAGTTGTTTTTTGTTTCGAGTGCTGATTTTGAGTCCCGAGCAAGCG
Organism: Hedya salicella; assembly: GCA_905404275.2. Taxonomy (NCBI): domain Eukaryota; kingdom Metazoa; phylum Arthropoda; class Insecta; order Lepidoptera; family Tortricidae; genus Hedya; species Hedya salicella. The sequence goes on along the minus strand of FR990107.1, from coordinate 22,348,222 downwards.
AAGGATTCTATGATTTAAATCAAAGAGTCAAAGTTAGAATCCTGAGCGATCAATAAAGGAATCAAAGTTAGAACACTGAGCGTAATGAGGGACTCCACAGCACGAGATGCAAAAAAAATTGCTCTCCTGTAGCACACATAACTTTTCACCTCAGCAGTGAGGACACATATTACTTAGGAGACATAGAAATGAACAGGAATAGATTGACATAACGTTTATTATTTAAAATGAATCAAAATCATGCTAAACATTCTAAAATTTACAATTATTAAAGGTACAATTATTAAAAGTAACAGTTTCTTTATTACAAACATTTTTAAATTTTAGGGTATTACGCGTTTCCGAACGTGTTTTCTTTGAGGTCGAATTCCAAAATCGAATTTCGAAGGGGTTTGTTTTTTTCACTCGCTTTTTTATATGCATGTGAAAGAGACAGAGCACAGTAAAATTCGAATGTTTCAAATTTATGGCTGAACAATGTCAATTCGTGGCATCGAAGATTGAAAAATTAAAAAGCTACTTTGACCCACGCTCGAATCAAAATCGCTTTTTGTTCACTGTTGTCTCGCAGCAAAAGCGGCATGTTTGAGCTGCTGAGGTGAAAAATAGAGTTTGTAAAGTCAATATGTATACTTAAGTAGACTTAGCCGTAGTTTTACACGTATCAGTAGTATGAGTACATTATATCTGCACATGGGAAAATTCGGTTATTTCAAAAGTGAGTTCCTTTTCTCCTAAGTTTAATGCTTTGTCTATTTGTTACTCTCTTCTATATCTAAACAAGCATTTAATTTTGCTGCTAGTGGCTTTGGTGCTGATGACATCGAGGCCCAATTTTCCTTCGACCGAATTAAAAAAAACAATTGGCAATAATTTCTCATAATAACCGCTAGTCCCCTACGTGACGTGTAACTTTGTCCATTAGTAAAATATTGGACTGTCGAATGTCTCCGCCACCACAGTCAGGAGACTGTTGGCGCTGCCGCGTACGCGCCGCATTAGTGAAGCGTCATAAAAGTCATCTATTCGCTTTTCCGCGAAAATCCCCGATGCGCTACGTAACGTGGCAGCCCCATCAGCATCCTGAATGCGTTGTTATAGAGTTGTACTACCAATAAATTCCGTCCCTCCCTCACGATATAAAGACGCTGCTGACTCCCCAGTACCTTCAATCTCCTTGCTGTTGCTGTGTATCTCGGCGAAGATGCGCACGTAGCAGGCGGTGATGATGGCCAGTGGCAGGAAGTACATGGCGCAGAGACAGAACACGTTATATGCCACCTCCTGCCGTGGCGAGCTGAACGCGTCAAAGGACACGCACTGTGAGAACCCTTGAACCACAGGATGCTGCTTCACACTGAATACCACGCTCTGGAACAAGTTTTGCTGATTAGATTTGGCGGTTTCTTGTTATTAGATTTTCATATCATGACTATCAGATCAAGCGCCGCAAATCGAACTTGATGGCCACACACTGTGAGAAAATTACTCTGATTCCCAGTTCAGGTAAGATTTTCACCAATTCTGTGAATGCAATTATTCATAATATTTTCTTCTGTTTCCGCGGTTATTACTCATTTAAATAAAACAATTTAACGGATTATATCGCGTATATTATCGCATTTGAGTTCCTGACGTTTCGGAAGCTTTTCAGCAGTCAACCCGTGACCATGGAGAGCCGAAAAGCTTCCTAAACGTCGGGAACTCGAATGAGATACTATTTTTTTTTTAGTTTATTTTTCCAAATTAACTCGCCAAACTGCTTAGACAGTTTGTTGGCGTATATACGCGTAATAAATCAAATCAAATCACAATATTATTTATTCAAGTAGGCCTAGTTACAAGCACTTTCGAAATGTCAGTTACATGAGAGTGAATGTTTGCTGGGAGAAATACAATATGATCCAACATTTGCTGCAAGGATTAGGGAAACCCAGTTATATACGCGATAAAATCCGTTAAATTGTTTTATTTAAAAACACTTATTCATGTTAGAAAAAATTACAGAATGTTTCCTTTAAGTCGTCATCATCATTTCAGACATGCGACGTCTACTGCTGGTCACAGGTCTCCTCAATAGATTTCCATATGAGCCAGATAGGGGCATTTAGTGAGTTCGCGCAACCCTAATCAGGTCGTCCAACCACCTTCCGGTCGCACGGTCTCCACTCCAGAACCTTTCAGCCTCAACGGCCATCGGTTCTTCGAACCATGTGCCTTGCCCATTGCCACTTCAGCTTGCTTACCCAGTTTGCTATGTCGGTGACCTTGACCTTAGTTCTTCTACGAATCCCCTCATTACGAATCAGATATCTCGTAGAGAGATCCCAAGCATAGCCCTTTCCATAGCTCGCTGTAACACTGATTTTTTAATATTTACATCCCACACTCATAGGATTCTTCCAATTCGGACTTAGATCTTCAAAGGTTAAAGGTTTTCTTTTTAGTTTCTAACAAGAAGACATTCAGACAAGAAGATTTATATCCCATTCCTAAACATAAACTTAGACTGCGGACCGCGCAATTTGCTGGTAAGTACCTGAGGCAGACTGCAGGCAAGGGCCATCGCCCACGCGCAGTACAGCATCTGCTTGCTCCTTCTGCGCGCTGCCGGCTGTCGCAGTGGATACAGCACGGCAAAGAACCTATGACAAACCAAACAGGGCATGTATTTAGACAGAACTTCGAATTTTCATAATGCCGAACGTTATTTCTGCCAACTATATTTTTTGCTGTAGATGGCATACTGCGCAGTGTAACTCGTGTAAGTTAGGGTACTGACGCGGCGGCACTTTCAGCGTCTGTATCGCTGTGTTCGTGCGCACAGTCATATAGTTTGATAGAATTATGCAGTGAAGGCAAAGATAAACTCACCAAAGGTTTCAAAATATGCACACATCAACTCTACTGTCATAGTATTAAAGACATTATTAGCTTCGGCCCACGACCTCGCCCGCTTTAAATTAGTTTATCGCGGATAAGGGTATTTTTCTGGGATAAAAATAGCCTATGTCCTTCCCCGGGACTCAAACTATCTCCAGACCAAATTTCATCTAAATCGGTTCAGCGGTTTAAGCGTGAAGAGGTAACAGACAGACACACACTTTCGCATTTATAATGTTAGTATGAATATTGGATGTATATGGTTTATATATACGCATATGTATATGGTTTGGATATATGTTTATGAGATTTTGTAGTGTTTACTTATTTTTGCCCTTGGCTGTACCACGCTGTACTATGCAGGGCTTGTGACCGGTTACAAATAAACCGGTATTTATTTAGGTTAAACTGGTTAATTATTCAGGTTACGTTCAAACGAAATGATTCGGGAACGTTATCTACTGAGGGAGCGCTTTCTAACAGGTTTCGTTCCTAGTTTGCGTTCCGAGGTGGCTTCGGATTTAAACCAGTTAGTCAGAGCGGTTTTTTGCGAGCGGAACCTTTAATATGGGTTCGGCTCTCAAAGTGTGGCTCTACCCGGTACGGTTTTCAAGTCCTGGCTATTAGGTACTCTGTAGCCGCGATGACGGGAATCCGACCTTTAGTTGTGATAATGTAATCTTTGATCGTGTGAAGCCTTATCATATTTTCTCAGCACAGCCTCTGTGGACCGCGGACTCGCTGAATGGAATACATACAACGTCTTTTGTAGTATTTTTCCAATTTAGTGCAATAGGGATCTGTAGATAAAATGGCAACAACGAACCTTTATAGTTCTGTAATGTCTATAAGTCACCGGCATTTTACTCAAAAACTACAAGAGGTACATCGATAAAATTCGGTTTCGGTGATCTCCGCTGCTTGTTAGCAAACGGTAGTTAAATAAGAAAAATAAATAAGTATTATATTTCCCAACACGCGGGATAAAATATAACTCTAAAATGATAGGCAATATAATAACGCAAGAGGTCGATAATAGACATTACCCCGTTCGCGCTAGTATTTATTGTAGGAAATCTATTTAGCTAAAACAAATACATCGCAGGCGGCAGATGCTTCTGATGAATAAATTATCTTGTGGCCCGGCTTGTCGTCGGGAGTAAAAGATGAGACCTGGTAAATTATAATAAAATAATAAACTATATCCAATAACAAATTAATACAGGTACACTAATCACTCAGTACCTGGCAATAATTGAAAAGGGAGATAAGATGGTTGTGTAGATTTTAGCTTCTTTTCCAATTTTCAAATCTAGCTTTCCATATTCAAATGAAGAAGGAAAGGCAGATCTTTAGTTTAACAAATTCATTGTGAACAGTTTACATTTTATTAGATACTTTATACTAGCATAACAATAGGTAACCACAGTACTTAGCTTTAAATAAGATAAAAACAAAATGTTTCTTTCAGACCACTTTGATCCATAGTTTGTTAGTAACAATTTAGCCATGTATTATAACGTTTTTAGATTTATTTCAATAATAAGTATTTCATTATATTTAATCGCAGCACAATTGCTATTCAAAAGTAACCAAGTCCACTAACCTCTACATGATTAGAGATCAGTGAAGCAAGTCGCGTAAAAGGCTTTATACACCTTCCGATCCTATCCGATCCGATCCTAATTATCGGATAAAATCGGATAATGTATTGTGCAACAGATCCCAATTTTTAGGGTCTGTAGCACAATACACTATCCGATGTTTGTAGAACGCGTTTAAAAAAAAAGATAACCGACGAAATAGAACTTTTTCATTACCAGCCAGCCTTTGCTAGCCGGCCATTACTGCACCAAGTGAAGCATGAAGGTCTGCCGCGTTACAGTCTTAAACAATATCTTATATTATCTTAAGGAGGTACTCACTCAATGAACGCCTTCTGTAAATCCTGTTCACTAGACCTCATTTAACAAGTAACAATGTATTATAACGTCGTACGAGGGATTAAGCTCGCGCCGCTGATTGAAGCACTCTCTGTATGTCGGTCTATAATTGAGTTCCTATGTAATCTTCGTAGTTTAAACACCGCATCAAAGAGATACGGTTTGGAAGCATTTAACAAAAAAATCATAACAAGAAAACAACTATAATAGGTAGTTCTACTAAATAGCGTTTTAATTGCTTTCCGTTTCCTGTTAATCCTGTTGCATATTTGAAAGAAATGAGCCACAATGAGAGAAAACATTTGCTAAAGTGCAATCTTTTATACCTACCTAGTACATATTATACCTACCTAGTACATATTAGAAAGTTATAAAAATGAAATATCTGCGCATTCAAGATACTTTCAAAAATAAAAGTGAAACAGACTATTCACTTTATCTTTGCCCTTGACTCTACTATTATAAAGTTATAAAAATTTAATGAATGTACATTGAAGATATTTTCAAAATATTATTTGAAATGAATATACATTGTATTTTATTTTATGTATGTTTGTATGTCTCATTGAGGTTCACTTCAAAACGTAAACAGATTTCAATTACTTTTGGAACACAGATAACTGAGCATCCACATATGGTTATGTGATACTTCTTACTAGCGATGTTACGAGTCGAATTTATTGCAATTCGGATGACTCGAGTTGATCCGGCAGCTGATTCGAATCAAAACTCGAGTTGACTCGACTCGGATCAACCGGATGGCGGCCGTTCGCGGCATCAGCCGTGTCCGCGAGTCGAGTTGAGTTCGGCGTATTCGTATTCTTGATTTGAATTAATTGGACTCGCCGAGTCTTCGCTACATCGCTGCCACGTAATAGTTGATTCTAATCAAGCGTAGGTAACTTGTTTTGACTCGCCGTTTATATAATTAATTGTATTGTGCGTTGCGTTGACTCATCTATTCATCTCCGAGTTAGAACACTCGTCGAGTTGGCGACTTCGATCCGAGTTAGGTACGCGAGTCAAACCGCCCGGTGGAGTCGGCGAGTTGATTCGAGTTGCAGAGGAACTTGATTCGAATCAACTCGCTTACACTCTGACTCGAGTTATTCGAATCGGACAACTCGATTTGGTCATCGCTACTTCTTACTCGACTACACTGAAGAAAAAAGGTGTTAAGTTTTTTTTCTCCTCCGCGGACGCAGTTGCGGGCACCTTCTGGTACCTAGTTAATAGATTCCGACTCACACCAGCCCGCAGGGCTGGATTTAGGAGAGGGCATCCGGGGCTAGGGCCCTGGGCCTCCACAAAAGAGGGGCCCCACAATAGACTTCATAGCAAGTACCGAGTGATACCGAATTCTGAAAAAAAAAGGGCGGCCAGTTTTACGTCTTGAAAAACCATAGCGACGATGGGACAAAACCGTCTATCGAAGCTGTCTCTCCTGAGCATTGACAGTGATTGACTCCGGGAACTTGATTTCAAGGAAATCACTAACGATTTTTCTTCTAAAAAAGCTCGGCAGATTCCGTTTGTTAACGCTAAAATTAATTTCGCCTAATTCTTATTTCTGATTATATTTATATATTTTTTTCTTAGAATAATCAATTATTTATTGAAAAACTTGACTGAAAAAAATTGCATTTTATTTGGAAAATAATTAGGTGCCGGGCAGGGGGTTTCCACTCCTTTGTTGCCCTAGGGTCTCCACACATCTAAATGCGGCCCTGCCAGACCAGTTTTTAGGGTTCCGTACCAATAAGGTACAAAAGGAACCCTTATGGTGCGACTCTTTCTGTCTGTCTGTCTGTCTGTCTGTCCGACTATTAAAGCGCCATATCTCAAAAACTACTTATGCTAACTATTTGAAAGTTGGAATATTTATAAACATGGTCAGCCCACATGTATTGCACAGGAAATATTTTAAAATATATTTTTATTTTCTAAGAAAACGACGAGTATGAGAGGGGGGGGTACAAATTAAAAGTCTAGCTACTGGGTCAAATGGGGTATCATATGAAAGAGCTCAACCTGCACATTTTTCAACGATTCTTTTATTGTGATTAGTTTTTGTTTTATTAAGGAAAATTTGAAAAAAAAAAAAACAACCCCCCCCCCCCCCCCCCTTTATCACCCAAATGTACCATTCGAAAATTTTGAAATTTTCACAATTTGTAATAATAATGCTAAATATTACACGAAAATTATAGCCATGTCTCTAACCAGCTATTTTTTTTTATTTGCAAAAACCTATTTGAACAACCCGGTTGCGTTAAGTTTGCACCTGATTTCTATGCAATGCTCTAGATATCAGGTGCAAACTTAACTCAACCGGTAACGGGTAATAAAGTTAGGGTAAGTAAAAATTTGTACGGAACACTCGGTGCGCGAGTACGACTCGCACTTGGCCGGTTTTTTTTAAGGAAATCGTGAAAAAATGGCAGAGAGATTCAATCTGAATTATCGTGATCTAGATCATTATACGATTATAATGATGATAATAGGTATAATGACTAAATTTTAATAATTAGCTCGTTATGTAGACTAATGAAGCATTATTGAAGACGTATTTTTTAATTTATTACGTAATCAAAAAATAAAGACGATAACATTGAGTCCAAATGTCGCGTGACGTCGCTTCTAGGCGAATTGTACAGTCAGCAGCAGAGAAACGTGACCTCTCTGCCATATAATGTTAGTATGGCAGGGAGGTTACTTTACTCTGCAGCTGACTGTACCAAGGAGTGACGTCACGAGCCCCCACTCCTATACTTTAATGCGATTTATCTGAGTATTTTTTATTATTTTGAATAAGCATAAAATATGTATCCTATATTTTTTATTATATAACTGACGGCCTAATTAGAATTATGATTTTCATACCCCGTCATTATTTATCTGTTTTGCCTCAAGATTGACTGGTAGAGAATGCCCTATGGCATTAAGTCCGCCTTTTATACGAAAAGTTGTTCTTTTGTGCAATGAAGATTAAATAAATAAATAAATCATGCCTATTATGAATATTCATAAACTCTTTTATTAGGCCTCAGCTGTTAATATATAAAACTTCAGTACAAAATATGTACTCCGATTTTCTGTAGAACCGTAAAACCTGTTTTTAATAAAGTATTTATTATTGGATATTGGTTTTCTCGTCTCTCCAACGGTTTTCTATTAAACTTTACATTTGATTGAAATCCGCGCTACACGTATATTCCATTTATATCCGACAATACAAAAAACAGTGTCAATTATGCTCAAACCTACTTATATTTAAACCAAAAAGTAGCTCAGGTTCTTTCAGTCCGTTTCTTAAAATGTATATTTCTCAAAACGGCCTTCTTCCAAGGAACATCAATTTCCTATAAAATGAAATGAAAAACATTTATTTCGAGTAACAAGGGCTTATATGTGTCGATCCATAGCAAAAGGGTCCTTATGGCAGGTATGGAGTTACGCACAGCATCCATAAACTTCTTTAAATAGGCTACCTAAAACACAAAAAGAAACATGATTCTTAGTGCCATACGTTTTTTTTTAAATCACCAAATTTACACATCCTAAAGATGCACTTTTGAGAAACAGCTACAAGAAATTTGAAACTCATTTAAAGTATATTCCCGTTGGAAGTTACATAGATGATGGTTGATTATGAATCCTGAGGTTCTTCTTAAGAAAACATACAAAGATTAATCAATTTCATCACTACGTTACAAAAAAAATGCCCTCGATAAGAGCAAGGCGCTGATATTGAGAAATTAAGAATAATAGCAATCTGAGAACTATTATTGAAAGTGCCCTTACGGCCTACTTACAGAATAAAGATCACTGTCATTATTTCACCGGTAAAGACACAGATATATATGCTATGTGCAATAATGTTTGTGCTCGCTCGTACCTCTATCCAAAATATTCGTGTTTCAGTGAATACCAGGAGTACGCAAATTAGAGAGCAATTTGCGGTTGCATGCTTGTTTTGGCATGAAACAGGTGCAGACACGCTTGCATTGTTCGCTTCACCACACTCTAACACTAACAAGATTAACGTTAGTTAATGGTAGTCTAACGCGACACACGTCGCTTCAGCCGCATACTGGTCTCCTAAATCACGGAAAATAGGTTTGATTTGATTATGTCGCTTCCTTACCTGTGGTACATCAGGGGCTCGTTTCTCAAAAGCTTGTACCTAACTTGTAACAAGGGGATGTCTCTTTTTAATTCATACTATTGGAAAGAGATTTCCGCTTGTAATACAAGTTACAAGCGTTTATGAAACAGGCCCCTGATCAGTTTACGAATAATAGAATAAACTAAATAATTATATATCAATTTTATTCTGTTCAGAATATATGGTGCATTCCATCAGAATGTCGGGTACGTGACGCCATTTTCTTTTCATATTTCTAAGAAAGTTAGCAAGTAAATTTTTAGTATGTCAATATTTTATAACTTGGCTTTTGTATTGGTAGTGAATTTTTGGACTTTTTTAATTTTTTCAAGGTACTTAGCTGTCATAGCCGTCACGTACAAGACAAATTAGACACCCCTATTTAATAAAGAAAGCCAAAGTTCGTAACTAATGCCCCTCAAAATCAAGTTTAATTCAGAATACATATCTAATGAAAATTTGTTTGTCCTTTATTCTCAGAAGTTCAATTAATAGTTCAGAGACTTTTGAGACTCAATATTTTAATTAGATAATTCTATTAAACTACTAACATACAAAAGTCTCAATAGTAGCTACAGGTATGTGTTCAGTAGGCAACAAAATATTGTTTAAAACATTATTTTCACGAAAACTTTTTTATTTAGCTAAGTAAAACTATCCTTTGACATTAGCACAAACAAGAACGTAGGTATGTATAGCTCAAAGTTTTCAACATAAACAAATACATAAAAATAACTTTAAATAGACCCCTATTTAACATAAACAAGCTTGACACTTAACACATCTATAAAGGGATTTTTCTTGGTCTTCGCAGCTGTAGGAATATAAATTTAGTAAATTACCTACTAGGGCATTAATGTATTCCCGCAAGTGTTGTGACAATTGAACCCAGAGCTATTTTCAGGAGTTTAATTATAATATTTTCGGCATAGCTTCTCTTTAAATCCAATAAATTATCTTGTACCTCTGCTAATTTTTCCCAATTTTGCCCGGGGCGGGGCGGAGGTGGTAGCTACACGGTCGTGTTCCCGGTGATATATATATACATTTAATTTTATTACCATTATCGTCCTCAAATAATTAGGTAACCCGATACAGGTCTGCCGTCTCATGACATCAATAATTGAGCTTTTTGGGTCCATATCTAAATTATGCCTGCTAACAGACTTTATACCAAAATCAATGAAAAACCTTAAAGCATTTTCACTGTAACTTTTAAGATATAGGGTCTTGCCTTGACAAATCACTGTATATGACCAAATGTATTTCCAAAACAGCACTGTCATTTTTGTCGCCGTTATCTTAAGAGTGTTTTGTCGTTACAATCCCGCAACACCCTGAAGCGAGTGTATTGGTTGATATTGATTTTTAAGTACTCATCATCATCATCATCTCCCTGCCCTTTTCCCTCTCTTACACAATCCATCCATCGTTTTTTTGGCCTACCGATCGCTCTTCGTCCTTGGATATTCTTCCCTAACATTCTTCTACCAATATGGCGCTCATCCCTCCTCATTACATGCCCATACCACGCTAACCTATTGCTCCTCATTTTGTCCGTCATGGGTACTACTTTTAAACTTCCCCTTATATAGTCATTTGTAATCCAATCTTTTCTTGTCACTCCACACATCCATCTCAACATTCTCATCTCGGCTGCGTGCACTTTTCTTTCGTCCGTCACTTTCGTTGCTCGGCATTCTGATCCATAGGGGGACGTCCACAAATTACGTAACGCAAATTTGAGGGAGGGGGGGGGAGTCCGGCCAAGCGTTACGGTCCTGTTACGTTGGGGGAGGGGGGTGTCAAGGTTTGCGTTACGTCACGCACGATTTTAGATTTACTGTCATTAGGTACAAATTGAAATTCGTCCACTTAAATTGACGATTTAGAATTTGGACCAAAAATAATACCGTTCAAAATAGCCAGAGTACATTGTGATCGCCGCCGCAGCCGATACCGATTGTAATGATTAAATTTCTTAATTCCTTAAAACCACACTTTAATGTTTTATTAAAAAATGCAGACTCTTATCCTATCTTTCTTTTCTGAATATTAACCTAAAGATTTTTACGAAGCAGTTGTTACGTAACGGAATTGAAGGGGCAGAGGGATACAGCTAAGCGTGACGGTCCTGTTACATGAGCGGAGGGGGGGTCAAAAATTTAAGAATTTTGCGTTACGTAATTTGTGGACGACCCCTAGATTACGACAGATCTCTTGATTTTTAAGTACTACGGTTTTGTAAAACTTTAAAGATAATAAGATTAAAAAAGATTACCTGGGCTTACCCTCTTTAATTTCCTTTATGTTTATGTATTCCTTTGTTCCCCTTTCAAATACTAAGACCGGATTGACCAAACAGGAATAAGTACTTAATCTAAGGTTAAACGTCAAAATAGTATCTAATATTGGCATAAACATTATGCTTGTTTGGTCAAATCTGGTCTAAGAAGAATTGATGGTGTTCTTATTAAGTAACCAATAACTACAATTCAAAGTAGAGTTTTCGGTAAAACAATGTAACACGATAGTTACAGTGTTTTGTCGTAAACTTAAGTACAAAATCGGTACTCTGTTGTGGCGATTTATATAAGTACTAGCTGCTGCCCGCGACTTCATCCGCGTAGAGATGTAATTTATAGTTTACAAAATTTTGACCCCCTTTTTCGTCCCTATAAGGGATGAAATTTGACATATATTATAGCCTATGTCCTATTCTTATTTAAAAGATCATAACTGGAAAGTTTCATACAAATTCGTCCAGTAGTTTTTGAGATTAAGTGGAACGTACATACATACTTTCACGTTTAAAATATAGATAGGATTACCCACTGATGTCACGACAAAACACGTTTTGGTCTTTAAATAAATGGTTTTTTTGTGATTTGTGTACAAAAAGACCAACATTACTAATATTTTGTCCAAATTTCATCAAAATCGGATAAATATTCACAGTTTGTAGCCAGATAACGAAAAAAAAATTTTTTTTTACTTACAGTGTTTTGTCAAGACACGGCAGAGGTAATATGGCACCGCGAAGCCCTTAAAGGTGCGTCCACACTTGTATCATTTGCTCGTATCCGATCACCGTGCCGTAGCATGACTGCGTATCGCGCTGCTTGGACGCTTACTGTCGGCGCGCCGATAATGCCGCACTCTTCCGATACAAGTGTGTGATACGCGTAGCAAATGAATTTCGAGTGATCGGATCGGCGCAACGTCCAAACGCGTGATCGTGACACGCGATAATGCTACGCGGCGATGATCTGATACGGGCAAATGATACAAATGTGGACGCACCTTAAGACGTTGACCGAGAGGCTATCATTAGACCCCGTTATCGCAGGTGCAAATAGCACAGGTAGCTGAACCTTCTTAGGGACGAATCAGAATCAGATATTTTTTTGTTATCAGGTCTTACATTCAATAAAAGTTTGACATCAAGATGGAGCTTGCAGTGTGTTAAATTTGTGTTGCCTATAAAATCACAATCCAAAATGGGATAAATATTTCCCGACTGAATAATAGGCTTTTTTGATTAAAAACGCAAAGAAGCTTTTTTTTAATCTACAGTGTCTTTCAAGTTACTCATATTTTGGCAATTCATTGTAAATTCTGGGTGCCATTCCGAAGTAAAAATAATTTTGAATTATAGCTATGTCGATACTTTTCCTACCATAATGAGAGTCTTAAACATTAAATGTGATTATGTTGTAAGCCATGACATGACTAATTACAAAATGAATATGTAATAAAAGAATCGATTCAGTGGCCTTCAAATAGTCCATATCTATATCTTTTTAAATATTTTCTATATTCAGATATTTCATTTTTACAGATTTGAATGTATGTATGTATGTTTGACAAGGGGCTAAAATAAGCGATTATGACAAGAAATGATTATTTGGACGAGCTCACTAAGCTCACATAATGAATTTTAGCCACGTGTTAAACACTCTGCTTTTCACTTCGACCGCGAGAAAATAAAAAGACTTAACATTAAAATTGTATATTTCATGAAAAAATAAAAGTACAGTTTGAGCAATTCTATCAGAAAGTTTGGCCAATCTGATCAGGTTCGTTTGTTTGTTTTTAATTATTCTTAAGGAGTAAGCAGCTGGCCGCAATTTTTTTTTTCTGTGTCATAGAAATTTGTATGGGATTATATGACTTTCTTTTAAACTCTAGGGGCTAAATGTACTATTTATATAAATGTACCTTTTGAGCAGGAGAAGTGAAAAGATAGTATTTTTTGCATATTTGTATGTGACATTGTGGCTTCATCACGCCAAACGACTAAACGGATTTCAACTATTTTTGATACATGTGTAGCTAGGCAACCACGGATTTTTATAGGAAGGTCAACCGGGACAAATGCGTCTGTTAAAGTTTCTTTTTTTCATCCGAAAACTTTGAAACAACCCATACCCACCCTGCCTAAAATTTGGCAATACGTATCATGTTGTTGTCAAAAAACGCATTTGTCCCGTAGTCGCATTTGTCCCGGTTTACCTGATACTTTTTACCCGACTACGCTGAAGTATAAATAATAGAGGTTATGACTTTTTGACTTCCGTGAACAGAGCTGCTGGCGCCTTTTTCTATTGCATTCTATTGTAAAACTGAAGTGTCTGTACTTTGTAGATATTTTGAAATAAGTGAAACGGACTATTTGAAGGTCACTGAATTTAACGACATTTATTTTTTTGTTTGTTTGTATAAATGTATGTGTGTATCTTTGCGGTCTCACCACGTCAAAATGGATAGACGGATTTTAAACAAATATGGTCCGTATAAGGCTAACTGGGCATCCGAGAATAGTTAATCATATAATGGATACTGCTTACCCGACTAAATTGAAGATATTTTTTTTTTATAAAAAAAGAACCGATTTCAAAATAAACTAAAAAGCCAAAAATAATATTTTATGTACGGTACGGATCACATTTGAATCACCTTTTGAAGTCGGTGCCATTCATTCATAACTAATTATTAACACAGATGGCACGCAAGATCCGAGACGGCGAGCCTTTAGTTATTACCTACCTTTATATTTAGTTATAGTAATTTGTATTTTTGTTGAATACAGAACTTTACTTCAGGTTTTGGCACCGACTTCAAAAGGTGATTCAAATGTGATCCGTACCGTACATAAAAGATTATTATGTGCTTTTTAGTTTATATTGAAGTCGGTTCTTTTTTTATTGAAAAAAAATATTTTTTGCCTTTTAGTGGATTTTAGTGATATAACGTATTTTTTAGAGCCCCGAATGGCAAGATTGAGGAGGATTTGATTGTAAATACAAATACAAAAAGTTTATTTGTTCAACACGAGTAAAATTGTACATAAGCACAGATCTTACAATATAAAAGCGACATCACCATGTTGGGCCGCAAGGCATACAAATTTTAGGTATTAATGGACTGTCACTACGGGGTGTACAATTGCCATTAATTGCAGTCTGACAAAAATTCATTAACCGAATAATATGCTTTGTCCACTAAAAATTTAAACAATTTACTTTTGAACGTTGTTATATCCTCTATAGTAGATATGTGATTTGGAACATTGTTGTACATTTTCGGAGCCATACCAAGTACACTTTTCCTGTAAAACGCTGTTTTGGAAGGCATAAATAAATAAAATCTAAATTATAAGAATTGGCAAAATGGTTAAGTCCAGTAGCTTGCTGGTTAAAAAAGAATACGGCTAACAGTCTCAACTTACCCATAATATTTAACGAATTATCTCGCAACTATTGACCGTTAATAAGGACTTGTACCTTCCATCATCAGCTCAGCATCATTAAATGATGACAAGCAGACGAAAATAACTGAATAACTTTAGAAAAATATATACAAAACATTGTTAGTGCCTATAATATTTGAGGGCTTCTCTCGATTTCCCTAGGATCCGATCATCAGATCCTGACTTGGTGATGACTACCTCAGAGACACACTATAAGGAATATGACTAACAGTCTTAACGTACGTACCTATAATACATGTATTTTTGAAGAATTATCCTGTAACTCTTAACCGTTAAGGAGTTCTCTGGTTCTCCACTATCAGCTCCACTTTGCTACCCTGATCTTAACTAACTTCTGCCTCTAACCAAAATACGATAAAAAATTATATTGCGATTAGTGAATTAAATAACTGGTCGAGTCCTTATTAGTTACTGGTGGCTTGTGTCTTTATCATCAGTTTCTCTTCGCCAAATGATGATTTTCGAGTGTAAATTCTTCTTTAATAAACACCGAAATCACCATAGATTTACCCATAATATTTGAGGAATTCCTTCAATTCCTCATCGATCTCATCATCAGATCATCACCAAAATTTTATGGGACCAACTTGGAGATTCCTACTCTTAACCGAAAAAATATTTTTCCAAATCGACTCGCGATCCGCGAATTAAATAACACTGGTAGAGCCCTCAGTGGTAACTGATGGTTGGTGTCTTCATCATTGGTTTCTCTCCACTAAATGGTGATTTTCAACTTAACTACTTAAACTACTGTAATAAATACCGAAATCGCCATAAATGTGCTCATAAAATTCGAGATATTCCTTCGATTCCTCATGGATCCCAGCATCAGATCTTCACTAAAATTTTATGGGACCAATTTGGATATACCTACTCATAAACAATAAAATAATTTTCCATATCGTCGTGTAAATGACGGAGTTCTGAGGTAACAAACATAAAAACAAAAAAAAAAAAAAAACAACCGAATTGAGAACCTCCTTTTTTGAAGTCGGTTAAAAAAATGAGGACTATGTTAAATTTTTCCTCCGCGAATGAATAACCTATATAAGTATTTTTATACTTATTTCACAGGCGTCTTTCCGCCTATTCATGATTGTGTCGTAAATTTGCCAAAAGGCTTGTCATCCAGATCCCTTATCCCGAAACCGGGATAAGGGCGAAATAATAAACGTAACAAGGCCCGTCTATAAATAACTTGCAAATCATCCATATTTTATTTCTCCCATTCTTAGGATCCCATACCTAATAACTGACGGATACCAATGAAAGCCCTTAGTAAACTTCCGCTGTCTGTCGTAGATAGGTAAAATTTTGATGCCTATATTCACAAAATGTGTACTACTGTGGGTACTAGAACAACAAATAAATAATAATAATGGCTAGCCTTCACCAGAGTCAGACCAGGTCAGAGTGAAGTCGCAAGAGCTGCAGTTCGAGGGTGGATGTGGAACGTAAGTGGCGAGTTGGCTTCGGTAGAAAGTCCAGTGACACCTCTCCACCCTTAACCCTTCGCACCGATGTTGCCCTCAGGCCACTCTATGTGTCGCTATTTACGGGGGCCCATCTAGCGGGGGCAAGTCATCCTCTACTAGCGCCTTTAGCTATGGGACACTTTCCTGGTAGACGTCCGATTGTCTCAAGTAATAGCCCAGTATTTAGTCAATCATTTCAATCCCGTAACCCAGCATATTTAGGTCTCATCAATTTCATTATCATCAATGATACGGGCCGGAACAGCACCCGCGCGGTGTACCCCTTACATTTCATGAAATTGTCGAAAGGGTCTCTACACGTTGGCTTCGGCTCCACGCACGCCTCCCAAAGGTCCGGGACACCATTGTCCCGTCAGCGGGTGTGACATACAAAGATAATAATGGTATTAAAAATAATGGGGTAGGCGTTTCTCGTGTGGGTACGATAGGGAACCGTTCGTGCTCGAGTCCGTCTCACAGTTGCCCGATTTTTATACATACGTACTAAACCCTTCGGATAACGTTTTTTTCTGATTTTAGGGTTAACATCGAAAAGTGAGTGCTTTTGATGACATTTACCCGCGTCCGCGTGATTTTATCCAGGACATATTTTGTCTATCTATTTAATGCAAAAAAAATACGTCAGTCCATTATCATGTGAAATCAACAACCTTTCGCATTTTTAATATCAGTAGGGTCAGGTTCCCATGCGGTTAAATAATCGTGTATGTGTATCGTTCACTAGCCGATCTGCTGCGGCAATTTAGAATTAATTCCTATAGTATTAGATGTTACTAAAAGAAGTGTACCTGTCAACAGAGACTCAGACGAGCGCGGTGAGGAAGAGGGAGAGACCGACGGCGCACAGCATGAGAAACAGCTTACAACAATGACGAAATAGCCTCTAAAAGATGTCACTGAAAAAAGTGTCTACAGGTGTTAACGGAGATGCAGCCGAGCATATTGATGGAGAGGTAGAGGCCGAAGAAAATGACGACTGTTAGCCTTTAGTAAAAGATGGCTCTGGAAGACCTGTATCTGTCAACGGAGATACAGACGAGCACGTTGGAGGAGAAGAAGTGGCCGAAGGCAATGGTGACTAATGGTAACCATTGCCCTCTTGTAGATGATGGTACTATAAGAAGTGTAGCTGTAGATGGAGATGCAGAGAAGAAATGACGACCGTAGCCTTTAGTAGAAGATGGCACTGAAACAAGTGTACTTGAGGGCGGAAATGCAGACAAGCACGTCAGAGGACAGGTAGAAGCTGAAGGCAACGATGACCGTTAGCCTCTAGTAGAAGATGCCACTGGACGAACTGTATCTGTCAACGGAAATGCAGACGAGCACGTTGGAGGAGAGGAAGAGGCCGAAAGCAATGATGACCATTATCCTCTTGTAGACGATGGTAGGTACTATAAGAAGTGTACCTGTAGAAGGAGATGCAAAGAAGCACGTTGGAGGAGAGGTAAAGGCCAAAGGCAATGATGACCGTAGTCTCTGGTAGAAGATAGCACTAAGACAAGTATACCTGTCGACGGAGATGCAGACGAGCACGTTGGAAGAGAGGTAAAGGCCGAAGGCGCGTAGCACGAGGAACAGCTTGCAGCAGAAGTTGCCCGCCAGCCACGCGTTCGTGTACTTCCAGCCGATCTGGGAACAAGGAACACATATTATTTACTAACATTTACTCGCGGTTTCGCCTGCATTACAGAGAACTGAGTAGCCTACAAATATGTTTTAATGATTGATTCCTCATACAAGCTTTCAACCTTTAAGATACACCCTTTTCATATCACCATTAAGATAAGATGATTGCCGGAATAAAAAGATATTGAGTGCATTAATTAAACTAGCCAGCTGCGAGTCGGACTTGCGCACCAAGGGTTTCGTAGAAAAGATACGATAGAAACGACGGTACCTATCTATGAAAATCCAGTGTTAGCAGAGCGTTGCTCCTAAGCAGAATGTACGCAGTGTTGGTTAATTTTTATTATATTGGTAACTGACATAAAAGACATATACGTATACTATTATAAAGTTGCAAAAAACTAAAAATAAAAAGAAAATATTGTAACACCTTTTTTAATGACTGTATCTTTTGATTGCAATGACTTCGAAAAAGGGTTTTGACAGACGGACGGATCGACGGACATCAAAATTATAATCCGCGGTTCCGCTTTTTCCTTCTTAGGCACGGAACCTTTAAAAGAAGGTTTTAGCCTTAGCTTGTTCTCTCTAATCGCTTATGATTTATTTCTGAACTAGCTGTGCCCGCGGCTCCGCCCGCGTAGAATTCGGTCTGTGTCAGTAAGCGGCTAATTCACCCCTCCCCCCTGGAGCCGGAACTTGAAGTAAAGTCCAGATAAAATGTTATACAAATATCCCGAAATAAAACTACACTCCAAAATCAATCGTTCTTCGCACTTATTTAAATTTTTGACGTGATTTAAAAGACATAGAGTATATACTTAGAGGTGTATATCGGACGATACAGTATCACTTTTCTAATTTTACGTCCTTGACTTTAGTACTATCTAAATCAAGTCCATGGCAAATATCACCCAAATCAGTCTAAGCATGAAAAGGTAAGAAATATACACATAACTCCATACTTTCTAACAACCTTTCGAATTTAGATCTAATATTATTTAGAAGTAGGTAGGATTAGAGGAAAGGTGAGTATAGATATTAAGGCCAAGTATTAACATTTTATTTACAGTTATGTTTATGTATGCACAACTAAATATGTACATAATTATATCTACAGTTCATACTCCAAAAGTAGGTATGTAAAGTATATTTACATAACATTGGCATTTTACAATATCTTTTTGTACCGACATTGTGAGTCTTCCCGGTGGGCATCAGCACGAACAGCGCCGTGCAGCTGGTGACGCGCGAGCACGCCACGTAGAGCTGCCCGTGCAAGAAGCAGCCCGTGCGCAGGGCCACGCCGGCGGCGCGCAGCATGTGCCCCTGCGACTTGTTGATAGTCATGGCGAAGCAGACGCTCACGGGGAGCTGTAGGCGCTTAAAGCGGAGCGGAAAGTTGCTCGGAATGAGGGGGGTGCGGGGGATTAACACGGCTTCTCCAGCGCCGCACCCCATCAGGATTTGCGCCTCAGTGAGGTTTCGCTGCAGCTGCACTACTTTTAGCCTGGTTCCGTTGCATAACTTTGGAGGTGACAAATTCCGAAGAAGCATGACCGTAACTCCAACTTTCTGGGTTAATGTGTATGCTGGGAGTCCTGAAGCGCTCAATGAGTTTAGGAACTCCATCGAGTATGTTGTGAAAAAAGAAAGAAAAAAAAGGAAGAGAAGCCTCCAAGACAGTGTTAATGGAATTATATACTGCCTGTTCACCTTCCATTTCCGCCAATATCCGCGCATTAACGGCTCTCTCACAAACCGAAGAGCTCTCACGTCGCGTCACCTGGCTCAAGTCTCCGTATACACTCCGAATGTGGTCTTCGACGGACGGAACGATCTTGCATAACGTCTCTGGTAATCGAATCAGGCCGTTGGTTTCCTCCAGAAGTCCTTCTCCAACCTGAAGCAGTACGTGGGCGAATTCTTGCACGTGTGAGCCTCCTCCTTGTTCATACTACCGAGCCACTTATTTGTTGTATTATTAAATCAATTATTCAATTAAATTTGTTAATATCCGTACCTCCTCTTCTAAACTTAGAGTTAATTTGGCAAAAAGATATTTATTTTAGCGCCACCTTTTACTTTAGAAAAGTACTCGATACTCGGCATGTAGCACATATTTGAGAAAAGTTTGCACCTCCTTCCTAAGTAGCGCCATACGATTTAGGTGCAAACGTAACTCAAGTGTAATGACTACCCCCCTTTTAAGGGTTAAATTTTTATAGCTTATAACCTGGCCGGAGATTTCCTCAATAGATTAGTAAAGTTTGCATCAAAATCTGTTCAGCCGCTTTTACGTGATGCGCGCATAAATAAACAGACAAACAGACAAAAATTCTAAAAACTGTTGGAACGTGTTCTGTTATCGATTTTATGTATCCCCGGCCAATTTTTTTCGAATATCTTCTATTTACAGACTTTTGACCCTCTTCAGCTTTATTATATGTATAGATAGATAGATGTATAGATTCAAACTAAGTTTAATTGAAATGCGTATTGAATCCTCCGCAAAAAGATCGTGGGCTGAAAATATAAGCAGCCTTAATTTCGCCTGAAGTATCCCCGATAAAAGACTTAATCAGGGGATCGATCTCTTGGGATTCGGGTCTGGGACCAAATTCGTTGTGACATTGCGATGTCACCAATTGGAAACATTAAGTTTCTCAGACATGTGCATTTATATTTTTTTCAACTCACTTGCTCGTAAAGTGGCTCTTATTACACCGTTTTTATGACTGTAATCCAGTCCATTACACACGCGTGCTTTTTACATTACATAATCGCACTAGTGCCTTTTCATTACAGTTTTTTTTTAAACTTCAGCAAATAGGTTTTAGGTACAAGAAATATTTTAGGTTATTTTATTAAATCGAAACTGGTACTTGTAAAAAGCAATTAATTTCAATAAATAATAAAGTTTTCTAAACAAAATAACATTTTGATTATATTAAATTGATATAATTATTCACTTTATTATATTTTAATGTTTGGCTGATTGGACTATTAGCCTTTGCCTCAACGCTCGTGCGCGCGCATAGACAAATGCATCGGTCGCTTCGCGCCATTTTGATTTGATTTGCCATGTCATATTTACAAATATTTCATATTGAAGTATGATTATTTTTTTAAAATGTCAATATTATGAAAATAGTCTCAAGCAATGATAATTAAAATATAATCATTATGTAGGTAGGTAAATTTAAGGTACGCACTCATGACGAATTAATGTAAACGACTTACGACTACAGGATTGGTTACGCACGTATAACCTAGACCAAATTTTAAGTAAGGTACGATTGTTTTTTTTTGCTTTTTTCCTCGGAAGTGTGTTGAAAAACGTCGTATGAAACTCGTGTGCATTGGTCATTACACTCTCGGCTTTATACAGCACTCGTCTACGACTCGTGCTGCAAAATATAGCCTCGAATGTAATTACCAACGTACCACACTCGTATCATAATGTACTATTCTCAACTTTAAGTCACATCTTTAATTATTACACGCATTTTTTTGCAAAAGTTTTTTTTTAACCGAACGTTATATCAATCAGGTTACTCGTTCCCACCATATATAATTAAATATAAAAAAATATATTTTACGAAACTTAAATAGAAATAAGTAAGAAAATTTAAATTATTATAAGTTATTGTAATGGATAATATTTTTATGAAATAACACTGTAATATTTTTATGTAATAACCGAGTCACTGTAAGAGACAGCATTAAAAACTGACTCGATGGTATTTATATAAATGTAATTGTGATAATTGTATTGTATTGTATTGTAAACACTTTATTGTACATAAAAACAATAAAACAAAAAAGTAAAGTAACACATTTGTACAAAGGCAAACTTATCCCTTTAAGGGATCTCTTCCACTTAACCTTAGAGCAAATGAGAGAGAAGAATAAACATCAACGTAGATAGACAAATAATTCGTAAAAAAATATTCGTATTTAATGCAGACGAATTCGTCAGCAAAAGCTAGTCGCCACCGTAAAGTCTCATAAATATTACTTCGTATAGAGCATTTTGCTAAAGTTGACAATGACAAGATATCTTGGGTATATCTCGGCAATTTCGCATTTGGCACATCAAATTTGACCTTTTTGGTTCGAGACTACTTCCGTTCGTCTCACCATTAATGGAGTGCTTGAACGTGACCCCAGAGCCACAATCTACACTTATACATACTTTTGTACTATACTATTATAAGGTTCTAAAAATAAATTGTCTGTCCATAAATTAAAAACATTTTCAATGTACAGATTGTTTTTAATCATGGTTAAGAAAATACAGCACCTTAGACTTCATTATTTATCGCATACCATTATTATTACACTCTCAAGTACCCTTTCGAACACAAAAAACGTTAACTTGTTCAAAATGCCATGGATACACAGACACACAAATGCAAAGTAGAGATGTGCGAATCACTGCATTGTAATGTTAACATCTCACAGAACCAAAATATCACCGTGCGATATGACTCGAAACATCACCCGTTGAAATGGCATTCCCGATAATGTGTTATATGCATTATATTATTTCAATTATCACCCAATTCGGTATCAACACAGGAATTGATTAATGAGAATTATAATTATTGTATATCAAAGCTACGGATAAGCTATACAGACTCGACAATGATGATTAGTGTGATACTTCTGTGTTCCGAGTGGACGTGTATTGTTACATTACGCGTTCGTGGCGATATTTCACTAATTAACATCCTCGCATTACTTACACATGTCTAAACACACATAAAACTCCCCTCTTTTTTTTTGGGAGTAAAATAAATGATATATGCATTATTTTAACACGTTCGCTGCCAGTGACACATTTGTGATCAAAAAATTCTTACTCTAATGCCGCGGTGACACGCTTGCGTAATTTTATGTTTAAGTGCCAGTGAGACAACGTTTGTGATGAAATAATTCTTACTCCAATGCCGGTTACATACTTGCGTGATGTTATGTTTGAGTATCAGTGACACAACTTTTGTGATCAAAACATTTTTACTCGTATGCCAGTGAGACGCTTGCGTGATTTTATGTTTAAGTGCCAGTGATACATGGTTTGTGATCAAAACATTTTTACTCGTATGCCAGTGACACGCTTCCGTGATTTTATGTTTGAGTGTCAGTGACACAACTTTTGTGATCAAAACATTTTTACTCGTATGCCAGTGACACGCTTGCGTGATTTTATGTTTCAGTGCCAGTGACACAAGGTTTGTGATCAAAACATTTTTACTCATATGCCGGTGACACGCTTGGGTATTTTTAATTTTATGTTTGAATGCCATTATTTCATTATTCAATGTACAAACATTTAAATTTTAAAGCTTTATAATGGTATAGATTATGGTGACTTTAGATTTATGATAATTTCAAGTTTCTTTTTTGTCTCATAGCTTTCTCATTGTAAACAATAGTGATAACCTTTTCACTGTGATAAACGTGATTTCTTTTTTTCTTACATTTATTAGTAACCCAAACTCCACATCGGATAACTGGATTACGTACACGTGTGCTCTGAAATGACCTTATTGAATAGCAAATAAAATAGTGAAGTACCTCGACACCCAGCAGACTGGATAATAACGTCCGTATCGATTCTGCCTAGTGATGAGCCGTTTCCTGAATTTAATTCAATTCAAATTATTCATTTCAGACAGTGTTCATAGAGTGTTAGTCACAAAGGTCTTATAAATTACTAGAAGGTGCCCGCAACTTCGTTCACGGAGGAGAAAAAGTCATAACCCTTCTTTTTTCGTCAGCGTAGTCGGGTAAAAAGTATCCTATAACTGTCTGGACATACCCAGCTACCCGTGCACCAAAATTTGTTGAAATCTGTTTAGCCCATTTTGCGTGATGAAGCCACAACGATACATACAAACATACAAAATCTTAAATCAATCCAAAAAAAATATTTTTTTGTTTTAGTGACCTCCAAATAGTCCGTTACAATATTTTTTTTGAAAATGTCTACAATGTACAGACATATCATTTTTACAACTTTATAATATTACTAGCTTCTGCCGTTTACAACCAAGTGTGTTGAAAAATATTGAACAACACAAGAAATCGAACAATATTTTTCAACACACTTGTTCGTAAACGGTTTCATTACACGCAGGCAAAACGAATGACAAGGTCGTAATTAAAACCGTGGGCTTTTTATTAATTCCGTTAAAGCCATGGGCGTAATGACTTTTTCATATTATTATTTTTTGACTGCATTCACTACTCTAATATGCCAGGTTTAGAACGGAACTGAACGTAATTAGTCAAAATCAACAATATTATTGTTTACCTCGAAAATTTAAATTATACATGATGTAATATCAATAAATACACGTCAACGCTATGGTTTAAAATAGAGTGTTTATACTATTTTACAATTATTAATTTACATAAAAACTTGTATGCATTGTTGCATACAAGTTTTTACAAAAATACAACAAAAAAATATGTTATCTATGGAATGAGACTCTACCAATCGTGAAATGACACTCTATGCCACAATGTTGCGACTTGTGACACTTGAAAGTAACAAGCTTTTTCTGACTTAATGATTTATTAGTTTCCTCACAAGTGAATCATTAAAGCCCTCAGCCTGCGGCTACGGGTTTCAATGTGCTCTTGTTTGTAATAGGGAACATGCATGAATTTTTTTATGGCTTTTCTTAACTCAATACCAAATTACCGTAAAAACGATTTCAAAATGTGAAATTAAAATTTAAATCGGCCAAGAAATACGCAAGGCATTTTAAACTACTAATTAGACATAGAGGTCCGAAGTGCACTGTTACGTCCTGGTGCACTCCGGCCATATAAACTCCATATTAAATTCTGTTTTGCTAGAAAGAGATATAATGAAATGTTTGATGGCCTATAACTTGGGAATTTTTATAGTTATTCGAAAAATTATTTTTGTCTACTGTTTGTTACATGAATGAAATGAAAAATTAAAATTCATGAATATTCCCTATTCCTTCTTCGCCGCCCACGGTGCACAATGTACTATTTCGATTCAATGTTCTCCAAATAGTCCGTTACAATCATTTTTCTGAAAATATCTTCAATTGAATTTTTACGAAAATCTTGATGTTCTACCATTACGATCGTGATTTTTAAAGTGAATATGTTTACTAAGAAACTATATTCTTATAAATACAAAGATCTAAATATTCATAAAACGAAAAAATTCAAGACTCCAACTGGATTCGGACCAGTGCTTTTGTTCCTTGCCGGGGCGCAAAATTAAAAACTATGTTAATGGATTTCAAACAATCATTTACATACCAATTTATTTTAATATACATGGAGAAATGATAGATATCAAAAACATAAATTTTATGAAAACGTTCAAGAAACGACTTAAAAATTATGTAAGTTTTTGATAAAAATGATATTTTGTAACGGAGTTGTAACACATAAAAATTAGGAGGTTGTATAGCATGGAAAGAAACTACTACACTTAAACATGTACTTTTGTGTGTCAACTGTCACGTTACATGTACTGCCAATGTGAATTTATTATCAATCACTTCTCATCTTAGACCAAGAATCCTATAGACTTGACAGCCAAATAATAATACCACTACCGACAGAGATGGTCGTATAAAAAATATAATAAGAGTGACAGAGAGAAATATATTATTTTTTGCCTTTGTCATAGTTCCACTTTTCCACCGCTGCCACAACCAAGTTTGTGGCAAAGTTATAAACAAAACATTATTTGTAAAATTATCCGCCCAAGTTACGTAGGTTCTTTATGGTAAGCTGTCATCCATTTCTAAACGTGTTCTTAATTTAGCTGCATAACAATTATTTCGTCCCTTACGGGTTTACGCTGACGTCAAGTCGAAAGGATTCTTGGTCTGAGTTTATCATAGTAAGCTCTTGTCCCCTGCGTTATGTGGAACTTTGTCGAGTGGTAATGCCGCGGTCAGGAGACTGTTGGCGCTGCCGCGCAGCAATGTATGTATGTATGTATTAATGTATTGCCATTATTATTCTATTCTATCCTATCCTATCCTATCCTACGCTGCCCTACCCTACCCTATCCAACCCTACCCTACCCTACCCTATCCTATCCTACCCTACCCTACCCTACCCCCTACCCTACCCTATCCTTTCCTATCCTATCCTATTCTATTTTATTCTATTGTATTTTTCAAATTTAGTCATCCATCATCCCTTTTGGTTCATCGAAATGCCTGAGAAATGGTTATCTCTAGATCGAACCTAAGATAATATCTGTCCTTCCTTATCCTTAAATTACGAAATTTCCATTCGATAAAACAGGTTCAGCTAAATAAGAGGCGGACTTGCGTATGAAATAGGTATTTTGTATGGATCTCATCGTCATCGTCCTCCTTGACGTATCCGTCAATGGCGAAACCTGTCATCATGACCTTCACGAGCGTCAGTCATGTGCACGAATGTGACTTGCAAAACCGAATTAGGTTTTGAATATTTTGTTGCATGGCGCACAATGCAACTCCCCTTTGTCGTTATACGTGTAGGTATAGGAAGGTTCTCATATAAACGGCACTAACGGAACCCTGACTGTCTGTCCGTCTTTCTGCCCGACACAGGGATACTCTTGAAACGTAATTATTTAAAATTCAAAAATATTTAATTGCCACAAAAAATACACATTCGCAAGAATATAAATAGGTACTACAGAATCTACCTCCTCTTACCAGATACTACGTACATATATTAGGTATATGTACGTAGTATCTGGTAAGTAACTCTGGATCGGCGGCGGTCTCCAGCAATGTAAAATTAACAGCCAAAACAGAAAACAGCCATCGCCTGTAATTGATATTTTCAGTCCATATACTTATGCTATTTATACACCGACGCCAACACAGACCGACTCGGCACACGAGATGCCGCTTATATGATTTTTTTCGTTTTGAGCACTGGTATATTAAGATTTTTTTTTTTTAGCTAATATTAAATCTAACAATTTAACGGATTATATCGCGTATATTATCTCATTTTAGTTCCCGACGTTTCGGAAGCTTTCCAGCTTTCCATGGTCACGGGTGTACTGAGAAAAGATGTATTTTCCTCTGTCAAAGTTACAATTTGTGCAAACTACCCATTTTTTGAAAAAACACAAATAAAGGTGTACATACATGCCAGATGGGCCTAAGCTGTAAAGACAGTTACACATGTGCCAGAAGGGCTTAATTATTTTATTCTAATAATTTACCAAGCAGCATTTCACAAATGAGGCGTACTGAGGAGAAAAGAAACGCTGCAAAGAAAAACTCCCAGGCTACCTCATTACTAATTATAATATTTAAAAAACAGAGACTATTAAACTACTTTTAAATAGATAAGATATTTTACACCGTTCGGAAATTAAGGTTTTGCAGTCCTGTGTCTCGCTTGTTCCTTGATGAGATGTATTACAGGATCCCAAGCTGGTGGTAGTGACAATCCATCTTCTCTATTGAAATTAGGATGCTTTTAAATCTCAATAGCCTCGCGTAGCATCCTGGGAAAATATTTTTTTTCTTTGGCAAGGATAGAAGGTTTATCAAACTTAATTGAGTGGTTTGGTTTGTCAATGACATGTTCCCAGACTGCAGACCGATTACACCAACGGTGCTTGACATCTGCTATGTGCTCCTTCACCCGGGTTGATACACTGCGTTTCGTTTGACCAATGTATGAAAGACCACACTCGCAGTCCAGCTTATAAATGCCTGCACTCTGCAAAGGGGTGCTACTCTTCACGGGTTGAAATATGTTTTTATAGAAGCACGCTTCAAGATGTCTCCGATCTTGTCTGTGACCCCTTTCACATATTTCAATGAGTAATAATCGAGGAAACAGAAGTAAATATTAATATTAAATCTGCTAAACTGCAGCTCCAATTTTGCTAAAGTTATGCTATACGCTATTTAATAATAATAATAATGCTTACAGTTTTCTATGGCAAATAAAACGTCACTTAATTTTTATAATTTATTTTTATGAAAATTTAGACTTTAAATCGTTCTATTCGATTACATTTTCAAATAACAAATATTCTCGTCACCACGTGTAGATGGGGTATTATTAAATGGAATAACTAAGCGACATCTAAAACGGAAAATGAATCGAAACGGAAAATGGAATTTCCTGATCGCTCTCATCGTTTTTATCGTCAATTATTTATGAACGTCCCGGATACGTTTCAAATTACCGATATCGTTTTTAATATCATGATTTTACTTTTTTTATGTAGGTATGCTAGAAGAATATGCTAAATGAAAACGACAAACTTTGGTAGACAACATAAAATATAGTACCAAATTTAGCTTAAAATATGCAAAAATGGCACACTGCTCAGTGCTCAGCGTATGCTATTATGAGCTTATTCAGCTGTCTTTCAGCCTGTATTATTAATATATTAAGTATTTCCGTCAGCATATCACGAGGGAAACATTAGCTTTCATTGCTAGTGGTGGATATTATATAATACTAGAAGGCGCCCGCAACTTTGTTCGCGGAGGAGATAATGTATAACCCCTCTTTTTTTCGACAGTGTAGTCGGGTAAAAAGTATCCTACAACCATCTGTGGATGCCTACCCGTGTACCACAATATGCCACCAAAGAATACTTTCGTATTTCGGCCTCATAGCGCGTAGAGGTGATGAAAGTCTGGAGAAGTTGATCGTAGTTGGAAACACGAATGGCAAACGAGCTAGAGGTCGTTCTCCAACCAGACGGACTGATCAACTAAAGTCCTCATCTTCCACCAAGTTTTGCTCAGTCGTAAGGGACGCAATGACAGAACCAGATGGAGGCAAATCATCCACTCCTAGGGTAAAATATCCGATGATGACCACGATCCTCAGTCATTATCATTTCAGGGAACGACATGAGATGAGATGACCCGTGTACCAAATAGTTGAAACCTATATAGCCATATTGGCGTGATGAAATCACAACGAGACACAAAAATCCAAAAATATCATATCTTGAATGTACAGACATTTAATTTTTCAACTTTTTAGGGTTCTGTACCTCAAAGGAAAAAACGGAATCCTTATAGGATCACTCGTGTGTCTGTCCCAGTTGTTATGTCCTATAACAATACGTATAGCGGAGGCTAGGGTGCCGAAAATGGGGTGCCGTTGGTACGCTTCCGGGACCCTCAAAACTGTTAATTTCCAATGCTAATATCTCAGCGAATAATTTGCATATTTCTGGTTTCGTCCAGTCAGATCAGGAACTCATTATATAAACAATGTAAAATTCTGTAAAAACTTTGGAATTTATCGGTACGGGTAGGTCAGGACCCCACTGCTTTCTACACCTTGGGCCGATTTCACCAACATTAAATTTACACGAGAGTGGCTACCCAGTATGACTTAACGCTAACGATTTACTCGATGGTTAACTGCAATTTCGTTTCACTTGCATACTTACTAGGTAACGTTGAACAAATTAATTGAATGACATCATTCGGCACCCAAGTAAGATAGGCAGTTTGTCCCATGATGAGATTCCCCCCTCTATTTTCTAAACGGTAAGTTAAAAAAATATGAAAAAATTTACAAAAATAAAACTTAATAAATACTTCCAACGAAAATTGTTTCCAACATGATCGGACATACCATTTTTCAGTTATTGCCAGAAAACTGCGCTTCTCAGCAAAAGGACGTAAGTGCCGGAGAGATACGCTCTTTTGTTAGTGATATTTTCATTTCGTATTTTTTTCATCTGTAGTGTTTTTTTTGTATAAACGGCTGCGGAACCCTTCATGGGTGAGTCCGACTCGCACTTGGCCGCTTTTTTATAACTATAGATTAACAATAATAGATGTCAAAGTGAAGACTGTCATTTCATTTGACATTTATAGGAATAAATATCCTTTCATCAAAACCAAAATTTTAACAACAAACATTATCTCGTGTGATATAATTTTTTCTTCTTTGTCCTAAAGTTAACCGTTGTACGCCTTTTGTACGATACGTTTTTTTTGAGTAATAGAGATCAAATAAATAAATGAATTGATGTCGACATTGGCAAAATATCTCTTGCTAAAATCGGCAAGAAGAGAAAGCCAATAAGGAAAAAAAATGATAGGGTGCAGAAACATGAAACATCCGATGGGATCTTAATCTAGGGGTTTCTAAAGTGCTGTCCGGTTCAATCAGACCACAATCTGCTCACAAAGTGACCGTCCCGAACCTCATTACTTACGGCTTTAGCTAGAATGACTCTCAAACGCTTGCTAAAACCTGTTATCATACCAAATAGAATCCCTAATCTATACCTATCATTAAAAAGTTGTAAAAATTACACGTCTGTACATTAAAGATATTTACAAAAAAAATATTGAAACGGACTATTTGTAGGTCACTGAATCAAAATATTTATTTTTGAATGTGTCGTTGTGGCTTCATCGCGCCAAATCGGCAAAACGATTTCAACTATTTTTGATACACGGGTAGCTGGGTATCTCCAGATGGTTAAAGAGTATTTTTTACCCGACTACGCCGAAGAAAAAAAACAGGAGTTATGACTTTTTCTTCTCCGAGGCATCATCCATCTCCTGATTATGCCTAGTAGAGATATAAAAAAAAAAAAAAAAAAAAAAAAAAAAAGATGTGGACGGTCTGGCATCCACCCGAGAACTATGTGCTTATGTGAATTCTCGGGTGGACTGTCAACATCTCCTGCATCTCCTGATGATGCCTCGTAGAGGCGAAACACGTGTTGAGGATTATACTGTCTGGTGGTGGCTTGTTGTATTTGCATGCGTATTTTTCTATGGAAACTGCATGAAAATATGCGCATGTGAGCACAATTTACCGTCACATCTAACCAAGACACTATTTCGCGAAAAAGCAATGGAACTATAATCCATTAATCTAATATGGAATTCCGGAAAGTAACGCCTACTACACGTTTCGAGATTGCCTCTCCTACTGCCTTCTAAACCTGAACCTTAATCCAGTCATCTATCGCAGCTTACAAATAATTTGATATCTCAGAGCTCCAAAAAATCTCAAATGTAAAAGAATTGTCGTAATCTCTACTCGGGAGATTTCGCAACATTGCTTAAGGCTTCGAGTAAACCGGAGCGCGTAGGGTTGCCAGATCGAATGACCTTATATATATATTTGTTTATTTTTCGGGATTTTGGGACTTTGGTAGGGAGAAAGAAAAATAAAATCAAAGTAAATATATTAAAAACAACAACATTAACATTATTCTTTCGACATTATTTATTCCACAGAAATATGTGCATAATTAAAAACAAAAAAAAACATAAAATGGTTTTCTCATTACTTCAATTATCATTCTAGAAGGTGCCCTGCAACTTGGTTCGCGGAGAAGAAAAAGTCATTCCCGCCACTCTTTTTTTCTTCAGCATAGTCGGATAAAAAGTATCTTATAACTAGATGTTTACAGGATATTTTTTATCAGACTGATGGCACAGATGTGGATGGCCAGCTACCTCTATACAAAATTAGATAAAATATATTTTGCTGTTTTGGCGCGATGAAGCCACAACGACTCGTAGAAACATACAAAAATTCCAAAAAAGTTTTTTTTGGATTCAGTTACCTCCAAATAGTCCGGATCTATATAATGTTTTTTACATATCTTCAATGTTGGATATTTTATTTTTACAACTTTATACTATCAATAATCAACCAAATTTAATAAAGTAATTTATTTTGTAGCTTGCCACATGTATTTTGTGTTACTTTTCACAGATTTAGATTTTTTGTCCTTTTTCACAATTTAAACAAAACTTGTAATTTAAATCAATTTTTCTCAAAAATACAAACAGTCGAACATATAAACTCCTCCTTTTTTGGAAGTCCGTTAAAAATTTAGTCGAATCATTAACTGCTTTTATTCAGAGTTTATTCTTTGAGTTATTTTTCGGGAGATTTTTTACTTTGTCGGGAGATGGAAAGACACAATTTCGGGAGAATCCCGCCAAATCCCGACCCGAGCATCCACTAGGGTAACCCTAAGCGCGCCCCTTATCTTAATTGAAGCTTAGCTCAGCTAAACTCATTTCAAAATCTCTGTAACCTTGCATTTAAAAAAGAAGCGAAGTGTGGGTTGCACTCACGCACAAAGATTTCCGTATCACCGTAAGCGAAAAACACCCAAAACACGTTTTTAGGGTTTTGTACCAAAAAGGTAAAAAAGGAACCCTTATGGTGTGACTTTGTCTATCGCTCAAATTGTCTCGTAATATTTATTTATTTACTTATAAAAAAATAAAAAACTACTTATGCTTTTTATTTGAAATTTGGAATGGTTAGAAATATGGTCAGCCCAAATATATTGCAAAAAAAATTAAAATATCTATTTATTTCCCAAAGAAAGGACCAATATGAGGGGGCAAAAATTAAAAGTGTAGCTACTAGGTCAAGTCAGGTGATCTGCACATTTTCGAGCATTTTTTTGAATTGTGCTTAAATTTCATTTCATTGAAGAAAATGTGGAAAAAATACCATTAAAAATGCTTTATTTCCGAAGTTTACCAAGCAAAAAATCTGAGATTTTCTTGAATTATATAATATATGTGGGAGATGGGAGTATTTAAAATAATGATTAATTTTTAATAATTATTATTTAAGGGTAAGTCGCTTTGAAAACTACCTACGACAAAGATTCAGCCTAGAACATTATTCGCTCCTACCTCCCATGACGTCACTTGTTTTGCAGCAGTGCAGGTGGCCGGTCGTAGCTGGCCGACTGCTATAAAAGCAAGTCCCCACCTCGTAGCCAGTTCACTTGACTTCGAGCTGTGGACGAGCGCGGTACTCTCTCTGGGTTATTCTTATTGTCAGGTAACCCGTATTTACTTGATTATTTTACATTATTGTGCTAATTTAAGTGATTAATTGTTTTGCTTTTAAATTAAATGTGATTTAAATTTAGCGCCTATAATTATGGTATTAATACCGCTTAATATTATATTGCTGTGTATTAAGGAATTTCTTTGACATATAATATTTTTTCTATTGAAATAAAAATACCATTATTGTAAATACGTTTTTTTTTAATTTACTCTCCCACATATAATATGAATATTACAAGAAAATTATAACCATATATCTGTTTGAATAACTTTTTTAAACCGACTCCCAAAATAGGAGGAGGTTCTCAATTCGTCGGAAACTTTTAAGTTTGCCTCTCATTTGTATGTGACGCCATAGATACCAGAGGCAAACATAACTCAATATCAAACAGTTAAGTCAAAATAAGTAAAAGTTTGTACGGAACCCTCGGTGCGCGAGTCAGATTCACACTAGACCGGGTTTTTAGTTCTTAGTCTCCATAATCCCCCTTCATCCCATCTAATTTTTTTATTTCACTTTATTTATTTCTTCTTGGGTTAATCCGTTTTTTACGTACCTCGTTACCATAGTTACGTCTCTTGAGTCACTCTTTAAAAATACGATTTTTAACGGACTCCCAAAAAGGAGGAGGGTCTCAATTCGGTTGTATTTTTTTTTAACAATAAATATAAAAGCAACAAAACTATTTTTTTCTAATCAACAACGGTTTTTTTTTCAAGGGCTCAACTGGTCAGTATGTTAATAACCTAGAGTATTAGCATTTTTGTGAGTAGCTCTGTAGCTGTTTGCCTCCTGAGTTACGGGCACTCTAGACAGCTCATTGAGTGCCAACGAATGTGGTACCATTATCGGAAAATATAGTTTTTGGCTAACCACGACGAGCCACGAATCGGTTAAGAGCTGCGATAAACGCCTCTTTGGTCAAGTCTGAGACAAGCTCCAAATGAAGTGCCGTAGAAGCTAAACACAATACATCAATAAAAAGTTGATCCCACAATGTTATAGCTTATAGCAATTAACAAAAATACACACTGAGAATTTTAAGTGCATAAATAGTAACACTCGTATGTATACGAGTGTTACTATTTATGGGTCCTGTAATAAATAGACGAGCAGAAAGACAGTGGAGGTTTATTAATAGGGTTCCGTAGCTACCCTTTGCGTAGCAAACCCCAAAAATCAATTTAGGTTATCATATCATATCATATCATATCATATCATTTATTGCGTATCATGTTCATTTTACAATGGATGGTAAGGTAGTTATTATGTAGGTACATGAGACCCTGCTAGGGCATTGCAATTTCTTACATACTAAAAACATTATTAATTTAAGATATTATGTACAACTGTTTTACATCCATAAAATGTTGTTTATATAATTATATTCTTATATTACTATAATAAGATTAATAATTTACGTCTCAAGACATATGTATTTACATTAAAATTTAACATTTGAAAATAATTGAATTGAAAATGATAATTGGACATAATAATAATAATAATTAAATTGGTGAAAATTCAATGTCAGTGCTCATTTTAATTTATCATTTAAATAATCGTGAACAGTGTAGTAGCATTTAGATATTCATAATTGTTTCAATTTTTTAATAAACTTTATGTCAGAAATTTCATTGGTCAGTGAATTCGGTAAATTATTATATATTTTTATGGCCATTACGTAGGTGCTGTTTGAATGTATTGTTAGTTTAGATGCCTGCAGGAGAAGTTTGTTTTTGTGTCGCAGAGTATGACTTGTGGGAAGTTCATGTCTTTTCTTAAAAATACTATTTTGTTGTCTAACGAATTTACATATTTCGAGAATATAAATGCACGGCAGCGTAAGAATTTTATGATGCTGGAAGTGTGGCTTGCATGTCACTGTGTTATCAATATTTGCTATTATTCTGATGAGTTTCTTTTGTTGAGTAAACAAGGAGGAGGACTCTGTACTGTTTCCCCAAAGAATAATACCATAGGTAAGCCATGAGTTGGCATAGGCATAGTATGTAGCGAGCGCCGTTTGCATATCTGTGGTCTTTTTTATTTCACGTAGCGCATATGCGAAACT
Organism: Hedya salicella; assembly: GCA_905404275.2. Taxonomy (NCBI): domain Eukaryota; kingdom Metazoa; phylum Arthropoda; class Insecta; order Lepidoptera; family Tortricidae; genus Hedya; species Hedya salicella. The sequence goes on along the minus strand of FR990107.1, from coordinate 22,313,397 downwards.
CGATATTTTTCCTCTTACTTTTTTTATGTGAGCTTTCCAATTTATGTGTTTGTCTATAACTAGTCCTAAAAAGGAGAATTCATCTACAACTTCTAGTGGAATATTATTATATGTAAAGTTTATGTCTAAGGGGGCTTTTTGATAAGGGTGAAATGTCATTAATTTAGTTTTATTGTAATTAATTTCGAGGTTATGGTCGTCCATCCAGTTTGTAATTTTATCTAATAGGGAGTGAAGTGTGGAATTTAGATTCATGTTATTTTGACATGCTGTGAGCAATTTATCCCTCTTGTTACAATAACAAGAGGGATAAATTGCTTTGATTTTCCTTAAATTACCGCCCGTGATTTAATTACGAGTAAGATTTATGTATGTCGCACCCGCTCACGGGACAATGGTGCGGTGTCCCGGAACTTTTGGAAGCGTGCGTGGAGCCGAAATCAACGCGTAGAGCCCTTTCGACAATTTAATTAAATGTAAGCGGTACACCGCGCGGGTGCTGTTCCTGCCCGTATTATGGGACGCGCGCAGAGACCCGCTAGATGCAAGAACTATTGCAGATTGATGATATCTAAATATGCTGGGTTATGGGCATGAAGTGATGGACTAGAAAGTGTTGCAATGGCTAAAGGCACTGGTAGACGATGAATTGTCCCCTTATATATGGGTCTCTGTAAATAGCGACACATATAGTGGCCTGAGGACCACTACGGTGCGGAGGGCGAAGGGTAGACAGGTGACTGGACTTTCTACCGAAGCCGAGTCGCCAATTACGTTCGACATCCATCCTCGAGTTTTAATTAACATTTATTGTTACAATATCCAGAATCATTTATTATATGTAATTTGCTTTTCCGCGAAATAAATTATTTTTATTTCACAGAGAAGCAAAGGAGCTATAATCCATTAATCTAATATGGAATACAGCAAATTAACGTCTAATCGGGACGATTGGCTCGATTCATTCGTATCTGGGTAGTAGCGGAGCTCCTCTGGGATGGCGATGTGAAATATAAACTCTGGGACACTTGGTTTTATTTAATTAACACTTAAATAAATTAATAAATTAATATTACGGGATAATTATACACAAATCGAACTAGTCCCATGGTAAACTCAATAAGGCTTGTGTTATGGGTACTAGAGGACGATTTATTTAATAAATACTTATATTGTATAGATAGATAACATCCAAGACTCAGGAACAAACATGTATGCTCATCACACAAATATTTGCCTTTACCGGGATTTGAACCCAGGACCTGAGGGATGCGTACACCGAGTTGGGTTTTTTTTTTTAAGGAATTTTATGGCCTACCGAGTTGGGTCTATGACAGACAGTGTTACCTCAAACGCCCCTATAAATTTGTGATATGACAACCCTTAGTGTCTTATCACTAATTTATAGGGGCGTTTGAGGTCCATAATTGAAAGCCACGGTCTAAATTTATCAATTATTTATCTTTATCCAGCACCTTTCATGCTATACATTGATCCGTTATACCGTACAGTACAATTACTTTGAGTTTACCCCTGACATATGCTTTTATTCCATTGGATATTCGACTTTAACACTAATACAAAAGAGTTTCTATTACAAACAATCAACGTTTAGACAGTGTGAAAGTAATAAAAATTATTTTACATTAGTTTTAAAATCGAATATCCAATGGAATAAAAGCATATGTCAGGGGTAAACTCAAAGTAATTGTACTGTACACTTGTTGCAATCACGCGTGATAACTTCATTAAACTTATAATATAATTGTAATTTACCATATTGAAATTGAAATTCGTTAATTTACGCAACGTGGCCCGCACAAGCATATTAAATTGAACAGCTGCTGTGCCAAATGAATTTGAAATGTACCAAAATTAAAACCACATGAGCAAATTTGAATAAGCGGAATTTGATTAATAATGAAATAATGAAATAATGATCTTTATTCTGTAAGTAGGCCACAAGGGCACTTTTACAAGTCTGACTCTACGGCGTTTCCCAAGAGGAGACCACTGAAGAGAAGAAAGCCGAAACAAACTCAACAGTCAGTCATTTTTTCGAAATAACTCTTATATCTATTACAATATTCGTGCTTAGCCTAACCTAAATATATGTTTTGAGTATAAACTCAATGCGTAGTTCTTCAAGGAAACATATCAAAACTTATATAAGTAAAAAAAAAAAAAAAATCTAGAATATAAAAAAGCAAAATAGTGATTTTTATTTAAAACAACTTACATACGTTTGATATGCCACCTTATAAGAACCGTGTCCCGGTAGAAAGTAAATTATTTGGTTTCTGTTTTGGGCCATGCATTTTTGTCTGTTAAATAGTCCTCTACCCTATAATAAGCCTTTGCCATTAGGGACTCTTTTAAGTACTTTTTGAGAGCTGGAAACGATAATTTCAAAGCATCATCTGGTAGCTTATTATAAAAATGTATACATTGGCCTACGAATGATTTGGCTACTTTACGAACGCGGAACTTTCTAATAGCGATTTTGTTTTTATTTCTAGTATTAAAATTGTGGATATCTGAATTGATTGGTTTTCACATTGAGGAGCAACTCCGAAAACCGAAAAACGAAGTTCGTAATGTGCCGTCCCTCTCGCTCTCATGTTCGAGCGATCGGATCGGCGCAATGTCCAGACACTTGATCGTAACACGCGATCATGCCACGGGACGAAGATCTGAACGGGCAAATGATACAAATGTGGACGCACCTCTACGCACATTCCCTTCACACGGGGAAACGCATGGTATCGGCTACGCGTCTATGAGCAGAGCTCCCGCTAGTCGGTTTCCTGGCAATTAACGTTATTGCAAAATTTATTATCTAACGGAGAATTAATCAGTTGGATTTAAGTTAATCCGTGCTATTCTTAAGTTGCGTGTGCCACGTGTCTCAAATGTCACTAGTATTTATAACTGGTGGTAAACAAGCCGCCTACGCACGGTTCGATTTGCCGTTCAACAACATTCGCCTTGTCGCGAGGATATATTGCTCTGAGCACACCGTACGTGGGCCGCTTGGTGTCGAGATATAAGCATTTAACGACCGGTTTAGCTAAGAGGTAGACATGCTGCCTGCGAAGCTGACAGTCCTATGTTCAGACCCCGATAAGGGCATATATTTGTGTGATGAATATTATATAGTTCCTCAGTCTTGGATTTCCTACGTATTAGTTGAGAAGACGAGACCTAATAAAGTTCATACATAAATAATATTCGATTTATTAACCTTTAAATAGTTCTTATTATTTTTTATGTGTACGATGTCCAAACAGCTTTTATTGCAAAAATGCTTAAATAAAACCCGTCAAAATCACGCATCACATTAACGTTAATACTAGTCTTTATTTTGTTTAAAGGTTTCTCAAGACACTTCAAAATAAATAAATGCTTAATGCTTGCTTTTTTATGGCAGAGATTGATGCTGGTGAGTGTACATGCTTTGCTTAGTTTGGGACTTGATCGATTTGTGTAAGATTGTATTGTACCTCATATTTGTTTATTTATTAAAACGTCTCGATGGATTTCTCTACGTATGGTACAGTGGACCACAAAGAGATGTATCCACTTTTGGACCTAATTACTATGCAATAAGGTGAAAAAAGGGTACATATTTTTGTAGTTGACTGTACAAGCATAGCATATACAGTTAGAGCATACCTTTTAAAACGCTAGGTGCAAAAAAGAAGGTTATGATTTTTTTTCTCCCCCGCTAATGAAGTTGCAGTTGTAAATGCATTATTTGTAAATCCCTGCGTATTTGTGAAGTATGCAATAAAGAGTATTTGTATTGTTTTGTAATTTTGCAGGCACCATTTAATTTATAATAGTAGAGTTCAAATACTGAGATACCAATATTTTCAATTTATTTCTCCTATTATTCTACGAATTCTACGTAAAAACAACTCGAAATTATTATACTTCGAAAGAAAAGCACTTTTTGAACTTGGTGGGAAACTTCTCACAAAGTTTGTTTAAAATTTACTTCAGTTTGACCTTTTGTATCAAAAAAATCTAAAATGTATGTAAATTTATGCAACATGTATGTAAAGTTGTAAGTGGTAAGAGACGTATCGTAACACTTAACTAAAAGCATAATGAAGTCTTTGAATAACTAAAAGAAACTGGCCCCAAGTTGTCGGACCATACGGAATAAGTAGAGCCTATTTACCTTATCTTCGCGGGAGGACTTAATTAAGAGTGGACTTAATTAAAAATCAATATTATTCTGGGTTATTACCACCCAAAATAATATTGAACACGTGATTTTCCGGATAAGTTAATCATCTATACTATTATAAAGTTGTAGAAATGAAATGTCTGTACATTAAGGATATTTAAAAAAAAAACGATTGTACAGAACTATATGGAGGTCACTGAAGCGATTATTTTAATTTTTGTATGTTTGTGTGTGTCGTTGCGGCTTCATCACGCCAAATCAGCTAAACGGATTGCAACTATTTTCGGTACACGGGTAGCTGGGTATCTTCAGATTGTTATAGGATACTTTTTACCCGACTACGCTAAAGAAAAAAGAGGGTTTATGACTGTTTCTCCTCCGCGAACGAAGTTGCGGGCGCCTTCTAGTAACTGATAAAGAGCGAATTTATGTGTATTAAGTATTGAAGTCAGATTATGTATGAAAAACAAATCTGTAATGCTAAAATAACAAATACGTTGACAAACCAGCAGTGGACATACAATAGAAAGAAAGAAAGAAAATACATTTATTTGAGGGTATATTTATACAGCGATACAAAAATAAATTAGTAAACTAAGTATGACCCGAAATGGTCCCACCTCAGCATAATGCAGGCTCTAAAGCCAGTGCTGATCTTCCGGTGAGACCATAGGTAGCGCCACGGAGAACTGTATCTACGCACAAAACCATTTATACCAATTATTATTACCAATAGGTTCGTCGAACATAGAACTAACCCCTAGAGTTAATTTATGTGTATTGTGTATTCTATAAGCTTTTCGTAGCGCTAAGTACTTTCCTCTACATACGGGGAAACGCATGGTATCGGCTACGCGTCTACGAGCAGAGCACCCGTTAGGCGGGTTCGTGTCAGTGAATGTGTTAATAGTGAATGTCAGGAATGAAGGTGCTCATATTATATAAATAAAGTCAAATCGTGCAAATCTCTCTAAATAAAAGTTCTTGCAGGGAATTATGTTAAAAGTCAGGATAGACAGATAAAGTTAACTTTTCACGGCACCCTAGAAATATAACCGTTTATTAAACCCGAAGGTTTCTCGAAACTCCAATACCGGTTCAACAGATCAATTCATGAATTTAGATACTTTATGAAACTCACCTCCATCTCAAATTGACCGATGGTGTAAAGAACACCATCTTGCGTTGCGAAAATCCAATCATAAATTAAAATTTTAATAATAACTAGAAGATGCCTGCAACTTCGTTCACGGAGGAGATAAAGTCATAACCCCTCGTTTTTTCTTAAGCGTAGTCGGGTAAAAAGTATCCTATAACCATCTGGAGATACCCAGCTACCCATGTAACAAAAATTGTTGAAATCTGTTTAGCCGATTTTACGTGATGAAGCCACAACGACACATAAAAACATACAAAAAAAAAAAATTTTTTTTCGTTTTAGTGACCTCCAAATAGTCCGTAACAATCAATTCTTTGAAAATATCTTCGATGTACAGACATTTCATTTTTACGACTTTATAATAGTATAGATAATTAATTAGTTAACATTATTTACTGTGCTCGAGGACATAATAGACTCGAGATAATGCATGAAATTAGAGCTCTGTTGTCAGGCTTGATTTAAGTACTATTGTAGTGATTCGTACTTAGCATAGGTACTTGTATTTTCAGAATGGCTGCCTATGGTAGTATATATTAGTGACGATAGTGATAGTAGCAGTAATTTTGATGAGTTCGCATATTCGTGTCAGTTAAATCAGTGTAGAATATTTAATAAATACTTAGCATATTTTCTTGACAATTGTCGCACCTGTCAGCGTGGTGAAATAAGATTCTGCATTTTCTAAATATGTCGGGATAATTTAATCAGTTCACCGATAACTTGCAGTTAAATCATCGCGTGCAAGTAATTTCATCGGGCAGAGATTAAAGACTTTCCGATCGAGGTTGCGTCGCCAGCCATTATTGGATTACCGCTACTTTCAAAAATTGAATATTTATAAGTTTTATAACGATCGAAAGCAAACAAAATTTTGATGATTAAAATAAGGTTTGCCAGTTGTTATTTTGTCTTTGGCTGCGGTTATTGTTGTTGCAGTATAATCAAATCAGCATTCACATACCAAACAAGTGAATCTTACCATAAACAACGCACTTGTGACTCCTCTGGTGTTAAAGATGTCTATGTGCGACGGTGATCGCTTACTTACTTATCAGACTATCCGTCTATCTGCTCGTTTGACCCATATAACATAAAAAACCGGCCAAGTGCGAGTCGGACTCGCGCACCGAGGGTTCCGTTCAAGCATTCACTTACATTAACATTATTATATTACCCAGTTCCGGTTAAGTTTGCACTTGAAATCTATAGCATTGCATACGAATGAGGTGCAAGCATAACGCAACCGGGCTGTCCAAATATGTCTTATGAAGAAGATTATACTTTTTATGATTTAATTATAAATTAGTTTCAGAATCTTGACTGTTTTTTTTAGTTTGTCATGATATTGCTTGCCAAATTGCATAGTTCTATGTCAACGGGAAGTACCCTATCATTTTGATTCCCTTGAGAGCGTCAAAATATACGTTTTTTGCGGCATAAATGGCCGTATATTTTTTGTACGTTAATATAGAAGTTTGATTTTTTATCAGCTTCAAGGGACCGTAGACTTGAGTATATGGTATTAATTTCAACTCGATACCTCTAGTTCTAGTGTTCTTGAGATTAAGGGTCTTGAGAGACAGATAGACAGACAGACGGACAACAAAGTGATCCTATAAGGGTTCCGTTTTTCCCGATTGAGGTACGGAACCCTAAAAAATAATGAACCACTTTCAGAGTATGAGAAATGAAAACGTATTTACCTCGAGCGGTATGACGCCGCACGTCACGCACACGTCAGCGACGGCGAGGTGCGTCATCAACAGTCCCACGCGCGAGCGCCGTCGCGAGCGCGCCAGCGCACTCAGCACAGCAACATTACCCGCGGCGCCTGCGCACAACAGCCCCGTATACACCCCCACTATGTATCCACCCTCCGGCTCCACACTCAACGACGCATTGTACAACGAGCCGGACTCGAAGTAATCCCAGAACTGTTTGTCGATAGCCGCCGTGTCGGGTTCGGTCGCGTTGTCGAACATGTTCGACATTGGGAACTTCAATGTTTTATTCGATATTGAGGAAAAACATGACTTTGAATTGATTTCAAGGTGAGGATTTATTGCGCAATTGTTTAAAAAACTTTTAAATATTTAAGCTGTTTTAAGTCAGGTCAGGAAGTTACAGTCAGATGTCAATTTGAGCTCTTTGCTATTGCTAAATTGTTCAGGCTAAACTTCTGAGCAAGCTAATACTCGTAGATATTCGAAGAACTAAATATATAATTTCTTTAATGATACCACGTTTATGCTCTAACGATGAAAGAGATTAAGGTGCATAAAACTTCTAGAACTAGTTTCTAGAATTTGGGAAATTACACCTCATGTATCCTAAATAACTACAAAAGATTTAGGACTTAGGCTGTAAGTTTAGTGTTTATAAAGTTTACTAATGCCCCTTTGCCTCGGAATAAGTATGACCAAATTTCAGCAAAGAACCACTAAATGCCAAAATATCAATGAACTGTCATTTAAGGTCCATATTTTAACTTCACTATAGTGGATTATTTGCCAGTTTCTTTTTCAGTTAGTCCGTTTATCCACCCAGGGTATGCCCAAAATCCATCTTCTAAATATTTACACATCTTTATTGTATAAAATAATGAAACAACTTTTAGGAAAAGTACCTATCTTTCGCTGATTTACGTTACGATATATTTTTTTAATGACGATGAACATTCAAATGAAAATTATTGAAAATATGAGAGGGAAGATGTTAGGTCATCTTGTGTCACGACAGCTGAATGAAGATAATGAAGGAGGGAAAAGGGGAAGACCTAAAAGGACATACATGGAACAAATAAAAGAAAAACTAAATGCTTCACGATATATAAAGAAGTAAAGGAGAAAATGGAATGTAAAATAAACTGGAAATGACTCCAGTGACAAGAGCTCAACTCTTAAATAATAGATAATACTATTATTTATATATACTATATCATATATTTCTTATTTCATATATATGGATAATAGATATGAAATAAGAAAAACATTATCGACATCGTGAGGACAAATTAAATTATGAGGTCATTTCTATAATCCGGGAATCTTTGTTTCTTGTATGAATTTAAAAAAATTGAAATCGGTGAAATAGTTTTTGAATAATCGGTGAACAAACATAAAAAAAGTGTAAAAAAAGGTCCCGACGAATTGCGAACCTCCTCCGTTTTTGGAAGTCGGGTAACTAATGTTGTGTACAAGTTGTTTAGATTTTTTTATACAGTCAAATTTATTATTTTAATTTTATTTTGGGAATTTTTATTCCTTTTTTTTGTTTAATTTTAATGTCATTATATTCCTCAAATTACGCTGTTAAATAATTATAAATTCATTATATTTTAGTAATATCACTGACATGACTGACACTAAACTGTAGGGGCACAAGGTGTATTTTGACAATAGTTATGCTAGCCTACTGATCACATTATTACAGACATGTCATTAACATGTCAAGTCTCAAAATTAGACAGCATAAAGGAGATGATTACGCATTCGTATCCACAGAACTTTGCACCATAACACACAAAACTCATCAAAAGTTTCACTAAACAGTTTCGCCACTATGATACTAACTTTACTATTCGTGATTTTTTTTTTCTAACTATTTAAATCGATGTAGAAAATATTTTAACAGCTTTGATGAAAAACAATTTTTTTTTTGACTCAAGATTCTATTACACCGCTTCACTTTTATATAGTTGTGCAAATTTTCAGACGTCAAACACTCCGTACGCTACGCTGACGTGTGCGCTACGCCGACGTGTGCGCTACGCGGCATCGTAGCACCGACTGGAGTAGCCGAATAGCTACAGCGCTACGCCGTTGAATCAACAAGTTTTCCCTAAGTAAACAATTTTAGAACCAATTTTTCAGTCTAGATATAAGTCAAATATAAACAGTGCGATATCCAGATATTCGCCCGGTAAAATTTAAAAAACCAGCCAAGTTCCAAGAGGGCTATATTTTTGAACTTAATTGCATTTTTTTAATTTGCAGCTAAACCAACTATTGTAATAAGTACATACTGTGTGAACATTTGAATTGTATACTTGTTATGAACCTAAAAATAAATTAAATAAAGATTTTTCTTGAATGGAGAAACTTTATTTTTTTTAAATATATAGTACCAGAACGTGCCCGCAACTTTGTTTATGAAAGAGAAAAAGTCATAAACCCTTTTTTTCTTTGGATATTCGTGTACCAAAAATAGTTGAAATTCGTTTAGCCGATTTGGCGTGATGAAGCCACAACGACATATACAATGATGCAAAAAATCCCTAAAAATATATTTTAGGATTTAATGACCTCAATAGTCTGTTGACTGTTGCAATTATTTTTTTGAAAATATCAATGTACAGAAATTTCTTTTTTTTTAACTTTATAATAGTATAAATATGTTGTTATATCTAGCAGCTATAATTTAGTTCAATTGAAAGAAGCATCTTTAATATTGTAGACATTTTAGATAACTAGAAAACCGACTTTCTAAAAAGTAACTAAATACCTATTGGAAGACGGAATTCTAAACGATTTCTAAAATTCTTCGTTCGTGACCCTCCCATGGTCTGCGGGCAACGGGGGGAAAGTCATACCCACCCGCGTTGCACTCCCCCCCTGCCCCCCCCAGCCAAGGGAGAGTCACGAACGAACGAGAAAAGTACTGCAAGACTCGTTCATATTTAAATTACATCACTGGTTATTCACGTCCTAAAGGCCGAGTACTGCTATTCGATACTCTGCATTAACGTCGTGAGTGATCGCTTAACACTTTCGCAACCTAAATTTTCGTAGCCAATAAAATGAAAAAGACGGTATGTAATGTATCGAAAAATTGTTACGAGCAGAGCATCCGCCTAGTGGGCTCACGGTCGTGAGCGTGTGTAATCTTTATACGTTTTTGTGCAGCACTATGAACGCATTAAAGATGTCTACTGATCTTGGGCCCCTTTCCAAAAATCGTATGCGTCATTGACCTGACTTAGGGTGCGTTTCCACTTCAGCGGAGCGGAGCGAAATTAACCAATCACATTCCATATATTCGTATTTGTGTAAGAAAGATTGTCCCTGATATTTATTGTTTCACAAAATGACACAAGAAGTTATTTATGAAATAAGACCCTTATAAATATATTTTGAAATTTAAACATATTCTATAGTATTATTGAATGTTGTAAAAATGGAATGTCTTGTACATTGAATATCTAAACAAAATATCGCAACGGACTACTTAGAGGTCACGGAATCGAAAAACTTTCCCAACTTTAAGGGGTCATAAAAAAAGTACTCGCAAGATATCGTACTCATCATTTTAACGTAGCTCCTTATTTTGCCTGCTTTATCAAGATCTTGTATATTTTTTACAAATTTTGAGATAAGGCAACGTCCCTAAAGTATAATTTACTCATCTCAAATAAATTATGTAATTTAATTAAATCACTCGAGCCGTGGGCCGTATTCTTGCGCCCAGTGGACAGTCCTAATCGACTACAAAAAGACGTATCCACTTATTCGCCTTATTGCATTGAAATAAGGTCCAAAAGTTGATGCATACAACCGGTATTATGACTAAATTTAAAATATTAATTCGTCAAACACCTAGTAGATTATAAACATGTAAAAAAATTGCCAAGTCTCGCAATCTGTTCTACCACAAAAAGTTGTGAGATATTATAACCAAGTCGGTTAATTTATTTAGTAGTACCTATCCAGGGAAGGATCTATCCCACACCTTTGTCATTCATAAATGTTCACCGAACTAACAACATGTTATTGTGAAGGTTAGTTTATTCAGTAGTACCTATCCATGTGAGCATCTATCCAACACCTTTGTCATTCATAAATGTTCATCGAATTAGTTAACTAGCAACATGTTATTGTGACCGTTATAGTGACCGTATCAATATTACACATCTTCATATTTTTAATAAATAAAACGACTTTGCCAATCGCACACGGCAATAAAACATACCTTACCTAATTTTATTAGCCCTCTGAACGTAGACTTGGCCCGAAAGGAGATTTAATTATATTTGGCATCTTGTCTTTTCTTTCTTGTTTTTTATCTACCCCCTTCCCCTCTCTTCTCCTTTCCTCCCTTTCCACTCACCCCTTATCCTTTAATCTTCTCCGTTCTCCACCTTCCTCTTTCTTCCCCCTTTGTTCCCATTCCTTTCCTCCCGCCCCTCCGCTTCCCCATTTTTCCACCTCCCCATTTTCCCCTTCTTTCCACCATCCTCTCCTTCTGCTCTCCCCCTCCTTACCCTCTTCTTTCCCCCCTTCTTTACCCTCTTCCTTCCCTCTCCTTTATTTCGCTTTTAAGTAACGAAAAATTGTAATGTTTATGTGAGGTGCAAATGTAACTTTGTAATCGCATACATTTCTATTGAATTACAAATTTATTTATACGGCTGTTATATCTGAAATACTAGATTGAAATTGCAGAATGTTTAAGTTTTCTGGTGCTGTACAGACTAAACACTAATAGGGTTCAAAATTTGAACCTTGTAAATCTGCTAGAAGTACCTTAGAATTTGTATGATCGGTGAGTAAGTGAGTGACAAAATTAAAGAACTTTGACTTGCAATAAATCTTTAACTATAAATTATAATTGACTGTAATTTGGAATATAATTAAGGTGTATTATGCCCTCTTGGTTACTGAAAATTCAGGCTTCTAGCTTCATCAGCAAATAAATGACAGGGGGTCGAAAATGACGCGAGTGGCTTCGAGAAAAGATGGTACGGCGTGCCTTTGTTTTGCTCGACTTGGCGGGGGCACGGCCGTGCCCCCAGATATAATGAAGACGTATTTTTTACGACAAGGGGAGACCAGGTAAGGTTTGGGTTAAATAAAACTATTTTAATGAATTTTATCGCGTATATTATCTCATTTGAGCTCCCGACATTTCGGAAGCTTTTCAGCGTTCCATGTTTACGGTTTGACTGAGAAAACATATATATTTCTATGTCAAAGTTATATTTTTTACAAACTACACACTTTCAGGAAACAAATAAAGGTGTATATACATGTGATACATGCCAGATGGGCCTAATCTGTAAAGACAGTTCCAAATGTAACAGGGCTTAATTATTTTTAACGGGGCTTAATCGCGTATAAATATGATTTATTTAATTACCTTTCGTTGGTAATTCTTCAAAGTTTCGGACGTCGCGTTACATCCGTAGTGTCGAAGGAACTTTGAGTTTTATTACTCATATTAATTCGCGATTAAGCACCGTTTTGTTGTGTGGTGATAATGAGTGAAGATCGTGTTAGTATAAATCAAAGTTTTTATTATCAAATTGGCCGACTAAATATAATTTTGATGTCGGTACACGACCGGCATCATACCTTTTCTTTGTAGACGAAACAAGCCTCATGAAACATTCAGGTTAAATTTATGTTTGTTCCTTATAAACATTTAATGAGCTCTTAAAACAAGCTTTTATTATCCCCGGAAAATTAATGGGTGCTTTAAGGGTATCTGCAGCATCGCATTGGGAAAACGAGTGAACCGATTTTAATTAAAGTATTTTTTTAGGGTTCCGTACTCAAAGGGTAAAACGGGACCGTATTACTAAGACTCCCCTGTCCGTCCGTCTAATTTGTATGAAATTATGAATATTATTGAACGATAAAAATTACAATATGATTATATTTCTGAACCTAACCTACAGTTTTCGTGTTTTGACTCATTTTGATAAAGCAGCTAAAGTTATTTTCTATTTGATCGTTTCCCCAAAATTAATTATCATTTGCGATACTTTTGCTATACGTTGCGCATGGGAAGTGACAAATTTGGCAAACATTTTTTTGGCATATAATTTATGACACAATAAAACAATTGCTTAGTAAAATCTTGACAAAGTGAAACTTTGCCAAATGATAATTTGACCAAATGAATAAAATACGAAATTATCTTTGCTAAAGATTAGTTTGGGAAATTAAACTATTGCGATAAGTTATTTGGGAAGTCAAATTTGGGAAAAATAATTTGCCAAACGGCAGTACATCCAAAAAATACTAAAAATAGTGTAATTCTCTATCTGTCTCGGTCTATATTAGTAACCAATATAAAATTATCGAACACCGCGTATATTTTGCTTGCAGGGCTCTGCTGGATTATCACAGATACGGCCGTTTGTAGCGTAAATTTTGTACGGAACTCTCGGTGCGCGAGTCCGCCTCGCACTTCACTGGGTTTTTTTGTTCAAATCGAGTGATTTAGCTATTATTCAACATAGGCTGACACATTCACAACCACGAGTCTGGTTAGCAGGCGCTCTGAAAAAAATCCGCTACGGGAACTTTGTGAGCTGCAGAAGCTTTATCAAACCTGCTCGCAAAATTTCACGAAAGTTATTTGAGAAATGCGAGCTGTAGAGCTGTAGAGGAACATAGCCGGACATGCGGAAGCATTTACAATAAAACCCGCCCAGTGCGAGTCGGACTCGCGCACCGAGGGTTCCGCACAATTTTTCACGTACCCTAACTTCATTACCCGGTTCTGGTTGAGTTAAGTTTGCACCTGATATATTAAGCATTGCATACAAATGAGGTGCAAACTAAACGCAACCGGGTTGTTCAAATATAGGTTTTTGAAAATTAAAAAAAAATAGCTAGTTAGAGACATGGTTATAATTTTCGTGTAATATATATGTTTGTTTATACAAATTGTAAAAAAAATCAAAAAAAAATCGACAAACTTCAGAGATAAAGAGCCCCCTCTTAACGATGTTTCTATATGAATATTTTCCTTAATAGAACCAAAATGTAATCACAATAAAAAAAATGTTAAAAACTGTGCACGTCAAGCCCTTTCATATGATACCCTATTTGTTCCAGTAGCTTGAATTTAAAGTTTTGCCCCCCCCTCCTATTCGTTGTTTTTACAGACAGACAGAGTCGCACCATAAGGGTCCTTTTTGTACCTGTTTGGTACGGAACCCTAAAACTAGCTCATATAAGGAATGTGTAACGCAACTTCTGGGTGTCAACTCACCGGCCGCGAGAACGCCGGAATACGAAACCCTTCGGCCAGAGCTCCGCCTTCATGGAAGCCAACAGATGAACCTGAAATGAATTTCACGAATTCGTGATTATTAAAGGTGGTATTCCGAGATGGGCTGCAGACCGCAACCGCAGTATGGAGCGGAAGTGCTGCGGCTCCACGGCCGCACTTCTCAGCACACGAAAAATTGAACCTTTTTACTTTAATATTAAGGTTCAATTTGGAGTGCAGCGGCACGTGCAGTTGCAGTCTGCAGCCCATCTCGGAATGCTACCTTATCACCTTTTAGGATTGCGTATCCAAAATGGCAAGAACCGTTTTTGCCAGTTTGGCTACGCAACCCTAAAATTGTACATTTTAACTGAAGGCTTAAATATTATCATAAATCGTGAGTTTCGCCGATAATCCTAGCGCCTTGATTATGTCGTTTGGCGATATCCTCGCTCGAACGGCTCCTTCAAGGATAATGGCCACTTAAATATGACGCCATGATGTAATGTTACACCACCAACTTTGGTTATAAAATATCTGGCTTTGAAGTGGCCTATTTTCTTATGTCTCGGTTTAAGTCTCTCTAAGCTCGGCCGAATTTCACCTTCCCATATATACGGAGTTTCGTTCTCATTTTAAAACTACGTATTGGATTGTAACGAAACTTTGCATATACAATGACATGAGGTATATATAGGCCTGTAATTAGTTTATATGGCTCCAGTTTATAAAACAAACGAAATACGTCAAAAACAAGTTTTGTATGAAAATCTTAAATTCACTGTATTTTTTTTACTATGGTATCTGAAGCTATACGAGTATAAACTAATTACAGGCCTGCTATTCTAAGTACAAAGTTTCACTGCAAACTAGCTAGTCGTTTTAAAATGAGAGCGTAACTACGTTTGTATGGAGAAATGAGTTTGCTGCGGACTCTTAAGCACTTGCCCTCTATTAACTAAAAAAAACCGGGCAAGTGCGAGTCGGACTCGCGCACCGAGGGTTCCGTAGAAATTTTTACTTACCCTAACTTTATTACCCGGTCTCGGTTGAGTTAAGTTTTCACCTGATATCTATATCATATGCATAAAATTTATGTACTTAAAATATTGTCAATAGTTTTTAACTTGTGTACTCAATCTTTTGAAAGTACTTATAAGTGTTGTCAATTAATTGTATAGTTGTTAATTAAGTAATCTGGTTTCACGGTGAATTGGTTCGCTGTAATACCATGTAAATAAATTGAATAATAATAAATAAATAAATATCATTGTATACAAATCAGGTGCAAACTTAACGCAACCGGGTTGTTCAAATAGGTTTTTTGCGAATTAAAAAAAAATTGGCTAGTTAGAGAAATGGCTATAATTTTCGTGTAATATTTATGTTAAATACAAATTGTGAAAATTTAAAAATTTTCGATTGGTAAACTTCGGAGTTACAGGGGGGTAATGGTTTTTTTCACATTTACCTTAACAAACAAACACTAATCACAATTAAAAATTTTTTTCGAAAATATTCAGGTTAAGCCCTTTCATATGATACCCCATTTCACCCAGTAGCTAGACTTTTAATTTTTACCCCCGCCCCCCTCATATTCGTCGTTTTTTTAGAATATAAAAATATACTTTTTAATATTTCCTGTGCAATACATGTGACCATGTTTATAAATATTCCAAATTTCTAATAGTCAGCAAAAGTAGTTTTTGAGATATGGTGCTTTAATAGTCTTACAGACATACAGACAGACAGACAGAGTCGCACCATAAGGGTTCCTTTTGTACCTTTTTGGTACGGAACCCTAAAAAGTACCAAGAGACTCAGAAATATTCATATTATACTAGAAGGTGGGCAACTTCGTTCGCGGAGGAATAAAAGTCATAACCCCACTTCTTTTGTCAGCGTAGTCGGATTAAAAGTATCCTATAACCTTCTGTAGATGTCCAGCCATATCCATGTACCAAAAAACCGATTTGGAGCGACGTAAACAAACGCAATACAAAAATAGTACATTACTTAGCAAGGGCTGTAAAAGAAAGAAAATTCAAAATCGAAGGTATTTGTAAATATGCGATAGAGGGCTTTCTTTTTTACTGGGCGTAGTGAGTACCCAAGTTTACGTCTTCACCTGGCCATAATGCGAGTTTGCCACAGCGTATGAGCACATGGTCTATGGTGCTTAAGTTTTTTTTGGAATCAGGCTAGTTCGGGAGACTCGGAAGTTTTGTCACCTTTCTTGAAGATAAATTTCTGTTGCCAATGATGACCTACGGAACTGAGACATTGTCGATCACAATGGAAGTCATAAGACACCTCATAGTCACGCAATGTGCAATGCAAAGGGCTATGCTTGGACTTTCGCTGCGTGATAGAATCAGACATGCATGAGGATCTCCAATGAAGAACAAAAGTAACTGCCATAGCACGCAGGATTGCATCGTTGAAGTGGCAATAGGCGGGCCATGTAGCCTGGAGAATGGATAGCCGTTGAGGCAGTAAAGTCATGGAGTGGCGACCATGCATAGGAAAGCGCAGCGTATGACGGCCCTGAACTAGGTCGGACGAGGCCGGATGAGCTAGTGAGGTTCGCGGGGAGTCGGTGGGAGCGATCTCCAGGATCGCATCCTGTGGTCAGCTATATGGAAACCGTATGTTCAGCAGTGGACGTCAGTGACGATAACCCGCAACCGACGAGCGTGTATGAAGAGAGGTATAGATAGAGGAGTGCAAAAGGACAGTAGGCAGAGATTGCCAAAGACTCTAGGCAATCTCTGCCTACCCCAGTGGGATATAGGCGAGAGTATATGTAACTATATGTCACGATAAGTTATCTTTAAATAATTGACAGATTCAGACCTTACTTTGCGGAATTACAAATTAGATTAATGGATTTTCATTCCTTTGCTTTTCCTCAAAATTGAGTCTCGGTTAGATGCGACAATAAATTGTATTCACGTGTGCATATTTTCATGCAGTTTCTACAAAACAATACTCATGCAAATACAACAGACCATTATCATCCACAAAAAAATACTCATGCATGCAATCACCATCAGACAGTATATTTTTTGAGGATTATCCTGTCTGGTGGAAGTTTGTTGTATATGTATGCGAATTTTTTCGTGGAAACTGCATGAAAATATGCGCATGTGAGCACAATTTGTTGTCACATCCAACCAAGACACTATTTAGCGGAAAATCATCGGAACTATAATCCATTAATCTAAGTTACCATTAGATTCTACAACTACGAGTATTTTTAACGAAAGTTGATCCAAAAACTTTCTACATTCGAGATTCTAGCTCGTTCAAAATGAAAAGTTCGCCATAGGCATCCTTTGATCTGTCTTCTCAAAACGACGGAGTAATCCGCGTTGCTCGATCCAGGCTGGTAAAAGTACGTAAAGTTAGTTGAAAAGTTGGCTGGAGTTATTCACGGGTCGCAGAGCGCCTGGCTGTGTACTCAGTAAACCAATTATATAATCGAAGTGTCACACTTAAGCGCCACATTTGGCTCAGTTGTTTGCACAACGGCTTACGAAGCTGGCGGTCCCGGGTTCGAATCTTGGCCAGGACGAGTGTTTGTATGATGAGCACGAATGAATCTACGGGCACCTTAGTATTGTCATAAAATTTAGTGAATTGGGTTATTAAAGGGCGTCCGCTACGATGAGCGATGATGAGCTCTGTGCACAAAACTGCACATGTTAGCGGAGGCCTAGAAGGTCACTGAATTGATTATTTTCGGTTTTATGATGTACATTAAGCCGTTGACCTCTGATGATCTCGTGAGGGTCGCGGGGAGTCGGTGGATGCTGTGTTCGCAGGATTGCACCCTGTGACGAACTATAGGTAAGGGGCGTATTTATTAAGGGTCCAACTAAGCTCTTGAAGTGGGCTCGTGTCTCACTTTTTCATTGTCGTTGTTGGAGGCATTTTTGACAGTAGCAGTCCTAAAGCGAATAACTTAGCACAACAACAAAGTAGATCCTGGCCTCCGCTCCAACGTCACTTTACGTTACATCTCTCAATACTAACCCAGTTCTAGCCGTTGTCGATACCGAGGTCGCTGAGATTTTTCTGAACTTCGTGAAGCGAATAACCTATAGTTTATTTCGTATGGCATAATTAAAAAGTAGATACAGAGGATCATAAATCTTACTCAAGAGAATTAATCCACTTGAGGGCTTCGTCGTTTAAATTGATCAGGTCCTCCTGAGACCCTCCGATGTATCGAGTAGATGGGCACACTTGGAAGATGTGGTGGATGGTCTGCTGTTCTGCACCACAATGACAGGCAGGGGAGTCCAGCCAGCCGCAACGATATTTATATAAGGCGCAGCGGCCATGACGGTGCGCAATCTATTTAGGTTGCACCAGGTTCGCCTCGGTTTACCATTATCATTAGCGTTGCCATCTTTAAAAATCATAAAGCCGGACTTACTCGTTAAACAACCCGGACTTTTTGGTCCTTAGGCCGAACGCTATGAAACAAAGGATCTTTGACGAAGATATCAAGTAAAACACATATTCAAAAGTCGGACTTTTGTGTCCCTAGTTCCTAGGTCCGTACGCTAACGAAAGCCGGACGGGCTGGACACAATTACATTTGGCCGGACAAGAGGCCAAAATGCCTAACGCTGTCTTGCTTTATCCGGACGGATGGATAGCAAATTAGCCTGGTCGATATTCTCCTTACCATTGCTTAAGGCGCTTTCGTATTTTTGGTAAAAAAAGCATCAGAAAAGGATTTTTGACGTTGTATTTCTAAGAAATAGAAGAGATATTTAAAAATCAGTATAGTTATTTGCATAAGTCAGTTCTTTGTTTTGTAAGTAGCGATAGCGGTCTCAAAATTTAGAAGCACTGAATATTTTAACTAAATTTACCCGATTACCGACAGTAGTTTTCTGAAGACCGCGCGAAGGCGTAAGTTTGAGCCCTTGAAATTTTATGATGATGTCATATAAAAACACAGTTGTTCCAATATTTTCCCAATTAAAATCGACCCTTATTTTATATCTTACGCAGAAGGTGCTCCCATATAGCCATTTTCGGTCGCAGAATCTTCAAAGCAGTTACAAAGTCACAATAGTTTCGTAACTGTTACGGCACATTGCAACTGTGGTGGGTTTTGGTTTCTACGTGTAGTAACAGTTAAAACACAATGCCACCACTAAGCCACTAGTAACTGTGTGTTGTTGCTGTGTCCACACATAACAGAAACATTTGTGTGTACACGTTTTTATACACTTTGCGTTTAGTTTGTGACTAGTGTTCAAACTTGGAATATTGTGTAGTAACAGTGTTGTAACTCTGTCACCAAAAGCATACGCGAAATGAAGTAATACTACATCAATGTGAACTTGTAACGGTAAATGACAATAAAAAGGCTTCATACAAACCAAATTTAGCTAAACGGATTTCAACTATCTTTGGTACACGGGTAGCTGCGTAATGCGTATCTCCAGATATGTTATAGGATACTTTTTACCCGACTATGCTAAAGAAAAAAAAGAGGGGTTATGACTTTTTCTCCTCCACGAACGACGTTGCGGGCGCCTTCTAGTTAAGTAATATAAATTGTGTTTAATCATGTGTGAGCCAAACGAAAGGAATACTGTATACCTTCTCTAAGTGCATTTCCATTTGAAAGTATGTTATTTAGAATTAAAAACTACTAAGAAAAGCTAATCAACCATTGGATTAAGTAGCGAATCGCATACAGGAATTAACAAAGGTAAATGTAGACTGTAAATGCTTGACTACAGTCATATTCTGTAGTCAAATACGAAAACTTACTAGAAACAGGTGAAAAAGTATTTACTACTATCAAGATTAGTGAAAATTACTAGTAATCAAAAACATTAAGGACAAGTGGTTTTAACCACCGATAATAATAACATAAAGATCAAATTGACTACTTGTGTTAAGGGAAAAATAAAAATCTTTGGTAGAAAAATAAAAATCAAATGTATTTTTTTGACCTACCATTCAAATATTCACATATCAATATAAATGCAACGCCACTCAAGTACGAAACTCGAATTAAAACAATACGATTTACAACATGTTAAAATCATCTCTCATATTTATGGTTTGCAACATCCAAATGGTATTTTTTCCAATATAAACAACATTGGGGGTCAAAATAGTTTACATAAAAATATATTCAAGAAAAACTTAAACATTCCATAACAACAACAGTAATCAGATAAATCGTGTTGGTAATTGTTTGCAGATGTTTGCTTCTTGTTTGTAATGTAAGAGATGGTTTTTGATCCGGCGACGATGAAAACGGCGTATGTTGGGTGTCCGTGAAAGTTTGATTATCATTAGCGTTGCCATCTTTAAAAATCATAAAGCCGGACTTACTCGTTAAACAACCCGGACTTTTTGGTCCTTAGGCCGAACGCTATGAAACAAAGGATCTTTGACGAAGATATCAAGTAAAACACATATTCAAAAGTCGGACTTTTGTGTCCCTAGTTCCTAGGTCCGTACGCTAACGAAAGCCGGACGGGCTGGACACAATTACATTTGGCCGGACAAGAGGCCAAAATGCCTAACGCTGTCTTGCTTTATCCGGACGGATGGATAGCAAATTAGCCTGGTCGATATTCTCCTTACCATTGCTTAAGGCGCTTTCGTATTTTTGGTAAAAAAAGCATCAGAAAAGGATTTTTGACGTTGTATTTCTAAGAAATAGAAGAGATATTTAAAAATCAGTATAGTTATTTGCATAAGTCAGTTCTTTGTTTTGTAAGTAGCGATAGCGGTCTCAAAATTTAGAAGCACTGAATATTTTAACTAAATTTACCCGATTACCGACAGTAGTTTTCTGAAGACCGCGCGAAGGCGTAAGTTTGAGCCCTTGAAATTTTATGATGATGTCATATAAAAACACAGTTGTTCCAATATTTTCCCAATTAAAATCGACCCTTATTTTATATCTTACGCAGAAGGTGCTCCCATATAGCCATTTTCGGTCGCAGAATCTTCAAAGCAGTTACAAAGTCACAATAGTTTCGTAACTGTTACGGCACATTGCAACTGTGGTGGGTTTTGGTTTCTACGTGTAGTAACAGTTAAAACACAATGCCACCACTAAGCCACTAGTAACTGTGTGTTGTTGCTGTGTCCACACATAACAGAAACATTTGTGTGTACACGTTTTTATACACTTTGCGTTTAGTTTGTGACTAGTGTTCAAACTTGGAATATTGTGTAGTAACAGTGTTGTAACTCTGTCACCAAAAGCATACGCGAAATGAAGTAATACTACATCAATGTGAACTTGTAACGGTAAATGACAATAAAAAGGCTTCATACAAACCAAATTTAGCTAAACGGATTTCAACTATCTTTGGTACACGGGTAGCTGCGTAATGCGTATCTCCAGATATGTTATAGGATACTTTTTACCCGACTATGCTAAAGAAAAAAAAGAGGGGTTATGACTTTTTCTCCTCCACGAACGACGTTGCGGGCGCCTTCTAGTTAAGTAATATAAATTGTGTTTAATCATGTGTGAGCCAAACGAAAGGAATACTGTATACCTTCTCTAAGTGCATTTCCATTTGAAAGTATGTTATTTAGAATTAAAAACTACTAAGAAAAGCTAATCAACCATTGGATTAAGTAGCGAATCGCATACAGGAATTAACAAAGGTAAATGTAGACTGTAAATGCTTGACTACAGTCATATTCTGTAGTCAAATACGAAAACTTACTAGAAACAGGTGAAAAAGTATTTACTACTATCAAGATTAGTGAAAATTACTAGTAATCAAAAACATTAAGGACAAGTGGTTTTAACCACCGATAATAATAACATAAAGATCAAATTGACTACTTGTGTTAAGGGAAAAATAAAAATCTTTGGTAGAAAAATAAAAATCAAATGTATTTTTTTGACCTACCATTCAAATATTCACATATCAATATAAATGCAACGCCACTCAAGTACGAAACTCGAATTAAAACAATACGATTTACAACATGTTAAAATCATCTCTCATATTTATGGTTTGCAACATCCAAATGGTATTTTTTCCAATATAAACAACATTGGGGGTCAAAATAGTTTACATAAAAATATATTCAAGAAAAACTTAAACATTCCATAACAACAACAGTAATCAGATAAATCGTGTTGGTAATTGTTTGCAGATGTTTGCTTCTTGTTTGTAATGTAAGAGATGGTTTTTGATCCGGCGACGATGAAAACGGCGTATGTTGGGTGTCCGTGAAAGTTTGAGAATCTGAGTAAACAAAAGTACATGAAGCCATTTTGTAAATTAAGTAACTTTGTTACTACTTTAAGTTTAACGTCGAGTCGACACAATCTAGTAACTGTGTGACCACTTGTGACTGCAATGTTTTTCCGTCATTAAAACATATTTATATCATAATCAACAAGTTCTATAGTTTAATCTTGCTTTTATATGTATTATTTTTATTGCTAAAATAAGTATATTATTTTGTCCATGCAAGCTTCGGAGCTCTTTAGATGTATGGACTTATGCAAATAATGTAAAATATACACTACCATGCATTTCGCTAATTTAGCTTAATTATGTTTATATGGTGGCGCGTTAATAAATTTCAATAAATATAATAAAATTAGACGTTTATTTCCCCATTGAGATTTGAACATATAGGTAACCATTACGGGTTAACATGAAAAAGCAAATACTTACGTTGTCAAACAATGGCGTCTCTTCTTATTTAGTATTTAAAATCACTATATAAAATGAAGTTTACTTACGAAAAATTTCAACGAGTGCTGTCAAAATGAGTGAATGAAGGAACGATTTCTATGATGACTGGTTTTAATCTGGGAACATTGTTACCACAGAGCGAACCTGTGAGACTAAAAGTTGCTGTGACATTTATTCCCCAAATTTAGTAGCGGCGGAGTAACAAACACGGAACAGCGACCAAACGTGTTACTAGAATCAGTCTGTGTCAACACAATATGTGTCAATAATTTTCGTAACGGCTACCAAAAATGGCTATATAGGCCCGCAACTTCGTTCGCGGAGGAGAAAAGTCATAACCCATCTTTTTTTCAGCGTTGTGGGGAAAAAAGTATGCTATAACCATCCGGAGATAACCAGCAAACCAGCTACCCGTGTACTAATAGTACATGGTGCACCGTGGGTGGTAGAGAAGGAATTACAAACGAGAGTACATTGAAGGCCGAAGCCACAGGCTGAAAGCTTCAATGACTCGAGTTTGTAATTCCGGTACCGCCCGAGTAACACACAATGTTTTTCATCACACTTGTGAGGAAACTAATAAATTATTAAGTCAGAAAAAGCTTGTTACATTCAAGCGTCACAACACAGACTAATAAGAGATACTACGTATCAGACTGCCAACTCAGAAACAAATATTATTTGCACTAGGCAACTATATTTAATCTGTACGATTAGTGTTGACTGACTTTTTTTTTTTCTATTCGAGATTGCAATATGGCAAGGGATCGTAACGTATTCAGCCAAAGTGGTCTAGGTTCATTGAATGAGGTCTAATATTTAGAATGAATAGTTCCCGGCACGTAAATTTGTACACGTAACTTCAGTAATTGTGTTTACGTGATCAAATTATATGCTGAGAATTATACCTCAGTGGCAAAAAAATAAAACACACATTATTTGTTAAAAGATTTATTTTTCAATTTCTTTTTAAATTTGTCGTAAGCTTTCTTCTGTATTGCAAGTAATACGTCTGTCCCCTTTAATATTTTGTTGGTTGTGTTGCACCAATTCATAATTGTAAATAGGACAGTCAGAGCAATGAAATGACTGAGAATAGTTTTGTGCTCGGCGCAGTCAAATAAACAAAATGAATTCTTGGACATAATGTTTGCTAGTTCTTCGGGCGATAATTTTGCAAGATCATCACGATTTAAACACTTCAACCACTAAATATTTTCACAGAGCACGGGAAATGGTGTAAAATAGCGTCCTTTCGCAAAGTTCTACAAACACAGCACTATTAAAACATTTTGCAAAAAGCAAGACAGGATAAACACAAGGACATCACTCGATAACACATTACTTACTGCGACAGTGACAGAATGAATTTCGACAAATAATATATAGATGACAAGACGAGTGTATTGACAACCCAACAGCTAATCACAGTAGAGAAAAACGTCAGTCAACATTAAAAACAACATGGCGCTAACGTACGCGTTTTGTTATACGAAGATTACCAGCTGTGCGTCACAAGTCGCAACATTGTGCCATATAGTGTCATTTGTCAGAATCTCATTCCATAGATAACATAAACAAAGGTTTCGTTTTTTTTTCGTTCGTCCAACAAAGGTTTCGTTCCGAAACTATTTTTTAATTTTGTTGCATACAATCTTTTACTTAAATTAATAATTGTAAAATGGTATAAACAAGCTATATATTTAATTATTTAATGTATTTAACTATAGCGTCGACGTATATTTATTGATATTACATTGTGTAACTTAATAAAAGGGTATTGCAGTGGATAAATAAGAGTTTAATATACTGGACACAATCGGTATCGATGACAATACGGAACGTCATTAGTAATAACAATATATTCAAATATAAAAGGTGACAGAATGTTCTTATTATAAACAGTATAAACATGAAGGTTTTTTTTTTCATGGCTGAACGTCAGTCGCTGTTTTTTCAAATTATTGAAATATTTATAATTTCTAAATTTTCCTTCTGATTTTCTTAAAGATTAGAGTTATAGGGGTCGAGTTCATCGTCCTCCCCGGGTGCTCCCTCCCCTGGTGCTTTCATCACTGTCCAGGATACAGTCATCCGGGATCATATTGCCAGAGGGCGTAGACAGGAAGAGCAAAGGATTTCTGGAGGCGAATCTTTTGGTAAAACTCGGTCCCAGTCAAGTTGCCGCCCCCGAGCTGAGCTCCCTGACACAAATATCAAACGGTCGGAATCAGGTATTGTGCTTAATAACTCCTTTTCTGGGCTTCCACTGGGACAGGATTCCCAAGACTCAGAGCTAGCTCTTGGACAGGGCTCCAGTTGGCAGGATGCTGTGTCACAGGTGACCCCTCCTGTCCATTTACAGACCTCTCCCCCAGCTTCAGCGAATTCAACTCCACAGTTGTCTTTCTCATTAGCTTCTTCTGAAAGGGTCCGATATGAGCAGTCTGATCCCGGTCCATATACGGTGCATGTCCAGTATGACAGCCAGTCCCCAGGGGCCACGCTGCACCCTGTTTCATTTGGACAATTTCTACATCGCCACCATCGAGAATTCTCTAATGTCGTCGATGGCTCAGTAAAGGGACTAGGCCGCAACAGGGTGTCGGTAAGTTTCCACGGCTATCAGGACGCGAATGATTTCCTTTTATCTCCGACGCTCAATAACAAGAAATTGAAGGCTTTTATCAAATCTTTCAATGTTACCAGAGTGGGGGTGGTAAAGGGGATTCCCACAGATTGGTCGCCGGAAGATATTGTCAGTTATGTGAAAGTTCCAGAGGGCTGTGGGCGAATCATTAAATCGAGACGTCTTAATTTAAAAAAAACTGACTATGAGTCTAGTTCCTTCAAGTGGATGCGTTCGGAGACGGTCCTCCTGACTTTTGATGGCCAGGTTCTTCCTTCAAGAGTTTTCGCCTGCTTTAATTCGCTAAAGGTTGAGCTCTACACGTTTCCGACAATACAATGTTTCCGCTGCTGCAGTTTTGGCCATATGAAGATCAAATGCCGCTCGTCTCCGCGGTGCTTCCGCTGCGGACAGGAACATCTGGGCGACACTTGCGTTAATGATAATGATACTCCCTCATGTATTAATTGCAAAGGTAAGGTGGGCCATTTGGCGACTAGTAAATCCTGTCCCGAATTTCAGAGGCAGTGTAAAATTAAAAAGTCTAATAAGGCTGAGAGTAACGTATCGTACGCTGAAGCTGATAAGCTCCACCCTGTCCTCAACAAATCATATGCAACGGTAGCGGCTTCTTCCCCCCCTTCTCTTAAAAGTAGTTTTCGTAAGTCGGTTTACTTAAAATCGCGTCCCCCCCCCC
This sequence comes from Hedya salicella, assembly GCA_905404275.2. Taxonomy (NCBI): domain Eukaryota; kingdom Metazoa; phylum Arthropoda; class Insecta; order Lepidoptera; family Tortricidae; genus Hedya; species Hedya salicella. The sequence continues at coordinate 22,286,991 of FR990107.1, read as the reverse complement.
TCGGAGTGATTTTAACAGAGAAGCTCATATGGCTCTTGTGAATAATAACCTGTCATGGGCCGGAAATGGTACGGCCCTCAACAACCCTCATGCTTCGGCTTCTGAAAATTCCCTGGCTATTATCGTTAAACTTCTCTCCGTTCTTTCCAAAGTGCTTTCTTCCCCGCATAAAGATTTGATATCCCACGTTGCCCCTCTCCTTTCCTCATTTGTATCTTACTTGGACCAAAAAAAAAACAAAAAAACATGAAGGTTTACCAGTGTATAATTCAAATTTGCTGTTTTTGACTAGTTCCGTTCGGTTCCGTTCTAAACCTGGCATATTAGAGTAGTGAATGCAGTCAAAAAATAATTTAATAAAAGTCATTACGCCCATGGCGTATAAAAAGCCCACGATTTTAATTAAGACCTTATCGCTCGTTTTGCCTGCGTGTAATGACACCGTTTACGAACAAGTGTGATGAAAAAATACTTAAAATCGGTTTAGCCGATTTGTGTAAGATTGTCCCTGATATTTATCTATTTATTATTTATATTAAAACTAGATTTGGGTTTTTGTATATACCAACATCTACCTCCTAGTAAGTCAATAATTTAATTTAACCCTAGAACGCAAACATGAAACTATTTGTTTAGTGCTACGCAATTTCAAGTTAAAGTTACTCAATACTTCAAGACTCAGTTGCTAAGTAACGAAACTGTCTCCCGACTCCCGACCTCACAGCGAGGTCAAGTCGCAGTTCTCAGCTTAACATAAAAGTTACAAAGTTACAATTGAAGCATATTTCATTAAGTTGAAGCCAAGTGTTACTCAAAGGAAACGGCATTATTTATGAAACAAAAGGAATACTTAATGCTCGAGAAAATGCTAAACGACGCTGTTCGTCTTTCCATTGTGTTAATGAAAAAGGTTAATTACATGGATAAAAAGTTCATTATTTTCTTCTTTTTTTTTACGTTTTTTATCTTTTCAACGACCACCCAAGTACACACACAAGCTGTATAGGGGCTTGTACAGCTATTAAACAGCCAGTTTGAGCGTTCTGATCTGAGGGCTCTAATACTGCTTTAAACCCCTTTCATGACGCGACCCAGTTTAATAGAATAGTTATTTGTTATGCAAAGCCGCAACGTTTGTTGTTCGGCGCGAGTGCCTGAATTGAAAGCCGAGTAAGCGAAGGAATCTAAAAATTATCTATGAGCCGAGCGAGTTGTTCTAATACAGATTCCTGAGCGTAACGAGGCTTTCAAGGCATGAGAAGCCAAATAAATTTGCAGCCACGGAAGTTTTTCGAGCTTGTGAGGTGAAAATATATTTTTACCTCAGTCGCGGCGAAAAGCTCCATTTACAGCGCTAAAGCTGCGTGGAAAAGTTAGTATTATCCACTAGCGTGGAAAAGTCATTTGAAGTTCGAATTTATATTTTTTTACATGTTTATTTGTTTGTCTTATTATGAGTGTGTCTCGTAGGTGCATTATCACTAGTTTTAAATTAAAATATAATCGGTTTGTTATAATTTCATAGTTGTTCTAATATCTCACTTTTCCTCGCTGTGGTAAGATGAAAAGTTATATGTTTCGCACGCTTCTCGTGCTTTGAAAGCACTCGTGCCAAATAACAACTTTGCAGCCTTGCATAACAAATAACTATCGCGACTCCCTTTTCTACACTGAGTCAAGTTAAATTATTAGCTTGATATTAAGCAGAAGTATACAATTTTATATCACGCTCAGTGTACTTTTCGGTTTATTTTTTGTTAAAAAGTTGTCGTATCTTTAACCGGCGTTGTAGCGACCGTAGAAATAAGTGTTACAGAGATAGAAATCCTATACAATTGGATGATTTTGTTTTTTTTTCACGGATAATGGAGGTTCAGGTACAAATACAAATACTCTTTATTGCACACCTCAGATACCCAGAAATACAGAACATGACAGTAACATTCGAATTAGCAGAGGTAAACAACAGGCGGTCTTTTCGCTAAATAGCGATTTCTTCCAGACAACCCTTGGGTAGCGGAGTGTTTGAAAGACAACAATTTTAGTTGAGTAGGTGGCGAGAAACAGTTATGAAGCAAAACAAAAAAGTCATATAGACACATGTATACGCAATAAACATACACACATACGGTTGCGTAAATAAACACATAAATACTTATACATAATAAATATAACATATGCAAAGTAAATAAATAAATAACCATAACAGTGTCAGCCGCAAAGTTGAGAAAGTGATTTCAATAGCAGTGTGTTAAGGGAGAGACAGGTAATGTTTTTTAAGGTGTGATTTAAATGTTGCAAGGAACTTAGCACGCTTCAAGTCATGGGGTAGAGAGTTCCACAGTAGAGTTGCCAGGAATGTGAAAGAACTATTGAAAAATTTGGAGGATGAAGAGGGGACAGCAAAAAGGAAATTTTGAGCGGACCTAACAGATCGCAAATAACTGAAACGCTCTTTAAGGTAGCGGGGAGTTGCGTGATTAAAAAGTACGCTATACAGAAGAGACAGGATATGAGAGTTACGACGAGAGCGGATTGGAAGCCAATTAAGCTGAGACCTGAAGATCGAAACATTGTCATACTTGCGTAACCCAAATATGAACCGAATGCAGATGTTTTGGATGCGCTCAAGCTTATTGAGCTGTTCTTCTGTGAGGTCAAGATAGGAAATATCAGCATAATCCAAAATAGGGAGAAGTAATGTTTGAGAAAGCGCAATTTTAGTGGCGATGGGGAGAAAATTACTAAGTCTTTGTATGAGAGCCTACTGCCGCAAACATCTTCCTGCTAACCACATTAACCTGTGGCACCCAAGATAAAGTGCGATCGAAGATAATACCGAGGTTCTTGACTTGCAGCGAAAAGGAATACGCCATTAAAGCATATGGGTAGGACATTATCGAAGTCAACCCTGGAGATCAGCTTAAAACTGCCAATAATTATAGCTTGAGTCTTAGCAGGATTAACCTTAAGACCAAACCTACGACTCCAGTTTAGGATGTGCTCCAAATCGTTATTTACTTCACTTATAACAGACGCAAGATCACCGAGTACCCCCTGCGAATAAATTTGAAGATCGTCAGCATAAAGGTGATAATGTGATGAAAGGTTATGCGAAAAAGAATTTATAAAATTGAAAACAGCAAAGGGGACAGCACTCCACCCTGAGGAACCCCGGCCAGCGTGCTGCACCAAGAGGAACAGGAATCATCCCCCTTAATTCATTGCCGACGATCATTTAAGTAACTACGAACCCAGTCAATTACCGCAGGAGATATGTTAAGAGAACGTAGTATTCCAAGTAATATATCAAAATCAACAGTGTTGAACGCATTGCTAAAATTAAGCAGCGTTAACACTGTTAATTTCCGATTGTCCATGCCTGCCCGAATGTCATCTGTAATTTTAACGAGTGCGGTCGCCGTACTATGACCAGGACGGAAGCCAGAGTGAAATGGATTCAGAAGATCATTCCTATTTAAATAGGACGTCAACTTTTGCTGTACCAGTCGTTCAAGTACTTTAGAAAGAAATGGGAGGATGGAGATTGGACGATAATCAGAAAAGGAGGAAGGGCAATTTTTTTATATATTGGATCAATATTTGCATCCTTCCAAAGTGTCGGGAAAACACCAGAGGAGATAGAACTGTTAACGATGCTGGAAATTATGGGAACAAGTAGGTCAAGGAGGGGAAGGATCATATTACGACTAACGCAATCAGTACCAACAGCATTAGAGGTTATGGATAATATGTTCTTCTTAACATCACTGTCAGTAAATTGCACAAAATAAAAAGGCAGCGAGTCTGGAGTGGAAAGTGATGATAGAAATTCAAGAGTATTGACTTTAGCAGGGCCACTAAATGTAGCAGAAGTGGAGAAATGTTGATTAAGTAGATCGAAATTAACATCATTGGTACAAGAATTTTGACGAGACTTTCCAACTCCGACTGGTTTGAGAAATTTCCAGACTTTCGCAGGGTCCCCATGCTCCACGGACTGGTGGATGTGGTGTCTTTGAGCGTCACGGCAAATAGTACTGCAGCGATTGCGCAATACATGATAGCGGTCTTTATTCTACTTAGGTACTTAAATAATCGGCGAATGGATGTTCTGGTAATTAAGCAATCAGACAATAGACTTTTGGATAATTAGACATTCGGAGAATGGACGTTCGGTAGACATTCGGAATGGACATTTAGGGAATTGGACCTAATGGACCGAACCGTATCAAACGGAGATTTAAAATATTTGTCGAAAAATGATAGTCAGAGGGGCTTTGGTACTTATTTATTCTTTACAGATGGCACCTTCCTCCTATTCCGCCAATCCAAGGTATGCCGTGCCAATGGATGGGTGGATAGAGGCGAGTCTAGTCGTTTAGCGTGCCTTATTGTCCTGGGACTCGTGATCACAGAATAAGGCTAAACCCTTACCTGGTATGCGGGGCTCTGCTGGGTTCGAATATTTTATCCCTAGCAGCTCGTAGGAACGCAATGAGTTTCAATAATTTCAAAAATCATAATGGCGGCGATGTGGTTTGCAACCCATCACGTCTCATTCCCAGCGAGAGCGAAGAGTGGGCTATGGAGAGCCGCTTTGTTACGTTAAATGTAAGGGGAGGAATTAATGACAAAATAGATGAAGTATGTCGGATAATAGATGCGAGAAATAGAGAGATTAATTAATGTTGATGAAGCGGCAGTTGCATGCCAGGACTGTAGCAAGTGGAAGGAGGTAGTCTCTGCCTGTAATGGGAAAAAGGCGTGATTTTATTTATGTAAGTATGTATGTACAGATGGCGCAAGACTTTAAAATACAACTATAAACAAACTATAATATGAATCAGCGTAGAGACATGTTCACGGTTTAGCAGCTGTCAGCAGAGTAATTTTCTAAACAAAATAAAGATCTGCTGTCATAAGTTTAAGCCAGGCTTGAATCTAGAACTTCAACCATAACCTATTCTTCCGTCGATTGCCAGCCTCATTTCACAATTTAGAATAAATTAATGGAACCGCAACTCCCCCAGAGGCACCACTCACACGTTTAAATATGCTGTAGAATACATGTGCTCGTTAGTATAAAATGGATTGCAAAACAGCCCTCACTTTGTAACAGATTATGTATACGCAAACAGGACCCTTCTCGGGCGCAATCTGGTTCGGTGAAGGTTTCAAAAGGGTTTTATTTGCTCACGCTCCGCCCAAGAGGTTTATTTGCATTATGGATAACTATTTACTGCTTACACCTTTATCTGGCTAGCCTTTGTACTAAACTGAATGTTGTGGTAAGTAAGTTTAAGCTTGTACGTATAAGAAGAGAGGGTAAGAGAAAAATCTCTCGGCAGGCGGGTTATGCCTGGGAACCAAAGTCCAATGACAGTTGGTCGGAATATATAAACTAAACACCGAAAATCGTAAAAACCTGTTACTAAAAAATTTACACGAATTTTTGTAATAGCCACACACAATTTTCTATCGAATGCCACAATGACAGTTTAGTAAATTAAAAAGTAGCATATTCCGCGAGAGTTCCATTTTCGATTTCATAAATTCTTTTTTATTTTTTTATGGTAAGCGGCCAGTTCCAGAAACAAAAAACAAATGACAGTCTAACTAACATATTCCCAAAGAGTTCCATTTTCGAATTTCATAATTGTTTTTTTTATTTTTTATCGTTACCAGCCAGTTCCAGAAGCTTTCAATGTCCCACGTATTAGTGGAATAGTCATATATATATGCCTCCTTGCCTTCACCTTCAAGTGAACTGTAATAAACTCAAATCATGTCCAGGTCAAACCGGGTGTAACAAATGTTCCAATAAACCTTTATCCTTTGCCGAACCTTACAGAGGAAAAACGTAACAAGTTTTTATGTTCACCTAACATCCTTTATACATTTTTACATCAAAGCCACGGGGCGTACATTTTGGGGGTTTGCGATCATCTTTTCAGCCACAAAGTAAGTTTAGCAGTATTGTACTAATATTTTTTTCTGTGTCCGCGATTATTACTAATTTAAATAACACAATTTTAACAGATTATATCGTGTATAATCTAACAACCTACCTACCTAAGTAATACATTGTAGCTTTGACAGAAAAAAGGGTATCTTTTCTCAGTCAACCCGTGAACTCAAATGAGATAATAATATACGCAATGTTATCCGTTAAAATTGTTTTATTTAAATGAGTACTGTACTATTGTATCTTGATCTTTCTTTATCTTGTTAATTTTAAAAAGACTTTATTTATGTTACTATTCACTTTTTCAAGTAAAAGTTCAACTTTACTGTGTCGACTGTGTCTGTGCTAATTTCTACTATAATGTGTAATGTTAGTTTTAAGGCTATAGCTATACACTTTCAGGGTCCATGTAATTTTGTAAGAACTTGTTACCGTGGTGTAATAAACGTTATGATTATCTCGACAATATCTTATAAAAAAATGGCGCATCCCAATTGAAAAATGTTGGGATGAAAGTGTTAAAATGAAGCTACTGTCAACTACTTGACTGTGTTGCAACCACTTATCGAAGATTTATTCCGCAATATGCGGCTCCATACATTTTATGGGGTCCTTTGTAAGAAAGGTCGCGCGAGGGCTGATCAACTAGGTTACTAAATGTTTACATTGAAGGTCAAATCGTGCTGTCCTTCTCACTCAAATCCTGCGGACGTGTGCAGATTTCGTGTACCCGTTTCAGCGGCAACGGTTTTCTAGCCCGTTCGGTACGTGTAATTACGCTCAATTAAGATACGTGTATCTGTATACACCAACCGGCCCGGGCGGGTCTGTCCGACGAGTATTCAATACCCGAGCGGAGCCAAGACTCGCGGATCCGGACACCAACGCAGATACGGCAACGTAAAGGTGCGTCCACATTTGTATCATTTGCCCGATCAGATCTTCGTCCCGTGGCATGATTGCGTGGGACGATCACGCGTTTGGACGTTGCGCCGATCCGATCGCTCGAAATCCATGTTGATACGCGTATCACACACTTAAATCGGAGAAGCGCGGCGTAATCGCCGCGCCGACAGTAAACGTCCAAGCAGCGCGATACGCAGTCATGCCACGCCACGGTGATCGGATACGAGCAAATGATACATGTGTGGACGCACCTTGACTTGGCATGTTCATGTACTTCGGGACCTTGGTAACGCTGGGGTTAAGAACACCGGGCTGCGGTTCGGCGTGCAGCACCGTATATCAGGAGCTCTAGTATCAACTGCCAACATATCAATGGACTTCAACATAGCTGACCCCAATTTTTCTGATTTCTTTCAGTTTCTGACTTATAAGTTCTTAAACTAATCACATTTGGGTACCACATTGAATAACAAAATTGAAGTGCATTACATTTTTTAAAAGTTCGTATTGAGAACCAGATTTCCAAGTTTCTATATTAACATAGATACGGGTGATCAAAGTTAGCCAAAGTTTCTTATAATGTAAAGAATAGCATAACATTTTTTACCATCGTTTCTATGTTAGTCATACTGATCACTCATCAATATCAACGTTTCATGGAAAACCTACGATCCCCGCCGCCTCACCCCTCCCCCAAACGTGATGATGTCCCATTATGATATAAGAAACTTAGCTTCTGCCAGCGACAGTCCACCTTAGATTTGTTTACGTATATGTTATAGGATCATAGTATTTTTCGGGATAAAAGTAGCCTATGTCTTTTCTAGGCCTTAAGCTTTCTATATGTCAAATTTCATCTTAATCGGTTCAGTAGTTTAGCCGTGAAAAGTAACATATGTGATTGTTTCACGCCGCCGCCGATCTTTTTGATCGGCGTTAAGTCTGACTAATATAATTCTTATTGTTATTGTCGTCGAGTATAGATGTTTGTGTTACCTTAAGTAAAAAAATGCCAACAGAATGCCATGAAATATTTCACTAACATCATGTCATCATGTCGATTTCTCTGAGCAATGCTTATTGTTCAAGTTGCTGGATAATTTATATTCTAAATCGTATGCTCTTTGATTCAATAAAATCTGAGCTTCTAATAAGACTGAATCTTGACGAAAATTTCCAAGTTTCCAATCAAATCAAATAATTTTATGTCTGTCTGTCTATGTCAGTAACTAATATAAAATTATCGAACACCGCGTACATTTTGCTTACGAGTAGGGCTCTGCTGACATTGGATTTTCATAGACTCGGCCATTTGTAGCGTATATTTTGTACGGAACCCTCGGTGTGCGAGTCCGACTCGCACTTGGCCGGTTATTTCTGTTAGCGATATAAATATACGTTAGGTACTCAGAAGTCCACATCCACTAAATCCTTTTGACATTTTCCTTTCGTAGAAACGGTACCAGCGTGTTCATCCATTTGTAGGGTGAGGTGCTTGAAAATAATTAACTAATGAATTTTGTAAAGTTAGATCAAAGTCAAGTGAGTCACTATTCAAAATTGGATTAATTTCCAAGTAAATGCCAAAATAGAAAGAACCTTTCGATGAAATTGCTCTTAAATTGGTCTAAAGCTGCGACAGAAAGAGGACTATGTGTTTTGAGAGTATGTATGTACTACTAGAAAGAAGGTGCCCGCAATTTCGTTCGCTGAGGAGAAAAAGTCATAACCATCTTTTTTTGAAGTCGGTTAAAAATGACATGCATGAAATGAGGACATGTAATAGAGTCTCTCTAACGCTCGGAACTCTAAAAATAATAAAGGTAACAAACACTTTTTTTTAATTAAACGTAAAGATACATTTATTCCAAATTTTCTTTTTAAAAACTCTGTCATATCAATCGGAGCGATCGGAAACTAATTAAAACAATGCTCTTAACGACCAGTTATTATCTTTAATTGACTATCAAAGAAACGCATTTGATTACTGATTCTGACTAAGTATACTTACGAATGGCTTCAAAAAGGGCAGGAGTTTGGGCATGAATATTTCATCTTCACGGATGAAAATGAGCAGCTGTTACAAAACTTCATAATACCGGGGAGCAAAAAGGTTCCGTAGTCAAACCGTACCAAACGGAACTCTATTACTAAACCCACGCTGCCTATCTGTCTGGTTTGTTTGTCTCACTGTTACATGGCTCTCACTCTTGGAGCGTAATAACATATACAGGATGACTCTTAAGTCGTTGACAGAAATATTAATTATCGATGTACGCTGATTTTGAATATCTTGCTTAATTGGCAATTAAATTATTAAATATTATCTTTAACCGTCAAAAGCCTTTCTGCGTATACTATAAAACTTGTGTTCCCAAGCTCAAATGAGATAATATACGCGATATAATCCGTTTAAGTTGTTTTGTTTAAATTTTAGTGACTTGTCATTCACGTGTAAAATGCCTAAAAAAAATGAAGGGTAATCATGAGTTATAATTAAATAACATGAAAAAATTTTTTTTGCCGCAAAAGGATTACGCTACCTCTTTACCTTAATAAATTATTACTCTTAAGCAGCTGTCGGGCAGGTTACGACTTAGACAAAAAAAATGTTCATGGCTTAGGAGTCACCCTGTAGTCGTGACTACAGGGTGACATGACAACAAATAATAAAAATAAAGCATAGTTCTCTCGGCGTTTATTGCAATGGTACGGAGCCCTCATGCAGTAATTCGACTTGCACTTGACCGGTTTTGAGGAAAACAATATTTCCATTACTACCCGACTTCAAAATTCTGTTCTTCAAAAGTTTGAATTGGAACAAAAGCATTGATTTCAATTGGGTACGATCGACCAAAAAATTGGTGTGCCACATTTCGACTATTTCATGTTCATTAAGGTTTGAAAATGGTAGACCAATTTCTTGGCCAACCGTATATAAAGTTTTCTAAATGTGTGCTTATTGTGTTTAATAACCGACTCCCAAAAAAGGAGGTTCTCAATTCGTTGGAATGCTTTTTTTTATGGGTGTTCACCGATTACTCGAAGACTATTTGACCGAATTCAACTTTTTTTTTTGTTTTTCTTGATAGCGCACGATGCCAGAACTCGTAATGTATAAATGAATAAAAAAAATAAAAAAGCCTTTTATTCCACTTCATTTAAAAAAAAGATATTTAAATCAGTATAATTTACAATATTTTATTCTGTTTCCGCGATTATTACTCATTTAAATAAAACAATTTAAAAGATTATATCGCGTATATTACCACATTTGAGTTCCCGACGTTTCGGAAGCTTTTCAGCTTTCCATGGTCACAGGAAGACTGAGAAAAAAAATCTGCATAGTTAACTAATTTTTATTTTTGTCATTGTTCTGTTTGTTACTTTATCTTTGTTCTGTTTACGATTTTTATGTATACTGTTTAAGCTGATGGCTTTGTTGCTAATGCTTTCAATAAATGAAAATAAAAAACTAATTTGACATTAGTGCAGTTGCGAATGAGCTGCCAAAAGATTGTTGCCATCGCCACGGACAGGAAGCAGTGGAAAACTGAAGTTGAGGCCCTATATGCTCCTCGAGGAGTTAACACGTTCACTACGGCATCGGGTCGAATATATCCGATGAAGAACTTTCCTCCGGTGCGGGGGAGAAATTGCTGTTCCTACCGTTGGTGCGGGACAGATATCTCCGAATATTGCAGGAATAAAAAAGGGACAGTTAGTGTTTTATCAATGTTGGCGTTTTACGTAATAAAAACTCACCGGATCTTTTCGACCCCATGACGACCAGAGAGAGACTGTTTTCATCTAGTACGGCCACCGGGTCTTAAGGACCCGATGCCCGATGACTCGATAGCCGTACTGGATGAAAGTCTAGTTGAGCTAGTGACGTCCACGTGTGTAGGTGGTTGTTAATTACAGTGACTTACGAGTAATACGAGATAAGGTGATTTATCGATCATTAAGCGGTCGCGGGAAATGTTATTTGTGTGACAAAAATAAAAATGAACATGAAACTGTGAAAAACAATTGGATATACGTACCAGAAATATTATAATTGGTAAGCGAAATATTTCAAAGCGAAATATTGCCACAAATAATATTTACACTAGCCCATCGACTGGCCAGACACTCCAAATACTGCAAAATGCAGCCCCTCCCACTCCGTCAACCATTAACCCTCTCATTCGACATGTGCAAATATTACAAAAAAAAAAAAAATCGCAGTCACTGCTACCCCAATCAATACGAATCATTATCCTACAAGCATTGAGATTTGATAAGATGATTCAAAAAGTTGTCATAAATAATATTAAAAGTATAATTCAAAATTTTATGTATCTGATATTTTATTTCTAGCCCTTGGTTTCGGAATCACACGAACCATTAACCCGGCCCCGAGGACGATAGAGTCTCCTTCTCTAACCTCCATCGGAGTAATTCCTGTCCGGCGCGTCCAAGTCGGGGGAGTGGGCACTCCACACTTCAGTAGGCCGGAGTGTGATGGTGGCTGAGTTCGGCAGGGACCCAGTTCCACGGGGTTTACCGTGGAACCCATGCCCAGGGTTACGGGTGAAGACCTTAACGGGAACATCGGCGAAGAAGATGGACTTCGGTACGGCGCATGTTCGCGGATGAGGCAGCGGATCTGGAGTACCGTAGGCAACAGTAAGGTCCTACCTGAACAAGTCGGCAACTTCTGCAACCTAATCGGTACCTCATGTAGTGACGCTTCATTCCTGTGGACTAAGCCGACGCGGTCGAGAGGGGGTCACGAATTCTGGGCAAGTTCGTGTCTTCAAATGTTGCGTCCCAGGCGATGCAACGTCTGTCTGTGGAGAGACCACTCCACCTGCACCTGAAAAGGTGTAGTCACAACACGGGGAGTCGCTGTCACCGGTTATAAATCTGCGCTAATGGGCGTCTGCGCGGGCGCCAGGGGTGACTCTCGTCGGTGGGATAGTCCATTGCGGCTAATTGACCAGTTATCGCCCGCCTCAAGCCAGGCAGCCCCTGGCCAGTAAGGTACCGGTCCGTCCCTCATCTTGCACTTCTATAGGTGTGTGAAGCAGCAGGCATGTCACAGTGTCTAACAATGATGAGAGCAAAATGCACCTAAAAACACAAAGAATACAAGGAAATATAATTTACACAAAACCAAAAATGACAACCTTACAAGATTTGCGACGCGGAATGTGAGGACCATGTTACCTGGTAATGAATCCCCATCTGACGGCATTCCGGAAATTCGAAAGACTGCTATAATAGATAGAGAACTACTACGTCTCCGCATAGATATAGCCGCCCTGCAGAAAACACGTCTATCCGACGAAGGCAGTCTACGCGAAACCAATTACTCCTTCTTTTGGAAGAAGAAAGGTGACGGTGAAAGGCGTGAATACGGCGTTGGTATCGCAATTCATAACAGGCTTCTGCCCTGCATCGAACCTCCCACTAGTTTTTCGGAACGCTAAATGTCGCTGCGTGTAACAACGGTATCCGGTCCTATAATATTGATTTCGGCATTAAAAACCACCTCAGAAATAAAGGACAGCTTCTATGAACAGTTACGAAATTGCCTTGAAAAAGTCCGAAGATCAGACAAAATTCTACTATTGGGTGATTTTAATGCGAGAATTGGTAGCGCTGCTCAAAACTGGCCAGAGTGCATGGGGACTACATGGCGTTGGGAACATGAACGAGAATAGACAGCGTCTCATGGAATTATGTGCGACTTACTCCCTCTGTGTCACTAATACCTATTTCTGCCACAAGGCAATCCAGAAAGTGTCATGGAGACATCCGCGTTCGGGTCACTGGCACCAAAGTGACATTCACGATATTCTTAACACTCTTACTTACCACAGTGCAGACTGCGACACTGACCTTGGTAATGGTAATGGCTAAGACCCGACTTTTACCTAAAAAGATCCATTCAGCAAAGAAAAGCTCTCGCAGACAAACTCTTAACACCATGGCTATACGCGATGTGGAACTTTATGAGCAATTTGCGGCTAAGTTAGAGAGTGAACTCTCTCCCGAAGTACTGAATGCCGAGAAATGTGCTGAAGATATAAGGTCCGTTATAAAAGAAGCGCTAACAAGAACGGCTACTTTGATATACGGTAAAGCGCGGAAAACCGAAGCGGACTGGTTCTCTGAATATGAACATGAATTGCAGCCTCTTTTAGAGTACAAGTGAACCGCTCTTATGGACTTGTTAAGTGATCCGGCGGACAGGCAAAAGTAATCTGCTTACAAGACTGCAAAATCAGATTTTCAGCGTTCTTCTCGATACTTCGCGAATATGTATTGGGTGGAACTTTGCAGGTCAATCCAGTTATGTCGGGATAATGGTGATTTTCGTGGCATGTATCAGGGTATCAAGCGCGCTACAGGGCCAGTTATCAGGAAACGGGCAACAATTAAGGATCTGAACGGTGTTCCGATAACGGATAAAGGAAAGGTGCTGGAGAGGTGGGCGCAATATTATTCCCAACTATACTCTGAAGAAGTCAATATAAATACCGAGGCGCTGGATAACCTCCCTTCGTTCCAAACAGCAGTTGATTTGGATTCTTCTCCTTCTTACGAGGATCTTTGCAATGCACTCAACAGTCTGAAAATGGGTAAAAGCACCGGCCGCGATAGCTTGCCTGCAGAGCTGATACGTCTCGCGTGTCCCCTTTACGCTCTCCTTCAACGTTGCTGGAGCGAAGGCACTATACCACAAGACATGAAAGACGCAGACATAGTAACGCTGTATAAGGGAAGAGGTGATCGTGGAGATTGCAATAACTATAGAGGGATATGCCTATTGAGCATTGCTGGAAAAGCTTTTGCTAAGATTGTACTGAAAAGACTTGAAATTCTAGCCATACAAGTCTATCCAGAATCTCAATGTGGATTTCGTGCCGGTCGGTCTACGGACGATATGATATTCACTCTCCGTCAACTTCAAGAGAAGTGCCGTGAACACCGTGTACCGCTTTACATGGCCTTTGTTGACCTGAATAAGGCTTTCGAAACGGTGAGCCGCGATGGCCTCTAGGAGGTCCTGTGCCGTATCGGGTGTCCGCCAACTCTGCTCTCTTTGGTGATGGCCTTTCACGACGGCATGCACGCCTCTGTAATATTTGATGGTGAAACATACGAAGCCTTTGATGTAAATTAAAGTAAAAAAAAAAAAAAGTTAGGCAAGGCTGTGTGCTTGCACCGACGCTTTTTGGAATCTTCTTTTCGGCACTGCTCTTGGTAGCCTTCAAAGACCGCGACGTGGGAGTACATTTGCATACCAGGAAGGATGGGCGACTTTTTAATGTCAACCTTTTAAGGTCGTCCACTAAGCGCACTGACATTATCGCCAGAGAACTACTATATGCAGATGATGCTGCACTTGTTGCCCACTCGGAAGAAGAGCTCCAGGAGTTGATTAGTGGATTTAGCTATGCCTGTCAGCTATTTTCTATGAGCGTCAATATCAGGAAAACAGTGATTATGGTACAAGAAACGCACACAAAGCCCAATATCGTGCTTAATGGCTTTACTCTGCAAGTCGTTGATCACTTCTGTTACCTTGGTTCCACAACGACATCTACGCTCTCTAACAGCAAAGAAATAGATACACGCATAGGCAGAGCTTCTACTACGTTTGGCAGGCTTCAGGCCCGGGTTTGGCGTAACGATAAACTCACTATAACTACCAAAGTCCTCATGTACCAGACTTGCGTTCTCAGCACTCTCTTATACGCATCGGATACGTGGACTATTTACTCCAAACAAGAACGGCAACTGAACGCCTTTCATATGCGGTGCCTAAGATTTATTTTGGGAGTGACCTGGGAGGATCGAATGACCAATGAAACTGTGCTTTCTAGAACGGACTGCACCAGTATTATGGCAATGCTACAGCAAAGGCGACTGCGCTGGTTGGGTTTCGTTCACAGAATGGACCCTGAACGACTGCCGCGGCAAGTATTAATGGGCCAAATAGCGCATGCAAAGAGACCTGTAGGACGCCCGATGTTAAGATTTAAAGACTCTTGCAAGCGGGATATGGTAAGCTTTGGCATCGATACCGACAACTGGGAGCAACGTGCCGAAATGAGACCTGAGTGGCGCAGAGATCTGCGTGCTGGGATGGGGAAACACGACGAAGTCTGGTTAGACAAATTAAAACAGAAAAGGCTTCGCACTGCTAATGTGACCTCACTTTCTGATTCACATTTTACATGTGACAACTGCGGCAAGAAGTGCCGTGCAGCTATTGGTTTATATAGCCACAAGCGTAGATGTATCCGGGACAGCAACTAAAATTTTAATCGCAGACGCTGCAACAATCATCGGTCATGGATGCATTGGCCAATGATGATTTCTACTCCAACACTAAAAAAATATCGACAATGTTTACATTCAGTGCGGATATCGGGTCTATAAGATCCGACAGATTGTTCTTTGTTTTGAAATCAAACCAATAAGTGAATCTACCTGCGTTTTGAAGATTGGCTAGATTGTCTATGTAAGAATATGTAGATATAAATATATTTGCATGAATGGCTATAACTACGTGGATAATCACAATTAAACAAAAGTATACCCAACGGATCTATTAGACCCGTTAACACAGCAGAGTAAAGTTATACGTCGGATCTAAAAGACCCCATGTCGTACCTAGGTAAAGTCACAAAAATTCTCGTGCCGCCGTAGTGAACGTGTTAAAGGATCCAAGAAGAAAATAGAACCCTGTAACTAGAGATATGTGTAGATCGCAAGTGAGACAACTTTTACATCATTTAGTTTTTATCAGTCATTTGAAGTTCAAATATATTTTTTTTATATACAGTTTATTTGTTTTGATATGAGTGTGTTCATGATCAATTTTAAATGAAAAAATAATCGGTTTCTTATAATTTCGTAGCTTTTCCTACGTCTCACATTTTCCTCGCTATAGTGAGGTGAATAGTTGTGTGTTTCGCACGGCTGCAAAATTATTTGGCTTCTCGTGCCTTGAAAGCCTCGTTCAATTTTAGATTCATGGAAAAAGAGGGTTATGTTTTTTTTCTCCTCCGCTAACGCAGTACCTTCTAGTTGACTATAACCCGACAACTCCGTTCGTGACACTCTCATGATCTGAGGGCGACGGGGGGGAAGATGGGCGTCGTGCTCCGCCGCGCGCACACTTCATACCCACACCCGCGCTGTCGCCCCCGTCGCCGGCATATCATGAGAGTGTCACGAACGAACATGGGCTATAATCAAGTTTCATATTGGACTAATGTATATATAGACGTCCACCGTTTAATACGATAACTCTTCGGAACCCGTTGGAATCCGAGTTTTCCCGATATCAAAACATTGTTCACTACATCCGTATCAAGTATTTAACAGTGCCCTACCATGAGTTCGGCACGAGCGAGTATCGAGCGCTCGATGACGGTCTATCTCTTTAGCGTCTCCTTTGAGTAACACTGACTCTCGATACGAGATACTCGCTAGCGCCGATAGTAAACCCAGCTCATGGTAGGCACACAGACGGCTACTTGTCACAGATGGACAGGGTGCTACGCTGTGCGAATTAATTCTCCATTGCTGTACAATTTAAACTTTGGTTATAACGGATTTGCGTGGTTCGAGCACATGGAACTAATTTAGGATAAACATATCGGCCTTGCGTTCATCTGTGGTGATGATATGCAGATTCATCCGGATATTTCAGGCCATTTAGCTTTCCGTTAGCGAATTCGAATGGTTAGTATAATAGAATAATCGACCATTACTAATTTCGATAACCGATTATGAAATTAGTAACTACTAATGTTGATAATCGAATGTCAGCCAGTAATTGATTACTAATCGGAATATTATGTATTGCCGTTGGATATGTGGTTTTTATTTTGATTATCTGTTTCTTTACCATATTTAGTTGGTTGAAATTAAAGGTTGTATAATGTGTGACAGTAAAATAGATATAATATGATAAAGATGATGATGATATGAAATGAAATGTTAAGTAACTTTTTTTCTCAATTTTATGTCTATTAACTAAATTATATATTTTAATGATCCCAGGCATACCTATTTCAATCGTTATTGTATAAGTTACTAACACGCTGATGTTTGAAGGAAAATAACTGTTTCTTCAGTAACCAACCACCTCGTCACAGTAAATTGCACAACGAGTCGTACCGTTCGATTTATGGAACCTCTCCCCTCTTAGTAAACGTTATGTCCAGATTCATTCACAGTATCATTCATTCGCTACAAGTTTGGTAAGTCAAAGGAATGACCAGTGTAACGGCCCGGCCACGACATTGCGCGAATTGCGGCGCGGCAAGCGTTTTATCTGTTCATTGCGCGGTCGAGACGCGCAACGCACTGTCGCTAGTTGGGATCACACGCAATGAATCAGAAAAACCGCTGCCGCCGCCGCTCGATGTCGTGGACGATGGTCGTAAGCGTGACTCTTCCGCCATTCAATTTACTAAGCAGGGAGAGGTGCGCGTGCAGTGGTCGAATGTTCGCGCCGAATCGGGAATCATCGTTTTGACTCGGCGCTCAGCGTTTATAGTAATTAGAGAGAAGGATTCGTTAGTTGTGTCAAAGTCAACTCGGCACGACTCAGGCTGGCGTGGATTATTCGATTTATTAATGTACACTTACTACTAATATTCAAATTAGTCTACTAATTGGAATGATTACAATAATGGACTAATCGAATTAGCATTATTCGAACTCGCGCTTTGCTATTTTTCTGGAGTACCGTCTCGGTTTTGGGGCTCGTGCCCGAGGCCTCACAAGGGCTCCGAATGATCTGATACGACATTTTTTGCAGTTTACCGATATCGTAATTTACAAAGTGAATTTCTATACTAAGAAATTATATTCTTATAAATAAATACAAAAATCTAAATAATGGAAAACAATTACAAGACCGACTGGATTTGATGGTTCCAAATCCAGTCGCAGTAATGTCTTGTAATTGTACCTGTGAGGGTTTTTTTTTATCAAATATGTGTAAACAGGCAGTGGCAAAATCATATGTTAATTAACTATTGTGACATATACCTACAAGTCAAAGCGCAAAGAAAAATACGATTTCTTTCGCACGTGGTCACACCAGGACTCGAACCTGGTACCTCTTGGTTTCTACTGGGATGCTATGTGACTTTTTTGAATAATCTATACATATAATAAAGCTGAAGAGGGTCGAAAGTCTGTACATGGAAGATATTCCAAAAAAGTTTGGCCGGGGATACTTCAAATCGATAACAAAACACGTTCCAACAGTTTTTAGAATTTTTGTCTGTTTGTCTGTTTATCTGTTTGTCTGTTTATTTGTACGCGCATCACGTGAAAACGGCTGAACAGATTTTGATGCAAACTGTACTAATCGGTCGAAAAAATCTCCGGCCAGGTTAAAGTCTATAAAAATTCAACCCTTAAAAGCGGGGGTAGCTACTACTTTTGATTGAGTTAAGTTTGCACCTGAATCTAATATCGCTACTTAGGAAGGAGGTGCAATCTTCTTGTGTTATCGAGTACCTTGCTAAACTAACAGGTGGCGCTGAAATCAATACCTTTTTGCCAAATCCATACTCATATTATAAATGCGAAAGTGTGTCTGTCTGTATGTCTGTTACCTCTTCACGCTTAAACCGTTGAACCGATTTTGATGAAATTTGGTATGGAGATAGTTTGAGTCCCTGGTTTGAGGCTACTTTTTATCCCGGAAAAATACCCTTAATAAATAAATCGCGTTTATTTATCGCATGACAACTACCATCATAGTCCTGGACATTTGGTCTCCTCACTGTTCCACCATTGTCTAAAACGTCCATAAGTGGTCACTTTCGACACGGCGACCGGGTCATTCAACAGTTCACACATCTTGCACACATCTTCTTTGTCAGACGTTTCTTTGAACACGTAGTGGTTCCGCCATCTGGAAACAACACACAATATTTCAAATTTTCAAGTAATATTGTCATATAACAACAAAATTGTGCAATATACATAACAACATCTTCAGATTGCTTTGGGGCTGCCGAGGCGTCTAGAGGTGCGTCCACTCTTGTATCATTTGCTCGTATCCAATCACCATGCCGTGGCATGACTGCGTATCGCGCTGCTTGGACGCTCACTGTCGATGCGGCGATCATGCCTTGCTTGTCCGATCTAAGTGTGTGATACGCGTAGCAACATGGATTTCGAGCGATCGGATCGGCGCAACGTCCAAACGCGTGATCGTGACACGCGATCATACCACGGGACGAAGATCTGATCGGGCAAATGATACAAATGTGGACGCACCTTACATGTTCGCCGAGGCGCGAACAGATGACTTTATGCCGTCAAGCGAAAAAGAGTATCCTCGCTACTGAGGCGTATGCGCAGCAACGTCAATAGCCTTCTGAGGGTGTTCGCAGAGCACCTCGACTGCTCACTCTCCAAATACTGGGTTGAGGTGGCTATTGAGAGGTCCAAATAAGCCAGCTACACTCTATCAGATTAATTATATGTGCATTTTTTTCGGTTCAATTTATAAGTATTATTTAGCGTTTGTAGGCTTTGTAATTAATTTTAATGTCACTAACATCTATTACTACGAGTATTATAAAATTTTAAATATGAGTTGTCTGTACATTGAAAATATTTTAAAAAAAAATAAGTTGTAACGGACTATTTGAAGAACACTGGATCGAAACTTTTATTTTTTGTTTGATTATAAGTATGCGTCGCTGTGGTTTCATCACGCCAAAACGGCTGAACGGATTTCAACTATTTTTGGTACACGGGTAGCTGGACATCCACAGATGGTTATAGGATACTTTTTATTCGATTACGCTGTAGCAAAAAATTGGGTGATGATTTTTTCCTCCTACGCGATGTTGTTTATTATCATGGAACACAAAAGTATGTAACCTCTGACGCCGTCGATCAAAAAGTTTAGCTAGTGAGTGTCATGCATCCATACTAATATTATAAATGCGAAAGTGTGTCTGTCTGTTTGTCTGTCTGTCCGTCCGTCTGTCTGCCTGTCTGTCTGTTACCTCTTCACGCTTAAACCGCTGAACCGATTTCGATGAAATTTGGTATGGAGATAGTTTGAGTCCCGGGGAAGGACATAGGCGGAAAAATACCCTTATCCGCGATAAATGAATTGAAGGCGGACGAAGTCGCGGGAAGAAGCTAGTAAGAACTAAGTTTGATGCAGAGTGCACTTGTGCTAGCTACCGGTTTTAAGCAACTGTATTAAACCTTGTCATTATTGTCAATAATATAATGTCGTTCTCGTTGCTCGAAGTGGCTCACATACCGATTGTACAGTTTCATCACCGTAGGTGCATTCTTTGTGCTTACTTGCTACCTACTTTAAGTCGCACGGCAACGAATTCATACTAATATTATAAATGCGAAAGTGTGTCTCTGTCTGTCTGTCTGTCTGTCTTTTACCTCTTCACGCTTAAACCGCTGAACCGATTTGGATGAAATTTGGTATGGATATAGTTTGAGTCCCGGGGAAGGATACATAGTGTTTAATACAAAACATATAAATGTAGTGTAAACCTAGCTTAAGTTGTTAAATTATATGGCAAGGATGTTTTTAGTTCCTGCATATTTTTTTAAGTAGCAACACTCTTTTCATTTTCGGCTCCCAACGGTGGCGCACGCCTCCGCGGGACATTGTTAATTATTAACTGTAAAAAGTGAATGAAAGTTCATTTAAAGTAAAATTCACGCATTTGATTTACACGGGTCTCATTCGGAATCCCTAATATCTTTTGTCCTAATGTATCGTTTGCGAAATGTATCATTTGCCATAACGCATTTTTTTCAGAAACCGTAATTTTTTCAGGATTTTTTAAAAGATCGTCGTATAGATTAGGTTAGGTTAGGTTAGGTTTGTTTTATAACAATCCTGAAACGTTTACGGTTTCTGAAAAAAATGCGTTATGGCAAATGATACATTAGGACAAACGATACATTAGGACAAATGATGTTAGAGATTCCGATATAGATCCGATTTACACACGTAGGCTACTTTTTGTCCCGGAAAAATACCCTTATCCGCGATAAACGAATTTAAGGCGGACGAAATCGCGGACAGAAGCTAGTATTACATAAATAATATCATGTATTGACATTTCATTCAATAACGGTGAACTTAACGCAGCTAGAGAGAGAGCAACCAACTATTAACTGTATATATACCTATCTGTATATACCTTCTTAACATTTTCTCAATATATACCTATCTTTCGTCGTCAGCTCAATTGGCTTCGCATACGTGGTCGCAGGTCTCTTAGAATCCTTTGTTTCCTATCCTCTATCCTGTTCGAGCCTTCCGCTCCAGGATACCTCAAAAGCAAATTCGCTTTTCAAACTCCCCGTCCAGGCTGTGAACTACGTTCCTCCCGAATTCTCAAACTTTCAATTCCTCCACACCATATCGGTTTCACGTCAAATTCTTTCGCCGCTCAGGCAAGCCGTCTCTGGAATTTGCTCCCTCTTTCTATCAGACAAGCCCCAAGCAAGGTAGTTTTCAAGCGGATGCTACGTAGGCATCTGCTGGAACAAAAACTCAAGTAGCGTCCATCTTCCATGCAGTAGCTGGTATATTTTGTATTTATTATTTATATGTAATATATACATATATTGTATATCATATATAGTATATACAATATACATATATATATCAGTACTGAATGTTTTCCCCACTGCACCATTTTCATGCTTCTCTGTTTGGCCCTATGGTTGACTGGTAGAGAATGCCTTTGGGCATTAAGTTCGTTATTTGTACTTACTTTTGTTTTGTGCAATAAAGTTTAAATAAATAAATATCTGGATACACCTATCTTAACATTTTCTCAATATATCCATACTTCCAAACTTATATTATAAATGTGAAAGTGTGTTTGTCTGTCTGCTACCTCTTCACGCTTAAACCGCTGAACCGCATAAACCGAACCGCTGAACCGCTGACATAGGCTACTTTTTATCCCGAAAAAATACCTTAATCTGCGATAAACGAATTTAATGCGGACGAAGTCGTGGGCAGAAGCTAGTTCTCTATAATTCTCACTATCTTTCACCACACTCCAACTACTACCCGTAACTAAAAATCAAGTGTAGCAGCTAACTAACGGCCGCTACACCGATGACCGCAATAGATAAGCAACAAATACAACCTATTAGTGTTAGCAAGTGTGTTATACTTGGAATTCCCCACCTGATAATGTTCATTATCATTTTGTAAATTTTTGTAAAACCATAAACGGTTGTTACTTTTCAGTCGTGGCGGGCACGATGCGTTCGCGGGATTAGGTTAATTGAAATACATTTATTGCAGGCATATTTAGAACGAAAACATTAGCACTAACACGGTTTAGCAACTGGCGACGTGTATCACGAGTTCTGGGTGTCAACTAACCGGCTACGGAAACGCCGGAATACGACACGTGTCACAAGGATCACAACTCCTCCCAAAATCGTATCTGTCTATTCAAAAGTCCCCTAAGCATAGACAATAAATGACGATTATACACAAATCGAACTAGTCCTACGGTAAGCTCAATAAGGCTTGTGTTATGGGTACTAGACGACGATATATTTAATAGATAAATTTCCTTATGAGTCGGTTAACTTCAAACGCAGATAAATCCACTCTAACCACTTGGGAGCTTATTGAAAAAAAGTGATAATTCGGTGATTTGAAAGGCAAATTATTTTTATTACGGCTAAAGCATTAAAAAATCGATCCTGTTCGACAAACTCAGTCAGTAAAAACCATCTAAACTAGTGTATTCTTTAAAAAAATGATTTGATTTACCTTCATTTGATATAATCGCTTGCAATTTATCTATTTTTGAAAAAACTCAGTGTGGATTTGTATAATTTTGATTTAACAGACCCGGATTTATCTAGATTTGAAAAAAATACTGCAGATTTATTGACACAGAGTTGACGTCAACTGACAGCCATATTGAACAAACTTCTTTCGCTGATTGGCTTTGATGGACTTGCCTTCATTTGAAATAAACTGTCATATGGATTTACCTGATTTTGATAAAATATTGTGATCTTAACTTTATTTTTCTCAAAAACTACACGAAATTATGCTTAACCCATGAAATAGAAACAAAACCAATTTTTTAACCTTTTATTATATACAAAAATCTTAAAAAATGTCAGAAATGGATTTACCCGAGTTTGAAGTTAACCGACTCTTATATACGTACACAACATCTCACTAACAAATATTTATGCTCTTTACACAAATATTTGCCCTTACCGGGATTTGAGCCCAGGACCTTTCGCTTCGCAGGCAACGTTACTCCCACTGAGCTAAACCGGTCGTCAAAAAGTATTTACGAAAAATGTGCACTTAACATGATAACCTCTCCTAAAATTTTCGGCTAGTACTGCGCCTCTAAAGTTCCAGAAGAGGACACAGTTTCAAAGGCATCATCGTACGAGAGTCATAGTTAGGGGCAGCCCCTCCACCACCCGATGGAATGTGGGGCTGCATCACCTGAAGACGACTTCTTCAGGTAATGCCTTTGAAACTGTGTCCACTTCTAGAACTTACAAGGTGGGGGGGAATTCAAGCTGCCGCCACGCCTCTGGTCGCGGATGGCTGTAGCGGGCCCAGCGCTCGTGTCCATGTAGCTGCTCTGGGGCAGGAACCTGCAAGAACCTAGGTTCCAGATGGGAACAAACCTTTCAAGGCAACACCTGAAGGAGTCGTGGTTCAAGCTGCCGCCATGCTTGTGGTCACGGATGCGCCCTGCGTCCGCCCGATCACGTCTGCACAAACCTAGGTTTCAAATGGGACACACCTGCAGATGCATCACCTGAAGAAGCCGTAGTACAATCTGCCGCCACGCCTGTGGTCGCGGATAACTGCGGCCAGCCGCTCCGTCAGGTGCCGTGGGCTCAACGCCCAGACGTCCACGTAGCTCCCGGTGGCAGAAACCTGCAAGCATGAAGGTTCTAGATAGGACACACCTGCAGAGGCATCAACTAAAGAAGTCGTGGTACAAGCTGCCGCCATGCTTGTGGTCACGAATGGGCTCTGCGTCCGCGCGACCACGTCGCTGTCTGGGGGCAGAAACCTGCAAGCACCTAGGTTCCAGATGAGACACACCTTCAGAGGCATCACCTGAAAAAGTCGCGGTACAAGCTGCCGCTGTGCTTCTGGTCACAGATGACTGCGGTGAGTAGCTCCACCGGGAGCCATGGGCACTGTATCTGCGGGACCACGTAGCTGCCCGGGGGCACAAACCTGCACGAACCTACGTTTTAGATAAGACACACTTGCAAAAGCTTCACCTGAAGAAGTCGTGGTACAAGTTGCTGCTATGCTTGTGGTCACGGATGGGCTCTGCGTCCGCGTCTCCATGTAGGTGCCTGGGGGCAAAAACCTGCAAGCACCTAGGTTCCAGATGGAACACATCTTCAGAGGCATCACCTAAAGAAGCCGTAGTACAAGCTGCCGCCACGCCTGTGGTCGCGGATGACTGAGGTCAGACGCTGCGGGCCCAACGCCCACACATCCACGTAGCTGCCTGATGGCAGAAACCAGCAAGCACCTAGGTTCCAGATGCGACACACCTGCAAATGCATCACCTGAAGAAGTCGTGGTACAAGCTGCCGCCACGCCTGTGGTCGCGGATGACTGTGGCCAGTCGCTCCGCCAGACGCCGCGGCCCCAGCGCCCGCGCGTCCACGTAACTGCCCGGAGGTAAGAACCTGCAAGAACACAGTCCAATTTTGAAAACGGGCTAATTCCAAAATTTACTCATAATTCCATCGTCTATACTAAATATAAAGTTGTAAAAATGAAATGTCTGTACATTGAAGATGGTTTCAAAAAAAAATGTTACGGACTATTTCGACGTTACTTAATCTTTTTTTTTTATGTTTGTATGTGTCGTTGTGTCTTCATCACGCCTAAACGGATTTCAACTATTTATGGTCACGGGTAGCTGGTTATACACAGTGGTTATAGGATACTATTTATCCGATTTTGCTGTAGTAATAAAAAAAGTATAGAAAATTAAAAAAAATTATAAACTCACAAATGAACATAAAAACAAAATTTGGAGTTCCTTATAGCTTCAATATAGGCTGAGATCCGGTCACTTGTTCCACTAAAAGCTGAATACCGTGGAGACAAGTGCTCCGATTTTTATCAAATAAAGCTAAAAACACTCAGGATCAAATTATCTATGACACAAAAAAAATCGCACTCAAATCGGTTCATCCATATGGGCGCTACGATGCGACAGACAGATACACAGATACACCGATATACATAGTCACAGACACGTTTAACTTATAATATCACACCCCTCTTTTTTGTCGGGGGTTAAAAAAGAGGGTTGTGATATTTTTCCTCCTACGTGATTTTATTTATTATTATGGAACCCCAAAACATGTAACCTCCGACGCCGACGTTTAAAAAAATTTAGCTAGAGAGTGTCATGCATAAGATAGTAGATTATTTGACAAGAAGCTAAAATAAGCCATTATGACACGAAGTGATTAATGGCTTATAGCCACGTAACGGAAATATGTCTGAGTGGCATAATGGCTTTTAGCCATGTATGAAACACTCTGCTTTTCACTTCAACTGCGAGAAAAAAAAATATATTTCATGAAAAATTAAAAGTACAGTTTAAGCAATTCGATCAGAAATTTTGGCCAATCTGATCAGGTTGGTTTGTTTGTTTTTAATTATTCGTAAGTGGTATGTAGCTGGCCGCAGGTCTTTTTTTCAAAGTTGGATAGAAATTTGTATGGGATTATATGGCTTTCTTTTACACCCTAGGGGCTAGATGCACTATTTTGATCTCGCTTCGCGAAGCTAATATAACGTACTTTTTTAGCAGGAGAAGTCAAAGATAAGTTTGATGCTAGGCTATCGTAAAAAAGAGGAGTTACGACTTTTTCTGTCCCGCGAACGAATTTGCCTTCTATGATATAAAACTGTGCGTTTTATTTTCTCGTCCGAAGACGAAGTTCTTGAACCAGTGTGTGTTGCCAGTGATGGCATACGGCACTGAGACGTGGTCAGTCATAATGAGCCTTATAAGTGTCAAAGTCACTCAAGGGGCAATGGAGCGAGCTATGCTCGGAGTCTCCTTGCGTGATCGAATCAAAAATAAGGATATCCGCAGAAGAACCAAGGTCGTCGACATAACTCAAAGAGTCGCTAAACTTAAAAGTGGCAGTGGGCGGGGCACATTTCTCGTAGAACCGATGGCCGCTGGTGCAGAAAGGTTCTCAAGTGTCAACCGCATACAGGATGACGCAGAGTGGGCAGGTCCCCAATAAGATAGACCGATGATCTGGTGAAAATGGCGGGAAACTGTCGGTTGAGGGCGTCGCGAGACCTATTGTTTTTTTGACGACCGGTTTACCTCAGTGGGAGTAACGTTGCCTGCAAAGCTGAGGTCCTGGGTTCAAATTCCGGTAAGGGCAAATATTTGTGTGATGAGCATAGATATTTGTACCTAAGTCTTGGATGTTTTCTATGTATATAAGTAATATATCTATTAAATATATCGTCGTCTAGTACCCATGACACAAGCCTTATTGAGCTTACCATGGGACTAGTTCGATTTGTGTAAAATTGTCCTGTAATATTTATTCATTTATTTTATTTATTAATTGTTGTGGAGATCCTTGGAGAAGGCCTTTGTCCAGCTTGGGCTGATATGATGATGATGATGATGATGATGATGATGATTGTATAGATTGAGTTTATTATGAAACAGACTATGTGATGTTCTGTGATGGTCACTGCATCAAGAATATTTTATATGTATGTATCATATGTACCTATGTATGTGTCTACTGCCTCATCACGTCAAAATGGCAACCGGAAAACGGAACCCTTATATAGGATCACTTTGTTATCCGTCTGTCCGTCGGTCTGTCTGTCAAGACCCTTTATCTCGAGACCGCGTGGAGGTATCGAGTTGAAATTTACACCATATACTCAAGTCTACGGTCCCTTGAAGCTGTCAAAAAATCAAACTTCTACATTAACTTAAAAAAAAGATACGGCCCTTTATGCCGCAAATAACGTTTATTTCGACACTCACGAGGGAATCAAAATGATTAGGGTACTTCCCGTTGACATAGAACACCTCATTTGTATGCAATGCCATAGATATCGGGTGCAAACTTAACTCAACCGGAACTGGGTATTATAATAATGGTAGGGTAAGTTAAAGTTTGTACGAAACCCTCGGTGCGCGAGTTAGACTCGCACTTGGCCTGTTTTTGATACAAAGATAGCTGAATACCCATGGATACAAAAACTAGGGTTATGGTTATGACTTTGACAACGAAGTTGCGGTTAGTAATGAACTCACAATAGAAAGTAATAACAGATTACAAAGAGCAACGATCCTCCATTGCTGTTTGTCGACATCGTCATAAAGCCATGAATCTACAATCCGGACAGATAACTTATCGGCACTAATTACCAACAACACCAACACACGTTGCCCTACTAACAGGTTTCCGAACGGCTGCCTCTTATTTCGCAAAAAAAAAAACAATATATATCTATTATCTATACTATTACAAAGTTGTAAAAATGAAATGTCTGTACATTGACAATATTTTCAAAATAATGATTGTGACGAACTATTTGGAGGTCCCTCAATTGAAAAATATTTTTATTTTTTGTTTGTTCGTATTTAGCTACATCACGCTAAATCAGCTAAACGGATTTCAACTGTGTTTGGTACACGGGTAGCTGGGTAAGTATCTCCAAATGGCTGTAGGATACTATTAACGTGATTATGCTGTTGAAAAAAAGAGGGGTTATGACTTTTTCTCCTCCGCGAACGAAGTTGCCCACCTTTTAGTCATATTATAAAGTTGTTATATTGAAGATATTTTCAAAAAAAAAATGTGATACGGACTATTGGAAGATCGAAAAAGATTTATTTTTGGTATCTTTATGTGTCGCTGTAGCTTCATCACGCCAAAACTTTCAACTATTTTTGGTACAGGGGCAGCGGGGTACAGCGGGATGGTTATCCGTATACGCCAAAGTAAAAAAGAGGGTTTTGATTTTTTTTCCTCTGCGAACGAAGTTGCGAACACCTTTCAGATTCATAATATGAATAATAGGCATATTTCCTGGGTACGAAAAATAAAATACTAATTAGACTGTCAGTAAGAAAATAAAAAATATATACAAGTATTTTTACTTTTTTCAAATTAATAAAAAATACTCAGATAAAAGTTATCTTTAAATATTACGAGTGAGGGGCTCGTGATGTCATAAATCTGTAGAAACTGTACAGAGTCATGACGTCACGCGACATTTTGAATACGTGTGTCTCTCAACAGCCGTCAGTCCGTCATTGCGCTAAGTATGAATTTGCATTGGGATGACAAAGAGAAAGCTGTTACCGAGATTCCCCTTACAAAGTTTTAAACTCCGGTTCACCCCCTTATGGTGTAACGCGGCAAACCTCCTTGGCACAATACTGGCCAGTAATAAATTGCATCGGGAAAATTTGAGTTCCACGATTGTCTTTTGTTTGTGGGAGACAGGTCTTGAATCGTTTAGTTCGAACTTGTGCTACACGAATAGGGAACATATATGAAATTTTTCATCGCTTTTCCTAACAAAATATCAAAATACCGTAAAAACTATTCCAAAAAGTGAAATTCAAATTAAAATCGGCCAAAAAATACGCATGTTATCGGCATTTTAAACTACTAATTAGACAGCGATTTGACAGAGGTCCGACATGTGCTGTTACGTCACAGTCTACTACGGTCATATAAACTCCATATTAAATTCTGTTTTACTAGAAAGAGATAGAATGAAATGTTTGATAGCTTATATCTTAGTTATTTTTATAGTTATTCGAAAAACATTTTTTCTCTACTGTTTGTTAAAGTTTTTAATAAAGCAAAAAGAAAAAAATATGCTTATTCCCTATTATGAAAGATCTAAGATTTTAATATATTATTAATTGATGTGCTGTTACAAAACTGTATTTTTTTTTTTGCATTATTGTGTTAGATTAAATATCCACAAGGGCTGCCACTTCGCAGGTACATCTTGTATATAGTTATTTTCTTTATTTTCCTTTCGCGTGCTTTTCAACTCAATCCAAGTCTTATTTCGTTTCACTGGTCGTAACCATGAAGAAATAAGGCTTGGGTTGATTTGACGCAACTATTAAGTGGAAGTTTTTTACAGCCCTTTCTTCTCCGCTGAAGTTTTCCCCCGAAAACCTATCTCCAGACTTCAGTCGCACCTCGGCCGGCCATTGCATGAAATGCCTTCTTGGAAAGCTGGA
This sequence comes from Hedya salicella, assembly GCA_905404275.2. Classification (NCBI taxonomy): domain Eukaryota; kingdom Metazoa; phylum Arthropoda; class Insecta; order Lepidoptera; family Tortricidae; genus Hedya; species Hedya salicella. The sequence continues at coordinate 22,257,774 of FR990107.1, read as the reverse complement.
TTAGAAAACTGGAAGGGAAACTGAATCTCCTGCTTAATAAGGCCAGTGATTACCGATTATTGCCGCGTACGACTTCAGTTTCATCCCGTTTAGTTTGTTTTTTATTTGTATATAGTCAACTTTTATTATATTTTATACACTACCACGTCCTATCTTTTATTCCCGTCGACTAGCCGGGCTACAATGGGATGATTTCCGGGATAAAGACTTTTCTACATATATCCTTACCAGGACCTCACACAATTTCCGTACCGATTTAGCGTTGAAAGGTAACCTACAGACGGAAAGACTTTCGCATTTATAATATTACTAGAAGATGCTCGCAACTTCGTTCGCGGAGGAGAATAAATCATAACAACTCTTTTTGCCTCCAGCATAGTCGGGTAAAAAGCGTCCTATAAATCTGTGGATACCAAGCTACCCGAGTACCAAAAATAGTTGAAATCCGTTTTGGCGATTTGGCGTGATGAAGCCACAACGACACATACAAAGTAACAAAAATCCGAAAATATATATATTTTGTATTAAATGACCTCCAACTTGACTGCACAATCATTTTTTCGTAAAATATTTTCAATGTACAAACAGACATTTCATTATTACAACTTTATAATAGTATAGATTATGGATTACTATGGACTAGTATCTATTGCTTTCAAGAGTATAATGATGATAAATATTACCTACCTAGAGTAATTGGCTGCCCCAAACACGACCGGCACAGTTAGATGCTGCAGAGCTGTCAACACCTTCTCGGTCACATAGTCTTCTGAGAAAGAGTTCTCAAAAGCGAAATAGAAGTAGTAATCCTTCGCTAGCTTCTTATTACATTCATACTCATTCTGTCGCGGACAGACGAATTTACCACAGCGTCCGTATACATGCAAAGAGAGACCGTAACGGTTTAATTCCTTAGCTGCAACTTTAACAAATGCCTCTCTTCTACTTTTAGATTTGCAGTTAGAAACGAACCACGCTGCAGCCAAACTTTTCGAGTCTAAGAGCTCCTTCGTCCTGCTATCTACCGGATCCATCGCAGGCCAATGCATGTCGATTTTAGGCCCGACAACATGGCCAGTCGTATTGTAGACTGTGACATAGCCCCATCTCGAATCAGAACACAATTTGTACGTCCAAGTCCAGTTGAAAAACCCGTCAAAACGACGATCACAAACAGGGTAGTTGTGAGATGATTCCATATTAGCGAAGACGTATTTCTGCTTCTTCGATCTGCCTTTTGGTAGACGAATGGGGAGTTGCCTCCCATTGAAGACTATAGCGTCGAAATTTAACACTGACCGTAGAATACTCGAGTTGTGTGCGATGTAGCAGTTCGTGTATTCACAACCGTTAGCTATAAATGCGTCGAATCCGTGTCCCAAGAAATTTAGAGGCGCGTAACTTGGGTCCGTCCATAGCAGTATATATTTAATGATCTGGGTATCAGGAGTTTTCTGTACGGATAGGTTCGGCGAATAAATGTAAACACACAGCAGTGTCAAAGATGTGAGGAACACTGCTGGACACAGGATGATTCTAGCGACCATGACGGAGTGAGGCCTGCGTGGTTCTGGCTAGTGTCCGATGACGATGACTGTCATTCGATCTGTTATCTGTAAGTGCATGTCTGCGCGATAACGCGAAAATGGTCAACAGTGAATCCGACTTGCGCGAGGGTTCGGTGCTGTTTTTTTTATCGAATTTGAAAAATATCACACTTATAAAAGAATGTTAATAAACAGCCTTTCCGGCTAGTTTCTATCTTTTAATATCATAAAGTTATTCTTAATAAAATTTAATTAGATTCAAGAAAATCTTTACACCTAAGATTAGAGTCTAAGCGGAAGATTGTAGACGTTTAGTGAAATAAACAGGTATTTTCTTGTTTTTATTGATGATGGATTTATACGAATAATTTTAAAGCGTATCTCTTCACTTAGATAATGTTCTTCGAAATACAAAGATCTGATAATGATTGATGATGAAAAAGAAATTGGATTGGATTTTTCAGAATCAGAATCAGCATCAGATATTTATTTGTAAACATAGGTTGTAAACAACACACCACCGCGCTAGTGCGCCGCCAAAGCTAGTACTACCAACCTCATCTATCGGCAAGTAGTATTACTATATTAGTGACCCAATCATCCGCTAGATGGCGTTGAGATCGACATAGATCGCGCTAACGTTTGTTCGATTCAAGAAGCATAAGTAGATTTAAGATTATTTGTTATGCATCTCTCAAATCACATCGAGTACGAGTTGGTTTCGGATCACCGAACTAATTACGAGCCATACAGTGAACTAAGTTGTAATAGTTTATTTTGTATTAAAGTCGTCTATTTTCCGTTAACCTTCGTTTTCCTGACGTTCCGAGTTCCCGGCGTTACACTGGCAGCCCAATGTTCGGCATTATCGAACTTCGACGACGCGACGGAGGAGCCCGTGACGTCACCTGGATCACAAGTGAAGACGGAATTTTCGACACCAACAAAATCTACAAAGTCTCGGCGGAAGAGTTCTGGACCCAAAGTGGTGGTGACGGCTGGAAAACGCGCTGCACCTAAATCCCGGAAACCCCGCAAAAGTGACGCAATGGCAACGACCTTAACTGAAATCCAATTTGAGCGGATGTTAGCTGCTATGTCACCGAAAAGTGGATCCTTTACAACTTGTACCATAACCTATGTTGGTCGCAAAGAATCTGACGTACTCGAGGCGTTCCTGGCAGCTATTAATATATTCAAGAGCTTTGAGAAAATAAGCGACGTGGACGTATTAGCGGGACTTCCTCTTCTTCTCAAGGATGAAGCAGGGACTTGGTGGCAAGGCATGAAGAGTAAAATACGTACCTGGGACAAGTTTCAATCACGCATCAGGAAGTCATTTGCTCCAAAGAAACCAGCATACGTCATCTACCAAGAAATCATGTCGTCAGCGCAGGAGCCCGGTACTACAACTGAATTCTTCATAGCTCAAAAACGCATGTTATTCTCGCTGCTACCCAGTCCAGAGCCCTTAGAATCCCAGCAACTAGACATGCTTTTTGGTTTGCTAAGCCTGGATATCCGTGAAAAAGTATCACGAACCTCCTTTACCACATATGATGGCCTTCTGGAAGCTGCTGAAGATGCGGAGCAAATCCTTCGTAATCGTAACACTGCTACCACCGTGTACCACCTCCAAGCACATCGACTCCTGCAGGATCATTGGATAAGCCCACGAAACCAAGATGCAAGTACTGCAGATTGACCATCCACACCATCGAAAATTGCAAAAAGAAAGCGAATGCAGATCTTAAACGCTCTATGCAACAACCACTGCCTGCAACCACAGCAACTGTAGCATCGGCATCCAATCCTACACAATCTTGGAGTCACAGTCACGACCATAAGTTCTCATGTTATGGCTGTGGCGCACCTGGCGTAGTGCGAAGCAACTGCCCTACGTATTATAAAACCAGGAAAACCAATGGAGTTCCAAAGGAGATTGGATTCTGTGCCCTTGGTATTAAAACAGATGCCAGGGTCAGGCCTGTCGTATTCATCACCACTGAAGGACAGACTGGAGCAGCCTTCATTGATAACGGCGCTAGGTCAAACATAGCTTCATATGAATTATATTTACACTTGCGCGCTGGATGCACCTTTGGACAGGAACGCGTCATAGTAACCTTGGCGGACGGCATCCGAAGAAATCAAAAGGTGTATACGACAGAAGCGAACGTCACCATTTGCGATCACACCTTCATAGTCCTACCGGAATCCCGAGAGAACAGAACCCTTCTTGGCGTTGGATTCGTCCAAGACGCACTCATGGTACTGAACCTACCTCAGTATACGTGGCACTTCCTTGGTGAACATTCAAGAATTGTACAGCGAAGACTTTACTTCCTTCGAAAGCCAAGACAACGTGAACATCGCACAAATGGACAACATAGAAGCGGCTACACTTCCTGAAGCCAGTCGAACTGCCTCTCTATCCGATAAACATCGACGTTATGGACCACTATTCCGCATATCTCTTTCACCAGCCAAACGAAAATAACTTCCATTTGCTGATGACACGTTATACTTAGACTTTATATTCGATGACGCGTGCAAAGCCATTGAGGAACAAGAGGTCAAGTTGAATCCAAAACAAGAAAATCTGTTTCCCGGAATTAACATAGCATCCATTGATATAGGAGCAATAAAAACGGAAACAGAAGAAGTAAACGAGGCAATTGAGAAGCTATTGCAAGCAAACGAGTCTGTCTTCGTCCCCAATGGCCAACCGACAACCGAAGCCAAACATACGATCGATACTGGTAATGATCAGCTAATAGCAGTTCCTCCATATCGATTGTCTCCTGTTAAAATACAGATTCTACAGAACGAGGTGGCTAAAATGCTGACGGAAGGAATAATAGAACCTTGTGTCTCACCCTGGGCGGCACCCACCGTTCTCGTGCCTAAGAAAGATGGTACCACTCGTGTCTGCATAGACTACCGGCGATTGAACGCGATTACCACTCCAGACGTCTATCCGCTTCCTCGAATTGACGATCTTCTCCATGATGCAAGGTGTACACCTTTCATGACAACCCTTGATCTCCAAGCTGGATACTGGCAAATTAAAGTCAAGGATGAGGACCAGTTGAAGACAGCTTTCGTAACGCCGTTCGGAATGTTTTCTTTCCGAAGAATGCCGTTCGGTTTGAGGAATGCTCCGGCCACGTTCCAGCGCTTAATGGATCGTTTTCGGAACAGACTGAGTCACATTAAGCTAGTAGTCTACCTAGATGACCTAATAATCCTATCAAGCAGTCTAAAAGGGCACCTTCAGGACTTACAAGAAGTCTTTGATCAGCTGAAAGAGTTTAACCTCACTGTTAATAAAGCAAAGTGCAGGTTCTGCTGCTCTAAGCATAAATATTTGGGCCATTATATAACCCCTGACGGCCTAGGAATGGACCCGGAGAAAGTGAATGCAATGACCAGCATGTCACCACCGACCAATGTCAAGCATCTGCTCTCATTTCTCCAAATGTGTTCGTGGTATCGGAGATTTATACCTGACTTCACCAAAGTAGCTGAACCTCTTACACAACTCACGAAGAAGAGCATGAAATAGGAGTGGAAAGACAAACAAACTGCTGCCTTTAATAAGCTACGAGAGCTCCTGGTAACTGCACCTGTCTTAGACCAAGCTGGCGAAACGAAACCCTATATAATAAAGGCTGACGCCAACAATTACGCGATCGGGGCTGTTTTAGTGCAGGGGGAGAAAGAGAATGAGCATCCGGTAGAATACGCCAGTCGCTTATTGAAGCCCGCAGAACAGAATTACTCTACAACAGAGCGCGAGGCATTGTCAGTAGTCTGGGCGGTAAACAAATTTCGCGGTTATATAGAAGGAACCCCTGTAACCGTGCTGACTGACCATCAGGCACTGAGATGGTTGATGACATTGAAGTCTCCGACAGGACGACTTGCACGATGGGCTTTACAGCTGCAGGCTTATGACATCAAGATTAAATACATCACAGGACGAACGAATGTCGTAGCGGATGCCCTGTCACGCCCCAGTTGTGAACCTGAGACGAAAGAAGCGTGTGGAGTCTGTTCCGTCACGGTTGATATGCCCGTGGTTGACTCAGATTAAATCCGACGTAAGCAATTAGCCGATGATGACATCAAGAGGATAGTTAATGACCTAGAAGGTAACAATGAAGAGAACGCAACCTATTGGAGTAAGAAAGGATACCTCATGAACAATGCGTTGTTGTACCGTTATAATTATAACGAAGATAATGACGATAGTCAATTGGTTTGAAAAGCAGAGCAGATTGCAATCATCTCTACATACCATGATGATCCTATAGCAGGCCACTATGTAGCCCAGAAAACCTTGGATCGCATATTAAGGCGCTTTTACTGGAAGGGGATGAGAGCACAGATTGAAGCTTATGTACGATGTTGCGTGAAATGCCATAGGTACAAGCCTGCGAATACAAAGCCTGCGGGTCTGTTGCAAACTACTGCAACAAAACAACGATTCGAGATAATTTTTAATTCATTATTTGTCAGAAGTAAACTTGAATATGCTTCCCAAATCTGAAACGCTTGTTACAGTAAGTACATTGACAGGATTGAACGTGTCCAGCAAAAATTCGTAAAGTTTTTATGTTTTAAACTGAAATGCAACTATAGTACTTCTAACTATATTAATATATGTAAGAAACACCACCTTATTCCATTACAAAAACGTCGTGAAATAGCCGATATCACCTATATTCTAACCATCACCAGTGGCGTTACTGATTGTCCCGATTTACTTGGGAGCATATCTTTCAATACACCCACTCGTTCTAAAAGGCATTTTCCCCCCTTATCTCTTAAATCTGCATCATCAAATTACAGACAAAATAGCTTCCTGTTGCGTGCAAGTCGTAGTGTGAATAGCGTGACGAAAGAACTAGATATTGACATATTTAACTGTAAGATCCCTTCCGTGAGGCGAAGTCTGACAGCGAGGTGTTTTATTTGAGTGTGATACTTTATTACTGTTCACAGGGTTCTTACTGTTAATTTAATGTATCGAATCATTGTAATTCGACATAATCCAAGTGTCCTCGTACTAGCTTAATAATGTCTTGTCTACACGGGCTGTTGTGTCGAGTTATCACTTAGTTTAAGTTTAGTTATACTGCTTCTGTCCGTGAGTTCCTGTAATTGGCTTTTTTTTTATCGTTATTCTATTTAAGTTATGTAAAGCTGTTGGTTCTCCAAATAAATATAAATAAATATAATCTCCTTTGACTTGTTCGGCCCGTTGCCCCAAACCAAACATGGACACAACTGGATCTTTGTAGTAGAAGATGTAGCCTCAAGATGGGTAGAACTATTCCCGTTGAAGCAAGCAAGTGCTGAAGAATGCGTTACACTTCTGATGAACGAGATAATCTTGCGATATGGCACACCCCGTCGACTGATAAGCGACAATGGAACGCCATTCGTCAGTGGTGTGATGCAGAAGCTTACGTACTGCCTGAACATAAAACATGGCTTTACACCTGTTTATCACCCAGAAACGAACCCCGTTGAAAGAAAGAACAGGGACCTGAAAGTGCAACTAGCCATACTGGTTGAGCAAGATCACACTACCTGGGCAGAAATGCTACCAAGTGTACGATTTGCGATGAACACGGCTGTTTCCAGTGCGACTAGCTTCACCCAGCTTATCTAACCTTTGGACGAGAGCTACATACTCCGGATGATGTACAAAATTATCTGAGGGACATGATACAAAGTAAAACCTTTATACCCGAGATTACTCCCAAGCTGCTGCTTATGGCTGATACTCTTGCAGAAGCTAAGGAAATTCAAGAGATGACGGAGGAAAAACGCAAGCTTTATGTGGACAAGAAACGAAAACCTTGTCCCGCCTATAAGCCTGGTGACCTGGTGACGGTAGACTCACACCCACTGAGTAAAGCTAGTAGTGGATACAGCGCCAAGTTTGCACCAAGACGAGATGGCCCATATGTCATAAAAGGAAAACATGGCCCAAGCTCCTTCTTGATCGCCGAGCAGAAACGGCATGATAAAATAGTAGGCGTATATAACGCCTCAGCGCTAAAACCTTACCAAGGAAGCGACATGCACCTCCCAGTCTCGGTGCAGCCTATAAGGAAAAGAGGTAGACCCCGCAAAGCCCAACATCCAGGGCAAGATTAAACAACTGATCTGTCTCCTTCGCCGAGGCGTCTTCAGGGACAGAGAGGGAGACTGTAAACAACACACCACGGCGCTAGTGCGGCGCCAAAGCTAGTACTACCAACTTCATCTATCGGCGAGTAGTATTACTATATTAGTGACCCAATCATCCGCTAGATGGCGTTGAGATCGAGATAGATCGCGCTAACGTTTGTTCGATTCAAGAAGCATAAGTAGATTTAAGATTATTTGTTATGTATCTCTCAAATCACCACTGTATGAGTACGAGTTGGTTTCGGATCACCGAATTAATTATGAGCCATATAGTGAACTAACTTATAATACTTGTAACAGTTTATTTTGCATTAAAGTCGTCTGTTTTCCCTTAATCTCCGTTTTCCTGACGTTCCGAGTTCCCGGCGTTACAAGGTTAATTTTTATTATTGAGATCTTTGTATAGTCTTAGTACCTATACTTTCTGACAAACCTTGTCCTAACAATTAGAATTAGCCAAATAGGTGTAGTACATTATTGTATTATTCTATTCTATTATTAAATTGATTTTTATTTACATGTATGTGTGTGTGTGTGTGGGCGAGTATTTAATATATATTCCAAACTGCTTTGTGCCATCTACGTAAGGTTAATTTTTCTCAATGTCTCCCACTACCCAAAGGTAGTCTTACCTTAGCTTACGTTGGAAGAGATTGCTATTTAGCGATAAGACCGTAAACAACAGGTTACTCTCTCCTCGAATGTATTGTGTTTTATGTAAGTACTCTGTTTTGTGATATAGTCAGTCACACCTTAATGGTTCTTTTTGTACCTTTTGGAACGTAATCCTAAAAACATGGCGCATGTAGCAATTGTTCGCGTATTCTTGTTACGAGTACAGGGGTGATTCTCCAATAGTTATGTATGAGTGAGTTGTCACAACCAGCGATCGTAAAACGCGAGCAAAATCGTTTGAAATGACATATGACAACCTGTGACGACTCTCGACTTCAATGAAATTTGCTCGCATTTTACGATTGGTCAAAACAAAACCATGTGCATAAGTTAACGTTATTAAATACCAATTATAAAATAAAGTTGTAAAAATGAAATTTTTGTACATTGAAGATATTTTCAAAATAAATAGTGATACGAATTACTTGAAGGTTACTGAATCAACTTATTTTTTTTATTGCTGTATGTTTGTTTGTGTATTTTGGCTTCCTCACGCCAAAACGGGTGAACAGATTTCAACTATTATTGGTACACGGGTAACTGGGCATCCACAGATGGTTATATGATACTTTTTACTCGACTACATTGAAGAAAATGAGAGGCTTATGATTTTTACCCCTCCGCTGACGAAATTACGCCTTGAGTTAACTATATGAGAATAACCCAGTTAGAAGCTAACGCTGTGTAGTGACGAGAAACATTGTAAGGATACCTGCACATTGAAGTAATTAAATGTACAACTATGACGTCCATGACTCCGTCCAACAGGCTCTTATTTCACAATCATGACAATAGGGATGATGACTATTTTTTTATTATTAGTACGTCAGGACCCTTCTTGGAGGAGAAAAAGTCATAACTCTCTTTGTTACTTCAGCGAAGTCGGGTAAAAAGTATCCTATAACCATCCGTGGATACCCAGGTACCCGTGTACCAAAAAAAGTTGAAATCTGTTCACCCGTTTTGGCGTGATGAAGCCACAATGACACACATAAAAAATCAAGGAGTATATTGTCACACCATAGTTTAATTAATTTTTCACTTCTGCTCAAAAACTACGTCATATTAGCTTCGTGAAGCAAGACTAAAATAGTACATTTAGCCCCTAGGGTTAAAAGAAAGCCATATATTCCCATACAAATTTCTATGACACTGAAAAAAAACTTGCGGCCAGCTACATATTCCTTACGAATAATTAAAAACAAACAAACCAACCTGATCAGATTGGCCAAACTTTTTGATATAATTGCTCAAACTATACTTATAGTTTTTCATGAAATACAGAATTTTAATATTAAGTCTTTTTTATTTTCTCGCAGTCGAAGTGAAAAGCAGTGTTTAACACGTGGTTAAAAGCCATTATGACACTCAGACAATCACCTCGTGTCATAATGGCTTCTTTTAGCCCTTTGTTAAAGAATTTCCTATTTTAATTTGGTTACACTGCTACAGCCGTCGCAAATGGTAGTCATTCCAAACTCTACTACACTACAACAGTCTTGCAGATTACTTCTACCTGAGAGTAGAGAAAAGGAGAATTAAGCTTGACCGTTTAACTGAGGCCTTTAACGTGGTCTCTCTCTCTCTCTCTCACTCTCTCTCTTGTCACTCCCTCATGACTGAGGATGTGTTCATCATCGGGTATTTTACCCTTGGAGTGGATGATTTGCCTCCATCTGGTTTTGTCCATTGCGTATTGTTCTTACGACTGAGCAAAGCTTGGAGGAAAATGAGGACTTTAGTTGCTTAGTCCATCTGGTTGGAGATCGGCCTCTAGCTGGTTTGCTGTTCGTATTTCCAACTACGATCAACTTCTCCAGACTTTCATCACCTCCACGCACTATGTGGTCGAAATACGAAAGTATTCTTTGGTATATTGTGGATAGACGGGTTTTTGATTTTTAATTGCGAGAGGATTGATTTGTTGGTTCGTTTGGCGGTCTAGGGTATCCTCATCATGCGTCTCCAGCACCACATCTCCAAAGCATCTATCCTCTGCCTCTCTCGAGCCCGTAATGTCCACGTCCCAACTCCATATAGAAAAATGGGGAATACCAAAGTGAACGTGGTAAGAGAGGTAAATAAATAAATATTACGGGTCAATTTTACACAAATCGAAGTATAAAGCTTGGTTATCCTATTACTTTAAACGAGCAATTCTTGTATATTCGATGTTGGAAAGGAGAAATGGGATCGACTTTTTCGAGGTATTCGTTATCATTCAAAACGTGAATTATGATATCGTTTTTCACAAAAACTTTATCGAAATATTTGGTTCAATCGTTTGAGTCATATCCTATAAATAACGGTAATATATTGACGAATTGGAATTTGAACATTGTCATAGTGAAATAAGGTATATAATAATATGTAAAGGTAATATATATATAAGTACCCTTCTATGTGTATATTATTGAAGCCTTGGGAATGCTCATAATATATTTATGACCTATTGCAGATAGGCAATAAAATATGGGCTGCGTGCTGATTTAACGCATATAAATGTTAGTTCCACTGATGACTAAAGTAGATTTACTAGCAAACCAAGTGCATCTTTGTCTAGCGTCCTCGTAGCCATTTTGTATGACCGAGTTTAATTTTCAGACAAACGGATAAATCAAGAGCAGTAACACTGCACAACACAGAGATTAAGGCCAACGTAGACAATTCATTTGAAAACGAAATTTTCGAATTTCGTTTTTCGGAGTTGCACCTAGACCTTCAGGTGCATGGCAAGCACAGCAAAGAGCATCCCGACTTTTGTAGGCTGTATAAAATTCGACACTTTTTTCTCTAAAACTATTTCGGATTTAGGTGAGAAACACACGTACAGAAGAATTTATATATATAAAACTCTTGCGTTACTGACCTATTGACAGACAACGCACAGCCTAAATCGCTAAAGATATAAGCATGAAATTTGGAACGTATATTTTTTATAGTACGTGGACGTGTATTAAGAAAGGATTTTTTGAAATTCAACCCTTAAGGGAGTGAAATAGGGGTTTATCCGTTGTATGGAAATCGTTTATTTGGATAGTTATAGACTTGAATCTTTGTAAAAAGGTTTCTTACTGAAAGACAAAACAAATGATTGAGCGGTTCTATAAAAATTCATGCTTTAAGTGGGATAAAAAAGAGTTGAAAGTTTGTATGGGAAACATGTCGTTTTTAAAGTTAGACGCTTAAAATTTCGGTCATAACCTTCTAATGTACAGTAAAAAACATTGATAAGGGCATTTATGAAAATTCATCCCATAACGTGGTTAAATTACGGTTGAAAGTTTGTATGTAAAACCTGTAATTATTTGAGTAACGATTATAATATTTCGAGTATACTCTTCATTTAAAATTAAGAAAACCAATTTCAGCATTTTTAAAAATTCATACCCTAACAGTATTCAATAGGGGTTAAAAGTTTGTATGAAAAATCTGTAATTATTTGAGCAACTGTTGTAATATTACGCGTATAGACTCTTCATTTGAAACAAAGAAATCTTCTTTCAGTGTTTTTGGAAATTAATCCCCTAACGGGGTTAAATTGGGATTGAAAGTTGGTATGGAAAACCTGTAAGCAATTGAGTAACTGTTATTATAATATTTCAAGTATAGACTCTTTATTTTTTTATTTATCATTTCATTTTAATATTATTTAACGGGGTTAAATTGAGGTTTTCAATGGAAAACCTGTAATTCATTAAGTATTTTTTTTTAATATTTCGCATTTAGACTTCATTTTAAAACTAAGAAAACTAATTTCAGCATTTTTGGAAATTCGTCCCTGAGAGGTGGGAAATAAGGGGTAACATTCTGGGACGAAAGTACAGTGGCGCATAAAGGTTGTTTTGACATTAGAGGGAACGATGGTATGATGGGTGGAGTCACTATATGTTGTTAGCTGGAGACTTCCGTCAGACTGTGCCCGTAGTTCCGAGGGGCACTCGAGCTAATGAAGTTAAAACTTGCATTAAGGCGTCAAATATTTAGCCTTTAATCAAAAAACTCCACCTTAAGATTAATATGCGATTGCACTTTAAGGGCGATATTTGCGCTGGAGAATTCTCCAACCTTCTCCTTAAAATAGGAAATGGAGAATATCCCGAAACTGAGAGAAGGATTACGATTCCATCGGATCTCGCCTTAGTTGTGCAGACCGTTTGCGACCTAATCTCTCAAATTTACCCAGATGTTCAAAATCTACACAGCAAGTCCATGGAGTGGTTGTTTGAACGAGCGATTCTGGCACCTAGGAACGAACAGGCTTCCGTTATTAATAACATTTTATTGAAGTCGTTCGAAAGTTCAGAATACGAATACAAGTCTTTAGACTCTGTAGTGAACACGGATGATGCCATAAACTACAGCGGAGAGTTTTTAAATGCATCTAGCCCACCCGACCTACCTTCACACATAGTACTTATCTTAAAAGTGGGTGCTCGAGTAATGTTGCTGCGAAATCTTAATCACCCGAAGATGTATGTAGAGGCGCACTTAGGATTTTTTGAAATTAGAGCTATACGCGGACGAAGTCGCGTGCAAAAGCTAGTTATATATATAACTGCAAGGCGCCCCCAACTTCGTTCGCGGAGGAGAAAAAGTTTTTTCTTATTTTCTGCAGCGTAGTCGGGTAAAAAGTATCCTATAATTGTGTGTGTCGGTCGTTGCGGCTTCATCACGCAAAATCGGCTTAACAGATTTGAACAATTTTTAGTACACGGGTAGCTAGGTATCTCCAGATGGTTATAGGATACTTTTTACGCGACTACACTGAAGAAAAAATGAGGGGTTGTGGTTTTTTCTCCTCCGCAATCGTCTGAGACAACGCTCGTCGTATAATAGGTGGCGTTGCGTGTTGCGTTTGCGTATGTGGTTATACTTCTGAAAAAATATGGTGTGCTAACTACTCCTGCCGCAAGTTCCATGTAATTTCCTTGTAAATAAAAAATAAATACAGTATAAAAAAACATTTAATCTATACCCTGTGTCTCGAGGTCTCAACTAGATATGGCAACCTTATTTGTACTAATCTTATTGTGTGTCTGTGGCTAAGGGTCGGCCGGTGCGTACGCAAGGCCCCGGTTGCGCAACTCGCAGTCTTCGTTGATGAAGTCCTGCAGCAGTAACTTCTTGAGAGCCACTCTGCGCACCTGCCAAGTAGATAATAACATTATACTATTACTGGAAAGTGCCCGGAACTTCGTTTGCGGAGGAGAAAAAGTCATAACCCCTCTTTTTTTTTTCACGTAGACAGGTAAAAAGAATCCTACTACCCGTGTACCAAAAATAGTTGAAATCCGTTTAGCCGATTTTGCGTGATGGAGCCACAACGACACATACAAACATACAAAAAAATAAATATTTTTAGCTTCACTGATCTCGAAATAGGCCCTTACAATAGTTATTTTTAATATCTTCAATGTATAGACATTTCAGTTTTACAACTTTATATTAGTATAGATAAGTTTCTGACAAAGAAATATTTTTTATGACAAGCTTTTATTGCCGACTGTACTTTTCTTTGAACATCTATCAACTACTTACCGAGACGATTTTAAAGAGCCCAAACTCGATTTGATCGCCTTGTTTTGTTACAGAGTTCCTATTATGACCACCTTCCGATTTCATCACCAGATCGGCTCTATGGTATCATATTTTTTTTTTTTTTTTTTTTTTTTTTTATATTTATTTAACTTATAAAAATAACATTTTACAAAGTAATTATTACTCGCCAAACTGTGACGTTTAATGGCGAGAAGCGCTCAGATTTCAAACACTTAATATAACTGAATTATATAACTACATGATATACAAATGAGCCGGTTAGAAAAATCTGCACACGCATCATATTTATTATGTAGGTACTTCGTCCTCGAGGACAGCGCGTCAGCGTGTTTACGATGACACTGGCTTATCTTCGAGGAGGAAGTCCTTCAGTTTTGATTTTAAAACAGTTTTACTTATTTTACAGTCGTGTCTAAGTAAATGAATCTTATTAAAAATTTTTGGTACTAAGTATTTTGAGGTCCTTTCACCGTAGTAGTTTTTTACACTCGGTTGTATTAATTTTCTCTGTGTAACACTTCTAGTATTAATTCTGTTATTTTTAGCCACTTTGTGCTCATCATCATAGAAATACTCTAAACCTATCAGATATTTAACTTTTTTATCAACTGGTAGAATTTTACATAGATTAAATAACTTGTCATATTCTCCATTACACTTATTTTTAACATTTTTACTTACGAGGAATTTTATCAGTCTTATCTGTATATTTTTTACATCTTATAATAATTCTCATCTGTATAATATTGCACTGTTACGGAACTTATATAAGTATGCCAAATTTCGGCTCAATCCAAGTACCAGGAAGCGGTTGAAAAATGGTTTTCAAATCTATAGGTAGTATTATTATAAATTCGCCGCTCCAGTTTCGTTCGAGACCATGGACGTAACGCGACATCCGAAACGTCGAAGAATTACCAACGAAAGGTAATTAAATAAATCATATTTATACGCGATTAAGCCCCGTTTTGTTATGTTGTGATAATGTGTGAAGATCTTGTAAGTTTATATCAATGTTGAGTACTATTATAAAGTCGTAAAAATGACATGTCTGTACATTCAAGATATTTTCTACTGAAACTTCGCAGAGGAGAAAGAAGTCGTATCTAAACCTCTTTTATCCTTCAAAGTACACGGATAAAAAGTATCCTATGACCATTTGTGGATGCCCAGCAACCCGTTGTACCATAAATAGTTGAAATCTTGTCCAGTGAGTGTTCAGCAGCTAACGTGTGATGATATGTTGGCACAAAGATACATAATTATGAACACACAAACAAAATAGTTATTTATTGAAATAAAACAATTTAACGGATTATATCGCGTATATTATCTCATTTTAGTTCCCGACGTTTCGGAAGCTTTCCAGCTTTCCATGGTCACGGGAGGACCTATATACGCGATATAATCCGTTAAATTGTTTTATTTCAATGAGTAATAATCGCGGAAACAGAAGAAAATATTAAAATAGTTATTTGTTATGCAAGGCTGCAAAGTTGTTGTGTCATGCTCCCCAGCAGAACCACCTTGGCTTTTATGAATTTAGATACATAGGAAAATTTATATATAAAATCTGTTTTATTCTAGTACCATTAAAAGAAAATCTATGTCGATACTTTCGCCGTAAATTTGATTGCAAGGTAGTCCAGCTGGGAATGGGAAGCATCCCCCAGAAGAACCGCCATGACATTTCGGTACTATAATATATGTATGTTATCAAAACTTCTATGGACATTCAATATGAACCTAGCATCCTCAGTTTCTAATTACATTTTAAATATGCGAAGTTACGTTACGAAACCTTCTTTTTTTAGCGCCTGAAGCAAAGACCGTAGCAAAAAATGTTCGTCTCGTATGGTTTTATTTTAAAATAACCATGGAGATACATTATTGGGCGTTTATATAGGAGAAAATTAATAGCAACATGTTTAACCCACTTGCTTGTAAGGTTAGTTTATGGGTCAGGCCGTAGATTTTGCCACAAATAGCGCAACGGTGACGCAAAATCTTCTACGAGTCGGTAGCGCAAAACGGTAACGCAAAATAGTTAAGGTGCGCATATTATGATGTGTGATTTTTACATAAAATATTTTGAATTAATGCATAATAAATAGTAAGTGAATTGTAATAACCGAGATACCTCTCTAAATAGGTATCTCTGCTCACTCGAACAAAGTGAGATCGCTACTAGTTCGTGGCTGGAATGGGTTGTTTCATCATTTCAAATATGAGAAAAGTAGAAAAGATACTATGTTCAGAAATATCATACATTGTAAAGAAATGTATCACTCAAAATTGTAGTAGAACCTAATAGGTTAGATTAGATTTGTTGTATAGAAGTTCTGAGAATACTGATGAAACATTTTGGAAAACGCAATTTGCTCATTACTAGTACTCGTAGGTGTACTAACTGCAAGGGCTTGCAACTTCGCTTGGCGCAACTCATGTCGTATAAACATCATCTCGGGGCGCAGGTCTCGGTGGGCCAGTGGGTCCATGCCGATCTCTAGTCGCGGGTCTATATTGGCCAGTTGCTGGTCGCTGTCAGAACAAATAGAGAAGATTAACTTTCCCAGCAGTGTGGCACAAACTTCGACTAACAGACGACGACAAAGGCAACGCTTAATAAATACTTTAAATGAAAGTTATATTTTCATCGAATATCCGTTTTCGAGTTATTCCCGAAAAATTGTGCTTCTCAACAAAAGGTCGTAAGTGCTATGAAGATACGCTCTTTTGATGGTGCAATTATTTGTAGTAACGGGTACGGAACCCTACGCATGGTGCGACATGCTTTTGGCCGGTTTTATAATTTATCTTCACGATAATACAGTAGGAAGCAAAATTGTATGGAGCCGTTTGTACGAAATGAAATTGTAAAGGAGCCTATAGATTACTAACAATCTAGCTCCCACGTCGGCCTCTAGAATACCCGCTTCTTCCAAAATATCAGGAGCTTCATCTTCCTGTTCTACCTTAGTCTCAGTCGACATTTTGCAAGAAACTCTCGGATAATATTTAATACAAATTCTCAATAACGTCTTTATGTGCTTGTCATAAAATAAGTTTCATTTGCCGAATTTGTCAGTGTGAGACATGTGTCAGCCCGGTTACAAAGAGTCAGTACTTTCAATATATAACAAAGTACTCTGTGAGTACTTTTGCCAAAACAGGATGACTCATCGTAAATATAACGATACGTCAGTACGTCATTCTGTTTACGATACGTCACGTCAATCATACCTACCATACACACCGGCAATCAAAAATCCGTGACGGTAGGTTTGTACGCGACTAAATAGACGCTATTATAATTTATGGTTGATCTACACAACATTATTGTCACGATACAAAAGCGAACCTACATGGGCGCTTTATATTTATTGTAGAACGATTCTACATTAGCGTTTCCGTACAGCAGGGCATACTATATTGTCGTTATCGTGGACGGAAATATAAAAGAGGTTGCATATATTTTCATACATTTAAGTCTTCTGCTGTGTCGTAACGATAAAACCTTGTCATACCGTTCATCGAAGTTATAAAAGCGCCCATTGTATGAAGTACTTAATAGCGAAAAATAAGATACGTCATTGCCTAAAGGGTGGAAGACGTGGAAGGTATGTTTAGAAATAAAACTCGTTATGGGTTTAAGGAACACCAGCGTTTTTGACTAGTGGTGTGGAAAGTCCTTTATAAGTATATGCACGAATGACTCATTGACTCAAGTCGACACGACGAGGCAGGCTTCAGGCCAAGATCGAGATATTTGAGATACATTGACGTTATTTTGAAAGTACTGCAGTCCTTTGCGTATTTAAAAACGGTAATGTACCTCGCCTTCGTATCTACTCGCGCCAATAAGTGCCAGTATTATGTATGACTTAAGAGAAATAAAAAATAAGTAGTTAATTTTTACTATAGGTCAAAAAACGCCATTACGGTGATTAGGATAATGAGTTCATTCTGGCAATCAAACTTAATAGTTTAGCATTACAAGAAAATACCTTATTATTATACTAGAATAAAAACCTATTGCATTATTTCTAATTATTATGTACGTTATCTTTTATATAACACTATATTATGTAATTTAGTTTCAGAACGTTACGGTGAATTGATGGTTGAGGCGTTTTTTCAGTTCGCAATCACGGCCTTGTACCGAATTTTTGTCCAATCCTAATAGCGATCGCCTGAAAGAAAGCGCCCATTGGCCGATATTGGGGTCAACACAAATTTGTTTGAGAGGCGGAAAAGTTCCCAGGGGTGAGTGAACCGCCTCATTGTCTTGTCATTTTATTGCATTCGACTCTAATAATAATACATTAATTAGTCGTCTTCGCGCTTGTGATACAGGGCGTGCATTAAGTGATCATAGGTCGAGCAGCCATGCCGATGTGAGTAATACCAGAGGTGTGGCAGCTGACCGACGTTTGGCGTCGTATTCTCCTTCGAGTGACAGTAGTGAAAAAGTGAAAAATATTCTTCCTATCCCGTCGCAAGATGACCGAGTACAAATTGGTAGTTGTCGGCGCTGGCGGCGTCGGCAAATCCGCATTGACTATACAGCTAATACAGAATCATTTCGTGGACGAGTACGATCCTACTATAGAGGACTCGTACAGAAAACAGGTGGTGATAGATGGTGAGACGTGTTTGTTGGATATCCTCGACACGGCGGGGCAGGAGGAGTATTCCGCGATGCGGGACCAGTACATGCGTACTGGGGAAGGTTTCCTGCTGGTGTTCGCGGTGAATAGTGCGAAGAGCTTCGAGGACATAGGCTCCTACCGCGAGCAGATAAAGCGGGTCAAGGACGCCGAGGAGGTGCCCATGGTCCTGGTGGGCAACAAGTGCGACCTGCAGGCCTGGGCCGTCGACATGACACAGGCTAGAGAGGTGAGCAATGTTTTTATTTTGACTAATCACATGATTACGCGACTGTCTTTGTTTACTATGAACAAAACACAAGCATATGTATACTTCAGGATTTGCTTGTATTTTGTTTATGGTAAACAAAGGCAGTTAAGTAGAAACAGTAAAGATACCCATTGGGTTAAAGTGTATCAGAAAATCCTCTCATAAGATAAAGAAACACAACTTCAGGTTAAACAACTATTGATGTAAAAGCTCATTCCAATTTCACTATGACCTGTTAGCTGCCAATGGCTGATTTAGAAAATGTGTAAAATGGTAGACATTGATAGGGAGAATCAGACGTTAAAAGTACCAGAGTATTTTGAAATTGAGCCTGAACCAAAATCATTTGTGCTGCCTAGTATTTACAAGATGTCCCATGCATGTAATAGGACATATTTTTCCCCTGTTGGTGTAAACTTTATTATTTATATTGTGTAAATGTATTTTTTCCTGATGATAACCAATCATTTAGTTCTTTATGATATTTTAATCAGTTTTCAACTCCATGTTTATCAGTCAATTATTCAGATTATTTTTGTTTAGTTTATCCTCTTAAGTCCCCTGTTTTATCAACAGCGGTAGTCCTAACTAACTGCTGAAGGTACTATACCAAGTACAAACCAAGGATAATGCTTCAGACCGAGTCGGCATTTTTTATGTTTATGTAATTTTGATTTTTAACACCAAAGTTATCACTTCAGAATAGAAAACTACAGATAAACATAGGTGAAACATTTGTACTTGGATAAGTACATTCAGTTGTTACTCTTGCTATGCGGTTAAAATATCAGGTCGGAACTACCTTCATTAATTTGTACTTATAGAAGTATGCGGGGACTTATGAGGTTATATCATTCCACCTCTTTTACTACAGGGCAATTTGGCCACAACATTTTTTTACAATCTAATGAGGTCTCTAATTTGATTATTGAGTACTCCAGGGCCCCCATTTTTTAGTGCTTGATGGACCTTTATCCCTGATGACTGCTTTAATCACAATTCATGCCCTTTCACATTTTTAGTGGAATGCTTTTACCCCTAAAGCAATGGGATTTATTAAGTTTGATGTTTGTCTGTGTGCCTACCTGTGTCGCATTGTAATGCCTCATAAGATCATCAGGTTTTTTAAATAGTATTAAAACTTTTTTATCATTTTAACAATTCATTGAATTACTTTTACCATCTTTTACGTAACTTATCTGGATTCCTTAATTCATAAATTCCCGCATATATACAATATCATTAGTATCATTACTTTATTGTATCTGAATGAAATCTTGCATATTATTTACATCAGATTCCAAAAAATCCAAAAGTCACTATATTTAAAAAAAAAAGTTCTTTTTATTGGCTGTGCAATAGCAAGATTATGTTTTTATTAATGCATATCTATGTGGTATAATTTATTACCTTGAATTTTTACTAATACTGAATGGATTTTAATAATTCAGAGGGGTTACTCCGAAACTCAAAAATCGAAGTTCCTAACGTGCTGTCCCTCTCGCTCTCATGTTATGCTGTATTTGAGTGAGTGGGATGGCGGCAAACGAACTTCGTTTTTCGGATTTCAGAGTAGCCCCTCAGATGTCTATCAATTGACAACACTTAAAATTTCTAAGTAACTTAAATACATAGACAGGAACAAAAATTCGTCATCACACAAACACTTGCCCTGGCCGGGATTCGAACCCGGGACCGCCAGGTCCGTAGGCCGTTCTACAACCCACTGAGCCAAATATGTTGTTGAAAATATAGCAAAACTAATGCAACAAGTCTGTAAAAATAAAAGGATTGACAATACAATAAAACTAATATCAATATAAAGTCTAAAGTTAAAGTTATTTATCATTAATTTCGTGTAAATATTCAACCAACACTTGTGGTCACTTCTCCCCGGGACACCTTGTACAGACTGATGATAATAATGATGGTGATGATAACTTATTACGGACCGGCATGGCAATACATGGCATGTCACAGGTACGAGGGCTGCTATTTATATATCCGGAAACCGGGATTACAATCTTCTTAAATAGCATATTTGACCGCCATGGTAAAATTTGAACTTTTTTAAGTATATAAGGTATATTTTTTCTTCCTTATTAACGCTCGTGTTTTGTTTTTGACGGGTTTTAAATGTCATCTCGCAGCAAGAATGGAACTCACTCGTGAAAATATTCGTGCTATGATTTATTATGATTTTCGGCGTGGTTTAACGCAACAACAGTGCATAGATCAACTAACTTCAACTTTTGGTGATGAAGCCCCATCTAAAACTACTGTGTATCACTGGTTTAGTGAGTTCAATCGTGGACGTAGTATGCTTACGGACGAAGTTAAGGCAGGTCGCCCGAAATCGGTCGTTGTACAACAAAATATCGAGGCTGTGCGAAAACTTATAATGGACGACCGACATGTTACGTACCGCGAGATAGAGGCGACTCTGGGTATTTCTATGACCAGCATTAATAGCATATTACATAATTATTTGGCTGTAAAAAAAATTTGTTCGCGTTGGATACCCCACAACTTAACAAATGAGCAAAAACATGCTCGCGTCGAATGGTGCAATAAAATGTTAAAAAAATATAACCGTGGTGACTCAAAAGCCGTTTATAACATCTATACAGGTGACGAATCCTGGATCTATGCATACGATCCCGAAACGAAGCAACAATCAACGGTATGGGTGTTTCAAAATGAGCCGAACCCTACGAAAGTTACTCGTGCAAAAAGTACATTGAAACAAATGGTGGCCTGCTTCTTCGGTATTAATGGCCATGTAGCTACAGTGCCACTAGAAAACCGTAGAACGGTTAATTCAGAGTGGTACACGACCATTTGCTTACCGGAAGTATTTGAACAAATTCGTAAAACTAACCAGCGACGAAGAATCATTCTTCATCATGACAATGCCAGCTGTCATACGTCACGCGAAACAACTCTATTTTTGGAGGGTCAAAATGTGGAATTAACGGGTCATCCGCCGTACAGCCCTGACTTGGCACCCAACGATTTTTATTTATTTCCAAATATAAAGAATAAATTACGCGGTCAACGATTTTCGACCGCTGAAGATGCTGTCGACGCATTCAAACAACACGTTATGGAGGTACCTCAGGCGGAGTGGCAGAAGTGCTTTAAAAATTGGTTCACGCGAATGCAAAAGTGCATAGATCATCAAGGGGAATACTTTGAAAAACAATAAAACTATTTTCAGCCGTGTACGTTTGTTTGTTTTTTTGTTTCCGGATATATAAGTAGCAACCCTCGTATGAGGCTTTCACAGCTTTGGGTATATTTATATTTTTATAAAGCGGTGCAGTATTAGTAATGCAATTTATAAATAAACTTGCATGACACATGCTGTTGTGGGCGGCTAAACAAGGAAGACTTGTGGTCCCCGAGGACTATCCAACTAATATCTTAATCTATTTTAACATTTTCGCGACCAACATTTCCGTAACTACGTAAATATTGAATTTGAGATGTGGTGCTGGAGGAGGAAGGAAGGCAATAAGCTGTACGGAAAAGAGGTCTTGACTAGGATAGGAGAGAAAAGGGCAATACTAACACTAATAGAAAAAAGAAGAGGAAATGTGATAGGCCATCTGTTAAGACATGACTTTTTCCTCCAAAATATCATAGAAGGAACAAGCGAGGTAGAGGAAGGACAAGACGAAATGACTTTGAGCAAATAAAAGAAAAGGTTAAAGTCGTGTCTTACCAAGAAGGAAAAATCCCAAGAAAGAAACAGCTGGCGACTGCTACCACGCAACAAGGTGATGACATAGCATTAAATTGTTCATTACATTAATGATCAAACTTCTATTGCTGTACTTAATTTTTTTCAACTGTTCCAGCACACTAAGACGTAGCTAATCCTTTTCCGCAAACGTATGTGTTAAAATAATGATTATCTGACAAGGATTGTCTGTCTTATAATAGTTTTATTGCGAAATTGGATTTTTTCTGGGTTAGTGTTCAAACTATGACTTGTTTGTTCCACATACACCTTGTTACAACTGTCACATATAAGTTAATAAACTCCTGACTTTTTCCCACTTTCTACTCTATCCTTACAGTAAAGTGTAGACTGCAAAGGGGCTGTTCATAAATTACGTCATCTATTTTGATTTTTGACCCCCTCGTAAATCATCCAACCATCAAAATTCGAACGACCCCCCACCAAATAAAATGATGTAATTTCCAAAAAATGCGTTTTTAGCAACAGTTTATAGAAACACGAATTTCATTCTTGTTTTACTCATTGGTGTACTTTTTAAAGATGGGAATGATGTCTGATGATGAATGATGTCATCTTGGGAATGACCCCCCCCCCCTCCGTCATGGTACCATCATCCGATGTCCAGACCCCCCCCCGCCCCCCATTTGAAATGACGTAATTTATGAATAGCCCCAAAGTGTAAATGTTATAAACTTTATCTGATAAAATTTATATATTTTTTACTTTCTTTTTATATTTCTTAATCCGGTCAGAAGAACGGGCAGCGTACCTACAGTAGATTGTTAACCGTCCGAATTTCCTTGTATCTGATGATGCTATCCACAAGCGACTTACTACAATTTGAAACTGCTAAATGATAAATTGTATCCAATTTTTTTTTATTTACTTAAAACACCAGTTACAGAAAGGTTGTTATCACGCCGAATTTAAGTTTCGCTCAAACCAATGCTTAAAATACGCTGACTTTGCGTTAGTCGCAATGACATGAATTATGCGTCATGAGTTTTAGGCATGCCTCCGACACCGAATCTTAACGCTGCGTATACGCAGTGACGTGTCTTATGCCCCACGATTTCTCTATACACTCAGCCGCGTAAACACACCGTCAGCGTCTTTTGAGCTTGGAGCGCATGTGGTAAAATCGTGACGTCATGTCACTGCGTTAACTCACCGTCAGCGTATTTTAAGCCTTGGTTTCGTCGAACCTTAAATCCGGCACTTGGTTAAAACCGCCTCTAATTATTTCAGGTAGCGCGGAGTTACGGCGTGCCGTTCGTCGAGACGTCGGCGAAGACGCGGATGGGCGTCGACGACGCGTTCTACACGCTGGTGCGTGAGATACGCAAGGACAAGGAGGCGCGCGGCAAGAAGTCACGGGGCAAGATCGGAGGCCGGCGCACCATCAAGTGCGTCTTGTTGTAAGTCGCCGGACAAACTAGGGTAGTACTAGCGTTTCAATCATTCTCCTGTCGCATTTAGCTCTGACCACACCGCAGCTCAAAATACGCTGACGCACTGGAAAGGCAGTGTGAGTTATGCGTCACGATTTTTGCTGATACCTCCCACACAGGTCGGAGGCGTAGCTAATCAAAGACGAGGCAAGAAACGGGGAGAAGTTGGGAGAATTTATAGCTGGTTCAATACTTTTATTTACAGCTGGTTTGCTAATCAGGGTCCGAGGGCCGCCTGAGCCTGGGAGGTGCAGCCCCATCAAGGCCTTCAGTAGCTACGCCACTGACACTGGTGTGCGGTCCATATAGGCACAAAGGCACTGCGTACCCTGAACAACCATGGCTCCGTACAGACACAGAGAAGGTGCCTACCCTGAAGCCCTGAACGAACGTGGCTCCATTCAGGCACAGAGAAACTGCCTACCTGTGGCGTGGCGTCCATATTCCGCCGATTTCCACCGGGTTGCCCAAGGAAAGCCCATTTTTCTTAAATATGAGTTAACGAATTCGCTGCGGCTCCCCTTGCAATTTTTCTGACGCCACGCCTCTGCTGCCTACCCTGACTGAACGACCATGGTTCCATATAGGCATAGAACATCTGCCTACCTTGGCCATGAACTCTGTGCACGCCACTGGACACCGGTGCTCGAAAAACGCTAACCAACCCGCCTGAATGGAGGAAACGTTAAAATTAAAACACGTCATCGCGTATACGCAGTGTTAAGCTCTGGTGTGTAAGTTATGCGTAAAAATTGTGACGCATAACACGGCACTGCGTTTATGGTGCGTCGGCGTATTTTGATCAGCGGTGTGATCAGTCCTTTCATTGAAGTAGTCAGTCATTGTGGCTCACTTCAAAATATGCGACAGGAAACTGATAGAGTTAGAAACGAATGTAGTTTACCCACTAATGTTTATGGATATTGAAGCTGGCAACTCCGAAATTGGATTTTTGAACACACTGATAACTTCAAACAGGCGCGGATATAGGATTTTGTTTTAGAGGGGAGCGGCAATTTTTGTGATTTTGATGACTGCTCGTATCCGGCCTGACGTCAACTGTTCTCAGTATGCGCAGAAGGTTCAAAAAAAAATATTTCAGAGAATTATCATTTCATAGATAGGATGCATTCTTGCAAAACATTAACTTTTGAGATTGTTATAAAACTAATCTAATGACTTCTATGCGATGTTTTTCTCGAAAATGACGAAAGAGTTATATCTTGAACCATTTTAACAGAATAATTGTGTCGTTCTTAGGCAATAGGCAGAGCCACATCGGATGCGTGTGCGTGGCGTGCGCGTTGTACAGTAGGAATTCTCATAAGACATGACACACCGTTTGCGTGACGTGTGCTTACGCAGCGGCGTGTCATCACTTACGAGCGTTCATACTTAACAACGTGCACTTCACGCAGATCCGGTGTGCCTCGTCCTTTATATTTATTGGGAGCTCTTGTAGAGATATTTCTCGTATGCTTACTAAAGAAAAATTGCTGGGGCAGAGTCGGATTTAGGGAAGGGCAGCTGAGGCTACAGCCCTAGCAGTGGGGGTACACACAAATGAAATAAAAAAAAAAATAGTGTAAAGTATTTGGAGATTTATTAGGGGTGTCCACTCATTGCCCCAGGACCTCTGGACCCCTCCGACTCTGGGTGGGAGATAGGACTGGCAACTGCTGAACTAAAAAGAGCGTAGCTCTGAACACTTTCAATATAAAACTTCTATCCCTACAGAAGGAAACCTTACAGCCTCTACTAGGCATTTAAAGTGTTAAATGATAGTGTTTTATCAAGGACCATTAAAACACCAGGACTGTCTTGCTCCGATCGCAAGGAAATATTCTGGCAAAAACTAGATGACGCTTTAAAACTAAACATTTAACTATTAGTTGAATAGAAATGTAGTACAGTAACAATTCTGGCAAATAGCTAAAGCTTAATAAATCGTAACATTTTAATACTGTCTCAGACTTGTAACGTTGAATAATTGAAATTAATAATTCTTATACATAGATGGCGTTGTGCATATCGGGGAAGGGCTTTTTGTATGGAGATTGTCAGTCCTGTTTGAATGGTCCTTGGTTTTACTAAGGTTTATTACGTTTCCGAAATGTTTCATTTTTATACCTAACTTCTTTCTAGAACTTATAAACCCTTATCTGTTGGATTTTACAGACCGGTTTAAAAAAAGCTTTTGTTTCTTTTGAAGCGTGAGTTGAGTATGTAACATTTTGGGAAAAATAGTTATGGGGAATTAAAGCCAAAGGAAGGTGTGTATGGGTAGGCAGTTTCTCTGTGCCTATATGAAGCCATGGTCGTCCAGGATAGGCAGTGCCTCTGTGCCTATATGGACCTCACGCCGCTGTATCAGGTCATAAACGTGAACAGTTAAATATGTAACGAGGTTTCTAATTATTCTAAAATACCTTAGCACACTGCTGCTAAATACGCTGTCGCATAGAGAACGCAGTGGCCTGCCTTATGCGTCACGGACGACGGACCTCAAAAAACGCTAACGTCGCTTTTACGTGGCATAATGTATGCGCAAAACACATGACGCGTCACAGCTAATACGCAGCGATAAGTTGCGGTGCATAAGTCACGCCGGAACGCTTTGTATACGACAGTGTATTTTGAGTACCGGTGTGGAAGCTCCTTTTTTAGGCCCCTTGATAACGAGGCGGTTTCTACCCGGGCCGGTGCCGGCTAAACTTGTTCACATGCCGGTGTTGTTAACAAACCTCCATAGTGTCCCATACCTAACTGACGACCGGACGTAGACGCGGTTAAAAACCGTGCCTAGACCCGGCGGAAAGGTTTAGGTCTAGATTAACAAGGGGCCTTGTACAAGTGTTGCCATTGAAATGTAAATTAACGAGCTTATCAAAAAGGCTTCGCATATGGAAACATTTAGTTGAAATATCCGTAAATATTAGACATTTTGATAGTGGTCTGTATGGGGAAGGCTAAGGCTGCTTAAACATGGGTGATATAGCGAGTGACGCTATAGTATGACCAACACCGCTGCCACACGTCTTAAGTATGCGAGTGGCGAGACGGGGGGGGGGGGGGGGGGGGGGGGGGCAGAGCAGCCGCTGATTCTTCATTCCTCCTTCGTCTGCCCCCCGTCTCGCCGCTCGCATACCTAAGGCGAGGTACGGCGGTATTGGTCTCACGAAGACGCACAAACAATAGGGAATATGCATGAATTTTAATATTTGGTTTATTAAAAGCTCAATCACGTAACAAACAATAGACAAAAATAGTTTTTCGAATAACTATAAAAATCACCAAGATATAAGCCTTCAAACATTTAATTCTATCTCTTTCTAGCAAAACTGAATTTAATATGGAGTTTATATGGCCGGAGTGCACGATGACGTAACACTTTAAAATGCCTATATCTTACGTATTTCTTGACCGATTTAAATTTAAATTTCTCATTTTTTAATTGTTTTTACGGTATTTTGATATTTACTTAAGAAAAGCGATAAAAAAAATCATGCATGTACCCTATTACAATAACTAGACGTGTCAAGCGCGTGTAGTGCCCAAGCGATCCGTGAAGGGCGCGCTAGCGACGCATTCGCCATGACGGATGGACCTTTAGTAGTAGAGAACGACAGACGACAGTGTCGCCATCTCGTGATACAGCCGTTTAATGGCACGTATATTTTTAGACGTTGCCGCTGTTACTTCCATACTTCCTGGTCGTTGTAGGCATAGCCCTCCCCATCGGCCCGGTACGTTAAGTAGAGAGGCCGTGTCATTTATAAGGAAGTAATTTATGATAATGGTAAATTTGAACGTAATAATATAATTTTTATTTGCGTGAAGCATAAATAGTCTTACGAGTCCAAGAAATTGTTGAAATCTTCTAGTTTAAAAAATATTTAAAATATGAAAGTTACAAAGATTATTTGTTCAGATGAGAACCCTGTTTCACTAGTTAATTCATCTGACAATGACAGTTTTTCAAAATTAAACATTATTATTAATAACTTCCTTAAAGACGGCCAACTTCTCTAAGGTACAATGATAGTGAATAATCCTATAGAGAGGTAGCCTTCACGAAACAGGCCTTCTCGTAGGACATTGGCTTCGGGTGAAGGTTTAGTTTTTTAAGCCCTTCTGATGTTATTTGTTTGGTTGCTAAATAATTTACTATGAAAAAAAAATATGTTTGAGACAACCTTTTATTGCCGACTGTACTTTTCTTTGAAAACCCTCATTGAGACGATTCTAAAGAGCCCAAACTCGGTAGCATTGCGTTATTTTGTTACAGAATTCCTATGAGCACCTTCTGGCTCCATCATCAAATCAGCTCTATTGTTTATTTAGATCATCCAATGTTTCGGCAACTGTTTCATGTGTCATCGCCGCTAACGATTATCGTATTAGACCTAACATATACACATTAATTATGTGTGTAACCTGCGAGGGTATGTTATGCAATCATTTACACCGAAAGGGGTTGAATTAAAAGTTTTAATACAAATGAAGGGCTTACAGAACCAACCCAGCCTATGTAAGGTACTACTATAAACAATAGGCAGTACCTGAGCCTTTTGCCATAACTCTTGGATAGCCGAGCCCGAAGGCGAGGCCTGTCAGGGTTGTTTGGGTCACTCCATGGTCAGGATCATACTAATGTTCTGTTTTATATTGCCTGTTTCCTCTTCCTTAGGGTATATTTATCCATATTCAATGGTTGGATTGACTCTGGCCTCAAACACCACAAAAAGTTATACAATACATGAATGAGCGAGTCGGCACGCTACGAACTTCGGACGAATTCACTGTTTCATGCAAGTTCTTTTAGAGGTGATGGAGGCAGAGATCCCGTCTGTAGGAATATACAAACATGGAGTTACCCACCCAGCCCACCTAGTTTAAGCTTTGGAACACTCAAGACTACTTTACTCTATTTAACTATATTGTAGGTAGATAGTGGCTATCAAATGTAAGGCTAAGCCTATTTTAGTCATATTACGTCAGCTGGGCAAGACAAATTACTGTGAACACTGGACGATAGTCGAATGATAACCAAAAGTCGATCACTGCAAAAATAAGTATCTTTTATATTTATTTGTTCAAAGGTTAACTTGCAGATGTAATCACAAGGCTAAGTCGCCTTATGAAATAGTCTATTTTATTTAACTGCTTTAATTTGCAAAAAAAGATTGCATATCCCATATTATTTTGAGTAATTATTGAGTTTAGGTTGTGATCCGACGATTAAAAAAAAAAATCGTCAAACATATGGAAAAGATTTAAAATGGCCGTGAAAAAAAAAGTAAGCTTAATATGAAGTTATTTGCCTTGCCCAGTGTAAGTTATGTTCAGCTTTCTAAGACCTTGCTTATTCACACAGTGTGTGGCCAGTGTATCGTTCTAACGAATTTTGTACTACTTTTCTAATCTGTGCTATTCTAGGATGTTCTTTTCAGATTAGCTAGGTATAAACAGTTGGTGCAGAGATGAATAATTATCATACATGGTGACGTACATGTAGGGATCAAAGTGCAAAGAAAAACACGATTGCTCACGCACATGGTCACACCAGAAATCGAACCTGATCCCTGGAATCGAGCACAGTGCTCGCTGGTGAAGAGGTTGACTCGTTGGACGCTTAATTGAACGGTACCAGGTTCGATTCCTGGTTGAGACCACGTGCGAGAGTAATCGTGTTTTTATTTGCGCTTTGACCTTTGTGTAGTATTAATGTTGATACATTAAAAACACAAACACTTTCATATAAAACCCTGTCGTACACGTTTGTATGGCAAGTCACAGCAGCGCATGACATACCTCAGCTCGACTGTACCCACAACAATACACGACGTAATTATATTGGAATAGGACTCCACTTCAATATATAACGCTTTTCACGTTATCTTGTAGTGTTTTTTAATTCGTCATGGAACTCGTTTTCTAGGTTTTCCTGTAACCAACCTACACACAATTTACCAGCTACAGTTAAGTAGCACAATAGCTAAATGCAGTTTTCATGCGTCCCGTTCGCACCGCGACTAGCTAGAAAGAGATGGATGCCTTATGTCTTGGATCAAGAAGCTAACAGTCATATGATACAGTAGAGGCTGCATTCAGATTTACGAATTGAAGACAACTTTTCTCTTAGACATTATTAGACTCGTCATATTTCATTTTGATTGTGTGTACAAACTGTGGGAGTAACAGAGTTATAATATAATATTTATCTCCTTAAAAAATCTTGTGTTAGTAAGCAAAATATGAAAGCCGTCTTTTATCTCTTTCAAGCTAAGGGTGAAAGAGAAGCAACTATGATTCATGGTCAAATATTCCTTCCTCAAACGGTCATTGATTCTGTGTAATGTATAAGCCGTTTTCAGCGTTATACAACGTGTTTTTGTTAACTACTGTTAAGATACTCGTTTGAGAAATTAAAGAGAAGAATGTTAACGCAAATCACTATATTACATACTGTGAGAGATCCGTACGAATTGATAACCTTCTTTTTTGAAGTTGGTTATGAAACAAGACCTTGTATAATTACATGCAGTAATGTATGAAAATATCTAACACTCAAAGTAATAGTATTTTTTTAAATTGGTTTTATTATAGCAAATTGACGAAGGAATAAGATTTAACCATGAATAAAATATGTGACGGTTAGTTATGCAATAAATCGATGATATAAATTAAACAGTTGTTGTTAAGTACTATTCGGGTCATTGGGTCGGCTGAGCAGGTTATAATGCCTTTAGCGAACTAATAACAAACATTGTACGACACTTTTATTTAGTCACAAAATTTAATCGTGAATATCTTGGATGTTTATGGTAAAACAAAATAGAAGACTTTTAAAAATGGCTGCGCTTACACCTTAATTTAGTCGCTTAGTAATATTCTTGTTGAACTGAATGTTTTCTATAGTAGCTAATGTATGTAAGAACTTTTTTATCTTTGAACCATTCGTCACGTTAATTTTATTGGAAATGATACACTTTGTATAACGAATACTATTTTCACTATATTCCATTGTAATTGTACTTTTTTAGAAATAGTTGACAGTCAAATCATAGATTAGACCTTGTGAAACGATAACAATATTTCTTTTCTATCTTTAGACATTAATTGTGAACCCATAATGTTCCATGAGTATGAAACGTTACTGAGTTGTGAGTTGTGAGTGGACTTTCCTATAAAACATATTTTACACTAGGATAGCTAAAGTCAAATAAAATTGTACGCTTTGCAGGTATTGATTTGATCAGACACGCAAGTATCAACTTAGGTACAATGAATTATTAAACGAACTCTTTCACATACAAAAATAGTGTTCTTTAGATTTAAGTTTAACAAATTGTAGTAGTTCCAATTCTAAGTTGTAGAATTTTCGGGGATTACTGCGATTATTATAAATGCCGTTGAGAAATAAATTACGTGATGTATTTTGTTACGAGTAGCTAGTGCAATGACAAAATAACATTGAAGTTTTTTATTTCTAATCGGCGTAACCATTAGTTTATAGTTTAAAGTACGGATTTGTTTACGAATATTATGCTGCCATGAATAATTCTCCTTTTAATTACCAATATACGTTATTGAGTTGACAACCCTTAACATGCGACTGGTGTAATGTTTTGTATACACAAATATCAGTGATATGAATTTCATAATAGAATATTGCACGCATTATGCTGTTAGGGTTGTCCATATAATGTTTATACGAAACGAAATTTATTTCAACTGGCCTCTTAGCTTCTATGTACAGTGTAAGTCTTGTAAATAAATAAATCAAAGCATTATGACATTGTATTAAATGAATTTCGATGCTAGTGCACAATTATGTTGGAAATAGTATTTATAATTAACTCTGTAACAATATAGCACAATACTGTGTGCTAATTTGAAATAAATAAAATCGACAACACACATTTTTTTCTAATTTAGCCCCTTATCGTTTTAATGGATTTGTTTCAGTTCCTAAATTTTTAGTTAAACTTTTTCAAATAATATAATTTATGCCTCGTCTTATTTGAGCAGAATGATGGCGATCATTACAACGATGCCTCACCGGATATTCATAGATATACGTATATTCGTTATACTGACGTACTTTATAATTTCACTGAGCAAATGCCAATGAAGCGAGACTTACTCTTAGCCACCTTTTTCGAATCCTCTTGGCAAGCAGTTAGCTCCGTGTCGCGATGGACCTGATTATATAGACTTTTTGAATTCTCTTAGAGAGCAGTTAGCACCAAAGTTGCAAGATGGACCTGATGATGGACTTGGAGGAAGTATAAGGGTTCTCGGAGTTGGTTTGAAATAGAGTTTTGTTGTTTGGGTTCTTTCGAATCCTCTTGGCAAGCAGCTTTTATTTTGATTAAAAGTAATACTTTGTACAATTTTCCAGTTGTAGCATATAATTTCCATTGTCACTAATCTTCAAGTCGTTGTGGGGACTGGGAAAAATTACCAGAATGAACGTTTTGATATTGCAAAGAGTAGATTGTAAGACTGATAATGTGCGTTCGGATATCACCATGAGTAAAGAAGTTATAGTACAATAGCGATCGGAATTAATTCGAGTTAGTGTGGAATCACTTTTCCTTTCTTTCCCTGTTGTCCAATCATCAATTTATTTGTCCATGTACTGATCAAGATTGATTTGGCGAGCGAAAACAACTATTGAAATTGATTTCTAGTTGTATCCGAACGCGCTGTAAACTGTCATTGTCACTACATTGTATGATGTTGTCCGAAGCTGTCAAAACAAATTAATTTCGTGGGCTGTAGTTAGTGTTTTAAAATAATTAATAATTCGTGTTACTAAAATCATGGATGCCAAAGATGTGTGCGTGGAAATAGAGAACGACGAGTTTTACAGTAAATTTCTTGTCGATACAGTGAAGCCGTTGGTTGGCGAAAACATATCCGTGTCTGACCAGGTCGCGCGGCTGACACAGGGCATAGAAAAGCTGGGTAAGAGCCTGGAGAAGCAAGTTCTAGCTAAACATAATGATTTGCTAACCCAGGCTAGCCATATATCCGATTTGGAGACGACGCTCGGGTCTGTGCAGTCACAAGTGCAGGGGATGCTACGCGGCGCCGAGAAACTAAAGGATAGGGTACACACGCCGCATCGCGCTCTCGAGGAGCAAACACTCATGCTTGAGCGCGTCCAAACCACTTGCAATCTACTCCGACACACTTCAAAAATTCTATTCTTGTGGAACAAACTGACCAGTATTAAAGATAACCCACCAAAAGAGGCTATAATCTTATTTGAATTAAGCGAACTAATCAGCGACTATGATTTCGAGGGAATAACTCTTCTAGAGGAGGTCTTGAATGAAGTGGAGCATAGGAAAAAGGAGTTGCTGGAAAATTCCACAACACTTTTGCAGTCAAGTTTGTTAAATGGAGAGAAAGAGAAGTTATTGCAATGTTTTAAAGTTTTCCACAACCTACAGTGCACTAATGAGCAGATCAGAAATACAGTCGATAGTATACTTGGTGATCTGAAGAAAGAGATCAGAACTGGTCTGAATGTGCAGATGGTGTCCATAGAAGTGAAAAAGTCAAGCTCTGGTCGAGTTGCCCCGGGCAGAGCCAATATAATGAATGCCCAGGATTTCAAGATCAAGCTCTGGGATAATATTGAAAAGCTGTTCAAAGTAGACATCTATAACAGCTGCACTAAAGTCATCATGCTGCAGAATGTTGTCAATGAACTACATGCCATAGGAAACTTCCGGAATATAGCCAAGACATTTTGGTCAGACCTCTGCACTGTGTTCAGCACTGAATTGGATAAAAGCCCACTCAATGTCAACCAGTCTGTGGAAATTGACTTCCCGAGACTACTAAAATGCTTCAATGATTTGCTTTCTAAACTCAAATGCAAAGATTTGGAAATCAACCGGTCCTCATTGACTAAATGGGAGAACTCATTCCTGTCCAAGTCTCTTGGGAAATTGTTGGAGCCCGTAAGAAGTATGTGGCACCTAAATCCCGTTCCCAGCATGGAGCAGTTGGATAGTGCCGTGAGGACTATTGCTGAAGCACTAAGCATCTCGCTCGGAGATAAACAGTTAAGTATCAGTTTAGCCAACAGTGTGGCGAAATGTATTAAACAAATGAATGTTGAGGCAGAGCAGCGTCTATCTCTTGACAGTGATGTAGCACAGATCCTGGAACCACCTACCAGTGCCCAGCAGAAGAATGCAGAGCTCTGCAATGCATTGTATTACTTCTCGTCACAAATCAAACGGGTGTTAGTTAACATGAACTCCATGCTGCCGCAAGAAAGTGCACAGATTGTCCAAAACTGTCTCAAAGACATCACAAGTATGCCGGTGTTGCAGCTATTTGCTGAATCAATTAAGAACTCTCTGTTCATAATCCTCATGACCATGCATGACGAGCCAGATCTGACAAGATCTGATGACCCAACTGGCAAGTCATTATCTTGCTCCCCTTACATGAAGGAACTGCAGCAGTTTGTGTCCAGATGCAAAGACATTTACCTGTCAATGTTTCATGAGAGATCAGCTCTGAACAATTGCTGTGTGAACATTGCCGAAACCACAGTACAGAGGTTTGTCCAACATGTCTGCAACGTGAAATCCATAAGCAAATTTGGAAGGATGAAGCTGCAAATAGACTGCAAACACTTAGAGACTGCTTTAGCGCCTCTAGTGAGTGATATGTCGGAGCTAGGAGATCACTACAGACAGTTGAAAGCGCTCAGCTTGCTGTTAGAGAAGTCACCTCAGGATATAGCAAAGAGCCAGTCCGAAGGAGCATCCCTACCGTATTCTTTAGTGATGATGTGTTTGTTTTCTTTCGCTGGTCCACAGCTTTTGGCCCCGCACGTCTGTGCGGGTTGGAACGTTCAAAAGCTGATGCAGTGGCTGGATACCCACCGGAGAGAGAAGGAGAGATTGGACTTCGTCGCCGGCGCGCTACAGAGGTACCAGAATCATGTGCGACAGAACCAGATCGCGACATATGATGAGGTCTATCCCATCTTGTTGCAGTTACTTGAGGATGGGAGACAGGCTTTGAAAAAACAGGAAAAGTAACAATGATATAATGACAGTGTAATTACAAGTACACAGGATCATTTCTTATTATGATACACCATCCACAAGGATACTAATCCTTCAATTTATGTATAATGTAAGAAATTCAATGAAGTATAATTTTGTCTAGACGATAGAAATGATAATATGAATACCAATTCTACTAATGTAGAAATTCTGTCATGTGTAATTCGTTTAGATAAACCTGACAATTTCTAATGCTAGCACCTATTTCCAATATCTTACTTTATGTGTATGTAACTTGTAGATAAATATAATTTAATTCAACCGAAATGGTAATGGTGCATTTATTTTCATTGGTTCTGTACATTGATCAGGAACCAAATTATATTATTAAAAATGAATAAATTATTATTGGAGTTCATTCTGTCCTTAGTTTTCTAATATATCTATACTTGTTGTTGTAAAAATTTAATGTCTCTGAAGATATTAAAAAAAAGTAAAATGGGCTATTTGAAGATCAATGAATAGATTTTTTTTTTAATTTTTGTATGTTTGTATGTGTCGTTGTGGCTTCCTCATATCAAAACGGCTAAACAGGTTTCAATTACTTTTGATGCACGGGTAACTGGGCATCCACAGATGAATACAAGTGGATACTTTTTACTCGACTACACTGGTGAAAAAAAGAGTAATGATTTACTTCTCCTCCGCTGACGAAGTTTCAGGAGCCTTCTAGTAATAGTATAAATTATCCCCTCGTACGCTTTATCCGTATATTTAAAACTTATGTTAAAATTTCATTGAGCCTAAATTTCATTGATAAATTTTTGACATCGCATTCGAGGGGTCGCATTAGATACCTAGGCGAATACCACGGAAATATACGGTTTGCAGAGTAATCAACCCTTCAATCGTCAGATTTCTATAAAATAAATAATAGGAAACGGGATTTAATAAAATCATTTATTGGATAAGTTGCCTGGGAATTTTCACGAAGCATGCCACTCGTGAAGAGTCTGGTTTGGAAGCCGAAGTTATTTGCCCAATTCGATCTGCCGCTCGAGCTATGGAGGAAATCACAGGATAATTAAGTACGATCGCAGTATGAATAATAGAGTTAAAGTATAGTCAGCTGCAAAAAGATATACATGATTACTAGTAATAGTCTAATGACGATATTTTTGAACGCACTAATCGTGTATCTTTTTGCGGCTGACTGTACAGAAGGCTCCCTTTTAGATCTTAGCAAAAGCAGCGCGTAACCGCATGTGAACGAGTGAACGAACTGCGCGCGAGCGAGCAATTATTGCGGCGTTCAAAATGTAAATGTTCGCATTTTACAAACGATGCGTGTCCGTGTATACCGAACGCTCTATGAATCGCGGAGTGCGCCGCTCCGGGCTGTATGGGCTCGCTAGGAGATGACCATTTTTTCGGACTTGAATTATTGCGCTGTACATTCCATTGCTGCGCAGTAACTGGACCCACTCGTCCTTCTTTTTACGTCCTGTAACCCATCAATTTCCAGCTTAGGCCGGCAATGTAGTATGGAAATAATAATAATAAATATTGTATACAGGACAATAATACACGACTCGAACTAGTCTCGCGGTAACCTCAATAAGGCTTGTGTTATGAGTACTAAACGACGATATATATCCATACTTAATATTATAAATGCGAAAATGTGTCTGTCTGTCTGTCTGTCTGTTACCTCTTCACGCTTAAACCGCTGAAGCGATTGGGGTGAAATTTGGTATGGAGAAAGTTTGAGTCCCGGGGAAGGAAGGCTACTTTTTATGCCGGAAAAATACTCTTATTCGCGATAAACGAATTTTAGGCGGACTAAGTCGCGGGCAGATGCTAGTATATATATATAATAGATAAATTTACTTATATACATAGAAAACAGCCAAGACTAAGGAACAAATATTTATGCCCATCACATAAATACTTGCCCTTACCTGGATTTGAACCCAGAACCTCCAGCTTCGCAGGCAAAGTTACTCCCACTGAGTTAAACCGGGCGTCCATTGCCGGCGCGCATATAGCGCCCCAGATACAATATTTATCACTAAGAAAGTAAGTACAACATTTCGGCGCAAGTATAAAAAACTACAAATCTGAAAATACTTATATTTATTCTAAATTACTTAAAGCGACTTTACATTCTATTCATCCACAATATACATCTCCAACAACAACAACAAACAAGGAATAATATATATGTATAACAATCTACTTATAATCTACATAACTCTTAGATAAGGAATGCAATCGGTTAGGTAAGCGATGTGTATGTAGAAACTGGTTTTTCCTGTGTTAAAAATAGCCGATTGCATTCCTACTCCACTCATTTTTACCCGACTGCGCGACGCAAAGGAGGGTAATGTGTTTATACACTTTACGGACCGCTATTGGGGACATGGAAATAATTGTTAACAGCTGAGTTTTCCAGTGTAAAGGGTACATATTAATTCTAGTAATTAATTACTTATATACATGATCCAACAATATACGAGTCTATTAACTATTTTTTTTTAAATAATAGGGTAAAATCATCAATAGCTGGCCATTTAATAACTGGCCTCCTGATACTAAACAAATATTATATTTATAGGTAAAGATAATTAATTTTAGTATGAGGTGGCCGTTATTGAAGGGTGGCCAGTACTTGATACCTTATACTCATATGAATTTTGATTACCTATAAATATAATTAATTTTTAGTATAAAGTGGCCAGTTATTGAATTACCCTAGTTATTTCCTTCTTGATATTGATATAACTAATATTTGTTCTATAACACAAAAGATGAATCGCACGAATTATAATAGTGAATGTTGCATTAATATTTTTACCTGCTTTTTACCAATTGTTTCTGTCAACTTAGGATGCATACCAGCAAAGCCATACATTTTGTTGATTTAGTGGCTTTTCGTGTAAATATTTTGTGACATTTCACTATTCACTCATTATAGATACAAAAATATTGATATGCTTAAAAATTAAAAATACTATTACCATTTTGAATATTGAGAAAATTAAATACTTTGACAATATTTTTAGTAGCTACTTACGGGGCGAAATTTTGTTGGACTCATGGATATAGTGTCTTAGAATATGTTATAAAATTGGAGTAAAAAAATCAGGCTATTATGAATTAATGTTTAGCGAAACCGTAAAATGACTGGAGCATCCCTACTCTTAGGGTTTGACAAAACTACTGTGTATAATTAAATATATATATTTTAAAACTCACAACACGGAAAATGGGTAACGTAGCATTGGCTAACTTGGTATAAATACAAATATTAAAACAATGTGTATCAAATTTGAAATATTAGGTAAAAGTACACTACATAAATATATAATGAAATAATTATACAATATTCTACCATCTTCTATCTATATAAATAAAAATCAATTAAAAAATGTATGTTCGCGCATCGCTTCAGAACGGCTGCACATTTGGCTGATTATTTTCTTTTGTGTTTGTAATTGTCTGTAAATGGATTGTATGAAAGAAAATATACAAAAAAAAACCCTTAGACACGCAACTAAATTTAGGTTTGAAAATCTCCACATAAGAAGTGACTGAGTCAAAATATATGAGGGAAATCTTCAAAAAATAATTTAATTACATGGTCTATAGAGTAAAGGGAAGTTTAGTTGTCATCTTCTTATTGCACCCGTGCGAACCCGGGGCGGGCAGCTAGTTGACATATGATATAGGATATATACGCATAAACAATCGGAAAAAAATGAGCCAGAAAGGCAGTCTGTGCGGAAAGAAAAGAGTAGTGGCAGAAACGAACTAACATTATGAATTTTACATAGCAATCGAACCTTAGACACCTGTCTTATAGAAAATAAACAAACTTCTGTCGTTTAAATGTCATTATGTATTTTATATACAAAAACAGCAAGGTTTATGTATAAAATAATGTCGAAACGTGGTAAAACCGTGCATAGTTCAACAAGGGGACTTATATTGGATATTATTCGGTTTTGTCAGCGGGATAAAAACGGCTAAAACCTCCACTATCGACTTACAAAAAGTCACTAAACGAGTGTCCGTTATGACGGGCATTTTATTTAAGTTAATTAGTCTCGGACACAAAATCGGTAAGAATAATCATTCAATATAAATATATATATATATTTACATAAATATACAGGTCATTCATGGTTATAAAATAACTGGCAAACTATAATGACAGTGTTGTTAGCATAGCAAAGAACATAAAATAGCACTGGCACGCCCTCAAATTGTACGACTTCTATATCCGCACAGACTTTATCATTGCATTTAGTTTTGTATCCACCATTGACGCTGCCAGTTGTCAACAACGACTAAATATACTGTGATTTTTTATGTTAGTACTATTGATTGATTAACAAATACTATATACAGACGCCGTATTTTTTAAATATTTGAATAATTTATTTCGTAATTGTCCGTCATCACGAAACTCAATATTCCCGTTTGATGTAAGACATTAGTTACATTTACGCTAGTACCCCATAGTCAACAATGTTTTTAGTGTTATAAGTAGGAACGTATGCTTATTTGACCCTTAAGGCTTACGGAAATAAGTTATTTTTAGAATGAAGTAATTGCGTTGATACCGATGTGAAATACGCGTTCTTAGCGTCTATTTGAATACCGCTGGCAATGTCAAATCGGACGATTTTTATCTTTATATATTTATGGCAGTTTTGTTCAAGTCTGTGTTCTATTTAAAATAATGTGCGTATAATATAGCCTCACACGTATTTTGAAAAATTCAATACCTTTCTTAAATCATACTTAATATATAGTATAATACACAATAGATACATGACAGTATACATTCATAAAAGTATTCGTACTTTCTTATAATATGGATGATTAAAAAAGCTTTGTCTTATAAAATGAACACTAAACATTATGCGAAATGCTTTAAGTCTTCAGTTATTTTTAATGGAGCCCACACACGATCATATCAGACCTTACGATCGTCACATGCGTGTGTATATTGTAAACACCTTTTACACCTTAAGAGGACACAAGGAATATACGTATTGCTTGCTTAGAAATTAACTGTGACGACACATATTAAAGCCACCTAAGTCCAGGTGAATTGGTAACGGAATTCGATTTTTTTTTTCATACAAGTACACTTTAAATTTGCAAAAATATGCCCCAGGACTTGGTTTATTTTGACATGCATTGTCACAACTGTCCAATGATATAAACTTATTCGAAACTTCCAGATTATTCTTTTGACGCATATCTATGTGAAATACTTTACATATCCCTGCATTTTTTTACAATCACTGGATTAATTTTAATGATTGTGGTGTGTAAATAAACATTAGATGGTTATTAGGTTTTGTTCCTATGATAATGGCAGTCGATTCTATCGGAAACGCTGGTCTTCAGTTTTGGTGTTTTTGTATTTTAGACACGCATACGCTCTGTGCAATTTGACAATGCGTTGTCGTGAGACCGGACTAGGCAACCTAACATCTAAGTAACTAGTTATATCCATTTAAATAAAACAATTTAACGGATTATATCACGTATATTATCTCATTTGAGTTCCCGACGTTTCGGAAGGTTTTCAGTTTTCCATGGTCACGGGTGGACTGTTTAAATTGTTTTATTTAAATGAGTAATAATCGCGGAAACAGAAATATTAGTTATATCCAGCCAAGCTATAAACCGACCGTTTATCTGAGAAGTTGCCCGCGGCGGCGTGGGGAATTCGTTTCAGGGCCGATTTCACCAAAATTTAATTTATACGAGAGTGGCTACCCCTGTAGGTCTAACGATTTACGTAATGGTTAACTTCAGTTTCGTGTTGAACGAATGAAATCGTAAGGGACCCAAGTAAGATAGACAGTTTGTCCAATGCTTGAGCAAGGAGTTTTATTTTTGAAATTTGTTCGAGTAATACATCAATTGGGAAATAATATGGAATTCACTCGACAGCGACAATGACAATACTAATCTACCTTTAACAGTCTACTCGGTCGAAATTGGCGGTATAAATGTTCACTCTAGTGCAGGGATTTTATCCTTAAGTTACATATTAGTGAAATAAAATGAGTTTACTCCCGGTAATTAATGATTGATTATTGAAATAAAACTTATAATGTGTTGGTGAAATCGACCCTAATAGTACATTACTTACCAAAGCCAGTAAAATAATTGAAGCCTGAAATCGCAGGTATTTGTGAGCCGAGCGGCAGGCAAGGGTTGTAAATATGCCATAGAGGGCGTTCTTTTTTACTGCCCGTGGTGAGTACACAATTTTACGTCTTCACTTGGCTATAATGCGTGCATCGCATTACGGCCAGGTGTGACGTAACCTAAAGACCCTAGTTTTATTGTTATTAGCTCAAATTAGCTGAGCTAGCCGGCCCACGGCGGCGCGGGCGCAGCGTGGCGACGCAGTACAGCGCACACGTGTGTCACACCTGGTCGAGCAGCGCCACGCGGAACACGTCCTCGTAGTCGGCCACGAAGTGCACGTCCATGTCGGTTTTGATGAACTCGGGTAAGTCGTCGAAGTCGCGCCGGTTCTCCTCCGGCAGGATCACGCAGGTCACTCCCACGCGCTTCGCCTGCGAATTCAAATTCAAAACATTAATGCCACAAATACGCTAAAGTTGATCGAGATTCGTTGAATACGGT
The DNA here is from genome assembly GCA_905404275.2 of Hedya salicella. Classification (NCBI taxonomy): domain Eukaryota; kingdom Metazoa; phylum Arthropoda; class Insecta; order Lepidoptera; family Tortricidae; genus Hedya; species Hedya salicella. The sequence goes on along the minus strand of FR990107.1, from coordinate 22,215,935 downwards.
AGTGTAGAAACAAACTTTACTACTTCGCGCCTACTTTAGTCCTTCGAGTCAAAGGACTCTGGGCCAAACTAGGACTTTCTGACAACACGGATTGTAGAATGCGCGGTGAAGAGGCTGAAATAATGGAACATATACTATGTGTATGTCATGCCCTCGCCAGACAGAGAATGAAGGAATTCCAGACGGTAATTTCAATGGCATCTATCCATTATTGGTTTATGGAGTTGGTAGAACAAAACATTGAGTAGCAAAAAGGGGTAATTACACAAATATCCTACTGGGTCTTATCTATCTTATTACTAGGGATCCGCGGACACACGTCACACTGGCGACCTCCCCCCCCGGCACTCACCGCTATGATCTTCTCCTTGATGCCGCCGACGGGCAGCACGCGGCCGGTGAGCGAGATCTCGCCGGTCATGGCCAGCTCGCGCGCGGGCCGGCGCAGCGCCAGCGACAGCAGCGCCGTGGCGATGGTGCAGCCGGCCGACGGCCGTCCGCGGACACACGTCACACTGCCGACCTCCCCCCCCGGCACTCACCGCTATGATCTTCTCCTTGATGCCGCCGACGGGCAGCACGCGGCCGGTGAGCGAGATCTCGCCGGTCATGGCCAGCTCGCGCGCGGGCCGGCGCAGCGCCAGCGACAGCAGCGCCGTGGCGATGGTGCAGCCGGCCGACGGCCGTCCGCGGACACACGTCACACTGCCGACCTCCCCCCCCGGCACTCACCGCTATGATCTTCTCCTTGATGCCGCCGACGGGCAGCACGCGGCCGGTGAGCGAGATCTCGCCGGTCATGGCCAGCTCGCGCGCGGGCCGGCGCAGCGCCAGCGACAGCAGCGCCGTGGCGATGGTGCAGCCGGCCGACGGCCGTCCGCGGACACACGTCACACTGCCGACCTCCCCCCCCGGCACTCACCGCTATGATCTTCTCCTTGATGCCGCCGACGGGCAGCACGCGGCCGGTGAGCGAGATCTCGCCGGTCATGGCCAGCTCGCGCGCGGGCCGGCGCAGCGCCAGCGACAGCAGCGCCGTGGCGATGGTGCAGCCGGCCGACGGCCGTCCGCGGACACACGTCACACTGCCGACCTCCCCCCCCGGCACTCACCGCTATGATCTTCTCCTTGATGCCGCCGACGGGCAGCACGCGGCCGGTGAGCGAGATCTCGCCGGTCATGGCCAGCTCGCGCGCGGGCCGGCGCAGCGCCAGCGACAGCAGCGCCGTGGCGATGGTGCAGCCGGCCGACGGCCGTCCGCGGACACACGTCACACTGCCGACCTCCCCCCCCGGCACTCACCGCTATGATCTTCTCCTTGATGCCGCCGACGGGCAGCACGCGGCCGGTGAGCGAGATCTCGCCGGTCATGGCCAGCTCGCGCGCGGGCCGGCGCAGCGCCAGCGACAGCAGCGCCGTGGCGATGGTGCAGCCGGCCGACGGCCGTCCGCGGACACACGTCACACTGCCGACCTCCCCCCCCGGCACTCACCGCTATGATCTTCTCCTTGATGCCGCCGACGGGCAGCACGCGGCCGGTGAGCGAGATCTCGCCGGTCATGGCCAGCTCGCGCGCGGGCCGGCGCAGCGCCAGCGACAGCAGCGCCGTGGCGATGGTGCAGCCGGCCGACGGCCGTCCGCGGACACACGTCACACTGCCGACCTCCCCCCCCGGCACTCACCGCTATGATCTTCTCCTTGATGCCGCCGACGGGCAGCACGCGGCCGGTGAGCGAGATCTCGCCGGTCATGGCCAGCTCGCGCGCGGGCCGGCGCAGCGCCAGCGACAGCAGCGCCGTGGCGATGGTGCAGCCGGCCGACGGCCCGTCCTTCGGCGTCGCGCCCTCCGGCACGTGCAGGTGGATGTGGCTGCCGCACAATATTATGCTCAATTCAAAAAAAGTTTCAATAATGCTCATCTTTTATGCGAGGCTGCAAAATTGTTATATAACGCGAGGGGAAACACACACCTTTTCACCTCACTAAAGCGTGTGTGATTGAAGTACCATGAAAATATAACAAGATCAGATATCTTATCATTTAAAACCAGTGTTAATGAACCTACAAAACACGCGTAACATAACAAACATACTGAAAATTATAGATTCGAACTTCAAATGCCTTTATCACGCCAATTTGGCGCTATAAAAGGAACTTTTCCTAGCTAGTGAGGTGAAAAATATTGTTGCGACCACCGAGTGTCATCTTTCGCGCAGTAACAGTAACAAAGTATTAAGAATATTGTTGGCGCGACGTCATCATCCCCGCTATCAACCCCGGTTGCTAGGTAGCGTTTATATATCAGTTTTTCGCAGAGGTCAGGTAGTCGGAACACTAATGGCTTAAGGCAATGGCTTTACACGCAAGGTCGCCGGTTCGAATCTCAACACGAGCGGAGTGATTCGTAACGGATTTGAAAAATTGAAAAATCTGTACCTGTCAACTTAATGTATTAATTGACAAACATATATGGTTTTACATTAAAAAAGCAATATAAAATTATCATCTCGTGACTATTATTGAAATTCTACTTTTTATCCCACTCCTGCCGCAATTTTTGTCGAATGCCCTCCATCAGCCGTGTGACAGCGTCATTAGCCACTTTCCTGCTCGCTGCGTTCCACTTTCTCAGGTAGTGTTGCTGATTGCTGACAGTCTTACGTAAGATTTTTTTGACCAGAGCCCAATACCTTTCGATAGGGCGGCACTATGGAATATTTGGTGGATTCAGTGCTTTAGGCACGATCTGGACATCCTGTCGCTTGAGAAAGTTTAGGGTAGCCGTTGCATAGTGGGCTGTAGCTAGATCTGGCCAAAATAAGGCCGAGGAATCAAGTTTTCGAATGAATGGAATTAACCGTTTCTTCAAGCATTCATTGATGTAAATATCTTTATTGATTGTGCCAGTTGTAACATATGCCCTGATGCGATCGCCGCATGTGCAAATTGTCTGCCAAACCAGATACTTGGAACCAAACTTCTCCATTCTTAAGGTAGTTTCCGAATCTGGAAGAATTTCTCCATCAGCTATACAATAAAACTGATTGCCAGAAAGTATGGAAAAGTCCGCCTTCACGTAGCTTTCGTCATCCAAAATCAAGTGAAAATTGTTTGTACCCAGAAAACCGTACAGCTTTCAAGACCTGGTTTTGACTGTGCGTTTTTGCTTCTCTGATGTTTTCGGCACTTTTCGCGTCTTTTTTGACTTCATAGCGGCCAGGTCCTTGGTAAGTCTCACCATTGACTGACTTGTAGAGTTTTTTTTTGCTATATCCCGTTCGGACGTACTTCGGTTGTTGCAAATCGTCTTAATGATTTTCCTGTCTAGCCTAGGATCACGAGCACCACCATGTTCTACGGTTCGAGGCTTCTGAGCGGTAGACAAGGTCTCAAAGTATCGGTTTAGAAGCGTATTAACGGTATTTCTTGGGATTTTTAATTGTTTTGCAATGTAGTGGTTCGGCTGTGTATTTTCCATCTATTTGGCGACAATCTGTTCACAGCGTTCACGTTGATTCATCTTTTGTTGGTTCAGCTCTTACGCAATTAAAAACTATGCCAAAATAATTTGGTGACATTAGTAATGTCAATATTAAAAACAAAAAAGGATATCTGTCTTTAGACCTATATGCCAGTGAGTTGAATTTTTCAAAACCGTTACGAATCAGGCCTTATACCGATTTTTCTTCTGATCGTTTTTTAACAAATTAAAAATAAGTAGGTATCAAATAGGGGTTTTTACTTTTGGTATTTTATTATTCGATATGGTTTGACATAAGTAAAGAAGTAAGGTACAGGTACATTACATTGCTGTCTTCAAACCTGATTGCACTCTATTGTTTTCTCATAGCACGATAATAACTGAAATCTTATGTCACTTGCATCTTGATTCTGCAAATCCAGCTTCACTGCTATTATTTTGCACACAACTGTACACGTGCATTTGATAAAATAAAAGCTGATTAAGGCGACGCATCTCTACACAATCAATTGAAAAACATGCTTTGCGCTCCGTTCTCTGACAATCGTCCGCAACGGACTGATTGCATACAAATACGCGCCAGCGCTAGCTTATACCATAGGGTCGTAAACGACAAAACTGCTTTTTTCGTTTCTATTAAAAACTAGAAATAATTTCATAAATCCAACTGACAAACGAAAGTCCGTATTTAGATTTAGACTAATGCACTAAGAAAATTTAGAGGCTTACATCAGTTAGCCTATAAAATGAGAATCTCTGCTTTAAAAGAAGTTCCTTTTATATTGTTTTCTCTGTTATAAAAGTTAAAGAATCGTGTTTCTGCAACTATCAAAATGAAGTCAATGAAATGCAGAATCAGGTTATGAAATATCACTTTCATATGTTTTGTAATGGCTGAGAAATGTTAAGATCTCGGACGCCAAAATTTCTAATTCGTCGTCTTAAATCAGTTGGCTGAAAATAGACACACACAAACAAGAATTTTATTGCATGTCGTGACGCCTAGAGACCTTATACATCTCTGAAAAAATTATTAGTTTATATTTTATATTAACATTGATCTGGAGAATCTATAAATCTCCTCTGCGTGTACCAATTATAAATTGGTTATAACACAATTGTAAAAGTTTTATGTATAATTAAGACAATATTGTAATAGTTAATTGGTACACGCATATACATTGTTTTTTATACTCCGACATTTAGAATGTTATTCTAGACATTCTAGATTTTTTTTTCTTTTTTATTGACAATCCTTTTGGGATTTATCTTATTAATTTTTTAAATGATGATTTTATCAATAATATTATACTTAAGTTAAATGATCTGATTAGGTTTTTCTGGGTTTTCCCTAATCCTTGCTACAAATGTTGGATCATATTGTATGTCTCCCAGCAAAGACTTCTCTCAATGTAACTGACAATTCGAAAGTGCTTGTACCTAGGCCTACTTGAATAAAGCATATTTTGATTTGATTTGATGGCTCCGGACACTCACCTAGTGTTGAGGAACGTGTTGTCCGGGTGGTGCTTGTGCATGTAGTTTCTGGCGACGGTGAGGGCGATGCGCGCAGACTCCTTCATGACGTCACCGAGGTGGCCCGTCAGCTCCAGCGAGCCCATCGGGGACTTGTCGTCCTGCTGGGCGTTGCGGAGCGCCGTTTCGATGTAGAGTGTGCTGCCACCTGTTAGAAAGACGCTTATTATTATTCTATTTCTAACATAACCCACTTTTCTAGCAGCTGTTGGTTTCTGTAGATGATTGCCGTTTTAACCTAACTTAACTTACTTTACTGGCAACCGTTCGTTTTTGTAAAGGGTCGCACTTCGACCCTAACCTAACCTATTTTTCTCACCGTTTCTGTAGTATGAATACCACTAGTACAAAAGACGCTAAAATGTCTCAAGGTGAAAGCACATAGAGTGCTAGGTACTAACTGGTGAGTTCAATCAGGCATGGAGGTAGCTCTGATTAACATTATTCTACGGGGTACCTGTCAAGTTCATCCATGGCGGCACGTCAGCCCTAGGGCGCTGGTTCTTACAGCTAGCACAGGTTTACGTCAGCTACCAGCAGCGTTCCTACAGGATATCCGTCAAGCTCACCCATGGCGATAAGCTTTGACTAAATGATATTCGTCGAGGTACTCATCACTCTCACATGGCGGACCACGCCAGCCCCAGTACGCCGGTTCCACCAGCTTACACAGGAGTCAGCTACCAGCTTTGCTACAGGGTATCCTTCAAGCTCACCCATGGCAGTCCACACCAGCCCCAGGACGCCGGTTCCACCAGCTCACACAGGAGTCAGCTACCAGCTTCGCTACAGGGTATCCTTCAAGCTCACCCATGGCAGTCCACACCAGCCCAAGGACGCCGGTTCCACCAGCTCGCACAGGTGTCAGCTACCGGCTTCGCTACAGGGTATCCGTCATGCCCACCCATGGCGGACCACACCAGCCCCAGGACCTCGGTTCTACCAGCTCGCACAGGAGTCAGCTACCAGCTTCGCTACAGGATATCCGTCCAGCTCACTCATGGCGGTCCACGCCAGCCCCAGGACCTCGGTTCTACCAGCTCGCACAGGAGTCAGCTACCAGCTTCGCTACAGGATATCCGTCTAGCTCACCCATGGCGGTCCACGCCAGCCCCAGGACCTCGGTTCTACCAGCTCGCACAGTAGTCAGCTACCAGCTTCGCTACAGGATATCCGTCCAGCTCACCCATGGCGGTCCACGCCAGCCCCAGGACCTCGGTTCTACCAGCTCGCACAGGAGTCAGCTACCAGCTTCGCTACAGGATATGCGTCTAGCTCACCCATGGCGGTCCACGCCAGCCCCAGGACCTCGGTTCTACCAGCTCGCACAGGAGTCAGTTACCAGCTTCGCTACAGGATATCCGTCAAGCTCACCCATGGCGGTCCACGCCAGCCCCATGACGACGCCGGGCGGCGTCACGGTGTACATGCGGTCGTGCTTGAACGTCGGCTTGCCCACCAGCTCGGACAGGTTACTGTCATCCACTGTCAACTGCTCAGCTTCTTGTTTCACTATCTTGTACGCGACTTTACGGGATATCTGTAAAAGAACATTTCATCCGGTGAAAAACTACTTATATAAATAAAGAACCGATGTAGCAATGTAGCTTGAGGCGGTGGCGCGCCTGACGAGATTCACCGTGGCTGAAGCACTGGGTGCAGGCTACATTCCCCCTTATGCAAACCTGTATTAATATAATACTAACCCTAGATTGAAGAAATACTATGTTATTATAGGTACTGAATAATAGACGGCGTTCAGTATCAGAATTTGTCTCAGTGAAACTCTCTATTACGACAAAAGTATTGATGATTCTAGATCTGTTATTAAAGTTTATTGCGGGTAGTTAATTCCTAAGTAGGGCTCGTCCTATAAAGATACTGAAAATACTAGGAACCGTAACTTTGTTAGGTAGAAATTAGATATTAATTAACAGGTAATGGACTTTGTCCGAAATAAACGATATTGAATTGAATTGAATAAATCGATTTATGAGTGGCAAAGTAATAAAGCAAACTTCTAAACTGGTTTTGTGATACCGAGTTTAGAATAAAATAATTCGTCCACAATTTGGCTCCAGAACGAACATTCGGTCAAAGGTGGACTTCTCTCCATACCCCATAACCATTTTACTTACAAAAGGAAGTTATGATAACAGAACTACCTTAGTGATTATGGTAGGAAATACTTATAATGTAGATAAGTCTTGTGTAGACAAATTGATGTCAACAATAAATGATATTGAAAAATCTGGCATAGGTAAAATCATACTGTGTGCACTACCATATTCTCAGAATATGCCATATCACTGTAACAATAGAATAGCACACCTAAATTCAATGATGTACAATGCCATATGTTTCAATAAAACGACACATCTCTTTGACTTAAATAAATTCGTCAAGCGCTTCACGCTAATGTCAGAAAGAAATATCTTGCCAAAGAAATATATTTTGACCATAGCAGATCTTTTAGCATTTAACATAGAACCGAATAAATATAATACCACATTAGCTAGTTCCCAGTATGCCCATAGTGGTAATAGATCCATGCCACATTTAAACTAAATGGTAAGACAGCGGAAACACCTTTGAATATTAACATTATTCACCAGAATATTCAGGGTTTTTCCAGCACGGAATTAGAAATAGGTTTATTTTTAGATAATAATAATATTGAAGTTATGTGTATTACTGAACACTGGCTAAAACAGGAACAATTACTTTTTGATTTTATTAACTTTAAGTTAGAAAAGTTTCTTTGCTAGAAAATTAGCCATTCATGGGGGTTCTCTTATAATTGTTAAAAGTTCCATGAAATCCAAAGAGCGAGAAGATATTGTTAGATTATCACTAGAACGGATTATAGAAATTGCTTGTGTAGAATTAGAGACCTATTTAATTCTATGTATTTACAGACCACCTTCTGCTGATTTCCATACATTTGAATGCACTATGGAAAATGTCCTAAGAATAGCTTGTAAAGGCAAAAAACATGTTATAGTATGTGGAGACTTCAACGTTAATTTACTTGAATCGAATAGTAACACTGTGAAGTTGTTAAGTTTGTTTAAATCTTTTAACTTGGTCAATTTGTTTTTTGAGCCAACCCGCGTGGGAATTAGTAGTGAAACCTGTCTAGATAATATTTTTTGTGATTGTAAATGCTTGGATAAGGCAATATTTAAGTCCTTTAGTTCAGATCATAGAGATCAGCGAGCATCTTTCCCAAACACTTTCCAAAAAATACCACAAACTATAACATACAGACCCATAACTAGTTATCGTTTAGAATCATTAAAAAATTAAGTTCATAATGATCTATGTATGTTATCCCTTTCACATGTTGACCTAAATTGTTTTTTCCAAAAAATATTTGGCATAATTATAAATAATTTTAATACTCATTTCAAAATGAAAACTATTTCTGGGTCAAAAACGAAGTTTAGTGAATGGGCTACTGTCGGCATTCATAGAAGTAGAAATAGGCTTTATGAATTATATGGAGAGAAAGAGGTAAACAAGAATACTGATTTCCTGGACTATATCAAGAATTATTCAAAAATGTTTAAGAAAGTGTGCATAGCCGCTAAGGCAAATTATATTAGTTCTAAACTCAAAATTTCTGACAATAAAGTGAAAACTGTTTGGAATATGGAACAATAGTCAAGTCAACATTATGTCAGGAAATGGTCCGATTATGTCGAACCACGATGTTGCCTCGGCATTCGAGGATTATTTTTCCAACATTGCAATGAATACTACAAGATATCTTCAATCATCTGCGACCGAAGCCCATTTGTTATTTAATGTTAATTTTAGCAAATGCAATGTAAGCTATGAATTTAGTCAAGTAAATTCAATAGAAGTTATTAAAGCATTCAAGTCACTGCATTTAAAGAAAACAGAGGATTTATGGGGAACTTCAGTAAAAATTGTTCATCATATCATAGATTCAATTGCACCCTATCTAGCCTTCATTTATAATAATTGCATATCAGAGGGTGTGTTTCCAGATCTGATGAAACTTAGTAAAGTCATACCTCTTTTTAAATCAGGTGACTTGAGTGACTTGACTAATTTCTGTCCGATATCTATACTACCTGTATTAAGTAAAGTTTTCGAAAAGTTAATGTTGATGGATCTGCTGGGACACTTCAATAGAAATAGACTGCTTAGTAGTAAACAGTTCCGGTTTCACAAGGGGACGTTCCACGCTGATGCAGCATCTGTACTCATTAAACATATTTACAACATCTGGGAGAAATCTTGTGATGCAATTGGAGTTTTTTGTGACCTTTCTAAGGCATTTGATTGCGTTGATCATGGAACACTCATTTTGAAATTAGAACATTATGGCCTGTCTATAAATGCCTTAAGCCTTATGTCTTCATGTCTCAGCAATAGAATACAAACAGTTGTTGTAAATGGAACCCAATCCAGTGGAGCTGCAGTTAAGCTAGGAGTGCCACAGGGCTCTATCTTAGGGCCATTTCTATTTTTGGTTTATATAAATGACTTACCATCTATAGTAGAAAATCTTTGTGATATAGCACTATTTGCTGATGATACATCATTAATTTTCAAAGTTGACCGGAAAGCAACAGACTATGCCGAAATTAATAGTGTACTAGTTAAAGTACTTGACTGGTTTAATATTAATAATCTGCTATTGAATGCTAAGAAAACGAAATGTGTTAGATTTGCTTTACCGAATGTTAGAGCAGTGGATTCTACTATATCGCTCAATGGTGAATGTTTAGAAATGGTGGATAGGGCATTATTCTTAGGTATAACACTGGACAAGAACTTGCAATGGAGTCCCCATTTAGCAGTACTTGCAGGTAAATTAAGTTCAGCAGCTTACGCTATTAGAAAAATTAGACAATTGACCAATGTTGATACAGCTCGCTTAGTATATCATAGTTATTTTCATAGTATCATGTCATACGGTATTCTGGTTTGGGGCAAAGCAGCTGACATACAGACTATATTTGTGTTACAAAAAAGAGCGATTCGTTCTATATATAACTTGAACTCCCGTGACTCCTTAAGAGAACTTTTTAAAGACGTCAACATATTAACCGTAGCGTCCCAATATATTTATGAGGATATTATTTATGTTATTAAGAACCTAGAGTCTACTAAGAATTCAGATATCCACAATTTTAATACTAGAAATAAAAACAACATCGCTATTAGAAAGTTATGCTTTCGTAAAGTAGCCAAATCATTCGTAGGCCAATGTATACATTTTTATAATAAGCTACCAGATGATGCTTTAAAATTATCGTTTCCAGCTCTCAAAAAGTACTTAAAAGAGTCCCTAATGGCAAAGGCTTATTATAGGGTAGAGGACTATTTAACTGACAAAAATGCATGGCCCAAAACAGAAACCAAATAATTTACTTTTACCGGGACACGGTTCTTATAAGGTGGCATATCAAACGTATGTAAGTTGTTTGAAATAAAAAATCACTATTTTGCTTTTTTATATTCTATATTTTTTTTAATTTTATAAGTTTTGATATGCTTTCTTGAAGAACTACGCATTGAGTTTATATACTCAAAACATATATTTAGGATAGGCTAAGTACAAATATTGAAATAGATATAAGAGTTATTTCGAAAAAATGACTGACTGTTGAGTTTGTTTCGGCTTTCTTCTCTTAGGTGGTCTCCTCTTGGGAAAGGCCGTAGAGTCAGACTTGTAAAAGTGTCCTTGTGGCCTACTTACAGAATAAAGATCATTATTTCATTATAACTCACACCCATGAGATCCAGCCTACGACGGTCAGACGTTAGGAGCAGACAACCTTAGTAAATGATGGATCAGAGATGGGAGCGGCTGAATAGGAAGGGCATACGGCCTAGGCTGGTCAAGACTGCTTCTTCACCTGTGTAGATGATATAGCCTCTTGTGCTACCGCCTGGCTCTACGCTTATGCAGGTTCCTGCTGCCAGTAGGGCCTGATGAGAGTGACAGGATTGTGGCGGGGATGAGCTTGAGCACCAGCCACTGTGTTATAGCCAGTTTTCTGCCAGTAGCCTAGGAGTCACCTTCTCTATGTGTTTCTGCAGGTTGCTGATGCCGCTCTCGCGGCAGTAGGACCAGATGAGAGTGGCGGGGATGAGCTTGAGCACCAGCTAATGTGTTATAGCCAGTTTTCTGCCGGTAGCCTGGAGGAGTTACCTTCTCTATGTGTTTCTGTAGGTTCCTGACGCCGCTTTCGCGGCAGTAGGACTTGATGAGCGAGGTCAGCGCCTCGGGGGTGAGGTTGAGCTGCTCTTCGGTCAGGCCGCAGTTCTTCCGCGCCGTCGGCACCAGGTACTGCTGAGCTATGGCCAGCTTCTCCTCTGCCACGTAACCTGAAAAGTGACAAAGTTTTTTAATACCACCTGTGAATCTGATAGGTGTGTCACCAGCGGCGGTTCCAGATCAGGATTGAGCGAGATTTATCTTTCGACACACCCTCTGCACGCTTCTCGTGTCATCATCATCAAAAGACGTCGTCATGATTTTACTTATACCACTTGGCACCAAGAGCGATCGCTCGCTCTACCCTAAAGCCAAGGATTTACCTTAATGTTATGTTTTTCAGGTTATGTTCAACATCAAAAGCAGTTGAACACTAATCATGCCGCGGTACAGTCAAGGGATAAGATAAATACACGCCAAAAAATATGTACTCACTACTTCTACTTTCATAGTAAGTTGAACCGGGGCACATGCGACTACGGAACATGGACATGCTTCTTTAGACAATAACATTAAAACACATTATTTTGCAACTATTACTGCTCTCTTTATCGATACCAATACTGCTAAATTTTAGGCAGGTAGGGTATGGGTAGTTTCAGTGTTCGAATTAAAAAAAATCTTTAAGACGCATTTGTCTTATAGTTGCATTTGTCCCGGTTAACCTTAATAAGGTTTGGATATATTTATGGACGGGCACGTGAGCAGGAAGCTCGCTAGGAGGCGCTAGTGTCTCACCAGACATGTCGATGAGCTCCATCCTGTCGCGCAGCGGCTCTGGGATTTGCTCCACCACGTTGGCGGTGCAGATGAAGAGCACCCGGGACAGGTCGATGGGTACGTCCAAGTAGTGGTCCAGGAAGTTCGCGTTCTGTTCGGGATCGAGCAGCTCCAGGAGCGCCGAAGACGGGTCGCCGTGGACGCCTCTGTGGAAAATTTATTATTATTACACATAAAAATAAACAGTTATTTTAGGTTGTAAGTGTTGGTCTTTATCGTGGAGGATACAAATACAAAATAAAAATACAAATACATTTATTGAACCAACATAATATACAGAGACTTACGGCTGTATAGACTTCAGCCGTAAGTCTCTGTATATTATGTACAATTAAATTCAGATTTTTATATATCCTGAACTAGGGTTCCCCTGTGTTTCAGGCAAAAGGAAAGCCTAATATTACATTATTTTCTATAAAATGTAATAAATATTCATCTATATTATAATAGAACGTATGGTAACTAAAATACTAAAATTTACACAAAACTAATAATAAAAGAAACATTTATTTCACGACAGCGAGTAAATTCTCTAAAAAGTTTTCCATGATATCTATACTATTATAAAGTTGCAAAAAAACCTGTTTGTACGTTTATATGTGTCGTTGTGGCTTCATCGCCCTAAATCGGCTAAACGGATACAAAAAATTAAAAAAATATACATTTTTCGCTTCAGTACATACAAATAGTCCCTTACAATATATATTTTTTAAATATCTTCAATATACAGACATTTGGTTTTTACAACTTTATAATAGTATAGAAGAGAAAAAAAATAAGTTAGTGTCAAAGATAGCATTTTTGCGACAAGCTTTTGTAGCAGATTGTACTTTTCTTTGGACACCCGTTAGTTACTCCCTGAGACCTACATAGTTTGGTAGTTAAATAACAAAAAAATATATTTCAAGGGGAAACTCTCCATACATGTAAAAAAACAGCGAACATCAACGTGTGGCACATGCTTCAACAGTACTTGTAAAAACACATTGTGGTTTCAAAAAAAAATCGAATAAATATTTTCGGATCGTGCGGAATCGTGCCCCACCCCTCTATCTTCTAAACTGTATGACCTTAAAATATGAAAACAATTGTAAGGTGAAAAATAATAACATCTTTCTGAGTTTCTTGAGCCTGAGTGAAAAATTAAAAATGCCGCCATTTTATGACCGTTGACTAAAAAAAAAACACGTGTTGATTTATCGATGAAATTGATTGTACTACACAACCTTAAAAGCTCCGACATCGATGACACACTGTATATGATATCTCTTTGCCCTAATTAGCTAAGCAGCTATCAGGCAGGTTAGAACTTAGAACAAAAATATTTCTGTTCCCGACTTAGGAGTCACCCGCTATATCAAAAGTCGTCATGTCCCGTGTTTTCGAAGTCCTTCTGAGAATGCTTATACCAAACTAAAGGGAATAATATGAATGCCCGTGTTGTATTGGCTTGATTGGCGGTTGGGCAGACGGGGTCAAATTCCCGAGGCATGTAATTATGTAGGCTGTAGGCAATTAACATGCAATACTAACGTTTTGGGGCAACAGCTGCTAGATCGGCTGAAGCATATAGTCTATACTATTATACAGTTACTTTTTGTTTTACAAATATCATGATAATAATCACAATATTTGCAATTTATTAGTGGATCACAGCTAGCGTTATTATTATAAACAAAGATCAGAAACAAATGATTTTTTTTTTCTACGATACTGGACTTGAACCAGTGCCTTGAGCCAGACCGAGGCAGCACGCTCTAACCAACTGAGCTAATCGTCCATACCAGTAGTCGACGAAATTTGTCATCTGTTCTTGCTTATGGATCTCTGTATGGTGCATCCGATTCTTTAGCCGTTTAGCGCCTCCGTCTGCACTAGCTGGTCTGGCTCACTCATCGCGGAGCATTGTTTTAACAAATTGTAAACACTTAACATCAAGATAAGCTTTCTTTAAGATGTTCGTTATCCGACTACGGCAAAATCAAAAGGTAGAGTTGTGTCTAGCAATTTATACATTTTTAAATGACTTCAAAAAAGGAATCTGTTACTTTTTGAAGTCCTATATTCCACTGTATGTATTTTTTTATGTATTTATGAATGTTTATAGAGCTTATTCGAGAATATATTGAACGCCCCTCTTAATTTAATCATTTTTAGGGTTCCGCTCGTCAAAAGGAAAAAACGGATATAGGATCACTTTGTTGCCCGTCTGTCTGTCAGGACAACATCTATTGTATAGTCTTCTCTATATCTATCTTTAAGACCCTTTTTCACAGAAACGCGTAAAGGTATCATGTTGAAATTAACATTAAATACTTATGTCTGCGGTCCCTTAAAGCTGTAAAAAAATCAAGCTTCTGAGTCAAGGCAATACAAAGATACAGTAATTAAAAAAGGTGTTTAAATACAAATTGCCGTCTATGTAAAACCTATAGGGTACTTTCAATTATCCTAGAAACTTGAAATTTGATATGAGGGTAGCTCTTATGGTACAACCCAAGAAATAAATCTGAAAAACTTATTTTTTTATGTTTGTCTGTCTGTGTCAGCCAATCAACCAATACTACACCAAAAAAGCCTACAGTGCTCTGCGCGTCCAGTATAACAACGCCTTCAGGGGGTTGTTGGGGCTGCCCTGGCGCTGCAGTGCGTCGGGGATGTTTGCAGCGCGGAGAACTGACGGTTTCCAAGCCGTGATGCGCAAACGGGTGGCGTCCCTGAGTGAGCGCGTACGGGGCAGCACCAACGCGCTTCTGAGGGTGGTAGCTGAGAGGATGGACAGCCCTATCCTAGCTCACTGGATGTCTGTGCACGTTAGGTCTAATTATAATTACACTTTCCACTAACAAACTTAGAATAAATTTTACTAACACAATATGGATCAATATTTCCGAAATAAATGCTTTCAAAATGACTGACACCGCGTACATTTTGCTTTGGAGTAGGGTTCTGCTAACACTAGGGTTTCATAGATACGGCCATTTTAGCGAATATTTTTTACGGAGCCCTCGAAGAGCGAGACACACATTCCGAGAAATGTTCAAGTGTGTAGACACTTGAAAAGTACCTATCGTCATCGTCAGACTCGGTCAGGTTTAGCTTACAATAGCACTCTCTCACTCAAGTCGAGTACCGCTCCAGGCCCCTCTTTCCCACTGGGCACTCTGGGCTTGCCCAGGGCCCCCAACCGCAGGGGGCCCCCAAAGATCCAAAGAGGTCTCTAATTTTATTATTGAATGCCCCCCCCCCCCATTTTCGAGTGCTCAAGGGCCCCCTAACTCTGTGTGACCACGGGCCTGTATAAAGACGCCCTTGTACTGTTCGACATGATTTGGTCCATTTCGAGGACCTTAGCCATCAGACACAAGCGCACCCGTCGCTGCTTTTCTCGCACTGCGAACTAACGAAGTGAGTAAGCGAGGCGAAACACATGTCGAGGATTATACTGTCTGGTGGTGGTTTGTTGTATTTGCATGCGTATTTTTATGCGGAAACTGCATGAAAATATGCGCATGTGAGCACAATTTATTGTCACATCTAACCAAGACATTATTTAGCGGACAAGCAAAGGAACTATAATCCATTAATGAAATTCCGCAAAGTAATTCCTCAATCTATCAATTATAATATTACGCTACAGGGGCGGGAGGGAGGCGATTGAACTACGCGTTACGAACATTGTTTTTTTAACCCTTCATAACGATCCCGTAGAGAGATTCTCTCAAGCATTTTTGAAAAAGATTTTTTTTTAAATTTCAATTAGAATGCGCACTTGAAAATTTTAGGTAAAAATGTGTACATTCTATATTTTTTCCTCATTATATGCGTTTCTCGTATTTGAACTCAAAATCTAAAATATCTTATTTTTATACCCAACTAGCTTCTGCCCGCGACTTCGTCCGCCTTAAATTCGTTTATCGCGGATAAGGGTATTTTTCCGGGATAAAAAGTAGCCTATGTCCTTCCCCGGGACTCAAACTATCTCCATACCAAATTTCATCCAAATCGGTTCAGCTGTTTAAGCGTGAAGAGGTAACAGACAGACAGACAGACACACTTTCGCATTTATAATATTAGTATGGATTGGTTTTTAGTATACTATTTTTAAACACCCGACGTGACTTTGTACAGTTCCCGCGTATGAATACATTTTTACTTTAGTCTACATAGATTAGTAAGACTAATTAAGAAGTTATCGGTCAGTGTCATGTTTTGTATTATTTTTTTCTTACTAATCTATGTAGACCAAAGTAAGAATGTATTCACACGAGGCAAAAAGTGCGGCCCGCATCAATTTGATCCAGTTTGATGTAAAAATAATAAATGAATTATAATTATTATACTTAAAATAAAAGGAATTGAGAACCTCCTCCTTTTTTGGGAGTCGATTAAAAAGGCGTTTCGTTAGCTATTATGTTGCCCTTGGTTGCGTAAAGGTTGCCGAACGCTGATTTACATCCTGGCAATATATACCATACTAGCTTCTGCCCGCGACTTCGTCCGCCTTAAATTCGTTTATCGCGGATAAGGGTATTTTTACGGGATAAATGTAGCCTATGTCCTTCCCCGGGACTCTATCTCCATACCAAATTTCATCCAAATCGGTTCAGCGGATTAAGCGTGAAGAGGTAACAGACAGAAAGACAGACAGACAGACACACTTTCGCATTTAGAATATTAGTATGGATTTTAGCGATTTAGTCAGTTACCGGAAGGTGGTCAGTTACGCACACTACGATGCTTATGCTTACTAATTATATGGTAACAAGGGATTCCGCAGTGCGCTCCCGCGCGCCTCCACGCCGCCAGACAGACCAAATTCAGTGTTGCCAGCACTGTTAGGGCAATCTTGGCCTTTTTGTAGGTTTTTCCCACCTGTTAGCAGTGGTAACACTAACAGCTGGGATTTTTTTCCCCATGTGTTTCCAGGTGATAACTACTGGGAATACAAATCCCAACTGTTACCACTAAAGTGATTGGTGTTGGTGGTCAAACGACGTTATGGATTCCGATATAGATCACTCAAATTTACATGAATCAAAGCATGATGTGTTATGCATTTAAGGGTTAAGAGTTTTAATACTTTTAGCGGGGCACGGTTCTTATAAGGTGGCATATCAAACGTATGTAATTGGTTTTAAATAAAAAAACATTATTTTGCTTTTTAT
Source organism: Hedya salicella (assembly GCA_905404275.2). Lineage (NCBI taxonomy): Eukaryota > Metazoa > Arthropoda > Insecta > Lepidoptera > Tortricidae > Hedya > Hedya salicella. Next base: position 22,198,711 of record FR990107.1, on the reverse strand, counting down.
ATTCTATATTTTTTTTACTTTTATAAGCGAAGTCATTGCCTATTTTTAAAACTAAGTTAGAGGATCATTATTTATCTCTCCCATAATTTATATTTTTAATTCTGCTTCTGGTTTTCTAATCACTTTGATGTCAACTGTATCATAGTTTTCTTTCTTACTTTGTATATATATATATAGTAGTATGTATGTTTAGTATATGTATATGTATAATATATATGTTTGTTTTTATTTATTTTTGTATTATATGTAATCTTATCTCACCACCTACTCATTTCTAGCTATTTTATGTCATTTCCGCTACCCAAAGGTTGTCTGGAAGAGATCGCTCTTTAGCGATAAGACCGCCTATTGTTTACCTATTTTATGTTAAGGCTCTATTGTACTGTTTATGTTGTTGGTGTGCAATAAAGAATTGTTGTTGTTGTTGTTGTGTTGATATGTTTTCTTGAAGAACTACGCATTGAGTTTTATACTCAAAACATATATTTAGGATAAGCTAAGTACAAATATTGTAATAGTTATAAGAGTTATTTCGAAAAAATGACTGACTGTTGAGTTTTTATTTATTTATTTATTAATAGGTTTGCCAACAGATACAACACAGAATAAAATTACACTAATATCATATGGACATAAAGACAAGAGTGTTTATCCAATTACAGGCAAACACAGCATGCTTTTTCTATAAGCTAGCTAAACAATGTGAAGTGACTGCTAGTACTTATTATACTACAGATAATATTATACTAACTGTATGATATTAGATCATAGTTCTGAAGGAACTTCTTAAATTTATTAAGTGACATTGCCAATAAGTCTACCCTAGTGTTCTTATACATTCTATTATGCTCCTTACATATTCTAGGGATGACACTATGAGATCCAAGATTGGTCCGAAAATTACCTAAAGCAAAAGGACGGAAATTTGCTATGCGCGAGTTAGATCTAGGTACCGTAAATCCAATTTTAAGCAGCAGCTGAGGACAATCTATTAACCCGTTTAGAATTTTGAACAACAAGACCTGATCAGAAATCCATCGGCGATTTTCCAACGATGGCATGTTGAAAAAACGAAGCCGTTCCTTATAACTCATTAGAGAAGGGAGTTTCCTTTGATGAACAGATAAGAAAAACAGAAAACGCTTTTGAATTCTTTCGATTCTATCCTGGTGGCATTTATACTGGGGGTTCCAGACATTGGAACAGTATTCCAATTGAGTCCTAATCAGCGCGAAGTGTGCAGTAATCAAAGCCGTTTTATTTTTGAATGTTTTACAGTTACGCCAAACGAAACCGAATAGTTTATAGGCCTTACTAACAATCTCATCGATATGAGCGTTAAAAGACAGCTGGCTGTCAAATATTACGCCTAGGTCTCTTATTACTGACACTTCTTCAAGTGGATTATTATCAATGCAATATGATGTTAGAAGCGGGCGTCGTTTATTGCTAAATTTGATGTGCTTACATTTACTAATGTTCAAAGGTAATTTATTCAGGCTAGCCCAATCAAGAACACGATTCAAGTCCTCTTGCAGTTGCAGTGAGTCAGAAGAAGTGTTTATTACCTTGAAAATTTTCAAGTCATCAGCAAAAAGAGAAAAGCTAGAAAAACGAATGACTTGGGGCATTTCGTTAATAAAAGCTAAGAATAAGGTAGGCCCGAGGTGAGAACCTTGTGGTACGCCTGAAGGGGCATCGAAGTTTTTCGATTCCTGACCACACACCACTACTGTTTGTGATCTTGAAGATAAGTAACATGAAAACCAACTTAGTACTTAGTTTGTTTCGGCTTTCTTCTCCTCAGTGGTCTCCTCTTGGGAAACGCCGTAGAGGCAGACTTGTAAAAGTGCCCTTGCAGCCTACTTGCAGAATAAAGATCATTATTTCATTATCAATAATGATTATTGTAGACAATAATGATTTTTTAACCGAATTCAAAAATCAAAAGGAGGGTACACCTATTGAGATTGTAGCTGGATCACTATTTTGTGAGGTTTGTCATGAGGGCGCTCTTTTTTTCTTACGAATTCTGCACTATTTTTTGGAAAAACACGTACACCTCTTCAACGCCGTCCTTCACAGTGGTAGAACTCCAAAGACGTGGAGCGGGAGCGGGACTTTGGTGGTGCTCTTCCTTAAGGGAGATAAGACCCTTCTTAAAAATTACAGACCCTTCTCGCTGCTGAGTCACGTGTATAAGCTGTTCTCACGAATGATCACAAACCGTCTCGCTAGGAGACTCGACGAGTTCCAGTCACCGAAACAGGCCGGGTTTCGCGGACGATATGGTACCATAGACCACATACACACAGTGAGGCAGATTATACGTCCGAGGAGTATAATCAGACTCTGTGTCTGGCCTTTGTGGACTATGAGAAGGCCTTTGACTCTGTCGAAACCTGGGCTGTTCTGGTATCCTTACAACGATGCCAAGTAAACTGTCGCTATATCGAGGTACTGAGATGCCTCTACGAAGCCGCAACCATGAGTGTCCAAATACAGGGCCAGCAGTCTAAACCCATCGCAACTGCGCAGAGGAGTGAGACAGGGGGATGTTATATCCCCGAAACTGTTCACGAGCGCGTTGGAAGATATGTTTAAGACGCTGGAATGGAAAGACAAGGGCATTAACATAAACGGTGACTACATCTCACACCTGCGATTCACTGATGACATAGTTTTAATGGCGGAGTCGCTGCTGAGCTGAACCATATGCTGGATGGCCTAGCTTCAGCCTCGCGACGCATCGGTCTCGGCGTGTGGTCTCGGAATGTCCAGTATTGGACTAATAGGCTGATGATGATGATGATGATGATGATGATGATGATGATGATGATGATGATGATGATGATGATGATGATGATGATGACGTACACAATATTTAGGGTGTTTCACTTTCGAATAGGGCATTTCGGATAGATGATTTAAGAATATGTAATTTCCTGATAATAATCTGTTAGTCCAGTAACGTAAGAAAGCCGTAAACTTGAATTGAAACCTATATTTTGGAATTCCAAAGTTGTCTCAAAACTCAAATTAGTCACAGCTGACTAGTTTTTAGCAAATGTCTCGCTTCCTAAACATTTGATGAGATTTTCATGTATATGAAAATTGTAGGGCATATTTTTTTCAACGTTTTATTCGAAAAATATGTTATTACGATTAACCGTTTTTTGAGATAAAGCGCGGGAATTACGCAGCTCTCAGCCAATACATAGTCTATTTTTAGGGATTTGTAACTCAATAGGAAAACACGGAACCCTTATAGGATCACTCGTCTCTTTGTCTGTCTGTCTGCCCGTCAGTACGTCTGTCACAGTCACCAGCCAGCCAATTTTCTCCGAATTTACTAACCTAGTTAGTTGAAATTTTGATACATATGTATTTCTGTGAACTAAATACAAAAAAGGTTTGTAAATAAATTAACTTTGAATATAGCGGTCACTTTTGGGGGAAAATGTGAAAATGAAAAAAAAACTTGTATAATATACCGTGTACCATATGAAAGGGCTTATTCTGAGGGATCTCAAATATATATTTTTACAGTTTTAAAACAAATAACTTTTAGGTTCTTTAATAAAACAGACAAATATTCGAAAACTTGAAGACGGTTTAAGCGTATTTCCTATTAAAATATTTGGAGCTAAACTAAGTTTGGATTCCGATTCAGCAACATGGCCAAACCTCACTGACTACATTGAACATTTTCAGGGAACTATAATGGAAGCCATAGCAAAGTTAGTAGAACGTGTTTTGAGGAATGCTGAAAATGAGAAGTCAAAATCTGGATCCTTTTGTAGCATATTACAAAAAAAAACATATTTAACAGATAAAAAGGTACAAGTCAATGCTTGTTACTATTATATTTTGATGTATACATAGATGGTGATCAGTCTGATCACATATATATATAATTAGTTGTACCTATGTTGTTTCAAACTTTTCTGAGTACCTAATTAATGTCAATGGTTAAACGAAACACTAAATGTTTAAAATATGCGACATTTTCATTTCCGTATGCTAATAAAAAAAAACAACAACTGAAACGAAATAATAGCTTCTACAATACTTATTTTTTTAAGTAACTTTTATAAAAAAAGTCACTTATATTAAACATTTAGTGCTTCGTTTAACATATCACATTAGGTTCTTTTTTAACCGACTTCCAAAAAAAGGAGGAGGTTCTCAATTCGACGGAATGTTATTTTTTTTTTTTTTTATGGATGTTCACCGATTACTCAAAGACTATTTGACCGATTTCAAAAATTTTTTTTTGGTTTTATAGAAGGTACTTTCTAGTTGGTCCCATTTAATTTTGGTGAAGATCTGATGATGGAATCCATGAGGAATTGAAGGAACTCCTCAAATATTGTAGGCATACATATAACGATTTTGGTATTATAAGAAACATAATAAGCATTTGCATTCAGAAAGTGTAAATTGGTGAAGTGGAACTGATGCAGAAGACCACAGAATGCCATCGGAACTCCTCAATGATAAATGATTTACGGGTGGCGACAAAAAATCTTGATTAATTTAGCTAAGCAAGTTCATAGTCACAAATTTAAATGTTCCTGATGCGAATGGTACCATCGAATTGATTTGATGATGGAGCCGGAAGGTAGCCACCAGATCTATGTAATAAAATAATGTATCCTAGCCGTGTTTGGGCTTGTTCGAATCGTCACGAGATACACTTTTAAGTAACGATTAACTAAAAAGTGTAAAATAAATAAACTTTTAAACAAAAAAATAAAACCGACTCCAAAAAAACTAAAAAGTAAAAAATAACGCCATAATTCAGTTTCTTCAAATTACTTACAAGTAACCGTTTGTATACTCAATCTATACAGTATATACAATTAATCTAATTTTGGAGTCGGTGCCATCGTGTCACAACTTACTAAAATCGTCAATTTTCAATATTTTACACATTCTTTATATGGCACCGACGCCAAAATAAGATTAATTGTATATACTGTATAGATTGAGTATACAAACGGTTACTTGTAAGTAATTTGAAGAAACTGAATTATGGCGTTATTTTTTACTTTTTAGTTTTTTTGGAGTCGGTTTTATTTTTTGTTTAAAAGTTTATTTTTTAGGTATATTTGATTTGTTGATAATGGAGGTGGATCTCATGTAAAAATTAAAATATAAATATAAATGTATTTATATTTTAATTTTTGAGTTTTTCTTATCAAGAATTCATAGAAAGAATTGCAAAACGTCATTATCCATATCAACGCATCATTATGATCTCAACAAACGTCATTAGGTCATTACCCGTATATTGGCGTCATTATGGTCGACACACAAATACAAAAAAATAAACATATTTTTTCCGAAACTATGCGTCTGTGAGCCGTGCCTCTTAGAGGACACATTTTACTACCGTCAAAACTAGAGAATAAGACCAATTGAGTTGTGATAGCACGACATTTATTACAAAGACAAACGTTTCTAACAAAATAATTAATGGTCAAATATTCACCCAGTTGCGGCTTCATCACGCGAGAAATGCACACTAAATGGATTTCAACTATTTTCGATACACGGGTACTTGTGCCCAGCTACCCGTGTATCGAAAATAGTCCACGGATGGTAATATGATACTTTTTACTCCACTAAGCAGAAGTATAAAATATATTTATGGCTTTTTCGCTTACGCGAACGAAGTTGCGATCAACTTCTAGTTAGTAATAAAGAGTCTCACAGCTGTACAAACACTATAGCATCTTTATTTAGAACCTATTTTGGTTATTATACAAAAATAGCAGATTTTAACACCTTTGGCTACAAACGAATTCCAGAGTTAGCAACACTGAGCGAAATATTCAATTCAAGATTTAAGGCAGTGTGAACTTGCCGGTGTCACGGCCAATCGTAACGGCGGAGCGCGGCGCGCAGAAAAGAAATGCTTAAAAACAAGTGAAACGATAGTGTGTGTTGAACAGTTAACAAACAGTTAGTGTCCTTAAACTGACCGTCAACGTAATAAATACGACCACGTTTTAACATAAATACACAGAGATCAGGAAATTAACTAACAATATACAACCTGTTTTCGTGATTTCCTTTAATTTTAACAGGTGATAGTAACCGTCAATACGAATAACTACTTGGAAACAGAAAAAAATCTGCCATTACCTACATTTGGTTGAGTTCCTACGTTACTACTACACATAATATGAAAAGGCAGATATTTTTCGTTGCCGAAATGTCTCCCCATACTAGTTATTCGTATTGACGGCTACTATCACCTGTTAAAATTAAAAGAAATCACGAAAACACGTTGTATATTGTTAGTTTCCTGATCTCTGTTCGTATTATCGGGTAGGTACCACCTGTTAAAATTTAAAGCATTAAAAAACACGGTGTATTTAGTGTAGACTATCGTTTTACTCTTATATATTTACTAGAAAATGCCCCCAACTTCGTCAGCGGACGAGAAGAAAATCATAACCCTCTCATCAAATCAAAAATCAAATCAAAATATCCTTTATTCAAGTAGGCTTAGATACAAGCACTTTCGAATTGTCAGTTACAATGAGAGAAGTATTTGCTGGGAAACATACAATATGATCCAACATTTGTTGCAAGCATTAGGGAAACCCAGAAAAACCTAATCAGATCATTTAACTTAAGTATTATACTTACTTATTATTGATAAAATCATCATTTTAAAAATTAAAATAATTAGTAAATCTAGAATGTGTCTAGAATACAATTCTAAATGTCAGAGTATATAAAACAATTAATATGCGTGTACCAATTAACTATTACAATATTGTCTTAATTATACTTAAAACTTTTACAATTGTGTTATAACCAATTTATAATTGATACACGCAGAGGAGATGTACAAAGTCTTCATTATATAAAATATAAACTATTTTTTTTTCAGAGATGATAAGGTCTCTAGACGTCACGACATGCGATAAAATTAAATATAATAATTTGACTGAATTCTACTGAGATGTTTAAGGTCTCTTAGGGGTCAAAGCGAATAATACATTAATTCTCTTATTACTTCACCGTAGTCTAGTAAAAAGTGCCCAGCTACCCGCGTACCAAAAATAGTTGAAAGCCGTTTAGCTGATTGAACGCGATGAAGCCATAACGACACACATAAACATAAAAACATGAAAAAAAATTGATTCAGTCACCTTCAATTAGTCCGTATCGCTTATTTCATATTTACAACTTTATAATAGTACAGAAAAGTTTATTTTTTTAATTTTAGTTAAAGCATATTTAAAGTGGTTCCAGCACCTGTCTCGCGAGCAACCAAGATACGAGTCGAGGAAATAATTAACAAATGTTTTTTTTTATGTTATACGGGACAAAGGAGCAGACGGATCGCCTGATGGTAAGCGATCACCGTCGCCCATAGGCACCTGCAGGTGAGACACCAGAGGAGTCACAGTTCCCCTTCCGTCTGTTGGTCTTTCAATAAGAACAGGGATAACAATAAAGTTGTTGAGTGCCTTTTCAAAAAGGCTTATTATTCTATGGATGCCATAGAATAATAAGCCCTTTTGAAAAGACGCTCCTCAGTTGGTCTCAATAGGCGATACTAGATATATCGCCTATTGAGACCTTTATGGGCATTTTACCAAAAACCTATAGGTACCCCCACACGTTTTCGTGAAAATGATACTATACGCCCTTGTACAAAATGTATTTCGACTTCAGTATCAAAGAAATTCTTTGCGTTTCCTTCACTGATGATAAACATAACTATAATTTTAAGCGGAAGAGAAAAATGTCATAAACCTTTTTTATTCAGTGCAGTCGGTTAAAAAGTATCCTAAAACCATCTGTGGCTGCCCGTATACCAAAAATAGTCGAAAACCGTTAAGCCGATTTGGTGTGATGAATCCGCAACGACACATACGGACAAGCAAAAAATAAAAATAAAATCGATTCAGTGACCTCCAAATATTAATTGCCCACGCAATAGACATGATGACGGGGTACGAAAATCAAAATTCAAGTCCGTCAGTTAGAAAATAAAATAGTATTGGACACGTATTTTGTTTTTTTTTTCAAAATAATGAAAAAATACTCAGATAAATCGCATTAAAAAAGTTCAGGGGGGGGGGGGGCTCGTGACGTCAATCCTGGGTTCAATTTGTACCAAGAGGCGACGTCACGCGACATTTTGAGTCTATGCATCGCCTTTATTTTTATATATCACGTAAAAAAGAAAAAAATACGCCTCCATTATTTTTTATTAATCTACACATGACGGACTAATTATTAATATTTAGTCATCATCTCTATTCAAAAAAATGAACAAGTAAAAAAAACATATAATTTTTTCATCATATTTCGTTTTTATAAAACGATTAACACTATATTCAGTTCAAATAAACATTCAGTTATCGATCCAAATTTGAAATAATAAAATAAAACTGGATATTCACAAAACCTTAAAGATGGAGACGTGGGTATAATTTTAGAAAAAGCTTACCAATGCCCTCATTAGACAATTTTTTTGCTATTACCAAAATTAAAATAGATTTTTTTTTTTTCATACACGAGTGCTCCACCATAATACCTACTATCATGTTACTTGTACAGTCAGCAGCAAAAGTAGATGCTCATTTTAGTACTTTGTCGTGGTGTCGTAACAATACTGTGACAATTGGGCTGCGTTAATTCCAAAAATAAATCATTAATTACTATATATATGTATGTATGTATGTATGTATGTATGTAATCACTTTATTGCACATAAATTAATACAAAAAAAAATGTATTTACAAAACACAGATATGTACAAAGGCGCACTTATCGCTGTGAGGGATCTCTTCCAGTTAACCTTTAAGCAAATGAAAGAAAAAAAATACATTAAAGAAGATAGACAAACCAACTAATTAGGTACTTAATATGCACAAAAAAAAACGAAGCCATAATTTTAATTCTTATAAATTATAATAAATACTTACCTATAATATATACAAATAGTAATTACTCGTGAGGAAACTCATTTTACGTTTCACCAATAATTAACCTAAGGATAAAATCTCTAAAAGAAAATCTTACACCGCCAATTTCAGCGGAGTAAACCGTTTGACGTAGATTAGTATTGTCATTGTCACTGTCAAGTGAATTCCATACTTATTTCACAATTGATGTATTACCCGGACAAATTTAAAATCGCAGCACCATTGCTCAAGCATGGCACAAACTGTCCATCTTACTTTGGAGCATTAAGATTTGCGAGAGTATGTTATCCGTAGATTAGCGTGGTGAAATGAAAATGAAGTTAACCATCGAGTACATCGTTAGATTGAAGATATACTGGGTTAAGTTCCCCGGTAAGCTCGGTTCTCCATCCAAACGTAGTTACGCTCTCATTTTAAAACGACCAGCACGTTTGCTCTGAAACTTTGTATTTAGAATAAAATTTAGGTATATGCAGGCCGGTAATTAAATTAGTTTATGTCGCTTCAGATACCATAGTAAAAAACATACAGGGAATTTAAGTTTTTCATTCAAAACTTGGTTTTGCTGTATTTCGTTTGTTTTATAAACTGGAGCCATATGAACTAATTACAGGCCCAGATGTAGCTCATGTCATTGTATATGCAAAGTTTCGTTACAATCCAACACGTAGTTTTAAAATGAGAACGAAACTCCGTTTGTATGGGAAGGTGAAATTAGGCCGAGCTTGCCGGGAACTCTTAATCACTTTCGTGTAAATGGATTTTGGGTGAAATTGGCCCTAAGTGACAAGGAACTAACATGATCATCTGCTTTTGCTATTGACTGTACATACCTATTTGATTCAATAAATTAAATTAAATTTCGGTGCCCATACGTGTCTATACAAGGTGACCTTGGCTTCTAGAAAAGGTACGGAGACTATGTTTATGTATGATTAATTCTCGAGAATGCTGTAAAGTAGCTCTTTTTAGGGTTCCGTATCAACCTGTCAACGGAACCCGATAACGAAGTCTATCTGTTTCTAACTCATTAACCTTATTAGCTTAACAGATTTCACAGAACGTGATCCATACAAAAGAGATTACCATACAAAAAGCCGTTCCCCGATATGTACAACGCCATCTATGTATAAGAATTATTATTTAATGTTTCAAGCGTGACACAGTATTTAAATGTCACGATTTATTTATTATTAGCTTCTGCCCGCGACTTCGCCTTAAATTCGTTTATCGCGGATAAGGGTATTTTTCCGGGATAAAAAGTAGCCTATGTCCTTCCCCGGGACTGAAACTACCTCCATACCAAATTTCATCCAAATCGGTTCAGCGGTTTAAACATGAAGAGGTAACAGACAGACAGACAGACGGACAGACAGACAGACACACTTTCGCATTTATAATATTAAGTATGGATTAGCTGTTTACGAACTAATTGTTATTGAATTAAGTTTCTTTGTTAAATTATAACGTCGTTAGATGTTAAGTTTTTAAGCGCAAACAGTCCTCTTCTTTAATGGTCCTTGGTATTTATTATCTACTGTGAACTACAATACAATAATTCTTTATTGCACACCAACTACAGAAACAGTACAATACAGCCATAACATAAAATACGGTAGACAATAGGCGGTCTTATCGCTAAAGAGCGATTTCTTCCAGACAAGCTTCAGGTAGCGGAAATGACACCGAATAGCTAGGAATGAGTAGGTGGTGAGATAAGATTATAAATAATACAAAAATAATTAAAAACAAACATACGACTATATATATATATAATAAGAAGGAAATCTATGATACAGTTGACATCAAACTGATTTGAATTATAATAATGATAAAAAATAAAATTATTTTCTTGTAAAACTTAAAATAAATAATAGTAACAATGAAAGGGTACAAAAACGTGTCGATGGCGTTTGTTAGGGTAATATATTGAATTCGAAAATCTTTGTAATTTTCATTAAGTTAATTGAAAAGGTGTGCTACGGAACGCTTGGTGCGTGACTTTGACTCGGCTGATTATTGAAGTTGACTGTATGTAAAGTCTAAACTGTATGTAATTACAATTCATCAACAACAAAATAGAAACATACCGACACGTATGGGATTTACCAGTTTTTTCAAAGGTATGGCAATTCAAAAACAATTTAGAGGATCGTTAAATATAGGTTAATTTAAGATACTCATTTTGTCCGTTTTCCATTCGGATGAGTATATTTGTTACAATTCCTAACCAAAGTTTTCTGTGACGTCATTATTTTGGCGTTTTGTAATCGTCAAAACCGCGTATCTCGGTACTTACACTTGGCGATTACAAAACGCCTAAATAATTACGTCACAGCAAACTTACTACTTAAACAACAAATATACTCATCCGAATGGAAAACGGACAAAATTAGTATCTTAAATTAACCTATATTTAACGCTTTTGATGTAAAATCGAGGTCAATTTTTTTTTTTGGGACATCCCTATTGTAAGCAGCGGTGTCTTTCTGAAAATTCGCATTCAACTGCAGTTCGCCCCTGTTATCAAATTCAAATTAATTTATTGCAAGCATCATTATCCCACAGTTATACCTACATAATAAATATAGAACAATAATGAAATAATGATCTTTATTCTGTAAGTACACCGCAAGGGCACTTTTACTAGTCTGACTTTACGGCAGCATTTCCCAAGAGACCACTATTGAGAAAAAAAGCCGAAACATACTCTAAACTGACTTGAGAAAACGAAACCAAGGGCAACCTATAATTATGAATAGCTGATACAACCCAGGCGAAAATTATGAAAACAAAGTAGTTTGCTTTAATATTTCAAGTTTCCATTTATTAACATACACCGGTTTGGCGGGGGCAAATCTGTACTGACCTTTAATAGTGCGAGGACTCATTAAACTAATTGTATTAGTTGATATCGATAAAAATGATGTACAACCGTTGGGTAATATCAAGAATTTGAATGAAGAAGAAAACTACATAGACAAAAATGAACTTTTTGTGTAATAAACTTTTTTAATATTTAATATAATTTTCATAATATACAATCAAAATTTTCTCCACATTTTCAGCCTTTAATCTTCGTCGCCTGGGTGACAATATCTATTTTAGCCAACTAAATGACCTTTCTAGGTCAACTGTAGTAATTGGAGCAAATTCAAACAATTTATAGTATTGATGAATTTCTGCTATATGACTCAGTTCAATTTCTTTTCCGGATACCAAATCATTTAATGTTTTTAAAGTTGAAATGCCGACGTTTTTCTCTAACACTGTTTGAAGTTTTTTGTGAATAATTTTGCCGAGGATTCAAACGTAATCTTGATGTATGTACTTTTAACTTATGGACAATATAATATTTTCTTCTGTTTCCGCAATGATTACACATTGAAATAAAACAATTTAACGGATTATATCGCGTATATTATCTAGCAATAATATATATTATCGCGTATATTTTTTATGGACAATATTCAAACTGGCTTCTAGGCTTAAATTTTGTGTTTGTAATTTTTCAATGGTACTTGGTATGATGGATAGATTGTTGGCTATCCATTTCAAATCGTCGAGAATGTTTATATCATTCATTGCCCGTTTTGCTTTTAATATACACGTTGATTCTTTGTTATAAAATGTTCGTACGACTTGCTTGATGGCTGGTAAATATTTATGATAGTAAATAGCCGCTTTCATCCATGTTCCCCATCGTATTATCGTCGGCTGTGGTGGCAAAGGAACGTTCGGTAACATTTGGTGAAATATTTTTATTCTTTTAGGTGATTTCAGAAATACCTTTTTTGTATAAGCAATTAAATTATTTACAGCAGGAAACAATAATCGCACTTGTTCAGCCACCCTATTTACTCCATGTGCCAAACATGTGACGTGTACTAAATTCGGAAAAACCTTTTTCAAATTCTTACCAGCTTTCAGCATGTAGGCTACGCCATCCGTAAGAAGCAACAAAACTTTATCATGTTTGTTGTGGTTACTTCCCCACAACGTCTCTAGGGCATTTTGAATAAGATTTGTTATACTAACATTATTTACTTCCTCTAGACAAACGCTAGATATTATGTGTGGGGTACCTATTTCATTTTCTAATAGTGCTCCAACTATTACATTCCCAATCTGACGCCCATTGGCATCTGTACTTTCGTCTACACTCACATAAATTCTAGAATTTACTAGTTTAGTCTTAATCTGTTTCATCGTCTCCTTAAAAGCGATGTCTAAGGTCGTTTTTCTCAAAACTGATTCGTAGGGAATATATGTTTCTGAACCATATTTCCCAAATATGCAATCAGATATAAAATTGATGACAATGGGATTTCACACCTGGGTCCATGGTATGTTGCAAGCTAAAAAATTTTTTCGCAAATCCAGGTTAAATACGTTTTGGTTTTTAGCGACGCTGTTATGCCTTTGGCTTCTTATATGCCTTTGTACGGAAAACTTTTTTCGTGGTATATGAATTTTACATTTCTTGCAAAAGTAAGTAGTACCTTTATCATCTATATCTGAATGGTCAGGTTTCCATGAAAATGAATGATCTTTTTTCTTGCGAGGCATTTTTAGCCGCCTTAAGAAACAAAAAGGTAGTTTTAATTGATCGGAATGCAAAATAATATTTTAGTACTGGATGAATTATTCAACGATTCAATGGTTGTCAAAAGTGACTCGACACAGTCAATGTCAGATATCGGTTGTTTATAGTTGCGATAAGTATAAATGAAAGAGGTTTGCACATAGTTAAACGTATTCAAACTTAGCCATTAGTTTAGTTATGATAATGATGATTAAAAATTTATTTTTATCGATGTCGATAAACTTAGTCGATTTTTAATTAATCACTAGCACTGGTACATTTTTGCCCCCGCGAAACCGGTGTCTGTTTATTAACCAAAAACTTACATCCGATCATAGTAAATAGGATGAATAGAAATTGATGTAAAATATTTATAACTAGAACGCGCCCGCAACTTCGTTCGCCGAAGAGAAAAAGTCATAACCCCTCTTTTTTTCTTCAGCGTAGTTGGGTAAAAAGTATCCTATAACCATCTGGAGATACCCAGCCTGTGTACCAAAAATAATTGGAATCCGTTAAGCCGATTTGGCGTGATAAATCCACAACGACACATACAAACAAAAACATATATTTTTCGATTCAATAACCGCCAAATAGTCCGTAACAATTATTTTTTTGAAAATATCTTCAATGTACAGACATTTCATTTTTACAACTTTGTATTAGTATAGATTTAGTATTTGTAATATAGATTTGTTTGTTTTTATCGTCATACAAGCTTGTTTCCATACTTTTGGTCTAGGGGTCATATTATATCGGCGACAAGTCCGACACACATTTCGCGAATACAATAGCTGAATCTGAATCCTCTTGCCGCCATGAAGGCGCCGTAGAGACGAGACGAATACGATCGACCAGTGACCTAGTCTCGTAGGGATGACGTCACCAGAGTTGGGCATTCAAGGTCCAATTGATAATAATCAACTGTTTTCTAAATGTCGGGGATTTTTATCGGATAGTTATAGCCATCCGTGTACCAAAAATAGTTGAAATCAGTTTAGCCAATCTTGTAGTCACTTTCAAAATTGTAATGTTGCCCATTGGAATGCACTGTGGAACATTTGGAGGGCTCATGCTTTTCGGTACGATTTTAAGGAACTTTATCGTATTTTGCGTAATGAGCTGAGGGGCTACTCTAAAATTCGAAAAACGAAGTTTTTATGGCGCCTTCCCATTCGTCAAATACAGTATGACATAAGAGCGACAGGGACTGCACATTACGAACTTCGTTTTTCGGGTTTCGGAGTAGCACCTCTGTTGTCAGATCGAGCCAAAACAATGTCAACATATTGGGTTTTGATATAAAAGGCAAAAGCCGCTTCTTCAAACACTCATTTATGTACACTTCCTTGTTGATGGTACTCCTTTCTACATAAGCACGGCGACGATTACCACACGGGCAGATAGCTTGCAACTAAATATTATGTTCCAAATTTTTCGATTCCAATTGTAGTTTACGAATCGGGAAGAATTTCTCCGTCAGCTAGGGTAAGTCCGGGGTAGATGGCCATAGTTTTTTCCAAGACCGATTATGCGGAAACTATGAACATTAGAATTTCGATTTTAGTTGAAAACGAAACTTTGATTATCTATCTAACGTAAACAAAACCGCAAACATTGTTAAAACTAAGTGAACATGGTCAAACAATATTTTGAAATCAAATTAGGGTTGACCATCTCTTCCTCTAAATTTTTTCTATTTTTGTGCACATTTCTCTCCTTCTTTTTAATAAAATAATCAATTTTTTTTATTTGGTAAAATTTAAATAAATCCGCAGTAGATATTTGTACATAGTAGTCAATTCTTCATTATTCTGAATTTATAGTAATGTATTTGTCATCCGTCACATATTATTATTATTACTGTTATGATTTTAATTAATAACATTTATTTCTTTTTTTTTGTATCTGAGATCCCAGTTCATGGCTTTCCAGTAGTAAACAACTGCGTAGGGCCATCTCTCCCGATGTAGCCGGTTCATTATATCAACGAATAAAAAAAAAGTGCTGAGCCCATTAAAGTTATTTTAAATTTAATATGTACGAAAACCTCCGTACTTTCTAATATAATCATTATTATTGGGCCAGTTAAAAAACAAATAGAGTTACATTATATATCGGCAATCTCTTTATACATTTTCAAGTAGCGCAATTTAAATAAAGTTATTTTTCATGAGGTTTTTCTTTCATCTACTTGTTTTCCACTTATATCAAGTGTTATCTTCTGAACGAATAAAGTTTACGTGAATCATGCGACATGAACATCCTATAAGTTGGAAAAAAATCGACTGGCCATCTTAAACTTATGGCCATCTACCCTGGAATTACCCTATTGTACAGTATTGGTCACCCGGAAGTGTCAAAAATTCGGCTTTTACATAGGTTTCATCGTCAAGAATTATATGAAAGTTTTATGAGCCCAAAAAGTCGTACAGACCTACGTTTGTTTACTGCTTTTTGCTTTTCTCAAGCTTTAGGTATCTTACGCTTTTAGTCTTCATAGAAGCACGTACCTTGACACGTCGAACCATAGATTGATAGTGGATTTTTTTTGCGATATCACGTTCGGACATTCTTACATATGGTTCTTAAAATCTTTTTTTCCAATGCAGGGTCTCGAGGAACACTACGTTCTCTGGCTCTTGGCCTCTGAGCCGAAGACAGGGCCTCGAAGTCCGCTTTAATACATCATCCACAGTTTTTTTCTTCACATGTTCAGGTCCCTGGCGATATAATGATTCGGGCGTTGAGTATTTTCTAGCCATTTGGTGATGATTACTTCTCGGCGTTGTCGTTGATTCATCTTATTTGGTGTGAAGTAAATATTTTACAATAAACATCGCTGTCGTCAAATTCCTGTGACATTAAAGCTGTCAGAACTCGAAACCACAACGAAAAAGGGGGGTATATAGTGGAATAAAATCATTTTGAATTTGGCGAAGCCGTAACGAATCAGGCATTAAATCGGAATTGAAAATACTTATTCAACGTTATTCAAATAAAACAAACCATGGTTAGGTGAAAAATGCCTTAATAATTAAATTTAGACGTATTCCATTAGGATTATAATTCAGTAAGAAAAAAAATTAGTGACCAAGACAATATTGCTAAGATATACCAAAACAATCTATATTGGTTTGAATCTTATAGTGTAGTATTAAACTATAGTATAATTTCACTAACGTAATTAATAAAAATAAAAAAAACTTGATGTTTAAACTTTTTGGTCATTCTAACAAGGACACGACAGGGTCGGAACGGCGAAGAAAGAATGGGTCCGAATATATTAATCTAGTACAGGGAAGTTATAAATAGCTACTAATTATTTTTATTTTGATATTGAGTTTCACACAATTCAAATATTACGAGCTAGTTTAGATATGCGCGTCGATGGAAAATTTTAAAGTATCTACCTATATCAGTCAAGTACAGTCGCGCTGTGAAGTGAAAGTGAAAAGAGAGGCGTGTAGTACGCGACTAAATAACGGTGTAGCAGTGCTACCTCAATAGAAGATAGACCATGGAAACCAACCGCCTTCTCAATTTGGTCAAGACGTCAGTGTGCCTCACTCTCGTTTTCCTATCTCAACTGACGCTTGCTGAAGACAACATCAAGTACATTCTCTTGTGGAGCGGTTCAAACCTATACGCGTCAACCGCCATGGGGGAGGGATCATCGGCTTTCATACAACACAAGTGCGTATACAGGAACTGTTTTGTTACAAGCAATAAAATTTACAAAGACTTGGCAGACTTCGACGCCATAATCTTCAATGGGAGAGATATGCGTCAATACCTGCCGGCGAGAAGATCAGAAAAACAAAAATATGTGTACCTGAATATGGAATCGTCTCACTACTATCCAGTTTGCAACAAACTTTACAACAACTTTTTTAACTGGACGTGGACTTACAAACTAAACTCCGACGCTTGGTGGAACTACGTCAAAGTTACCGATCTGAACGGAGTTGTGGTCGGACCAAAAGTTGACATGCACTGGGATGAGTTGGGATCTACAGATAACCAAACGAAGACTCACTTACAACGTAAGAAGGTAGCGGCCGCGTGGTTTGTGTCCAACTGCAATGGACCAAGTGGGAGATCAGAATTCGTTAAGACGACGGCGAAAGAGTTAGAGAAATATGGTCAGTCCATACACATCTATGGAAAATGCGGTGACTATAGTTGCCCGCGGTCCATGAACGAGAAATGCAAAGAGATGATAACAAACGATTACTTCTTCTATCTCGCCTTCGAGAACTCGTTTGCGGAAGATTATGTGACTGAGAAAGTGCTGACGGGGCTCCAGAATTACGCCGTGCCCGTCGTGTATGGAGAAGCTAATTATTCCAGGTAAGGGTCAGATAAGAGGGCAAATGAAAGTCTAGATCCCATCAAAAACATAACATGTAAAAAAATTGCCAGGTCTCGCAACCTTTCCTACCACAAAAAGTTGTGAGATATAATAACCAAGTCGGTTAATTTATTCAGTAGTACCTATCCATGGAAGGATCTACCCCACACCTTTGTCATTCATAGATGTTCACCGAACTAACAACATGTTATTGTGACGGTTAATTTATACAGTAATACCTATCCATGTGAGCATCTATCCAACACCTTTGTCATTCATAAATGTTCGTAGAATTAGTTTACTAGGAACATGTTATTGTGACCGTTATAGTGACCGTATCAATATTACACATCTTCATCTTTTTTATAAATAAAACGACTTGGCCAATCGCACACGGCAATAAACTACAACATGCAGCAAACCCTACCTAATTTTATTAGCCCTCTGGCACGAAAGGAGATTTAATTATGTTCCCGTGCGATGGCCAAGTCATTTTGTTTATTAAAAAGATGAATATGTGTAATATTGATACGGTCACTATAACGGTCACAATAACATGTTGCTAGTTAACTAATTCGACGAACATTTATGAATGACAAAGGTGTTGGATAGATGCTCACATGGATGGACGGCACACGCCCAGTGGCCTATAAGGACTAGTTTAGTAACGTATTGGCTTATTAAGTTTCAAATAATTCGTATATTAAACTAGTTCTACTACAAAAAGCATCTGCGTGCGCCAATCACTATTCGTATTCATTATATTTGTTGTTTATTTAAGCCGAAAAGCCGCAACGCACGCATTTGGTCACTAAAATAGAATTTAATAAATCGTTATCGACTATGTTTAACATACTTTTTGTACGAATTTAATTTCATTAATTACTTTACTGTGTTATTAACTATGTATTTAAACAAACTCACACAGCCTGAGATACAGGATGTTCCTAGTTCAGGAACATGAAATAGTGTAAGTTCTATAGAAACATAAGACGTTTGTTACTGAAAACATTATTATTAATATTATTTATTCTAAATCAATGATCCTCCTATTGATATTATATCCCTGTACTTTAAATAAATAAAATAAATATTACAGGATAATTTTACACAAATCGCTCTAGTCCCATGGTAAGCTCAATAAGGCTTGTGTTATGGGTACTAGACGACGATATATTTGATAGAAATATTTACTTATATACATAGAAAACATCCAAGACTCAGGAACAAATATTTATGCTCGTCACACAAATATTTACCCTTACCGGGATTTGAACCAAGGACCTTCAGCTTCGCAGGCAAAGTTACTCCCGCTGAGCCAAACCGGTCGTCAGTTTCACTTTGTATTGCAGGTTTCTACCTCCGGGCAGTTATTTGGATGCGAGGCAGCTGAGTCCTGAAGGTCTGGCGACTCGCATGGCGTCTATCATCGAAAGCTACAAGCGTGGTCAGCGGGAGACCTACTACGACTTCTTCAGGTGAGATGAGCGAAGCTTGCATGGCCGTAAGTAATCATTATCACCTCAAAATCTGACCCCATCATCATCCGTCTACAGAGTGTAATATTACAGGGGGGGTCTTGCTTGAAAGTATTTAAAAAAAAAGATTCAACTGACACTGAAAAAATATATTATAATGTATATAAATCAGACTGTTTACATCTATATATATATTAAATATACTAAACGAAACAATTCCATTAGCTACATATGCAAAAACACAGTAATAAGCATTGAGGGCAATCACCTAAATGTTACACATGTTAGATGTATCAGCGAAAATATGTACTTACTAGCTTTTGCCCGCGGCTTCGCCCGCGTACTAAACGTAATTTTTAACCGTCTACAAAAAAGGAGGTTCTCAGTTTGACCCTTATGTAGGAATGTATGTTTGTCTGCGATTATCTCGCGTTTGGCTGGACCGATTTAGATGCGGTTTTCGAAAAAGTATTTGATACTTTCTGGAAGTCTCGGTATACGAGGTTTTGGTGAAGGCAGTTCCCTTATTGTTTTTTTAAAGAAATGATTGCAATAATAGTTGAATTGTTACGCCGGCAATGACTTACTACAGCTAAGTGATTATGATTAATGCAGATTTCTACTCTTGAATAGAAAGTTTTGCCCGCGGTTTCGCTCGCGTCAAATTCGGGGTTATTTTGATTTTAAAAACCAGCTAAGAGCATGTCGGACCTTGCTTAGTGTACTGTTCCGCAGCCGTTACTACAAAAATAAGCACTACAGACCAGCAAAAGAGCGTACCTTCATGCGGCTTACGTCCTTTTGTTGCGAATTGCAGTTTTTCGGCAATATCTCAAAAACCGTAGATCCGATCTTATTGCACACAATTTTCGTTGAAAGTACTTTTTATTAACTTTTACGTTTGTAATTTTTAAATAGAGGGAGGGGGGAGGACACAAAATATTCCCTAACTCAATTATTTTTCTTAGAAACTTCAAAGTGTTTTCACTACCCAAAGGTTGTCTGGAAGAGATCGCTGTTTAGCGATAAGACCGCCTGTTGTTTACCTCTCCTTTAATGTATTGTAATTATCGTCCCAAAAATATATATTTTCACATTTCATCCCCATCGCACACCAACAGGGACATGATATTTCACGTCCACTACGTTGGATTTCAAAATCAATGCTATTTTCGTAATTAACGTGCCAAAAACTCATAAAAAGGACATCTATATTAATATTTAGGCATTTCAACCCCGTCACACCCGGGCAGATTTCAAAATCGATGCCATTTTTGTAATTATCGTCCTAAAAAACCATAAAAACGACATCTATATTAATATTTAGGCATTTCAACCCCGTCACACACCGGCAATTTCAAAATCGATGGCACTTTTGTAATTAACGTGCCAAAAAACCTTAAAAACGACACCCATATTGATATTTTGACATTTCAATCCTATCGCACACCAACATGGAGATGATATTTCACGTCCGCTAAATTGGATTTCAAAATCAATGCCATTTTCGTAATTAACGTCCCAAAAAACCATAAAAACGACCTCCATATTGATATTAAGACATTTCAACCCGTCACACCCTGGCAGATTTCTAAATCGATGCCATTTTTATAATTAACGTCCCAAAAACCAAAAAAACGACTCCCGTATTGATATTTTGAGATTTGCGAAAGTGTTAACCAGATAGTCAGTCTGGCCCAAACACCTCCACACTTTCACGGGCTTTTTGATTACTAACCTACTCCTATTTTAAGACCATCACGGATCAGTTCCATAAGCGACTACGATTTACATTTACAGGTGGCGCAGCAAGTACATCATCAAGGCCGCGACTGAAAAGGAGTTCGTCTGCAGAGCGTGTTCGGACTTGAACAACCCCGGCATGATGGGGGCACGGACCACGTATCCGAATATTACTGACTGGTGGAACAGCAAATACGCTAAGTGCAAAGCTGAAAACGTCAAAGTATCCCTTGGGATGTTGATTTTTGTACAACTGGTGCTAAATTTTATACGGTGCTTAACTTTAATTGAAGCATAACTTTAATTTCCATTATACAGTCGTGCCTTACCCCACATTATAATTCCATATTGTAACCAAAAATATTCGAAACAGAAGTAGCCGATGGAAACTGCCTTAAAGATGTACACTTCAATTTTTATTTTGCTAAAAATGTAAATGCCATAAATTATAACATAATTTCTAGGTATTGCGCGCAAGTCTGTGGATATCATGATCTATCGACACTCCACCATTATATACATACCTACTATGAAGTATAGGATGCTGTCATTGGAAAGTTGTTGTTATTAAGATATTTTCAATAAACGCTTGTTATTTGACGGTTGTTTACTTAATTCCCTGTTCTTACGTAAAGCTCATTACGTACCGTCGACTGATCGCTGGCGACGTAGTCCCTCGGCGACCGAAACGTATGCAACTAAGCGGCAACCAAGTGCGTAAACACGTATTTAAACTATAGAAAGTCACAGTCGCGGTCGACCGAGTCGCCAGCGACCAGTCGACAGTACCAATTTAAACAATTAAACATAGTTAACACTGTCGACAGCAACCCTAATCTATCATTCCCGTTGAAATAAGGAATATGCATGATTTTTTATTTTTGCTTAATTAAAAGCTCATTCATGTAACAAACAGTAGACCAAAATATTTTTTCGAATAATTATAAAAACATTGATTTAAACTTACACGATCTTCACTCATCATCACAACACAACAAAACGGGGCTTAATCGCGTATAAACCACGCATGACGCACACTGTTTACAAGAAACCGACACACACCGACAGGTATTTGAATGCGTTGTCTCATAACCATCCTCGTCACCTCCAAGCTGTTGTAAGTTCCCTCTATAACAGGGCACGTGACCTTTGCGACCCGGAATTCTTAGATAGTGAGGTCTCACACATTCAAAAGGTCCTTAGATGGAATGGGTATGAGGTGCACAGACGAAAACCAAAACGTAAACATCCTGACGTTTGGAGGCAACCAGCATTCATGCCGTACGTAAGAGGAATAACGGACAAAATTGGCACAGTACTACAAAAGTACTCGATAAAAACTGTGTACAAGCCGTTATCTAGGGTCATAGGGCATGTAAGATCACCTAAGGATGTTATTCGGTTCCAATCACCTGGCGTTTACAAGATCTATTGCAGTTGCGGGAGTTCTTATATTGGACAGACGAAGCGCACTATTGCTGAAAGAGTCAAGGAACATATCGCAGCTGTTAAGAACCGCCTGGTGAATAAGTCCGCTATTGCCGAACATTTATTAGAAGCGGGACCAAACCACTGGATTGAGCTTCATAATCCCAAGATCCTTTCTACGGAACGTAATTACTATTGTAGAATCTTGCGTGAAGCAATTGAAATCAAGAAACACCGAAATTTCAACCGGGAAGATGGTTTCAAGCTTTCATCTTCGTGGAATCCAGTAATTAGTAAATGTAAGCAACATCATATAAGATCTGATAAATCGCCGGACGTCGTGAGTGTAGTGTGTCGATCTAGTGACGACCGTAGTGTTCAACCTAATAATAAACATCAAGCGCGGGTAGATCGAAAAACTCGCGCGGCTAGAAGACGTTGATTTCGCCGCTCCAGTTTCCTTCGAGACCATGGACGTAACGCGACGTCCGAAACGTCGAAGAATTACCAACGAAAGGTAATTAAATAAAGCATATTTATACGCTATTAAGCTCCGTTTTGTTGCGTTGTGATAATTATAAAAACAACCAAGATATAAGCCATCAAACATTTCATTCTATCTCTTTCCTACAAAACGGAATTTAATATGGAGTTTATATGGCCGGAGTGGACTATGACGTAACAGTACATGTCGGACCTCTCTGTCAAATCGCCGTCTAATTAGCAGTTTAAAATGCCTATATCGTGCGTATTTCTTTTTTTTTTAAATTTTAATTTCACTTTTTGATATCGCTTTTACGGTATTTTTATATTTTGTTAAGAAAAGACACGACGATAAAAAAATTAATGCATGTACCCGTATTGGCCACACCTATGGCACTCTACGATGATCGCTGCACCAAAAATGCTACCAAATTTACGATCACTAATAATAATGAAATAATGAGCCTAAAACATTATATCTGTCAAAGTATCTTCTTTACCCGACTAAGGTCAAGTAAAAGGGGTGATTGATTTCCCTTTCCATTTCGTAACTCGTTGAAAAAATATTAAAACTGATGATTTGAGCTTCATAGCAACGGAACCAAAACAAATGCCAATACCTTCAAATTAGGAATTTAAACTTATAATAAAAATAATAAAAATTAGGGATCAACTTCCGGGCTTAACTATAATCTGTTTTTATATGTCTATAAAGCAGTACTCGGAAACCGGTATTCTCTTCATAAATAATAACCGGTTATTATTTCGTTCTTTTCGTTTAGTTACGAGCGTTCCGTATATTTTATTAAAATTCTAGAACTTGAATCAGGTGTTTCCAAAGATCTCAATCATCTTCTTCTAAATACAATTTTAAAACATTCCAAAAATAGCTTATATTTTAGAAAATTTATAAATACTGGTTCCAAGCCCTGCTGCAGGGATCGGAATGGGTATTTTTTTAATCTTCTAAAATATGCGCTATTTCTGGAATGTTTTAAAACTGTATTTAGGAGAAGAGAAATTTATCACCAAACACCTGATTTAAGTTCTAGAATTTTAATAAAATGTACGTAAATCTCTCAATTCAACCAACAAAACAAATCGTTATTGCGGATATTTTGTATGAAAAAAATACCGGTTCTGATCCCTGTCCTGCTCTAAAGTACTGACTACTTCACAGACCAACGCGCACGAGCGGTCATTGTGCTGGTCTTTGGTTGAGGCATTTGTCCAGCAGTGGGCGGATTTTGGGCGATATGGTGATGATAATTTGTGACATGATTACGTGCTGCTTAATAAGTCAATACTTACACCAAGGACATGGAAACAAGAGAACTGACCATCTACATACAAAAAGCCGTTTCCCGATATGTACAACGCTATTTATTTATAAGAGATTATTATTTACAAATTTTCAATTGCAATCGTCGCACAGTATTTAAATATTACGATTAATTGTTACGGTACTACGTTTCTATGTTGAATTAAAACATCGTTAAATGTTTAGTTTTAAAGCGCCATCTAGTTTTTGCCTGAATCACTATCCAAAGTGTGGCAATTGACAGACCTCTTGTTTTAGAGGTCCTTGTTTATACTTATGATACAGTCTGCGTATCATTCTGTACGGGTGCACAGTCAATGCGGCAGCAGTGACATTGAATGGCCTGAAAATTGCATTCACTATATGTTTTATCATCTTAAGCAGGGAAAAAACATGTACTTAGGTATAAGATTTTTATCCCAGAAAAATGCGCGGTTCCTCGACTAGGGGACATCACTAATTTTAGATCCATGCCCACTGTTCAATACATGAACATAAATATTTAAAATACATGCAAGTAATGTAATAAATCAAATAAATGTAATATTATTAATATAAATACATAAATGTTTACTTAAAGGTAAATAAATATGCTTGTAAGAAAATAGCTAAATTCGCATGTAACCGAATATATATATTGTAAATTTGGTAACTAGCAACACTGCTAGTTTAACCTTTCTTGCAATTTCATCTTTCATCTTGGCAGCTGTGCTGTTCTAGTATTTAATTTAAATTATTGGAATAAATTAAATAGCAAACTTAATTGCATGTTTTAATCCAACACCCACTCGTATATGCCTACAGCGCCAAAATGGCAGCAGTTGACAGCCAGCCAGTCCAGTGGTAATATACAGGGTGTAATCGTTAAGTGACCAGGCGATTATTCCGTAACTATTACAGATATGAAAAAACTTTAAACTGATATCGAAAGTACGTTACCTAATGAATAAAATGACATCAATAACTTTTTAAGAATCAAACTAGAAGTATCCAAAATTATGACATTAAACACTCCCATACATTTAATCTCATACTAAATGGAGTGTTTAATGTTTTGTTAAATTTTGGATACTTCTCGTGCGTAACGTACTTTCGATATCAGTTAAAAATATTTATTTTTTGATATCTGTAATAGTTACGGAATAATCGACTGGTCACACTTAACGATTACACCCTGTATAGAGGTCAGTGCGCTGCGCAACCCCCTTGTAATGGACAAATATTTCGCGATCCCCTTATCTACGCTTATTTAAATTTGTGTTTTAAAATGTTACTGATATTAAATCCGAGTACACACACAGAGAAAATGTCTAAATGATCTTTTCTCAGTAAAACCGTGAACATGGAAAGCTGAAAAGCTTCCGAAACGTCGGGAACTCAAATTAGATACTATACGCGATATAATCCGTTAAATTGCCGTATTTAAATGAGTAATAATCGTGAAACAGAAGAATTTATTCTACAAAAAATCTTCTTCTTTTGATTTAAGCAATTTGCCGATTTTTTATCAATTACTTCCTCAAGTTCATACAATGAACGAAATACGCGATCCTCGATATCGTTAAATTTTTAACCCCCGACAAAAAAGCGGGGTGTTATAAGTTTAACGTGTATCTGTGTATCTGTCTGTGGCATCGTAGCGCCCATACATATATACAGATGGACCGTATTATCTTTGTCATAGATAATTTTATCCCGAGTGTCCTAGCTTTGTTTGATGAAAATCGGAGCACTCGTCACCAAGATATTCAGCTTTTAGTGGAACAAGTGACCGGATCTCAGCCAATATTGAAGCTAGGAACTCCAAATTTTGTTGTTATGTTCATTTGTGTCGGGGGGTTTTTAATTTTCTTAATTTTCTATAGTTTATTCAACGTAAGTAATGTGTTCATTGCTTATTATAGTTAACAGCCAAATAAATACTGAGTCAATTGACCACTAATGGACAAACATAACATCTGTGTTACTTAGAAAGTTTAAAGAATGTATTCATTCATTGCACGTGTAGGTACAAGGCATAAACAATAGATTAAAGCCCTGAATATTTCTTTAGTATTTTATTGCTTTGAGTTCAGGGAATCCCAAGTAAGACGTCATCAGGGGGCACGGCAGTGCCCCCGCCAAGTCAAGCGCGAAGCAAACACTGCCGTACTATCCTTTACTGGAACCATTTCGCCGCATATTCAGGCCCCTATTTGAGAACCACTGGATAAGACCAGAACGGAGAAATTTTCATCATCCCGTAAGCTATAATCACATACTTAAGATCCAAAATTTCAAGTCTGTAGGTCATTTAGTTCCGAAGTTAAGCGAAAGCAAAGTTTCGCATTTATGACACTCACTCACTCACTTACTCATGATCATCAGAATAGAACTAGTACTTCCCATAAACTCAGATAGCCGAAATTTGGTGCAGAGTTAGGGTTTAATGGCCACATAAAGGGAAAACTATAAAACTAGGATAATCGAAGATCTGGAGTACCTGGTGACCCTGATTAGAAAACACAAGAGCCCAACCAAACTATTAGAGATCGACATACCACCTTTACAAAAAATATTCAACTTGGTGGGTCGCTTCATTTGATGAATAAAATAAATCAATATGCCCACGTTTCTACAAAACGAAGTGAAATCCCACCAAAAATATTCTGCTAAAAACTAGCCAAGTCTCGACGTCTAACCGTCAACGATTGGTGCAATGGTGTCATGGAGCACCTGGTTTTGTACCCTTGTGAACCCTTCAACGGCCAAGTTACATAACATTAACTATAATAATAAAAAAAACGCAGTAAAGAACCTTAGACTTGGCACGACTTTGTCTAGATTTCATTACTTTTTAGATATAAACAAGTAGCTCCATCGAGACTTGGCTAGTTTTTTACAGAATGTTTTTGGTGGGATTATACTTTACGAAGTACGACTTACCGAGTTTGCTTTTTGCAATTCAAGTTATAGGATATAAATATGTACTATCAATACCTCGCAGGGAAATAACATTTTGTTCAAGTTACTAACTCTAAATAATTCGAGATACTTCGTATTTAGGGGTTCGGCGGAAAGGAAAGGCATTTTTTTTGACTTACCGAAAATTACGGGAGAATTAAGGCATATTATAGGGTAGAGGACTATTTAACAGACAAAAATGCATGGACCAAAACAGAAACCAAATAATTTACTTTTACCAGGACACGGTTCTTATAAGGTGGCATATCAAAGGTATGTAAGTTGTTTTAAATTAAAAAAAAAAATTTTGTTTCTTTACATTCTATATTTTTTTTTACTTTTATAAGTTTTGATATGTTTTGAAGAACTACGCATTGAGTTTATACTTAAAACATATATTTGGGATGGGCTAAGTTTTGTTTGTTTGTTTTTAAAATGTCTTTATTTGATAACAATATTACAATACATTATTTACATATTTAGTGTTCATTTTTTATCCTAAATAGTAAAAACATGTGCATACACTTAGTTTATTGAGTTATTTTTTTTTATACCCACTTTAAACTTTATAAATAGGCCAAGGAAGGCCTATGTATTTTTTGATTACGTAACGTTACTTAACCCACGCGGAAATATTACTTATTTCATAGACTCGATCACAATTATGCTCGCTTTGCGAAGTTCGCATTTGTAACATTAAATACTAACCCCGATATTAATCTTACTGTGGATTTTATAAATATACCATTAACGTACATTTGACTTAAATGTGTTTGAAAAACAAAAGTAACATTTTAAAGAAATTGATAACCACTAGTTGAGCCAAGCTTGCACCCAGCGTGAATCACGTTACATACAGGCGAGGTGCAACCTTAGCTCAATCGAGACAAGCATACCCGTCATAAATTTAACAAAAAAGTAAACCAGCGCTGTTCGCTTGAATCAAGGTTGCACCCGGCGCCCTTGGCGGCACATACAAACTGGGTGCATACTCAGCTCAACCGCGACATGCATACCTACCTATTTCTGTTTATAAAATTTATGTTATATTCGTCACGACTACCGTGAATACTTATCAGAAGTAAGTAGATTTAAATAGTGAATGCTATCTTAAAGTGACTATTTTTTTTTTATAGTACATAGCCTGGCTTATGTACTAATAGACAAATATGTCTATTACTGTTGACGTTAAGTTCATAGGTACCTATCAACATTCTGGGACGAGTCAGTAATTATGACGTGCATAAACTGTGGCTTACGTAATTATGTTAAAAAGGATCCTGACCAATTCCACAGTAACTTTTTGCGGAACATTTTTCATGAGGATATTGTTAATGTTATCTTCGCCAGGGGACTTTTTGATTTTAAGATTACGGATGTGTTTGGATATTTTCGAAGGCCGAACATGCATATAAGTGTTTGTATTCGGCGTGTTTAAAATAGTATCTACTGACTTTGCGACTGCTGTCTCAGTAGAGCTGTTACGCCAGTCAAGTGTAAGAGACATGTTACTGAGGAAGGCGCCCGCCAGCTCATCACACTGTTCCAAAGTGTGAGCAGTGAATGTACCATCGGGGCGTTTAAGAGGCTCAATATTGGCCGTTTTAGGTTTCAGGGATTTAGCTAAACGCCACAAATCTGAACCTGGGTTATCAACAGAAGCTAGTTTTGTTTGCCATTTACAATCATTATGGTGTTTAATTTTACGGCTAATGTTATTTTGTACGTAGTTTATTTGCGTCCGTAGAATTTTGCGATTATGGGCGTTAGTTTCGCGGATAGGATAGGCTAAGTATAAATATTGTAATGGATAAGACTTATTTCGAAAAAATTACTGACAGTTTGTTTCGGCTTTCTTCTCTTCAGTGGTCTCCTCTTGGGAAACGCCGTAGAGTCACACTTGTAAAAGTGCCCTTGCGGCATACTTTCAGAATAAAGATCGAAGATTATTTCATTATTACGACTAAACGAGGTTCGAGTTATAGAGATTCCACATAATCATCATCATTGCATCCATAGGACGTCTACTGCTGGACACAGGGCTCCTCAATAGATTTCCACATGGGCCGGATAGAGGTGAATCGCATACAGCGAGTCCCCGCAACCCTAACCAGGTCATCCGACCTCCTTGCGGGCGGCCTTGCCACGCTGCGCTTGTCGATACGTAGTCTCCACTCGAGAACCTTTCTGCCCCAACGGCCATCGGTTCTTTGATGTTTGTGCCCTGCCTATTGCACTTCTGTTTGCTTACCCTGTTTGCTATGTCGGTGACCTTGTTTCGTCTACGGATCTCCTCATTTCTGATTAAATCTCGTAGTGAAATCCCGAGAATAGCCCTTTCCATAGCTCGCTAAGTGACTCTGACCTTCCTTAAGAAGCCTATAGTTAGAGAGCACGTCTCGGCTCCGTTAGGTCATTACTGGTAATACGCACTGGTTGAAGACTTCCGTCCAGGACGCCTCAGTGCTTGAGATTCCACATAGACAAATTAATTCAGCAAAAGTCATTAAAAAGGCAACACATTACATACAACTCCGTAAAAACATTTGCGTTATGAGAGTTTCGTCTGCGCATACCAGGCGTACAATAGGACTTTCGCTTTTTCGCAGAAGTGACATCACGTTTCAACAATGACATAAATCTGCCCACTTCACACAAGGCATAACTACCGCAGGTTCTCAATGAACATACGCCCTTTTGAGTTCGCAAAACCGTTATTAAAGTAGTTACTAATATTAAGTCGAGAAGTGGCCTTGTTGTTTTAAACTCTTCAAATATTTTGCGGAACAATACTTTTTTATGGCCGTAGGTATTCTTTGAATTAAGAGAGTGGATCAACTTTATCTTGTTACTTTGTACCGTATCTCAAGAGAAATAGTGACATAGAAAAATGCTAATAATCTAGACTATTAAAATAGTCACGAGAGAGGTCCTTAAAATATAGACCCTATATTGGTTAGAAAATAGTTATTTTCACCTCGCTGGTTCGAAAAAGTTCCGTTCACAGCGCCGAATTTGCGTGGAAAAGTTAGTTTTATTCGCTAGCGTGGAAAAGTAATTTCAAGGTCGAATTTATATTTTTTAAATGTTGATTGGTTTATTTTGTTATGAGTGAGTTTCGTAGGTTAATTATCATTGGTTTTGAATGAAAAAATAAGCGGTTTGTTAAAATTTCATAGTTTTTCTTATATCTTACATTTTCCTCGCTGTGGTAAGGTGAAAAGTTGTATGTTTCGCACGGCTGCAAAATTATTTGGCTTCTCGAGCCTTGGAAGCATTCGCGGCAATTAACAATTTGCAGCCTTGCATAACATATAACCAGAGGCCGGAATTCTCGTGGCACTTTTGAGCTGTCATAGGGATTTCTCAATTATCGCCTTCCGATATTCATATTATATCGATGCATTATAGAACACAACATATTAAAGAAGATTGATAGTAGACGTATACAACTGGCGGTCTTAACGCTACAGAGCGATCTCTTTGAAATAACCTATGGATACCAACTTTTTGGTAAAAATTAAAATAGGAATTATAATAATATCTTATGAGGTTATCGTGATCATTACTCATTTAAATAAAACATATTTAAACAGATTATATCGCGTGGATTATATTTCGAAACTTCAGGATAAAAGATTCAAATATACGCGAAATATAAGAGATTGCAACAACAACTGCTATCGGGCCGAATGATATCATGTTATCTGGGTATTGGCCATTAATCTGATGACCTTTGATATGTAGTTTTATGGACATACTAGAAGGCGCCTGCAACTTCGTTCGCGGAGGAGAAACAGTCATAACCCTTCGTTTTTTCTTCAGCGTAGTCGGGTAAAAAGTATCCTATAACCATCTGGAGATACCCAGCTAAACGTGTACCAAAAATTGTTGAAATCTGCTTAGCCGATTTTGCGTGATGAAGCCACGACACATACAAACATACAAAAAATAAAAAAAAATCGTTTTAGTGACCTCTATAACAATAATTTTTTTGAAAATATCTTCAATGTACAGACATTTCATTTTTACAACTTTATAATAGTATAGATGTCTCTTGAGGGGCGTGTAAACGTGAACGACCTTGCGCATCGGGGCGTGGCGTAGCCTTTCCCGCCCGCACCAGCCGCACCCCCCGCTGTAACAGATCGCGTCAGCCGCGCGCAAAGTGTCAAACTTTTCAAACAGATTTCAAAACTTTATTTGTGTGTATGTATGTTTTATAAGAAGAATGTATAAAGAGAAATTGCTCGTTTGAAGATATACAATATTTTAGTAGTGTCCCTGAATCGAAATACTATATTTTAGTATTTGCCTCGTCACAACCAAAATTTATCATGTAATAAAAAAGAATAAAACTTATTAGGGATTATAACGAGTAAATCACCATTATACAGGGTGTCCCCAGAAGTAGTGATATACTGAGGCTGGGAGGTAGAGGACCTAGAGGGCTATCTAAATCACCCCTATGTATGTTCCGCGATCTTTCGTATTTTCGGAGTTGACTTTTTTTTAATTTTTCACCTATCGCCGAGTACGATGAGATTTTTATTTCCCATCCCATCGTACTCCGTCCATATGTCACAGGCATTTTACTCAAAAACTATAAGATGTGTATTGATCAAATTTGGAACATAGGTGTCTTGTGTAAGCACCTACTTAGTTTGAAAGTTAAATAATAAAAATATATATTTCTAGGGAGGGCACTCCATACATGTAACCGAAACCGAAAAAAATGTTTTAAGCATATGTCAATGTGTGGCACATTACTCGACAGATCTTTTAAAAACATTTTGAGGTTTCTAAAAATTTTTTTTGATTTGGTGAATATTTTCGGACAAAAAACTGCGATTCTCAGCAAAAGGACTTAAGTGCCGGGGAGATACGCTCTTTTGTTTGTGTTTTTTTTTTCACATCGTATTTTTTTCATCTGTAGTGCATTTTTTTGTATAAACGGCTGCGGAACCCTACATTTGAGCATGGTCCGACATGCTCTTGGCCGGTTTTTTAATTATTAAACTGTACGTGATCTCATAATAACATCCTACACTTTGTTACTATGGCCTCCGCGCAACAGCTGCGCCGATTTATAATCACGGATAGTATTGAAAATCTGTCGTTATTGAAGACATTAAATAGTAGATTGTTTGACAAGGGGCTAAAATAAGCCATTATGACACGAAGTGATTATTTGGACGAGCTCACTTCGTGAGCGAGGACAAATGTGTTTGAGTGGTGTCATAATGGCTTGTAGGCACGTGTTAAAAACTCTGCTTTTTACTTCGACTGAGAGAAAATAAAAAAGACTTAACATTAAAATTGTGTATTTCATGAAAAACTGAAAGTACACTTTGAGCAATTCTATCACAAAGTTTGGCCAATCTGATCAGGTTGTTTTGTTTGTTTTTAATCATTCTTAAGGGTTATGTAGCTGGATGCAAGTTTTTATTCACTTCTCCTGCTCGAAAAGTATGTCATATTAGCTTCGCGAAGCGAGACTAAAATAGTACATTTAGCCCCTAGGGTTTAAAAGAAAGCCATATAATCTCATACAAATTTCTATGAAACTGGAAAAAAATAAGTGCCGGCAAGCTACATACTACTTACGAATAATTAAAAACAAACAAACTAACCTGATCAGATTGGCCAAAATTTCTGATCGAATTGCTCAAACTTAACCTTTAATATGTCATGAAATATACAATTTGAATGTTACTTAAGTCTTTTTTTATTTTCTCGCAGTCGAAGTGAAAAGCAGAGTGCTTAACACGTGGCTAAAAGCCATTATGACACTCAGACATATTTGTCCTCGCTCACTTCGTGAGCTCGTCCAAATAATCACTTCGTGTCATGATGGCTTATTTTACTTTTCCCCATCCGCGTACGAAGTTGCGGGCATCTTCTAGTGTATGTATAAGACCCACATATAAAAAAATATATAAATTCGAACTTCAAATGACTTTTCCACGCTAGCGCATAAAACGAACTTTTCCACGCAGATTTGGCGCTGTCAATGGAACTTTTCCGAGCGAGTTTTAAAGAGTAACTCAGGCAACGAGGTACAGAAAAAAAATTGACGGACCAAAGAGTGTTTATTTTTTTATAGATCGAAGAAACAAGGTGATATTGCTGTTAGTTTTTTTACTATAATTTACACCTCCAAAACTTAATGCGGTCGTAACCTTAGACACCTACCTGCCAATCTTGCCGGTGATGATGATGATGTCGATGATGATGGCGACGACTACGACACTGATGATGATGTTGATGACGATGATAATGCTGACAATGATGACGATGACGGCGATGCTGACGATGATAAAAGTGATGAGGGGTAGGAGGGAGGTGATGATGATGAAAAGGAGGAGTGATGATGATGATGTAGATAATGATGACGGCTGTATTAAAATGGGTACGTAGGTAGTTATGATGGCCATTGTTGACCGCGACTATGTGCGCCAGCGGGTTCTCGGTGGCGGTCTTCTTGAGGCACTGCAGCAGCTTCCCGTGCATGGCGCCCACGTACGTGCGCCGTAGCCCTTCACCTCGGCCTCGTCCGTTATCACCTGATGGAGGTCGCTGGAGTCCAGTGATGATGATCATGATGAGGACGAGAGTGATATTATCAAACGTGATGATGATGATGCTGCCAATGATGATGGTGAGGCTAAGTATGAAGATGATGAAGAGAAGGTGATGATGACGATTCTGATGAGTAGAGAGAGAAGAAAGATGATGATGATGATCAAGCAGCGTACATTTGATGCCGATGACAGACAAATGACGTCAAGCTACATACAGCATGATTAAGTCTAGGATTTGCATTTATTTATAGTGCCATAATAATATTTCAAATCGGTTTGATAAAAACTATGCAAAAATGTATCATTAATTATTACTATCTAATCAAGCTCTTCAGTTTAAGTACTGTATTTTGACACCTGAAACGGACAGTAAAAAAAAATACTGACACTGTTACATACCTATATTATACGTAGTCATATATTTATATTGGGGAGGTCGGTAATATTTTTCATATCTTCTGGATTGGCGTGCTTCGCATTGGTAACGATATTCCATTCCATAATTATTGACTTCGGAGAAGATTAAACTGAGTTTTAATAGGTAATATTATATTACACGATAAAATATTTTATTTCTAACGCGCTGATTATTTTTTAATATTTCACTAATGCGTTATTATCAAATGTTGATTAACTTTATCTGTCATTCGGTGTTTAAAAGCATTCTGTGTGAGTATTGATGTCATTATGACGGAACTGGCATGAAGAGTACGCTGCCTGATGATGATTGATGTCGATAACGACGATGATGAATACAGTGATGGTGGCGAAGACGATGATGACGATGACGATGATAATATAATAATGATGACGATGCTGAAAATGATGATAATAATGACGATGGTGATAATGATGACGATGCCGACAATGATGATAATAATGAAGATGGTGATAATGATGACGATGCCGACAATGATGATAATAATGACGATGGTGATAATGATGACGATGCGGACAATGATGATAATAATGAAGATGGTGAGAATGATGATAATGATGACGGTGCCGACAATGATGATAATAATGACGATGGTGATAATGATGACGATGCCGACAATGATGATAATAATGACGATGGTGATAATGATGACGATGCCGACAATGATGATAATAATGACGATGGTTATAATGATAAAGATGCCGACAATGATGATAATAATGACGATGGTGATAATGATGACGATGCCGACAATGATGATAATAATGACGATGGTTATAATGATGAAGATGCCGACAATGATGATAATGATGACGGTGCCGACAATGATGATAATAATGACGATGGTGATAATGATGACAATGCCAACAAGGATGATAATAATGACGATGGTGATAATGATGACGAAGACGTTGAAGATGAAGACGATGACGACCACGATGACGAAGACGATGATAACGACGATTCTATTGAAATAGACGGCTAGATAAAGTTAAAACATTGGTTCCCACTTACTTGCCAATCTTGTCGACCTCATCTATGAGCACCAGCGGGTTCTCGGTGGCGGTCTTCTTGAGGCACTGCACCAGCTTCCCGGGCATGGCGCCCACGTACGTGCGCCGGTGGCCCTTCACCTCCGCCACGTCCGTCATGCCGCCCACGGAGAACCGGAAGTACTGCCGGTTCAGCGCGCGCGCAATGGATCGGGCTGCGGACGAGGGACTCGTATTAGGATAGTAAAAGTCAATATAAGTTATAGTACATTGTGCACCATGGGTATAGTAGGGCCATTTGCAACTGTCCATCGGAGCAATAAATCATTTTTACCATACTCTCTCGCTCGCACTCGGGGGCTTATGGCGAGCGTAAGTGATGCGTGTAGCAGCGTTGTGCTGCTTTCGCGACAGCGGGTTTTATTGCTGCGATGGACAGTTGCTAATGGCCCTGCTATAGTAAGAAGGGAATTGCTAACGAGAGTCTATTAGAAGTCTATTTTAATGACTCGAGTTTGTAATCCAATCACTGCCCGAGATACACACAATGTTTTTCATCACATTTGCGAGGAAATAAAAAAATATATACAATAAGATATATTTCGAAAACAACAGTCAAACAACTTAATGGCACTCGCTAAAGGACATTGACAACTTTTTTCAATATACTCTTCCACAGATAATACTAACAACTGCGTTTAGTTTTCAATCATGACAGACCATAATGCCAGATAGTACTGATTATCAAAATGAAATTTAATAAAATAATTGCAAAACTGTTTGAAATAACAATAACATATAAATATACCTAATTCATTATATTTTCTTCTGTTTCCGCGATTATTACTCATTGAAATAAAACAATTTAACGGATTATATCGCGTATATTATCTCATTTTAGTTCCCGACGTTTCGGAAGCTTTCCAGCTTTCCATGGTCACGGGAGGACATGGAAAGCTGGAAAGCTTCCGAAACGTCGGGAACTAAAATGAGATAATATACGCGATATAATCCGTTAAATTGTTTTATTTCAATATACCTAATTCAGTTAAATGTACCGTATAACTTTTATATACAGTAAAATTGGCTTATAGTTAAGTTTTAAAGACAATAAAGCTTGGCTGATTTGAAACCTCCTTAGTCTGAAATGACATACGAGTGCGTTCTATATTTTCAAACTAAACTCATGACGCCCTTGGGAGTTATAAAACTTTATGACTCCCGTGGGAGCTAAGTCGGCTATAGCTGCTCTATACGCCTGCGTGGAATAACACCCTTCACGAGCAAGTGTGATGAAACATAAATAATATAGGACAATTTTTACACATATCGAACTAGTCCCATGGTGAGTTATGAGTTCTAGACGAAGATATATTTAATAGACAATTTAATTAATATACATAGAAAACATCCAAGACTCAGGAACAAATATTTATGCTCATCACGCAAATAGTTGCCCTTACCTGGATTTGAACCCGTTACACATATTCTATCTCCCTCTCATCCCTCCCGTTTGTCTCCCTCACCCCTTTCCTCGTCTCTCTTCCTATCACCCCCTCTCTCTTAAGGCTCGAATACAGAATTTCGTTCGCGGTTTGAGGAGGGCGATCTAAAATTTTGAAAGTGTTTTGGCCGTAAATCAGGGATGTCAGGGGGAGACGATATGAATGAAGACTACATCTATACCATTATAAAGTTATACAAAAATTAAATGTCTTTAAGTACTTTGAAGATATTTTAAAATATGTATTATTATTATTAATACGGACTATTTGAAGGTCACAAAAGCTAAAAATATTTTTTTGTATGTTTTTATGTGTTGTTGTGGCTTCATCACGCCTTAACGGATTTCAACTTTTTGGTACATGTGTCCACAGATTTATAGGATACTTTTTACCCGATTGCGCTCTAGAAAAAGAGGGGTTATGACTTTTTCTCCTCCGCATACGAAGTTGTGGGCACCTTCTTATATTTCATTTATACTTAACTGCCCCTAGAAGGTGCCCGCAACGGTCAGCGGAGGAGAAAAATTATAACCCTCTTTTTCTTGGGCGTAGGCGGATAAAAAGTATCCTATAACCAAGTGTGGTCGCCCAGTTACCCGTGCACCAAAAATAGTTGGAATCCGCTTAGCCGTCTTGGCGTGATGAAGCCACAACGATACATACAAACATACAAAAATCGAAAAAAAATATATCGATTCAGTGACTTTCAACTAGTCCGTATTACTTTTTATTTTTAATATTTTTAATGTTTAGAAATATCACTTTTACTACTTTATGATAGCTAGTATTAGATCAGATTAAACCCAGTTTTGTTGTGTAATTTTAAATTATATTTAAATCAGAGAGAAAGAAAGAAAGAAAACATATTTATTGAACGCCAGCATAAACAAAAAATACAATTAACAAAAACAATTGACGACGCTGAAAGGTGACCACCACTGGCTGGTGACCACCACTCAGCTTTATGCCACGGCAAGCCGTGACGCTGATTTTCAGTGGTGCCCTGTAACTTAAAACTAATGTATACCTACCTAGTTTATTATCTAAACCTAGACCTAGGAGGTGACCTCACGAACGCCATTTTTACATCAAACCTAATATTAGTTTAAAATTGTATTTTTATTATTATTTTAACTCATTTTCCTTGTTTATAATTACTTATAAGGACTATAAAAAATCTTAAAACAAGTTAATTTGTATGGCAACACTTAAATAACACAAACGATTCCAATGTAATGAATCTAAGCTAGACCTACCTATGCTGGTCTTGCCGACTCCAGGCGGTCCGTGGAAGCACAGGATCTTGCCCTGCGTGCTGCCCTTCAGCTGTGACACGGCGATGAACTCCAGGATACGCTTCTTAATGTCCTCCATGCCATAGTGGTCCTCGTCCAGGATCACCTGAGCGTCCTTCAGCTCCAGGTTCTCCTCGGAGGTGATGCCCCAGGGCAGCGAGGTCAGCCAGTCCAGGTAGCACCGGGTTACACTGAAAAGACACTGTCAGTAACTAGATGGTCAGCGAAACCTGGACGAATATTTATTGGTACAAACATTTATAGAAATACCTATGAAATCCTAAGCTAAACTACAAAAAAAAAAAAAATTTGAAAAATCCATACTAATATTATAAATTCGAAAGTGTGTCCGTCTGTCCGTCTGTCTGTCTGTCTGTTACCTGCGTTCGGCAACCTTTACGCAACCAGGGGCAACATAATAGCTAACGAAACGCCTTTTTAATCGACTCCCAAAAAAGGAGGAGGTTCTCAATTCCTTTTATTTTAAGTATAATAATTATAATTCATTTATTATTTTTACATCAAACTGGATCAAATTGACGCGGGCCGCACTTTTTGCCTCGTGTGAATACATTCTTACTTTGGTCTACATAGATTAGTAAGAAAAAAATAATACAAAACATGACACTGACCGATAACTTCTTAATTAGTCTTACTAATCGATGTAGACTAAAGTAAAAATGTATTCATACGCGGGAACTGTACAAAGTCACGTCGGGTGTTTAAAAATAAGTATACTAAAAACCAATCCATACTAATATTATAAATGCGAAAGTGTGTCTGTCTGTCTGTTACCTCTTCACGCTTAAACCGCTGAACCGATTTGGATGAAATTTGGTATGGACACAGTTTGAGTCCCGGGGAAGGACATAGGCTACTTTTTATCCCGGAAAAATACCCATATCCGCGATAAACGAAATTTAAGGCGGACGAAGTCGCAGGCAGAAGCTAGTATCAAAATAAAATCGCTCTCGGTCGGAATCGTGCCCAGAAGGCTGGCAGCATTGCCACGTTGTATGGCAATGTTGATCCGCTGTGCCAGATATGATCCAGCCCTCTGGTCACGTGTCGAACCCACAAGCCTTTTCGAGCATTCCCTGAAGACTCTGTGAGAGCTTTCCCCCCAGGGTCCCAGGGTCTCGACCCCAAATGGCTCAAATATATTGCTGCGTATTTACGCCGTTTGAGGAGCTCGGCTGAATAGGGTACATGCATGAATTTTTTTATCGCTTTTCTTAACTAAATATCAAAAAACCGTAAAAACTATTTCAAAATGTGAAATTAAAATTAAAATCGGCCAAGAAATACGCATAATATAGGCATTTAAACTAGTAATTACACAGAGAGGTCCGATGTGCACTGTTACGTCACAGTGCACACCGGCCATATAAACTCCATATTAAATTCTGTTTGCAAGAAAGAGATGGAATGAAAAGTTTCATGGCTTATATCTTGGTTTTTTTATAGCTATTCAAAAAATTATTTTT
This sequence comes from Hedya salicella, assembly GCA_905404275.2. Classification (NCBI taxonomy): domain Eukaryota; kingdom Metazoa; phylum Arthropoda; class Insecta; order Lepidoptera; family Tortricidae; genus Hedya; species Hedya salicella. The sequence continues at coordinate 22,159,114 of FR990107.1, read as the reverse complement.
GTCTACTGTTTGTTACATTAATGAGCTTTTAATAAAGTAAAAATAAAAATTCATGAATATTCCGTATTGGCAGCAGCCTAAACCTTATATGTGTGCAACGGAAAGGGCTATCCTCGGGGTTTCTCTTCGTGATAGAATCAGAAATGAGGATATCCGCAGAAGAACCAAAGTAACCGACATAGTTCGCAGGATTGAATCGTTGAAGTGGCAATGGGCGGGCATGTAGCCCGGAGAAAGGATGGCCGTTGGGGCAGTAAAGTCGATGCAGCGTAGGACAGCCCCCGACTAGGTGGACGGATGACCTCGTAAGGGCCGCGAAGAATCGGTGGAAGCAGTCTGTGCAGGATCGCACCCTATGGTGAAATATACAGAGGCCTATGTTCAGCAGTGGACAAATGCAATAGCTCTGAGCTACCCGCCAAGAACTTACCACCAAGGTGTGTAAACATACACAGTATACTGTACATTTGACTCGGAGTCGTGACTCAGAGATCCAGAAAGTTCATCTTGTTGAGTTCCTCGTCGATGCCGGTCTGTCGGCAGCGGACGCCATCTTGTCGTCTACTCGCTCCTCACTTCGTGTCCTAAGCTACATTACTCACTTGAACTCGGAGCTGTGTCTCTCCAGGAAGTTCATCTTGTTGAGTTCCTCGTCGATGCCGGTCTGTCGGCAGCGGACGCCATCTTATCGTCTACTCGCTCCTCTCTTCGTGTCTTAAGCTACATTACTCACTTGAACTCGGAGCTGTGGCTCTCCAGGAAGTTCATCTTGTTAAGTTCCTCGTCGATGACGGTCTGCACGGCGGCGGGGACGGTTTTGTCGGCGAGTCGCTCCCGGAACTTGTCGCCGATCGCGTCTTTGTCATCCTTTTCCAATCCAAGCTCCTTCTTTATCACCTGGAAGACAGAATAAGGTCTCAATGGTATCAGCTGCCAACAAGGTATATGACGACTTCTAAATACTGTACACGATAAAATCTGGCCACGCCTGATCTGATATATTTATCTATCAACTGCTCGTTTAGACACAGCAGTTTTTTTTTAGTAATCCATGAATGTAATACTATAAAATATTTTCAAAAAAGTGATTGTAACGGACTATTTGAGGGTCATGAAACGATTTTTTTGTATGTTTGTATGCGTCGTTGTAGCTTCATCACGCCAAATCGGCTAAACGGATTCCAATTATTTTTGGTACACGGGTAGCGGGGCATCTAGAGATGGTTATAGGCATAGCTGGGCACCGTTAATCAAATAGTTAACTTCGTTAATCGCTAATCCGTTACTAAAAATTCCGTTAAAAAAGGGTTTCTTAAAATGGGGTCCGTAGCATGTGTATTATAGGGGTCTGCAGTAGGTCAGTCTGTAAACGTATTTATTAGAAAATTGTGCAGTAAACTTGACCAGACGTATTATCGTTTTTATTAACTTAGTTGTCTTAGTAAGTGTAATGAATGTACCAATATTGTTTGTAAATTAGTTTTTAATTTCCAAAAATAATATTTTTTGACAGAATCCGAGGATTTTTTTTAAATTGTGAAAGTGGCCCGTGACTGCAAAAAGTTTAAGAAACCCTGCGTTAACACGTAACAAATATTGCATTTTTTATATCGTTGCGTTAGTTTGGACTATGGAAGTTTACAAGTTAGGAACAAAAAAAGACGTCTATACGAGGGTTGCTACTTATATATCCGGAAACAAAAAAAACAAACAAACGTACACGGCTGAAAATAGTTTTATTGTTTTTCAAAGTATTCCCCTTGATGATCTATGCACTTTTGCATTCGCGTGAACCAATTTTTAAAGCACTTCTGCAACTCCGCCTGAGGTACCTCCATAACGTGTTGTTTGAATGCGTCGACAGCATCTTCAGCGGTCGAAAATCGTTGACCGCGTAATTTATTCTTTATATTTGGAAATAAATAAAAATCGTTGGGTGCCAAGTCAGGGCTGTACGGCGGATGACCCGTTAATTCCACATTTTGACCCTCCAAAAATAGAGTTGTTTCGCGTGACGTATGACAGCTGGCATTGTCATGATGAAGAATGATTCTTCGTCGCTGGTTAGTTTTACGAATTTGTTCAAATACTTCCGGTAAGCAAATGGTCGTGTACCACTCTGAATTAACCGTTCTACGGTTTTCTAGTGGCACTGTAGCTACATGGCCATTAATACCGAAGAAGCAGGCCACCATTTGTTTCAATGTACTTTTTGCACGAGTAACTTTCGTAGGGTTCGGCTCATTTTGAAACACCCATACCGTTGATTGTTGCTTCGTTTCGGGATCGTATGCATAGATCCAGGATTCGTCACCTGTATAGATGTTATAAACGGCTTTTGAGTCACCACGGTTATATTTTTTTAACATTTTATTGCACCATTCGACGCGAGCATGTTTTTGCTCATTTGTTAAGTTGTGGGGTATCCAACGCGAACAAATTTTTTTTACAGCCAAATAATTATGTAATATGCTATTAATGCTGGTCATAGAAATACCCAGAGTCGCCTCTATCTCGCGGTACGTAACATGTCGGTCGTCCATTATAAGTTTTCGCACAGCCTCGATATTTTGTTGTACAACGACCGATTTCGGGCGACCTGCCTTAACTTCGTCCGTAAGCATACTACGTCCACGATTGAACTCACTAAACCAGTGATACACAGTAGTTTTAGATGGGGCTTCATCACCAAAAGTTGAAGTTAGTTGATCTATGCACTGTTGTTGCGTTAAACCACGCCGAAAATCATAATAAATCATAGCACGAATATTTTCACGAGTGAGTTCCATTCTTGCTGCGAGATGACATTTAAAACCCGTCAAAAACAAAACACGAGCGTTAATAAGGAAGAAAAAATATACCTTATATACTTAAAAAAGTTCAAATTTTACCATGGCGGTCAAATATGCTATTTAAGAAGATTGTAATCCCGGTTTCCGGATATATAAATAGCAGCCCTCGTAATTGGAGTGTCTAATTTAGTCACCTGGCATAATGTGGAATACCCCTTCATTTTTTTTAGTCCTAATGACAACAGACCTAAAAGGAATGCGTGGTTAAAATCTTTTGGATTCCTCGTGGGCACCGTATATATACACACACATTATAAAATAATTACTTTAAACTTTTTTTAACACCTAAAAGATTGAAATAAAAATATACCTATTTTACTTACTTACCTAATCAAGTGTTGCTTCAATAGAGCATGTTCGTTAATAATATGCGGACAGATATCTACCGGATGCGAAGGCCAGCAGGGATACAATCCAGTCTTGTCGAGAGGCTATGGTAGACCGTGTGGACGCGTCCCTTCATGCAGTCTCCACTTGGGGTGATGCTAATCTGGTGACGTTCAACGCTACCAAGACGCAGGCGTGTCTGTTCTCCACTAAACGGAACCCATTCGAGCTGGCTTCGACTTTCCGGAATGTGCCTGTAAAATTGACTGCCAGCCTTGAGCTTCTTGGTGGTCAGTTGACTGCCAATCTCAACTTCGGTCAATATATCGAGTCCAAAGCAAAGACTGCAGCCAAAAAACTCGGAATCCTCTCCAAGGTTAGGCGGTATTTCACTCCAGGACAGCTTTTAATGCTTTACCAAGCACAAGTCCGGTCATGTATGGAGTACTGCTGTCACCTTTGGGACGGATCAGCTAAATACCAACCGGCCACTTTGGACTCGATTGACAAACGAGCTAGGCGGCTTATTGGCGACCCTACTCTAACTGACACTAAGCTGCAGAGCCTTGAGCATCGACGTAGGGTCGCTCGTCTGTCGGTCTTTTACAGGTTACATTTCGGTGAGTGTGCGGGGGAATTACATGATTTAATTCCACCAGCCCCTTTCCATCATCGGGACACACGACGCGTGCGTTCGTTCCATCCGCACGTGGTCAATATTCCGCCAATCCGCACGAAGCGCTTTGGTGCAACTTTTATCATGCGTACCGCAAAGGAGTGGAACTCGTTGCCTGCGAGTGTGTTCCCCGACCATTATAATTTGGGCGTGTTCAAGACAAGAGTGAATAGGCTGTTTCTAGACGGGCATGATACATCCTTGACCGCATCGTCACTTAACAACAGGTGAGATTGCGGTCAAATGCCCATCTATTTTATAAAAAAAATACGTCAGCCCAAAGTTCTTCTTGAAATTTATTTTTTACCTATTTAATGTTTTTATCGACGTACTAAATGTACCTTTGACAATATGTAAAGGAAACAAAAAAATCTTTATATTGGTCCACTCTGGCTTGAGGTACACCGCTGCCAGTAGCTGCAATCCCGAAAGATTCTCCAATGCTCATCTGCATCTGTCGACCCAGTCGTATTTTTTTGAAGCCGGATTACTGCTACTGGTGCCGCTGCTATCATCATTGTTATTGGAATTAGCGATTCTCCTCTTTGGCTTACCCCGGTTACGGTTATAGACACCGCTTTGACCGTCTCCTCCGATAGTAGGTATTGGAACTCATGCAGTCTTCTTATGTATTGTTTAATATGAGCTTTTATTTTTGTTTGTTTAGGCAAGCATCGTTTACACTCAAAAAGTATTTGCTTTCCCGATCTGGGTACAAAATTAACATAGTCACTCAAATATGGCCATGGATTTTCGTCCGTAGTGGAACTGGAATCTGATTCCATGATATGGTTTTAATTTGCACGATACACTTTTTCTGTATAAATACACACACTGCACAGACGCAAACTATCACGGACAGTACACCTAGACAAAAAAGTACGAATTATATGTATACTTAAACAAACATAAACCTTGTCACTCTAAGCGCCGGCGCAAAGTAATGAAACGTTCAAATCAAATTTCTTTGCAGTTTTCTTTCTCACTTACACGTGCAGGCAAGATATCAAACGCTACCTAGTTTCGTTTCACTCGCGGCACTTGTCGACCGCCCCGAACGAACTTGCCTTAACTTGTTTTTCGCGGCGCGCTGCGGTGCGTGCGGTATTTTTTTGATAAATTGTAGGTACTGGATTAACGATTAACGGACGTGGGGAAATTTAACGGAAGTTAACGAGTCCGTTAACATTTTATAAAGTTAACTTAAAAGTTAACATATACAAAGGAACGTGGAAGTCTCCTGATGGCAGAACAGTGAATCAAATAGATCACGTACTCATCGACACCAAGCACAAACTTATTATAGAAGACAGAACATTTAGAGGGGCGGATTGTGACAGCGATCATTATCTTTTAGGTATCAAAATTAGAGTCAAAATTATGGTGAGTAAAATAAAAACAGTCACTAAAACGGATTGTATTATCATAGATAATTTAAAATACAAAGACACAAGAAAACTTTATCACTTAGAATTGAAAAACGGGTTTGAAAGTTTAGAACTGTCGGAAAACATAGATGACGCTTGGACCACTATTCAAGAAACAGTAAAGGGGATAGGACTAAAGACTTTGGGGAGAAAAGAGCGCAGAAAAAGGCAAAAATGGTTAACACCGGAATGTGAAAACCTGTTAAATAACCGGAGAAAACTAAAACAAGAGGCTGAACAGGATGACAAGCTAAAGGAGAAATATAAAGAGCTACGCAAAAGAACCAGGAGAGCAATAAAATCCGCTAAGAGGAAGCACATGGAAGACATAGTACGTAACATGGAAGTCTTGATTAGAGCAAACGAGAGCAGACCATTCTATAAAAAAATAAGAAATGCGAAAAAAGGTAACCAACCTGTGGTGCCGTTACTGGAGGATGAGAATGGAACCCTCGTCACAGACCACGAGAAAATTAAAGAAATGTGGCGAGAATACTTTCGGAATCTTCTGAATTGCCCACTGTCCCAGCAAGCTCTAGACCCCCTAATAACCGAAATGGTGAAGATATACCGCCGCTAAGCTTTGAAGAGGTTCGAGATGCTACATTGAAGCTGAAAAAAGATAAGGCCCCGAGATTTGGTAACTTGCCGAGTGAGCTCTGGAAATACGGCGGAAGTGTATGTCAGTCTATAATCTACGCTTTCATGGTAAAAATAAGGAACAAAGAGCAGATGCCAGAGCAGAGGAACATCGGGGTAATTTGTCCGATGCAAGACATCCACACTCTATTCGTAGATTTCGCAAAGGCGTATGATAGTATCGAACGTAGCACCCTATTTACCATTTTAGGAAGCTTCGCAATTCCCACCAAGCTGGTAAACATGATAGAGGTAGCCACCAAAGAAAGCAGAGCTGTAATCAGGATTGGAGCGGAATTCACAGAAGAGTTTGAAGTTCACACGGGCTTAAAGCAGGGCGATGCGCTATCTCCTATGTTATTCAACATAGCACTCGAATACGTGATGAGACAAGTGTTAGCTCTCGATGGCGGAGTGCAGTTGAACGGGCAGCATAAAGTGGTAGGCTACGCGGATGACCTCGCTTTACTAGGTGAAAGAAAGGAAGAGGTTATACTGGCAGCTGAAATGTTGGAGGGGGAGGCAAAGAAAGTTGGCCTGAGAATTAACCACCAAAAGACAGAATACATGCACATGCGACGATACAAGAATATCAGAGTACCAAGGTCGAACCTTAAAGCCGGTGATACCACCTAAAAAGGGGTGGACAGATTCAAATATCTGGGTTGCACTATAACGGACACCAACACCAGGGAAGAGAAAATAGACACAAGGATACAAAAAGCCCTCCGCTGTAGTGCAGCCTTACACAGGGTGTTGGTGTCCAGGCTTCTCAGTAAATGTACAAAAATCCGAATATACAAGACAGTAATACGACCAGCCTTAATGCACGGCTGCGAGGCTTGGACACTGACTTGTAAGGAGGAGACTAAGCTCTTGGTGGCGGAAAGAAAGATCTGGAGGAAAATTCTGGGGCCAAATTGCGGTCAGGATGGAATATGGAGAAGGAGGAAGAATGCGGAGCTTGAGGACCAGATGGCTGAGCCAAACATTATCGGCGAGATAACAACACACAGACTTCGCTGGCTCAGCCATCTTGAAAGGATAGGGGAAGATCGAGGAGTGAAGCGAGCGTATGTGGGGCGTCCTCGCGGTCGACGGCCGGTTGGTCGTCCCAGATATCGCGGGGAGGACGAGGTCGGAAGGAACTTGCGCGAGCTCTACACGGATGACTGGCGGGAGGTGGCGCAGGATAGGGCTCTATATCGGAATCCCTAACGTCTTTTGTCCTAATGTATCGTTTGTCCTAATGTATCATTTGCCATAACGCTTTTTTTTTCAGAAACCGTAAACTTTTCAGGATTGTTATAAAACAAACCTAACCTAACCTAATCTAAACGGCGATCTTTTAAAAAATCCTGAAAAAATTACGGTTTCTGAAAAACATGCGTTATGGCAAATGATACATTAGGACAAACCATACATCAGGACAAATGACGTTAGGGATTCCGAATGAGACCCACAGAATAGACCTAGATGGAGACTCTTATTAGTGGAGGCCGTTTAGTTAGTTTTAACTTAAAAGTTAATTGGTTACTCGAAATGTTAACTTCGTTAAGTAACGATTAACTGATTAACGAGTTAATGCCCAGCTATGGTTATAGGATACTTTTTACTCGACTGCGCTGAAGTAAATAAGAGGGTTATGACTTTATACGTGTGTGATAAATAAATAAATATCAGGGACAATCTTACACAGATCGACCTAGTCCTAAACTAAACAAAGCTTGTACTATGGGTACAAGCAACAAAAGTACATTATTTTATTTATTTATTACAAACTTTACACTATCCTTGACCCTCCGACGACCGGTTTGGCTCAGTGGGACTAACGTTGCCTGCGAAGTTGAGGTCCTGGGTTCAAATCCCGGTAAGGGCAAATATTTATGTGATGAGCATAAATATTTGTTCCTAAGTCTTGGATGTTTTCTATGTATATAAGTAATATATCTATTAAATATATCGTCGTCTAGTACCCATAACACAAGCCTTATTGAGCTTACCATGGGACTAGCTCGATTTGTGTAAAATTGACCCGTAATATATATATATATTTCTTTGTTTTTTATCCTTACAGTTGCCCAATGCGATAGTGTATACATAATATTATAGATAAATTATAATATTTAAATACATAAAAACATCCAAGACCCAGGAACAAACAATCGTGCTCATCACACTAACACTTGTACTAGCCGGGATTCGAACCCTTGGGATTGATCTATTCTGCTCATACCTTAAGCTGCTCGTGCAATATGTATTTCCTGTGCTGCTGTTTGACCTTCTCCTCGACCTCTTTCCCGATTTTCTGCTGCAGCTTCGACAGTTCGTACTCCTTCTTCAGCAAAGACAGGGACATCATTAGCCGTTTTGGAATCTAAAAACATCGAAATAACACATAAGAACAAGACCGGGTTTTTTTTTAAAATGAAACTTGACCAACGGACAGGTGGATTAGACCATATAATACTTAAATCCCGGTAACGCTGGCAAAGTCGCAGGTCTACAGTCGTTATCAAATATATCTGTACATATTGGGGTGGTCAAAAATATCTGAACATGCACTCTAACATCTTGACAATAGAGTCGTGTTCAGATATTTGTGAGCACCTTGTTTGCTGCAATACATCTGGTGGCGACTGAACATAATAGGGTACATGCATTTTTTTTTATCGCTTTTCTTAACTAAATATCAAACTACCGTAAAAACTATTTCAAAATGTGAAATTAAAATTAAAATCGGCCAAGAAATACGCATGATATAGGCATTTTAGACTACTAATTAGACAGAGAGGTCCGATATGCAATGTTACGTGATAGTGCACTCCGGCCATATAAACTCCATATTAATTTCTGTTTTGCAAGAAAGAGATAGAATGAAAAATCTTGGTTATTTTTATAGCTATTCGAAAAAATATTTTTGTCTACTCTTTGTTACATGAATGAGCTTTTAATAAAGCAAAAATAAAACTTCATGCACATTCCCTTGTGGCGTACTTACACACATTTTATATTTTACACTTATACATATTTACATCGCATGTTAAAATATATATTTCTATTCGCAACTTTACTTTTATTTATTTATATATACACATATTTACATTTAATATACAATTATATATTGTACGTACATTATGTTAAACGTATTTAGCGTTTAACATAATTATAACATTAGTTGAACATATATTTATGCCAACCAATTCGTCGATATCGATACGGCAGTTTATCAATAAGTTTTGTCGACGCCGCCGTCGCCCTAGTACAGCAACTAGTTTTGTGGTAAGACGCGGCGTCCGCGCAGCAGAGGTCATATGACAGTCATTGCCTAGTTACGACGCGGAGCGCACGCTACTCGTACTCGCCATTATAACAGACGCGAATGCTGCGCTTGCTTGAATGCTTGCTTGTTTTTCCTATTTCTATCCTCTGAACTGTTTACTCGCTTTAAGACTTTCCCCTAGTGATTGTGCCTGTGCCTTTCTACACTTCTGTGCCTTCTGTTTGCTTTGTGTATGGAATTTGTGTATATGAAAATATACCAGCTGAACTGTAAGTTTTCTGCATTTATTATTTACCACTAACTGGAGCATAATACACGAACCTTGCGACCTTACTCCAAACTGGTGACCCCAAATATGAACAAAGAAGAACTTAGGCCGGGCACGTCATCGGGGCATAGTGAGGGGACAGAGTCGATAAATGCAAGCGGCGTATTTAAGGTCGGCGTAAGAGTGCCACCGTTCTGGGCCGACGAACCGGAGATTTGGTTCGCCCAAGTCGAGGGTCAATTTAATATTTCCGGCATTACCAGCGATGTTACGAAGTTTAATTACGTTATCGCCCACCTCGACAACCAGTTTTCTCGCGAGGTGAAGGACATAATTATCAACCCTCCAGCGACTCAGAAATATGAAAAGCTTAAATCCGAGCTGATCAAAAGACTAGGCATCTCCAACGAGAAGAAGACCAAGCAGCTGCTGATGCACGAAGAGCTAGGGGACCGCAAACCTTCGCATTTCTTCCGACATCTCAAGGATCTAGCGGGACCGGCAGTACCAGATGATTTTATCAAATCTATTTGGACCACCCGCCTTCCTCATGGCGTCCAAATGGTGCTCGCGGGCCAACCAGCTTCGTCTTCACTGGAAGATCTCTGCGACCTAGCTGATCGTGTCAACGATCTGGCCTGTTCTTCGCCCAACGTCGCTGCCATGAGTGGCGGGATACCAGGTTCAGTACACAGTGACCTTGCCAGGGAGATCGCAGAGCTACGGAAGCAGTTCCAGGCGTTCACATCAGGCAGGAATAGTAGATCCAGGAAGCGCGGATCTCAGGACAAGCGGAACACTTCGAGGCAACGATCCCAGTCGAATTACCGCAAGTATCCACTCTGCTGGTATCACGGGAAGTTTGGAGACAAGGCCAGCAAATGCGTTCGGCCATGTGACTACAAGCCAGCGGAAAACGCGAGGGGCAGTCGATAATGGCGACTGACGATTGCCCATCGACATCTACTGGTCGCCTGTTCGTCACCGACCGCAAATCAAAGACGCAGTTTTTAGTCGATACTGGAAGCGACCTCTGCGTCTATCCACGGTCGGCGCTGTGTGATCGTCGTTCTCGGACTGGGTATAGTTTATGTGCTGCAAATGGTTCCGATATTGCTACTTACGGCTTTGTAAATTTAAACTTAGATTTTGGTTTGCGCAGAACACTTGTATGGCGTTTCGTAGTTGCCGACGTAACCAAACCAATCATTGGAGTAGATTTTTTAAATTATTACAGTTTAATTGTAGATTGTCGTAATAAACGTTTAATAGATAACTTAACTTCTATAGCTTCCGTTGCCACTGTTGCCAATTGTAATAACGTGTCTTCCGTTAAAGTCGTAACTGGCGAGTCCCGGTGTCATAAAATTCTTGAGGGATTTCCCGAAATTACTCGACCAGCTGGTAGGCATAATACTAACATACCCCATAACACTGTCCACCACATTCGCACAACACCAGGCCCCCCAGTTTCTTTACCGCCCCGCCGCTTAGCCCCTGATAAGTTAAAAATTGCCCAAGAGGAGTTTCGGACCATGTTGGCTAATGGTACAGCCAGACCGTCGGAAAGCTCCTGGTCTTCGCCCTTACACTTGGCTCCAAAGAAGGGCAATGGATGGCGACCCTGCGGGGATTATCGTAGCCTGAATGCTCGCACGGTGCCTGACAGGTATCCAATTAAGCATATTCACGATTTTGCGTACGATATTTCTGGTTGTAACATATTTAGTACACTTGACTTAGAAAAAGCTTACAACCAGATACCTGTCAGCCCCGACGACATCCCTAAAACTGCCATCACGACTCCATTCGGGTTATATGAGTTCCCATTTATGACGTTTGGCCTTCGAAACGCGGGGCAAACGTTTCAGCGATTTGTTGACGAACTCACCAGGGGCCTGGATTTCGTGTACGCGTATTTGGATGACTTCCTGATTTATTCTCGGAACGAAACAGAACACGAAGAACACCTGCGAATAGTTTTTAAGAGGCTGAAGGAATATGGCATGCTCGTTAATACCTCGAAGTGCGTCTTAGGAGCTCAGGAGGTAACGTTCCTAGGGTACCTAATTTCAGCCAGCGGATGCAGACCTTTAGACTCGAAGGTGCAGGCAGTTATGGACTTCCCACCACCAAATAACGTCAGGCAGCTAAGAGGCTTCTTAGGGATGCTCAATTTTTATAGAAGGTTTCTTCCCGGAGCAGCCCAGATCCAAGCTCCACTGAACGCTTTATTGACAGGTTCTGCAAAAGGATCACAGCCAGTTAAACTGGAAGAAGAGGCCTTGGAAGCTTTTCAAGCCTGTAAGAGGAGCTTATCGAACGCAGCCATGCTGGCTCATCCTGATTGCTCCGCCAAACTGGCGGTGGTTACGGATGCTTCGGATAAGGCCATAGGGGCAGCGCTCCAGCAGTTCAAAAACGATGCTTGGGAACCGCTGGCCTTCTTTTCGAGGAAACTTAGCCCCTCTCAGGCCAAATACTCGCCTTACGATAGGGAGTTGCTGGCTATATATGAGGCAATAAAACATTTTAGGTACATGCTCGAGGCTCGGCATTTCACTGTCTATACTGACCACAAGCCGATCAGTTTTGCATTCCATGAAAGGAAGAACAACTGTTCGCCCAGGCAGTATAGGCACCTCGACTTCATATCGCAATTCACGACAGACATCCGCCACATTAGCGGCAAAGATAACGTGGTTGCGGACGCCTTGTCACGAATTGAAGTCCTAGAAGCCCCAGTCAGCCTCGAGATTATGGCCCAACATCAAGCCTCCGACCCAGAACTCCAAGAGCTTTTAAACAAGGGTTCATCTTTGCAGCTGCAGAAACTCCATGTTCCTGGAAGCCAAGTTCCTTTGTACTGCGACGTCGGTACAATGGCTACCAGGCCATTCGTACCCAAGTTCCTGCGTAAGCAAGTCTTCGATAGCCTGCATTCTCTGAGCCACCCTGGCTGTAACGCTTCGGCCAAGCTAGTGTCCGAGCGATTCGTCTGGCCAGGTGTACAAAAAGATTGCAGGGATTGGGCGCGTTCGTGTTTGCCGTGCCAGCGAGCTAAAGTCAACCGTCACGTGACTTCCTCACTGGGCACTTTTCACTTACCGCGCGCACGTTTCCGGCAGATCCATATTGATCTGGTTGGGCCCCTACCTCTTTCGCAGGGCTATCGGTATTGCCTCACAGCAGTAGATCGATTTACTCGCTGGCCAGAGGCCGTACCAATAGAAAATATCACGGCAGAAACCGTTGCAAAAGCATTGCTGTCTACCTGGATTGCTCGATTTGGTTGTCCTACAAGCATTACAACTGATCGTGGCCGTCAGTTTGAGTCGGCTTTATTTCAATGCCTGTCAAGGATGGCAGGATTCGAGCATAAAAGGACGACATCATATCATCCAGCTTGCAACGGTTTAGTCGAGCGGTTCCACCGCCAACTAAAAGCGGCTATAGTCTGTCATGCAAATGACAGATGGACTGAGTCGTTGCCGTGGGTCCTGTTAGGTATACGCACGTCGTTTAAGGAAGACTTACAGGCGTCTGCAGCTGAGCTAGTTTACGGAGAGCCGTTGAGACTCCCCGGTGAGTTTTGGGAGCCGAGTCCTGGTATTACTTCGGACATATCAGATTTTTCTGCTAGACTCAAAGGCTACGTAGAAAAGTTACGGCCCGTCCCTGCTTCGCGCCATTGTAAGCCTGGAGTGTTTGTGCACAAAGAATTAGAGACCTGTAGTCATGTTTTCCTGCGAGATGACACTACCAGAGGTTCTCTTACCCCAGCTTACTCCGGACCACACAAAGTTCTCGCCAGAGGAGACAAAATTTTCAAAATTCTCCTCAATAACAAAGTGGTGACAGTATCTATTGACCGGTTAAAACCAACTTTCACGCTGGACATAGTCAAAGATACTACCGCGCCTGAAACTTCTCAGAATAAAAAATCCCGTTCAGGTCGCGTTATTAAATTCCCTGACTATTATCGTCCCTGAGGGACTCTGGTGGGGGGTGGTGTGGCGTACTTACACACATTTTATATTTTACACTTATACATATTTACATCGCATGTTAAAATATATATTTCTATTCGCAACTTTACTTTTATTTATTTATATATACACATATTTACATTTAATATACAATTATATATTGTACGTACATTATGTTAAACGTATTTAGCGTTTAACATAATTATAACATTAGTTGAACATATATTTATGCCAACCAATTCGTCGATATCGATACGGCAGTTTATCAATAAGTTTTGTCGACGCCGCCGTCGCCCTAGTACAGCAACTAGTTTTGTGGTAAGACGCGGCGTCCGCGCAGCAGAGGTCATATGACAGTCATTGCCTAGTTACGACGCGGAGCGCACGCTACTCGTACTCGCCATTATAACAGACGCGAATGCTGCGCTTGCTTGAATGCTTGCTTGTTTTTCCTATTTCTATCCTCTGAACTGTTTACTCGCTTTAAGACTTTCCCCTAGTGATTGTGCCTGTGCCTTTCTACACTTCTGTGCCTTCTGTTTGCTTTGTGTATGGAATTTGTGTATATGAAAATATACCAGCTGAACTGTAAGTTTTCTGCATTTATTATTTACCACTAACTGGAGCATAATACACGAACCTTGCGACATTACGCCAAACCCTATTAAAGCCACAGTGACTTTCCAAATCTCAAACACATTTGCATTCCCGACCTGACCGTGGGCCAGCATGAAGCACTCACATCCATCTCCTCGAGTATGGCCTGAAGGTCCGCCGGCTCGGCGCCCGTCAGCGCAGCGCCCAGGTCGCTCAGGTACACGGGGTTGTCCACCACCCTCTGACCCTGGGCCAACATGTGATGCAAGGATTCCCTGCGAACCATAAACATAGGGGTTACTATGAAGTCCAAAATTCGAAGCTCGTATGGAAGATCTCGGCATTGTGAGATCCCGTCAATATAAGATTTCGACATTATGAGATCTCGTTAATATAAGATCTAGATATTATGAGATCTCGGCATTCTGAGATCTTGGCATACTGACATTTCGTCTATATAAATATAAGTTCGCACGCTGTACTAGGACTAGGGAAGTAAAGTTGACACTATTTCGAGCATATTGTACCTCTACATGCAGCTTATGGAGATATTTTACACAACGGGCCTGAACGGTCTCGGGCTCGTCTGTCAACCATTCCTGTCAACTTCTTTCTTGGTCAATGCTTTGTCGTCAACTGTCCGCCGTCCTTGTCCTCGTCGTCTTCTGTCGCTGTTCGGCACTAATTTAAATTCAGATGTCCGTCGAGTCCGAATTAATATAGTCGGCAAGTCAATGCGTCAGCAAGGAGGTTGGACGCCCCAACAGGACCTACGATCCGGGTGCTGGTGGGGCTGCCTCGCTTCTGCAGCGCATCAGGGATGTTCGCGGAAGCGGGCATTAACTGTTTCTATGCGACCATGCGCAAAAGATGTACGTCCCTGGTGCGCCGGGTGCGCGGCAGCCCCAACCCCATCCTACGCGCGATAGGCGACAGACTTGACTGCCCCTACATGAGGCACTGGTATGAACAGGACGTGTCAAGAAGTGTGTATTTTGGGTGAGTTTTGTGTTTGTAGTTACTAACATTTTAGTTAAAGGTCTTTTATTTTACTAACAAACTATGTGAGTCCTTGTTACTCGAAATAAAATGTTTTTCATACATTTCATAAGTTCTCCAAGAAAACATACCAAAACTCGTAAAAATAAAATAATAATAGAAGAAAAAAAGCAAAATATATTTTTTTTTCAAACAACTGATACATTTGATAAGCCTTCTTATAAGAAGTGTGTCCCGGTGAAAGTAAGATATTTGGTTTCCAGTTTGCGTGCATTTTAGTCTGTTAAATACTTGGTCACTTATCCTATACTTAAACCACACTCACCTGTACAAAGGATTCAAATTGATGATATCCCTAATAGTCTTGATGACCTCCTGCGTGAGAGCCTTCACCTCTTCTGTCTGCTGGAACTTCTCATGCATCATATTCTCCACTTTCACCATCATCACCTGGTCCGAGACGGGCTTCTTCACCGGGCTCTCCTTCGGCTCTGTTTCGGCCACGGGCTTCTGTTTCCTTGTGTTCCTGTGCTTCCTTCTTCGTCGCTCCGCGTCGGATTCTTCAGAGGCGACGTTAAACTCAACGTTAAATACGGGAAATTTGAGATTCATTTCTGAAATGATATGATCATATTATACGATCATTTCAGAAATGAAGTTTTTTTAGTTACCATTGAAGATCTTTATAATAATGCAATGTCTTTATTTTTTGACCATGAATTGAACTGGGTATGTGTATTTCTGACTAGGCCTCCTTGGACTCGGAGACTCGAAATTCGAAATTCGTATGGCGCTATCCCGCTGACTCAAATACAGTTTGACATGAGAGCGAGAAGGACACCACGTTACGAACTTCGAAAATCGAGATTCGGAGTAACCCCTCTGGCACAAACGGGAATGCGTTCCGTGGCCACTCAGATTAGGGTGGGGTCGCGGTGCGCAAGGCACAAGGACTGCTGAAGTACGTTAAACCTGTTCAACCCGACTGAAGCTGTGGGAGAGACAGTGGGAGAATCGGAGATACTTAGACGGGATGATAGGTAATTAGCCTTAGCCATGTAAAAAAATACTAGAAGGCGCTTCGTTCACAGGGGAGAAAAAGTCATAACCCCTCTTTTTTGCGACAGCTTAGTCGGATAGAAATTATCCTATCCATCTAAATAGTTGTATAATCCGTTTAGCCGATTTGGCGTGATGAAGCCACATCGACACACATACAAACATACAAAATTACCAAAAAAAATATTTTTCAATTCATTGACCCCCAAAAACTCCCTTACAATATTTTTTTTGAAAATATCTTCAATGTACAGACATTTCATTTTTACAACTTTATAGATGAATAGTTTTTATGAAAAAATTCAAGTGTTTACTCTTACTGTTCACAAGTTGGAGCCCTGTGACACACAGACAGCAGAGGCTTAGTAGTAGAGTTCTCTTGGTAACCTTTGGATATATAGAAATCTAAAAATTACAATTAAGTGTTGAAAATTAAGAAACTTTCCTACCTGCAGGTCCAACTTCAATCTCCTCTTCAACAAACTGTCCGGTAATCTTTATCCTCCTGTGAGCCATCACCACCAGCCGGAGCTTGAAGTCCATGTCCTGCATCTCGTGGATCTGGGCGAACACCCCCACCTGGTGCAAATCGTCCAAGCTGGAGACCACGTCTGACTTCTCATCTTCCTTCTTGCGGAGGAATATACCGATGTATGGCTGATTGAGCTTCACTTTTCTTCGTATTAGGTCGATTAAGGCAGGGTTTGAGATCTGTAATGATATGTAGAGATATTAGAATAGAATAGAATAGAATAAAGCTTTATTCAGCATAACACATCATAACAAATTTAACATGACAAAACAGACAATACAATGTAAACGAGAGATGTAAACCTAAAATGGTCTCCACTTAGCAATGCCGTCGGCTTGGTTTGGTATACCACTGCCAACGGCGCTCGTTTTCTGTGGAGCCAGCGGGTCGGTTCCGCAGGATAGCATACTGTGCGACTTGTTAATGGGAGCTCAAGAGAAAATGTATATCTTATCTATATATGTATACATATATATGCAGTAAATTTTATAAGCATAAGATAAAGGTAAATAGTATTATAGACTATTACTCATAAAAAACAACGGTAGGCGGCTGATCTGTGACGGTAAATTTTAGATAACCTATATATTTTTTAAGTTTTAGTTTGAAGCAACCAATTGAGTTACACTCCTTTATAGGTGGTGGAAGATTATTCCAGCACTTCCTGGCAGCATACCGAAAACTGCCACGAAATGCTGCAGTACTGTGCCTTGGACATATTAGTCTACAACTATGTCTAATCTGTCGCTGTGAAAATTTTAACTTATCAAATACATACTTCGGCTTATTACTTCGGTAGACACCAAAAGAAGAGTAGCAAAATGGAGGTTACGGACGTTCATAGTTACCAGTTTATTGTTTATGAGATGTGGAGTTACATGCGATCGAGGAGGCATAGGGAAACAAAAACTTGTACAAACCTATTAAAAGTTGTCACATATCCACGGTAACAAATGCACTTAGTAATGTGCTGTTACCAGGAATAATCCTCAATATTCCTCATAAGAATATTCTAGGAAATGGCATGCAAATATATTTGCCAGTTGTTAGTTCAGTTTTAGACATAGGATGGCAGATATGCTATGCAGTGTTATGGTTATTTCGCAAAATCTAGTTTTGTTTCTTAACTACATTGTTTGGGTGTACATTAACCTAAGTTTCTCAGTAGATCTATCTACAGAACCCATTAGCTAAGGGGTTTTCATCAGATTACCAATAGGCTATATGACAATTATTTTCGGTGGTATGTTAGTTTAGTTTAGTTTATTGATTTCAACATTACAATGTTCATGTAAATTTTATACAAAAGCATGTCAGTTTACATTAATTATCATAAAGTGATCGTCAAATTATATATATAAAAGAGAAACTTAGCAAGAACAACATTAGTATATAGTACACAATAGTATACTCGTACACAAATCAAATAAAATAAACAATAATAATACCAGCATGTAGGTACCAATCAATGTCAGAGTGCAATACAATAATAATGTCAATAAATAATAACGTCAAAC
Source organism: Hedya salicella (assembly GCA_905404275.2). Taxonomy (NCBI): domain Eukaryota; kingdom Metazoa; phylum Arthropoda; class Insecta; order Lepidoptera; family Tortricidae; genus Hedya; species Hedya salicella. Next base: position 22,140,949 of record FR990107.1, on the reverse strand, counting down.
AATGAAAATAAAAATAATAATAATATGTAATTCTTATAACTAACATATAAAAGAAAAATACAAATAATGACGGTCTTTTGGATGATTTAACATATAGTTAAATGTCTATCTAATAATATCTATGTATTCTTTTACTGAGTAAAGAGACTTTTCCAATAAAAAAATCTTTAGTCAACACTCAAACGTTTCCTCTCCTTATAAAAGCAATATTGCTTTCGATAATAATAATAATAAATCATTTATTTCAGATAACTATGCATAGATCAATTAGTAACAATGCAACTTAAAAGTTGTAGGAAAGTATTCTGTATTACAATACACTTGATCTAGCCCACCCAAAACATTAATATGGGGCAATCAAACCTTGCACTCTGAAATCACAACAGAATTCTGAATGCCTTAATTCAGAATACTGTTAGGACTTTGCCTAACCCAACTCAATAGTGAGACAATTTTTTTCCTAACTAACTTGAAAGCTGTCTATGCAACCTCCACAAACATACCCAGGCCCTACATCAACTAGGTCATGTCACCAGCATCCTAAATGCATTATTATATTGGACTAGAAGATGCCCGCAATCTCGTATGCGGAGGGAAAAAGTCATAACCCTCTTTTTTTCGGCTACCCGTGTGCCAAAAATAGTTGAAATCGGTTTAGCCGATTTTGCGTGATGAAGCCACAAGGATACATACAAACATACATAAAATCCAAAAAAAATATTTTTCGTTTTAATGAACTCCAAAAAGTCCGTAACAATCATTATTTGAAAATATCTTCAATGTACAGACATTTCATTTTTACTACTTTATAATAGATGTGAAGGGCGTTATAGGCTTGTTTCATATACTTAATCTACAGGCTGCTCGAGTTAAAAGACTGACTATATGCCTTAATTAAACAAAGTCACCTTTACATCGGTAGAACATTGAGAAAACCTGCGAACCAGCATATTACTGCGAGCTGCCAATGCCCTCTGCTCTCTCTCAATATCAGAGTCATCATTTAAGGAGTCCGTCAAGATATGACCAAGATTAAAATATCTTGGTCATATCTTCCTTAATTACAATATTCAAGGCAATATCACTTAGCACAATTAGAGGTGCATAGATTTTTTATTTTACCCGCCCTAATACCACAACCGTACTCATTAGTATTATATTGGAGCCCATCAGCAAAGGTGTATGATTTACAGGTCATCAGCAAAGGCATATGACTTGCAGGTCATCAGCAATTGTGCAAGCACGCTGATTGAGTGTCTGAGAAGGACCATATCATCAGCATATCTGATTTCATTGACACAGGTACTGCCCACATAACATCCAACATGCATCCAACATAACACTCGGTCTTTCAATCAGCTCATTGAGTTATATAGCTATAGAGATTAAATAATTTAGAAGACGTAATTCCTTCCTGTCTCACACCACACTCCAGTTTGTACTCTTTGGACAAACTATATGGAAATAATTACAAAGATAAAGAAAATATTTCAATATTGGTGTAAAAACTACTTCACTCTCATGAAAACCAGAGATACAACAATGTCAAAATCTCATTTTTGCACTTTCCCAGCCTACGAACTTGTAACATCACACTTTCATACCTTGTATGGGACCTGATATGTTTCTACATTTATAACTAAATATTATTCTTATGAAATAAAATACTGTTATGAAGTAAATTTTGATACAGTGATGCAACATGTATCCTGAAAAGAACCAGGAGTACAAACCACTTAAAAAAACCAGTCACAAAAGTAATTAAACTAATACCTCGATCAACTTGATGAATCTTGGGAACACAGGGTTCCTGTTGATGGCGATGACCGGGACTTGCGGCCAAACCTCGGGCACGGCCACCGGCGCCGGCAGTTGGCTCGAGAACAGCGGCGTATCGTCTTTCAGCTCAGGATCTTCCTCCGGCGGATCGTTTTTGTTTGCCGTCGAAAACAACCTCGCACTCTTAAATTGACTAGTAGAAACGGCACCATTGTAGTTAGCACTGCACACGCGACCACCCTGTACCCACAATCGGCTTCTACCACAACCTAACAAAGTTTTGTCCACCGGTTTACTGTGTGATGCAACTTTTGTTACGTTACGAGCAAAACGAGTCCAAGACTTCAAATTTGGATTGAATAACCCAGTGTTCCGCAGTAAAACACTTGCACTCTGCATTGTTAAATGTGTTTGCTATTATCTAGCAAAGTTAAACGACTTCGCTCATTTAAATTTAAAAAATTAAAGTTTTTATCTGTATTTCAGGTTATATTTCCAGATTCTTCACAGGAGCCGAGAGAAAACTGACATTGACATTTCTAGGGATGTCATGATGTTACTGTATGATATGATTTCAAATTCGGACTAGATTAAATTGACATGTTCATAGTTATTGTTTATATAATTCAATTTTATGCAGAAGAATAACAATCATTTACTAACTATGGGTTTTTAAATACTATAAAGAAATTAATTGCGCATCAGTGTCATAATTCATTACCAATAAGGTCTTTTTACGATCGATTTATTAATATTGTGCGAATTATGGACTACACTACTGATTTCGTTCAGAAAGTTGGTTGCAGTACAGCAACCAAAGATAAATACTACAAAAAATATTAACTCATTCAATGTGAAACTGGATTGTGCAAAATAAATTCTATTTTGATTACTACTTCATACTTCATAATTTCAAATATAAATCTCTGACATGTTGTGTTGTTGTTAATATTCATATTCAACGTTGTTGTTACCAAACGTACTTCTGAGCAAAGTGTCAATGTCATTTTATTTGATTGTCAAAAATCATAATAGTGTGAAGTGTACATCTTGTAAATGTGGTAACTTATAAACATTTTAGTATAAAAAATTAATGTTTACAAGGCATTATCGCTGTATCTTTAGACCGGCTTATCAAGTGTGTATTAAGAATATATTAAATCAAAGTCAGCTATTCAGATACACAACTCGCGCAATAAAGTTATTGAGAGTTTATAACCTTTAATGTAACTAAATTTTCTAGATTATTATGAAAATGGAAGCCTCTTCAGCTCCCAAATCAATTAAAGAAGGCCAGGCTGAAATAAAATTGAGCACGGAGAAGGTTTTCTACAACCCAGTCCAGGAATTCAACAGAGACTTGAGTGTGGCAGTTCTCACTGTTTTTGCAGAGGACTATAAGAATGAGAAACGCGAGAAGGCTGAGAAGAAGAAGAAGACTGGAGAAGAGAAAGAGGGAACTGGAACGGAGGTTTGTATTGCAAAACTATATTATTTATTCCTAAATACAACAATTTACTTTCATTACAAACAGGGAAATATATATGGTTAACAGTATAAAACTTAAAACTTGAATGTGTTTAAATTTAGATGTTAATTTAATTCTGTATATTAGAAGAGTAACGTGATTGAGAGTATTATTTTTAATTGTAGCTAAGAACAATCAAAATCCTCAAAAGCCATTAGCCGTTTACGATCATCAACTTATTGATGTATTGTGGGTTTCTTATTAACCCTGTATGAGAATGGTGTTACACTGTGTTATAAGTTTAAAGTGTGTATCTGTTTGTATGTGGCACCTTAGCTTTTGAATGGAAGGACCAATTTTAAATTTGTTTTTTGTATTTGAAAAGCTACTTAGTCTGAGCGTTCATAGCTACAATTAACACTGAGTGACAAAGATGGCAAATCACCTCAACGGAAAATTGTGCCTCAGATGTCACAATGTCATTTGCTGGTTGCACAGTTTCCCGGCTGGACACTCAAAAGGTTATATATTAAAAGAAAAAACCCGCCAAGAGCATGTCGGACCATGCTCAGTGTAGGGCGGAGCCTTTCATACAAAAAAATGTTAAAAATACAATATAAAAAAATGCACTAGCAGAAGAGCGTATCTCCACGGCACCTACCTCCTTTTGCTGAGAAATGCAGTTTTTTGGCAGAAACTCAAAAACGGTATATTCGATCAAATTGAAAACAATTTTTGTTGAAAGAAATTAAGCTATATCTTTGTAATTTTTTTCATATTTTTGGACATAAAGTTTACAAAATAGAGGGGGGAAACACATTTTATGCTACTTTTGGATCGATTATTTCCAAAAATATTTACTAAATCAATTTTCCAAACCTCAAGTTATTTTTAATGTACTGTCGAAATATGTGCCACACATGGACATTTGCTAAAAAATAAAATTTTCAGTTTCCGTTACATGTATGGAGTGCCATTTAACTACCAAACTAAGTAGTGTTTAGGGTACCATAGCCATTTCGCTACGGAACCCTAAAAACTCGATCGAACTGTATGAAGATTGTTGTTTTTTTTTTAAGTGTGCCTCGTTTTTTTATTACTAACATATGTCCATAAGCAGTTTTTATGATCAAATTTTTATGGCCATTATTTATTGTTTCTTTCTTCATTATTTGTGTTTCAGATTGAAGTTACAATCCTCGAAGCCCTATCAGCCACTGGACTGAGAAGCATCCGCTATGCCAAGGAAGTGCCAAACGTAACTAAAATTGTGGCTAATGACCTGTCCGAGCAGGCTGTTGAGACAATTAAGGCTAATATTGTGCATAATGGAGTGGAACATATCATTGAAACCAGCCATGATGATGCTTGGTAAGTACTAAATAGATAGATCAAAAATATTATGAGAAAGGTTATAATCAACATTTTTGAGACATCTATATTATAAATGTGAAAGTATGAATGTACATTCCACTTAATCTCAAAATTTTATGAAACTTTCCAGTTATGTACCTTGTACCTTATATATCAAAATAGGAAATAAGCTACAATGTATATCAAATTTAGGGGCGAAAATGGGGATGAAAATATGTATGGACAGTAAATATTTTTTTATGCTAGAAACTAGAAATCTTGGTAATATGCTTCACATTTAAATTAGTAATATATCGAGTTTGAAGGGAAAGACATAAGCTACTTTTTATCCCGGAAAAATACCTTTTATCAGCGATAAACAAATCTAAGGCGGACGAAGTCGGGGGCGGCCGCTAGTCTATACTACTATACTGTTGTAAAAATTAATATATAAATAAATATAACGGGACAATTATATACAAATCGAACTAGTCCCATGGTAAGCTCAATAAGGCTTGTGTTATGAATACTAGCGGAAGATATATTTAATAGATATATTACTTATATACATAGAAAACATCCAAGACTTAGGAACAAATATTTATGCTCATCACACAACTATTAGCCCTTACCGGGATTTGAACCCAGGACCTCAGCTTCACAGCCAACGTTACTCCCACTGAGCCAAACCGGTCGTCAAAAATGAAATGTCTGTACATTGAAGATATTTTGAAAAAAAAATGGTTGTTATGGACGATTTGGAGTTCACTAAACCGAAAAAATATATTTTTGGATTTTTTTGTATGTTTGTATGTATCATTGTGGCTTCATCACGCAAAATCGGCTACACCGATTTCAACAATTTTTGGCACACGGGTAGCCGGGTATCTCCAGATGGTTATAGGATACTTTTTACCCGCTAAAGAAAAAAGAGGGGTTATGACTTTTTCTCCTCCGTGAACGAAGTTTCAGGCGCGTTCTAGTGTAATTATAAATAAACGGATAAACTCTATTTCAGCATGCTAATGTACAAACATAAGCATCCACAGAAGCGATTCTCAGCGATAGACCTGGATCCGTATGGTTGTCCGTCCATCTTCCTGGACTCTGCTGTCCAGAGCGTGCAGGACGGAGGCCTGCTGCTAGTCACGGCGACGGACATGGCGGTGTTGGCTGGGAACTCCCCGGAGACATGCTACTGCAAGTACGGCGCTGTCAGTTTGAAGACCAAATGCTGCCATGAGATGGTCAGTGTCCACACACAAGCATCCACATAAGCATCAGGCAGGCCGTACTCTTGTTTGCCACCTTAGGGGCTATTCATAAATTATGTCGTAATTTGGAAGGGGGGTCTAGACATCGGATGATGTTAGCATGACGAAGGAAGGGGGAGGGGGGAGTCAGTCCCAAGATCATCATCTTTCGCAACTGTAAAAAGTTCTTGCTGAGTAAAAAAGGGAATGAACTTCGTGTTTCTATAAACTGTATAAAAACGCACTTTTTGGAAATGACATCATTTTATTTGGTAGGGGGGGGGGGGGGACATTCCAATTATGATGGTTGGATGATTTTAGAGGGGGGGGGGTCAAAAATCATCAAAAATAGATGAAAGAAAGAAAGAAAGAAAGAAAGAAAACATATTTATTCAACGCCAGCAACAAGAAATACAAATAACAAAAACAATTGACGACGCTGAAAGGGGTCACCACTCAGCTTTATGCCGCGGCAAGCCGTGACGCTGATTTTGCGGTGGTGCCCTGTAACTTAAAACTAATTTATACTTAGACCTAGATGACGTAATTTATGAACAGCCCCTTGGTTTTTTTAGCCCCTTAGCTTACCTGGATCCAAACAATAGGGATGATGACAAGTTTTTCCTGTGGTATGTTACAGAACAAATATTCAATAACAGAAACACTGGTGAAAAAACTACTTCAATATCATAAAAACTCCACGGGATACAACAACTTTAGAATCACACTTTTGGACGTCCCCAAAAAACGCTCCATACCTTGACACCTTGACACCTTCCTACCTTATATGGGGAAATTAAGATCTTTGTTCTGCAGCTATGTTAAAACTTGCGTTTATCGAAACGGTTTCATAATAAGACTAACCATATATTTCTCGAGTTATTCAATGGTATTATTATTTATTAAAATTTTCATACTTTAAAAATGGACTTTCCCACCTAACTTTAAAGGCTCATAAAACGAGCTACATGTAAGGTATCGAACTCAAATTTGTTTTTTTAGGATTTGTATTATAAAAACAACCATTTCGCATCAAAATTGTTTCATTTTTTGAGTACAGTCATCATCCTTATTGTATGTCGCGAACGAAGGCACCTTTTAGTAAATAAATGAATAGTTTAAAAACACTATAAAAACACGCTTTACAAGACTTTTCTAACAAATCCAAGTACACCTATGATACGATGTTCCATCATGAAGTTTCAGTTCATATCTTCTGGCTCGATCATCAGATCAGTTCGACAGCACCATATTATAGTATTGTCATCAGAACTACATACAGCTGCCAATTTTCATGACGCTACGATCCTTGGAAAATGGTTAAATTAGTTACCTTAGATTCCATTACATAGTTACATACAGGTCGACCTAATAAAAGCGTGTTAATAAAATTACCTTCGCAGGCGTTGAGAATTCTTCTCCAGTGCATAGAGCAGCACGCGAACCGTTACAGCCGGTTCACCGTGCCACTTCTCAGCGTGTCCGCAGACTTCTACATACGAGTGTTCGTCAGACTCTACTCTGGCGCCGTGCACTGCAAGAAGACCACAAGGTAATGAGGTAATGGAGGCAGGAACAGAAATTAAATGAAAATTTATTATATATGTAAGATATGGTTAGTCAGCTATTGTTACGTGAAATTAATATACAGCACATCCCGCTAACAACATAGCGTGCAATTGTTTTAAATGATTATAAAATATAAAAAAGTTAACGTACTCCATATAGTGTTCGTATTACAATTAAACTTAAATAACTATGTTAGTGCCTAAACTTAAGTGCTGAGAGGTCCAGTGTCTGATTAGGGCGCTGTCCCATCTCTGCCGCGACGGTCAGGAGCCTCGCGGCGGGCGCGCTCTCTGCGGAGTGTCGCGGCGTAACGCTTGCGCAGCGAGGCGTGGAATCCGTCCACATTCCCACTATCATTACCCAAAAGACGTTAAATGCTGGACATAGGCCCTCAGTAACAAATGGGACACAATTAAGGATGCGTCAATGAGGTACAAACTTTTTTTAGAAAGGGACATACTTTAGGCCATATATAGGTAATTTTTCAAAAGCAATAAGTATTTTAATAAATAAATAATAACACAAATCGACCCAGTCTACGTAGTACTATGGGTACTAACTAGGCGACGATATAGATACATAATATGTAGATAAATTACAATAAACATAAATTACAAAATACATAGAAAACATCCAAGACCCAGGAACAAACATTCGTGCTCATCACACAAACACTTGCCCTGGCCGGGATTCGAACCCGGGACCGCCAGCTTCGTAGGCCGTTGTGCAACCCACTGAGCCAAATGTGTCAATCAATCAAAATATTCTTTATTCAAGTAGGCCTAGTTACAAGCACTTTTGAAATGTCAGTTACATGAGAGTGAATGTTTGCTGGGAGACATACAATATTATCCAATATTTGTTGCAAGGATTAGGGAAAACCCAGAAAAACCTAATCAGATCATTTAACGTAAGTATAATATTATAGATAAAATTATCATTTTAAAAATTGAAATAATTAATTAGATAAATCCCAAAAGGATTGTCAATAAAAAAGAAAAATAATAATAATCTAGAATGTGTCTAGAATAAAATTCTAAATGTCAGAGTATATAAAACAATTAATATTAAAATAATAATAATACCTTAGGTATTCGTTAGAATAATTATACATATACCTACATGACGCTATAATTTACATTAATCCCACGCGGCTTCATCATTCATGTAGGCTTGTGAGCTATAATAAAATAAGCTTTAGAAAATAATTTTCGTTTCACAATATTTTTGAATTTACCAATAGACAACTCACTTATGCTGCTAGGAAGTTTATTATAAAACCTCACACAGTTACCCATGAATGATCTCCTTATTTTATTATGGAGCCTAGTAGCAGGCACTGCGAGCTTATGCTTATTTCTAGTATTAATGTTATGTATATCACAGTTCTTCTTAAAGTGGGTAATATTGTTATGTACATACATAATATTCTCATAAATGTATTGACAATGCACTGTCATTATATTAATGTCCTTAAACTTATCTCTAAGCGAGTCTCTATGGTTCATTTTATATATCGCACGAACAGCCCGTTTCTGCAGAACAAATATAGTATTAATGTCGGAAGCACTGCCCCATAGTAAAATGCCATACGACATAATACTGTGGAAATAACTGAAATACACTAATCGAGCCGTTATCACGTCTGTTAATTGACGAATCTTACTTACTGCAAAAGCTGCAGAACTCAGTCTATTCGAGAGATTAGCAATATGGGGACACCCCATTGGAGCTTAGAATCTAATGTTATACCGAGAAAGACTGTACTATTAACTAGTTCCAGTTCCTCACCTTTAACAATAACGCTTGATTACTCGTGTTTTCCGTTACTCGTGACAAACTTAACACATTTAGTCTTTTCTCAATCAACAATAAATCATTTACATTAAACCAATTTACTACTTCACAGATAGCATTGTTTACGTCATTGTAGGATCGTTGATTTCAAACGAGTTTGAGAATTAGAGACGTATCAGCTGCAAATAAAACTATCTCATGGTTGGTCTTTACGAGGTGTGGCAAGTCGTTTATATAGATAAGGAACAGGAAAGGTCCCAATATTGATCCCTGCGGCACACCCATTTAAAAACGTCAACGTATATCTTACCTCGTACCGCTTTTAAGATATTTTATAACAAATTTTCAGTAAACTATCCATGGTGTACCAGTGCGTGGGATGCGACAACATCACACTGCAGCCCCTCGGCGGGTTCAAACCCAACCCCACGGACAAGAATCCCACGCAAACGAAGGCCTATCTGCCCACCGTCCCACCGGTGGGCGAGTTCTGCGTTCACTGTAATCAGAGGCATCATGTACGTATAAATTCGTACACACTGCAATATCACACTTCAGCCGCTCAGCTACAATCAATCAACCCTACAGAGAAGATTCCCACGCAGACTAAGGTCTGTCAGCCCACCGTCCACCGGTGGCCGAGTTCTTTACTCACTGAAATCAGAGACTACGTAATTTTCGATGCGAACAGACCGTAGTATCGCACTACAGACGCTCAGCTTCAAGCAACCCCACGGATAGGAACCCCACGTAGATGAAGGCCGGTCTGCCCAACGTCCCATCGGTGGGCGAGTTTTGGGCACACTGCGATCTGAGACATCAAGTAAGTATCAATGTGTACAGACTACAGTATCACTCTACAGCCGCTCAGCTTCAAGCAACTCCACGGACAGGAACCCCACGCAGATGAAGGCCTGTCTGTCCACCGTCTCACCGGTGGGTGAGTTCTGTGCTCTCTGCAATCAGAGACATCATGTAAGTATCAACGGACAGACGGCAATACCACACTACAGCCGTTTGGCGCCAAGCAAACCTACGGTCAGACACCCCACGTAGATGAAGGCCTGTCTGTCCACCGTTCCGTGCGAGTTCTGTGCTCACTGCAATCAGAGACACTGCGTAAGTTTGGATGCGTACACACTGTAAATTCACACTACAACCGCTCAGGTACTAGCAACCCCACGGACAGGAACCTCACGCGGATGAAGGCCTGTCTGTCCACCGTCCCACCAAAGTGCGAGTTCCGTGCTCACTGCAATCAGGGACACTACGTAAGTTTGGACGCGTACACACTGTAATATCACACTACAGCCGCTTAGCTTCAAGCAACCCCACGGACCGGAACCCCACGCAGATGAAGGCCTAACTGTCCACCGTCCCACCGGTGGGTGAGTTCTGTGCTCACTGCGATGAGAGACATCCCGTGAGTATCAATTCATACAGACTGCACACTACAGTCGCTCAGCTTCAAGAAAACCCCAAGGACACGAACCCGACGCAGACCAAGGACCATTAAAACTGGAGGACTGACAATTACCACACTTAGGATCGTGCCCCGACCGCAAGGAGATATTCAGGCAAAAACTAAATGGCGCTTTGTTATCATTAAATGTTTAGTTTTAAAACTAAACATTTAATGATGTTATAATTGAACAAAAAAACGTAATTCAGTAACAATTAGTTCGTAAACAGCTAATAATAAATAAATCGTGACATTTAAATACTGTGTCACGCTTGCAAAGTTGAATAGTCTATACCATTATAAGTAAGTTGTAAAAATTAAATGTCTGTACATAGAATATAGTTTTAAAAAAATGATTGTGACGGACTGTTTGGAGGTCACTAAATCCAAAAATATATTTTTTGTATGTTTGTATGTGTCGTTGTGGCTTCATCACGCCAAATCGGCTAAACAGATCTCAACTATTTTTGGTACACAGGTAACATATGGTTATAGGATACTTTTTACCCGACTGCGCTGTCGAAAAAACGAGGGGTTATGATTTTCCTCTTCCACGAACGAAGTTTCGGGGGCCTTCTAGTAAAAAAATCATTACCCCTATTTTATTTCTTAAACGTATTCGGGTAAAAGTATCCTACAACCATTGCTATACCCAGCTACCCGTGTACCATAAATATTTGAAAGCCACAACGACACATACAAACATACACAAAATAAAAATAAAAATGTTGTTGATTTAGTGACCTCAAATAGTCCGTTGCAATATATATATTTTTAATATCTTCAATGTACAGACATTTCATTTTTACAATTTTATAATCGGGGTTCGGATATTCGGTGAGATACTCGTATTTACCTAAAGTTCCCAAAAACTTGGCAAAAAAATGGCTTCTTAATTCAATTACTTTACCAATATACTCGTAAGTTCCGCGTTTCCGGGATTGCATAAAATGACACGAGAAGATAATATACACAAACATGTTTAGTTTATGGCTATTTATGATTATTTTGGTAAGCACATACGTTGTTATGCAAATTAATGTAGGTCATGTAATAATGTATGTAAACCGTAGTTTACAGTACATATATAAATTTAATTATATACTTAAACATGCGTTTTGGAAGTTTTTTTACTAAATTTAGAAATCCCGGGAAGGGCGGGAAGTTTATTACGAAAATTAATTTGGTCCGTCTCCGCCGCCAAACTTTAGGCTAATATCTCACCGAATATCCGAACCTTGTTTATAATAGTATAGATGAAATTTAAAAATAATGGTATTAATCTGTCTTGTCAGCTGGGCGGACCGATCTGGTCAGCCCCGATCCATGATGAAGTTTTCGTCGCGCGGGTCCTCACGCACGTGCAAGACAACCCGCACCTATTCGGGACAGCAAAGCGCATAGAGGGGATATTGTCTATGGTCCGCGAGGAGCTCCACGATACTCCGCTCTACTACACCATGGACAAGCTGTTCGGGCGTGTGCATTTGGAGACCATGCCTATGCTGACAATGAGGTTTGTCAAAGTTACATATTATCTCACACTCGCACAGCGCTTAGGCGTGCGTTGTCTATGGTCTACGAGGTTTACTACTCCTACCACACGTGACCTACGCCATTGGCCGACTATTTGGCCTTTTTAACCATGCAACCAATCAAAGCGCCCGGCTGAGTAACCGTAGATTTTGTCGAGTATAACACTGAAAAACCGGCGAAGTGCGAGTCGGACTCGCGCACCGAAGGTTCCGTACAAATTTTCACTTACCCTTACTTTATTACCCGATATCTATAGCATTGCATACAAATGAGGTTACCGAGTTGTTAAATAGATTTTTTGAAAATAAATTGTTCCAAAATGTGCAGATCAAGCCCTTTCATATGATACCCTACTTGACCCAGTTGATTACAGTAGACTAGATTTTTAATTTTCGCCCATCCATCATATTCATCGTTTTTTTAGACAATTATATATTTTTTTATATTTCCTTTGCAATATAGTGGGCTGACCATGTTTATACATATTTCAAATAGATAGCGTAGGTAGTTTCTCTAATAGTCGGACAGACAGACAGAGTCGCACCATAAGGGTACCTTTTTGGTACGGAACCCTAAAAACGATGGCCGACCTGCCCAGTGCCCCCCTTTTGCCTAACACGTTTGACGCTCGGAATCAGAATCTAGTGTCATGATTTTGTATGAGCTATGACACCAATTGTCAAAATTTCGCTAGGCAATAACGCCCCTGAGGGGTTACCCCGAAACTCCAAATTCGAAGTTCGTAACGTGCCGTCCCTCTCGCTCTCATGTTAAGCTGTATTTGAGTGAGTGGGATGGCGCCATACGAACATCGTTTTTCGGGTTTCGGAGTAGCCGCTCTGGTCAGATCGGCCAACATTTGTAGGTAACCGTCTACGTTCGGGCGTTCGGTAGAGCCTTGAGTTGTCTCCAAACAAAGGAGGGATACATTGCCATCCTTACAAACGCTAAGGACTGAAATGGCCCCTGTACAAGATCGCCGATCATCGGCGAGCAGGTGGGACGCAGCAATACGTTAGAATGAGATGGAAATAAATGATGCTCTTTCTAACGTATAGCTGCGTCCCATCTGGTTTTGCCGATGATCGGCGATCGTGTAGAGGGCAGGGCTTGAAAACCGGTTTATTTTCTGTACCGGTTAGAGCCTAACCCATAATACAGGTTACGCTTGCAGTTGCCGCTCTGATTAACCGGTTAATATCTTGAAGCTCAAACAAGGAACGAAATCTATCAACCGGTTAGAGAGCGCTCCCTCATTGGATGACGTTCCCAAATCTTAAATAATTGACCGGTTTAACCTAAATAAATACAGGTTTATTTGTAACCGATTACAAGCACTGATAGAGGGGCCATCAGCCCATCACATCTTCAGAATGACCTTAATGTATCTCGACCACACTTAACTCCGCGCCAACATATAGTGTTAGTGTAAGAACAGAACAAGTTGAGTTCGAGCGCGTGCATTTATTAAATAAACATACAAAAATAAAAATAAAAATTTCGATTCAATGACCCCCAAATAGTCCGTTACTATCTTTTTTTTTTGCAAATATATTAAATGTACAGACATTTTATTTTTACAACTTTATATTATAAGCGCCAGAATTACAAATGCTTTTCATTGACTTTAAAATAAATGCATTTTGTTGAGCAGATCCGCCATATTGAACGGGGGCTACAAGGTGTCATACTCACATGCGTCCAAAATGTCCGTCAAGACCAACGCGCCTGCGCAGTACGTCTGGGACGTCATAAGGACGTGGGAGAAGACGCATCCAGCGAAACCCACCAAGTTAGTACCACACTCCATTATTATACTTGGATATTTGTGTTAGCTTTACACGTCAGTGCGAGTGTATGGAGATGTATGAGCCGCTTTTATTTGCCTCGACGATGACGACATATTGTGGACGATAAAGATATCGTGTCGTCGCCCCAGCCCTCGATATTGTCGGGGTAAAATGAGAGTGCCGTCTGTACGCACGCTGTACACTGGACAGCATAATTGCATGGACATTTGTCAGAAAGTTTGCTTTGCAGCGAAACGAGACGCCATCTATCCGGTAACGACATTGATTTCATAAGATCTTACTAGATGGCGTTGATAACATCAAAATATAAAAAAAAAACTCGGTTGAACTTACGATTGGCAAACACACACGGCAAGCAAGTCACTCAAATATTCAATATACATTATGGAACGTATTTCCAGAATCCGGTATTTTTTAATGCACATTTAATTAAATATTACTTAGATTCACCGTCATATATAAACCAAAGCCATCGATGACTTTGCTAATGCAAACAAAATACAAAAACGCTTTTTTTCTATACCGTATTCGAGAGGAATTGAACCCGGAAAATTCGTCGTATAGATCGAGTCATTAAACCCCTTAGCCATCAAGCCATATTCGATATGGATGAAATTTATAACCGTATTTGTAATCACTAATCACCTACGTTTGCAAGGCATGCGTTTAGTGTTTATAGTTTTTTTTTTTTAATTTATTGTTTACTGAGATTATTTAACAGCTGCTTAAACAAAACATTTTTATTTAAACAAATAAATATTTATAATTAAGTCACATGTTGAATAGTTGTTGAATGGTGCAACAATTATATAAAAGTAACCGCCCATACTTAGAGGGTAGACTTAAGATTATGAATATACCGTAATAGTTTTTATACAAAGAAACTGTTCGTTCGTTCTCTTGCGGCTGCCGTCCGTTTGATTGTATTTTTGATTGAGTTTTAGTATGTATTTAGTTCTTTTATTTTGTAATAATGGGTTCTCGTTGCAATATTGACTTAGCCACTATGTTACAAATAATTACTTTGCATAATCAAGGCAAAAATTTGACAGAAATTGCCACAGAAACCGGTGTAAGCGTAAGTATTATTGTTTACATTTCTTTCTAGATTTTTTATATTAGTTATGTATGCTAATTTAATAATGATTATACATTTCTGAAAATTGTTACAGAGGAAAACAGTTGTGTTATGGGTGCGACAATTCACAGAGAAAGGATCATATAGGATCTGCACCGCCAAAGGATCGGTAGACCTCGACTTATAAGCGCACAGCGGCGTCAAAGCATGGTCCAGGAATATGAAGAAAATAGTTTTCCACCAACAACCCATTACACCCGTTTATTGAACATAGGCGTGGACACTGTTCGCCGTGTCCTCCACACAGTGAGGGTTTACATCCTCGCAAGCATGCAGTCAAACCCTTGCTGACTCCACAGCTCAAAGAAGCGGAACTAAAGTTTGCTCGAGAATACTTTAATGCCGATTGAAGTAATGTCATTTTCACTGACGAAAAAACGTTTCCTTAGTCAACACGGATGTTTAAGTTTGTGGCGTTGAAATAATACGCGTTATAATAACGATCACGTAGTGCCCAATGTGCAATCTTGTCGCATTACAGTGAATATGTGGGGTTGGATGAGCGGGGCTGACCCGGGAGAACTCGTCAGAGTGCCCAGTCGGGCTAATTGCTGATTACGTCAATGTGCTGGAGGAGACCATGATTCGAAATGTGTATCCGGAGGAAGAATTACCCATAATTTCATTTGTGCAGGATAATTGTCTTATACATCGTTCCCAAAGTGTGAGTGAGTGTTTTCGCCGGCGTTATAACATAAATATCATTTCGTGGCCTGCTAGATCACCAGATTTAAATCCCATTGAAAACCTGTGGCTATACCAATTAAGGACAGAAGTAAGTGGAGATAGGGTTACACTGATGCTTATTAGTAGTTAAACAGGGCGGCATTGCGTTAAGTATATTTTATTTTTATATTTTTCTATACTATGATAGTAAATTTTATACTACAAAACGGGACTCAATCACATATTGTTTTTTTTTGCATATACGCTATTTTGTGACAGTATTTTGCGATATTTTTTTCATTACTCAGTTTTTGAATTGTTAAGAAAAGATAAGTTAGTAAAACAGTAAAAGGTAAATGTTAAAGTGCGTTCGCCTACAATCATAACCAGTCTCAGATTTGTAATTAATTGTATTCGCTCATAATACTGTTTTGTTGAAGGGAAGCTTCAATCCTCTTTCCAATTTTGGAAATGAATACTTAAGCTATACCCTCAACAAAATCTTAAGAAGAGATTTTACTTCAATTATAGATTAATAAATTGTGTTATCTATCTTAAATAAATATTGTGTAAGAAATAAAGTTTTTTTTTTTCATTTCGAAGTTGTATTATTTCTAGTTGTAAGTATAGATAGTTATTAATTGGTTGTAATTAAAAAAAAACCCTACTTTTGAGGAGTGTCATTATAAGAGAACTTGTGACTATTTTTCTTTTACGTTACCTTTTATGAATACACACAGTGAATTGTAAATTTTCTTGTAATAACTATATAATCGATACTGGGCCCGTTGCTCTTTGGAGTTATGGTAGATGATCTGACGTCGGTTCTTCGGTCTGCCAGGTGTTTACTTTATGCCGATGACCTAAAACTGATTTACGGTGTACAGGAGATTTCCGATTGCGTATCGCTCCAGAATGATATCAACAGAGTGTATGAGTGGAGTAGCAGAAACAGACTTGCTTTCAATGTGGCGAAATGTGCCGTCATAAGTTTCAGTAGGGCTCGAAATCCTCTTTGTTACAATTATCTTCTGGGTTCTGAACCAATACTTCGCGTCAACTCTATTCGGGACCTAGGTGTTACTCTCGACACCCACCTAAACTTCCATGAGCACTTAAACGCGTTGACCCGTGACTGCTATAAGAGGCTGGGGTTTGTTGTACGGAACGCTAGGGACTTTCAGGATGCCAGAACCATAAAACTCCTATACACAGCTCTGGTTAGAAGTAAGCTCGAGGCTGCCTCAGCTGTTTGGAACCCCTATGAAGTGACATACGTGTTGCTTCTGGAGCGAGTACAAAAAGTGTTCTTGCGGTTTTTGTACAAAAAAATGTACGGGTACTACCCGTATTTATACCCAACCAAATTTCTTCTTGGCGTCTTGGGTTTTAACTCTCTGGAGGTCAGACGCAATTTTGCGCTTCTCACTTTAGCCTGTGGCATCTTACGTGGAGACTCTGGCTGTAGTGAATTGGTGGCGCAACTTGTGCGTCTATTCGTTCCCTCCCAGATCAAATTTGATTTTCGGCCGCGTGATCGCCATTTGCTAGCGGTGCCAACATCGCGAACAGTGTCTCGTCGAAATTCCCCTCTGGTTCGTGCCTTGCTCCTTTTAAATGGGCTCCTCGCATCAGCACCCGAGTGTGATGTATTTGCTAGTAGATGGGTAGTACTGCGTGATGAATGTTTGAGGTTCTGCGAGGCGATGGATGTGCGTGCCTCCTCAATTTAACTTAATTCGTGTTTAAATGTAATTTTATGTCATAAGTAACTTATCTGTAACTTCACAGTGCTTTAGTTCTAACTGTTATGCTGTGAAATTAAATTGTAAAAAATAAATAAATAAATAAATAAATAATTTAATAACCATACTAATATTGAATCAGTATTTCGATTGCTATAAGTGTAGGTATTCATAGTCAATATTCAGGCAAAGATCCAGGCTCAATGATTATTTTGTTTCAGCCTAATCTATGTATCAATTGACTATCTCTTCATATTATATCATATTATAATAGATTTTCATCCTTGATGACTTTCAAAGAACTAGCAACGCAACTTTTTACGGAAATTTGCATCTAAAGTATTTTCCAAAGGAGGGTATTCTTAAGTTCCACGTTGCTTCTTATATTATTTTTATTAAAGTATAGTGTCGTAATATTCATGTCATCGCATATGTTATTGAAGTGTGGATAAGGTTAAGTATGTTTAAAAACCTCGTAGTTTCATGAAGAAACAAAGTGTTAATGGCGGTATATTTGCAATGACTTCTTGTTGCAGAACAGACTTAATACAATAGTAACAATACGCTTGAAAGATAAATTTTAAAACAACCTTACTTAAAAAAAAAAAACATTCCGACGAATTGAAAACCTCCTTCTTTTTCTGGAAGTCGGTTAAAAAGAAGCGTGTTCCAAAAGTTAAATACAGGTGCCATTTTAATTTCTGTGGAACCTTTTCTTTAATAGTAATTATATATCATCCACGGCAACACGGCACTCCCAGCGTCGACTTTTCAATCTTCCCAAGGTCCATACTAGGTACGCTCAAAAATCCCCAATTGTACGTATTCTGAGGGAATACAATTCAAGTTTTAATACTGTTGATCTATTTGACTGTTCCAAATTAGTACTGAAAAACCGCGTTCGAAAATTTATTTTGCAAGGTGGATGACGTGGCAGCGCGGAGTTGCATAGGTACTTATAACAAACATGCTTATAATTTACGTATACAAACCTATTTATTTATACATGCCTTCATACACACACACACACACACACACACACACATACCCACGGGGTGTATACTTTGTGTTTTGTCTTGTTTTGGGTGTCTCATCTTTCTCGAATTTACATATATGGTCTTTATACAATGCGAGGTTCCAATCTTAAACCATTAGTACCATGTTTTATGGTACTAATGGTTACCAGGTTTTATGGCTCGTTAACCGTTATGCTGTGAACATCTGTTATTGGCTTTATGTATTAGCTTTAAGCATTGTGTTTTTTTTCTGTAATGGTGTTGATGTTCCAAATAAATAAAATAAATAAATACATGTAGTAGATTATTCTATTACAGAACAATTTTAGTGCTTGTGAGACTTACATATCAACAAGCATTTAATTCTTTGTTCGTTTTAATAACAACGCCATCTAGCTTATTTTTTGTAACCATCATGCACTGCTGAGAGCTACGTGCTCTCAGCGTCTTAAGACAGCCAAGCGATTATCGTCTTTGCAATGTCCATGCAATTATGCTGTTGATAGTACACAGTATTCAAGGGAAACCCAAACCAAAGTGATTTCATGACAAAATTGGCAAATTATAAAACCGGCATGGACTCGACTACTACCATTTATCGTGAAAGTTAACGATAAAATCGTGTCGTGTTGCTCAACGATAAATTATATAAGCGCCTGTTTGCTGACAGGTCGGCAATCAGATATATATGCCAATCATTCTACACGTGCAGTTTATGGATCAAATATACTAAACGAGCTTACAGCGCCTTGCGCGTCAAGTTCAATAAAGGCTACAGAATTCTGATGGGGCTGCCTGGCTTTTGTGCATCTGGGATGTTTGCAGAGGTTCGCATGGATGATTTCTACGTGATAATGCGAAAGCGAGTTGCTTCCCAGGTGTACCGCCTGCGACGCAGTACCAACGGTTTTGTGGTTAAAATAGCAGAATGACTTGACAAACCCTTTTACAAACACTGCATGCACTTCATACACCAGTGTATCAGTGTCCCAAATAAAATTAGAGTAGTATTACTGACGTAATTATAAGTATTTAAGAATGATTTGTAACTAACACTATATGGACCCTTGAAGTCCGAAATAAAGATTATTATTATTGTATATGACAAGTGTCAAAACCACACGCAAAAAGTATGGTCAACGTTAAAAATAAGTTTACATTTTTGCACCTTATCCCATTATAATAAGGTGAAAAGTGTAACTTACCCTAAAATATGTATAAAACACTTAATTTGTGTCTGTATGACGTGTAAAATGTATATTTTATTAATAAAGTTCTGATTCTTGTGCCATGATTTTTGTAACCTAATTTTTTTCTCAATTTGAACAGATTAGAAGCGGATCCAGTCACCAAGTATTTACTTAGTCAGCCCATCACAAGCTCTATAGACCTGAACCAAAGACCAGATGCCAACCCCACTAGTCGGCGGGACGGGCAGCTAAGGTTCCAATTCAACCCTGCTCCGTATTGGGGCCCCGGCTCCAGGGCTGCGGTGAAGTAAGCCAATTTGATCCTCTATTGTACACCCTACGCAGATTGCAAGCTCAGTAGACCTGAACCAAAGTCCTGCCAACCTCAGCAGTCGGGGCGACCGCTGGGGATCTAGTCGATGTTGCGCGTGTACGTATTTTCACATCCGGGGATGCGGATTTGGAAGATTTTTTTATTAAGAGAAATACATTTACATGTATAAATGCAAAGAAATGGTAGATTTTTGCCATTTTTATTGTTATATATTATAGATAGAATCATAGTAACAAAACTTGAAAGTTAATTGCAATAAATTATAATCGCTAATTGAAATAGACCCTTTTCTGGGTCTGCAAGCCTACGTGTAGCTTCTAACAGGCGCGCAGCCGCGCCAACATAGTATATCCGTAACGTCCCTGATCTAGTTCAAATTTGCTCTGTAATGGTACGCAGCTGTAGGGCAGTTGTGAATTAGTATTTAATTTAATTTGGCTCTGTTGCAGACCAATGGAGTACAGAAAGGTAAGGAAAACAATCTCATATTATAGGACGACAGATGAAAAAGTGGAGATACCACCATTGTCCCATAATTTCATTTGCCATAATGGTCAATGGAATGGCCTAAATATAACATACCATAATTTTTTAGTGCCATAATATTAATTTGCCATAACGGTCACTGGCTATAATATCACATACCATAAAGTGGGCGGCTCGGAGTGTTTTTATGAACTTTTATAACTTCGTAAAGATTTGTGACTCCTCCGGTGATGCAAGTGTCTATGGGCGACGGTGATCGCTTGCCATCAAGCCCGTCTGCTCGTTTGCCTCCTGTCATAAATAAAGGTTCGTTAGGTTTCTTGCTATATGGCAAATAATTATTACGGCGTTTGAATTTTCTGGCATACGATTTTAGGACACTTGACAATAGGAAAAATGAAATGTATGAAATCGTATCTCTATGGCACCTAACAATATGGCAAATGATTATTATGGCATATAAATCGTTATGGATTATAAAATCATGGCAAATGAAATTCGGGCATATCAGATTATTGCATATGTAATTCGGGCAAACAATGGAGAATCGAAGACGTGTTCAGCGAAAAGCAGTTAATAATAGTTCCAAACCGTCCAGAGTGGTGCTAGAGTGGCAAGATAATGTGAAGTCAACAATCGATGACAAAATATTTCTATCGATATGCTATTCAATATAAAATATCCTTCGTTCTTCTGATGTTACTATTCAGCTGTTTTCAAAATGTTTTTTCTTGCTTCGCTGTGGATTTTGGTATTATTAATATTATTATAGTAATTTATTTGTCCGCACTTGCTACAGTGGCGCCACGGTTTCAAATCCTTTTGATGGACACTTTGTATATATAGAGATTGTTCTCCTTGGTTTTCTACACTCTATACCCTACACATTAGAAATGGATTTCGTTTTTCAATTGTGTTTTCCCATAATAATTTAATAATAGATTAATAATTATTTATTATGATGTTAATTTCATTTACAGTGTGGGAGAGGAAAAAATGTCCAAAGCTCTTAGAAATCAAAATAAACATTCGAAAAATAAAACTGCAAAACGGCAACACTCGCTGAGCGAAGATGACGCACGCAAGAAGACTAACTTAGAAAATAATGAAATCGAAGCGTAATGCTGTATTAATATTATAGATAATTCATTGATATACTTATATATAATAAATACATACATATTTATATCCTAGACATTATGTAAATGTGTATTGACAAAATTTATAAGAAAATTGCAAGAGGAAACTATGCTTTCATGAAATTAAGGCCTTTATCAAATAAAAACTCCCTGATGAAAGTATACTACGCATACATCCACGCAAATGTAAAATACACAGTCACCATATGGGGAAATGCAGTAGAGACCAAAAAAGTACTTAAATTACAAAAAATCGATTAGAATTATGAAGAACTTGCGTAATCGTCAATCAGCCAAGACATATTTTAAAAGAGACAGACTCATGACAGTTATCTCACTATTTATATACAACAGCCTATTAGAGATACACAGAGAAAAGAACAACCTTAAACAACGGAAAGACGAACACAGCTATAATACACGAAACAAAGAGAAGATATGTTTGCCAAAATCAAGAACCAAGAAATGCTTTAAACGAGGAATTGCCATTAAACATATACATGTACAACTTACTGCCTATGCAAATAACTTCCTTGCCAATGAAGAACTTCAAAGATTAAATAAAAGTTTTTTTTGTTTTACTCTATAAACGAATTTATTGATGTAATAAAAGGCACTACGTGTACAATTTAAATCTTCATGTGAACTGTATTAAATTATGAATTATTATTTTGAATATATGACTTGCTAAATCGTAATCTGTATTACATGGCCAATACATTTTCTGTTCTATTCTATTCTAAATGAACAGAGGACCGCTATAATGCCACATGCAGTTGCGATTATATTCTATGTATCTAGACATAGAATATAATCACTATGGCTCGATCTCGGGCCACTCCTAAAATCGATATTCGAAGTTCGTATCGCCCCATCTCGCTCACTCAAATACAGTTTAGCATGAGAGCGAGAGGGATGCCACATTACTAACTTCGTATTTCGAGATTCAGAGTAATCCCTGGCATCTAGAATCGTGCGTGGTATAAATTCTGAAACGATCCTAGCCGCGTTGTTACTGCCCTAGCGGTCCAGCCGAAATTGTATCTACCGTCGAATTACATTTGTTAAATAGTAGATTGTTAACACGTTCACTGCAGCAATAAAGTTAATTTGAAGTTAACCATATAAATTAGGGGGTCAGCGTAACGTCGTACCGCAGTGAACGTGTTAACCAAGGGTTTAAAGGGACCCACTTCAACCGAGATATTTCCTTCGAGCGCCAATAGTTCAAGGGGGAAATGGTTAATTTACACTCTACTTTTTATTTCGACTGTTAGGAAAATAAAAAATAAACATCGTCATCATCATCGGATTGCGATGGCAATCGCGATATGAAAAGCTTTATTTTAATAATATGGCGTAACGCAATTATCTTCGACTCTGTGGCTAATCGTAACAATAAAATACTTTCCACTCTAGGCATGGAAAAGCTATTTGCCACCCGATACCCATGAAAATTAAACTTTCCGAACGGGAGAGATGAAAAATAATTTAAGTACCTGTTTGCAAACAATGTACATTTCAAATATTATAAAGTTGTAAAAATTAAATGTCTGTACATTGAAGATATTTTCAAAAAAATGATTGTTACGGACTATTTGGAGGTCACTGAAACAAAAAATATTTTTTTTGGATTTTATGTATATTTGTATGTGTCGTTGTGGCTTCACCATGCAAAATCGGCTAAACAGATTTCCACAATTTTTGGTACACTTGGGTAGCTGGGTATCTCCAGATGGTTGTAGGATACTTTTTACCCGATTACGCTGAACAAAAAACGACGGGTTATGACTTTTTCTCCTCCGCGAACGAAGTTGCTGGCATCTTGTAGTTTCAAATATTTTTCTCATATAAGTGAATAATGGAATTTTTATGAGCAAAAATATTCTTAAACCCATATATATTTCCTTAATTATCCAAATAAATCAACAAAACATCAACCAAGAATCAATAATTATCAAAAATATATTGGTAACAAAATAGGAAACCGTTATTACAACTAAGGATGCGTTATTTGATGTACGAAATTTTTGGATAATAATGAAAATATAATAATAATAAAGGTTAAGAAAAATAAAGATAGTAGCGCAACGACAGTCAACTACATGAAAAATTTAATTTTATCACAAGCAAGCAAACCAATCCTTTCGAAGCAAACGGTTATTCACCCTAGATTCCGCTCACACGGAGGAACCGCTTTCTAACCGGTAAGTGGATTTCGCTCTCTGTTTTGCGCTCCGAGATATTAACCGGTTACAGCGATATTCTTGCGAGCGTAATTTTGAGTTAGGCTTTCTATGTGTGACTCTAACCGGTACGGAAAATTAACCGGGTTACAAGCCCTGCCTACAGCGATATGTGACCGATTGTAATACTATGCTGCGTTAAAAAGAATTACTTTAATATAAAAATATAGACCATAGTTTTCGGTAAAACCATAAATTAAATATAATGAAACTTAATTTGAACTGAGAGAAAAAGAAAAGTATAAGTACCAGCGAATTACGCATAATGTTGTTCGCAACTTTCAGTTATTTCACTCGTTAGATTGATTATTTTTATTCGCACGTAGGATTTCGGAAACTTAGTACAAGAAGCAGTAAAAATCACAATTTGAATGAACACATTTTTTATTTACTGTTAGGGAGCCTTCTAATGGTGAATAAATAAAGTGGACTGTAAAAATATTAGGTTGGTTTATTAAATAGAAATCAAAAATACGCGGAAGGCGTGCGAGCGCGGCGAGAGCGGTCATGGAAGGGGAGATGGCGGCGGGCCGCGCGCTCCGGTTTGACTCGCAGTTGTTGCTATCCCGCTCTAACGGCGATGCGGTGCGTAGACATTACTTTTCGGAAGTTTTATTAGTACCCAAAAAGTACGTTTGTATACGTTACGATACGTTTTATCACTGTCCGATGAACAGAGGCGTTACTCCGAAACTCGGAATTCGAAGTTCGTAACGTGCCGTCCCTCTCGCTTTCACGTTAAGCCGTATTTGCGTGAGCGGGGTGACGCCATACGAACTTCGTTTTTCGGGTTTTGGAGTAGCCCCTCTGAACATTACTTTTTAGAATTGGAACAATCCCCTTTTTTTACAATAGTGTTGCCATTTGTGGTAGAATTCTGCCGATCTGGCAAGATGTATATGTACATGTTTATAAAGTTAAATAAACGAAAAACTTTACTCGATGGAGTCTGTATTTGAATTATGATAAAATAAGGTGTCTTAACTAAAGCTATTTATATATACCTAGTCAATGTATATAGACTTATAAAATACAATCCAACAAAGACGAGTTGTTTAACAAAATGTTCCTAAATTGACACTTAAATACGAACCTCCACTGATCAATTCGTAATTTAGCTAGTCTAAAGAATAACCAGTGCGGTTTTGACATAAACAAAAACCAATATTAAAAAATATATATTCAGGGAACTTTATTTAGCCTAAATATTTCTATTTATTTTATAGTGAAATATTACTACAAATAAATCGTTTTGGTTTGGCATTTTATTGTAATCCTCCAAATATATTTTGACAAGAGGTATTTTGAAATAAAACAATTTAACGGATTATATCGCGTATATTATCTCATTTTAGTAGAGGAAAAACATCTTTTCTCAGTCCTCCCGTGACCATGGAAAGCTGGAAAGCTTCCGAAACGTCGGGAACTAAAATGAGATAATATACGCGATATAATCCGTTAAATTGTTTTATTTCAATGAGTAATAATCGCGGAAACAGAAGAAAAGAGGTATTTTACCTACTTAATTTGTTGCAGCTTTTATGTTTCACACCTGGTCACACTAAATGTATCCAGTACAACGACTTCTATGTTTCCGCAATGCAACATCGGTTTGGTTAGAGTTTAAAACAGATTAGTGCTTCATAATATTACTAAGTAATCTGTGCCCATTAGTCTACGTATCAACGATACTGAACGCGATGCACAAAGTGAAACTGACTTACAAAAGTGGCTATTCAACGTGAATTTAATAGTTATAGCACTTATGATATAGGTAAGCGCTAACACGGCTTTTTTTTTAAGAAACTATATACATTATATACTACTATAGAAGCCATTGGTAAATCATCTCGGTAGCGAGACCATAATCTACAATTGAAATTGTATACCTGTGTGAATCATAAACCATTAAAGTGACTTCAGTTAACAACAGGAGCGGGAGGAAATAAATTGCGGCACCGCGGTTCTATTTCTTGGATTCTATCCGTGCTGTGCTGTATTAAAACATGCCAGCCAATGTCATGGAAATATTGTAGCAAATTCAACGCGATTTAGCAGATCAAAAGGAATTTATGAAAATAAAGTTTCATCTTTTGGAAGGAAAGATATATGAACTAGACAAGAAAATAGATCAACAGCAAGTTGTTATAGAAAGGCTTGAACAGCAAGTTAGCAAGAACAATCTGGTATTACTTGGGAATGAAGAGACAGGGATCGACATGGAGGGTAAAAATACTATGTCTGAAAAGCCGGATCTTGATAACAAGGAGTTGAAAGGCCAACTTGCAGAGGAATCCGATAAATACATCGAACAAGCTGGAGCAAATCAATTGGACAAGAAGAAGGAATGTACTTGTGAAGGTGATAATGAAAAGAATGATAAGAAAATGGACAGCAACATAATCAAAGATGGTGAATTAATTGTACTATTGTCTTTCCCAAACACTTTCCAAGAAATACCACAAACTATAACATTCAGACCCATAACTAGTTATCGTTTAGAACTATTCAAAAATGAAGTTCATAATGATCTATGTATGTTATCCATTTCACATGATGACCTAAATTGTTTTTACAAAAATTTATTTGACATAATTATAAATAATTTTAATACTCATTTCAAAATGAAAACTATTTCTGGGTCAAAAACGAAGTTTAGTGAATGGGCTACTGTCGGCATTCATAGAAGTAGAAATAGGCTTTATGAATTATATGGAGAGAAAGAGGTAAACAAGAATACTGCTTTCCTGGACTATGTCAAGAATTATTCAAAAATGTTTAAGAAGGTGTGCATAGCCGCTAAGGCAAATTATATTAGTTCTAAACTCAAAATGTCTGACAATAAAGTGAAAACTGTTTGGAATATTATTAATAGAGAAACTGGTAAAACAAAAACTCGCAATAGTCAAGTTAACATTATGACAGGAAATGGTCAGAACGATGTTGCCTCGGCATTGGAGGATTATTTTTCCAACATTGCAATTAATACTACAAGATATCTTCAATCATCTGCGAACGAAGCCCATTTGTTACTTAATGTTAATTTTAACAAATGCAATGTAAGCTTTGAATTTAGTCAAGTAAATTCAATAGACGTTATTAAAACATTTAAGTCAATGAATTTAAAGAAAACAGAGGATTTATGGGGAACTTCAGTAAAAATTGTTCATCATATCATAGACTCAATTGCACCCTATCTAGCCTTGATTTATAATAATTGCATATCAGAGGGCGTGTTTCCACATCTTATGAAACTTAGTAAAGTCATACCTCTTTTTAAATCAGGTGACTTGAGTGACTTGACTAATTTCCGTCCGATATCTATACTACCTGTATTAAGTAAAGTTTTCGAAAAGTTAATGTTGGTGGATCTGCTGGGACACTTCAATAGAAATAAACTGCTTAGTAGTAAACAGTTCGGTTTCACAAGGGGACGTTCCACGGCTGATGCAGCATCTGTACTCATTAAATATATTTACAACATCTGGGAGAAATCTTGTGATGCAATTGGAGTTTTTTGTGACCTTTCTAAGGCATTTGATTGCGTTGATCATGGAACACTCATTTTGAAATTAGAACATTATGGCCTGTCTATAAATGCCTTAAGCCTTATGTCTTCATATCTCAGCAATAGAACACAAACAGTTGTTGTAAATGGAACCCAATCCAGTGGAGCTGCAGTTAAGCTAGGAGTGCCACAGGGCTCTATCTTAGGGCCATTTCTATTTTTAGTTTATATAAATGACTTACCATCTATAGTAGAAAATCTTTGTGATATAGTACTATTTGCTGATGATACATCATTAATTTTCAAAATTGACCGGAAAGCAACAGACTATGCCGAAATTAATAGTGTACTAGTTAAAGTACTTGACTGGTTTAATATTAATAATCTGGTATTGAATGCTATGAAAACGAAATGTGTTAGATTTGCTTTACCGAATGTTAGAGCAGTGGATTCTACTATATCGCTCAATGGTGAATGTTTAGAAATGGTGGATAGGGCATTATTCTTAGGTATAACACTGGACAAGAACTTGCAATGGAGTCCCCATTTAGCAGTACTTGCAGATAAATTAAGTTCAGCAGCTTACGCTATTAGAAAAATTAGACAATTGACCAATGTTGATACTGCTCGCTTAGTATATCATAGTTATTTTCATAGTATCATGTCATACGGTATTCTGTTTTGGGGCAAAGCAGCTGACATACAGACTATATTTGTGTAACAAAAAAGAGCGATTCGTTCTATATATAACTTGAACTCCCGTGACTCCTTAAGAGAACTTTTTAAAGACATCAACATATTAACCGTAGCGTCCCAATATATTTATGAGAATATAATTTATGTTATTAAGAACCTAGAGTATTTTACTAAGAATTCAGATATCCACAATTTTAATACTAGATATAAAAACAAAATCGCTATTAGAAAGTTCCGCGTTCGTAAATTAGCCAAATCATTCGTAGGCCAATGTATACATTTTTATAATGAGCTACCAGATGATGCTTTGAAATTATCGTTTCCAGCTCTCAAAAAGTACTTAAAAGAGTCCCTAATGGCAAAGGCTTATTATAGGGTAGAGGACTATTTAACAGACAAAAATGCATGGCCCAAAACAGAAACCAAATAATTTACTTTTACCGGGACACGGTTCTTATAAGGTAGCATATCAAACGTATGTAAGTTGTTTTAAATAAAAATCACTATTTTGCTTTTTTATATTCTAGTTTTTTTTTACTTTTATAAGTTTTGATATGTTTCCTTGAAGAACTACGCATTAAGTTTATACTCAAAACATATATTTAGGTTAGGCTAAGCACGAATATTGTAATAGATATAAGTTATTTCGAAAAAATTACTGACTGTTGAGTTTGTTTCGGCTTTCTTCTCTTCAGTGGTCTCCTCTTGGGAAACACCGTAGAGTCAGACTTGTAAAAGTGCCCTTGTGGCCTACTTACAGAATAAAGATCATTATTTCATTAATGAGATGAGAGAAATAAAAGATCTAATCAGGGACTACATAGCAACAAGACCACTATCCGAGAATGATAGAAACCTGGTTGGCAAGCAAGAGACTCTACAGATATCACAAGTTAATTTAAGCACGGACCAGATCATCGAGCTCAATGGAAAACTAAAAGAAATTGCAGATAAATATACAAATTCTAACAATATTGCAAACATTATTGAAAAATTATATCAGGGTGTTTATTTTAATGCATTGGATGGACATTTACCCTATTACAGAATAAAACTTGGTTTAAATGGGTTAAAGAAATCAGTGGTCCTAAATCTTCTCTCAGAGAATCCAAATTTGACGTTTGAAGATGTTCTTAGGAAATGCATCATCATGCAGGGCATGCAATCAACAAAAGAATTTAATGACCTGTCTACGAAATATAACTTGAAAGTATACACTAGTATAATCGACGGCAGTAGGACTTTGATGTGATAAGAAAATACTTAAGTTGGAAGGATAAGCGTGGAGAAATAAATAAAATTGATTTTATTTTTCGACAGTCACCCCATGTCATGTAGTTCTAAGCACTTATTCCAACTTCGGTCTAAAGCTGCAATGCCCTCCATAAAATAACTTATTTTAAGGCCTCAGCCTTCAAAAAAAGAGCGTACTCCCACCTGAAAGGCCGGCAACGCACTTGTGACTCCTCTGGCGATGCAAGTGTCTATGGGCGACGGTGATAGCTTTCCATCAGGCGACTCTGCTTGCTTGCTTCCTATGTCATAAAAAAGAAAAAAGGCCTGTAAAATAGATATTTTTCTACAGCAGCTATGACTTCATCATTTGTAGCAAACTTCTGTCCACCCAAAAAAGATTTGAGCTGAAGGAATAGGTGGAAGTCTGATGTTGTGAGAACAGGCGAATGAGCTGGGTGGAGCAGCAAATAATAATTCAATTCGTTGATTTTTGCCACAGCTTTCACACATGTGTGGACCCTAGCATTGTCTTGGTTGAAAATGATCTTTTTTTTTGCTAAACCCTGTTGTGTTTGCTGAATACATTGGTGAAGCTTATCTAAAAGATGAGCATAGTATTCTTCAGTAATAGTTTGACCTTTGAGAAGGTAATGTATCATCAAAATTCCATTTGCATCCCAAAAGATGGAAGCCATCACTTTTCCACTGGTGTAAAGCCGTCTTTACAGCCATAGCTTTTTTGGACCCGAACATCCAGATTCAGTGCACTGATTTGATTGATTTTTTGATTCTGGCGTGTAATGGTGAACCCGTTTCATCTGTGGTTACAAATCTACTCATAAATCTGCTTGAATCATTACGAAAAATATTAGTACAAATAATTATTCGTTTTCAGTTGCTTACACATTATTGAGAGGGTTGCTGGAGGAGCTTGAGGATGAATATGGTAGGTGAAACATTTAAGTACATATTTTTGATTGTTTAATCTGTACACAAGTATCGTTCTTTGTACATTTATTTTTCAAGCCTTGGTAATGCTCATCCCGCCAAAAACATTCACGTAAAATTATCAGCTCCGAGGAAAAGCCAAGCCCCTAAAGACAGGGCTTTACTAACCCGGCTAAAATCGGCGTATTTTAGGTATCAATAAAACCTAAAGTATAAGAGTTGGATCAATTAAATTTAGTGCATTTCATATGTTCCCTAACTGCTTCTTAACCAGTGAATTTGGGCGCTCTGGTGTTAATTGGGACGAAACTATGAGGGTTTGAAAATGAGACGAAACGGTTCGAGAAAAGGTAGGTAGTGCCCCGCTTCTTTTGTGTTGGTCTTGGCGGGGGCACTACCGTGCCCCCAGATTTATGAACTCGAGGTGTTTAAATCCATGGGCTTTGCATGGGCTAAAAGCATGAAATGTACCGAGTATTACAAAAGTCCAGTTACGTTCAGAAATCAGTGAAAGTATGTTACGACATCATGTTTCGCTTTCCGGACGCACTAGAAATGACGTGAACGCTAACCGACCAAATTAGAACACTACACAGTCAAAGGGTATAGCTATCTCTTTCTTACTCTTTAAATTTTTATATCACACTAGCGCCATAAATTGCTCATAAAAAGGTTTGGTATAACACTGTCATATTACATGACATGACATGACGCAAATTGGACGCAAACTCGATTTGTTGTTAACACGACAACACGAGGGTATTGTTTTCATCGGAAACTGAATAAAACGGAGATATAAATAATTACATAGCACAGTTATCGCGTAATTGCTCATCCACGGCACACGTGCCACCCAATTATCTGGTTGCAGTTGACTTGTGAACCCACTAGTGTTATTTTATTTGTTATATATGATTGCTGTAATAAAACGAAGTAAATTCTTCCTTTAGCGATAAACATGCATTTGCGGACTTTAGTGGTATTTTCTGTACTTTCGCTTGCTTTTGGACAGGACAGGAAGGTATGAAAAATTGTTTTTTCCTGTTTGTAAACAGACTTTCCCTATCACGAGGCTAGATAAACACCTTTGTTACTTATTGTTTTATCGTCAAGTTCAAGTGTAGATAACGATCTAATCTTGCTAATACATTAATCTTTTAAATTAAAAGTACTTTTATTTGGAACTTTTAATACCATCCTATTATTCAATTTATTTTTAAAAGTTTTTATGCTGCAAAAAAATGCTCAACATTAATAATAATATGTATTTTTTTTACTTTGTCTTGCTAGACTATAGCATGTAAAACATATTTGACCCACTTAGTCATATGAAATGAGGCAGTGTCTTGTTTCACTCATGACTCAATAATAAAATAGTCATTAGGAATGATAAAATATGTAGTTTGAATGATTCTATATTCAGGTTCATACTGAGTAAAAGACATTAGGTGGAATTCTATTTTATTGCTACTAAATTTAATTTTGTATATCAATGGCATAAAACGGAAACATGGGAACCGCCAACTGAATCCATTGGCGGTTACTATTTTTCCACTTTTTGCTATCAATATACAAACTGGGCTGCCACATTGCCACTGTGCATAGATGTCTATAATTTATGAAATATTGGAAATATGTATTTTGCCATCCTATGTCTAAACTGAACTAATTTGTGTGGAGTTCCATACAAGATTGATATAGAATGGTATTATTAATGTTTTATTTATTTAAACTTTATTGCACTAAACAAAAGTAAGTACAAATGGCGAACTTAATGCCAAATACTTAGTAATATTCATACACAAATACTTAATTTCAATTTGCAAACATTTTCACTGTACTAATTCAATATTATATTAACCTTGAAAGTCCCCTCATTATTAAAAAATACAAATTCAAATTGAGTTTTCAACACTTATGAATGAAATAAAAAAAAGTTTATATTAAAAAAAATTGATAATCAATCTTGGTCTTATGAAGTTATTTTTTTTTTTGTTACCACTGAATATCCCAATGGAAAAGGAGACAGATTGTAGAGAAACACAGAACAAAAAAGACTTGATGAATAACAGATAGATAGATTACAAATGCATTTATAGCTAGCAGTGACGGGCTCTTCTAAAAAAAACCCATAACCCCAATTTTTTTTCTAAAAGTTTTTTCTTACCCAGAATCATTAGTACTATTCACCCTGATTGGAGAAAAAAGAACACTCAATGAAGTTTTCTTAAACCAAAAATAAAATAACCGAAATCAGTTCTTCCATTTCGAAGCTATGATGCCATATTGGTTATAACACAATTTGTAATAGTTTTTAAGTATAATTTACGAAAAACTTACTGTTGACTATATAGCAGTCTCCCCTTGTGAAATGTTGAAAATTGTTGAAAACAGAACAAAGGTCATTATTTCATTATTATAATTCCACAGATAACACCCAAACTGAACCCTGACTGTTCAGCATGCTCGGAGAACACCACTCTGATCTATATCAAAGCTGAAGGGTCCCACGACACGATCCACCAGCTATGGGACTTCACTCGAGGGACCCCCACCATCATCTACGCCGTCGCCGGACTCAACTCCTCACTGCAAGTCCAGTGGACCAACAACCGACCTGACCGATTTAACATGTCTGAAGACCCCCAGTACAGCTTCTCTGTGGCTATATCTGATGTGAGTTTTACTATATAATAGGCTTGTGTCAAAAAATATTATAATTAGTCCGTCAGTTAGGTTATCAGAAAATATTGAACACATATTTTTATTTTTTTTATGTAACGAGTGGCAATTAAACAAAAAATGACGAAGATATAGCCCGTTAAAGTTCCCAGCGACTTCGCGCCGTGCGACCGTTTTTCGCACGGCGCGATGTCATGCGCCCCCGCTCCCAAACTTTGACGCGCTTTATCTCTGTCTTTTTTAGTTTGATTGACAAAAGAAAAAGTACGTGTCCAATATTTTTTGTTAATCTAACCACAGACTAATTAGAATAATATATTTTTTTACCAGGAAACTACCCTATTATTTATTTATTACAAGCTTTTATTTTACTTCTTGTGTTTATTGGCTGCAATATGACGGTAACAGTTGCAATAAACACTTTCCGCTCCATTTTTTCGCGGTATGCCAGCGCTGGCACAGAATATAACACGTGCCTATTTTTTGGCGCCGGTGACCCCCGGTCGCGTCTTTCTCTCTCTCTCTTTCTCTCTCTTTCTCTCTCTTTCTCTCTCTCTCTCTATCTCTATCTCTCTCTCTCTCTCTCGCCCGTCGGCTGATGCGGCGTACTTTAAAACGGAGGTGTGTGCTATACGGTAGTCGCTGGTGCCGTAATTTATGCGTCTCAAAATAGTCTCCGTATAAATGAGCCTTTATTGGTGGGATTTTTCCCGACTTCTTTAACTGTTACCGTCATATTGCAGCCAATTTACAAAATACCTCAATGAGTACACCTAAACATTCCCCATTATCCACTCTGTCCATTGTTGAAAACTGTATGAAAATCCGGCTAGGAGTTTTTGAGTTTATCGCAAACAGATGTGGCGGCGGACCTTATTATTACCTTATTATATGTATGATTAATAATATGATAACAATGGGAAATATTCGCAGATTGACTCACATTAACGCCCATTATTATTCATACTAACAAAGTTGTTTATTACCGCCATTTTAGGGGCTGTAGGCATTTGGAATCTGACTTGTTCCGTACAAATTTACATTTATCCCAAATGTCAATGAATTACGTGATTGCTGAATCTCTTACATTTATCGTGGTTTTAAATGAAAAAAATAAGCAAATTATGTTTTTTAGAATAAATCCAACGCGTTAACACTAGAAAGACACATTTTGAAAAATGACACGTGAGATTAGGGAACGTGGGGGTTGAGCTAAAACTCACAAAATGCCTCACGTAATTAATGGATCTCCCCAAAGTAACTACTCGGTTAAGTTTTGGATTGATAAAAGAATTTGCAAATTAAGCCCTTTCATATAATAATCTACTTGACCTATCACCTCGGCTTTGTATTTTGATATAGCGCTGTAGATGGCGTACAGACAGACTCAGTCGCAGCATTAGCTCGAAATATGAGGACATGACATCCATCCAATTTAAGTTAAAGTCACGAGCGCACTGGGACAGCATATGTTACAAATGTAATACAATAATATGCTCATTCAACCTCAATTGGGTGATTTACACATGCGGGTATAACAGTGACTCACGGTATTATTGTGATTTGAATTCATTAATGGCTGTTATCTGTCCCACATTTTATTAAATAAGCTATTATTAGCTAGCTTATTGTACTAGCCCCCATGCAGAAGAGTTCGTCCAGTACGAAACAATCACATTTATTTTGATATTTATTACATGCTTAGATCAAACGAGTAAGTAATAGGGGCAATAATAGTAATGTCGTTTATTTTCATTGTTTAATAGAAATTATATATAGTTTTTATATACATACATACAATCACGCCTTTTTCCCATTACGGGGTAGGCAGAGACTACCTCCTTCCACTTGCTACGGTCCTGGCATACAACTGCCGCTTCATCAACATTCATTAATCTCTTCATTTTGTGCTGTCACAACCCTTTCGCTTTGTCTCATTCACACACAGAATATCAATATTTCTCGCATCCACCATCTGACATACTTCATCTTTTTTATCATTCTTTCCTCCCCTTACATTTAACGTAGCGAAGGGGGTCTCCATAGCCCACTCTTCGCTCTCGCTGGGACCGAGACGTGATGGGTTGCGAACCACATCGCCGCCATTTGCGTTCCCACGAGCAGCTAGGGATAAAATATTCGAACCCAGCAGAGCCCCGCATACCAAGTAAGGGTTTAGCCTTATTCTGTGGTCACCAGTCCCAGGACAATTCGGCACGCTAACGACTAGACTCGCCTTTAGCCACGCATCTATCGGAACGGCAACCTATAAGGTAGAAGGTACTGTAGAAAAAAGGGGTCTACTAACTAAAAACTATTGTCCAAGTCAAATTGTGGTCTCCAACTGCACTTGTTGACTCATGGGCTCGAAGCAGAACTGTCAGCATATAGCTATGCCGTGTCGCTTTCCCTAGTAATGGCCCCTTTTTACGCCTGGTAATTGTTTTGTTAGAAAAAAGTAATTTTAATTGAAATTGTTAGAAAAAAAAGCTGCTCATAAGTCGTATCCTTAGATTTTAGTTTTGTTAG
Organism: Hedya salicella; assembly: GCA_905404275.2. Classification (NCBI taxonomy): domain Eukaryota; kingdom Metazoa; phylum Arthropoda; class Insecta; order Lepidoptera; family Tortricidae; genus Hedya; species Hedya salicella. The sequence goes on along the minus strand of FR990107.1, from coordinate 22,105,362 downwards.
TGTGAAATATTTTCGTGCAAAATGGAACTATTATAACACTGGTATTAAACGATATGGAATTTTTATCTAAAACATTATTTTCTTACAAATGGGAGACCTTAACAAACTGCTCTGACTGGACGACAACTTATGCATCAGGGCTACTAGTGGAATATTGATTTTATTGGCTTATGATCGGACAAGTTAAGTCTATTAACAGTTCCCCGAGGAACAACTTGTGGTGTTAATAATAATAATAATAAATTTAATGAGTGTATCTGTATTAAGAACCTGTAGCGTCCTACAACTGGGCCCTAAGTCTCCCCATGTTTTCCAACTCTCCCGATGTTGTGAGGTCTAGCTAATAGAAGAAATTAAAATAGTAAAATCAAACCGTCATGTGATTTCTAATTCCTTTCTAATAAACATTCCTTTTACAGCTATACGAATACAATGACCTCAGAGACCTCGGTCAAATGGACAGGCGAAGCGAGTACCGTGCGTACCCCCTCAGGGACCTGAGTTGGACCCGTCAGGACAGCGTGCTGACCGACCAGGAGGTCATGCTGCTGATGCATGTGGACCGCTACAGGCGCGGCCGGCAGTGGGTCAACGGGAGCATCGACATCAAGGTACAATCACTAGCTTCTGGACGCGTCAGGGCAGCGTCCTGACCAACCAAGAGGACACAATACTGATGCATGTGTGGACCGCTACAGACGCAGCCGGCAGTGGGTCAACGGGAGCATCGACATCAAGGTACAATCACTAGCTTCTGGACCCGTCAGGGCAGTGTCCTGACCAACCAGGAGGACATAATACTGATGTGGACCGCTACAGGCGCGGCCGGCAGTGGGTCAACGGGAGCATCGAAATCAAGGTACAATCACTAGTGACACCAGCTTTTAAATCTAGTCAGGTTTTATTAACTAAAGCTTTCAACTGAATGACAGATGTGACAGAAATTGCCTCCTAAGTGAATGTATACGTACCTTTATAATGTACTAGACAGTGCCCCCAACTTCGTCAGCGGAGGCGAAAAAATCATAACCACCTTGTTTTTCATCGTGGTTGAGTTAGCTATCCTAGTGTTCGTATGCAGAGTAGGATAAACCATGAACCGCATAAAACTGCTCTATTTCATAAAAGTATATTTGGAATGCTGCCTAAAATATTCAATACACTACCAACTACTGTTAGAAATTTGCAGGATATTCAAAAGTTTGAAAAATCGTTGTTTAAATTCTTAGTTAAAAATTAATAGTTTGAAAACACTAGAAAAATACGCTTTACAAGACATTTCTAACAAATCCAAATACAGCTATGATACGATGTTCCATCATTAAGTTCCAGTTCATATCTTCCAGCTCCATCATCAAATCAGTTGGACAGTACCATATCATTTTAAATTAGTTACCTTAGATTCCATTACATAGTTATTTACATACAGGACGACCTAATAAAAGCGTGTTAAAAAGGCGTACTATTCTACTCAAGAATACTTAATGGATAATAATTTTAATGATGATAATAATTAATATTGTTTTTTTATTGTATTATGCATGCTACACTCTCTAATTTTGTATGCCTTTCGGCAAAACACAGTGCTTCTAAGCAATTTATGAAACACCCATATGTTTTTCGTACCTAAGTACCTATGTTTTGCAAAATTAATTATTCTTATCTTTCCAAGTTTATAATAGAATAGTTAATAGCTATACTAGAAGGTGCCTGCAACTTCGTTTGAAAGCGTTCAGAAACAAATTCCTTATAGCTTAAAAACTAATAAACAATACCTCATGAATCAAAGTACACCAATCTGCGGTTCCTAATCAGTATTGTTCTAGTTTTGTTTAATATCTGCAATACTCTGCAAATAGAGTTGGAATCGGAAAATAAAATCAGGCCAGCATAGTTTGTACCGACGTAGTTTACACGATACTAAAAAATAGGCTATTTGACAAATTAATTTGTGGTTTGTTATAGAACGGCGTCTAAATAATAAAAATATTGGTGTAAAAACTATTGTAATCACATAAAACTCCCCAAGATACAACAATGTTAAAAGAATTTTTTTTGACTTATTATTTTTAATCACCGATAAAATCTACTAGCTTTTGCCCGCGACTTCACCTGCGTGGTATTAGTAATTGGGTAGCTTATTTTTTATCAAATCTCCTTTTTACACCCTTAAGGGATGATTTATCCTTCCCCACAACGCAGACTATCTCCCTACCAAATTTCATCTAAATGGGTACAGCGGTTATTGATTTTCCATACAAACTTCCACCCCTCTTTTCACCCCCTTAAATAGATAAAAACTATCCTATGTCGTTCCCCGGGCCTCAAACTAACCTTAAACCAAATGTTATCTAATATGGTTCGTCGGTTTAACCGTGAAGAGGTGAAATACAGACACTTACGCATTTATAATATGGGTTATTGATTGAACTGGAGAAACTTTAGCGTAATTAATGCCTCCAATTACATAAAAGAGATTACAAAACCACATGTTATGATTAATTATGCATTTCTTATCTAATTTACTTTACAATTACTAGAACAATAAGAGCACATACACAGTATAACTTAGTTTATCTAAATGGAATAAAGACATCAAGGTTCAAGATAATTGTGAATTTTGCTGTGTCATGTTTTTACTTAATAACTATAGAAAATTAAAAATGTTTAAATCCCCCTGACTTGTTCCACTAAAAGCTGAATATCTTGGGGACGAGTGCTCCGATTTTCATCAAATAAAGCTAAGAACACTCGGGATAAAATTATCTATGACACAAAAAACCGCACTCAAATCGGTCCATCCGTATGGGCACTACGATGCCACAGACAGATACACAGATACACAGAGTCACAGAGTCACAGACTTAAACTTATAACATCCCTCTTTTTTGTCGGAGGTTAAAAATGACTCTGACAAGGACTTTATTACACAATGTTAAACCATTTCCATTTTCTACCTAGTGCAAATAGAAGGAGGTTGCCACTGTCAGTTCTGCATATTATTTGACGACATGCTTTTGATTAACATAAAAATTCGCTTGCTCGCAAGCAAAATACAAAGAACTCACCCAAGAGGCAATTTGACAACTTTTTCTGTGGGTTCCCCCTGTTTTGGCATACTTTTTACGGTTCCGTACCCAAAGGACTTCGCTGTCCGTCTGGTACCAGGCTGTATCTCATGAACCGTGATAGCTAGACAGTTCAATTTCTCACAGATGATGTATTTCTGTTGCCGCTATAACAACAAATACTAAAAACAGAATAATTTTATGTCCATCTGTCTATATCAGTTACAAGTATAAAATGATCAAACACCGCGTACATTTTGCTTAGGAGTAGGGATCTGCTAACCCTGCATTTTGATAGATACGGCCGTTGATAGGGTATATTTTGTACGGAACCCTCGGTGCGCGAGTCCGACTCGCACTTGGCCGGTTTTTAGTAATAATTCTAGACATACTTGACTGCGTGTGAACTGTTATGGCAGAATCTACATTCGCATAGTTTGATTTAATTACACACATTTACATTACTGGTCTAACGCTTAACAGTCTGAATATTATTTGTACATAATTTTGATGCTCCGAATCATGTCTACGCATAAAATATTTAGTATTCTCACATAGGGGCTATTCATCTTTAAAAAGCTAAAAACGTATGATTTGGAAATGACATCATTTTATTTGGTGTGTGTGGGGGGGGGGGGGGGTCAAAAAGAGGTGACGTCATTTATGAACAGCCCATAGATACATATATTTTGGCATAACGTTGCGAACAGGCGAGTTGCCTATTCATCTTTAAAAAGCTAAAAACGTATGATTTGGAAATGACATCATTTTATTTGGTGTGTGTGGGGGGGGGGTCCAAAAAGAGGTGACGTCATTTATGAACAGCCCCATAGATACATATATTTTGGCATAACGTTGCGAACAGGCGAGTTGCCTGCTAGCAGTAAGTTTTGTTAAGGTCTCAGTACTAACCCACCTGTTCGCACATTGGCTTTCTGCATTTGCCAAAAATAATTATGCTTACCATGTAAATATGCTCAGTAAGTTTCGGACAATCGACAAAGTGCCGAATACAATTATGCTAAGAAAAAATATTTGTAAATATAATCGGTCTTAACAACATTATGCGAATTTAATTTCGGACTAACACATTTTCGGAATGCTACAAATTATACCAAATAAGGTTTCTGTCACATTTACATTCGTCAAAATCCCCGTTTATCTATACTATTGTAAAGTTGTAAAAATTAAATGTTTGTATGTGTCGTTGTGGCTTCATCACGCTAAATCGGCTAAACGGATTCCAATTATTTTTGGTACACGGGTAGCTGGGTATCTACAGATGGTTATAGGATACTTTTTACCCGACTATTTTAAAGAAAAAGCAAGGGCTATATCTTTTCTACTCCGCGAACGAAGTTTATAATAAGCTAGTAAGGATTAGGTCTATCGCGAGAGCATATTTTTTTACCTGTTCGCACTTAAAGAGTTTAACTTCTTCCGCAGTTGGATCTCCTTCCGTTCAGAGACTACGCCGTCCAACTCCCGCACCTAATCCACACGGCCAACTCGACGTTACTGGACGTCCAACTGGTGAATCTGACGTCATCGCGCGACTACAACTCGTCGCGTTTCGCGCTGCGTCTGCTGCTGGTCGGTAAAGATGACTGGCGCGGCTCCATGGTGCGCGCGATGGAGAAGAGTCTTGACGACGAGCATACGCCTGGCGTGTTCGAGGTGAGACTATACGACGTCATGTGACGTCGAACGGCACGAACACACGAAACAATGACAGTTGATACATAATGCATATTTTATTTAAATCATTAAACAAAATATCATAATACCGAAGATTTCAAAAAGTGAAATTAAAATCGGCCGAGAAATACGCATGATATAGGCATTTTAAACTACTAATTAGACAGCGATATGACAGAGAGGTCCGACATGTACTGTTACGTCATAGTCCACTACGGCCATATAAACTCCATATTAAATTCTATTTTGCTAGAAAGTGATAGAATGAAATTTTTGATGGCTTATATCTTGGTTGTTTTTTTACTTATTCGAAAAAAAAAATCTCTACTGTTTGTTACATGAACGAGCTTTTAATAAAGCAAAATGAAAAATCATGCATATTCTGTATTCGATGCTTATGCGGCAAGTATGTCATTACTTCACGAGTACCGAGGCTCGGGACGAGTGAAAAATGACATTTCCGCACGTATATCGAACGACTTTTTTTAAAACAGTTGCGATAAAATAGGAAATTATAACAAGTGCAATATCGAATGTTACCTTTGGAAACTTAAAACATGCTCACAGTAAAAAAAACGCCTCTGACAGGCGTTTTGGCAGCTAATCCGTTCCATTCAGACAACTTATTAAGAACGGTTTTTCAATATTCAATATTAAAAAATAAACGTGTTATATTAATTAAAAGGTAAGTAATAAAATATAAAATATGTATATTTTTCGCATTCTTACATTGACAGTAGGTTTTATGTTGATTACGACGTTTAAAGGAAACTAATATTAACTCATCAGTCATGAATTGGAACTTGGAACAAGTATAAATTTAAAAACATTGGAAAAGTGAAAAGCATTAGTTCGCGAAAAACAACTTTCCGCACGCTAAACTCTAAACAGCTACGTAAAGTACCACTTTTGAGCAGCTGTATTAAAAAAGTATTATCTACATCAGTATAATAGAGGTCATGATTCTAAAATAAATCTTAACAGCGCGATCTATGATTTTTTTATCCTATCAAGTGTGCAGAAAAACGTTTCTAGATTCATCTACAAAAAAAAAATTGTAGAAAAAAAAAGTTAAGTTAGTGTATAACAGACTTTTTTTTTTACTATCTATTTTGTGGTATTTTTGAAATCGCTCACCGTTGTCCGCAGATCATCGAAGTGAAGACGCCGCGCTGCGTGTCGCGCGGCGCGGGCGGCTACCTGCAGTTCCGGCCCGTCGCGTACACGCAGCGGGAACGCAGCGTCACCACCTCTACCGTCGTACACGCCTCGGACTTCAACAGGTACGATACTCATCATCGGCCATAGTGTTCTAAATAAACTAGCGGATGCCCGCAACTTCGTTCGCGGAGGAAGTGAAAGTCATAACTCTCTTTTTCCCCCAGCGTAGTTGGGTAAAAAATATACTATAACCATCTGTGGGTTGGATACCTAGGTATCCGTGTACCAGAAATAGTTGAAATCTGTTTAGTTTTGGCGTGATGAAGTCATAACGACACATACAAACATATCCAAAATAAAAATAAAAAATTTCAGAATCAGTGACCCCCAAATAGTCCGTTACAATATCTTTAACACATCCACTGCCAGGAACATGCCTAGTGGGCGCTCTGCTTGTAGACGTGTCGCGTTTCCCCGTATGTAGAGGAAAGTGCGTAGCGTTACGAAAAGCTTGACAGCGCGGTCCACGGGACAACAACGGATTTTTGTGTTAAACAGTTTTATAAAAAGATGATGAGATAGCCGCGATCCCTCGCTGCATGGGTCAGCGAGTTTTCCAAGGTTTGCGTAGTCGATTGCAGGAGTGCCAACGACGAGACGGAGGGCATCTGGATGATGTAATTATTTTAAAATAAATTGCAATTATCTGTTACTAGGTTAAATAAAGAAAATATAGAAAAACATGTTTAGTTTAATTTTTATCGATGTTTCAAAAGTCTCTAAACTTTGTTCTACTTCCCAGCACGCACATACCGGAAACCAGTACTCTGTTCCGGTTCTACCGCGAGTACAGCAACGTGGAACTGCTCATCCAGGATATGGTGATATCCTTCGGGGAGCCGGGAGACGGTTTCTACCGCCAGCACAACTACACTGCCTGGTGAGTGACAGGAAAAATGAAAAGTTCGATTGAGATAAAGGATATAAGGGGATCTCCCATAGCGAGTATAAATGCATTTATAAACATCTCGTTCTTGTTTGTCGTTAATAGGATTCATCAATGGTGAGATCCGAGGAGGTCTTTTGAAATGTTTGTTCAAGTTTTTCGATGTCATCCTTGGAGTCTGTACTAATGATAAATCCTATGGATTGAGTGATCTGCTTTAATGAGTATAAAGAGAAATTTGAATAGAATAGGGTACATGCATGATATTTTTTTATCGTTTTTCTTAATTAAATATCAAAATACCGTAAAAACTATTTCAAAATGTGAATTTAAAATTAAAATCGGCTAAGAAATACGCATAATATAGGCATTTTAAACTAGTAATTAGACAGGGGTCCGATATGCACTGTTACGTCATAGTGCACTCCGGCCATATAAACTCCATATTAAATTCTGTTTTGCAAGAAAGAGATAGAATGAAATGTTTGATGGCTTATATCTCGGTCTAAATCGGTTATTTTTATAGTTATTCGAAAAAATATTTTTGTCTACTGTTTGTTATATGAATGAGCTTTTAATAAAGTAAAAATAAATTAATAGTTTAAAAAACACTAGAAAACCCCCTTTGTAATACTTTTCTAACAAATCCAAACACAGCTATAATACAATGTTCCATCATGAAGTTCAAGTTCATATCTTCCGGCTCCATCATCAGATCAGTTCGACAGTACCATATTATAGTATTGTCATCAGAACTACATACAGCTGCCAATTTTCATGACGCTACGATCCTTGGAAACTGGTTAAATTAGTTACTTTAGATTCCATTACATAGTTACTTACATACAGGTCGACCTAATAAAAGCGTGTTAATAAAAATTCATGCATATTCCCTATTATCGCTCACATCCCAGGTCATCGACGGTCGGCTACGGCGCCCCGCCCGTGGAGACGTTCTCGCTGTTCGTGGTGGTCATCATCTCCGTGGGGCTGGCGCTGCCGGTGCTGCTGGCGCTGTCGGCAGCGGTGCTGCTGCTGGTGCGCCGCTGCCGCCGCCTCCGCCCCCGCCTCCCGCCGCAGCGGCTCACGGAGGAGTGACTGGCCGGCTTCAGTCTACTCAGCGCTGACGACGTCGAGGACCTGGACTGATAGTGAAATGTATAATGGCACGTGATCAATGGTTTACTACGGCGCCCCGCCCACCGAGGATTCCTCTCTGTTCGTTATCCTGAGTGCATAGCCGGGTGACTGGGTGTGACCAGCCGGGTTCAGTCCCCTCAGTGCTAAATCCTAATCCTGAGTGGCTAGCTGGGTCCGGTCTGCTCAGCACTAAAGACGTCGAGGACTTGGACTGATACTGTAATGTATAATCGCTCGTGATCAATGGTCTGCTAGGACGGCCCGCCCACCGAGGCTTTCTCTGTTCGGGATCCTGAGTGACTAGCCGGGTGACTGGGGTGACTAGCCGAGTTCGGTCTGCTCAGTGCTGAAGACGGCGAGAACTTAGACTGATAGTAAAGTGATAGTTGTTTAGTGACGTGATAGGGTCCGACTACATCTGTCGAGACCTCCCTGTTCGTGGTCCTGATGAGCTCTGCTCAACACTGAGGACGTGTACTAGACTGATAGTGAAATGTATAATCATTCGTAACCCTCGTCATCTGTGGTCAGCCACAGCGCCCCCCCAACGAGGCCTTCTCTCTGTTCCTGAGTGACTAGCCGGGTGACTAGGCTCAGTGGCGTGCGGTCCATATAGGTATAAAGGAACTGCTTACCCTGAACGACCATGGCTCCATACAGGTACAGACACACTGCCTACCTTGACCAAAAACCTTGTGCACGCCACTGACTAGGAGTGACTAGCCCGATTCAATCTCTTCAGCACTAAAGACTTCGAAGATTTGGAGTGATAGTGAAATTAAAGTGATAGTGGTTTACAGTAGAACTACGAATATAAGTTACATCGGCAATCTTCGGCCACGCTGACGAGTGCTAACAAGTACCGAATGAAACCGAACGTGAGACCATTTCAATAAAGACCTTGTTGCACTATACGTACGGTACATATGCAATGACAGGTGATCTCGTGCTCTCTCGCTCATGGCGACTGACTGATGGCTGTTTTGCAAAACAAAATGGCGGGCGCCGGCGTCGCGCGCAAAATTTTGGCCAATGGGCGTTGAAGATTTTACCCGCGCAAACGTGCTGCCTTATAATTAGTTAATCTGTTTTCAAATAATGCTTTCTGCGCAGGTACATCGTTGTAACTTATATTTGTGGTACTAGTATAGCATCGTAAGTCCTCGCGTACTTATTAACGATTAATGGATTATAGTCCCTTTGCTTTACCGCGAAATTGTGTCTTGGTTAGATGTGACAGTAAATTGTGCTCACATGCGCATATATTCATAAAAAATACGCATGCAAATACAACAAAAGGATTACGTCTGATTGTGCTTGAACAGTTGGAGATAGTCAGATACAGCAATAGAGGATTGATCATTAATATACAACTTAAAGTTACGTCATCACCTTTGTTACGTGTTTTTCCATCCCTTTCTAGAAATCCTATTCAGGGTATAAATAGGGCCTACCGTTTTGGACAACTCATTTCTCGGGTGGACGCCGGATCGGCAACATCTTCTGCATCTCCTGATGATGCCTCGTAGATGCGAAACACGTGTCGAGGATTATACTGTCTGGTGGTGGTTTGTTGTATTTACATGCGTATTTTTTTGTTAAAACTGCATGAAAATATGCGCCTGCGGGCACAATTTATCGTCACATCGAACAAAGACACTATTTCGTGGTAAAGCAAAGGAAATCCATTAATCTAATGTGGAATTCCGCAAAGTAACGCCTGAATTCATCAATTATACTTATTAATGATAGCAATTCAGATATTTTAAGTGCATAGCAAAAATGCTGCTGATTGAACTTTGGGGCTGTTCATAAATTACGTCATCTATTTTTGACCCCCCCCCCCCCTAAAATCATCCAACCATCATAATTCGATTTACCCCCCCCCCCCTACCAAATAAAATGATGTCATTTCCAAATAATGCGTTTTTAGCAACAGTTTGTACAAACACGGATTTCATTCCTTTTTTTACTCATTGAAGCACTTTTTAAAGATGCGAAAGATGATGTCATCTTGGGAATGACCCCCACCCCTTCGTCATGCAACCAGCATCCGATGTCCAGACCCCCCCCCCCCTCCCCCCCATTTAAAATGACGTAATTTATGAATAGCCCCTTTTCGGTAGCCAAAATCAGGGACAGTCCAAGTTTTTCTTTAGGTAATTGTATATTCTGTAGCTAGTTACATAGATAACATAACAATGGCGACTAAAATTAGTACTTTGTTAGATTAGCTAAAGCGTTTTAAGGTTTGCTGGAACCTTTAAAATTACAGTATGTATGCACATATTTCTAGGTAAGTATTGAAAATGAGTTCATGCAACGGGCTAAAGACCGTACCTTATACTATTTAATAGCACCATTAACCTCTTCACCGCCACAGTCGGCAAATTACATCGAAAATTCGTGCTACTGACGCCAACGTCGGCATTTCCTAATAAAATTTTGGTGTTCAAAGATTCTGAAAATAATACCGAGACCTTTCTGCAATCACTATTTTATTTTTTAAGGTTCATTCTATTTTATTGCTGTGATGTCTGGGTCAAATTGTATTACTTCGCTGCTTGGCGCTCAAAAGGTTAAAAATGGATCTTGGATAGTAGTGATAGGATTGAATATTTATTGTAAAAACTATGTAAAATTTCGATAAGGTAATGTTCCTGGTTTATTTTTGTAAAAGATTTATATTATGAATACTGATACTCAGAGATAACCTCACCTAAACTAACTTAAAAACCTATATCGAGTATGTCATTTAAATTAAACGATTTTAATGAAACATGAAGATATCTAGTGGGAGGGTAGATTATAATAAAAACCGGCCAAGTGCGAGTCGGACTCGCGCACCTAGGGTTCCGTACAAAATATACGCTACAAATGGCCGTATCTATGTAAATCCAGTGTTAGCAGAGCCCTACTTCTAAGCAAAATTTACGCGGTTCTCGATTATTTTATATTAGTTACTGACATAGACAGACACATAATATGTCTGTTTTTAGTATTTGTTGTTATTGCGACAACACATACATCATCTGTCAAAAATTTCAACTGTCTAGCTATCAAATTCAAATTTATTTATTTAACAGATAACATTGATCCATTTTTTTCCACTTTATGACATTAATTAAACTAAAAATTATTGGGTATTCAAATCGGCCGGCAATCATGAGCATTGAACGATTTAAGGTTATATTTGACCCATAGGCTTCCCCCATACATTGATGTACAGTACGCTTTAAAAAGTGTTATTTTGACTTCGTTTGAACACTTCGCAAACCTACGCGCCAACATATTTGCCTTAACGAACAATGTTCTGCGTTTCCTCTCCATGTCCACATTATCCTTAAGGTCATCGGTAACATAGTGTCCCAGGTACTTGAATTGTTAGCTATCACGGTTCATGAGATACAACCTGGTGACAGACGGACGGACAGCGGAGTCTTAGTAATAGAGTCCCGTTTTACTCTTGGGTACGGAACCCTATAAAGTGCCTGTGTATGTATAATTGTATAATCTGTGTTTTTAGGTTATTTTAAAGAAGGTAAACAAAAAACCGTGTGACTCGTCTCATTCCTCCAATCAAGGTAATCTTTTGTATCTGTGGTACGTCGCCATTGGCTGAATGAATAAATAAAAAATATTACAGGACTATTTTGACTCAAATCGAACTAGTCCCATGGTAAGTTCAATAAAGCTTGTGTTATGGGTACTAGCTGACAATATATTTTACAATTATAGTACTTACTAGCTTCTGCCCGCGACTTCGTCCGCCTTAAATTCGTTTATCGCGGATAAGGATATTTTTCCGGGATAAAAAGTAGCGTACGTCCTTCTCCGGGACTCAAACTATCTCCATACCAAATGTCATCCAATTCGGTTCAGCGGTTTAAGTGTGAAGAGGTAACAGACAGACAGACAGACAGACAGACTTTCGCATTTATAATATTAGTATGGATATACATAGAAAACATGATGTTGTGTATGTATATAAGTAATATATCTATATAATATATCGTATCAAAAACATTGGAAGCCTTACTTAGGAACAAATATTTATGCACATCACACAATATTTGCCCTTACCGAGATTTGAATCCAGGACCTCAGATTCGCAGGCAAAGTTAGTCCCACTGAGCTAAACCGGTCGTCAAATCCGAGTCACGTGGTTTTTTTTGTTTACCTTGTTTTAAATACCTAAAACATATTATAATAACATGTAGAAAATGTAGAATAATCACGAGATGTATATTTATAGGTTTATCATTTAATTGAAATGTCGCGCACGCGCAACTTGCGACCCTGCCGTTTCTCCCCACGGCCGGATTTAGGTGTCCTCAGTCCCCTCGAGCGAAAAGAAAAATGCGGCCCATTTTTGATAACGCTGAAAATTGCCACCCCTGCTTTAGATTTCGCTGTCTCTAAAACTTTGCCGCCCTGGGTAGTAGCTCCCTAATGCCCTTAGTGCAGGGGTCGGGAACCTTGTGAGGCCAGAGACAAATTTTTAAATGACTAGTTTTTAAAGGTACACTATGAAAATTCGTTTCATTATTACATTTGTGTTTATTATTCTAAAAATTTTTTTATATGAATTTGTGTTTTCGTATGGAGTTTAACCCTTTGAGGGCGGAACACGGCAAATCACGTCAATGAAAAATTGTGCCTCAGACTCCACGGCGTCAGTTGCCGTTATACGGTATCATACAATAAGTTTATTGGTTGGTGTGTGGCGTAGTTTCCCGTCAACACGCTGCTTATTTTTTATTTTAAAATTTCTCTATAGATGGGAAATAGATTCCAGCGAAGATATTTTTGAACGGACTAATCGTGTATACCTTTTTTGCAGCTGACTGTACCTGCTCCCACTACTCGTGTATGTATTTTGAACCTTGAATTAACTCGTATAAATAGAAAACCGTATTGAATTATCACTAATGTTGATAAATCGCAGATTGTGGAAAACTTAACAAAACCCTGTTATAACTGATTGCAACAAAGTTTTATATTTTTGTATAACAACTAACTTAGAGATAAGATATTAAATTGAAAATATATTAGGTGTAGAAATATAGGTATAGAAACACATGAGATATAATTATCTAGATATAGCATCAAATATTTATGTCAAAGAGTATGTATGATCTTTCTTAAAAGTATCTGGACATTTTAGTAATGAGCATTTTACCGCAGCACATAAAATATAGTAAATTTATGGGTAAGGCCGCGGGCATTTCAACCGCCGGTGCTTTTGTGTTAAGAAATATTCACAAATACGATGACAAATATAATGTAATTTTAGGGACGCAGTTAAAACGTAAGCTTAACTTCAAGTTCTCATTTAAAGTTGATTCATATTGTCATCACATCTGTGAATATTTCGTAACACAAAAGCGCCGGCGGTTGAAACGCCCGCGGCATTACCCATATATTACTTATAACCAGATCGGTAATTATTGTGAAATTAGTGGCAAAGTCAAGGGACGTATTTGGGGGTCCCTATAATAGGCATGACGACAGGGTACGAAAATCAAAATTCTAATTAGTCCGTATTGTGCATATAAAAAAATATTGGACACGTATATATTTTTTTTCAAAGTAATAAAAAAATATTGAGATAAATCGAGGGTTGTTACGCCGCCCCTGGCTGTTTGCCGCCCCGGGCCATGGCCCCCTTGGCCCTAGGGTAAATACGCCCCTGAGTCCAACGAGGTGTCTAATTTTCCAGAGCCCCCCCATTTTTAAGTGCTCAAGGGCCCTCTAACTCTGTGTGCCCAAGGGCCACCGCGTGTATAAAGACGGCCTTGCCTGTAGCATCCCAACCGCCAAATATATCGTCCCACAACTTTATGCCTATAGTAAAAAAGACGTGTTGCGATATATTTGGGGCGATAGATGCTACAGCCTATTTGACGCTGACTGTACAATAGGACAAAGAGTGAGTCGTCTTTTTAACGCACGACATTCGTATAGTGCAGGGGTCGGCAACCTGGGGATCTTTAGATGTGAAGCTGCGGCTCTACAGATTATTTTTTTATCAAAAAGTACTATTTATTGTTGGCAAGTTTTTTTTTTGTGACACAAAAAATTTCTTTTCCGACTCAAAAAGGTAGGCGACCCCTGTATAGTGCGAACAAATCGTTATGATACTTTGTGTTATACTCCGTATACTCCAATGTAACTTTTAATAACACTACACATTCAGAATAATTTGTTGTGCCTGGGCACATACAAACAACGATCTTAATGCCACTTTTTAGGACAATTTAACTTCACGTCTGTATGTGTATCCTGCACACATATTTAGGTCATCTTTTTGCATTTAAAAAATTTTGTTTTTTGTCTCAATACGACGGAAATGAGGCTTGAATTCGTGATTTTTTTTTAAATTTGATTTCAAAATTCCAAAGGTTAAGAGTAGTGTGGCATGAATGAACGTATTAAGTGGACGATTTTGTATGTGGATAAGTTAGGGTATAGGAATTGGCTGAAATTGTGATTATAGTTTTTTTAAGTACATTTAAACAAGACGACTGTCAATGTCCATAACCTGGATCGAGCGCAAGGGGATGTCCCGGCAAAAACTAGATGGCGCTTTAAAACTAAACGATGTTAGAAAGTTATAATCAGGCATCGGATAATCGGATAGATATTAACCTAAAGTTGCCAAAAAGTTGGGCAATTATGGTGTCTGCTTCTAAATTAAATTATTTTTATAATTTAAGTTCCGGGATTCCGGGATTGTATAAAACGACACGCGGAGGTAAAAATACACAAACATTTAATTTATGGCAATTTATAACTATTTTGGTAAGCACGTACGTTGTAATGTATATGTAGGTAATGTGTGTAAGTATTTGTTGTAACCGCGGTGTGAATTGATTTAATTTCAAGGTATATGTAACATAAGAGAATAATAAAACAAACATTGTTTTTCATAAAACATTTAGATGTTTATTAGGAAAATTGAAAACTGACTTCAACTTTGACGCCGCCGCCAAAGTTTAGGTAAATATCTATCCGATTATCCGATGCCTGGTTATAATCCAACAAAGATACAAAGTACAATTAGTTCGCAAACGGCTAATAATACATAAATCGTATCATTTAAATATTGTATCCCGCTTGCAAAGCTGAATATTTGTAAATAAAATTCTTATAAAATGGCGTTTTAAATATCGAGGAACAGCTTTTTGTAAGGAGATTGGCAGTTCTCCTGTTTTAATGATCCTTTGGTATATGGATATGTGATGCTACTTGAAAAATAACGCAATGTGAAAATCGACTTGTAACATATTAATAAAAATCACTGCCCATTTCATTAACGCCGAAAGTAACATAAAATTATGAAGATTTAACCTTTTGAGCGCCCAGCGTGTTGAAGGTAAACCGTGCGCCACAGCGGCAAATAACGTCATGACGTCTGAGGCACAATTTTCCGTTGACGTGATTTACCGTTTTTGGCGCTCAAAGGGTTAAGTTTCAACAACCTGAATTTCTAACATCACTGGCCATTTACATGTGTGAAAGGGAATAACAGCATCCATTAACCCTTAATCAAAATTTCCCTTAATGAAATAATTTCCCGATATTTGATTGAGGGTTTAGGTTGCTCCCAGCAGTAATCGTCTAAAAACGATAAAAATACCCCAAACGCTCCTTGGAAAAAGTTGAACAACCTTGCCACCTGATAAGCTACCCTAAAAATAATTTTCTAATGTCACATATTGTATTTGAGATGAAAATGCTATTTAACCCTTGACTTTTATTTTAGACGAATTTGTATTTGTATATTTAGTGAGTTGTCTAATTGTATTTGGATGTGATATTAATCCGACTTATTAGTCGTGTATACTAGATGAATTAAATACCTATATAATTTTATGGTGCTTTTCATTGGACAATAATTACAAAAAACCTTATCATCGGAAGTCCTCGCGGACAGTTATCACCAAGCAGACTGTACGCTTGTTTGCCACCTTTGTAGTATAAAATATATCTACAGCGACAAATACATCGCAGTGCATTTATTACCATAGGCACATATATGTGTGACGATATGTTCGTCGCTTTGGATGTTACAGACCTGATGCCGACTATACTTTTAGAAATACAAATTGGAATCGAGTTTAAGAGGAGCGTACATCGGCACAAACTTTCCGTTTATAATATTATTCCTCAATACTTAAATCAGTGCTGTTATATTATACATAAGGTACATATAAAATATCTATCAGAGACAATACCAGTTTATTCTAGTTACTCATGCATCTTACTTTCAAGAAACAACGTAATTCCCTGAACCTTTGATAGCCCTTGCGATACAACTTCACTAAAGCAAAAGGGTATATTGACGATGGGAAGAAGACTATTATAAGCCTTGTTGCAACTGAGCCTGTGTGTGCTCAGACAGGACGTAACCCCGATGTATAGTCGGCAGATAGGTTCAGGATGACTTCGATCATGTTCCTATTTGTCACCTTTCTTATCTCGTTTACTGCGTTGCGTCACTACCCTGACTCCATAAATATTGCGATGTTAACTTTCTAACTTATTCAGATTTCCGCATACCGTTCAACCCAACTCCTCCAAATTCCCATGACGTTTTAAAAGCTTATCTCCTCAAGCTTCATTCGCGACCAGAATACACATAAAACAGGGACAATCTTACACAAATCGACCTAGTCCCAAACTAAGCAAAGCTTGTACTATGGGTACTAGGCGACGATATACATAGAAAACATCCAAGACCCAGGAACAAACATTCGTGCTCGTCACACAAACATTTGACCTGGCCGGGATTCGAACCCGGGACCGCCAGCTTCGTAGGCCGTTGTACATGTGCAACCCACTGAGCCAAACGTGTCGTCAAGTTCAATTTCAACATCTTAGATAGATAAAAATTGCAATTTATTTAGATGCGTGCCATTGAGTCACCATCCCTGCCTAGCCGATCAGGGTTAGGTTCGTAAGGACTAGATTGTAGAATGGCTACCGTAAGGAAAAGTCTAATTCACAAGATTTAATATTTGGCTATAGCCCTAAGTTGATATCCAATGTATAGAAAAATGCATATATAATCAAAAAATCTCTATTTTACAAACATACGTTCACTAAATTTTCGAAATCAGATCTGATTAGATTTATCCACATGTATATAGTTATTAAAATCGTCTGCTTGTATGGCAGTCTTTTGATAAACATAAAATTTTTATTCGTTGGCAACACATCACGCACTAAGTGACGTCATTACGGCGGTAACGCTTTTCTTCCACTTGTAATACAAGTTACAAGCATTTGTGAAGCGGGCCTATTTTGATTTAGTTTCTTGTATTTGAAGGTGGCTTCATCAAGACTGTTTGCTAACAGCTGTGATTCAAAAACTCTATTCTGACGTTTGAAAATTGATCAGTATTTTTCTAAATGTGTCGGATTTGTTATTGGTTTACAGATTACTTGTTTTCGAGAATGGTTGTAGGGGACAACGTAGAAAATAAAAACCAACATTTCCAGTTAAGAAAACTGTAATAACTAAGCTTATATTGTAACTTACAAATGTCATCTCATCACTCAGTCACTTTATATAAAGAGGAAGGCTTTTTTCTGTTTGCTAATAACAGTTAAGGGTACTTCCCATTCATTGTATAGAATTGTGACGTCATTGAACTGTCTAAACACTAGTTCTGTCGAAAAACTGTCCAGATGGGAAAAGTCGATTCGTAATCTATCTTTCTATAGTATGGAATCTATACAGGGTGAATCCTAAATCGTGAACAGAAATATTATTTTTCGATGTACTTTTGTATGTTGATTTAAAATATATGGTTCTAATGACAATTAAATAACATTTAATATTATTTCTAACCGTTAAAAGCCTTTCCGGTCTCACACACATTTTCATTTGGGCACCCTACTTAGCTTGTTGTGACTTGTCATTCATGTGTCAAATGCGTAAAAAATTTAGGGTGACCATGAGTTATGATTAAATAACAAGGAAATATTTTTTCTACCGCAAAAAGATTATGTCATCTCTTTGCCCTGATTACTCTAAGCAGCTGTCGGGCAGGTTAGGACTTAATTTTTTTTTTCTGTTCACGATTTAGGATTCACCTGTACATATAAAACACGCGAGTTAACATGAGACATCGCACGGTCTAAACTGTTAAGAGTAGGAAAATGAAATATGAAACTCATATTCCTGTAGGACATAGAGGTGCAATAAGAGGAGAAATTATGAAATTTGAATAGTACGCAGGCGAAGGGTTAATTCTAGATTGAAGAGATAGATATTGTCTACGTTTACCTTGGGAACTGAGAGTTTTAACAAGATTTAACAGATCTATGACGTCACAAGTCCATTAAACTAACCCCCAGTAATTACAAGCCAAGGTGGCCGTAGGGGGTCATGCACCCCCCCCAATTGTACACGTCCATTGAAACCTGATATAAATAGGGAAAATGCATGAATAATATAACTATAAAAATAACCAAGATATAAGCTAACAAACATATCATTCTATCTCTTTCTAGCAAAACAGAATTAGATATGGAGTTTATATGGCCGGAGTGCACTATGAGGTGACAGTTCATGTCGAACCTCTCTGTCAAATCGCTGTTTAATTAGTAGTTTAAAATGCCTATACCATGCGTATTTCATGGCCGAGTTTAATTTTAATTTCAGTTTCTTAAATGTATTTTGATATATTTTTAAGAAAAGCGATAAAACAAATTCATACATACCCTATTGGAAAGTATAAAGAATCCACCCCCCGAATCATGTTCTTCGACTGCGCAATATGCTCAGTTCAGACAGTTGAGGATCGCCTGCACATCAAACTTGAAGTTGGCCCAGGACGGCGCCACGAACGCGACTTCCGTATGATCCTTAACCGGACTCCGGGAGCCCTGCTCTCGGCGCTCCGGTGACACATTGGTGCCAGTGTTCTGGGGCGTGAAGAGTTGCCGCTTGGGATTCCTTCGCTCCTTCCGCGTGCTGCCAGTTCCGTTCTTAGTGCTGGAGCCTTTGGAATTGTGTTTCGGTGGAACGGGGTGCTGTTGCTGGTAATCTGTTATTTCGTTCTGTAGACCCTGGGGGTAATAGTGTTTTTTTCTAAATTCATATGAATAGAAAATGTTTCTTTCATAAAATACACTTCATTATGATCAGGAATGAATTCGCCCAATCATGATGCCGGGGTACGAAAATCAAAATTGTAATGACTGTCAGTTAGTTATAAAAACATATTGGACTCGTATTTTTGTTACTTCAAATTAACAAATAAATTCTCAGACATATGGCAAAGTTTAGGAGGGGGGAGAGCTCGTGACGTCATAACTAAGTATAAACTGTAAAGCGTCGCGCGAAATTTTGACTCAATGTATCGCCTTTCGTTTTTAAGGGTTCCGTACCAAAAAGGTACAAAAGGAACCCTTATGGTGCGTAAAAATTTGTACGAAACCCTCGGTACGCGAGTCTGACACGCACTTGGCCGGGTTTTTTATAAAGTAAAAATGCTGACGCGTACCTGTGAGATCTTCCCTCGCGGCTTGTGGTCCAGCTCGAGGTCGCCCATGGACTTGTGGCGAGCGCGACGCGGCGCGGAGGGGCCTGCGGGGGCGGTGGCGGGGTCGGGGGCGGGGGCGGGGGCGGGGGGCGGCGCGGCGCGACGCTCGCTCACCCAGCGCCGCATGCGCTTCACGAACGGCAGCACCATGAAGAACGCGTTCGGACTCACCCCCATCTTCACCTACACCCCAATCTAAGCTTTATTACCTGTCTTATAAACGCAAACGTCTAAACTATACTAATATAGAAACAAAGATTGAAGCGCAGAGAAAAACACGATTGCTCTCGCATGCGGTCACGCTGGGAATCGAACCTAGTACCTTTAGATTCGTCCAACGTGCCAGCCTCTCCGCCGGCAAGCATTGTGCCGTACGCCTCGAACTTATCACATTCCGATTGCACTCCTTTACAGCAGTGTCAAATTGAACGAAGAGATGGCGCTGTTATTAGTAATTGTTGGTGGAGAAGCTGACACGTTGGACGCGTCGTCCATAGGTATAAGGTTCGATTCCCGCTGTGACCACGTGCGATAGCAATGGTATTTTTTCTTTACGCATTGATCTTTGTATCTATATCGCAATAGATAATGTGTAAAATTTTCCCATATAAAAAAAAACATAGACACAAAAAAATGTGTTTAATTAAAAACTACTTATACTATATTTAAATTACATTAGCGGTTACACACAACTTAAAAGACGAGTACTGCTCGACATATTACGTGGATAGGATATGAAGTATAGGCCTGATGCATAACTGAGTCTGTTCCTAAGGTATGAGAGCGGTACGGGAGGGGTGACCAGTAAGTATATGTGTATAGCGAGACAGTTAGGATAGGTCATGTCACGTCACTTGTCACCCCTCCTGTACCGCGCACATACCTCAGGAACAAACTCAGATAAGCGTTAGACCCGTAGTAAATAACTCTAAGCTCTCTAAGTTCTCTGAATTTCGACTTCATTCGAATGAATCTCGACTATTTGAATAATTGGAATGCACTTAAGTCGAATGATTCGATTAGAATAACTCGAAGTCGCCCATTGCTAATTGCAACTTTGACTTAACCTTACCTTAGGAGTCATATCCTTTTTGTTTGAGGGCAGGTCCGCGAGCGGGAACCACTCGCACGCCTTGATCTCGTTCCTGGTCCTCGGCTGGAACTTGGTGTCGCGCGAGATGTAGCCGATGATGTAGAGGCGGACGATCTGGTCGTGGATGAGCGCCTCGATGTAATCGTTTTTGTTTATAAGCTTGCTTATGTCGAAACCCGTTTCTTCTAGGACCTGGGGAATAAAAAAAAATTGTAACTTTAATACAAGCTTTTTGTTCCTTCGCGGGGGAGAAACGTTGAAGTTGGCATTGTACGTCCTTGCAATATTGATCCTGAATGCTGAAGGGTGAGGTCTTGGCTGCCTTCGGCAGGACGGATTGTGTGTATCATAAAGATACTGTCCACCTTACATTCCTATATACTACGCCATCTATTGGGACTAGATGGAGCCAAGATTGAACTAGTAACAGGTGCCTTAAGCATCTGTGACTCACCTCCCTAGCGGCGCACTTCCGAGGCTCCTCGTCCTCGTTGACCTTGCCCTTGGGGAAGCCCCACGAGGCCTTGGTCCAGTAGGACTGTACCAGCAGCACGCGGCTCAGGTCCATATTTGCCTTGGGCACTATCTGCTTGTGCCAACCAACTGCTTGCCGCATCGAGTCGCTTCAGTAAAGCCACGCGGCCCGTATAATCACACGCCTACTTGAGAGCGCCATCTATTGGGACTAGGATGAGTCAAGACTTAACTAGTGTCTTGGAATTAGCATTGTACGTCCTTGCAATATTGATCCTGAGTGCTGAAGGGTGAGATCTTGCCGGATTATATTGCGTTTAGTAGTTCTTCGACAGTGCGGATTGTCTGTACCACAACCTAAACTAAAATAATCCAGTTCAGACCGGTACAGAAAAGAACACTGTAAATGACATTAAAAATTAACAATTTGACTATAGAAGAAGTGGCAGAATTTAATTTACTAGGAATAAAAATTGACTGCAACTTAAACTGGAAACCTCATATTCAAAATGTAAAAGCAAAACTGTCCCGATTCATATATGCCTTATCCTAAAAATAAATACAAACTTCGAAACAGCTTTGTCAGCATATTATGCTTATGCGAATTCCCGGCTTTGATATGGTTTAATTCTATGGGGTGCCAGCACGGACGCGCACCAACTCTTTGTATCACAAAAAAAGTGTGATGCGTACACACTTTTTTCCACCAACACGCAAGTACGTATTTCAAAGAGCATAAAATCCTTACATTACTAAGTATGTACATTATGGAAGCGGCAATGTTCGTAAGAAATAACCCAAACTTATTTCCATTGCAAAAGGTCACCTCAAATAGACGAAATAAAAACCAACTTTTCTTGCCAATTTCTAAATTAGCTATGTACAGAATTGGTCCTTACTGTCGTTGCGTCATACAACGACAAATTGTTTAAAAATAAGTTAAAAAGGCTACTCATTCTCACACACAAGTCCTACTATACAATCGATGAATTTTTAAATGATGATAAATTACTGAAATGGAATCCATAAAACATAAGACATTAAAAATTGCCATCTCCTATGAATATTTTAATTTAATGGTATATATCAAGTAAGTAGTTACTTTATTTAATATATTGTAGTGGCTAATTTATGAAATAGTCTTGACATAAATTTTAGTTGTTTACTTAAGTTGAAAAACATCGTATTTGCATATATTTTAGTACTTAATTTGATATGAATGTAATTTTTCGACATTGCAGTAATTATTTTAATGTAAATGAAATTGTTTTGACATTAGTATTAGTATTATTAGTTATCTTAGTTTAAATGACATCATATTGACGCACATTGTAATTATTATTTTAATTTAAATGGCATCGTCTCTAGCATGCATTGTAGTAGGAAATTTAAGTTAAATGATATCGTTTTTAATATGTATTAAATTAATTTGAATGATGTCGTTTTGATATACATTGTAGTAGTTAATTTAATTTGAATGAAATCCTTTTGACATACGTTGATGTAGTGTAGTTATTGAGTAAGAAAAGTGTTTAGTACCTAAGAACTAACATTATACGCCCTAACAGGTTATCATGTATCTACTACCTATAATCATCTCCTGTAATAAACATGGCTTGTAATGTTGAATAATTGAATAAATGAATGAATAAACCTTACCTTCTGCTGCCTTACCTTCCTATATACACCGCCATCTATTGGGACTAGATGGAGCAAAGATTGAACTAGTAACCGGTGCGTTAAGCATTTGTGACTCACCTCCCTAGCGGCGCACTTCCAGGGCTCCTCGTCCTCGTTGACCTTGCCCTTGGGGAAGCCCCACGAGGCCTTGGTCCAGTAGGACTGCACCAGTAGCACGTGGCTCAGGTCGGTGTCCAGCAAGATGGCGCCATAAGTGGGCACCGTCTGCTTGTACTCGCGCCAGTTCTCCAGGACCGAGTCCAGGCTGGTTAAGTGCTCTCGGAGCGTTGGAACGTGCTGAAAAAAATGTTCCTTTGAGTTTTATCCGGGTCCATCCACTTTTTTGTACCTGGTTGTCATGGTTACTATCCCGAGTCGCTCTTTAATACTACGGTTTTACAACAGGCAACAAAAATATTCTTATAAATACAAAGACCTAAATAATGAAAAAAAACTCAAGTCTCCGACTGGATTTGAACCAGTGCTTTGTGCCTTGCCGGGTGCACGCTCTGCCAACTGAGCTACACAGTCCAGTCAGCTTGTCTTTCAAATTTTGACACTTTTTGTTACAATCTTGCATTTTGCATTTTAACCGGCTTTTCTGCCAATAAAATAAAACAAACTTGCCACTTCGAACGCGGACAAGAAAAAAGTCATAACCCTCTTTTAAAGTATCCATAAGGGGAAAGACACCTAAATGTAAAATGCATGAGATTAGTATCTTAAAATTGCCTATTTTAACAAAAAAAACAGGGCATTTTGCAAAATATTACATTAAGTAAATAGAAATACCTAATTCAATACTTTAAGTTGGTTTTCCTCCCTCGCGGACTAAGTTCCAATTCCCAGTTACTATTTATATAAGGACAGTTAAATGCAAAAGTGCCATAATAGTATCGTCAAACATCCTGTTACCAACGACCGCTTTGACACTTCCTAAAAAGTGATATGTTAAATGATAATGATAACATCGTATTAGATTCTGTGAATGCATTAACTTTAATGCCTTGGTGCAACAAGCGAGACAGTGACGGCACGCTCTTGTAACGACGGTATGTACACTTCAATGAAAGTAGCAATAATAACTTTTTAACAAAAAGAATTAAAAAAGAAACTGCATAATTCAGTTTCTTCAATTTACTTAAAAGCGGGGTTAGGAACCGGTATTATTTAAATCTTCTAAAATACATGCTTTATCTGAAATGTTTTAAATCTGTATTTAGGAGAAGAGAAATTAATCACAAAACCCCTGATTAAAGTTCTAGAATTTTAATAAAATATACGAAAATTATGTAATTGAACGAAAAAAACGAATCGTTAATTCGGATATTTCGTATGAAAAAAATACCGGTATCGATCCCTGCTTAAAAGTAGCCGTTTGTCTACTTAATCTAAACAGTATACACCGTGACCGTTAATAACCCGAAAGATTTAAGCTAACGATACTAGAGCCTAATTAGAGTATATAAAGTTATGTAACATATAGTCCAAAAACTCATTATTAAGGAGATATTAATTATTTACAACAAATCAAAAGTTAAAAAATCTCCAGTGAAACACACCTTAAGGGCGTGAGCATGACTTAGCTACCTACTTCTTATTCACGTAGATGCACTAACTATATGGTTGTTAGCCAGTTTCATAAAGAAGTTTGGTATCTATCTACAAAAAGTTTTTACTACCGAAAATATTTTCATCACGAGATAAAAGGATATAACATGCAACTAAAATACAGTGTAGTGTATTAATCCTAATAATTATAATATCTTATCTTACATACTTCAATCTCAAGTAGCTTTTTTGTTATCACTGAGAATAGAGATAATTAGGTTTGTTTTGTTCTAAGTCGCGAGAGTGGTTCTTCTTATAACTGGCTAGTTTGAAATTGATTGTCACTAAAATGACACATTACAAATGATAACTAATTGTCACGCAAGATAAAATAACATCGAACATTTTATTGACTGTAATAAATAATATTCGCTATGCCGCATTATCCTTCGGCTCATTTAGCAGATATCCACTTTGTGTACGGATTTTGTGATGGGAACTCGCTCCAGGCAGTCGCCGAATACCGAAGACGATACCCAAACCGTCGTATACCTCACCATTCGACTTTTGCGGATGTCCATCGACAGTTTCGCGAAAAAGGGCTTGGAAAAGTTCACAGAGAAAGGGCTATAAATCTAGATGAACAAGCAGAGAACAGAATAATGAACATCATAACAGAAGACCCAACTTTGTCATCAAGAGCTGTAGCAAGAATGGTCAATGTTAACTATAAGCTCGTATTAAGGCTATGGAAAAGGTACGGCCTGCATCCTTTTCACTACAGGAAATTACACGGATTAATTAACAATGACGGGCTAGCTGGAGTTGCCTTTTGCAAAAGGATGAATCAGAAATTAGTGGAAGATCCTGGATTTCTAAATAAGATATTATGGACAGATGAATCGTTGTTCACGAGAGAGGGAGTTTTTAATTCCCATAATCAGCATATGTGGTTAGAAGAAAATCCCCATGCGAAAAGGGAAAATTAATACCAGCACAAATTTTCCGTAAACTTGTGGGCTGGCATTATTGGGAATAAAATAATAGGTCCCGTCATATTTCCAAATAGACTGAATTCTCACAACTATTTATTATTTCTAAATAATGAATTAAACGACCTGCTAGAAGATGTCGATTTGGAAACCCGACGAACTATGTGGTTCCAGCACGACGGATGCCTGGCCCACTGCGGCTTGGATGTTCGTAATTGGCTGAACCAACAATACCCCGAGAGATGGATCGGCCGTGGGAGCGAAGTTTTAGCATGGCCTGCCCGGTCACCGGATTTAACTCCGCTAGATTTCTTTCTATGGGGAACTCTGAAAGATAAGGTTTTCTCAACACCTGTGAACTCCAGAGAAGAGTTGTTAATAAGAATTCAAACGGTTTCAGAAGAAATCAAGAACACTTATGTTAACTTGAATCATGAAATCTGTTCAAGATTGAATATTTGTGGCGGCACACATTTTGAAAATCTAATTCATTAAATTACTCGTAATAAAAATGCGTAACTGTTTCATGTTGTTGTTTATTTTACTGTAGGTACAGGTTAGCATGATCGCTGTTACAACAAAGTCTCTTTCCTGTATGAGGTAAGAGGTAAGTATGATGTAAAAAAATAAGTAGTATGATTTCTTTCGAATATTATCATACCTAACAATTTATGGTTGTGATTGTTAGTCAAAAAAAAAATACCTAAGACACAAAGTTTCAATAATAATGTAAGAGCCCTTTAATGTCGTAGCACTTAATAAAGTTTGGATACATAAGTATTTGTTGTATTTTGTGGTGCCAATAAATAAAAATAATTTCAACACAAACATCGTGCTAGACATAACTTGACACTTCTTGTCATTCATGGAATACAAGTCACGCCATTCGCCTTTCATCGTATGATTTCGGAGCGATTCGTGAAGTGTCATGCTCGCTCTCTGTTTTTCAACTTGAGATTCCCACCTAAAGGCTTGTTCACAAAGAAGCGGGCAATTAATAAGATTTAATTCGTACTGAAATAGTAATTTAATTAAGAAACATAATTAGACCCATGTTGATATAACATTATTTACTCGTACAGTCGTCAAAAATATGTGGTTTAAATCTTTCGGGTTATTAACGGTCACGGTGTATACAATTAATCTTATTTTGGCGTTTGCCATATAAAAAATGTATAAAATATTGAATATTTACGATTTTAGCAGGAATGTTGTTATACGATGGCACCGACTCCAAAATAACATTATAATTGTATAGATTGAGTAGACAAACTGTTACTTAAGTAAATTGAAAAAACTGAAATATGCAGTTTTTTTTTTACATTTTAGTTTTTTTGGAATCGGTTTTATATTTTATTATAAGTTAATTTGTTTTACACATTTTAGTTAATCTTTACTTAAAAGTGTATCTCGTGAAGATTCGAACAAGCCCAAACACGGCTAGGATACATTATTTTATTACAGAGATCCGGTGCCTACCTTCCGGCGCCAACAGCAAATAAATTCGATGGTACCATTCTCATCAGGACCAGTATTAGTGTATTGTACTCCAAATTTCATTAATATTCATCCTGTAGTTTATAAGTTAAATTGCCTGTGACATACGGACGGCCGGAAATGACGAAACTATAAGGGTTCCGTTTTTGCCATTTTGGCTACGGAACCCTATAAATCGCTGAAAAGCTCTCGCTTCCAAAGATAAATGTTAATAATGTAATTAATATTTCAGTGTGAACAACAATGTGTTGGTGCTGGATACTGCTGCTGCCAAGCGTGTTCGCGCATCAAGATGGCGGCACACTGATCATCGACTCCGGTCTACTTGTAAACGATAATGAAGTCATACAGCCTGCGAGCAATCCCATTCCTGCCAGAAGTCCTTTATTAAACGATAAAGTAGAAAACTATGTACACAGCAAGAAAATCAACGACTCTCCTTATCTCATTCTAATTGGAAACCCTAGTCTACACAATAATGTACAAAATCATGGACATAGTAAAAAAAACTCCGAGTCTCCTAATCTTATATTGATTGGAAATCCGTGTATGACATGCACTTTGTATAATACGAACCAGCCGGAAATACACTTAGGAGGCAGACCGTTTCAAGTTCCTAAACTCAGGCATTTCAAACACCATATTCAATTTAATCCTGTTTCTTTACGAACTAGCAAACACTTTGATAGAATTTAACACCATGAAAACACAGGTAAAAAAATAATATTTTGTAGACTAATGATAAATCATAGCTGTATCCACGGTGGGAACGAGTAACTCTAATTGCAGTATATAAAGTAGTATAACATGTAGTCTAGAAACGCATAATTTTTGAATATTAATTATTTTTATAAATTTTTAAATATTAAAATCTCATGATTATCATGCCTTAATGATGTGATGTAGCCACTTTTTTAATACTTCTATACACAGAAACAGTACCTGCATGCTTTTTGGCCAGTTTGTTTTAAGTTTTACAATAAGTTTAGTATCATATATTTCTTTTTTTTGAGGTTAATTCGTGTCTAATAGTACCCTTCATTACATGTGAATTTATAAAAATAAAATTTCCTAAAAAGAGGTTTTTTTTAACTGAATGTTATACGAATGTACTCCAATGAGGCACTAATATCGATGTTTAAAGTCTGTTGGGTAACTCCTTTCCACCTTGTCTAATAGACCCTGAGTGAAGGTGGTTTGAAGGCAAATATCTTTCTTAAAAAACACTAGTTTTTGCGCTCACGACCCTGTTGCTCAGAAAGTGTGTAAGTAAGTAATATTTTCTTCTGTTTCCGCGATTATTACTCATTGAAATAAAACAATTTAACGGATTATATCGCGTATATTACCTCATTTTAGTTCCCGACGTTTCGGAAGCTTTCCAGCTTTCCATGGTCACGGGAGGACCACGGTCCTCCCGTGATTAAGTAAGTAAGTAATTTAATCATGAACAACATACAGTCGTGTTTGAAATACATTTACAAAATTAAAAACATTTATAATTTAGTAGTTATACTGATAATTTATAATTGTAATTATTTAATCAATTTGAAACATTCATATTTGGCTACCATTCTCTGTCTACGCGCAGACTGTTAGATCAATTATCCTCCGCATTCTGCGAGGCCGCCTTGATTGCCCAGTACTGGTCGGTGAAGCTTGTCGCCTATTTGTCCCGGACGGACGGACGCGGTTTCGCGCAGATCGGCTGCGCCTGTTTGCGGTGCCCCCCGCGCACTCGGTGGCGCGCCGCAACTCTCCCGTCTGCCGCACTCTACATGCCCTTAACGGGTCTAGTGCGATGCAACTCTCCTGCGATTTGTTTGCGGATGGCTGGATGGTCGTTGAAAGAGAGTGTCTGAAACTATGCTAGTCTTACGAGTACTAATTAATCTGCAATTCATGTATTTAATTTATTAATTGTATTGTGTAATAATTGTATACTTTAATTTACGAGTAATGTTATTTGATTCATATGAATAATATAATTGAATTTTTAAGAATTTTGTAATGACTTGGGTACTATCCCGTAATGTTACGATTTTCTTGTTCTGTAAATAAATAAATCAATAATTGAATGTTAACCTACACTACCGTCAAAAAGTTTAACACCAAAAACAAAGTTTAGTTTAATTGTTATAAATTCTACTAAAAACGTCAAATTAAATTTGCAATCAATAGAAAACAACGTACACTTATTATTTGTGTCTATTAACCTTTAGCAAATACTCTTTTCAATACATTTGGAAGGAAAAAGTATTTAATTAAGAATGCACTTAAAAGTAAAATTTCAAAACTGAAAACCAAATGACTACTCAATACTTCACATGTCATCCCAGTTCATATAAAGGGTCCCAGGTGCTGGTATAATTCACATGTCACATAAAATCTCTTGGTTTCCTAGGGCACCAAGTAAAAAACTTCAAAATAGTGGGTTGTAAGTCTCCAATATCTGTGGCACAACATAGTGCTATCATCATACTTAAACAGGAAGGCAAGACAGAACGACAATAGCCAATCAATTGAATTCCCAATAAATTGGTCTTAAACTTTTTGGTAGTGTAAGTCCCAAATTAATGATAGTAGTTCAGACCTGATATTATAACAGCACTTCAAGAGTAAGAACCAATGCTGTACCACTCTGAGTACAAATGTTTGACACCTATCTGTAGTTTTCTATTCTAAGACGAAAATTATCAAAACGCAAAAAGATGGTGTCTGAAGCAATTTCCTTCGTAAAGTACATCTGGTAGCTAGGACTACCGCTGTTGATAAAACACAATTATATATATTGAATGGTAGAGGGGGCACCTGGAATACGTGCTGTGCAAACTCGCGGATGCCGCAGGGGTGAAGCGCATTCGCCTCATCGGTGCAGTAGTAGTCCAGGTAGAACCAGTGAGCCAGCTCCATCTGAAAGCAGATGCGCACCAAGTCCCCGCGCTCCGCCTCCGGCAGATTGATGATGAAGCGGCTGGAGAATAAATAAACACTATACTCAATGGACTAAACTAGGACCCTGCGGTATTTGAAAAAACAGGTGTCAAGTTTGGCTGTATTTATTTATTTAAACTTTGTTGCACAGTAAAATCTGTTACAAATCGCGGACTTAATGCCTTGAGGCATTCTCTACTAGTCAACCATAGGGCCAAACAGAAACTAGTAGTTAATGCAGGATCAGATTCAGGAAAGCATTAATGTTGAGTATACAAAAAAGGCAAAGAAAATAGACACAAATTAACAAGTCAGTATGGGGATACCATATTGGATGGATTAACAACTAAATGCATATTGAACTTGCTTTAGCAGTTTTCGAAATAGTACTTTAGCATATTTTGACTTTATTCAGGCCTTTAAATAACTTAATGAAGTGGACAACAAAGAAAAACTAAATAAAAACTTTGGTGTAGGTTATCACCAATTTATGGGCAAACCATAGGAAAACTACCCGATAATTACTTATATCATCAAAATAATTACCTGAAAATGCTTCGAGAAATACAAAAATATGACTAAAATCTATATTACAGACAGAAGAAGTCATTAAAAGTTTATTCCTCTAATTTGTTTGATTACAATACCGACCTGCATAAGTCATCGAGAATGTCGATGGGAATTGAATGTTTCACCCGGTTCGAGCTATTGGCTGTAGCCATACTTTTAGTTTAAAAATTGTTTATTTTATAAAATAATAAGACCATTTAAACAAATAAAATGCATTTGTTTTGTACCGAGACGGACAATTTTGGAATTTAAGATATTTATTTTGACAGTTTTGGTCAGGGTTGCTATTTTTAAATAGGGTTATTTTTTCCTGCTATCTATAACTTAATTGTAAATGTATATAAAAGAATCTAGTCCACTTTAAAACAATCTAGTGCAATCTAGTACATATTGTGTAGCAGTATTGTAATGTGTATTAATATCAACGAGGAATTTTATATTACATATAAAACCGATGTTACCGTGCATTTAGTCGAACTCTAAATCCATAGACAAGCTGTCAAATTAAAATGTCATAATATAATGTTAATGTCGTACATACGTATCTGACATATCTACGTGTATACTTTGTTCTGCCCTACGAACTTCTGCGCTATGTTATTGTACTTATTTTCCTAGATTTTCCGTATGAAAATGGATATAACTCCTCTATTTAAAGCTTGTATAAAAACTTTAAAAGCTCGTAACAAAGCATTTGGCATACAAAGCCCCGTGAGCGATGATAAACAGCGTTTGCTACGGCCTAAATCGAAACATGGTTTCGTGCACACTGCGAAAGACATTTGCTCGCAAATTACTCGATTACGGGACTTTTTATTTGAACATAGGGATAGATACTTAAGCTTCTTTAATAATGTAACCGGGGACGAGATGACAGAGGGCGAAAGGGATCAGATAGACACGGGAGCGCAAAGGATCATCAACACCTGTTCCCACCTTTTGAAGGAGTTTAGAAATGATAACCGCAAGCTGGCGGTGTCGCCGCAGACGCGGGAGTACATGGACGGGGTCATAGACCTCATAGACTCGTACTTGAAGGCTGTTTGCAAGATCCACAGCGAACTGAAGGCCCTGAGGGTTAAGCGGGCTATTGACATGCGGAAGCTGTCGCGCCTAGAGCAGCCGCAGGTCAAGTCTAGCATCCCCAACCCGTTCAAAACAGAAAAGCTTGTCAAAGAGGAAGTAGAAGTTGAGCCGGAGGAGCCAGATAATTTGAAGACACATTTGGACTTAACAGACAATGAGGTATGTTACTTCTATTATCATTAATTTAAGTGAGCTATATTTTTTCGGTATTTATATAAACATACATTATACCATACTTTTTGTTTTACAAATATCATGATAATAATCACAATTTCTGCAATTTATTAGTGGATCACTCCACTAGCGTTATTATTATTAACAAAGATCAGAAACAAATGTTTTTTTTTTGTCAATACTGGACTTGAACCTTTAGCCGTTAGCACCGCCTAGTGCAAGTAACTTCACAGTTTCTGCATTAGGCGGCACTAACGGCTAAAAGAGTCTGATGCACCATACAGAGATCCATAAGCAAGAACAGATGAAAAAATTCGTTGACTTCTGGCATGGATGATTAGCTCAGTTGGGAGAGTGTGCTGCCCCATTCTGGCTCAAGGCACTGGTTCAAGTCCAGTATTGACGAAAAAAAAAATTATTTGTTTCTTACCTTTGTTTATAATACATTATACCAATAAGTGATGTATTTAATTTCTGTTACTACATAATATTTCACTTTAATTATGTAGATGTCATATCTAATATAAATATACATCTCCTATATGGCACACCTAATTAATAAATGTAGAATAAATTAAGAAATGTCAGTTGCCCAGGAGCCAAGGGTTAGAAATATGAGACAAAGGGCACCAATGTATGGTCCCATATAGTCTTTCAGTAATTCGTTCCAATGGGGAAACGATGCAAATTTTAAAAAAATCTTGAAATTTTTTTTATAGGTAGGAATAAGCCTCCTTATTCTCAGAAAAAAATTACAGATTTTTATGTGGCTTAGAAAAGAGTTGAAAAAAGTTGGTGGACCTTTATACCTGCCTTATACGGTATGGTGAAGAATAACAGTACATTACAGCCATACCTATAAACAAAATTTCAAGATTTTTAAAAATTTTCATCCATTTCCCATTCATAATTATACTCTAAAATGTGACAGTTGTTATTTTGATAATTTAGTTATTTAAACGTTTTTCACTGAAATGAGATTTTGTGTAACCAGTGAAATGAAAGTAAGTTTTATTGATGAAATTACCTACCTAAGTAACTATTTATAATGTATAATGTTTGCTATGCCCTACCAGGGTTTATGTACATAATATTGCATGCTTGCTATGTTTTATGTGTATATAAATGACTGCAAATAAAATGAATTGAAAAACATGAATTGAATACACTTCCACCAAAATGGAGTAGTCATGCCGCTTGTAAACATCAGACACTTAACACATTCACTGCCAGGATACGGGTGCTCTGCTCATAGACACATAGCTAATACCATGGGTTTCGCTGTATGTAGAGAAAAGTGAGTAGAGCTATGAAAAGCTTGGCAGTGAAAGTGTTAATTATAAATCGGAGTATGCACTATTAAAATTTCGCTGCACACTACCTGGCTCTTTATTTATGGAAAATATCATTTTTCACAAAATTTCATGATATTTGTGCAGGATATAAACAATTGATTTAGCCCACTAAAAAAATAATTGCATAAACATCTTAACTGTAAAGCTTCCAAAACGAAACGGAACTCAAATGAGATGTAATATGCGAAAAATATATAATCTATTTAAATTTAAAACATCTTGTTACATTAGCTTAAGTCTGCCTAAATATTTCAGTATCTACCCACCAATAATTAAAATTGCCTACTTTCCAAAAATATTTGTAATTTAACACATTCACAGTATACTGCCCCATACATGGGGTCACGACGAAATATCTTCACAAGTCCATGCCCCAAACATGGGTCACTATAGACCATGACCATGACCCATACGTGGAGGATGGACATACAAGGAAATCGAAACATTTTGTATGGGGACTGTGAACGTGTTAAACACGGTATATCATATTGCATCATGATCTGTACATAGATGTTGTCCACCAGGTGGCGGTAATGTCAGACGAGGGCCAGCTGGACCCCGAGGAGTTGCAGATGCTGGAGGCGGAGAACGTTCAGCTACTAGGCGAGCTGAACAGCATGACGGAGGAGGTGCGGCAGATCGAGAGCAAGGTGCTGCACATTGCGGAGTTGCAGGAGATCTTCACTGAGAAGGTAATGGTCCGATAATGGTGCCGCATGACAAATTTTACAGCATTCTACAGTTACATGATTAAAAAATTTAAAATTTTAAAAACCCCCGATTTATTCCACTAAAAGCTGAATATCTTGGAGACAAGTACTCCGATTTTCATTAAACAAAGCTAAGAACACCCGGGATAAAATTATCTATGACAGCAAAAAACCGCACTCAAATCGATCCATCCGTATGGGCGCTACGATGCCACAGACAGATACACAGAGTCACAGACACGTTAAACTTATAATATCCCTCTTTTTTGTGGAGGGTTAATAAAATACCTGTATCCTATAACCATCTGTGGATACCGAGCTACCCACATATGAATATAGTTGAAATCCGTTTATCCCAGGGGTTATTGGCAACCTGCGGCTCGCGAGCAACATGCGGCTCGTTGGATGTAAAGCTGCGTGTCTATAGATTCGTTTCTTTATCAAAAAGTACTATTTATTGTTGGCAAGATTGTTTTTCAAAAACTTTGAAATTTTGTAAATTTTGTCTCTTCCGACTCGAAAGTTTACCGACCCCTGGTTTAGCCGATTTGGCGTGAAGAAGCCCACACATGACACATACAAACATACAAAAAGTCCAAAAAAATTTTTTTTTCGATTTAGTGACCTCCAAATAGTTACATATTTTTTTTGAAAATATCTTCAATTTACAGACATTTCATTTTTAGTACGTTATAATGATAATGAATTAATGACTATAAGGTCACGGAACCGATTTTTTTTTTGATTTTATTTAGAATGTTTAGATGTCATAGCTCTGCCGCCCTATGCCCTACTAACGATAAGTGCAATAACTCCGCTCAAAGGCGAAATGTAAAGTAAACCTTGCTCGAATGAAATAAGGTTTTTTTTTTTACTTTTTGTCTGCAGTTATTGCACTTATCGTTAGCAGGGCAGTATGGTAGCGACGCTTCTGCTGTTCAATCACTCCACACAATCGCCAATTGAAAATGACCAACTATAGTAACATCCATTACATCGTTTCAGATATTACAACAAGAGCAAGACATAGACAGGATATCCAACACGGTGGTGGGTGCCACGGAGAACGTGAAGGACGCAAATGACCAGATCCGGCAGGCCATCCAGCGGAACGCTGGTCTCCGGGTCTACATCCTCTTCTTCCTGCTGGTCATGTCGTTCACGCTGCTGTTTTTAGACTGGTACAATGATTAAATGCTGCAAGCTCAAACTCTTCTATCATTTTTGACATGTTTGGTTCAGTGGGTTGCACAACGGCCTACAAAGCAGGCGGGACGGGTTCAAATCCCAGCCAGGGCAAGTTTTTGTGTGATGAGCACGAATGTTGGTTCCTGGGTCTTGGATATTTTCCATGTATACACGTATTATAATTTATCTTTATATTAAGAACTAGAAGGCAACTTCATTCGCGGAGAAGAAAATGTCATTTTTCTTTAGTCAATTTGTTTGAGATTGTCCCTTATATATATATATATATATGTATATATTCCCCAATTTACATATTTTTACAATAGGCATGTTATTGGGCCCCTTGTTAACGTGACGGTTTCCACCCGGGCTAGTGCCGGCTAAGTTTGTTAACAAACCTCCATAGTGTCCCACACCTAACTAATGATCGGACGTAGACACGATTTAAAACCGTGCCTAGAACCGGCGGAAAGCCGTCTCCTTAACAAGGGGCCTAAGGGATGAAGTGCATGTGTCATTTGGTCGTGTGAAGAGGAAGACCAAAGAAAACATGATGTATTGCAGATACTTTTTTTTTTCTATACTCGTGCTATTATAAAGTTGTAAAATTAAATGTCTGTACATTAAAAATATTTAAAAAGATTTTAAGTGATACGGACTATATGGACGTTACAGATTTTTTATTTTAATGTTTGTTCCAAGCAAATGAACTGTCAAATATATAAAAATTGAATATGGCAATGTTTTGTATCTGACACAGACGTTCGACTGAAGGACATTGAATCTATGGTCATGAAAACATTAAAAAAAAAAAAAGACAGACATCTTCCTTAAAAAAAAAAACAGACGTCAAGTTGTTATATTAGAATGTTAGCAATAAGAAGTCATGTTCCATGTAGGTACCACATTATTAGATAGCAATTTCTTGGTGAAGGTGAATTATATTTAACAAATATATTATAAAAAATGTTTTTTTTTTTTAATATTTGCTAAATCTAATACTAAAATGTTATTTGCACTTTGTTTAAAGGTTGATGATAATACACGAGTATCAAGACTATTTAGTGCCCTATATTCAGTGTTGCCATATACCAATGCACAGATAAAACAATTAAAATTGGTGGGGTAAAGATATTATAGCCAGACTCTAAACGGATTTCAACTATTTTTGGTACACAGGTAGCTGGGCGTGCACATAGTTATAGGATACTTTTTACTCTACTACACTGAAGAAAAAAGACGGTATGATGTTTTTCTCCTCCGATGATGAAGTTGCAAATAAAAAAAGATTTTTATTTGAAGTGTTATGGAGTTCGATACTTTAATAGGGTACTTGACTGACAAATCAAATCAGTTCCTTTTCATGAACTGTCAAAACGGTCAGAAAGTATGAAGCTTGAAAGGGAAAAGGTTTATGACGTCAATTTTATTCGGTGAAATTGCCTCCTTATTTTTAGTTTTTGATCTTTTTAAAATCGCCAAAAACTTAAAATTAAGTATTCATTAATGTTTTCTACGTATAACTGCAAGCGTGACATCATTTATGTTGACTACAGGAAAGTACCCAATTTTCGATATTTTGACCGTCGAATTTTTAACTTTAGATATATTCACTTTCGATGTTCAGATTCGTCCCTCCCTAAATATTTTATTTAGTCCTCGAATTGATTTTTCAATTGACAAAAATGTTCGAATTATGTAATATAGGGGGTGCCCATAAATGACGTGAGGTATGTATATATTTTTAAGGTTATCGTGAAAGTGCAGTAAATAGGCAGTTTCATATTATACGTTTTGTATTAAAAACTAAAATAAAACTAATAAAAATTAAATGACTTAAAACAAATAAAATTACAAAGCACCTACAAAATAAACAGTTATTAGTAAAAGTAAAATCATTTAAAAAAGCGGTTTGCAATAGATATCGCAAGAGCAGGGCTTGTGTAGGTCCAGGGTGTCGTGCGTCGCGCTCGCACTGCAGGTGACGAGAGGAGTGCGAGGGGGACGGGAGATGGCCGCACGTAACGCGTCCACACTCTCGATGTCGCTCAGTCGGCTCTGGGCATGGGGAAAAAGGTTACATTTCAATCACTGTGATTATTGCTCCAGTTCCAAAAAATCAATGTGACTAAGTCACGCGTGTCACTCACATGACGTTAAATGTTACTGTAGTACTGTAAAATGGTGCAACTTTGCCCGTGGGACAAAATAAACCATATTTATACGCGAGTCCCGTCTTACATGCAGTGCCGGTTTTAGCATTCCCGGCGTCCTGGGCGAGATTTCGATCGGCACCCCTGCTTGACTGAGCTATTTATTATATTTTAGTAGCAGAATTTACGGTAATCAAATCCCGGTGATATTAGATAGGTATGGTGACTTTGTACCAATTGTTTCTCGCATCACATATCACATTGCTGAAGCGAAAAATATATTCCCAATTTTTCATAAGAGAAATTAAATGTTCATCTTTTGCTTTGTTTCTTTCCAAACTAGACAATTTTTTCGTCTATTACAACCGGTAGTGCTATCGATCTGAGCCCATGGTGAGACCATAACTTCCACAGTTATAGAAAAAAGTATAATATACAGTTTTCCGATGTGTCCGTGTCCACTACATCATGAGCACTCACCTCCAGGCGGCTCGCCAAGCGTGCACAACTGACTCCTGCAGCTCGGAGATGCTGGTAGTATACGCTGGCAGCGTCTCCATTCTGTTCGGAACCTCGCCGATGTCCGATGTGTCCGTGTCCACTACTTCATGAGCACCCACCTCTGGGCGGTCCGTCAACCGTGCGCCACTGACTCCTGCTGCTGGGCGATGCTGGCTGTGTACGTCGGCAGCGTCTCCATTCTGTTCGACGCCTCGCCGATGTCCGATGTGTCCGTGTCCACTACATCATGAGCACCCACCATGATGCTAGTAGTGTACGCCGGCAGCGTCTCCATTCTGTTCGACACCTCGCCGATGTCTGTGTCCATATCTACTACATCATGACCACCCACCTCTGGGCGGCTCGCCAAGCGTGCGCCACTGACTCCTGCAGCTGGGTGATGCTGGCCGTGTACGCCGGCAGCGTCTCCATTCTGTTCGACACTTCGCCGATGTCTGTGTCCATATCTACTACATCATGACCACCCACCTCTGGGCGGCTCGCCAAGCGTGCGCCGCTGACTCCTGCAGCTGGGTGATGCTGGCCGTGTACGCCGGCAGCGTCTCCATTCTGTTCGACACTTCGCCGATGTCTGTGTCCATATCTACTACATCATGACCACCCACCTCTGGGCGGCTCGCCAAGCGTGCGCCACTGACTCCTGCAGCTGGGTGATGCTGGCCGTGTACGCCGGTCGCGTCTCCATTCTGTTCGACACCTCGCCGATGTCTGTGTCCATATCTACTAGATCATGACCACCCACCTCTGGGCGGCTCGCCAAGCGTGCGCCACTGACTCCTGCAGCTGGGTGATGCTGGCCGTGTACGCCGGTCGCGTCTCCATTCTGTTCGACACCTCGCCGATGTCTGTGTCCATATCTACTAGATCATGACCACCCACCTCTGGGCGGCTCGCCAAGCGTGCGCCACTGACTCCTGCAGCTGGGTGATGCTGGCCGTGTACGCCGGTCGCGTCTCCATTCTGTTCGACACCTCGCCGATGTCTGTGTCCATATCTACTACATCATGACCACCCACCTCTGGGCGGCTCGCCAAGCGTGCGCCACTGACTCCTGCAGCTGGGTGATACTGGCCGTGTACGCCGGCAGCGTCTCCATTCTGTTCGACACTTCGCCGATGTCTGTGTCCATATCTACTACATCATGACCACCCACCTCTGGGCGGCTCGCCAAGCGTGCGCCACTGACTCCTGCAGCTGGGTGATGCTGGCCGTGTACGCCGGCAGCGTCTCCATTCTGTTCGACACTTCGCCGATGTCTGTGTCCATATCTACTACATCATGACCACCCACCTCTGGGCGGCTCGCCAAGCGTGCGCCACTGACTCCTGCAGCTGGGTGATGCTGGCCGTGTACGCCGGCAGCGTCTCCATTCTGTTCGACACTTCGCCGATGTCTGTGTCCATATCTACAACATCATGACCACCCACCTCTGGGCGGCTCGCCAAGCGTGCGCCACTGACTCCTGCAGCTGGGTGATGCTGGCCGTGTACGCCGGCAGCGTCTCCATTCTGTTCGACACCTCGCCGATGTCTGTGTCCATATCTACTACATCATGACCACCCACCTCTGGGCGGCTCGCCAAGCGTGCGCCACTGACTCCTGCAGCTGGGTGATGCTGGCCGTGTACGCCGGCAGCGTCTCCATTCTGTTCGACACCTCGCCGATGTCTGTGTCCATATCTACTACATCATGACCACCCACCTCTGGGCGGCTCGCCAAGCGTGCGCCACTGACTCCTGCAGCTGGGTGATGCTGGCCGTGTACGCCGGCAGCGTCTCCATTCTGTTCGACACTTCGCCGATGTCTGTGTCCATATCTACTACATCATGACCACCCACCTCTGGGCGGCTCGCCAAGCGTGCGCCACTGACTCCTGCAGCTGGGTGATGCTGGCCGTGTACGCCGGCAGCGTCTCCATTCTGTTCGACACTTCGCCGATGTCTGTGTCCATATCTACTACATCATGACCACCCACCTCTGGGCGGCTCGCCAAGCGTGCGCCACTGACTCCTGCAGCTGGGTGATGCTGGCCGTGTACGCCGGCAGCGTCTCCATTCTGTTCGACACTTCGCCGATGTCTGTGTCCATATCTACTACATCATGACCACCCACCTCTGGGCGGCTCGCCAAGCGTGCGCCACTGACTCCTGCAGCTGGGTGATGCTGGCCGTGTACGCCGGCAGCGTCTCCATTCTGTTCGACACTTCGCCGATGTCTGTGTCCATATCTACTACATCATGACCACCCACCTCTGGGCGGCTCGCCAAGCGTGCGCCACTGACTCCTGCAGCTGGGTGATGCTGGCCGTGTACGCCGGCAGCGTCTCCATTCTGTTCGACACCTCGCCGATATCCGTTGTGTCCATGTCCTACACATGTCCTACTTCATGAGCACTGACCTCCGGACGGCCCGCTATAAGCGCGCGCGCGGCGCGCTCTTCCGCTGCCTGCGCGCGCGCCCGTGCCACTGACTTCTGCAGCTCAGCGATACTGGTAGTGTACGCCGGCAGCGTCTCTATTCTGTTCGACACCTTATCGGTTTCCGATGTGTCCGTGTCCACGATTTCCTTAAGTATTAATAATACGGTAAATTTCAGTACGTTTCGACCACCTTCATTTGAGTGGGTAAATTGTGTTAAATAGGTTTCAATGGAATTTTAGTACGTTGTAAGAAAGTGGTGTTTTTATCGCTCTCTTTTTAACTCTTTTATCTTATTCAGAGCAATAGTAAAATGGGAAGTAAACACGATAAATTAAACTAAAAAAGTCACCCACCGTATGATCTAGCAGCATACCGATATTGATTTTCAGGTTAGTCGAGCCGTCCCTATACGATAAGTAAACCGACGCCTGATCCATCACCCTGAGCGAGAAATTCTCGTTTATCTTTAAAGCCTTCATTTTTATCTGAAACGGCTTATACTTTAACGAGGATTTTTTCAATTTCTCCTTCACGAAGTTGTCTAGTTCGATCGAGAGCATCGCCTCGTCGTCTCGCTTGGGGTTTTCCTTGGGCCCTAATCTCGTGATCTCGGGGTCCTTGTGGCCGAGCTGTGTGTCTACCATGACCTGTTGCAACACGGGCGGGTCATTGAGCGTATGCCACTTCCAGCGGGAGACGGGGCCGATCTCGCGGTCCAGGACGACGCCCTCGGTCTGGTTGTACTTGAGCCTGAAAATATTTGGCTGAATTCTATATCATGCTAAAGTAAAGAGTGTACCTACCGAAAATAACTGTATATTTAAAATGAAAAGAATCGAAACAATATTTAGCCAGCTATTTTTTCTAGTATGATAATGATAACAATAAAATAACCATGAGCCTTATACTTTGATTACTTCAGGGCTTTTTTTCGCCACTGTACTTCCTGTCGTCATGACAGATTTTTCCGAAACCCTGTTCCATCAGCTTTTGCCGATTTTTTTTTATAAATCCTTTAATTTTCAAACTCAGCGTTTTATTGCATATAACGCTGTTTTTTAGTAACCGGTTAATGGTCTTGACATTCTCGCGTGTTTGCATACTATTCCTTATCATAGCTCGTTAAGCCCAATATATATTACTCCAATTTTTTTTGCGATAACTTTGTCCGACATGCTTCGATTTCGCCGAATGTACTGGATAATCTTTTGCCGAGTCTTTGGTGGTTTAGACCATGGAGTATTAAGCTTCGAGGATTTTGTTCTAGAGATCAGATGCTAAAATAGTGTTTAAATATGAAACCCACACTGCTTTAAGGTATTTTCAAGTCCTGTGCGATCGAGCTTGTTGTACGTTGCGGCTTTTCACTCCTGTTCGTTGTATCAGCTTAGTTGGACGTACTGTCCTAGTAATTTATATCAAAATCGTTAATTTATTAATGAGAGTTCTTATCCTGTCTCGAGTCATCTTAAAATAACAGTCATTTAAAATTTAAAGTGTTATTTTGTTACAAGCCTTAACTTAGCAGCGCTGTAAGAAAAAACTGAGTACAAGCCCGAGTGACAGGATTCCAGCTAATAAATGAAGGTATGATAATCGCTGACTGAAGCTGCTGTTGGACAAATCGAAGCCCTCATTCTGGACGAAATGCTGACAAGCATTTCATCCGAAATTACCAATACAGGAAAGAAGGCTTCCTCAATGGATCTCCACGATCACTGGTCTGCGCTTCTCGCGTCTGCTGCCATCCGCGACCCTCCAAATCGCTGGTTCACCTCGTAGGGGGGCTTCATGGATTAACTCGAGCACTGCCTGAGCGGGAGTTGGTTCTTTGAGCGACTTAATGCAATTACAGGTAAATACCGCGTTTTTCCCGCGTGGTCGAACACGATGCCGTTGCCCAAATGGTCGAAAGTAGCGAGCACGGTTCGCGAGCGCGGCCGGCCGCGCTCGTCCGGTGCACCGGAGCTGTACACCACGAAACGGCGACCGGCATTCGACTCTGAAAACGCAAATAACAGTCACAGATAGATGCGAGTGTTGACAGAAACATATGATAAGCTTTTGTTGAGCTCACAGGACCCTGTCGAGATAAATAACTCGGACTACGGATT
This sequence comes from Hedya salicella, assembly GCA_905404275.2. Classification (NCBI taxonomy): domain Eukaryota; kingdom Metazoa; phylum Arthropoda; class Insecta; order Lepidoptera; family Tortricidae; genus Hedya; species Hedya salicella. The sequence goes on along the minus strand of FR990107.1, from coordinate 22,063,277 downwards.
TGATTAAAAAAGTCAGGTTTTTACGGCGCAGATACTTCAAAAGCTCTTGTCGCAGATGAAACGTGCCAGATATATAAATGACCACAATCTCGCCAAATGGGTCATCTAAGGGTATGAAAGTCAACATGCACGGGAGTTGAAAACGAGTTTTAGTCTTGCAATTCATAGGAGCACAGCATACATTTTGAGACATCATTAAGAAGATATACTAGCAAAAGGCCTTTCGGAAATTAGGTACTTTTAAAAACTATTGCTGTCGCATCGCCTCAAATCCCCCGTATTACAGTGCAAAAGGGACAACTGCAGCTCGGAACGATCTGACCTACAAAAAATGGGCGAAAACAGGGCAGTATTTCCTCTTCAAAAACTGGACTAATTTTGGTTTTTCTTTCACATATATTATAACGAGGGCTTCGGCTAGGCTTCTATGTTTTCTATTTTTCTTTTACATTGGTTAAATTTGTTTACTGAACGTGTGCTTATGGCGACGGATGCTGGCATCTTTTGCAGTGTTAGAGGGCCTCTAATTCTTAAAATAAACAAATTATTAAGAAAAATAAAACATAGGGGCGTGGCACAGGTAAGTATAGATTATTTAAAAAAAAATGCTCTAAGACAATTATCCAGGGAGGAAACGGGGGATTAAGTTTGTATGGAGCAACGGCCACTAGTATATCCTCTTAAGAAAATAATTGCTTACCTGGATGTGTCTTAAGACACGGGCGGTAATAATAATGATAGACAACGGCATGGAAAGAGATCTGTGGATTGCAGGATAAATTTCGTGGCTCAGAAATATCTGAGAATGACAGTAGTGACTCCAAATATAAAATAGTAGAATTATGCAGAGCTGTGATTGCCAAAGGTGAAGCACCTAATAGAAAAGTAGAATGAACCTTCAGCGTCGTAGTAGTCCATCGCCAAAGCCCCGTTCCTGTAGTACCAGCGCCCCCGCCCCGCGTTGTCCACCTCCGCCAGTGTCTCGCCCGAGTCGTATGCCAGCACCTTGTTCTTGTTGTGCTCAAACCAGTCGAACTCGGGTTTGGACGGCCGCATTCGGTAAACATTCATCTGAAATATTTTCTTCTGTTTCCGCGATTATTACTCATTGAAATAAAACAATTTAACGGATTATATTTTTGTTTCAGAGAGCCAGGGGTATCTGCGACGATCAACATCTGACTGCTGAGTTGCAGAATGTCAAACGTGCGCTTCGAGCCAACGAGCTCCAGATACCACGTTCCAAGCAGAATCCCAGTATGAAGAAACCAACAGTCGAGCGTAAACCTGCCGTATTACCATATGTGAAAGGGGTCACAGACAAGATCGGAAACATCTTGAAGCGTGCTTCTATAAAAACATATTTCAAGCCGTTGAAGAAGGTGTCTCAATACCTTAGACCCGTGAAGAGTAGCACCCCTTTGCAGAGTGCAGGCATTTATAAGCTAGACTGCGAGTGTGGTCTTTCATACATTGGTCAAACGAAACGCAGTGTATCAACCCGGGTGAAGGAGCACATAGCAGATGTCAAGCACCGTCGGTGTAATAGGTCTGCAGTCTGTGAACATGTCATTGACAAACCAAACCACTCAATTAAGTTTGATAAACCTTCTATCCTTGCCAAAGAAAAAAGATATTTTCCCAGGATGCTACGCGAGGCTATTGAGATTAAAAAGCATCCTAATTTCAATAGAGAAGATGGATTGTCACTACCACCTGCTTGGGATCCTGTAATACATCTCATCAAGGAACAAGCGAGACACAGGACTGCAAAACCTTAATTTCCGAACGGTGTAAAATATCTTATCTGTTTAAAGTAGTTTAATAGTCTCTGTTTTTTAAAATATTATAATTAGTAATGAGGTAGCCTGGGAGTTTTTCTTTGCAGCGTTTCTTTTCTCCTCAGTACGCCTCATTGGTGAAATGCTGCTTGGTAAATTATTAGAATAAAATAATTAAGCCCTTCTGGCACATGTGTAACTGTCTTTACAGCTTAGGCCCATCTGGCATGTATGTACACCTTTATTTGTGTTTTTTCAAAAAAATGGGTAGTTTGCACAAATTGTAACTTTGACAGAGGAAAAACATCTTTTCTCAGTCCTCCCGTGACCATGGAAAGCTGGAAAGCTTCCGAAACGTCGGGAACTAAAATGAGATAATATACGCGATATAATCCGTTAAATTGTTTTATTTCAATGAGTAATAATCGCGGAAACAGAAGAAAATATTATGTACACCAGTACGGACTGGATGTTGCTAACCAAATCAGGCGGTATGAAGACCTCAGGACGGGACTCGCACGAGCTCGAAGTTCATTGAATTTCCTTAAAGAATGCCGTGATGAAGATCTCATTCCTACATGCGTGAAAATAGCACCGAAGAAGGACATTTTCGGTAGTGAACGCATTCTCCGCCAAGCTAGTGTAAAGTTACTGTGCAAACTTATCCACAATACCCGTTATTCAGCTCACAAGTTTGAACAACAGATTAAAGAAAAGAGTGACGAATTGCAGTTGATATTGACAGATGATGACCTCAAAAGTATTGTTGAACAAGGCGACAGACGTTACGCATCAAAATTTAAAAGCTGTACATGTAAGAAAAATGCTAAGTTTGACAAGTTGAAATCAAAACGCACTAGGAATGAAACGCTCCGTGGAGGTAATCAAACGTCAACGTCAAATGCCGTTGCACCTGTAGTGAATATAAGCTCGAAAGATCTGTCGGACTCACAAACCTTGCTTCTTAAAAAAGGGCTTAATTATGTTGTTACTCCACGGAATATCCCTTTTGAACAGATTATAGTCGGTGTGGAAGATTGTTTGGTCCAAAATCATATGCGTAAGGAGGATTTGGAGGCCGTACGCCAGGATGTGTCTTCAATTTTAAGACGAGCGAAGTCTCCTAAAGTTAACTTACCCAGAACTGAATTCAACGCTTTGAAAAGCTTGCGTGAAGACCCAGACATCACCATTCTTCGAGCTGACAAGGGAAATGCGACGGTTGTTATGGATACTAGTGATTACAACCAGAAAGTGGAAGTACTTTTGTCAGACACTACAACATACAAGCTTGTTAAGCGAGATCCAACGGCGAAAGTAATAAAAACGACAGCCGAGCTGATAAGTAAGCACTCTGAAAATCTTAATCTGGATGTGAAAAGTTTAGTGCCTTCTTGCCCGGTGCCACCAAAGTTGTACGGGTTACCAAAGATACATAAACCTGGTGCTCCGTTACGCCCTATAGTGAGTCAAATCGATGCTCCTACCTATCGATTAGCTCGGCACTTAGCAGGTGTGCTTTCTTTACTGCGAGGGAAGACGGAAGCATACACAAGGGATTCGTACCATTCTGTCAGTGAGATTAAGGATTTGAGACTAACTGATGATGAAGTTATGGTCAGTTTTGATGTCCAGTCTCTCTTCACATGCCTACCAGTTCAAGAATGTATCGAAATTGTGAAAAGAAGATTGGGTGAACAACAGATGGCAATAGAATATGCTGAGTTATTACAACACTGCCTTACATCTGGCTATATGCTATGGAATGGTGAATTCTACGGGCAAGTTGATGGTGTGGCAATGGGGTCTCCGGTGTCTCCTGTTGTCGCCGATATTTTCATGGAAGACTTCGAGGAGAGAGCGCTTTCATTGGCACCTGTCAAGCCGAGGATCTTTAAAAGATACGTAGATGATACCTTTACTATTTTACCTAGATCTAGTGTTTCAGCTTTCTTAGACCATCTGAACTCCATGCATAGTAAAATTAAATTCACTATGGAGTTGGAAAATCAAAATTCACTTGCATTCTTAGATGTGCTAGTAATTAGAGGTCCTAACAATGACATAGGTCATACTGTATATAGGAAACCTACGCATACAGATAGGTATTTGAATGGCAAATCTCACCACCATCCCTGTCAACTTGCTACAGTGGGTAAATTTTTGTTTCAGAGAGCCAGGGGTATCTGCGACGATCAACATCTGACTGCTGAGTTGCAGAATGTCAAACGTGCGCTTCGAGCCAACGAGCTCCAGATACCACGTTCCAAGCAGAATCCCAGTATGAAGAAACCAACAGTCGAGCGTAAACCTGCCGTATTACCATATGTGAAAGGGGTCACAGACAAGATCGGAAACATCTTGAAGCGTGCTTCTATAAAAACATATTTCAAGCCGTTGAAGAAGGTGTCTCAATACCTTAGACCCGTGAAGAGTAGCACCCCTTTGCAGAGTGCAGGCATTTATAAGCTAGACTGCGAGTGTGGTCTTTCATACATTGGTCAAACGAAATGCAGTGTATCAACCCGGGTGAAGGAGCACATAGCAGATGTCAAGCACCGTCGGTGTAATAGGTCTGCAGTCTGTGAACATGTCATTGACAAACCAAACCACTCAATTAAGTTTGATAAACCTTCTATCCTTGCCAAAGAAAAAAGATATTTTCCCAGGATGCTACGCGAGGCTATTGAGATTAAAAAGCATCCTAATTTCAATAGAGAAGATGGATTGTCACTACCACCTGCTTGGGATCCTGTAATACATCTCATCAAGGAACAAGCGAGACACAGGACTGCAAAACCTTAATTTCCGAACGGTGTAAAATATCTTATCTGTTTAAAGTAGTTTAATAGTCTCTGTTTTTTAAAATATTATAATTAGTAATGAGGTAGCCTGGGAGTTTTTCTCTGCAGCGTTTCTTTTCTCCTCAGTACGCCTCATTGGTGAAATGCTGCTTGGTAAATTATTAGAATAAAATAATTAAGCCCTTCTGGCACATGTGTAACTGTCTTTACAGCTTAGGCCCATCTGGCATGTATGTACACCTTTATTTGTGTTTTTTCAAAAAAAATGGGTAGTTTGCACAAATTGTAACTTTGACAGAGGAAAAACATCTTTTCTCAGTCCTCCCGTGACCATGGAAAGCTGGAAAGCTTCCGAAACGTCGGGAACTAAAATGAGATAATATACGCGATATAATCCGTTAAATTGTTTTATTTCAATTCATCTGAAAGTAATATACGGCTTATGCAAACATTGGGTACTAAACTAAACATGTACCTATTACCGATTTCAATCGAACCTTCACAAAAAATATGGCCTGTCAAAATTATCTTCCGTTATTTTCTCTCCTTCCGGAACTGACAGATGACTTAAAAAACTCCTTCATATGAAGTTATAAAGAAGATATGGTGACTAGGTTTTTTTTAAGTGTGTATGATGATGAAGCAGCGAAAGTGAAGTAAAAATGTATTACGAATTAAAACCCACATGATGTTATTATTGCCTTGTTATAGATAGCTTCATAAATTACAATAAAGAATCAAATATAATTTCTCAATTTCATTCCAAAGCTTAATTAAGTAAAAGGAAGGAGAGGAGTTTTGCTTACTTTCATTGACAAAAGTGTGTTATGATTACTGGTTTCACGCGATGCTTGAATGGCGTCTTGCAATGAAATAGCCTCTTTCACCTTTAACAGATACTTACTTTTCGAACTACTTTCTCTAGGGGCAATATGGTCCAACCTTTGTCAATGAATGTCCGGTCGGATAACGAGTAGCGGATCGTACCATCCTCCTGTAATGTACAAATGTGTTAAAAACCCGAAACTCATCCGCGCATAAGAACATATCATAGCCCACATTTTTGCTTCACAGTAGTCGGGTAGAATGCATCGATGAAGCGTGATGTGGACAATGAGGGCTCGGCCCCATTCCACGGCACAGCGCCGTCGCCGTGAAACGGCGCGGCGCTCGCCATACGATTTATATGTGCCGTGGACATGGGGCCGAGCCCTGAGACATCCTACATATCTACATCCACACGAACATAAAGATCCAAATAAATCTTTTGATTTAGGGCCTCTAAATAATCTTCACGTAGTTTTAGTAAAATATCTTAATGTTGGAACTTAGAATATATACCGTAAATTTATGTTACTTTAGCGCAAACATGGCCACCGACCATAAAAATTGATTAAATTAAATTAATATAAAGTTCAGACGTAAATAGGGTTCCCCAAAAGACATTTGAAATAGACATTTGGACGCTTACCTTTTTAATTTCAATGGGATCAATCGCCGATTTAGTTGATTTAGTCACTTTCGAATCCTGAATCGATTTCAATTTCATCTTTTCATGTTTATCTGACCCCTCAACTGTTACTTTTTCAGTTTTCTCGGATTCCACAATTGCTTCCTTTTTGGATTTTCCCGACGACAAAACTGGTCCTTTGTCAGGTGTTTCTGGTGCTATTCTGGATTTTTCTAATTTCTGAGCCGGTATCTCTCCTATTGTTTCTAAGTCTTCACCTTTGTCTCGACGTGTATTCTTGCATATTTTGTCTCCAATAATAATGTCACTTATTTTAGGTGCTTTGTGAAGAGCATGCTTGTGGTCAAGCATCACGTTATCCTCAGAGTCCGAAACAGGAAGTAGAAGTTTCGGCGGTGAAGATTTCGCCTTGGCTTCCTTCTCCAGTTCTAGCGCAGCTTCTCTGGCCCTTTTCTCAGATGCTTCTAATAACTTCTTTTCTTGTTCTTGTTGTTTTCTTTTATTTTCTGCTTCTAGTTTTTCTTTATCTCTTTTTAATTTTTCTTGTGCGATTAGTGCTTTCAATTGCGCCGCTGAAGTTGATTCTCGCGGTGGTTTTTGATCTTTTGCTTCTGGTTTTTCTTCTTTAGCTGCTAGCGATTTTTCCTGTGCTATTGGTTTTTCTTCTTTTGCTTTAGATTTTTTATCTTTAGCTTTTGGTGATTCTTCCTCTGGTTTTGGTTTTTCATCTGTTACTTTTGATTGTTTGCTTTTTGATTTTAGCATTCCTTCCTTTGCTACTGATTTTTCATCTTTTGATTTAGATGTTTCGTCTGTTTGATCCGATCTTAGCAATTCTTCATTTTTGAATGGTTTTTGATCTTCTGCTTTTGATCCTTTGCCTTTAGTCCGTAGCGCTTCTTCTTGTGCTATTGCTTTAGATCCTTTGTCTTTTGTTTTTAGCGCTTCTTCCTGTGCTATTGCTTTAGATCCTCTGTCTTTTGTTTTTAGCGCTTCTTCCTGTTCTATTGCTTTAGATCCTTTGTCTTTTGTTTTTAGCGCTTCTTCTTGTGTTATTGATTTGTTATCTCTTGCTTTTGACCCTTTGTCTTTTGTCCTTAGCGCTTCTTCCTTTGCTATTGTTTTTGATTCTTTGTCTTTTGTTTTTACCACTTCTTCTTGTGTTATTGATTTGTCATTTCTTGCTTTTGATCCTTTGTGTTTTGTTTTTAGCGCTTCTTCTTGTTTTATTGATTTTTCATCTCTTGCTTTTGACTCTTTATCTTTTGTCCCTAGCGCTTCTTCCTGTGCTATTGTTTTTGATTTTTTGTCTTTTGACTTAAGCGCTTCTTCTTGTGTTATTGATTTGTCATCTCTTGCTTTTGATCCTTTGTCTTTTGCCCGCAGCATTTCTTCCTGTGCTATTAATTTTTCATCTCTTCCTGTTAACTTTTTGTCTGTTGTCTTTAGCGATTCCTCGTGCTCTATTAGTATTTCATTTCTCGCTTTGGATTTCTTGTCTTCTGTACGTGGCGAGTCTTCCCTCACTAATGTTTTTTTGTCTTTTGCTCTTACCATTTCATCCTTTAGTTTTTCGCCTTTGGTTTTTCCTTCTTTTGCTTCTACTATTATGCGAGTTTGCGATGTTGGGGTTCTGGGGGTTGTGAATCTTTCTGTAAGTTCCTCGGGCTCTTTTATCTGGTCTTCATCTATGCTCGACGCTCGTACCATTTGCGCTCTCAGGGCAGCTCCTTCCAGTACGATTTTTTTTTTTTCATTTGCCAGTAGGACCAGTTTCTGTATTTTCGCCAGTTGCCTCCAGCAATGGTCACAGACGCCCGGTATGTCTTGATGTTTGATCAGTGGGCGATCAGTGAGCAATTTTTCGGCCTTTTCAATCCACCTTATACACCGAGGGCAGTTAATTTTGCTTTTTACTGTAATATAATGAACTTATTTAATTTTTTCCACATTTTTTCTTTGCTATTAATGAAGTGAGATAATAGTGAGTGGGATCTTTTATACACATTAAATATTTAAGATACACGAGTAACCCATTTTTGCTGCTGTATGTCAGCACCGGTGGGTCTATAGGCTCGTCAGCTTGTGATTACTATAGGTAAAAGTTGTTGGTTTTCAAAGATGACACTGAGGAGGAGATCATACGTGTAATCTTAGGGATTATTAGAACCACTAATATTTATAAACGAAATGGCAATGATGGTTCCTGATGCCCGTCAATATATGGCAACTGAAGAAGAACTTTTGGGATTTATCTTATTAATTATTTTAATTTTTAAAATTATGATTTTATCAATAATATTATACTTAAGTTAAATGATCTGATTAGGTTTTTCTGGGTTCTCCCTAATCCTTGCAACAAAAGTTGGATCATATTGTATGTCTCCCAGCAAACACTTCTCTCAATGTAACTGACAGTTCGAATGTGCTTGTACCTAGGCCTACTTGAATAAAGCATATTTTGATTTCATTTGAACAAGATATTTAAAAAATAATAATTCTAATATCAATTCTGGTAAACAAACCTGAGTAAATGCTATGCTGTATAAAATTGAAGCGAAATTGACATACGCTGTATTACTTCAGAGCCTACTAGATTTAATGAGAGATACAATTATAATCATTACCAAATGGCATAGTGAATCCATCCGGCTCCAATACGCCGTCATTGTTGATCCTGAGGATATATACTCCATCCATGGTTTGTTCAGGCTGCACAGAAAAAATATGAACAACAGCCCAGATGGCGATAGAGTTGAGGTAATAAAGATGTATCGTAGCGTAAACTGTTATAGAACTGGACTATGGATTTTGTAAAAGACTCGGTGTGTCAGCCAAGTTCGTAGATTACACAAACCATTTCAGGGCACTGTCCACTTTCCCCTGGATCTATAGTTTCGAGTGGAAATCTTTTATAACTGCGACAATCCCAAGATTTTCAAGATACAATCCCGGGCTTCCAAACTTGGAAGAAATATAGAACATTCACTTAATTGCACATTAAGAGCCGCACCTGTAACATGGCTCCACTTGTAAATGCGGCTATGTCCGCTGTTCACGTGCTCTGAAATATTCAGGAAAACGATCTACGAAAACCTCTATTTAACACGCACATCGTTTTTGTTTTAAAAATAGTTAAGAATATCCACCATGATGATAAAAAAACTTAGGATTTAGTATGTCATTAGAATGCTTCACTTGTCATTGTGTCAATCTGTGTCTAAAACCACGGTGGGGGACAGTTATATATAACGACCATAGTAACTAACTAAAAATATAGTGGTGCCATCTTTTTATTTAACTCTGAAACAATTGTTTTTGGTATGGCATACTGAAGAGCAAAGAAATTCAACGTTTATATGTGTGTATATCGATAGTTCTGGTTAAGAAACGCAGATGGCGTGTCAAAAATGGATGCAAGAAAATTACACGAGAGGGCTCTCTTTACCAGTTATATTATTCTGCTCTTTGCTATATACCTAAGACTAAACTTGACATTTGCGGAATTTGGGAGGGAAGAATAATCTTGTACTTTACATAAAATATTGACTTTAATGTTAAAATTTAAAATCGTACCTCGACTTTAAACTTAAACGCTACACAAATTATCCCCTTTAAAAACTGCTGATAAATCATTAAATACAAACATAACCGGCTTACACTTTGGCGCAAGTCGAGATGAAGGCGAGATAAATTGCCGTCTTTAAATACGAGAAGGACTGCAACTGCACACTTCTAAAATAATGCCAATGTGAGGTCTGGCAATACGAGGCTATGATGGCATTTACTGTCAAAGCATGTATAGTTGTAGACTATGTATAAGTGCTTTTATCTCAACATTAAATCTTTATTTTAATAATTCTGCGTTTGGTTATTTCCACTGTCTTATCAATCTTATTTCGGCGTCCGTGCCTTCTAAGGAATGTGTAAAAAAAAAAATACGATTTTAGGTACTTGTGGTTACTCGATGGCACCGACTCCAAATAATATTAATTTAATTGTATATAGTGTATAGATTGATTAGAAAAACGTTTACTTATTTGTAAGTAAACTAAAGAAAGTAAATTATGCAGTTTTTTTTTTCTTTTTAGTGTTTTTTTGGAGTCAGTTTATTTTTTTGTCAAACAGTTAATATACTTCACACTTTTTAGTTAATCGTTACTCGAAAGTATATCTCGTGACAATTCAAACAAGCCCAAACACGGCTGGGATACATTATATTATTAAGGAGCTAGGTCGGTGCCTCTGCCTACCTTCCGGCTCCATCATCAAAACAATGCTATAATCTATCATTCTCATCAGGACCATTTTAATTTGCGACTTTGAAATAGCTTAGTTATTTCAAAGTCAAAGTTTCAGTGACCTTCTGTGGTCTTCTTTATCAGTTCCACTTCATCAATTAGAACTTTCGGGATGCAAATGCTTAGTTTATTTCTTAAAATGCCAAAATCGCGATAAGTATGCCTACAATATTTGAGGAGCTCCTTCAATTCGTCATGAATCCCATCATCAGATCGCCACTAAAATTATATGGAGTTCAGAGGTAACAAACATTAAAAATAATACAACCGCTTTGAGAACCACTTCCTTTTTGGGAGTCGGCTAAAAAGAAGTGACATCGCAACATAAAAACATTTTCATGTAAAATGTTGCCAAGGCGAGACCATGGCTCGCACTGTCAAAAACTTAGCAGATGTCATGTAGAGACTAGCTCCTAACTCGACAAGCCCTAACTACAGGCGTAAATGTTTCCCTATTCTCTATATCCTGTTTGAGCCTTCTGCTCCAGGATATCTCAAAAGCCCGTCCAGGCTGTGAACGACGTTCCTCCCGAAGTCTTAAACTTTCAATTCCTTCGCACCATACCGGTTTCATGTCAAATTCTTTCGCCGCTCAGGCAAGCCGTCTCTGGAATTCGCTCCCTCTTTCTATCAGATAAGCCCCAAGCAAGGTAGTTTTCAAGCGAATGCAACATAGGCATCTGCTGGAACAAGAACTCGAGTAGCGTGCATCTTCCATGCAGTAGCTGTTATATATTTTGTATTTATTATTATATTTTATATCGTATATGTATAAGTAATTATGTATGCATTATTTGCTTGTGTGTCGTAGCGCTTTCAGTACTGATTGTGTACAAAAGGGTCCCAAAAATCAAACTCACTGGACGTATGCACTCAAGCGCTTGGCACTGCGACATCTAACGGCGCATTTGTGAAACTATATAATTGTTGTTAATGTTGCGATTTTAATTCGGATCCAGGTTTAACAGTTAATATATAAATACAATATTTTTTAGGATAATATATTAAACATTATTTTGGTCGTGAACTAAAGTAACAACATCAGAAACTACTACTAATAGCGCCATCTGTTATCGAGTAACTGAACTATAAGTTACTTACTTCTTACTATGGACTGTTGGTTCATGTTTATGATTTAATTAATATAAATATACGTTTAAATATTATCAAAATAACATTTTACAGTTGTTACATGTTAACAACCGAACAGATTGTTTTTACCAACTGTTCACCATTTGTACTTACTTTTGTTTTGTACAATAAAGTTTAAATAAATAAATAAGGTGACAAATTTATTCACCACTGTTCATTACTTTTCTTTTATACAGTAATACTTCTTGTATAGTAACGAAACGGCCAAGCCACATGCTTATCTTGAGTCAGGTAAGGTGAAGGTAGAGTTTGTGGAGTTAGGGCGTGTAGAAAAATAGAAGCTTGGCTTTACAAGAGATCAGAACTTTTTAAGTTTTTGACAGTGCGAGCCATGGCAACATTTTACATGATTATGACCTTTCGGACCGTTCCGTCCGTTTCCCAAAACATCCGTTCCCGTCACAGCCTTTTCCTGAATAATCTGTTTCCCGATATTTTATCCAAATGATGCGATAGGCTTATTATGCTGATGCCGACTCCGATACCCCTAGCGAGGTCCATCTTGCTGCGAACGGTCACAAATATTGCGTAAGTCTTTGAATGGCAATAAAGATGAATCAGGAATTCCTTACAGATGCCGTAAGAAACGGGTCTTTTGGGCATACGGGTAAAATGAGAAACTGATCTTTTGGTATACGGACGCTATGAGAAACGGGTCTTTTGGCAACCAGTCGATTTAGGAAACTTTAAGTTTGGAACGGGTGTTTTGCGAAAGGGTCTTTTGGGCATACGGGTAAAATGAGAAACGGATCTTTTAGCACACGGATGCTACGAGAAACGGGTCTTTTGGGCATACGGGTAATATGAGAAACGGATCTTTTTGCATAGGGATGCTACGAAAAACGGGTCTTTTGGTATACGGAAGCTATGAGAAACGGGTCTTTTGGCATACGGTCGATTTAGGAAACTGTTATTTTGGAACGAGTGTTTTGGGAAAAGGATGGAACGGACCGAAACTGATTATGGTTACCCGATCGAAACGTGCCAAAAAACGGGCTGTTAATCTGTGCCAATGTCAAATCGGAACAATTTTATTGGCAGTTTTGATCAGGTGTGTGTATCCAGTATCGATCACTATAACTCTGTAGTGCAACAAACTTTTAGTTTGAAACTTGACAGATGAATCCTATAACGTAAGGGAGCGTACATAAATTACTTGAGATATTTTTTATTTATTTATCTAGAATGTATTGGCAAAAAAGTAAACACAATCTTTATTTTTTTATAGTATATTTTGTACTACCATAAACCGAATTAATAAAAGTTAAATAATTAACTAGAAATAACAAATAAAAATAGACTACAAAGTACAAACTAAAGAATTACGAGTAAAACCATTTAGAAAAGCGGATTGCAATACAAATCGTAAGCTTTGAGTTATTCGGGGTTGCGTGACAGTTACGAATGTTACGATTACGAAATACAAGCTAAACAATTACGCGTAAAATCATTTAGGATCGCGGTTTACAATACAAATCGCAAGAGCAGGGTTTGAGCAGCTTTGGAGTGTCGTGCGTCGCGCTTGCGCTGCAGGTGAAGAAAGGGGTGCGAGGGGGACGGGAGATGGCCGCGCGTAACGCGTCCACGCTGTCGATATCGCTCAGTCGGCCCTAGACAAAAAGCGTTTTCAATTACATTAAATAAATTTCAGACATTCGGTGGCTCATCACAGCTACAAAAAACGCTCTTGGTGCTATGCACACGAGTAAATGTAAAAAGAATATGTCACACATAATCAGAGGTTGGAGGAGGAGTGCCTATTTACCTAATCTCCGCGGGAGGACTTAATTAAGAGTATTTATAGTTAAAACCACCAAAAATACTTTATTATTTTTATTGAATGAGAGATTTGCCGGATGAGTTATAATACTTAACTCACCCTCGGGGTCAGTCCTAAGAGATATCCGGCGGACACACAGTATGTACACTTTTGGGTTATCAACATATTTGAATTTCCTGCATTAGACAATTGTTACCTACTTATTTATAAATAACTAGCTTCTGCCCGTGACTTCGTCTGCCTTAAATTCGTTTATCGCGGATAAGGGTATATTTCCGGGATAAAAAGTAGCCTATGTCCTTCCCCGGGACTCAAACTATCTCCATACCAAATTTCATCCAAATCGGTTCAGCGGTTTAAGCGTGAAGAGGTAACAGACAGACAGACAGACACACTTTTGCATTTATAATATTAGTATGGATTAGTATGGATTTGACCCTTAGATTGATCTCGTAATAATTAACTAATCCAGAAACTCATGCATTCAATAAAAATGTAACATTATTTTGGTGGTTATAACCAGGGATTGGAACCGATATTTCTTTTATCTTCTCAAATACACGCTATATCTGGAATGTCTTAAAACTGTATTTAGGTGAAGAGAAATTAATCACAAACAACCTGATTCAAGTTCTAGAATTTTCATAAAATATACGAAAATAACGTTATTGAACGAAAAAAATAACGGTTCCGATCCCTGTTTATACTCACTCATACTCATTTATTTATACTACTAGCTTCTGCCCGCGACTTCGTCCGCCCTAAATTCGGTTATCGCGAATGAGGGTATTTCTCCGGGATAAAAAGTAGCCTATGTCCTTCCCAGGGACTCAAACTATCTCCATACCAAATTTCATACAAATAGGTTCAGCGGTTTAAGCGTGAAGAGGTAACTGACAGACAGACAGACAGACAGACACACTTTCGCATTTATAATATTAAGTATGGAAGTATGGATTATGAAATATTACATGTCATTATTTTGCAGTACGAATAGCATTTAAGACTATTCCATACTTAAAATTCATGTTGGAAATTACACATGTCAAAATTATTATATTATATAGGTTAGGAAAATATACACATATTATAGGACTTAATTTAAAGTAGTAATAATGATTGGGTAAAATACATTATGTCACTAGTTATTTCCTATTATAAAAATCGCTGATATCGTAAAAGGCTTGACTGATAAGCCATTTTTTCAATTTGTTATGGAATGAGTTCTTGCACTGCAACATTTTGAATTCGTCGGACAACGCGTTGTATACTTTGGGACCTACAACATGCATGGTTTTAAAGGACTTGGTCAGCCGGTGGCTGGTTGGGAGTAGGCGCTCCTTGTTTCCGAGACGAGTGCGAGTGAGTTTGCTGGTGTGGAATGTGTTTATTACTGTGTACAAAAGTTGCTATATTGAATACTAGCTTCTGCCCGCGACTTCGTCCGCTTTAAATTCTTTTATCGCGAATAAGGGTATTTTTCCGGGACAAAAAGTAGCCTATGTCCTTCCCCGGGACTCAAACTATCTCCATACCAAATTCCGTCCAAATCGGTTCAGCGGTTTAAGCGTGAACAGGTAACAGACAGACAGACAGTCAGACAGACAGACACACTTTTGCATTTATAATATTAGTATGGATTATAATTTATAATATTAGTATGGATGTATTGTGACAAGCTCTGATAACCTCTCTTAATTAAGTCCTCGCGCGAAGTTAAGGTAAATAGGCACTAACCGATTCCGAAATCTGCGCATAAGACACGAGCTTTTTTGATGCCAGGTTGGACTTCCCTATCAGCTGACATCGGAATTCAACGTCACTCAAAATTTAAGATAGTGAGAGCAGTGTTTGGAACTGTAGGGCCACAGTAAATACACAGTCCCTAATACTTATGTTAATTAATATGTTGGCTGATGGCTAGGTGCATCTTGCACAGGTGCATTACTAACATCATCAGACGTAGAGTAAGGCTACCATAGGCAGTTTTATCAAGTAAAACAAAACAACGCCATTGGGTTGTGGGTATATTAATCAAAAGGACTAGACAAGCGGCACAATAAGCATCACCGATGTGTCCGTGTCTACTACATCATGAGCACCTACCTCCGGGCGGCCCGCCAGGCGCGCGCGCGCGGCGCGCTCGTCCGCGGCCCGCGCACGCGCCCGCGCCACTGACTCCTGCAGCTCGGCGATGCTGGCCGTGTACGCCGGCAACTTCTCCATTCTGTTCGACACCAAGCCGATTTCCGAAGTGTCCGTGTCCACTATTTCCTTAAATATTTATTA
Source organism: Hedya salicella (assembly GCA_905404275.2). NCBI lineage: Eukaryota > Metazoa > Arthropoda > Insecta > Lepidoptera > Tortricidae > Hedya > Hedya salicella. The sequence goes on along the minus strand of FR990107.1, from coordinate 22,047,699 downwards.
TATTTTTTTATTTTAAACAGTAGTGCGTTCGAAGCCGATAAGCTGAAATCAGGCTGTGATGGTATAATAGTCACGCCACCCGACTACGAATAGGAAACTTGGCACTAAACTTTCCATCCTCGGTCGAAGGTCCAGAGGTAGACCCAGAACATGGTACAAAGATGTAGGTAGAGCTACAGGATATAAACTAGTAGTGACGAAGTGGAATATGCAGAGATATTTCTGATATATTTAAAAGGAACTACGCAAATCTTCGCAGCGTAGAGTTGTCTATAGTAGTAAGTCACTGTTACTCGTGTACATGTTGTTAGCACATAACGAATCAAATAATAATTATATTATAAGAGGTTCCTCTCTGTGCAGCCCCAACCACCGATAGCCTGCCCCGCTGCCGGCAGCACCATTGGTTCCTTTTTATATATTGTGTTCATTTTTTGTATTGTAAAAAACCTAGCCTTAGACTGAAAATTTATAAGTGAAGAATAACAATGTTACTCAAACCATAATAATATTTGTACTACGAGTATAACTAACTAAAAAATGCCACCAGAGCCATACCTTATGATCTAACAGCATACCGATATTGATTTTCAGGTTAGTCGAGCCGTCCCTATACGACAAATAAACCGACGCCTGATCCAACACTCTGAGCGAGAAATTCTCGTTTATCTTTAAAGCCTTCATTTTTATCTGAAAAGGCTTGAAATTTTGTGATGATTTTTTCGTTTTCTCCTTCACGAAGTTGTCTAGTTCGATCGTAAGCATCGCCTCGTCCTCTGGCTTGGGATCTTCCGCGGGCCCCAGTAACGCGATGTTAGTGTCCTTGTGGCCGAGCTGCGTGTCCACCATGACCTGTTGCAACACGGGCGGGTCGTTCAGGGTGTGCCACTTCCAGCGGGAGACGGGGCCGATTTCTCGGTCGAGGACGATGCCCTCGGTCTGATTGTACTTCAACCTGGAAATATTGACAGCCATATAGTAATAAAAACTCGCGAAAGCTTGTGTGATAGGATCCCAGCTGATAAATGCAGGCATGATAAAAGATGACTGATGTTGCTATGGGTAAATCGCCAAAAAGATTCTCGCTACGCTTATAATCGTCATCATTTTAGCTGAAAACCGTCCAACACTAGAAAATTGGCTTCATCAAAAGTGCTATTCGCGACCCTCACAAAATTGCGGATCCATCTGTGTTCATGGTTACCACTCGAGAACCTCTCTGCCTCAGCGGCAGTTGGTTTTACGAACGACCTTAATGGCATAGCCTATCCTAGGTCCATTTCTATTTTTGATTTATATAAATGACGTATCATCTTATAGTACTGAGATAATCTTTGTAATATAAGTAGTACTAACTGCTGACGATACATATTAGTTTTCAAAGTTGACCGATAAGCGACAGACTATGCTGATATTACTAAATGGTACACTAAGTCAAAGAACTTAACTGGTTTACGAGTACTATTACTATTAATAATCTGCTATTTAATTATAAGAAAACTAATTTTGTTAGATTTGCTTTGCCTAATGTTAGAGCTGTATATTATACTATAACATGTAATGGTGCATATTTAGGATTGGTGGATAGAGCATTATTCTTAGGTATAACATTGGTCAATAACTTGCAGTTGAGTCCCCATTTCACAGTTCTTGCAGGTTAATTGAGTTCAGCTGCTTACACTATTAGAAAAATTCGATAAATGACCAATATTGATACAGCTCGCTTAGTTTATCATAGTTATTTCCATAGTATCATGTCATACGGTATTCTAGTTTGGGGCTAAATACCTGATACACAAACTGTATTTTTGCAACCAAAAAAGAGCCATCGTTTTATATATAACCTGAATTTCCGTGACTCCTTAAGATAACTTTTTAAAAACATCAACATTTCAAGAGTAGCATCACAAGTACATTTATAAGAATATTATTTACGTTATTTAAATTCTTGACTCATTTACTAAGAATTCTGATGAAAATAAGTTTTCCATTAGAAAATTCCGTGTTCGTAAAGTATCCAAATCATTCGTATTCATTTTTATAATAAAATTACCAGAGATAACGTGAAAAGTTACCAAAGAAAATAAATTGACCCTTTCCAGCTCTCAAAAACTACTTGAAAAAGCCTCTAATGTCAAAAGCATAAAGCACATATGTATATAAGCATATGGTAGAGGACTGTTTAATAGGCTAAAAGCCTAAAATGCAGGGCCCGACCCAGAAACCAACCAAACCCACGTTTGACGCTCCCGGTATCCGAATCAAGTGTTATGATTTTGTATGAGCTATGACAGTTGATTCGGATGCCAATTGTCAAAATTTTGTTTGGCAATAACCCCCAAGGTCCTTATAAAGGCCAAGCCACACCGGATGCGTGCGTGTGCGTGGCGTGCGCGTTGTAAAGTATGAATACCCACAAGTGATGGAGATGACACACCGCTGTGCATGTGCAGGCCACGCAAGCGGTGTGCTACTATGACATTTCAATCGATACAACGCGCACGCCACGCATACGTACACGTGCACGTGCTGCGCACGCATCCGGTGTGTTTCGGCCTTAAGAAGGCATATGAAACATACGTAAGTCGCTTTAAAACTTCATATTTTGTTTTTTATCTTCTACTATAATTTTACTTACAATAAAATTGATATGTTTTCTTGTAGAACTACGGATAGAGCGTATACGTAAAAAGATATACAGTTAAGAAGATATAGGCTGAAGACAGTAAACACTAAGATTGTAATAGTTAAGAATTATTTAGAAAAAATGTCTGACTGTTGAATTTCTTTCGGCTTTCGTCTCAACAGTGGGATCCTCTAGTGAAGTGCCGCTACTCTGAATTGCAAAAGTGTTTCTCAGAGGAATACATTTTTTTCCGATACTATAATATACGTTATGGAAACGCAGAATCTATGAATAGTTTATTTTTACATAGTATTGTTTTTTAGATATATATTTTTAAAACTCGTGACATTTGTCCAGTCCCTCGTCAGAATACATTTTACTTTAGTCTACATACATAAGTAAGAAAAAAAAACATAACGTTGACAGCTAGTTTAATTTTTGTTACTAATCTGTGTAAACCAAGAACGAACTTTCCAAATTTCACGTCGGGTGTTTAAAAAATAATAATCAAAAAACAATTCGGTATAAAAATAAGATAATCGTAGAGAGTTCACATAACGTATATTATCGGAAAAAAATAATACCTCTGGGCAACTTAATGGGCTGGGCCGCGGAGCGTTTCAACCGCTGCACTTTTATGTAACGAATTTTTTACATCATACGTGACCAAATTCGGTATTTTTTTTTAATAGAAATGGATAATGATGCCTTGCCTACCTTATGCCTAAAACTCCGATGCGTTTATCAATTTTATTCACCAGTAATTTGTTTCATGAAAGTATCGGCGGTCGAAACGCTCCGCGGCCCGACCCTATTAATGGTACAGAGGTATATAAGTAGCTACCGCGGTTTGCCCGCGTGGTCGAACACGATGCCGTTGCCCGAGTGGTCGAAGGTGGCGAGCACGGTGCGCGGGCGCGGCCGGCCGTGCTCGTCCGGCGCGCCGGAGCTGTACACCACGAACCGGCGACCGGCATTCGTCTCTGAAACCCGTAAATAAATAAAAGAACTTAAAATAACGTTGAGACGTTCGTAAAATAATGGCACAAAGCCTGAGCACGTAGTGGGACATTAAGCCCACCACAGAGCTGAAAGCCGTGTATTTTATGGACGCCCTCTAATTAGTGCTGCTGACACTGGTATGGTAGTCTAAATTGCCGAAGGGTTTAATAAAAAAATTAAATATTAAAAAAAGCTATCTCATTTTAATACCTAAGTTTAGGGATGTTATCTGGGAGTTAAATCAGAAGATTGAAAGTACTAGTTACTAATGTATTGTCATAAACACGGCCGGGAGACGACTAGCGAGCGGGAAGCGTGGTTCGACACATGAGGCGAAAATGCTGACAACACGTTCCTAGTCCCTACAGTCGTCCTCCCTAAAAACAAAAATTTTACAAAAAATTTTTTAGGAATATATAGAATTCTTAACTAATCGAATTGTGTTTTATTTTGAAGTTTTCCTGCTACTTTACCTTAATATTTCAAAAGGTTTAATCAAAATTTTCAAAATTGCCTCTTTATTAAAAACGATATTAGTTATACTACTTCACTACTGATAAAGTCGCAGTCATAACATCATTACAATAACACTCTGTATTAATGTCGAAATTTGCTTACTCTACTAAAGCAATATAGAGTTACATTGTTACTCGAACGCATTCGTCACTTGATATCAAAAAAAAAAAAAAAATACACAATGCAAGTAGCGTTCTAAAAATATAATTAGATTTCACACTTATGAAATAAGTTTTAAATCTAGGATAACTAATGTTTTGAATTATTTGCACCGTCACCACTTCACTATTATAAACTGTGTGTTACACTGTCAAAATTATCTTTTGCGGTTATCCCGATGGATCCTGAGTCCTCGAAGACTGCCGCTGCTGGTCACGAGCTAGGGTTCTCACTCGCTTGATGAACCAAACGTCCAATCTCTTTCTGCACCTTGTATACAAGTAGTATATGATGAACATCGCCAGGATTGAACTAACAACCAATAACGCGATACTAAAGGTATTTAACTGCGTAGTAATTTCGGACACGTTCACGGATGCGTTAGCCGTAACGGTGTTAGACCTGTCAGTATTCTCAGAGTCTTTCTTACTACCCCAGTTACCCATAATGAAATCTTAACGAACAACTGTTGCGTTATATTGCAAATGATTCAATAACATTGTTTAAAATTAATAACTATTTATATTACATATTTCAACACATAAAAAATGCAAAATAATCTTACTTGCTAACGTATTGACCTAAAATATATCGTTACTCATCACAAAATCGTACCGAAGGCTTAACCGTACGTCCGCTTCGCGTGACGTAAGGTGCCGGTTTTATTAGCATAGGCGGAGCGTTTCCGCTAGGCGCCTGTGAAACAATCGGAGTATTAATATTTTGTGGTAAATTAACGTCGTCACTAAGTAAATAAGCTGGCTTTAATCTATCAATAGACATATTAACTTGTCTGTCTTCTAGCTGTATTTTAAAAACTTTATCGTTCCTCTCTAAGACTTTATATGGTCCCTCATATGGTGTTTGTAAAGCTGTTTTTACATTTCTTTGCACAAATACATAGTCACAATCCTTAAGACTAGTGCTTACAAAGAACTTGTTATTCTTATGATGACAATATGGCCTAGGCTTTAGGTTCCGTATTGTATCATTGATTTTGCTTAACAAAATATTTGACTCAGTTACGAGTATTTCACTATCTGTATTACAATAAAATTCTCCAGGCAGTCTAATAGCACAACCATAAACCAATTGAGCTGCACTTACTCCTGTGTCTGATCTTGGTACTGAACGAAGCCCTAACAATACTGTCGTCAATTCGTCAACCCATGACTTGTTATCCTGTAATCGTGCCTTTAACGCTGCCTTTAAAGAACGGTGCCAGCGTTCTACAACACCATTGCTCTGTGGGTGGTATGGCGTAGTTCTAAGCTTTTCAGTACCTGTATATTTCATCAACTGTTGGAATAAGTTGCTTTCAAATTGCCTACCTTGGTCACTGGTCAATACCGCTGGACAACCAAATCGTACAATCCAACCGTCATAAATTGTCCTAGCCACGGCCTCTGCTGTGATATCGTGCAGTGGAAAGGCTTCTGGCCAACCCGTCGTACGGTCTATGATTGTGAGACAATATCGATAGCCCTCCTGTGACGTCGGAAGGGGACCTACCAAATCAGTATGGACGTGAGTAAACCTGGGTACCTCTGGAAACCTAACGCTACTCGATTTGGTGTGCCGCGCGATTTTAGCCTTCTGGCAATGAACAAAGGTTTTGGCCCAAAGGCCTACGTCTTTGTTCATATCTGTCCAGAAAAATCTTTCTGTAATCATTTTACGCGATGTTTTTATCCCTGGATGGCTCAAGTTATGTATCGACAGAAAAACATTACGACGAAACTTGCGTGGGATATAAGGTCTCAACTTACCTGTTGATACTTCACAGTAAACATCATTGTCGCAGTACGGAAAGTTAACCTTTAAGAATTTTAGTGTTTCGTGAGACTTCTGTAATAGGCTTTTTAATTCATCATCATTTTCCTGTTCGGCAGCTACTTCCGAATAATTAATTAACGTATGACGATTGATAACTTCTACTCTCGATAAAGCGTCCGCAACTACATTATCTTTACCTTGAATGTGTCGAATATCAGTTGTGAACTCACTAATAAAAAGTAATTGCCTAGTCCGTCTAGGAATCTCCTTATTATTATTACCAGTTAACTTGCTAAAGGCATATGTCAAAGGAAGATGATCCGTATATATTATCAATTGCCTGCCTTCATGTAAATACCTAAATTGTTGTACTGCCAAGTAAATAGATAATAATTCTCGATCATATGTACTGTATCTCTTCTGTGTGTCTGTTAGCTTCTTGGAAAAATATGCTAACGGTTTCCAATTACCGTCTACGAACTGTTGTATTACAGCTCCGCAACAAGTATCGCTTGCGTCTGCGCAAATACAAATAGGTACGCTGGGAAGCGGGTATGACAATGTAACCGCGTTTTGTAAGCTAAGCTTACATTGCCGGAACGCTTCGTCAGCTTCCTGTGTCCAAGCGACTGGTGTTTTGTCGTTACGCTTTTTCGTATGAACATAAGAGAATAATAATTCCTGGTATTTTAGAGCTTCGGGCAAATGTGGTCTATAAAAATTTACCATTCCTAAAAATGTACGTAACTGACTAACAGTTCGTGGCTTAGGATCTATGACGGCTTGTACCTTATCCTCCAGTGGCCTATATCCATTTGTCGATATTTCATATCCTAGAAAATGTAGTTTTTCTTGTTTAAAAGTACATTTTTCTATATTTAAAGTTATGCCGAATTCACTCAATCGCTTGAAAATCTGTTCGAGATGACCGTCATGCTCTTCCTTTGTGTGAGAAGCGACAAGTATGTCATCCAAATAACAGTAGACAAAATCCAAACCAGATAATACTGTATTATTCATAAATCTCTGATAACTAGCACATGCATTCCGTAATCCAAAAACTAACCTTGGGAATTCGAACATTCCAAACGGTGTCGTAATTGCTGTTTTTTCTACGTCATCAGGGTGAATCATAACATTATGGTATGCTCTGCGTATGTCTAAACATGAAAATATAGACTTACCCGCCAGTAGATACTTGAAGTCCTGTATCCTCGAGATAGGATACCGATCTGGTGTTGTGACTGCATTCAAGGCCCTATAATCTCCACAAGGACGTATGTGTCCGTCCTTTTTAGGCACTATATGCAAAGGGCTAGACCACGGACTCTTTGAAGGTCGGCAAATACCCATCTCTAACATTAAATCAAATTCCTTTCTTGCCTTTTCATACCTTCCTGGTGGTAGAGGTCTAGCTCTTTGATATATAGGGGGTCCTGTCGTCTCTATACGATGATAAGTAGAGTGTTTCGGATCCTCAATGAACGATAACGGTTTCAATAGGTCTGAATATTTACTAAGAAGGTTGTATACAGGATGATCAGAACTCAGTGAAGTAATTGATGAGTCAGTATGGTTTATGATCGTACCAATTACATTTACACTAGTAGTCTCGTCAACTAACCTTTTGCCATGTAAATCTACAAGTAACCTAAAATGTTGTAAAAAATCAGCTCCTATAATAGGCTGTTTTACATCACAGACTATAAAAGTCCATTTAAATGTTCGTCTCAAATTCAAATTAAGTGTCAAATTAACATAACCATAGGTTTTAATTTCAGTGTTATTTGCTGCATACAGCTTAAAGTCTTTAATTGGGTGCAAATTATCTTTCTTATACTTAAACTTACTAGGTATCACACTTACATTGGCACCGGTATCAATCAGAAATTTAAAACCCGAATTTAAGTCTGTTACGTTAAGGCGATAACTATTTACCGTGGTGCAGTGTCCCGCCAACGACGACCGCACTGTATTTAGTTTTCCGAAGGCTTATTGCCTTTCCAGTTACACGGTTTCACACACTTATTAGCCTTTGTTTTGTACCGAAAATGGTAGAAGCACAACCATTCAGGATCTTCTGGTGTTCTCTTTACGCTGCGGCTGTCACGCGAACGACTCTTCGAACGTCCTTTTCCTGTGGACCTGCCGCGGCTCTTATTTCTTCCTCTGGTGTTGGCTAGCTCATCTATTCTCTGATTAATCTTCGCCAACTCAGCTGCGATATTATCTCGTGGCGGACTTCGTCGCGAGGTTCCTTGCCGAATTTCGGCGACTTCACTCGGTTTAAAAGTTTCTAAAACTTTGTCCGCTATATTAGCCATACTATCCAAATTCTTGGAACCCGCTACTGCTAACACAGCTCTCACCGATTGCGGTAAATGATCCTGCCACAATATTAATACGGCATCATCGGTCAACTTATTACGCGCAAGGTCACGCATCCGGCGCAAAAGTTGTGAAGGCCGCTGATCGCCTAACTCCATTTCGGACATGAGTTTCCGTAGCCGCTTACTTTCTGTTTCTTCATACAACGTAAGTAATCTTGTTTTCAGCGTGTCATATTTATTTTGTTCTGGCGGATTCTCAAGGATATCCGCTATCTGTCGTATAACATCCTTGCCGAGCTTAGCTATCACTACATTGTAGTTAGCTTGGTCACCTGCCCTCTGTTGAGCCAGTATAGCCTCCACTTGGTAAAACCATAAACGGGGCTGATCTTGCCAAAAATCAGGTATTCTCGCTGCTAACGAAATATTGGACAACTCGAACGCCACGGGTGCTGAAGGACCTGATGGCCCAGGCACGGCCGGAATTCCAGCTGGCGGCGGCGGCGGATTCGACATTCTGCGATCCTTTAAAGTTTGCTACCGTTAACCGAGGAGCACGGGAATCGTCTACCCGACACGCACACGCGAATAAAAACAGACCGTAAATCGAATATAACTCAACCAGATCCCTTTAAAAATTATATAACACTTCACGAAAATTGTTTAAAAGTTCACAGTTTAAAAAAAAAAAAAATCAAGGTCCCAATGTTCTATTGTCCGGGGGTCACCACTTTAGGGATGTTATCTGGGAGTTAAATCAGAAGATTGAAAGTACTAGTTACTAATGTACGAGTATTGTCATAAACACGGCCGGGAGACGACTAGCGAGCGGGAAGCGTGGTTCGACACATGAGGCGAAAATGCTGACAACACGTTCCTAGTCCCTACACTAAGCATTTCTATTCTATGCATTCCTTATTGTCAGCTGTAGATTTTTCAAATTTACCGCTTAGTATTTATTTTTCATTGCCAACTTACGTTGGCCAGACTTTATAGCCAATACTGGGATTCTATCTGTGACAAATTGCGTTTTTGGATGAATGTAACGCGTCTTTTGTTAGAAATGTCGATCGCAATCTTTTCGAACTTACTGGACTCTGTAGGAACTAAAAACTAATGAAACAAATCCCAATTTTGAGTATCTCCTTTCAACAAGGCCTTAGTCCGCGAGGCTACGGGCGGTAGGCAGATCTTTGTGAGGCCCTTGTGAGGTCTCTGGAGGCGAGCAATATACATTGGAAATGAACCTTCAGCGTCGTAGTAGTCCATCGCCAAAGCGCCGTTCCTGTAGTACCAGCGCCCCCGCCCCGCGTCGTCCACCTCCGCCAGTGTCTCGCCCGAGTCGTATGCCAGCACCTTGTTCTTGTTGTTTTCAAACCAGTTGAACTCGGGTTTGGACGGCCGCATTCGATAAACATTCATCTACGAGTAATATTTGGGTTGACAAGAGTAGCCTAACTTTTAAATGCAACGAAAACTACGGAATTAAACATGTACAACAACCAACTCCAATCTGGCCTATTTACGTTCAAATATGTAATACACACTTTAATTTTTAAATAAATTAAAAATAAATCAAACTCGGCCCATAATTCAACAAGATATCGTGTAACGTACTTAAAAACAATATAATCAAAATAGTAAAATTCTGCTGATGTAGTTGGACGGCCCCTTACAGTGAAATTATCTTGCATTTAATTTAAAAGCGTAGTCTATTGATCTAGTTTGCATTCTGCACGCCAAAAATTCATGTTGCGTCTCTTTCGTTTGACTTAGAAAACGAAAGAGATGCAGCACGGATATTCGGGGCATAACGACGGCGATATTGACGTTTTTAAATACGAGAAGGATTGCAACACTACCAAAATAACGTCAATATGATTGAATCCAAGGTCATGAACACATAAAAAAAAAACGTCAATATGTTCCTCGACCTTGCTTTGACTCGCTATATTCCGGATTTTTTACTTTTAGGATAAACCCGGACGCACTGCGCAATCTTACCGTGCGATTTTTTTCTAGTGGTTTATATTTATAACCCGCGTGCTGATTCATAAACTAAAGGCACGGCGAATAAAATTTCTCGTGAATTTTATCAGAAGGGCTACTCTGAAATTCGATATTCGAAGTTCATATCGCACCATCCCTCTCGCTTTCATGTTAAACTGTATTTGAGTAAGCGCGATGGCGCGATGCGAACTTCGAATATCGAATTTCAGAGTAGCCCCTCTGTTTCTACCCAGTCCCAGCCCGTCCAATGTGCGCGGTTTTATTTTGGCACGTGCATGCATTCCCATATTATTTCCATACCTATGTCACAGAATTCTGCGAAAACAAAACGCGCGGTGGGCTTACCCTTATCGTGGGGTTGCTAGTTTATATCTCAAATTGTTTCTGTGCAGACTTGGTGCAGACTAAACCAGTAAACTATGCTTTTAAGCGCAAGATATAATTAGAATCATTTTGACGGTTATAGTGAGGTTGCCGGATAACTTAAAACTGCAGAGTTGTGCAGACTTGACTAACAGGTACCAGACGGTCAGAAATAACAGAAAATCAAACCGATCTGATCAGGTTGGCTATCATTTCTAATCGTATGGATGCTCGTCAGATCAAGGCACTTGGGCGGGCGCGTCGTTTGATTGGTCAAGACTCAAGACATCTTTAATCAGTAATTACTTTTCGAACTACTTTCTCTAGGGGCAACATAGTCCAGCCTTTGTCAATGAACGTCCGGTCAGATAACGAGTAGCGGATCGGGCCGTCCTCCTGAAATGTACAAATATCTTTGTAAATTTATATATTGTTACAAGTTCTCTTTTCCTATTAAATACGATAACGAACTATAATCCTCAAAAGAAAAGAGCATAAAATTGTACACATACCGGCTTATTTCTCTTTTGTACATGCAATGTACTGTCTAATGTAGCTATATCTGAGTTGTCTGGTAATTTTTTTGCCGAGTTTTCATGTTTTTCTGGTAATTTTTTCGCTTTCTCGGACTCCTCAACTGCACCTTTATTAAGACCTTCAGACACTGGCCCCTTTTCCTGTCTTTTTGATGTCAAAGCTAGCTTTTTATCATGTCTTTCTGTCCCTACAACTGGTGCTTTTCCAGAGTTCCTTAATTTCTTACTTGACATTTTTCCTATATCTAAATCTTCACCTTTATCTACTCGACTATTCTTGCATATTTTTTCTCCTATAATAATCTCATTTATGACTGGTGCTTTATGGTCGGCGCGCTCGTGCCCCTGGACCACATCGTCATCTGAGTCCGTTACAGGAACTACAAGTTTTGGCGGAGATTTTGCCTTGACAAGCTTTTCACGCCCCTCAGCTTCAGCTTCTTTGGCTCTTTTCTCAGCTAATTCTGCCATCTTCTTTTCTTGTTCCTGTTGATTTTTTTTATTATCGGCTTCTTGTTTTTCTTTCTCCCTTTTTAACTTTTCTTGCGCTATTTGTGCTTTTAATTGATCAGCCGACGTTTTTTCTCGTAGCTGTTTTTCTTTTGCTTCTGGCTTTTCGTGTTTAGTCTCTTTTACTTTAACATTTTTTTCGTCTGCTCGTGGTTTTTCTTTTGTCTCTTTTATTTTAACATTTTTTTCGTTTGCTTTTAGTTTTTCGTCTTTTGAATCTTTGGCTTTAAGGCTTTTATCTTTTGCTTCTAGTTTTTCATCTCCTGCTTCCGATTTTTGGTCTTTGCGTAGTGCTCGGGTTCTCGGGGTCATGGGTCTTTCTTTACGTTCCTTGAGTTTTGCGCTCTCATCTTCGTCTATTTCTTTTTCAAGTTCCATTTGCGCTTTCAGGGCATGTACTGCCTCTATCTTTGAAACTTTTTCCTTTTTCTTTGCCACCTGGCTCAGTTTCTGCATTCTCGCCAGAGGTCTCCAGCAATGGTCACATACGCCCTCTAAGTCTTTCTGTTTGATCAATGGCCTGCCAGTAAACAATTTTTCGGCTTTTTCAATTAACTTAATACACCGAGGGCAGCTAATTTTATTTTTCGCTGTAACATAGTCTGGCATTAGTAAGAACTGTTTGTAAGTAGTTGACCTCAAAAGGAAAAAACAATTTGTAGACTATGTACCCTAGACACATTTCCCAGCGATCGATGTTTGTTTGGGACTGTGTTTTATTTGAAAAAAAAAAAGAAAAATATTTTTTCTATGAGCTTTGTAGCTGTAGTTTCGTGCCTTAAGGGCTATCAAACTCATTGAGATATTATCTTTGTGACTATTAATAATAAACAATAGAACATATAGGTTGTAAGTTAATTTACTAATAAAATGATAAGTAGTCTAAATATATAAATTAATAAAAAAAATATGAATAATAATAAAAAAAGCCGTTTTAGAGTTTGGCTTTACATGAGGTCTTATAACTTTTGACATTACGGTACGAGCCATACGGTCTCATCTTGGCAAAGTTTTGCATGAAAATGTTTTTGGTGGGATCAGAATTGCTAAAAATATTGATAAACTTGATAAATCCACTAATAAAATCCAATAAATAAAATACAATAAATATTGATGTGAACTTGAGGAGCAAATGTAAGTACCCTTTGTTTGGGGGACAGGGAACATATTAAACATGCTGAGACAATGGTACCATTGGGACGGGATGGACTTACGGCTGCTAGTTGTCATGGAAATTGTGTTTATGTGTTTTCGCGAAGCCAAATTATTACTTATATCGACTCATATTTGAATGCGTTTGTCTCTAGTAATAATTATAGCTTAACCAATGCCCCTGTACCTCGCCTGAGGTATGCGGGCAGACGGCGGCGGAATGACTAATCAGCGGCTACTTATGTTCTTGAATATTTTAGTTGGAGTACGTGACCGAATGTACGAATGCAGCCCGCGTGGTCAAAACTAGTTTGTTTGCCAAGAATATTAATTAATAAGGACTTCTTCGCCATGTATTGTACAAAAATAAACTGTAACGAAAGAAATAGATAAAAATTCTGCGACTATAGGAGTAGTGTACGAAGCTACCTGCGGAGTTGGGTACCTTTATATTCGTACAAATCACATTCTTTAAATAAACCAGAGTAGCTTGAAAATGTTGCTTAATGTAAATAATAGTCAGAAAAATACCCACAGCGTTAAATATATTTTTAAAAAGCAATTTGATTTTATTTTGAAAGGCTTAGTGTAAAAAGTGCACGAACCTCTACACTTCCCCCTACTCAATTCCTAGCGAATTATAAAAGAGATGCAATTTAATTTTTTTACCAAATGCCTTGGTAAATTCGTCTGGCTCCATTCCGACGTCCTCGTTCGTCCTGAGTATATATACATCTCCAATAGTTTGTTCAGGCTGCAATTATAAAAATATATACACAAGACATTACGGTACTGGTCCCACCAAGGGCGAGGAAGCGATTAGCTATCGGCGATTTTCTCGCCCAAGAAACGAACAAAAGATCCTGTATAAGTAAAAGAGACACATACAGTTCATCGCTGGCTGGTCACACTGCCGGCGAACTCTCATATATGTATCTCTTTTATTGACACGGAGTCGACATCTATTGTGCGTTTTTTGAGCGAGTTGGGCGAGAAAATAATCGATAGTTGCTCGCTTTCTCGCCAGCGGTGGGACTAGTGCCTACTTCTAGTAAAATGTTGTCGACTTACAAACATTGTCTATTCCTTTCCATTCAATAACAGTGGCGTTTTTTATCAGGCGTTTTTTCTAGAATGTTAATTTCTCAAATTGTCTGCGTTCTGAGAATGTCCGCATTCCTATTTTTAACATACTCCCAAAAAAGGAGGTGCCATCGTGTCACAACTTACTAAAATCGACAATTTTCAACATTGTACACATTATTTATATGGCACCGACGCCAAAATAAGATTAATAGTATATACTGTATAGATTGAGTAGGCAAACGGTTACTTGTAAGTAAATTAAAATAAATAAAAGTAAAAACTATTTTTTTACTTTTTACTTTTTTTTTTGATGTCATCTGACATTAACAAAAAATAAAACCTTGTATTTAGAACGTGTACTCGTACTACAGTCTCAGTAGGGCTCCTGTTTATAATGCTTAAATTCCTATAATTTCAGTTTTTGCCCAATATAAGCCTTACCATAAAGGTGCGTCCACACTTATATCATTTGCTCGTATCCGATCACCGTGACGTGGCATGACTGCGTATCGCGCTGCTTGGACACTCACTGTCGGAGCGGCGATCTCGCCACGCTTGTCCGTTCTAAATGTGTAATACGCGTAGCAACATGGATTTCGAGCAATCGGATCGGTGCAACGTCCAAACGCGTGATCGTGACACGCGATCATGCCACGCAACGAAGATCTGATCGGGCAAATGATACAAATGTGGACGCACCTTAAGTTGTCCATTGCAGTAGTTTTTTCATGAAGTCGACTGTTTTTATTTTTATCATGTTCGTTTTCCCCTAATGTCGGTTTTTGTGTAAAAGTTTGGATTGGATGGAAATTTGATTAAATCCGATGGAAACTTGCGATTTAATTCGATACTTGATTTATTTACTACTTGGTTGAATTTTATAGAAACGAAAGTATCCAAATTATAAAATTCTCATGGGTCTAGGTTACCAGTTTTGAAAATTTTAAAAATGTTTGTGAATGGGTCATTTTGATATTGCAGACATTTTCGGAATAAGACTTTTTGAAAACAATCATTATTATGAAACTTCTTTTTGGACAGACATTATAAGACGTGCTGACATTATTGAAAACGGCCATTTTGGGGATAGGACCATATTGGTAAAATATACATTTTTAGCCTGAGCCAATACAGTGCGAAAGAGAGGCCTGATGCTATGATGCGCGACATAGAATAGATAAGGACATGTTGCCGGCAAACTTCTTGATCATAACCTTGACTGCGCTTTAACCGATTTACGTACAAATGTACGTAATTCGCCAGTTTTGTTCAAGACGTTTGCCGGGATCTGTTGGTACAAAATTTTCTCTCTTTTGATTTTAGCAAAGTCACTTGTAATCGCGTGTGAGCAAGAGAGCGAAGCAGCTGCAAGCGAGAAAGCAAATATAAATTCGTACCAGAGGGGTTACTCCGAAACTTGAAATTCGAAGTTCGTTACGAGCCGTCCCCCTCGCTCTCATGTTAAGTTGTGGTTGAGTGAGCGGGATGGCGCCATACGAACTTCGTTTTTCGTGTTTCGGAGTAGCCCCTCTGAGAGAGAACAGGATATTCTCCGTATAACCTTATTTCAGTGTAGTTGAATTCGGCCTGAGAGAAATAAAAAATAAAAATTACTTCTTATGATTTGTTTTAAAACAAATGGCCTTACGTCCTGATTAAGTGGCACATAGCGGTACAGAGCAACACCAACGTCTTCTAGTTCAAAAATCTTCTGAAATTCCTTATCCGTTATATCGGTGCAGTCCGGAAAGCAATGGCACTGACACTGCTTCCGCTGGCAACTGTAACGTGTCAAAATTTAAAGTAAAAATCTGACCAAGAGCATGTCGGATCATGCTCGGTGTCGGATTCTGCAGCCGTTCATACAAAAAGATGCACTACAGAAATGAAAATATACGATACGAAAAAGTGCACTGGCAAAGAGCGTATCTCCACGGCACTTACGTCCTTTTGTTGAGAAGCGCAGATTTTCAGCAATACCTAACTAATAAACGGTATATCCGATCATATTGAAAATTATTTTCGTTGAAAGTATGTATTAACCTCTACCTTGGTATTTTTTTTCGACTTGCGGTTTAAAAGATAAGAGGAAAGAAAAGGTCAGATTAGGGGGGGAGTGGCGAATCTAGCTATCTATAGCAGATTAATTTATTCCATATTTACCCGTCTGTAGGCTCCATTATCTAATATTTCAAATACACAAATCACTTAAACAAATACAAACATCTAAGCTAAGCAACTCCATAATATTTTCTCACGAAGTGTCATTTGACTATTTTGTTTGTGGCACATGCTGTCTCATTTCTGCCAGAGTCACTTGAAAAGAACACACTCTACCTCTGTGCACATTCTGACAGAAAAGTCAAACTTCCTTAAACTTCTTAACTATATATACTCTATAACTATTCTTAAACTTCCTTGCCTATTCTATACAATTACTAAATTATTAGCATTTTCCCGCGACAGCATTCGCGTATCATTCGAATTACAAAAATCCCTCCTTATTGCATCTCTAATCTACGTCTTTGTCTTTCCGCCCTTCCGTGGCTTAGGCTGTTTCAATAGTAAAGAAGCCTTTGCAACAAAAAACGTTGTCAGTCTTTGAAAATGAGAGTGAGATTAATAACTACATACAGAAAAGATGAGCGTTCATAAAAAAAGGCAAAAACCAAACCATGTATCGTACGCACTCATGTAAATCGTTTGATCTTAAAAGTTTGATCTTTACAAAAATTAAAATCGCGTTCATGTTCATGCCCACAGACTAATAAGAGATACTACGTATCAGACTGCCAACTCAGAAACAAATATTATTTGCACTAGGCAACTATATTTAATCTGTACGATTACTGTTAACTGACGTTCATTTTTTTTCTATTCGAGATTGCAATATGGCAAGGGATCGTAACGTATTCAGCCAAAGTAGTCTAGGTTCATTCAATGAGGTCTAATATTTAGAATGAATAGTTCCCGGCACGTTAATTTGAACACGTAACTTCAGTAATTGAATTTACGTTATCAAATTATATGCTGAGAATTATACCTCAGTGGCAAAAAAATAAAACACACATTATTTGTTAAAAGAATTATTTTTCAATTTCTTTTTAAATATGTCGTAAGCTATCTTCTGTATTGCAATGAATACGTCTGTCCCCTTTAATATTTTGTTGGTTGTGTTGTACCAATTCATAATTGTAAATCGGACAGTCAGAGCAATGAAATGACTGAGAATAGTTTTGTGCTCGGCGCAGTCAAAGAAACAAAATGAATTCTTGCACATAATGTTTGCTAGTTCTGCGGGCGATAATTTTGCAAGATTATCACGATTTAAACACTTCAACCACTAAATATTTTCTCAAGAGCACGGGAAATGGTGTAAAATAGCGTCCTTTCGCAAAGTTCTACAAACACAGCACTGTTAAAACATTTTGCAAAAAGCAAGACAGGATAAACACAACGACATCACTCGATAACACATTACTGTGACAGTGACAGAATGAATTTCGATAAATAATATATAGATGACAAGACGAGTGTATTGACAACCCAACAGCTAATCACAGCAGAGAAAAACGTCAGTCAAGATTAAAAACAACATGGCGCTAACGTACGCGTTTTGTTATACGAAGATTACCAGCTGTGTTCATGCCACAGTGCTAGTAATGTTCCAAAACGTCAAATTTGTAAATTAATCCGTTCTACTTTCCAGGCACAATATTTACTTAATTAAACGAAACACCAATCAACCAATGAAGAAAATATATACATATTTTCTTGTTAGCTGAATGATATTAATTCTTATGGAGTTTAATTTTTTTCCGCAATCAATGTACTTATAATAAGTTTTGGAACGATACGTTAGTTTGATAAACAAACAAATGTCATTGTCATTGTCAAAAAGTCAAAATTGGCAAAAACCGAAAACGGAAAACCGTCAATTGGTGATTGCATTGCAATGGGGCGAAAATAAAAACCGAAATAAAATTACTTTATTTAATGATAACAAAAATCTAGAAATTACTAGTGACCGGTGTGTCATTGAATTTGCAGTGCCTTCATGCCTGTTTATGATCTTAGTTTGACAAAGTTCTAAAAAAATCGGTTCTAAACTGTAGCTGTATTTTTTTTATTACAGTAATTTGACGAAGGCTGCATCCAAGAATCTATGAATGTGGAAACTGCGAAGTTTGTTCCACCGTAAGATACCTGAGTACCTGTTGCGCGTTCCGATAAGTGGTTCCATTATGCCTGCCGAGTCGCCAGTCGACGCGCTCTTGAAACTCGGATATGCTTTCAATCAAAGTAAGTATATTAGGATAACATGCTTAAATGATTATTTTAATAAATTGTTGTAATGCACATACCATCAGCCAAAGAGACCAATGAGAGATATAGTAAGTTTCTTACTTTTCTCAAAGGCGGTCATTTTCTCGAAAAATTAATGCGGGACAGTATCATACTGTAGAGCCAAAAAAAAAAAAAATGTGTTTTAAATTTCTTGGGGTGTCTACAGCTCAAGCAGCTGCAAATGGTCAATTATTCTTTTTAAACTTAGCGTAGTATGGAACACTGAACATATGGGACACTTTAAGTCATTTTTGGGACATTTTTAAATTTCTATTTCGTATGAAATATAGGACTGAAGTATGTAAACCAGGATTGTCCCGTGTAATGTGGGACAGTTGGCCGCCTTATTTCTTCTATCATTCCTTTTACTCATTTCTTTCCTTCCTGCATTGTATATACAATTCCAATTTCAATTCATCATTCCTTAGTGAACCTCTATTTCTATATTTTTCGAAAGAGCGACAGCTTGGTAGCATTTCTTATTATACCCAATTAACTCATTAAATAAGGAGTATAATTTGATGTCTCGAAAATGTTGCTTATCCCATTCCTCCTTTCCACCATCGATTTTAAATTTGATGTTGCTTTCTTCGGGTTACTCTATCTATTTTTGGTGAATAGTTAAGTCACATTACTTACTGTTTTAAAGGTAAAACTTACTTTTTAGAGGGAGAGCTCAAACAAGTAGTGGATGGGATTCCAGGCCCTGAACCATTTCAGTTCAGAATAAGTGAGATAGACCAGGAATGTCAGGTACAAAGTTGTCTTATAAATCATCTGTATATAAGAGATGCAATGGATATCAGGTCACTATCGGGTCCGGCCCAATACCGGATAGTTGTGTAGTATCCGGCTGGGTACCGGATAGTAATTTAGTACATAAATAAAGGGAAAATTTGAGTAACAAAATATCAAACTAGTAATCAATATTAAGAGTCCCGGGTAAGCTCTATCTCCATACAAACAAAGTTACACTCATTTTAAAACGACTAGCTAGTTGGCTGTAGAACTTTGTACTTAGAATAAGTTAAAGTACATGCAGGCCTGTAATTAGTTTATGTAGCTTCAGATACCATAGTAAAAAATACAGTGAATTTAAGTTTTTCATACAAAAGTTGTTTATGCTGTATTTCATTTGTTTTATAAACTGGAGCCATATAAACTAATTACAGGTCTAGATGTACCTCATGTCATTGTATAAGCAAAGTTTCGTTACAATACAACACATATTTTTCAAATGAGAATGAAACTCCGTTTGTATGGGAAGGTGAAATTCGGCCGAGCTTGCTGGGGACTCTTAAGGCCAGTGTAATCTTACAAATAATTTTAAACATTAGCACTTGCTCTTTAAATATTTTTTACATACACAAGTATGTTTTCTGAAGATGTTACCTAATGTTTATATAAAATTGTGTGAATAGTAAATGTGTTGTTCTTTCTTCTGTGGTTAGGTTGTTGTTAGGTTTCCTTCTTTCAATGTCGTTAATACAGACCTAATTAAGGGTCCCCAGCAAGCTTGGCAGAATTTCACCTTCCCATACAAACGGAGTTTCGTTCTCATTTTAAAACTATGTGTTGGATTGTAACGAAGCCTTGCATATATAATGACATGAGGTATATCTAGCCTGTAATTAGTTTATATGGCTCCAGTCTATAAAACAAACGAAATACAGCAAAAACAAGTTTTGTATGAAAAACTTAAATTCACTGTATTTTTTTACCATGGCATCTGAAGCTACATAAACTAATTACGGGCCTGCATATACATTAACCGATTCTAAGTACAAAGTTTCAGAGCAGACTACTTAGCTAGTTGTTTTAAAATGAGAACGTAACCATGTTTGTATGGAGAACCGAGCTTACCGTGGAGTCTTAATCATTATATTTTATGTATTCAAATAAAAAATGTTTTCTTCCAGACAAACTATGAGAATATCGGCACGGTAATCACCGACTATGTTTACCAGCTCCTGGAAACTCAGGTTGGTGTAATTGTATTTATTACTAGAAGGTGCCTACAAATTCGTTCGTGGAGGGACAAAGTCATAACCCCTCTTTTTTCTTTTGCATAGTTGAGTATAAAGTATCCTATAACCATCTGGAGATACCCAGCTACTCGTTTACGAAAAATAGTTGAAATCCGTTTAGCCGATTTAGCACAATGAAGCCACAACGACGACGATAACAAAGGTTACGCTCGCAAGAACATCGCTCTAACCGGTTAATATCTGGGAGCGCATAACATCCATTTACCGGTTAGAAAGCGGTTCCTCCTTGTGAGCGGAGTCTAGGGTGAATAACTGCTCGCTTACACAGGATTGGTTTGCTTGCTATGGTATTAGATTTAAAAAATCATGTAGTTGACTATCGTTGCGCCCCTATCGGCGCGACAGCGGTCATTTATCCCGTATCCGAACACGGAGTAACCGGTGAGAGAGCGCTTCGAAATAAAGCACCCAAATCAATTCGTCCGAACGTAACCTAAATAATTAACCGGTATTACCTAAATAAATACCGGTTTATTTGTAACCGGTTACAAGCCCAGGTTGTGACTGTTGGCTCTTGTGGTATCTTAGTACTTGTTTTTACCGTGTTTCATTTATGATTTTCTTATGAATAGGATATATTACTCATCACTTCCTTGTATTTGCCTATTGCTTGCACCTGTACTGACTCATATTATTTTGACCAATTTAAAAATGTCAGGTAAAGGAGCGTTCAAGTATTACGTAACGCAAATTTTGGAGATTTTTGATCCCCTCTCCTCCTCACGCAACACGTTGCGTAACCACCAAGTGATCATTTTTACCTATAATTTTCAAGTGGTCACTCCATTTGAAATTAAAAAAACAACGTTTTAAAAAACGTGTGAGAGAATCTCTACACGACCGTTCTGAAGGGTTAAAAAAACAATGTTCCGTAACGCGTACTTCAAACCCCCTCCCGCCCCTGTAAGGCATCGTAAGGTTTAACAAGACCACCCCCCAAATTCGTTACGTAATACTTGAACGCTCCCTAATCACAAAAAGTTTCTTTCTAAATGTCATTCGCGTGAGACGCTTTTATTGCCGCCTGTACTTTCCTTTGAACATCCATCAACTATTCACCGAGACTATTCTAAATAGCCCAAAATCTGTACGATTGCGTTATGTTATTACAGAGTTCCTGCCACCTTCTGCCTCCTTCACAATATCAGCTCGATGGTATCATAATATTACATCGTCACCGAACTTACATAAGCCAATTTTTAACTCAATTGAAAACCGGGAAGTGGGTCAAATTTAACTTGCAAGATTTGTTTAGTTAGGTACCTACTTACTGACTTAGTTAATGTAACAGGTGAGCCTAATAAAATATTGTTAAAGATCGTCCCCCCTAAAGAATTGCACCGCCTTGAACGAAATCCTGTCTCCATGCCTGGTCTATTTAACAAATCCGGCGCTGATGTTGGATATACATTTGTAGGAGGACCTGACAAGGCTGCAGGTCCCGTCCGGCAGCGAGCCGGCCACGGGCTCGTTCATCTTCGCCAGCCCGCAGTACGGCATCCAGGACACGCTGGTGCTGCTGGTGCACGGGTCGGGCGTGGTGCGCGCAGGGCAGTGGGCGCGCTCGTGAGTCACGCGTGTATACAGGAGACAGCAGTCCCGGGGAGCGAGCCGGCCTCAGGCACGCTCATCTTGCTGCTGGTGCACGGGTCGGGCAGTGGGCGCGCTCGTGAGTCACACGTGTATACAGGAGACAGCAGTCCCGGGGAGCGAGCCCGCCTCAGGCACGGTCATCTTGCTGCTGGTGTACGGGTCGGGCAGTGGGCGCGCTCGTGAGTCACACGTGTATACAGGAGACAGCAGTCCCGGGGAGCGAGCCGGCCTCAGGCACGCTCATCTTGCTGCTGGTGCACGGGTCGGGCAGTGGGCGCGCTCGTGAGTCACACGTGTATACAGGAGACAGCAGTCCCGGGGAGCGAGCCGGCCTCGGGCACGGTCATCTTGCTGCTGGTGTACGGGTCGGGCAGTGGGCGCGCTCGTGAGTCACACGTGTATACAGGAGACAGCAGTCCCGGGGAGCGAGCCGGCCTCAGGCACGGTCATCTTGCTGCTGGTGTACGGGTCGGGCAGTGGGCGCGCTCGTGAGTCACACGTGTATACAGGAGACAGCAGTCCCGGGGCGCGAGCCGGCCTCAGGCACGCTCATCTTGCTGCTGGTGTACGGGTCGGGCAGTGGGCGCGCTCGTGAGGCACACGTGTATACAGGAGACAGCAGTCCCGGGGAGCGAGCCGGCCTCGGGCACGGTCATCTTGCTGCTGGTGTACGGGTCGGGCAGTGGGCGCGCTCGTGAGTCACACGTGTATACAGGAGACAGCAGTCCCGGGGAGCGAGCCGGCCTCAGGCACGGTCATCTTGGTGCTGGTGTACGGGTCGGGCAGTGGGCGCGCTCGTGAGTCACACGTGTATACAGGAGACAGCAGTCCCAGGGAGCGAGCCGGCCTCAGGCACGGTCATCTTGCTGCTGGTGTACGGGTCGGGCAGTGGGCGCGCTCGTGAGTCACACGTGTATACAGGAGACAGCAGTCCCGGGGAGCGAGCCGGCCTCAGGCACGCTCATCTTGCTGCTGGTGCACGGGTCGGGCAGTGGAGCGCTCGTGAGTCACACGTGTATACAGGAGACAGCAGTCCCGGGGAGCGAGCCGGCCTCAGGCACGGTCATCTTGCTGCTGGTGTACGGGTCGGGCAGTGGGCGCGCTCGTGAGTCACACGTGTATACAGGAGACAGCAGTCCCCGGGGAGCGAGCCGGCCTCAGGCACGCTCATCTTGCTGCTGGTGCACGGGTCGGGCAGTGGAGCGCTCGTGAGTCACACGTGTATACAGGAAACAGCAGTCCGGGGAGCGAGCCGGCCGCAGGCTAAACAATAGGAATGTTGCCCGATCTCAAAATTTGTAAAAAATATATAAAATCTTAATAAATCAAGCAAAATAAGGAACTACGTTAAGATTTTGAGTTAGATATCTGCTTGTTTTATTGTTTGAATGAGCCTTTAATTTTGGTTGGGAAAGTCCGTTTTTTAAAGTATGAAAATATTAAATATGTAAACCCATGTTGTGGGTAGTCTGAATATAGGGTTACAATGCATGAGGGTAAGTAAGGAAATAAAGCAGTTAGTCTTGATCTGACTGCGTAGTTTTATTGACGCATCCCTCAATATGGCGCAGTTGGTAGGATACGAACCTACGCGCCCAAAGGGGAACACATGTAATATATGGTAACTTTTGTCATGAAACCGTTTCAATAAACGTAAGTTTTAACATAGCTGCAGAACAATGTTCGTAATTTCAAGGTAGGAACTTGTGACGTCACAAGTTCGTACGCTTCTTATGCAGGGTAATTGGGAAAGTCCAAAAATGTGATTTTAACATTCTTGTGTCTCGGGGAGTTTTTATGAGATCAAAGTAGTTTTTTTACTAATATTTATACTATTGAAAAATCGTTCTATAACATACCACAGTAAAAAGTTATCATTGTCCCCATTATTATTTCCAGTCTAATCATCAACGAGAACCTCGACAAAGGAACTCAAATACCCTACATAAGGGCAGCATTATCCAAAAACTACGGCGTCCTCGTTCTCAACACCAACGACAACTACCGCAACGACAAGAAAATACCAAAGAGCGGGACGCCCGACGAGCATGCGCAGTACGTGTGGGACACCTACGTCGCCAAAACAAATGCTGCATCCATTCTGATAGTGGCTCACAGCTATGGCGGCGTCGTGGCAATGAACCTGGCGAAAAACAACATGAAGGATTTTAAGACGAGAGTGAAGGCTGTAGCTTTGACGGACTCCGTGCATCGATACTCTTGCAAGAGCACGCCCACTCATGTGCTGCAGGTAAAATAAATTAATAGTTTAAAAAAACACGAGAAAAACACGCTTTGCAAGACTTTTGACGACCGGTTTGGTTCAGTGGGAGTAACGTTGTCTGCGAAGCTGAGGTCCTGGGTTCAAATCCCGGTAAGGGCAAATATTTGTGTGATGAGCATAAATATTTGTTCCTGAGTCTTGGATGTTGTCTATGTATATAAGTAATATATCTATTAAATATATTGTCGCCTAGTACCCATAACACAAGCCTTATTGAGCTTACCATGGGGCTAGTTTGATTTGTGTAAAATTGTCCCGTAATATTTATTTTATATTTTTCAAACAAATCCAAACACAGCTATGATACGAACACGATGTTCCATAATGAAGTTCCAGTTCATATCTTCCGGCTCCATCATCAGATCAGTTCGATATTATTGTATTGTCATCAGAACTACACACAGCTGCCAATTTTCATGACGCTACGATCCTTGGAAGATGGTTAAATTCGTTACCTCAGATTCCATTACATAGTTAGTTACATACAGGTCGACCTAATAAAAGCAAACATACAAATATGTTATATAGACTGAGTGGAAAAAGGTTTTATTGAAAGTAAATGGGAAGAATTAAATTATAAAAAAAATAAACAATATTTATTTATCAGATAACATTGACCCATTTTGTTAGTAAAATACATAGTTTTAAAGATAATACAGGATAATATAGGTATGTGAATTACAGTGAAAAATTAAATTCTAATTTCGACTTTATGACATTGATTAAACTAAATATGATTGGGCATTCAAAACGGGCGATTGCCGGCTATGCTGAGTAAGCTGTTGGTGCTGCCCCGCAGTCTGTATAAGAGAGATGGTACTTTCTTTTGTCGGATGGATGATACTAGGCTTGTTTGTCTCCTTAGTAGTATAAAAAAAATCGAGCTGGTCTGATGATGGATGGACCGGAACTCTCTAATAAAACAACACAATACCACCGAATTTGGACTCTTTACAGTCGTCTCAAAGTCAAAGTACAGTCGGCAATAAAAGCTTGAACAAAATTTTTATTTTTGACAGACACTTATATTGCTTACAGATTGCGAAGAATTGGGTATCGTCTGACAAGCCGCTGGACACTCCCTTACCTGATCCAAAGCCGGAAATCCCTATGGTCTCAGCCGGTACGTATAAGTCTTACCATATAGACGAATAAATCAAGAGGACAGTCAATCGCCGTATAAAATACGTACCCGGATATGTACTTACAGTCGGCTGCAAAAAGGTTTAAACGAAGTCCATCAAAAAATATCTTTGCTAGAGGCCGGTCGCGAAGCATAGTGAGCATTGCCCTATTTCCATTTCTCTCTGTCGCACGCGCACAGTAATAGTGCCCTCACGCTCGCACAAGGTTACTGTGTGACCGGCCTTTATCATTCAAAAAAATGTATAGAAGCGTCGCGACGCGTCCTCGCCTCGTCTCTCCTGTTTGTTTTGCCGCGCGACGCTTCTTTATACATTCATTAAGGGCCTACTTCGTCATTTGTAAATCACGCCCCAAACGCGGAGCCAGCCAATAAGCGTGATTTGTAATAAGGGACGCATTTATTGCTCGCGCGCATCAAAGAAAGAGAAAGCAAATACACTACATGCTTGGGGTTTTTTGGCGTAAGCGCCAGATGTAAAAGTACAATAAAATCGAAGATATTATTATGTTTTGTTAACATTTAAGTTAATCACTTAAAAGATAAAGGGAAGAATGACATTTTAACATAATTTAGCCGTTTATTAATCTGTCGTTTTTACAAACTAGACAAAAAACGGGAAATGAAGACGCGTTTTCGGATAACTTTTCTATCGAGGAAATTTTCATTAACCATGTTTCCGCGTTAATCACTGAATAGGTTATATAGTAAAGAAACACATATCTGAAAACCAGCCTGTTTTATATACTAGTATTGACCAAAAATGCGCTACAAAATAGCTTAAATTTTCGATGCATCCCGTCTGCGACGCGTCCTTCTCCTGCGTTCCTTCTGTGTGGCCTGCGCCTTAAACGACGTTTTTTTTTTCCCAGTCCAAAGAGGTCTCAAATTGTGTTATTGAGTGCTGGAGGGACACATTTTTGAGTGCCCCATTCATGTGTGCGTGTGGGCCCCTGCAAGCACAAAGACGGCCTTGGCTGAGAGATGCTAGCAGTGGGGCCGGGGCGCCGCTTCACCGCTCGTTTAAGAGCCCTGTCACGAAATACGCTCTCCCGAGGGCTTTTCCCGCGCCTGCAGCCGAATATTTATATACGATTTTGAATATTAAAAAAGAAATGATTTTTTTCGTTCAATAACTTGATTTTTTACTGAATTGTGTTGTTACAAATATGTAAACGATTGACAGTCCTCTCGCTTTTTCGTCCATGGTAGTATTACTAGTATTTCTCATACTGTTTTACACGTTGAACCTCTCTGTCTAATTAGTAGTTTAAAATGCCTATATCTTGCGTATTTATTGGCCGATTTAAATTTTTATTTAACATTTTGAAATAGTTTTTACGGTATTTTGATATTTGTGACAGTTTTAGGGAAAAGGTCCCACTTTGTCGATATGGAGTTATGAGTAGTTCCTAATACTACAGATCATACGCTATCTTTTGGTGAAAGATATATGTCTCTAGGTGCTATAGTTATTTTTTAAAATTCTTCAAATTAGCAAAAGTGAAAAAGCGTCAATTGAGAAAACGTTGGTTAAAGTTTGGGACGGCAAAAAACACACTTGTACTTTGAAGTTATGGAGTGGTTAGTATCAAATGAATTGGCATACTTTAAGAATTTCAAATTAGTCAAAATCATGTATGTAACCTTAGTAGTTTGTATGTTACGGAGGCTTGAACATAAAAAGAGAACGAAAATATGTCAATCCTGAATATGGGTTTATTTTCTATATTTATAACATGACACGCAGATTTATCATTAAAGTTGTATTTATAAATGTATTCTCATGCTAAAAAAGACAGAAATAAATCTATGGATCCCTTTAGTTGGTTATTATTTCAAAAAGTTGAGAAAAACTGAATTGAAAAAAAAGTACAGCATAAAAAAATACAAATGACAAGTGTATTTTAATATATAACATTGGATTACTTAAAAAACACACTTATCAAGCATAAAAGTATTAATATCAAATTCCAAGTACTTTTTTATGCATTATAAAGTTTAGTGATTTTCTATAGGTAGCGTAACACTTTGTCGAATACCGAAAAAAATCGTTGATATCATATTTGTGCCAGTTATAGGGAAACATTTCTACTTTGTCGATATGTAGTTATGAGTAGTTTGTAATATAACAAAGCATAAGCTATCTTTCGGTGAAATAATTATGTCTCTAAGTGCTATAGTTATTTTTTTTAATTCTTCAAACTTGCAAAGGTGAAAAAGCGACAATTGAGAAAACGTTGGTTAAAGTTTTGGGACCACAAAAAACACACTTTGAAGTTATGGAGTGGTTAGTATCAAATGAATTGGCATACTTTAAGGATTTCAAATTAGTCAAAGTCTACTACTCTCTACTAAACTTTGAGGAGTTTGAGGCCTTAAAAGGTGCTTAAATTGGTCATTTATGGGTCGACATCAAAATCATAGGTTTATTACAGTATATTCTATCAGTTTTCATTGAAAGTCGATTTTCGGTAGGTTTTGCCAAATTTCACTAAACTGCCCGTAACTCCGAAACTAGAATCGACAAAGTGGGACGTTTTACTACACTCCCTCACATTTAGTTACGAAAAGCGATTAAAAAAAAATCATCCATTTACCCTATTATCATAATTTTCTTTTGGTGTGCAATAAAGAGAGTATTGTTATCATTAGCTAAATTTAAATGTTTTGTTTAAGGACACATAAAGCATGAGATGACGTCATACTCCTGCATAGACTCCATCTTCAAATTCTTTGAAGAAAAACTAGCCAAGAACTGAACTGTTTTTGATGATTCGTACAAATAATGACCCTCAAAATCAAATGGAATGTGAACACTGTGTGTGTGTGGAAAATTGTTTGGATTAATGGACTTAATGTAAATTTATAAATAGGTATGTATGAACTTTTTGTTTTACAAATATCATGATAATAATCACAATTTTTGCAATTTATTAGTGGATCACTCCACTAATAAATTGCAAAAATTAGTATCGTCGAAAATTTTTTTCATTTGTTTTGATCTTTGTTTATAATAGGTATGTATGAAGCCATAATAATGTTTGAATTAATAATGTGTTATGGCATAACGCAATGTAAATTTAAAAAAACCAGTCTTTAACATTCTCTTTGACTTTGTGGGCCATGAACATGAATTAGGATAAGGGATAAATGTTAAGTCATACAACTGTTTAACAGAATTAATAATACATATAATGTCTAATAAAGTTTATTTTTTCTTTCCCTTAGAGTAATTTTTCATCCAGTATTTGACATCTTGTTTGTTTGCTCGGACACCAAGTACAGCAGATCTCGAGTTGACATCCTTCATCACAAACGGAGAGAAACCAGCAGTGTAGTCAGGATCCAGAGCGTTTGTCTTGTTTCTTGCCATTTTGGTTGCAAACCGTTTATGGATATGTTGGTCTTCCGTTAATATTGGGTACTGGAAGTGCTGGCCTCCTTTAGGGGTAGGAAGACTGAAGCGTTTGCCTCTTGCGGTCAATGGTTTTCTCCCGTTGATGTGAATGTGTTGGTTCCCTTCCTCGTCAATGCTCACTGCAACTTTTTTTAACGTGGCATGCCCGCACTTAGGGCAGAAGAGCTTGGTCATGATGCTAGTGGTTTTGAAGCAGGTTGTGCAACGAAAGATGAAAGTGCGAAGCTGTTTTATTATACGTCCATCAATAGCTGTGACATTAAGACCAATCTGTTTGAGGACATTCTGCATGGCAAAGTCAGAAGTTATTGTAGCCACTTCAACTGCTTTGTCTTCAAATTCTCCCATGTCCATTTCTTTCTTCTTTTCTGCCAAGTTGCCTGGTGTTATCCACTCTCCACCATCACTATCATCAGATTCGGAATAATCCTCGCTTTCTGATTCTTCATCGGAAGACACTTGACTAATGAGATTATCTACATCTTCACCGTCCCTTAAGTCCATGCTTTTTATTTGCTCAGCAATATCATCAGCAAGTTTCTGGTCTTTAGCATTATTGTCCAACAGGTTCTGTACATCAAAATGTACTGCATCTGAACCTTTTATCTTTATTGTAGACCAGTCAGTGCCTTGTTTGGCACCGTTAGCTCCTGGTATGTTTATTTTGGACCAGTCTACTGGAGCTGGCTTTGAAGTTTCGTTTTCAATCTGTCGTGCCTCTGCAGTTTTAGTGTCTTCAGAAGGCTTAGATTCTTCTGTAGCTGACTCTTCTTTCTCATTTGAAGTAGTCTTGTTTTCATCACTAGTGTTAAAGTTAGGCAGACCAGTAACTTTAACAGTTCTCTGCATTGTAGGTTCAGTTTTCAAATGCTCTACACCTAACTTTTCTTTTTCAATCTGGTAGGCTAATGCCATAACCCTAATATCTGTCGCGGAGAGGCTGGTATAGTCGCCAGTTTTCTTGGAGAATTCTGTGATAAACTTTATGTTTTCTGTGAAGACGTCTTTAACCTTTAAATCGTAAGGTAGCACGACGAGCTTTCTCCGTTGTCTGTCGTTGGTAATTTCGTCAACTACTTCTTGAACCGTGTACATATTTTCAGCCATTTCTTGAAGGTTAGCTGCTCTGATAAACGCTGTGGTATCCACAACTAAATGCTGGATCTTCTTCGACATGATTGCTGGTAGGCACACGCCACTACATTTACAAAAGGAAAACAATTATTTGCACGAAATAATATCACATGTGTTTCACAAGCAGCACATTTGACATAATATAATGAAATGTCTTTTTTTTTAAATTAAGTAGAGTGCCTACTATGTGTCATAAATAGAAATTACCGGTTTTTTAGTTTAACATCTGATTACCGTTTTTGTATTATATTATCTGTGATACAGACTTTTTGATTGGTTATGGTTAAGTTAATGAATGTATGTAGTGTAGAAGTCGAGTATCTCTCTAGGTGTAAACATTTTCATATAATTTTGTAAATTATCGAGTTATGTGCTTGCGGTGTAGGACTCATAATTTCAAAAATAGTTTATAACAATGAGTTCAAAAAAGGGTAAGCGTAACTTGGGGAACAAACACTTTCCTATAGCGGAATCAGTGAGCATTGCTCTGAAAATCCAGTTGGATAAGTTTTTAAGTGATGAAAATGACACGGAGCTCAAGTTCCCGACGTTTTTGTCGGCGCAGGAAAGAGGTTTCATCCACGAGACAGTCGCCAAGCTAGGCTTGAAGTCGAAATCGCGCGGGAAAGGTGAGTTGATACATTACTATAGGTTACATTTTAGCCAATTTACACAAAACTTTAAAAGTACTGATTATGGTAGTGTTAAATCTTAATTATAGTAGTTACTGAACTTTATATCATCATTACAGCAAGAGATTTTGCTGAAAATCGTATATTTAGGTCACAGCTATTTATTTTTTCACATGCAATTTATAAATCAACTAAACTGCTGTTTATTATTATATCAATGGTACACACTTTGATTTATGAGCCATTATATTTAATACTATGATAATACTACTTAACTATCATCATCTATACTACTAAAAAGTTGTAAAAATTAAATATCTGACATGTCTGTACATTGAAGATATAACTGATATGGACTATTTGAAGATCAATGAACAAAAAAAATGTATGTTTATATGTGTTTGCCGCTTCATCACATCAAAATGGCTGAATGGATTTCAACCATTTTTGGTACACAGGTAACTGGTCATCCACAGATGGTTATAGTATACTTTTACCAACTATACTAATATTGAGACTGTATACATAACCCTATGTACAGAAGCTAAACCTTTTTATTCCATATTGTCATTGTGACAAGATCGAAAAAGGTGTGTGTTTAAATTTCCCTTAATCTATACAATTATAAAGTTGTAAAAATTAAATGTCTGGACATTGAAGATATTTACAAAAAAATGATTGTAACAAACTATTTGGAAAAATATTTATTTTTTGTATGTATTTATGTGTCATTGTGGCTTCATCACGCCGAATAGCCTAAACGGATTTCAACTATTTTTGGTACACGGGTAGCTGGTTATCTCCAAATGTTATAGGATTCTTTTTACCCAACTAAGCTGAAGAAAAAAAGAGGGGTTAAGACTTTTTTTCCTTCACAAAAGAAGTTGCGGGCACCTTTAAGTGTATACTAACTGAAGAAAAAAGATAGCTCTAATTTTTGTTTCTATCGCTGACAAAGTTGTGGTCACTTTCAAGTTATTGTTATATTCCAGGTGTAAATCGCTACATAACAATATACAAGCGCATTGGTTCCACCATCGTCCAGAATGATGCCAAACTCATACTGGACTCGAATATGCGCTGCAGCATCACAGAGCTGTTTAACACATTCCCCATTACCAGTAAAGAGAAGGATGATCTCAGCAGCTGTCCGGAGAAGGAGCGAAGTCCACAGCTAGCTCATAAGGCTGTTGGGCAGTTAAACAATGGGGTTGCTCAAGTAAGTAATACAGACTTATTTAACACTTTTGCTGACAGTACAATCAATTAAGCGTTGTTAAGCCTACATATCCTACGCCTGTGGATGTACTGTCACCGAACAAGTTAAATAAAATATAATACAACATTGATACAAGGATCTTAGTAGAAAGAAAAAAAACATTGTGATCCACTGTAGATTACGCCAGAATCAAATTATCTTCTCTGTTTACGAACTATTCGATCATCCGAATGTTTGTGATTTGCAACAAATTAATCCTCTACCTTCCTTGACAACATATATTACCCACGAAAATAATGATAATTATTATTCTTTCTATTTGGGTCTTTGTATCAATATTGTAATTGATAATTGGTTTATTTTTCACATTAAAAATGTAAGTAAAATATAATAACTACATGAATTAATACCGATTAAGTTCCTAATGACTGCTTTACCTATTAATTATTGAAATTAGGGTTGAAAATTAAGTATTTCACCTGCTTGAGCATATTAAAAAATCCAGTAGTTTTTAACTTTGAACAAAAGAAAGTTACTTTTCTAAGAATAAAAGTCAAGGTCCTTAGGAGGATTAACTATGTTTCTGATGTTAGAATTCTATTTGTAATAAAATATTTATGTGATAAAATATCTATATATTAAAATTTTATCTTCCTTTATTAAAGTTGTAAAGTCACATAATAGATAAGTAAATATTGGATAATTATTTAATTTTCATTTTTACTTTTCAGGTACCCAATACAACTTATAATCCAGATTTAATTAAATTCAGAGAGAAGCTGCCAGTGTTTGAGCAGAGACAGGAATTGCTCAATGCTATTACACACAACCAGGTAATGTTTCCAAACCAAGGTCTTGTGTGCTAGGGAGATAAGCTTGGACAGTAGGTCTTATATTACAAAGTAAGAAGTTATCAGAGGACGCTTTTGGCAAGAGCTGTTTTGGGATATCAGATATAGGTACTGTATAGATAAATAAATGTGAAATTGTGTATTTTGGTATATCATGCAGCAATGGGGCTACAAATTGATGTATTTTTTTGCACAACTTTAATCGTAACAAATACACAGCTATTGAAAAATAAAAATTTTGCTTTACATGAGAAAAAAATCTAGTATTCTATCATACTGACTGATATGGGCGTATCAACACTTATTTGTTATTCTGTCCCGTAAGGCGACATCAGGAGACATTAGTGACAGAGTGACTTTGAAAAGTGCTAATAATCTAGGTCAGTCTTTCTCAAAGTGCCCGATAACGCCCCCTTGTGGGCGCTGGAGGCCTAGAGTAAGGGGCCCAGAAAAAATTGGGGGTGTTGTAGAGTGGTTTACGGGGGGGTGATTTGTAATTTCATCGAGTTAATATTTTAAAAGTCTTTGAAATTCAAACTTACTGTACAACATCAATTATTTAGTTAGGTCATATTTCTATCCTGTTTGATTGTATAAATAGAAACTAAACATATTAAATACTAGTAACTTTTCCGCGGATTCGCCCGTGCATTTACCGAGATAGATGGAGATTTGATTGTTTCGGGATGAAAAGTAGCCTATATCACTCATCAACTTTCTTTGATGCCTATCCCAAAAAAACAGGTCAATGAGTCGCTCCGTTTCGAAATTAAAAAAAAAACGCAAACAAACAAATAAAAAACACACAAGCACACTTTTGCATTCATAATATTAGTATAAGTTCCGATGATAGCCCGCGAGCACCAGGCTAATATAGCACACTATAATTCAATTAATTTAAAGTTATAGTGGTTTTTAAGTAAAAAAAATAGGGGGCGCTGAAAAACAATTTATTTTTAAAGTGGGCAGTAGACAAAATAAGTTTGAGAACCTCTGATCTAGGTTATTAACATACTGTCCAGATACCCTTGAAAAATGTAACTATATTGGCTATTGGCAATGAAGTAAAGAAAATAATTAGTTGACCCATATCGACGGCAAAAAGCAGAAACGTAGTAACCGCCAATAGATTCAAACGGTGGTTACTACGTTTCCGCTTTTTGCCGTCGATATATATTCGTCCACTTCCCTCGTAGCCATACATTTTTACTTGGGATTTCTAAGATTACTGTTGTTTCTCATAGCTGGTACTTGCAAGTAATTTCCGAAATATATAAGTTAATTAAATGTGTACCCTCGAAACAAGTGATTGTTTAAACTAAATCAAGGCTCGGCAACCCTTTCAGTTGGAAGAGTCAAAAATTACAATTTACCAAAATTTCGAAGTTTTGAAAGAGCCGCAAATGCCAACAATAAATAGTACTTTTTGATAAGAAAGAACTAATTTATAGAGCCGTAGCCCACATCTAAATAGCCGTAGATTACGACCCCTGACCTAAGTAGTAACCATGCTACGCCCGGTATCCGATCGCACGCGATCCATGTTTGTTTGTATGCAAAGCACCGTATTTAACTAAACAAAGACGGCAAAGTAATAAATGTGTATATAGGCGAACTTAAGGGATCTCTTCCACTGAACCTTAGAGCAAATTGGAGAGAAAAATAAACATCAACGGGGCTGTTCATAAATTACGTCATCTTTTTTGATGATTTTTAACCCCCCTAAAATCATCCAACCATCATAATTCGAATGACCTAATAAAATGATGTCATTTCCAAACACGAATTTCATATCTTTTTTTATTCACTGAAGCACGTTTTAAATGTGTGAAAGATGATGTCATCTTCGGAATGACACCCCCCCCCCCCCCTATTCATGCTAATGCAGCCAGCCAAAATGATACGGCCTTGTGATACAATACGCTTCTACGCTACGGCTAGCGTCCAAACTACAGCACGGCAAAATGATACGGCGTTGTGATACGATACGCTTCTACGCTATGGCTAGCGTCTAAACTACAGCTCGCCAACATGTAATAAGTACATTGTGATACAATACGCTACGTTACCGCCAGTATACGGATGCACTTTTTCACGCGATGCTGCAAATGATACGGTATGCCTAGTGACCGTCTACACACTTAGGATACGCGTGCTAGATACGAGTCACATGATCGCGATCGCCAAAATGATACATACAAGTGTAGACGAAGCTTTAAGTCGCTAATACACTACTCATGAACTTAAATCGAGTTTAGTCAAATACGATAGTGTAGACATGAACTTCTCTTTGTTTCGCGCAATCTCGCCACGGCTCGTTTGACTTCCGATCTTAGTCGGTTTTTGTTTTTACGCCGAGTCAAAGGACTCGAAGGTTTCCGAAGTTCGAACGTTCAAAATGAAGGTCGCAAGGTTACCCGAGCAACTTTGAACTTCAGCTAACTTCGGCGAGCGTTTCGTCTAAGATGAAGCGAGTAATGTTTTGGGACTTTTAAGGTGGGTTTACGCTAGACGAACCGAGCACGAGCGAAGCACAAGCGGAGCCGTTCGCGGCGTCAAGTGTGGACGTACAACGAACCTACAACGATCACTGTCCTCGATCGCACTGCGAGCGCGAAGCAAATCCCTTCGTGTTCGTCAAAATACCGACAACAGGCGGAACGCAGCCGAGCACGAACGAAATGCTCGCAGCGCGCTCGTTCGAGGCTTGTAAGTCGGTCCACACTAGACGAATTGTGCTCGGCTCGTACTCGGTTCGCCTAGCGTAGACCCACCTTTAGATGTACCTTTTATTTTGCAGGTGATCATAGTGGCGGGCGCCACGGGCTGCGGCAAGACGACGCAGCTGCCGCAGCTGGTGCTAGAACACTGCCAGCAGCACAAGCAGCCCGCACGCATCTACTGCACGCAGCCGCGGCGGCTGTCCGCCGTCTCCGTCGCCGAGCGGGTGAGTGTGAGGCACCGGGACACTCACATAGTGACGTCACCAGCTGGTGCTAGAACACTGCCAGCAGCACAAGCAGCCCGCACGCATCTACTGCACGCAGCCGCGGCGGCTGTCCGCCGTCTCCGTCGCCGAGCGGGTGAGTGTGAGGCACCGGGACACTCACATAGTGACGTCACCAGCTGGTGCTAGAACACTGCCAGCAGCACAAGCAGCCCGCACGCATCTACTGCACGCAGCCGCGGCGGCTGTCCGCCGTCTCCGTCGCCGAGCGGGTGAGTGTGAGGCACCGGGACACTCACATAGTGGCGTCACCAGTGTAGATGGCCAGCTAATCTTTTACTGAAAATGGGTAAAATCTGGCCTGCCGTTGTGACGTGATGGAGCCGCAAAGACACATACACACATATCAACATACACAAGATCCAATAACAATGACCTTCAAAAATCTTCAAATAGTTCGTCTTACTATTTTAATTATCTTAACTAGAAGATGCCCGCAACTTCGTTCGCGGAGGAGAAAAAGTCAGAACCCCTCTTTTTTTCTTCAGGGTAGTTGGATAAAAAGTATCCTATAACTATCTGGGAATGCCCAGCTACCTGTGTACCAAAAATATTTACAAATATTACATTACAAATACATTTATTGAATCAACAAAATATACAGAGAGTTAAGTCTAAATTCTATAATACACAATTAAATTCAGGTTTTTATATATCCTGAACTAGGGTTTTGTGTTTCAGGCAAAAGGAAAGCCTAATATTACATTATTTTATGTAAAATAAATATTCATCAATATTATAACAGAACGTATGGTAACTTAAATACTAAGATTTACACAAAACTAATAATAAATAAATCTAAAATAAACATTTATTTCACGACAGTGAGTAAATTCTCTGTATCTTCGTATGTCATGTTTTGTAGTGAATCATGTAACGTATTCTTACATTGAGCGTAGCTAAGTGGATATAGGTCTAATTTCGCATTTAATCTATTGTAAATAAACGGTCCTAAAAATATGAAAAATCTGGAAGAGAATGCGTGTTTTGTTTGAATGTTATAAGAGCAAACAATATCTTTACGCCTTTTGTTTTTATATTCGGAGCCGTAAGGAGTTGGGCAATGCTGTCTTAAAACTGTGCCGGGAATAAATAATTGCCGTACTGTTAGTACGTTACATTTGAAATCCGTTTAGCCGTTTTGGCGTGATGAAGCCACAACGACATATACAAACGTACAAAAAATAAAAATATTTTTTTTTTAATATTCAGTGACCTCCAAATAGAACGGTTCAATTTTTTTTTTAATATCCTCAATATACAGACATTTAATTTTTACAACTTTATTATAGTATAGAAGAATCTATATCGTCACCTGGTACTGGTACCTAATACAAGCTTTGCTTGATTAGGGATTTGGTCGATTTGTGTAAACTTGTCCCTGATATATATATTCTTTGTAGGTGGCATACGAAAGAATGGAGAAGATAGGGCAGAGCATCGGGTATCAGATAAGACTGGAGTCGCGCGTGAGTCCGCGCACCGTGCTCACGTACTGCACGAACGGTCTCCTGCTGCGAACCCTCATGTGCACAGACACCCAGCTGGCGGGTTAGTGGTTACCGCTTCTGACCAACAGGGTTGTGAGCGACAAACATTTATTTATTTAATACTTTCTTCTGTTTCCGCGATTATTACTCATTGAAATAAAACAATTTAACGGATTATATCGCGTATATTATCTCATTTTAGTTCCCGACGTTTCGGAAGCTTTTCAGTTTTCCATGGTCACGGGTGAACTGAGAAAAGATATATTTTCCTTTGTCTAAGTTACAATTTGTGCAAACTAACCATTTTTGAACAAAAAAAACAAATAAAGGTGTACATACATGCCAGATGGGCCCAAGCTGTAAAGACAGTTACACATGTGCCAGAAGGGCTTAATTATTTTATTTTAATAATTTACCAAACAGCATTTCACAAATGAGGCGTACCGAGGAGAAAAGAAATGCTGCAAAGAAAAACTCCCAGGCTACCTCATTACTAATTATAATATTTTAAAACCAAAGACTATTAAACTACTTTTAAACAGACAAG
This sequence comes from Hedya salicella, assembly GCA_905404275.2. Classification (NCBI taxonomy): domain Eukaryota; kingdom Metazoa; phylum Arthropoda; class Insecta; order Lepidoptera; family Tortricidae; genus Hedya; species Hedya salicella. The sequence goes on along the minus strand of FR990107.1, from coordinate 22,009,916 downwards.
ATATTTTACACCGTTCGGAAATCGTTCGTGACCATGGAAAGCTGAAAAGTTTCCGAAACGTCGGGAACTAAAATGAGATTTTGATGGAGGATCATATCGCGTATATTAATACGCGATATGATCCGTTAAATTGTTTTATTTCAATTTATTTATTTATTCAATAGGTACTACATATCACTTACAGACTAATTCAACACGTGATACATAAAACACAACAACAGAGGACTAGATACAAAAAAAAACATGTTTGCAAGGCACACATTAATTTAACAAACATAACACATAGGTACTTAATTTCCGCCCCACTAGACATTAAAAACTCCACGAGCGATACTGAATATCACAATCAATTAAAGAAAATTCTATTAGAAATTGCATGTTACAACATTGACGAATTCCTAAAGAAAATAACATTGACCATCACATAGTGCCTATATCTCACCATTGAAAGATAAGTTTATAATTAATATATGTGAATGCTATATGACGTGTAAAATGTATATTTTATCAATAAAGCTCTGATTCTGATCCTGTCAGGAAAACATAGTAAATCACACGCGACTTTTGTGAATTCTGTCAGAGAGTAGTTAAAAAGATCTGTTTTAGTTGAGATCCGGTTCAGCATGTTACCATTAACATGCTGACTAGTGGCGCATTAGCGATAACATAGCATCTGCAGGTTGCAATGTTGATGCGTGGTTGATTACCACTGGCATGTTCCAGGTGTGACGCACGTGTTCGTGGACGAGGTGCACGAGCGGGACAAGTTCAGCGACTTCCTGCTGATCGCGCTCCGCGACGCGTTGCCTCGCTGCAAGGACCTCAAGCTGGTGCTCATGTCCGCCACCATGGACACGCAGATATTCTCCCGGTGAGACACACACCCTGTGTAGTGGTACCACGAATATTCTAATTAAATTTCATTCATTTATTGCAGGCGTCTATGGCCCATAGATAAATACCTTACAAACTACCATACATAATAAAATATAATTAACTTAATTAATGATCGCTTACTTATTTTATACAATAAAGGGACTGTTTGACACATGCATCTCACAACAGTGCCTCATAAACGGACGGTCAAGCCTGTCCGCTATAGAACGCAGGATGGGGTTGGGGCTGGCCCGTATCCGGCGCACCAGGGATGTGCATCGTTTGCGCATCCATACTAATATTATAAATGCGAAAGTATGTCTGTCTGTCTGTCTTTCTGTCTGTCTGTCTGTCTGTCTGTTACCTCTTCACGCTTAAACCGCTGAACCGATTTAGATGAAATTTGGTATAGTTTGAGTCCCGGGGAAGGACATAGGCTACTTTTTATCCCGAAAAAATGCCCTTATCCGCGATAAACGAATTCAAGGCGGACGAAGTCGCGGGCAGAAGCTAGTAGTCGTATAAAAGCAATCTATGCGCGCTTCAGCAAACATCCCTGATGCGCTACAGAAGCGAGGCAGCCCCACCAGCACCCGGACGGCATTATTATATTGAATCCAGGGAAGTGCAATACGCTCTAAAAAAGAGTTAACTTCACGTCCCTAGTACATCGCGCAAAATTACGCCGACAATAAGTTACATCGGCAATCTTCGGCCACGCCGACGAGTGCTAACAAGGACCGAATGAAACCGAACGTGTGACCATTTCAATAAAGACCTTGTTGCACTATACGTACGAGTTCACCTGTTATTGCATATGTACGCAATGACAGGTGAACTCGTGCTCTCGCTCGTGGCGACTGACGCGGCGCCAGACAACATGGCGGGCGCCGGCGTCGCGCGACAAATTGTGGCCAATGGGCGGTGAAGGTTTTACCCGCGCAAACGCGCTGCCTTATAATTGGTTATAATCTGTTTTCAAAAAATGCTTTCTGCGCAGGTACATCGTTGTAACTTATATTTGTGGTACTACTGTAAACTCGTCTGTATGTCTATGTGTAAGGGTGACCAAAAGGTTAGGTTTTATAAAAAAATATATCTGTACAGTGCACGTTTTCAGAACAAGATTGGAAATAAAGTAAATCGATTGTATCGCCTACTACCTGCGTGCATTTAATACGCGGATTCTGGGTCCTTGGACAGGCATGATTTTCTAAATTTTCCTTCCACCAACCGGTTCGACGACCGGTTTGGCTCAGTGGGAGAAACGTTGCATGCGAAGCTGAGGTCCTGGGTTCAAATCCCGGTAAATGCAAACATTTGTGTGATGAGCATAAATACTGGTTCCTGAGTGTTGGGTGTTTTCTATGTATATAAGTAAATATATCTATTAAATATATCGTCGACTAGTACCCATAACACAAGCCTTATTGAGCTTACTATGAGACTAGTTCGATTTGTGTAAATGTGTCCCGTAATATTTATTTATTTATAAACCTTCTATATGTCAATATTTGGTCTGAATTCCTTTCACTTCATACGATAATTCCTTCTTTCAAATTTCCACTACAGCAATCCGCTTAGAAATCTCCGAAATTTGTAATTATACCAAGTGACACAGGTCGACGTTGCAGGTACTTCAACAATTGCCCGGTGATCACGATCCCCGGCCGCCTGCACGAGGTGCAGCGTTACTACCTGGAGGACATCTTGAAGCTGACCCAGTACCGCACCAAGAAGATGGTGCAAGCCGAGAAGGAGCTCCGACACAAACTGAAGACCGGCCAGAGCTACTGGTCGCAACTTGAAGGTAACTTGTTTATTTATTTAATTATTTATTGTAGGAGAACCAACAGCTAATACAGTATAAATAGAAACTTGAATAGAAGTATAGAGCCAATTACAGGAACTCACGAATAGATATTACACATGAAACAGTTAAGTGACAACGCGCATAACGACGCGCACACACAGCAAGTATATATAAAAACTATGAACATTTAAGCTAAGCTTTAAGAGCCTTACTAGACAGACAATCTCAAAACCTAATACACAATTACAATATAGCACAAACATGGTAATAACAATATAACACAAACATGGTAATAAGAATCGCTCATTCTAAAAACGCATTAATTAAATTTCTCTTCACAGAAGGAATGACACAATTAAATTTTCTCAAACATGCAATGAAATATTGAAGTTGTGTTCCTTGTAATAGACCCCGAAGTCTCACATTTCGAGTGCACGAGGGGCACATAATGATAATTTCATACTCTATTGCCGGCCAAGGCCAGCAAAGCGACCTTCTTTTGTTTACATTCGCTCCGAGCGCCGCCGCGCGCCGTGCGCGACGATGAGAACGAATAACTATGTATAGGTATTAAAACAACGTTTTAGTGGGAAAAAATATCTAGTATATAAAAAGTATTGGTTTTTATTTCATTGCATGTTTGAGAAAAGCACTATACAAGCCTCGGCGCGAACAGGGATTGTCGGCCTCGTATCTCTAGATGGCCTCGTTGACACTCGGCCATCTATAACTACTCGGCCGGCAATCCCCTACTTCGCAGCCTCTGCAGTAATGTACTATTATCCCAGACCTAGATAAACCTAGATGCCGCCAATGCACGTACTCTGCGTGTATCTAAAGAGTGCGGTGCACCATTTGCCGCTCAGTCGCGCTCCTGTCGTTCTAACTGTCGGACGTTTGTTGCCGCACTAGAAAATGCCTCACTACGCCGTAATTAACTGTTCAAATTTAACAAGAGTGGCAAGTCGAGTAAACGGCGACGTTCCCTTCATAAGCAAATATTTTTTGTAATAAATTTCGCCATATTTAATTTAAATTTAATTATTTTCAACTTGGAGTGATGTCGTGTCGTTTCTACTAAGATAGTTACACACGTAGTATATTTTCGAAGTACATCATCCATTGCGGCTTCTACTTTATACTATCCTTAAGGTATATTATTTGTAGGCCACAATGGACAGTGAAGCAAACGATTATTTCGTAAATCTTCACGTTGTATGGTGGTAAGGATTTTCTCATTGTCTGTCGATTTAAAGTGAGTAGTGCTGTACACTGCGATGTTTCATGTAATGTCACTGGCCATTCGATTTACAATCGATTTTTGTGACACAATGAAAATTAAGGCTAGTTACAATGTAAATATACAATAATGTTATTCTTTTACATTAAAAATTCAGTTTCCCTTATCATCCAATACAAAAAAATGGATTTATGCGACAGGGAATAATAAAAATTGTTTCCCTAGCAAACAGCAAAATTTGTTCGATCCACTTTAATAATGACGTCTTCTATGGCACAAGCAAAGCAGTCATATTTCAAGTAAGTGGTCTCATAACAAGATGCCGCAACACCACAATAACCACTATGTACAGCTTATAGGTCATTCCATATAGCCAAAGATTCTTACACGTCACAGAAGCAGGGATCTTCTTTCATAAAGTAGTAGAATATTTATTTGATTGTTGACTATACGTAGGTATCAGGTCATTAAGCGAAGAAGAATATGCAATTATAAAATTGCATTTATTTAATTACAACCAAGTACTTAGTTATTTAACTATTTCACTTAAGTATTCACAAAGAAATGCACTATAAAATTTCTATTTTCCTTATGTGTATTCCTATCTCTAATGAACTATAGTTTTGCATTGTTAAAAGATTGCTGTTATAAAAACATTACACTCCTATTGAACAATCGTGTAAAAAAACAATCTCTAACTTGTAATCTTTGAATCGCTTTCTCATTGTCTGTCTATAAACTCGAAGTTCAATCGATAAAAGAATCGATAGAAAATCGGTCATAAAAATATTGATTTATTATTATGGAACATTTTGTACGCTTGAAACAGACGTATTTACGTAAATTCATAGGTTACATTGAATTTTGAGGTATAAAATGCAGAATTTAAACTAAAGCGGGCGGACTGCGTACGTCCTCTCACCGCAATGGCCTACTGAGTACTTAGACGGTCGGCGCCTTTGAATCGGTTTAACGCGGCGGTAGTATAGGACATCACTAAATTGCTTACGTGACGTCATAGTAGGCATATAAAACTTGACACGCTCGGTTTCCATACTATAGAGCGCATTGGCGGCGTCTATATGGTCTGTGACTATTATCAATATCAAGCTCTCTCGTCACATTATTCAAATTAAGCTAGCACGGTTAAGGAAGGTTTTAGTAAGGGGATTACTGTCCTTGGTGCACAATGTACTATTAAATTGCTGTCCCGTTAATCGCTAGCCATGTTTATACAACTAATGGCATTTTCAGGTCAGAAGCAGCCAGAAGAGAGCAACAGCAAGGAGAGCAAAGAAGAGAAGGATGTGACGCTGGAGCCATCGTTGCAGGCCGACATGGATGAATTTCTAGAAGATTGCTTCAAGGAGGGCAGTTTAGTAAGCGACAAAGTTTCATCAAATCAATAAACTGAATTAATACTTTGGTGCTGACATCGTTTAGAAAAACAAATAAGTAGAAGGTGCTTACATCTTCGTTCGTGGTGGAGAAATAAGTAATAACCCTCTTTTTTGCTTCATTGTATTCGAGTAAAAAGTAGCCGTGGATACTCCAGCAATTTTTTACCAGTTGGTTGAAATCCATTCAGCCGCTTTCACGTGATGTGCGCACACAGACTGCTAAAAAAAAGCCGTTTGAGTGACCTTGAAATAGTGCCTTTTACTTATTTCTATGAAGATATTTTCAGTGTACACACATTTTATTTCTACAACTAATAGTCTAGAAAGTTCGCAGCGATGTTAATGCCCAATTTTACCATGCCCTGTTTGTGGCTAATCGCTGGTTACCTGTGAAAAGGTCGACAAAATACAGCGGTACTCAGTTGTTTAAAAGTAACAAAGGACCCAAAATTGTACCTAAAGGAGTTGAGAATTATCAAACTACAATATGTCCACGTAATTAACAACGGGATTTGAATTGTTTTCAAACAAGAATAGAATTCAAATTCCGTTACAAATTTTCATTGACATCTTGGAGCTTGATACTTATCAACTCTAATATTCTAGATGCTAAAAGTTTGTGGTATATATAGGGCTGCCATCTTGATTATAGCCGAACCCGGACAAAGACTTAAAAAACCTTGAATATTGTATTGTATTGTATTGTAAACACTTTATTGTACATAAAAACAATAGAACAAAGAAATTAAAGTAACATATTTGTACAAAGGCGAACTTATCCCTTTAATAATATTTTGAATATTTTGGACTAAATCATATTTTCCCGGACATGATAGATTTTATTCAGTTTAATAAGGTGTCCTGATAGAAAGTCTTCTGGTTTTACCCGGACATATGTTGAAAACCCGGCCGGACAGTCTCCAAACTAGGACAAATCCGGGGAAACCCGGACGGATGGCAACTGTAGGTATATAGCAGAGCCGCCGAAAACTGCCTTAAAAGCAGCTAGTTTGAGAAATAATCGGATAGAAACTTGCAGGGACCATTAATACTGTCAATCACCATACAAGAAGCGGTTCCCCGATATTTACAACGCCATCTATGTACAAGAATTGTTATTTACAATGTTGAATAACATTGCAAGCGTGACACAGTATTTAAATGTTACGATTTATTTATTAATACCTGTTTACGAACTAATTGTTACTGTACTGTAAATCGTTGTTCGACCATGATATCGTTAAATGTTTAGTATTAAAGCGCCATCTAGTTTTTGCCTAAATATCTCCTTGCGGTAGGGGCATGATCCAAAATATGAAAATTGTCAGTCTTTTTGTTTTAATGGTCCTTGGTAAAAGATACATTTTAATTTATGATTTCGACCAATATATTAGATTTTTTTTCGTCTATTATTCATTAGTATTTTTAATACTTCCCCGGGTTGCATTAATCGGCCACCATTCCCTTCAAAACGTCTTAGACTGTTAGTAGTATGCCATATGTCGTTTGAGTCGTGGAACTTGATATGAAAAGCAATAGGAGCAGTACATCAAAATATTCATTAAAACGTCCTAAAAGGTACTTCGAGAACGCAATACTACACTAACCACATTTTTTAACATCTCTCGACCTTTGGAATACATTACGACTGTGTAATGTATCTTAACCTTAACCGTTTTCGGTATCGTTGCAGGATTCGTTCTGTCAGATCTTGTACATGTACCTGTCGGAAGGCGTGCCTGTAAACACTGGACAGTCGGGCACGGGGCGCACGGGGCTCATGGCGGCCGCGGCGCACGGGCTCACGGACACCGCCCGGCAGATGCTGCAGATCGGTACGTACGCATGTGTTGTTGAAGATGCTACAGATCGGTACGTACGCATGTGTTGTTGAAGATGCTACAGATCGGTACGTACGCATGTGTTGTTGAAGATGCTACAGATCGGTACGTACGCATGTGTTGTTGAAGATGCTACAGATCGGTACGTACGCATGTGTTGTTGAAGATGCTACAGATCGGTACGTACGCATGTGTTGTTGAAGATGCTACAGATCGGTACGTACGCATGTGTTGTTGAAGATGCTACAGATCGGTACGTACGCATGTGTTGTTGAAGATGCTACAGATCGGTACGTACGCATGTGTTGTTGAAGATGCTACAGATCGGTACGTACGCATGTGTTGTTGAAGATGCTACAGATCGGTACGTACGCATGTGTTGTTGAAGATGCTACAGATCGGTACGTACGCATGTGTTGTTGAAGATGCTACAGATCGGTACGTACGCATGTGTTGTTGAAGATGCTACAGATCGGTACGTACGCATGTGTTGTTGAAGATGCTACAGATCGGTACGTACGCATGTGTTGTTGAAGATGCTACAGATCGGTACGTACGCATGTGTTGTTGAAGATGCTACAGATCGGTACGTACGCATGTGTTGTTGAAGATGCTACAGATCGGTACGTACGCATGTGTTGTTGAAGATGCTACAGATCGGTACGTACGCATGTGTTGTTGAAGATGCTACAGATCGGTACGTACGCATGTGTTGTTGAAGATGCTACAGATCGGTACGTACGCATGTATTGTTGAAGATGCTACAGATCGGTACGTACGCATGTGTTGTTGAAGATGCTACAGATCGGTACGTACGCATGTGTTGTTGAAGATGCTACAGATCGGTACGTACGCATGTGTTGTTGAAGATGCTACGGATCGGTACGTACGCATGTGTTGTTGAAGATGCTACAGATCGGTACGTACGCATGTGTTGTTGCAGATTTCGCTACGCCAGATCCTGTACATGCTCCTGTCGGAAGGCGTGCTTGTACACACAGGACATTCGGGCGCGGGGCGTCTAAACCTTTGTGGGTGAATCAACCGGTTCTTGTTGTTATTCTGTCCCGTAACACAAGAACTACATAGTAACAAATTACTTTGAAACATGCTAATACTGTTGGCTATTAAGAGGGTGTATACCTGCTTAACTGGCAACGTCGCATATTTTTTGGTTTCTCTTGATTATTTTGAGAAATGTGTATGTAACTTGAACATGTTTTCAATTCATTCATTACGTTTTCGGTAGATAAGCTGGTAAAGTGCAAAATTTCATGATATTCCCACAACCAAAGCTCTAAAAATGAATTTAAGTCTATTTCTTTTTTTGTAAGAAAATTAAGGCAAAAGCGACGAGTACATGAATTAAACACACTATAAATGCTAAAAATCTAAGGTATCTATTGAACATATCTTTAAGTTTCATTCAAATGCCACAAAATAATGAAGTAAGAAGACAAAATATGCGACGTTGCCAGCTAAGCGGGTATAAACGCTCTTAACATTATTGAAGGATCCCTAAAATAAACACTGCACTTTACTTCACACAACACTTTTATTGGTATACTAGAAGACGCCCGCAACTGCATTCGCGGCGGAGGAAAAATTCACAACCCTCTTTTTGGCTTCCACGTATTTGGATATAAAATATCCGATAACCATCTGTGGATGCTCAGCTACCCGTGTACCAAAAATAATGCCGTAAGAATGTCTGCCACTCTGTTAGCCACAAAGGTTTTCCACTTGTTGGGTCTGCTGTTTAACTATGCCAACACAATCGTTAAATCAGTCCGTGCGTGAATATTTGATTTATTTTCATCGCTTGTAATACTTTTATTAGCAATTTGGTAAGTACCACACCACACCGCACCACACAACTCTAGACGTGGAATTGATACCTGCTTAATTGGGGCTACTTTTGTCTTTGCGGTGATTAATGAGACATGTATAGTTCCGCCCCACTCACGGCACGTATATAGACTACCACCGCGTATGCCTCGTTAGAAGCATCGCAAAACACTTACTTGGGAAATATCCAAACACATCCGTAATCTTAAAATCAAAAAGTCCCCTGGCGAAGATAATATTAACAATATCCTCATAAAAAATGTTCCGCAAAAAGTTATTGTGGAATTGGTCAGGATATTCAATTCTTGTCTACGACTTTGCCACTTTCCTTCGAATTGGAAGATTGCTAAAGTCATTGCTTTGAAAAAGCCGGGAAAAGATAATAGAAATCCGTCAAATTATCGACCCATTAGCTTGCTACCGACGCTAAGCAAAATATTTGAGAAAGTAATCTACAGCCGGTTGCAATGTACTACGGATCACGTTATTATTAATGAGCAATTGGGTTTTCGTAACTCTCATTCTACTATACAGCAGCTCGCTCGAGTAGCTGAACATGCTGCCCATAACTTGAACTTGGGTAACTCCACGGGTATGTTTCTGTTGGACTTGGAAAAAGCCTTCGACACAGTGTGGCACGACGGGCTTCTTCACAAAATGTTACAATTGCAAATACCGGTGCCACTGGTTAAAATGATTCATTCTTACCTTTCTAACCGTACCTTTCGAGTTCATGTTGATAATGTCATCTCAAGTCCTCGATCTGTTGTAGCTGGTGTCCCACAAGGGTCGATCGTAGGCCCTTACCTGTTTCTCCTGTATCTAAATGATATTCCTATACAACCTAGGACAACGTTGGCTTGTTTTGCAGACGACACTATGTCACTTACTTCTTCGAAAGATACCGATCTCATTATCTCTAGGCTTCAATTGTCAATGGATCTCCTTCATGAGTTTTTCACCAAATGGAAATTAAAACTAAATGAGTCTAAAACAGAAGCTATTATCTTTACTAAGCGACGTAAATCTCCTACAAGAAAACTTAAAATGGCAGGTTACGAAATTCCATGGAGCGTCTCCGTAAAATATTTGGGTATATTTCTAGATAATAAGTTAAACTGGACTACGCATGTAACAGCATCACGTACTAAAGGTTTAAAATCCCTTGGCGCACTATCAGCGATAATGAATCGTAAGTCTGCTTTAAGCCGAAGTACTAAAATATCAATTTACACAACCCTAGTAAGACCCGTTATCACTTACGCCTGTCCGGTTTGGAGTAGTACCTGTGATACTAACTACCAAAAACTACAAGTTGTACAAAGTAAAGCGGTTAAAATCTCATGTAATCCTCCATTTTACACTAATCTTACAAAACTGCATGACAAGATTGAATTACCTCTACTCAAACAGTTCATTTTAAATCAAACAAAAACTTTTTACCTCACTAAGAACATTAATCATAAGAATAAATTGGTTAGTGATATTGGCAAGAGTCGTCTGCGTGATCTGCCATATGTCGATAAGTATCGCAGATACAGGCTACCACATCACTACGTGCTGGACTCGGATGACGTCGAACGGGAACCGGTCCCTGTGGCGGCTCGCACCGCTAGCGCCATGCACTCAGTAACATAATTTTGTTGTTAATGTATTACATTATTTGGATGTATGAACGCAAAAAATCACTTTGCCTTATTATGTAAGTATTTATAGGTAATTCATTGATTTTACCTATTTGTTAGTTTCCTTTTTAACATAATTACGTAAGCCACAGTTTATGCACGTCATAATTAAACTGACTCGTCCCAGAATGTTGATAGGTACCTATGCACTTAACGTCAATAAGCCAGGCTATACTATAAAAAAAATTGTCACTTTAAGATAGCATTCACTATTTAAATCTACTTACTTCTGATAAGTATTCACGGTAGTCGTGACGAATATAACATAAATTTTATAAACAGAAATAGGTAGGTATGCATGTCGCGGTTGAGCTGAGTATGCACCCAGTTTGTTTGTGCCGCCAAAGGCGCCGGGTGCAACCTTGATTCAAGCGGACAGCGCTGGTTTACTTTTTTGTTGAATTTATGACGGGTATGCTTGTCTCGATTGAGCTAAGGTTGCACCTCGCCTGTATGTAACGTGATTGACGCTGGGTGCAAGCTTGGCTCAACTGTTGGTTATCAATTTCTTTAAAATGTTACTTTTGTTTTTCAAACACATTATTTAAGTCAAATGTACGTTAATCGTTATTTATAAAATCCACAGTAAGATTAATATCGGGGTTAGGGGAACTATTTAATGTTACAAATGCGAACTTCGCAAAGCGAGCATAATTGTGATCGAGTCTATGAAATAAGTAATATTTCCGCGTAGGTTAAGTAACGTTACGTAATCAAAAAATACATAGGCCTTCCTTGGCCTATTTATAAAGTTTAAAGTGGGTATAAAACAAAAATAACTGAATAAACTAAGTGTATGCACATGTTTTTACTATTTAGGATAAAAAAAAATGAACACTAAATATGTAAATAATGTATTGTAATATTGTTATCAAATAAAGACATTTTAAAAACAAACAAACAAACAAACCACTTGCAGTTCGAGAACCTTGCTGTCTTTCTCGACATATAATCACCTTGGTATTGTAAACTTTGTAATTTAAATTAAGTTTTCTCGGTAGCCTCGTCGTCCCTGTGGTCTAACTGACAGATCTTGATTAAGAGACACACCGTTCTTTCCGGGACACGAAGCATCAAAAACTACGCGCAACTTTGTTGTGATTCTAACCTCCTTTTAAAATTATATTGTAGAATTTATAAGTAGTTTTCTTTTCGTTTTGCGCTTCAATTTCTTAAATTTGCGTAACAGATAAATCATTATTCGTCCTAAGCTCAAAACAGTCGTATTTTCGAAATCGGCGCATCAGTTTTTTGCTATTTTCACGAATGTGGGCACCTACCTAATATACCTAACTATCTGTTTCCATTGAAGTTCGTTCGCTCACTAGATGGCGATAATGTGCACGCAGTTTCGTTATCGCTATCTGACGGAGAACCAAAGAACAAAAATAAACCAAAGAACAATTTCCTCTTGATGTTGTGAGTCTGTTCTAGTATATATTTGTCTGTGGTACAGCTAACATTTTCGCGTCATGTGTAAAATATTGTAATCTTGTGTTTTTTTTATTTTACTTGTATGGTGTTTTGACATGTAACTCAACTTATAATGTAATTTAAATTGAGAAATAAATTATCTAATCTAATCGAATCTTACATACATACATACAAACATACAATCACGCCTTTTTCCCAACGAGGTAGGCAGAGACTACCTCCTTCCACTTGCTACGGTCCTGGCATACAAATGCCGCTTCATCAATATTTCATTAATCTTTTCGTGCATGCTCGCCGGTTTAGAGTACTTTTCACTTGGTCTCTTTTCAGAATGTCTCCAATCTGATCGCGAAACATTCATCTAGGCCTTCCTGTTCCAATATTTCCACTTGCATTCGCCTTGTAGATTTTTCCAGTCAGTCAGTTAAATTCTATTCTCGAAATACTCAGACCACATCTGTTAACATATTTTTTAACGTTTTTAACGATTTTAAAATTACCAAGAACTAAAATGAAAGAGGAAATTTATCATACATAATGATGAAGTCATAAATCTTATTTCTGTGATATTTTATTTACGCGTTTTGAAATTAAAAATAAAAAGGAGCCGTTTTGATCCGTCAGTCGAATACCCTATGGGAAGCTTTGGAAAATTTATCTATTTTTCATTGGTCGATTATTGATTAATAATTTGTGTTGCTAAGGTGCGGACCCTATGGTGAAGGACAAGGACGGCAAGACGGCCCGCGACTGCGCGCTGGCGGCGGGCCACGCCGACTGCGCCGCGCTGCTGGCGGCCGGCGGCGACGACGAGCCGCGGGACGCCTCCGCCGACAGCCACGCCGACCACTTCCTGCTCGACGTCTACCACCACTCCGTCTCCGAGGACTTCATCGACCACGACCTCATGCTGGCGCTCATCAAGCACATCCACGTCAACCTCCCCAAGGGCAGCATCCTGGTGTTCCTGCCCGGGTACGACGACATAGTCACGCTCCGGGACCTGGTTCAGAACTGCACCGAAATGAACGCGCTGAAATACCAGATCTTCACGCTGCACAGCAACATGCAGACCCTCGATCAGAAGAAAGTGTTCAATCCCCTCCCGAACGCGCGGAAGATCATCATCTCCACGAACATAGCGGAGACGTCCATCACCATAGACGACGTGGTGTACGTGGTGGATTCGTGTAAAGTGAAAGAGAAGTACTACGAGTCGAGCGGCGGCGTGTGCTCGCTGCAGTGCGTTTGGACGTCGCGGGCCGGCTGCCAGCAGCGGGCGGGTCGCGCCGGCCGCACCAAGCCCGGCCACTGCTTCCACATGTGCTCCAAGCGTCGCTTCCAGACCCTGCCCCTCAACTCCATCCCCGAGATCCTGCGCGTGCCTCTCCAGGAGCTCTGCCTGCACACGAAGCTGCTGGCCTCCGGGAACACGCCCATAGCGGACTTCCTGTCGAAGGCGCTCGAGCCCCCCCTCGTTCCTGGCCGTGCGGAACGCCGTGGCGCTGTTGAAGACGATAGGGGCGCTCACTCCCATGGAGGACCTGACCGAGATCGGGCAGCACCTGCTCGATCTGACGGTCGAGCCGAAGCTCGGAAAGATGCTGCTCTACGCGTGCGTCATGAAGTGCCTGGACCCCATTCTGACGATCGTGTGCAGCCTCGCGAACAAGGAGCCGTTCCAGATCTCGATGAACCCGGAGAACAGGAAGCGGGGCAGCGTGGCGCGCAGACAGTTCGCGGCGGACTGCTACTCGGACCACATGGCGCTGCTGCGCGCCTTCCAGGCCTGGCAGGCCGCGCGGGCCGCCGGCTCCGAGCGCGCCTTCTGCTCCCGGAACCTCATCTGCGGCGCCACCATGGAGATGATCGTGGGCTACCGCGCGCAGCTGCTGGCCCAGCTGCGCGCGCTGGGGCTCGTCAAGGCCCGCGGCTCCGGCGACATCAAGGACGTCAACCTCAACTCGGAGAAGTGGCACGTCGTGAAGGCCGTCCTGGTCAGCGGGCTGTACCCGTCGCTCGCGCGCGTGGACCGCGACTCGGGCACGCTGCGGACCTGCAAGGAGGTGAAGGTGGCCTTCCACCCGAGCTCCACGCTGCACCGCGGCGACGGCGTCTCGGGCGCGCAGCGCTCCGTGCAGACCCTGCCCACGGACTGGGTGGTGTTCGAGGAGATCTCTCGCGCCGGCCGCTTCTGCTTCATCCGCTGCAGCACGCTGGTGACGCCGCTGACCGTGGCGCTGCTGGGCGGCCCGCTGCGGCTGCCGCCGGCCGCGCTGTCGCAGCGGGCCAACCCGCCCGGCCTGTCCAGCGACTCGGACAGCGAGGCCGACGAGGCCAACGCGTCGCCCGACGCGGCCGCGCTGACGCTGGACGACTGGACGGCCTTCACGGCCGACGCCTCGGACGCCATCGGCGTGTACTACCTGCGCCAGAAGCTGTGCGCGCTGGTCATCCGCCGCATGTCCAACCCGGCCAAGCCCATGACGCCGCTGGACGAGCAGATCCTGAGCACCGTGGTGCACGTGCTGGCGGCCGAGGAGAAGAACGTGGGGCTGCAGCAGCCGGCGGGCATCGGCCAGCGGCCCAAGCCGCTCACGGTGGACGCGCCCAGCTGGCGCACGCGCGCCGAGGAGGAGCAGTTCCGCCACGACGGCAAGCACTACGCGCCCTACCCGCACGACTTCCAGCAGAACTACTATCAGAACCCCTACTACCAAAACGTAAGTGTGATTATCTCTAACATTTTTTTAGTTTGCCCCATAAGAGGATTAACGTCGGTTAACACAACAGTAAACGTGAAACTTTAAAATTTTATTACAATGAAAGAAATAGTAATTTTTAAATATGTCCATCGACATCATATTTCAAAAAAGGAGCTCACTCAGCCTGTGTCGGTGCATGTAGTGTCGACGCTGATTATCAATGTCTTTCCATTGAAGATATTAAAAAAAACACTGAAGCTGACTAGTTGAAGGTCAGTGAACTTTGTATGTAGATAATTCGTTTTTACAACTTTTTAATAATATACAAGATTATAAATAAAAGTTTACGATCTCCGTGATTAAAATAGTGTGCATATCGTGTTTTAGTAAGGTAAACTGTAAAGTTATCGCCTACGATCAGTGAGTGTCCACTTCAATGGACAGCATTTCATTTTTTGAAAGCGACTACAATTGAAATATCAGAGATAGATATGAGCTCTCTGAACACATTTACACTATTTTTCGAATTTTCAGATCATAATTTTTGAAAAATATGGATATTATTAGCAAGTAGTGATATTTAGGCGGTACAAAGTTAATTCCTTTGCTTTATATTTTTTGGCAATTATAAAAAAAGTGTTGACGTGTCATAATTCGCAGTTTACGTTTGTGTCATAACTAGTGGCGGGTAATAATAACGACACAATAAAGAATCACAGTGTTCTAGAAAAATATAACTGTGACTGGTCACGACGAAAGTTTACAAATTCACGTACGTTATGTGAGCGACAAGTGTGATAACATCACCGTAAAATTGTTATAATGATCTGAATACATTACAGTAAGTAACTTTAACGTGGCAAGTCAGGGTTAGTCGTGGGTAAAAAAATCAGTGTTTTTTTTAAAACTGGTACGTGAGTTGAGTCACGGTGATTGAAATTGAATTGTAACGCTTTTCACCATCTCTAGTTATGACACTTGTCACAATGAGCCCACAGATGCAGAATATTTTTTACTATTTAAATGTATTCTTCCTCGAATTACGCTTAGGCCGTTAAATCTTAAATCAGTGGCTAAAAGTAGAATAGTTAAAAAATATAAAATATGTTATTCGTTATTTTGCAAATATTATAAGATATTGCTCAGTCAACTCGTGACCATGGAGAACTAAAAAGCTTCCGAAACGTTGGGAACTCAAATGAGACAATATACGCGATATAATCCGTTAAATTGTGTTATTTAAATGAGTAATAACGGAAACAAAAAAAAAAAATTGTCCATTATGCGATTGAAAATTTGAGGTTTATTTTTTTAACCAAGCTGTTGTTTGTACGAATGAAATAGAGGATAAAAAAATATATATAAATCACGTTTTAATTTTTTTGAAAATTTCTTGATTTCATATAAAACATCAATTTCAAAGGTTGTTCAATTTGAAAAAGAGCGTAGGTGACGCCTAGAATATCATACAGAAGCACTATTACTAAGACGGAGTATATAAATTGTACTGCTGTACTTCATATGCGCTGTGACTGTGTCATATCCACCTAGTCACGTCACTTAGATAATCCTATGCTTCTTACATATTTTCCCGAATATTTAAAGAAATATTAACATTAAAATAAAATGGCTGTCTGTAAAGTCAGTCGGTTTACGGAGGATAATTTTATGCGATATAGTCATGACAATTTATTGAAAGAAAAATATAAAGAGAGAGAAAGAAAAAACGACAGACGGAAAGAGAGAACATGAGACAGAAAGAGGGAAAGAGCGAGAGAGAAAGAAAGTCAGAGAGAAAGAAAGAAAAGGAGAGAGAATAGGGAAAGAGCGAGAGAGAAAGAACAGCACACGGCATGAAGCTACTTTACTTCTGCGTGTAACGCTTACAGCACCAGGAGCACATAACAGCCAGGAGCCACTCACTGACGTGCGTGTCTGCGCCCAAAAAGCACACTCATTTATTTTTCACGTCTCGTGCTCAAAAAGTACGTCATATTAGCTCCGCGAAGCGAGACTAAAATAGCCCCTAGGGTTTAAAAGAAAGCCCATACAAATTTCCATGACACTGAAAAACAAACCTTGCGGCCAGCTACATACTCCTTACAAATAATTAAAAACAAACAAACCAACCTGATCAGGTTGGCCAAACTTTCTGATAGAATTGCTCAAACTGTACTTTTAGTTTTTCCTGAAATATACAATTTTAATGTTAAGTCTTTTATTTTCTCGCAGTCGAAGTGAAAAGCAGAATGTTTAACACGTGGCTAAAAGCCATTATGACACTCAGACATATTTGTCCTCGCTCACTTCGTGAGCTCGTCCAAATAATCACTTCGTGTCACAATGGCTTATTTCAGCCCCTTGTCAAACAATCTACTATTGTGTAACCAGTAGCTGCTTTATTAAAGTGGAAGCTTACCGTTAAAGGTTGACTCGACCGATTCAGTGTTTGTGATACCAGGAGTACACAACAGCGCGAAGCTAGCTACTTACCTTATTGCTTTAGAAATTAGAACAACTTTTCCGTTCCCGGAAATGGAAGTCGTCAGACCACCTCCTACAGCACCAGGAGCACATGACAGTCAGGAGCCACTCACCCCTCGCTCTCGGCTTGGGTCGGCGCCGCGCTGCAGCAGCAGCCGCACGGCGCACGCGCGTTTGTTGATGGGCGTGCCGGGCATAGATTAAACACTCATAAAAGCGAGAAGCTTGTCAAAGATACTCGCACTGATGTCTCATTTCCATGTGTTGTGAGTTTTATTAATGACTGATTACGGAAAGGTGACACCTGTCGTTAATCTGCCATTAACAACTAACGGAGCATGGTCAAATTGGGCCTAATAGTTCTATACGAGCTGTTGTCGTAGTACTAGGAGTACATACATATGAGAGACTAGTCGAAGCCGCCTGGATCTTCTGAGCAACCAGTAACTTAGGACCAGAAGCATATAAAAGTGTGAAGCTTACCTCAGAAAACGCGCACACTTCAGACTCTGTGTTTGCGGTAGGTAGCAGGAGTACAAAAGCTTCGCGCGCTGTTTGTTGCACCTTTAAATTTATGTGCTCCTAGGATTTGGTGTGGATGTACCGAGGTTAAAAAAGAGAGAAAGAAAGAGAGACTCCCCCAGTATTGCAGTACCAGGAGCACATACGTGGACAGCAGGTTGTAGCACTCAGGAAAATAAACGCCGGCTGCACGCAGGAAAATGTGTCGCGACCCGCGGGGTTATTGATTAACGAAATTTTGACACTTGGTATCGGAATCAACTGTCATAGCCCATACAAAATCATGACACTTGATTGCGATTGCGAGCGTCAAACGCGTTAGGCAATACGGGGGCCGCTCGTAACAATGAGCCGAGCGTTCGGCTTGGGACGCATCTATCTCTCTTCCACTCCATTGGCCTTCTTACTCTCTCTTTTTCAATTAATTGATTCTATTAGGAATGGCGATTGCGATCGGATGACGATGATGACGATGATGATGAACAAGCGATAAGAGAAGCCGAACGTCTCTTCCACGATATCACGTAAAATGTTCGTCCGTAAATCGACTTTAAAGACATTTGGGTTTTAAATCGGAGTCATGGATTTTTATCATTATATAGTCGTATTTATCATTCAATCGTTTAGTTTTTATTTCCATGTATTAAAAAGTTATTCGTAATTTATCAATTCCAAAATCGAGGTGGGCTTTCACAGTTCGTCGGCAACGACTCTACGGTTTACTCCACCGCAGTAAAATGAATCGGCTCGGACCCGATTCAGTAAGAAAGATAGTCTCGTAACGTTTGTCGGTACCGCAGCCGCGGAACGGGCAGCGCTTGGGCTGGCGCGGCGCGGCGCCGCAGAGTTTCTCGCCGCAAGCGGGCGCGTCGCCGGGCGCGGCCCCGGGCGGGCGGGCGGCGGGGGCGTCGCCGGGCGGGCGGGCGGCCGGGCTGTCGCCGGGCGGGCGGGCGACGCCGTCCGCCGACAAGTTCCCGCGCGCGCGCTACTTCGTGGCGCGCGCCGACGACGCCGCCGACGCCGCGCTGCCCTTCGCGCCCGCCACCGCCGCCAAGCTGCAGAAGATCAGACAGGTCAGTCCCCCCTCCCTGTCTCTTACTCCATTTCCCTCGTCTCGATCCGCCGATCGAGTTAACCTTTTGTATCTGTGGTCCGACGCCCCCGACTGAACGACCCGCCCGACCAGCAAAACCATCAACGATAACAGTAGTGGGTCTCTAGTGCTCTTGCGATTGTCTCGGTCGTGCGATATTGATCCTATATTAGTCTCGGCCGCTCAGTCGTAGTACCTAGTCTCGAATATGTTTATGAGAGCATTTTATAGTGCCATTGCGAGCCATTTAATCCTATTAAAGCATTTACTTAAATTGATCGAGGGCCAATTCGCTCTTATATCCACATTTTATAAGCTCGTTTGATTTTATAAAATATTTACTAAATGCTATTTTAATAATGTTGATACTAATATCAGCATTGAATGAGTGTACTGTTATGCATGGCTAACCAAACACTCATGCACCGGTTGGATCAGGGCCTTCTTCACCAAGGTCAACACCATTTAAAACCCCATCTACGAAGGCCAACACGTCGATTCGGCGCCACGGCAGGACCCAGAACCGAGCCTCAGGCGTGACGGTGTGATCCACGTAAAGAAGATCATAAGGCAAGAAGACATAGGCTACAACTTTTTCATTCATAAAAAGGTATTTTTTAACAATAAATGGAAAAACATAACCTTTGTTAATTGACGTTTTCTTTTCTAGATAATGAATAAACAATTGGTAACCTAGCTACAGTAATCCGATCTACACGATTAAGCAAAGAAAACACCTATCGTATATGACGTATCATAACAACATATTCAATAATAGAGGCGATTGCACCATATTTGGCTGATATATTCAACAAATGTATTGACACTGGAGTATTTCCTAATTTGATGAAGCACAGCAAGATCATTCCTTTATTTAAATCAGGAACGAAAACAGACCCCACAAATTATAGACCAATATCAATACTACCCGCATTGAGTAATGTTTTTGAGAAACTTATTCTTAATCAACTTACATCTCATTTTAATGGATATAACCTACTTCATAGCAGTCAATTTGGATTTACAAAAGGTCGCTCCACTGCTGATGCTGGGGTAGTGCTAGTTAAACACATCTTTGATGCCTGGGAAAACGCTCAAGATGCTATTGGGATTTTTTGTGACCTATCAAAGGCATTTGATTGCGTTGATCATAATAATTTAATGCGCAAGTTGGAACACTACGGAATAAAGAACGGTGCACTTGACCTCGTCCCATCATATCTTTCAGACAGAACGCAACGCGTAGTCATCAACGGGATGCAATCAACTGGGTCATCTGTTGCTATGGGGGTACCCCAGGCCTCAATTCTAGGCCCCTTTCTGTTTCTAGTGTATATCAATGATCTACCAAACCTTGTGCAAGATAAACATGATATTGTGTTATTCGCAGATGATACTTCTCTTCTTTTTAAAGTGAAAAGAAGAGAGAATAACTTCGTTACTATAAACGATGCGCTGTCTACTATTGTACATTGGTTTACTGCAAATAACTTACTTTTAAATGCCAAGAAAACCAAGTGCATCAAATTCACATTACCGAATGTGAAACAAGTAGATTGTGCCAAGGTGACATTGAAAGGCGATGTGCTAGAATTCGAAGACAAAACAGTATTCCTGGGTATTACTTTGGACTCTAAACTGCAATGGAATGCGCATATAGCCACTCTTACAGGTAAACTAAGCTCCGCAGCCTATGCAGTGAGGCGAATCAGACAGTTAACAAACGTCGAGACGGCAAAGCTCGTGTACTCAGTTATTTTCATAGTGTAATGTCATATGTAATTCTGTTGTGGGGCAAGGCGGCGGACATACAAACCATCTTCGTACTACAAAAACGGGCAGTACGCTTAATCTATGCACTGGGAGCTCGTGCATCACTGAGAGAAAAATTCAGGGAAACCAATATTCTCACCGTAGCATCTCAGTACATTCTCGAGAATATTATGTATGTTCGGAAAAATCAATATGATTTCAAACACAACAGTGACATTCACCACTACAATACAAGAAATATGAACAAGCTTGCCATGCCTGTTCATCGTCTCCGCAAGGTCGGAACTTCGTTCGTGGGGAACTGTGTACGCTTCTATAACAAAATACCTACCGATGTAGTGAATTTACCTTGCAGCAAATTTAAGTCCAATATAAAACGTCACCTACTAAACAAGGCGTATTATACTGTAAATGACTTTTTAGACGATAAAGATGTCTTTAAGCCAGTAGTTTAGTCTTGTGTATGTAAAGTAAGCATTATTTTAAGAGGTAATAATAGTTCGCATTTAATGTAACATGAGAGCACATTTGTGGTTTCTCACCGGGCAATACTATTAGTGTTTAATGCCCGGCAGTGTGAGCATGTCATGCTCGCTTAAAGGTCTTTGCTTACGGTGGCGTCGTTGATCGGGTCGCAACCTTCCCTAAAATATGGTTGAGGGAGGCGATGGCTGAGATATGCGTCATGCTCGTGAACGGGTGCCGTTTGTGGGGTCCGGTCTGTTCATGCTAGCAAGGGCCAAATTAATTGTATACCTAGTAACTGCCTACCAGTGTTTAATGAACTGATGACGTGAGAGACTTCATCCTGTACTCGATTGAAGTTATTCATTTTTTATTTGATTTAGAGATAGAAGATACATCTCTAAGAGTTTTGTTTTATTTATAGAGGTATATCCTTAAATATTTCTGAGGATTTTTATTAACTAATTTTATCTTTTTGCATGTTATGACGCCTAGAGACCATATACATCTCTAAGAAATTTAGATTTAATAATAATTATGTTTAATGTATTATTGACTTTGACCCCTAAGAGACCTTAAACATCTCAGTAGAATTCAGTCAAATTATTATGTTTAATTTTATCGCATGTCGTGACGGCTAGAGACCTTATACATCTCTGAAAAAAAAAAATGATTTGAGAAGAGAATTTGAACATTGATCTGGAGAATTTGTACATCTCCTCTGCGTGTATCAATTATAAATTAGTTATAACACAATTGTAAAAGTTTTAAGTATAATTAAGACAATATTGTAATAGTTAATTGGTACACGCATATTAATTGTTTTATGTACTCTGACATTTAGAATTTTATTCTAGACACATTCTAGATTTTTTTTTCTTTTTTATTGACAATCCTTTTGGGATTTATCTTATTAATTATTTTAATTTTTAAAATGATGATTTTATCAATAATAAGTAAGTATTATACTTAAGTTAAATGATCTGATTAGGTTTTTCTGGGTTTCCCTAATCCTTGCAACAAATGTTGGATCATATTGTACGTTTCCCAGCAAATACTTCTCTCATTGTAACTGACAATTCGAAAGTGCTTGTATCTAAGCCTACTTGAATAAAGGATATTTTGATTTGATTTGATTTGATTTGATACAAATAAGAGTATATCTTAATATAGCCGAATAATAGCCCGGTGTACATTTTGGACTTGGGATCATCTCTGAATGATAAACATTTTGTTACAAAAATATGGTTTATGAATAAGATAAATACATAAAACGAGTTCTTTTTAACAATAAATGGAAAATCATCACTTTTTGTTAACTGAAATTTTTATTACAAAGAATTTTAAAGAAATAATTGTTTTGATACCAATATGACCTGTTTGCGATACTGGATGGCGTTCGTTGTAAACGCTTTTTCGCTCTTTATCTATTGAATATAAAAACCGGCCAAGAGCAAGTCGGACCATACTCAATGTAGGGTTCCGCAACCGTTTAAACAAAGAATGGACTACTGATGAAAAAAAATACGATATGAAAAAAACACTAACAAAAGAGCGTATCTCCCCGGCACTTAAGTCCTTTTGCTGAGAAGCGCAGTTTTTTGGCAATAACTTAAAAACGGTAAGTCCGATCATGTTGAAAACAATTTCCGTTGGAAGTATTTGTAAATTTTATATTTGCTATTTTTTTAATATTTTTCTAACATACATAACAACCGTTTAGAAAATAAATAGAGGTGGGGGGACACAGTTTTTGCTACTTTCGGAGCGAATATTTCCGTAAATATTCACTAAATCTATTTTTTTTGTAAAAACTTCTACAAGTTTTTAGAAGAACTGTCGAATGATGTGCCACTCATTGGTATTTGCTGATTTTTTTTCAGTTTCGGTTACTTGTATGGAGTGCCCCCCCTAAAAATACATTTTTTATTTATTTAACTATCAAACTAAGTAGCAGCTCACACAAGACATCTATGTTCCAAATTTCATCAATATATATCTTATAGTTTTTGAGTAAAATGCCTGTGACATACGGACGGACGGACGAACGGACGGACGGACATGACGAAACTATAAGGCTTCCGTTTTCGCCATTTTGGCTACGCAACCCTAAAAAGGACAAGTCCTGACTGATATATCAACGCAGAGCCGAAACTACTGAACTTAGAGACTTGAAATTTTCACAGTAGACACTATTTGTAACGTAGGCAAGAAACAAGAAAGGATTTTTGGAAATTTATCTCCTAACGGGGTTAAATTTGGGTTGAAAGTTTGTATTGAATATCTGTAATTATTTGAGTAACTGTTATTATATTTCTGATAAAAAATCTTCATTTCAAACTAAGAAATCTAATTTCAGCATTTTTGGAAATCTATCCCTTAATTGTCAAATTGGGGTTGAAAGTTTGTATGGAAAATCTGTAATTATTTGAGTTACTGTTATAATATTTCGCGTATAGACGCTTCATTTAAAACTAAGAAAACTAATTTCACCATTCTTGAAAATTCAACCCTGAAAGTTGGAATAAGGGGTAACAGTCTGGGACGAAAGTACAATGGCACACAAAGGGTGTTGTGAAGTGCTGAATGTGGGAAGGGTGGAGTCACTATGTTGTTAGCTGGAGACTTTCGTCAGACTCTGCCCGTATTTCCGCGGGGAACTCGAGCTGATGAAGTTAAAACTTGCATTAAGGCTTCAAGTAGTTGGCCTATATCAAAAACTCCACCTTAAAATAAACATGCGAGTGCACCTCAAGCGCGATATTTCCGCTGGAGAATTCTCCAACCTCTTTCTTAAAATAGGAAATGGAGAATATCCCGAAACTAAGGGAAGGAATACAATTCCATCGGAACTCGCCTTAGTTGTGCGGACCGTTGACGACATAATCTCTCAAATTTACCCAGATGTTCAAAATCTACACAGGAAGTCCATGGAGTGGTTGTGTGAATGAGCGATTCTGACACCTAAGAACCACCAGGCTTCCGCATGAATAATGTCGAGATATCTGGTATACCATTTAAAAAGGGAGAAAATATGGTTACAATATTGGGACTCAATCTGTAAAAAGGTCGGCATCAAAATAGAAGCTAACGCAATTGATTCGGTGCACCGCGTGCGCCGTTTTTTCAACAAAAACTCCGTTTAAGAGCCTCGCGCGGACGATGAAGCTACTGGCACGGCAACCACGAGCGAAGATTCACGCCCTCCAGCAATTATTGTCAAGTTCACCAGGCGACAGTGCAAGGATCAACTGCTGCCGGCAGTGCGCGCGCGCCGCGGGCTCAGCGCCGCCGTCATCGGCCTGGCCGGACCGGCTCTCACCATCTATGTCAGCGACCACCTTACGCCAGCAAACAAACTACTTTTAAAGCGCGCTCGGCAACGTAAGGCTGAACTACATTATGAGTTTCTGTGGACCCGTGATTGTAAAATCCTTATGCGTAAGAACGAAACGTCCAAGATAATTGCAATAGTCAATGACTCAGTATTGTTAAAATTGAAGTGACTATCCTATTTTTGTATAAATTTACTACTTGCCACATGCCAATGTTCTCTTTTGTCAATGCTAACGACTGCCACAACAAGTTACGTGATCATTATCGGGGCCGATCTTATTATTTTTACTGCAATCGACTCACTCACTGCCTTTGTTTACATCCGTGCATGCGCGTTTATGTATTTTCGACATCTTTTAAATATTAACTTACTATACTATCTATCTTCACACACTGTATGTATCAATACAGATAAGTAAGGTGACATGTTTTAAATGTTATGATCCTCTATGCTTGACCCACAAATGCAGGTGTACAAATTTTGGATTGACTTAACATGCATTAAGTCATATAAAATTAAATAATAATAATAAAAAATGATATAATTTTCAATACAAAGTCAGTGTTCAATTCAAATTTTAGTTATTTATATTTATACAGCTATGTTAACATCATTTAGAAAATCGCCAACATTATAATAACATTTTTCTAATAGCAACTTGGATAAAAGATATTTAAATTTATTTAATGTCACATTTTGCCAATCTTCCGGTAGTTTATTAAAAATTTTAGGACCCATTACCAAAATACTTTTTTGCATCGGGGCTGTTTTTGCCGTAGTGACACATACCTCAGCTTTCCTCGGCCGAAGGTTTGTTTTTTGCAATGGCTTTTTCATTTCAAACAAGTCAGGATTAGTTTTAACATATATACAACGTTCATAGATATACATGCATGGAAAAGTTACCAATTTCAATGACTTAAAGTATGGCTCGCTTTAGAAGGATATTAAATTGAATACACTTATTAATGGTGCCCAAATTTAGGCTTATACGATGATATAAGGGTGATATAAGAGTAATTGTAGTCTTGAAGTTGGTCTAAGCCCGGTTTTTGCTGGTTAGGCGAGTCATGTGGTTTTTTGTTTACAATTCACAATAAATGTATTTTTTTTTCATAAAGATTTATTACCTTCTCAATACATCTTAAATTGTAGTATCGTTTTTTTTTCTTCATTTTAATGAAGAAATAAGTAAAACAACTATGTACTTAAACGTAGTATGTCACGACCAAAATTTAAAGACTTGTTTTTACAGTATTGCTTTACTGCTCACTATTAACGAATGACGTCACAGCTTATGACCATTTTGTATGATAGGCAGATATTGCCTGCCTTTGACTGTCATTTCTGACGTTCCTAATGCTCAATTCCTTTTGGTCCGTTATGTAAATATTCTCATTATGAGAAACTGAATTTATTGATATTATAAAAAATGGACGCAAATTCTCAATTAGATGGCAGTCAATATAGAGCCGGCATGACTGTCCGTGGTTACAGGAGGGGCAACAGGTGGTGGTGTTCGTGGCGCGCGAGGCGGCGGCGCGCTTCGTGGGCGCGGCCGCGCTCACGGACGCCGGCCTGGACTGGCTGTGCGCCAACCATGTGCCCTACCACGCCGTCAGGTGAGCACGTGTCCGTGGTCGCAGGAGGGGCAGCAGGTGGTGGTGTTCGTGGCGCGCTTCGTGGGCGCGGCCGCGCTCACGGACGCCGGCCTGGACTGGCTGTGCGCCAACCATGTGCCCTACCACGCCGTCAGGTGAGCACGTGTCCGTGGTCGCAGGAGGGGCAGCAGGTGGTGGTGTTCGTGGCGCGCTTCGTGGGCGCGGCCGCGCTCACGGACGCCGGCCTGGACTGGCTGTGCGCCAACCATGTGCCCTACCACGCCGTCAGGTGAGCACGTGTCCGTGGTCGCAGGAGGGGCAGCAGGTGGTGGTGTTCGTGGCGCGCTTCGTGGGCGCGGCCGCGCTCACGGACGCCGGCCTGGACTGGCTGTGCGCCAACCATGTGCCCTACCACGCCGTCAGGTGAGCACGTGTCCGTGGTCGCAGGAGGGGCAGCAGGTGGTGGTGTTCGTGGCGCGCTTCGTGGGCGCGGCCGCGCTCACGGACGCCGGCCTGGACTGGCTGTGCGCCAACCATGTGCCCTACCACGCCGTCAGGTGAGCACGTGTCCGTGGTCGCAGGAGGGGCAGCAGGTGGTGGTGTTCGTGGCGCGCTTCGTGGGCGCGGCCGCGCTCACGGACGCCGGCCTGGACTGGCTGTGCGCCAACCATGTGCCCTACCACGCCGTCAGGTGAGCACGTGTCCGTGGTCGCAGGAGGGGCAGCAGGTGGTGGTGTTCGTGGCGCGCTTCGTGGGCGCGGCCGCGCTCACGGACGCCGGCCTGGACTGGCTGTGCGCCAACCGTGTGCCCTACCACGCCGTCAGGTGAGCACGTGTCCGTGGTCGCAGGAGGGGCAGCAGGTGGTGGTGTTCGTGGCGCGCTTCGTGGGCGCGGCCGCGCTCACGGACGCCGGCCTGGACTGGCTGTGCGCCAACCGTGTGCCCTACCACGCCGTCAGGTGAGCACGTGTCCGTGGTCGCAGGAGGGGCAGCAGGTGGTGGTGTTCGTGGCGCGCTTCGTGGGCGCGGCCGCGCTCACGGACGCCGGCCTGGACTGGCTGTGCGCCAACCGTGTGCCCTACCACGCCGTCAGGTGAGCACGTGTCCGTGGTCGCAGGAGGGGCAGCAGGTGGTGGTGTTCGTGGCGCGCTTCGTGGGCGCGGCCGCGCTCACGGACGCCGGCCTGGACTGGCTGTGCGCCAACCGTGTGCCCTACCACGCCGTCAGGTGAGCACGTGTCCGTGGTCGCAGGAGGGGCAGCAGGTGGTGGTGTTCGTGGCGCGCTTTTACACCCACTTTTACCCGTCACTCATGGGTTATTTTGCACATTGCCGGTGGACCGGCTAGTATTCTATATCATCCTTAGGAATTCTACAGATCGCCGGTAACATATACACAATGTATAGTGAGTAATAGACGTCGTTCCTCGTTATGAATAGGTAATTTGTTCCCAGACACGTGTCGAACTCCCTGTCGGGCAACACGCGCGTGGTGTGCGCGGCGGACGGCGCGGAGCTGTGCGCGGCGTCGGCGCGCGCGCTGCTCGCCGCGCTGCAGGCGCGTCGCCGCGCCGCGCCCGCGCATGCGCACAAGCACGCGCACGCGCACAAGCACGCGCAGTGACCGCGGACCACTCCGCGTACAAGCATCCGCAGTGACCGAAGGTGCCACTACCGCTGTGCGCCGGCGGTTTACCATCAAGTTATACTGGGTTCAGTACCTGGCATCCGTAGTGACCGCCGAGAACCACTCTCTACTACCACTGTACTCTCTTCGAAGCAAAAGCGAATGTTGAATTGAAACCAGCGAGCCACATCTCCAACCTAACACCCTTTTATAGTGCTAATACCCGTGAACCACTTGGAAAACGACTCGCTGGAAGGCAATAAATAGCGCTCCGAGGCAAACGCAGCACGCACAAATCTCCGAGCGGTTTATAGTGGGAGTCCTTTTTTGAGACCGAACACAATTGCTATTGCACCTTTGAAGAAAGCCAGTATCTTCATTGTGGACTTAAACTACGATTGTTTACTTTAAAGTGGATGCCTCTGTACGCAAACACTTGTCACACAAAGGGATACTTTATATTTAACACAAGAACCACATTAAACATTAAAATAAAGGCTTATTTTTCAAAGGCAGGATTGGCGTAAGATTTCACATTGAAGATAATGATCTTGTTCAAGGGTACAATAACAAGTGCTTTCGGTCGCGACGGTATACATTATTTTGAAAATTTATACAGCAAACAAATTAAGGCGCCATAACCAAGCAAGCAGCTCTTTATAGGGGATTGTTTGATATCAGATCCCTAAAAGTAAAAATGGCTAATATGTTAAAACTATTAAAAGCAAGAGCGGTGCAGGTGCCGCCTGAGCCCTAAGGCCTTCAGTAGCCGCTGACATGCAACGAATAAATTAATTTTGAGCGCCGCAGTACTTGCGAGAATTGCCCACTGACGCGCCGCGCGGCTTACGCTATCGAAAGATAGCTGTCTGCACTTATGCTATTATTTATTTTGTCTTGAAATTATACTTATGCGTCGCGGGGCTCCTATTTCCGCTCGGAGGGACACAAACGAACCTACTCTGTGAAAGGCGGTGTTTTTTTTTTATTAAGGGACTACAGTCCATCCTCAAGTTGATGGAACCGGAGACTGAGAGGACCGATATGTCGTGGCCACGTCATAAAGTGCTCAATTCTAATAAACTGGCCACGATATGTACATCGAATGTGCATAATAATATTATATATCTCTAGTATCAATTGTTTAGACTAATTGTGTATGGAATATGAAATTTTTAGCAAATGGAGTTAATAAAAAATTTAATTTTGAATTTCCAAAGAATTCATTTTACTGCCTTTAGTGAAATGTATTTTTTAAGAATAAAGAGAATCTTTATTTAAAAACTGTCACTCATTTGGAAAGTTATTTTACTAGGAGCCTTTCAAAGTTAAAATGTTACTTGTGCATTTCACACTGATATTATTATTATTAACGCCACTGTTATATACACCCACGAGCAAAGAGAACGTTTTCTTTCCGTTATGGGGTTCGCTGCGTTAAGCGGGAGTCCCACTTGGACATCCGCTCCGGATGCCGTTTCCTGTATATTCCATAGAGCAGCGCTCTGTCTAGCGGATCGCCCCGCACGCGAATATACAGGAAACCCACCCAGACCGGACCAAACCGGGCTTCCGCCAGGCGCATCGGACGCCCTAACATGTAAAGTTATAAAAAGTTAAAGGTTTTGAAACAAAGCATCGTTCAAAAGTTGTGGTGATAAACAACGCAAAAATGAAATCCATGCACGGGCCGTTTTTGCATGTAAATTTAAACACCCAACATCCAAGAAACGGTTAAATTTGTATGCATGGTACATTCCGTACACGGTGTACCCGTTTTCGTTTATCGTAAGTAAATTTATGACAGAAAACTGGCCTTAGTGTGTGCATGTCAATATTTTGTTTAAACATTGACCTTGCATTTCAAAAGTAAAATTTTAACACACCTTAAAGGTTTTATATGTATTTTAGACATGCCCTTATATGAACTTGTTTTAAAATATAATTTATAACATACGTACTTATCTCTAGCTAGAGTATAATTGTATACTTAGCTTTTATTAATGACAATGATCACTTTCTGTACAGCTATTGACAACAAGGAATCTGTTTTCTCGTTCTAATTTTTTATATATTCGAAGATTAAAAATATATTTTTTAAGGTATCTCTGAACGTGAAAGTTTTATTTAAGTCGAGAATTTCAATACATGAAAGTGAATTTTCAATGTGATTTATATGTTAATCGATACTTAGATCCAATTCCACCCGTTTTTAGTTTTAACAGCTTATTAGGTCTGAATGTTGACCTTTTGAAGATGTACAGTACAGTGCACGGCACGAAACTAGACCTAAGATGGGCGTCTCCGACCTGGAAATTTGAAGTTTGTATAGCGCCATCCTGCTCACTCAAATACAGCTTAACACGAGAGCGAGAGGAATGCCACCATACGAATTTCGAGACTCAGAGTAACCAAGGTACAAGGCGAAGCGGCATTGCCCGGGGGGTCCTACCACCGTGTTGCTATGGTTACGCGTCCCCGCCATACGGCACCTCCAATGAGACCTATTTTTAACACGCTTTTATTAGGTCGACCTGCATGTAACTAACTATGTAATGGAATCTAAGGTAACTAATTTAACCATCTTCCACGGATCGTAGCGTCATGAAAATTGGCAGCTACATGTAGTTCCGATGACAGTACAATAATATGGTACTGCCGAACTGATCTGATGATGGAGCTGGAGGATATGAACTGGAACTTCTTGATGGAACATCGTATCATAGCTGTGTTTGGATTTGTTAGAAAAGTCTTGTAAAGCGTGTTTTTCTAGTGTTTTTTAAACTATTAATTTTTCGCTACTGCGCCGATCTAGTTTCGTGACTGAGCACTGGAATAAGCCGTTAATCAGTTATTAGCAACAAACGTAGTGTAGTGAAACTGGAGTGCACTTGTGTAATGACTTATGACCAGGGGCGCGTTTCACAAAAACTTGTAACTTGTACACGCGTTTATGAAACGGGCCCCAGACATCGAAGATTTGGCACAATTTTCGGTGCAGACATGGTATTGTGCTATAGATGTGAAAATTCCAATTTAAACGAATAATCGTAGTTAATGTTGTTGACATTAACCCTAATCCATCTTTTATAAAACTGTGAGGCGCCCCAAGGGGAGCGTGACGATATTCAAAAGGAGGAGTAGACGAAAAAACAACTTAGCTGGACTAGTCTGACCGTGATAAAAATGCTGACTCACATGCTAATCACATAGGCCCATGATATTGATATGTAACTTTATTTTGTACGTAGGTAAATTGTCGGCATTTCTTTACTGTATTTGCGTTATGAACATCGTGAGGGAGGGGGCATAGATATTTATTTCCACGTAAAGGGTGTGTGACACGAAAAAATTGGGATTACGTGCCCTAATCGGACATTTTGGTTAAAATTAACCACTCCTGTGATGATATATTCACCAAAAATGCTACCAAATTTTCTATGTCTGCCTATGACACTACTAGATTCATGTAATCTTTCAATTCGTGAAAATTGTATACTAATAAAAATGTAAGTACACCAATAGTAATGTTAAATTTTAAATGAAGACGACGTCTTTAAGTACCAAGTTACGAGTAGGCCTTCGTGCTTGGTTTGTACAAAGTATTATTGTGTTGATTATACTTGACATAGTTTATGTATAGTGTTGAATGGCAACTGTATTATATAGTAGGGAATGAACTATTCATTCGTACATCACTATCTAAAAAAGATACCTTTATAACGGCTGCCGACTATAATTCTTTAGGTATTAACCTTTTGAGCGCCCAGCGTGTTGACGGGAAATCGTGCGCCACACGCCAACTAATAGACCAGTTGTATGATACTGTATAGCGGCAAATCACGTGGTGACGTCTGAGGCACAATTTTCCGTGTTATTGATTTGCCGTCTGGAGCTCTAAGGGATAAAAAAAGTAAACTAAAGCCCGACCAGGAAAATAAAATACCTGCTCCGGGGGCGTTAAATTAGCAATAATTATAGCAACACTAAGTATGATGTACCTACCAGTCAGTTTGACAGCAAGGTCGAAGATGTTATTTAGAGGAATAGAGTCCTTCAGAGTTTTTATCCGAAAAATACTTCGTCATTTTGTAAATCAATTTTCTTAAGTGACTTAATAATTTTCGGCATTTTAACGCGCAAATAACTCACAATATCCCAGAAATAGACCACGCACAATCAACATCTCACTTTGACAACAATTGACGGATGGCTTTAATGACTTCTGTAAAGTTACTTTTGCCAGTTGAATAAATTAGTTCCAGTAGTTTTCCGCAATATGGCGAAGTTTTTTATTTTCCTGGTCGGGCTTTACTTGACTGGTCATTTAGCCAATCAGGTATCTTTTTTGTCTATGGCTGATTGATTTTGTATCTGGGTGGATCATTTTTTTCTGGTTGTTATTCCATCCCGTAACTGAGGAGATTATAGTGACAGAGTTACTTAGAGAAATGCTAATAAAGTAGGCCAGGGGCCGGCAACCTTTTGTCGGAGGAGTCAAAAATTGAAATTTACAAAATTTCAGTTTTTAAAGAGCCACAAAAAAATCTTGCCGACAATAAATAGTACTTTTTGATAAAAAAAACTAATCTATAGAGCCGCAGATTCACATCCAAAGAGCCGCATGTGGCTCGCGAGCCGCAGGTTGACGACCTCTGAACTAGACTATTAACATTGTAAGGAGATGGGCCTTTAAAAAATGGACCTTAATGCATTATGGCCAGATGAAGACGTAAAATTGTGTACTCACCACGGGCAGTAAAAAAGAAACCCTCTATCGCATATTTACAACCCGGGTCCCAAATATTTGTGATACCACGAATATCTACAGTAGTCTACAGTAGTACCAAGAATATAAGTGACATCGGCAATCTTCGGCCACGCCGACGAGTGCTAACAAGTGCCGAATGTGACCGAACGTGTGACCATTTCCATAAAGACCTTGTTGCACTATACGTACGGTACATATGCAATGACAGGTGAACTCGTGCTCTCGCTCATGGCGACTGACGCGGCGCCAGACAAAATGGCGGGCGCCGGAGCTGCCGGCGTCGCGTGTAAAATCTTGGCCAATAGGCGTTGAAGGTTTTACCCGCGCAAATTCGCCGCCTTATAATTGGTTAATCTGTTCAAAATGCTTTCTGCGCAGGTACATCGTTGTAACTTATATTTGTGGTACTACTGTGATGTACTGTTGTTGCTTTTGTATCGTTTAAAATCGTAGTTCTAAAGAGTGATTCAGGAGACGAGGTACAGAAAAAAAGTACCTGGGTCATTCGTGCGTTTCAATTCATTTTTGTCGAAGTAACTGTAGATTTTTGTGGCACTTCGAGCTATTTAGTTCCAAAGAAAAAACTCTTCACAGAATTCTAACCAAATGCGTTTAATAACAAGGCAGCATAGTGACCCAGACGCCACAGCAATAAAATAAAATTAAACTTCAAAAGTAAAATAGTGATTGCAGAACAAGGTATTAATATTATATTCGGAATCTTTGAACAATTGAATTTGGACGGCATATGCCGACGCTGGCGTCTGTCTAACAAAACAAGTGAATCATTGGTACTTAGTTTATTGCAGTAGTATAAATATACTGTTCATGGTCATACCAGCCATAATAGATGATTTTATAATGGGTATGGATTTTATACACGAACTTGGATTATTAAATTTAAAACAATCTGAAATTTCAGCCACTGAAATTGTTATGTTATCGTAGTTCTCATTAGTTACAATTCGATTTTACGCTTAATTTTTTGACATGTGTGCATTTACTAATTAATTTAGTTATTAATTGAATTGTTCTCGAAAGCGTAAACGATCGCAGCGCTTGATGTGGCCAAAAGTGGTAACTTTCCCGGCTCTGCTTCTGTCAAACGTCATACTTATCTCATCATTCTTACGTTTTATGCTATAAAATAATAAACTATAATAAAATGGGTCACGATAGCTGTTGTGTGTTAAACTGCAATGATACAGGACGAAACAGCAATTGCAAATTTTATCGCTTTCTTACACCGAGTTGGAAAGAAGACCAGAAAATGAAATGGATAGTTGCTGTTAGAAGAATAAAGTAAGTGTATTAAACTGAAACTTTGGTTAAATATTTTTATCTATTTAGTGCAATAATAATATTATGATACAATAATTATAATGTTTCGAAAATGTAAAACGTAGAATAACTTATAATTTGTAAATTTTTATTGCTTTAGTACTGATGGATCTAAGTAAGAGCTTCCCTTTACTCTCGGTTTGAGGCTGAAACTTTATGTTGTGACCGATGCTTTGGAAAACAGTTTTGATAATAGTAGTAATTTTTCAGTTATCTGGGTTAAAACATTATTTTTATCCTTTAATTTGTAAGGAAACAAAACAGAAGTAAATTGACACAATAATACTAAACACACGTATAATAGTTACTTTCTTCAATAAAGCTAAAAACCTTGTGTGTTTCACATTAAAAACAAACAGATTTTGCACCTGTTAGGTGCTCTACAATCTATATTTTCAATTATTTAGGTATATTTTGTTGCGTCCGTTATTTAACACTTTTGACAAAGCCAGTAAAGTTGCGAACGCTAGGCGGCGCTGACGTCGTGCACCCAGCCAATACAAGTTACAAGCGTTTACTAAACGGGCCCCTGAACTCAACATTTAGGACGTGAGTTAGTGTCGGCAGAATATATCTATATATCTGAGTGTCACGGTATTTTCTTATTAATTCAATTGGTTATTCCCAATAACCTGTTATTCCAAATAAATTCCTGAAAAATCAAGTTTTAATAATGTTCTCCAGTCCTGCGCCACTATGCTATGTGTTTATAGGCTGTGATGTAACGCGGAATTGCGAAAACATGTGTCAGATCTAACCTTGTAGCATGTATGTAATATTTTTTCATATAAGGGCCGATGCACACCGCGGTTTTTAAACGCGCCGTCGACACGCGTTTTTTTTGATGGAATGAAAAACGCGCTGCTAACGCCCGGTTGTAAAACGTGGTGTGCAGGGCCCTAAGAGTTTTTAAGAGGGCCAAATTCGACGTGGGACTCCGATATGTCCAATTGAGCAATATGCCGGCCATATCACGGATACATTATGGCTATGTAACAGATTCATACTAAATAGTTAAATGTTTGGCAAGGGGCTAAAATAAGCCATTATGACACGAAGCGGTTAAATATGTCTGAGTGTCATAATGGCTTTTAGCCACGTGTTAAACACTGCTTTTCACTTCGACTGCGAGAAAATAAAAAAGACTTAACATTAAAATTGTATAATATTTTCTTCTGTTTCTGCGATTATTACTCATTGAAATAAAACAATTTAACGGATTATATCGCGTATATTATCTCACTTTAGTTCCCGACGTTTCGGAAGCTTTCCAGCTTTCCATGGTCACGGGAGGACATGGTCCTCCCGTGACCATGGACCATGTCCTCACGCATGTCCGCACAATTTTTTTATTTCAATTAAAATTGTATATTTCATGAAAACTAATCGTACACTTTGAGCAATTCTATCAGAAAGTTTGGCCAATCTGATCAGGTTGATTTGTTGTTTTTAATTATTCGTAAGGAGTATGTAGCTGGCCGCAAGTTTTTTTTTTCAGTGTCATAGAAATTTGTATGGGATTATATGGCTTTCTTTTAAACCCTAGGGGCTAAATGTACTATTTTAGGCTCGCTTCGCGAAGCTAATATGGCGTACTTTTTGCGCAGGAGAAGTGAAAACATATTTTTGTTATTCGAGCAGCATTGAGACACGTGTCCATAAAGGCGAATTAGCAGAATTATAATGATTAATTCTGCTAAAGATCTGCTAGAGCTGTAAAGTAGAAGTAGGCATATAGTAG
Source organism: Hedya salicella (assembly GCA_905404275.2). Lineage (NCBI taxonomy): Eukaryota > Metazoa > Arthropoda > Insecta > Lepidoptera > Tortricidae > Hedya > Hedya salicella. The sequence goes on along the minus strand of FR990107.1, from coordinate 21,974,320 downwards.
TGTTGTGACGGATATATTATGTCATTTGCCACGTCGAATCCGGCTGCCGATGACACCATTTTGGCGATAGGTCTTTTTGTTCAGAAATGCGCTGTTCGCGCCATTGCGATTGTAATGGGGTGACACGCTGACACGGCTGTCAAAACGAGGTTGCTAGAAAAATTGAAGTGTAGGTGGTACTGGGAATAAATTCCCAGCTGTTACCACCAAAGTGGTTGGTGTTGGCGGGAAAAAAAAAATTGTAGTTACCACTGGTAACAGGTGGGAATAACCCGTAATTTTTGATCGTGCTGCTGAAGGTTCAACTCATTATGCTAAATAATATTAACAACTCAAACCTTTCGCGAAAGTGTTGTCATGTAGTAAAGAAATAATTTGTAAAAAGCTGTTTATATAGTTGCTAGTAACAAATGGCGCACACTACTAGTATAAGGTGTTTTAAAACTGTGTTTGAGTGCAGCTCAAAAAGTTAGATCATCGTTAGCCGTAGTTACTATAAAAACCCGACGAAACGGAAATGTTCCGTTGTGCCGCGAAAATATTCAACACTTTGTATGATTAATTGTCCGTCGCACAACGGAACTTTTATTAATTATATGAGCTAACGTGTCCTACTCTTTGAACTTTTTGCCACACGACGGTTTTTGTAAGCATTGTTTTGATTTGTAATAAAAATGTTGCAGTCAATCCTTTAGTTTCATTTAAATACAAACATTAAGCAATCGGGCCATTCTATAGAACGCTGCTATTTAGTCGCATGTTTAAGCATGTTGTGATAAAACTGATAGATTGTTTTTCTACTCCTGAACTATAAATTTGTGAATAAAAACTCCGCCAATCATACTAAAAAGGCATACTTTTTAGATTGGACCATCACTTTATTCTCTATGGTTTATATTATATGTCACTAAACTATAATACCTACATTATACAACTCCGCACAGAACTATAGTGAATATATAAAAGAACGCAGTGTTTTTGCAATTACTTTTTAGCTATGTTTCATTTACTGTAGTTTATGTCACTCGTAGAAAAAATATTGTATTCAATAGTTATTACGCGGTACTCGACTGAAAAAGCATACATTATATAACGATTGCATAAAATACTATTTGAGGCGTGTTAATTTAAAAAATAAAAATAAAACTCATTTTTGATTAATTTATAACTTATACTCTTAACTGTTTAACGAAAGTACGTGATTCGGGTCATTCAGCCAATCAGGTATCTTTTTTTATCTGTGGCAGATTGGTTTTGTATTTCAGTGGATTAACTTTTTTTGTTGGTATTTTTTCCCCTACCGCAGGAGACGTTAGAGTGACAGAGTTATTTAAAAAATGCTAGTAATCTATGCTATTAACATACTCGTACTGAGGACATGGGCCCTTAAAAATGGACCTATATCGACTAGAAAAAAATGTTTTTGTTGCCTTTTATAACTAAAAAGCTAGTAACACATGATCATCGATATCCCCACTTTTGAATAGAAATCAGGCATTTACTGCTGCGTTACTATTGATCAATGTATGACTTTACACATATAAAATTCCGAAAATCGGTTACGGGTCTTTTGCCTAGAATAGCAACTTTATAACTCTGTTGTTGAATATTGGTTATTCATTTGAAAAACTAAGTTTAGTTAACAAAAGTGGAAGGACCAATCGTTAATTTTAAAATATTACTAACATGTGTATATTGGCAGTACTAGGCCGACCGTTTAACTAAGTTAGACGGGTAAGGCAGACTAACCAAACAAAAGGTAACGAGGTTGTGAATAAGAAAACACGATTTATTTCAAGTATTTATATTTTATCATAACACTTTTCTCTTAAAACGAGACACAAATAACTTCACCAAGAAGTATAAAGAAGACATACTGAAAATACCGCAGGAGAGTTTCCTAACGCGAACAATAGGGAATATGCATGAATTTTAATTTTTGCTTTATTAAAAGCTCATTAATGTAACTAATACAGAAAAATTATTTATCTAATAATAACTATAAAAAGAACCGAAATATAAGCCATCAAACTTTTCATTCAATCTCTTTTATAGCGAATGGAATTATATGGCCGTAGTGTAATATGACGTAAAACTACACGTCGCACCTCTGTCAAATCGCTGTCTAATTCGTAGTTTAAAATGCCTATACGTAGGTCACTCGATAAGTTTTGAGATGCTCGAAATTCGAAAATGGAACGCACCTGAATTATATGTTTTTAAGAAGCAAATTTATTTAAAAATAGAACACAAGTTGCCGATTCGCTCCAATTTAAAAAATGAATATGTTACAGTCATTTTTCTAAAACGGTTCCCGCGTTTTTTCTTTGTAACGATGGAGCTTAACCGCGAACATTTGCGTGCTATGATATTTTATGATTTTAAATTAGGCTCCTTAATTCTCTCTATTTTTTTTATAATATAGGGAATAGCCTAGTTAAAAATCGCCACTAAAGACCAGGGACGTATTTTGAATTTTGGCGCCCTGGGCTAATAAGATTCACCGCCCCAGAAATAAAGGAAAAAACCGGCCAAGTGCGAGATGGATTCGCGCACCTGGGGTTGCTACGCCGCCCCTGGCTGTTTGCCGCCCCGGGCCATGACCTCCTTGGCCCTAGGGTAAATACGCCCCTGCTAAAGACCCAAATTCAAATACTTTACGCCTATTCAGGTCAGTGTGTGACGAGCAGCCGACCTAGTACAACTATCCGCTACTACGCTTGTCGCGCGACATAACATCACCCGACTTTCTCGCATTGTATTGAAAGGAAAGAGACATACAATCTTTGTCGTGCCACAAAGAGTCGCGTATCACAGTTGTGCTAGAGGTGCAGGTAGAATTATGCGCAAGTACGTAATCCCTTTTAATTATGGAGCAAAGCTATGAAGCAGGTTGTACAGAGGCAGAGTAGCTTTTGTGGATTTGGGTTATAAAGTTATTGCAATCTCCACCGCGTGACCGCCATGCGCTGTCATGTCTCCAAGATCTCAAAGTCACAAGTCCTCGCGCCACGCTCCCGGCGCGTTCAGTTCTTGAGTATGACCTGGTGCTCGATTTTGTCTTGCTGCTCTTGGGACTGCAGCTGCTGCAGCGTCAAGAGTGACACGCCCAGCTGGTCCTCGCGAGTGAACGGTTGCGCCATCTGTCGCAGCCACCGTTTGCAGATCTGGGGAAAATATATATATACTGTTATAAAGTCGTAAAATTAAATGTCGGTTACATTGAATATATTTTCAAATAAGGTTCCGTCACAAATTTCATTTTAGTGAAATGCTTTTATTGCCGTCTGTACTTTGAGCATCTATCAACTACTCACCGAGACGATTCTATAGAGCCTAAACTTGGTTGAATTGCGTTGTTTTACTACAGAGTTCCAATGACCATCATCAGACCAACTCGATAGTATCAAAGTATTGCATTGTTACCGAACTGACATAAGTATGCCAAATTTTAGTTCAATCTAAAATCGGTAAGCGGGTCAAAAATTTGTTTACATAGTTACCTACTTACTGACTTAGTTACAAGTGGAGTGAGTTTTCAATGTGTATTTTTCTTTTATTAACTTACGTATCGATACATTCAACTTCAAAATACTAATAGATTATTATAAACATCAGATGGTGCGCGCCACTTTGTTCGCAGCGCAGACAAGTAATAACCATCTGTTTCGCTTCAGCGTAGTCGGGTAAAATGTATCCTATAACCATTCTCGGATGGCTCCTGTATCCAGCAGGCAGCTGGTGCAGTCCTGACTGAGCCGCTCGTACAGAACATATCTGGTGTAGAGTGCACTGACCTGCACCGCCTCCTCCGTGCTGAGGTTGCACAGCGAGTCCTTGAGGTGCTCCTGTATCCAGCAGGCAGCTGGTGCAGTCCTGACTGAGCCGCTCGTACAGAACATATCTGGTGTAGAGTGCACTGACCTGCACCGCCTCCTCCGTGCTGAGGTTGCACAGCGAGTCCTTGAGGTGCTCCTGTATCCAGCAGGCAGCTGGTGCAGTCCTGACTGAGCCGCTCGTACAGAACATATCTGGTGTAGAGTGCACTGACCTGCACCGCCTCCTCCGTGCTGAGGTTGCACAGCGAGTCCTTGAGGTGCTCCTGTATCCAGCAGGCAGCTGGTGCAGTCCTGACTGAGCCGCTCGTACAGAACATATCTGGTGTAGAGTGCACTGACCTGCACCGCCTCCTCCGTGCTGAGGTTGCACAGCGAGTCCTTGAGGTGCTCCTGTATCCAGCAGGCAGCTGGTGTAGTCCTGACTGAGCCGCTCGTACAGAACATATCTGGTGTAGAGTGCACTGACCTGCACCGCCTCCTCCGTGCTGAGGTTGCACAGCGAGTCCTTGAGGTGCTCCTGTATCCAGCAGGCAGCTGGTGCAGTCCTGACTGAGCCGCTCGTACAGAACATATCTGGTGTAGAGTGCACTGACCTGCACCGCCTCCTCCGTGCTGAGGTTGCACAGCGAGTCCTTGAGGTGCTCCTGTATCCAGCAGGCAGCTGGTGCAGTCCTGACTGAGCCGCTCGTACAGAACATATCTGGTGTAGAGTGCACTGACCTGCACCGCCTCCTCCGTGCTGAGGTTGCACAGCGAGTCCTTGAGGTGCTCCTGTATCCAGCAGGCAGCTGGTGCAGTCCTGACTGAGCCGCTCGTACAGAACATATCTGGTGTAGAGTGCACTGACCTGCACCGCCTCCTCCGTGCTGAGGTTGCACAGCGAGTCCTTGAGGTGCTCCTGTATCCAGCAGGCAGCTGGTGCAGTCCTGACTGAGCCGCTCGTACAGAACATATCTGGTGTAGAGTGCACTGACCTGCACCGCCTCCTCCGTGCTGAGGTTGCACAGCGAGTCCTTGAGGTGCTCCTGTATCCAGCAGGCAGCTGGTGCAGTCCTGACTGAGCCGCTCGTACAGAACATATCTGGTGTAGAGTGCACTGACCTGCACCGCCTCCTCCGTGCTGAGGTTGCACAGCGAGTCCTTGAGGTGCTCCTGTATCCAGCAGGCAGCTGGTGCAGTCCTGACTGAGCCGCTCGTACAGAACATATCTGGTGTAGAGTGCACTGACCTGCACCGCCTCCTCCGTGCTGAGGTTGCACAGCGAGTCCTTGAGGTGCTCCTGTATCCAGCAGGCAGCTGGTGCAGTCCTGACTGAGCCGCTCGTACAGAACATATCTGGTGTAGAGTGCACTGACCTGCACCGCCTCCTCCGTGCTGAGGTTGCACAGCGAGTCCTTGAGGTGCTCCTGTATCCAGCAGGCAGCTGGTGCAGTCCTGACTGAGCCGCTCGTACAGAACATATCTGGTGTAGAGTGCACTGACCTGCACCGCCTCCTCCGTGCTGAGGTTGCACAGCGAGTCCTTGAGGTGCTCCTGTATCCAGCAGGCAGCTGGTGCAGTCCTGACTGAGCCGCTCGTACAGAACATATCTGGTGTAGAGTGCACTGACCTGCACCGCCTCCTCCGTGCTGAGGTTGCACAGCGAGTCCTTGAGGTGCTCCTGTATCCAGCAGGCAGCTGGTGCAGTCCTGACTGAGCCGCTCGTACAGAACATATCTGGTGTAGAGTGCACTGACCTGCACCGCCTCCTCCGTGCTGAGGTTGCACAGCGAGTCCTTGAGGTGCTCCTGTATCCAGCAGGCAGCTGGTGCAGTCCTGACTGAGCCGCTCGTACAGAACATATCTGGTGTAGAGTGCACTGACCTGCACCGCCTCCTCCGTGCTGAGGTTGCACAGCGAGTCCTTGAGGTGCTCCTGTATCCAGCAGGCAGCTGGTGCAGTCCTGACTGAGCCGCTCGTACAGAACATATCTGGTGTAGAGTGCACTGACCTGCACCGCCTCCTCCGTGCTGAGGTTGCACAGCGAGTCCTTGAGGTGCTCCTGTATCCAGCAGGCAGCTGGTGCAGTCCTGACTGAGCCGCTCGTACAGAACATATCTGGTGCAGAGTGCACTGACCTGCACCGCCTCCTCCGTGCTGAGGTTGCACAGCGAGTCCTTGAGGTGCTCCTGTATCCAGCAGGCAGCTGGTGCAGTCCTGACTGAGCCGCTCGTACAGAACATATCTGGTGTAGAGTGCACTGACCTGCACCGCCTCCTCCGTGCTGAGGTTGCACAGCGAGTCCTTGAGGTGCTCCTGTATCCAGCAGGCAGCTGGTGCAGTCCTGACTGAGCCGCTCGTACAGAACATATCTGGTGTAGAGTGCACTGACCTGCACCGCCTCCTCCGTGCTGAGGTTGCACAGCGAGTCCTTGAGGTGCTCCTGTATCCAGCAGGCAGCTGGTGCAGTCCTGACTGAGCCGCTCGTACAGAACATATCTGGTGTAGAGTGCACTGACCTGCACCGCCTCCTCCGTGCTGAGGTTGCACAGCGAGTCCTTGAGGTGCTCCTGTATCCAGCAGGCAGCTGGTGCAGTCCTGACTGAGCCGCTCGTACAGAACATATCTGGTGTAGAGTGCACTGACCTGCACCGCCTCCTCCGTGCTGAGGTTGCACAGCGAGTCCTTGAGGTGCTCCTGTATCCAGCAGGCAGCTGGTGCAGTCCTGACTGAGCCGCTCGTACAGAACATATCTGGTGTAGAGTGCACTGACCTGCACCGCCTCCTCCGTGCTGAGGTTGCACAGCGAGTCCTTGAGGTGCTCCTGTATCCAGCAGGCAGCTGGTGCAGTCCTGACTGAGCCGCTCGTACAGAACATATCTGGTGTAGAGTGCACTGACCTGCACCGCCTCCTCCGTGCTGAGGTTGCACAGCGAGTCCTTGAGGTGCTCCTGTATCCAGCAGGCAGCTGGTGCAGTCCTGACTGAGCCGCTCGTACAGAACATATCTGGTGTAGAGTGCACTGACCTGCACCGCCTCCTCCGTGCTGAGGTTGCACAGCGAGTCCTTGAGGTGCTCCTGTATCCAGCAGGCAGCTGGTGCAGTCCTGACTGAGCCGCTCGTACAGAACATATCTGGTGTAGAGTGCACTGACCTGCACCGCCTCCTCCGTGCTGAGGTTGCACAGCGAGTCCTTGAGGTGCTCCTGTATCCAGCAGGCAGCTGGTGCAGTCCTGACTGAGCCGCTCGTACAGAACATATCTGGTGTAGAGTGCACTGACCTGCACCGCCTCCTCCGTGCTGAGGTTGCACAGCGAGTCCTTGAGGTGCTCCTGTATCCAGCAGGCAGCTGGTGCAGTCCTGACTGAGCCGCTCGTACAGAACATATCTGGTGTAGAGTGCACTGACCTGCACCGCCTCCTCCGTGCTGAGGTTGCACAGCGAGTCCTTGAGGTGCTCCTGTATCCAGCAGGCAGCTGGTGCAGTCCTGACTGAGCCGCTCGTACAGAACATATCTGGTGTAGAGTGCACTGACCTGCACCGCCTCCTCCGTGCTGAGGTTGCACAGCGAGTCCTTGAGGTGCTCCTGTATCCAGCAGGCAGCTGGTGCAGTCCTGACTGAGCCGCTCGTACAGAACATATCTGGTGTAGAGTGCACTGACCTGCACCGCCTCCTCCGTGCTGAGGTTGCACAGCGAGTCCTTGAGGTGCTCCTGTATCCAGCAGGCAGCTGGTGCAGTCCTGACTGAGCCGCTCGTACAGAACATATCTGGTGTAGAGTGCACTGACCTGCACCGCCTCCTCCGTGCTGAGGTTGCACAGCGAGTCCTTGAGGTGCTCCTGTATCCAGCAGGCAGCTGGTGCAGTCCTGACTGAGCCGCTCGTACAGAACATATCTGGTGTAGAGTGCACTGACCTGCACCGCCTCCTCCGTGCTGAGGTTGCACAGCGAGTCCTTGAGGTGCTCCTGTATCCAGCAGGCAGCTGGTGCAGTCCTGACTGAGCCGCTCGTACAGAACATATCTGGTGTAGAGTGCACTGACCTGCACCGCCTCCTCCGTGCTGAGGTTGCACAGCGAGTCCTTGAGGTGCTCCTGTATCCAGCAGGCAGCTGGTGCAGTCCTGACTGAGCCGCTCGTACAGAACATATCTGGTGTAGAGTGTACTGACCTGCACCGCCTCCTCCGTGCTGAGGTTGCACAGCGAGTCCTTGAGGTGCTCCTGTATCCAGCAGGCAGCTGGTGCAGTCCTGACTGAGCCGCTCGTACAGAACATATCTGGTGTAGAGTGCACTGACCTGCACCGCCTCCTCCGTGCTGAGGTTGCACAGCGAGTCCTTGAGGTGCTCCTGTATCCAGCAGGCAGCTGGTGCAGTCCTGACTGAGCCGCTCGTACAGAACATATCTGGTGTAGAGTGCACTGACCTGCACCGCCTCCTCCGTGCTGAGGTTGCACAGCGAGTCCTTGAGGTGCTCCTGTATCCAGCAGGCAGCTGGTGCAGTCCTGACTGAGCCGCTCGTACAGAACATATCTGGTGTAGAGTGCACTGACCTGCACCGCCTCCTCCGTGCTGAGGTTGCACAGCGAGTCCTTGAGGTGCTCCTGTATCCAGCAGGCAGCTGGTGCAGTCCTGACTGAGCCGCTCGTACAGAACATATCTGGTGTAGAGTGCACTGACCTGCACCGCCTCCTCCGTGCTGAGGTTGCACAGCGAGTCCTTGAGGTGCTCCTGTATCCAGCAGGCAGCTGGTGCAGTCCTGACTGAGCCGCTCGTACAGAACATATCTGGTGTAGAGTGCACTGACCTGCACCGCCTCCTCCGTGCTGAGGTTGCACAGCGAGTCCTTGAGGTGCTCCTGTATCCAGCAGGCAGCTGGTGCAGTCCTGACTGAGCCGCTCGTACAGAACATATCTGGTGTAGAGTGCACTGACCTGCACCGCCTCCTCCGTGCTGAGGTTGCACAGCGAGTCCTTGAGGTGCTCCTGTATCCAGCAGGCAGCTGGTGCAGTCCTGACTGAGCCGCTCGTACAGAACATATCTGGTGTAGAGTGCACTGACCTGCACCGCCTCCTCCGTGCTGAGGTTGCACAGCGAGTCCTTGAGGTGCTCCTGTATCCAGCAGGCAGCTGGTGCAGTCCTGACTGAGCCGCTCGTACAGAACATATCTGGTGTAGAGTGCACTGACCTGCACCGCCTCCTCCGTGCTGAGGTTGCACAGCGAGTCCTTGAGGTGCTCCTGTATCCAGCGCGGCAGCTTGGTGCGTTTGTCGGCGCGGCTGAACCGCTTGTCCGCGAACACCATGATACCGTAGTCCGTCTTACCGCTGGAAATCAAATTCAAATGAAATCTTACTAACCTACAGTACGATTACTTTGAGTTTACCACTTACATATGCTTTTATTCCATTGGATATTAGATTTTAACACTAATGTAAAAGAGTTTATATTACTTGCACACTGTCTAAACGTCGTTTGTTTGTAATAGAAACTCTTTTTTATTAGTGTTAAATTCGAATATCCAATGGAATAAAAGCAGATGTCAGTGGTAAACTCAAAGTAATAGTACTATACTTAATATTATAAGTGTACAAGGAATCGGTGAAAAACCGCCGACGCATCTATAAAAAGGCGATAATTGCCAAAGGGCTGAAGAGATTTCCTTGAACCATAGCTAAAAACACTTTCGACGAAGTCACCTATCAGACAAAAAAACTAAGTTCATGTCGGTCCTTTCGTTTAGGAGTTATGAGGCCACACACAGATACAGACTTGTAACACCCCTCTTTTTACGTCGGTGGTTAAAAAGTTTATGAAGAAGTTTAGATGTTAGGATGTTTGAATCCATAACCACGGTTATGGATTGAAACAGGCCTCATATATCTGGCACACTGGGAATTCGATTCCCAATATTTTTATACCTTTTTCATGTATGAATTTTTGACTAACGTTTGACAGGACAATTATATTTTCCATCTGAACCAGTGATTTGCTTTATTAGTGCTTAATACCCAATGTTGCTATTGTATTGTAAATGCTAGTTATAAAATAACAGTAAGGAAATTGAAGTGACAATGCCGCTTGGGCATACAACTCTCCCTGTTAGATGGCGTGACTCGGCTCTCTACGAGGTTAACTAACGACGAAATTTGTCAAAAATGTTTACTCGAGACGCCTCGCCCAGTTTTGTTAATGTTATGTTTGTGTTTTATGGGCAAACGAGCAGACGGGTCGCCTGATGGTAAGTGATCATCGTCACTCATTGACACTAGACGAGTCAAGTCAAAGAGCCTTTCTGATGGGAGTACGCTCTTTTTTTTATGGCTTTTGGTCGCATCATTCCGGAAATATTGCAGGCGACAATTTTATTTATTTCGCAGTTCAGTCGTGCGAGGCAGGAAATTTCTAGCATAACGTGTGGACTGTCAACCATCTAAATATTGACGTAGGACGATGGCAGAAAGATGCGGCAGGGATCATTCCGAACAATTCCTCGGAACACTCCCAGTTATAAAAATGATAGAAAATGCAGAGCGAAGCTACGTCTCTACGTTGTGTCAAGGAGTCAAGCAGCTCTGAAATACGCTGGCAACGGATGATATGAGTAACTCTCCGTTGAATGCGGTAATAAGGAGATTATTCTGCGCTCTTTGTATTAATCCATCGTTGGCGTTGAACCTGTAGTGTGGATGTGATATAACAGGTTCATGCTTAGAGACGAGGCCGAGTTACATTGACGTTATTGGGAAAGTGTTGCAGTCCTTCTCATATTTTAAAACGGTAATGTATGTTATAAATCCAAATTGAAGGTTTGTCAACGGGCAATGGGGCACAGCATTCTAGGTGTTAAAAGGACAGATCGCGTCCGGAACACTACGCTGCGCTCTGTAACCCGAATAACGGATGTTGGAGAAAAACCGCCAGGCTAAAGTGGTACTGGGCCGGTCACGTGTGCCGCATGCACCCGGAAAGGTGGGCTAGTGTGGTCACTACATGGGTACCACAAGATGGGCAACGTAGACGGGCCTGCCTAGGCGGAGATGGCGGGACGATCTGGATGCGTTTCTTATCAACTGGCCGGAGGTAGCATCTGATAGAGTCGTGGAAATCTAAGGGAGAAGCCTTTGCCCGGCAGTGGGACACTAAAATAGGCTAATAAAAAATAATAATAATAATGTATGTTATGTTGCCTTCGTCTCCATTCGCACCGATTGGTGTATTGAGAACGCGAACTTACCGCAGCGCTCTGCCGACGCACTGCGCCGCGTGCCGCATCGCGTCGAACGTCAGGAAGTCGTTCTCACGGATCTGTAACGGTAAATAATAAACGTTTCTAGAGTTTCACGCCTCTCAATAGAAGAGGCATATTTTTTAAAATCTTAAAACCTTAGTTACCAAGTTCAATTATCGACTAATCGCAGAACGTCATCGTCTAGGTCGTTATTAGAGCATTGCAATCGCCTAACTTTCCAAGACACATCTTTGTTGTAGTGTCTATTGATGTTGGTGTCATCTCGAGCTATTTGGTATGTAGTATAAAATCCCATTAAAATCTCCAGGCATTTCAATAAAATAATAACCCCCATTTATAATGTTGTCCGCTAAAAATTCAAAGTGTCTCTCAAGTGTGGCCTTCACGGAGACCCGCTAGGTGTAGCTATACTGCGGCCCGGTATCGTATCCTGCTAAGTCTACCAGCGACCTGATTCATAAACGCTTGTAACTTTATAACAAGCGGAAGTCTTTTTTTAATTCATTTTGAAAGAAAGAAAAAAACTTTAAAACTTAATTTTAGCGCATTGCATGTGTAGAGTTATGTGAAATTAAATAACAAATGACGCTAAAAATGGACACCACTCAGTATGATGCCACAACAAGCCGTGGCGCTGATTTTCAGTGGCGCCCAAAAGAATAATTAAAAATAAGCTTAACTAACTAAAACTAATAATAATATCAGTGACGGCACGAACATATATCGATGTATTCAAAAAAGGAATTAAAACAACGTCAGTAAGCACACAACGAGAGAAAAAAAAAAGAGAGGAAGGTAAATGAAATTACATGTAGTACAACACAGAAATACGAGCTAAATTAAGATACGAGAGATTTTGTTGGAAAGAGGCTTCCGCTTGTAATACAAGTTACAAGCTTTTGAGAAACAGGCCCCAGGAATCCCTCCTTGCAATCTGTCAAACATAAGATTCGCGCTCTGAGCTTGCCGCCATGCCTCATTGTGACGTCGGTCGAGTATAAGTTTATAACCGATGACACCTTGATTCTAACCCACGTATGTATAATACCAGGGATATACAGGGTGGCCCACGGCAATGCGACATGAAGGGATAGTACCTTAAATATTGTGGAAAGGATATTTGGCTGAATGAAAACCTTATTAGGCATGTCGCATTAAGCATGGCATCAGTTTAAACCCTGGTCCCTGAGGTACTCCAGCCGCGCCTTGAGGATGCGGCTCTGCGTGAACACGTAGGGGATGCCGAACATGAGCACGGCGCGGCCCAGGTGGTGGTCGAAGTCCACGCCCTCCGACACCTTCCCGCGCGCCACCGACAGCAGCACGCGACGCATACGACATGTCGTCAGGCACACCTGGAACTGGTCCCTGAGGTACTCCAGCCGCGCCTTGAGGATGCGGCTCTGCGTGAACACGTAGGGGATGCCGAACATGAGCACGGCGCGGCCCAGGTGGTGGTCGAAGTCCACGCCCTCCGACACCTTCCCGCGCGCCACCGACAGCAGCACGCGACGCATACGACATGTCGTCAGGCACACCTGGAACTGGTCCCTGAGGTACTCCAGCCGCGCCTTGAGGATGCGGCTCTGCGTGAACACGTAGGGGATGCCGAACATGAGCACGGCGCGGCCCAGGTGGTGGTCGAAGTCCACGCCCTCCGACACCTTCCCGCGCGCCACCGACAGCAGCACGCGACGCATACGACATGTCGTCAGGCACACCTGGAACTGGTCCCTGAGGTACTCCAGCCGCGCCTTGAGGATGCGGCTCTGCGTGAACACGTAGGGGATGCCGAACATGAGCACGGCGCGGCCCAGGTGGTGGTCGAAGTCCACGCCCTCCGACACCTTCCCGCGCGCCACCGACAGCAGCACGCGACGCATACGACATGTCGTCAGGCACACCTGGAACTGGTCCCTGAGGTACTCCAGCCGCGCCTTGAGGATGCGGCTCTGCGTGAACACGTAGGGGATGCCGAACATGAGCACGGCGCGGCCCAGGTGGTGGTCGAAGTCCACGCCCTCCGACACCTTCCCGCGCGCCACCGACAGCAGCACGCGACGCATACGACATGTCGTCAGGCACACCTGGAACTGGTCCCTGAGGTACTCCAGCCGCGCCTTGAGGATGCGGCTCTGCGTGAACACGTAGGGGATGCCGAACATGAGCACGGCGCGGCCCAGGTGGTGGTCGAAGTCCACGCCCTCCGACACCTTCCCGCGCGCCACCGACAGCAGCACGCGACGCATACGACATGTCGTCAGGCACACCTGGAACTGGTCCCTGAGGTACTCCAGCCGCGCCTTGAGGATGCGGCTCTGCGTGAACACGTAGGGGATGCCGAACATGAGCACGGCGCGGCCCAGGTGGTGGTCGAAGTCCACGCCCTCCGACACCTTCCCGCGCGCCACCGACAGCAGCACGCGACGCATACGACATGTCGTCAGGCACACCTGGAACTGGTCCCTGAGGTACTCCAGCCGCGCCTTGAGGATGCGGCTCTGCGTGAACACGTAGGGGATGCCGAACATGAGCACGGCGCGGCCCAGGTGGTGGTCGAAGTCCACGCCCTCCGACACCTTCCCGCGCGCCACCGACAGCAGCACGCGACGCATACGACATGTCGTCAGGCACACCTGGAACTGGTCCCTGAGGTACTCCAGCCGCGCCTTGAGGATGCGGCTCTGCGTGAACACGTAGGGGATGCCGAACATGAGCACGGCGCGGCCCAGGTGGTGGTCGAAGTCCACGCCCTCCGACACCTTCCCGCGCGCCACCGACAGCAGCACGCGACGCATACGACATGTCGTCAGGCACACCTGGAACTGGTCCCTGAGGTACTCCAGCCGCGCCTTGAGGATGCGGCTCTGCGTGAACACGTAGGGGATGCCGAACATGAGCACGGCGCGGCCCAGGTGGTGGTCGAAGTCCACGCCCTCCGACACCTTCCCGCGCGCCACCGACAGCAGCACGCGACGCATACGACATGTCGTCAGGCACACCTGGAACTGGTCCCTGAGGTACTCCAGCCGCGCCTTGAGGATGCGGCTCTGCGTGAACACGTAGGGGATGCCGAACATGAGCACGGCGCGGCCCAGGTGGTGGTCGAAGTCCACGCCCTCCGACACCTTCCCGCGCGCCACCGACAGCAGCACGCGACGCATACGACATGTCGTCAGGCACACCTGGAACTGGTCCCTGAGGTACTCCAGCCGCGCCTTGAGGATGCGGCTCTGCGTGAACACGTAGGGGATGCCGAACATGAGCACGGCGCGGCCCAGGTGGTGGTCGAAGTCCACGCCCTCCGACACCTTCCCGCGCGCCACCGACAGCAGCACGCGACGCATACGACATGTCGTCAGGCACACCTGGAACTGGTCCCTGAGGTACTCCAGCCGCGCCTTGAGGATGCGGCTCTGCGTGAACACGTAGGGGATGCCGAACATGAGCACGGCGCGGCCCAGGTGGTGGTCGAAGTCCACGCCCTCCGACACCTTCCCGCGCGCCACCGACAGCAGCACGCGACGCATACGACATGTCGTCAGGCACACCTGGAACTGGTCCCTGAGGTACTCCAGCCGCGCCTTGAGGATGCGGCTCTGCGTGAACACGTAGGGGATGCCGAACATGAGCACGGCGCGGCCCAGGTGGTGGTCGAAGTCCACGCCCTCCGACACCTTCCCGCGCGCCACCGACAGCAGCACGGCGCCGCGCCCGCTCTCGCACGCCTGCGCACAATGTTGTATTATAGACCGACTGTTTACACGTACTCCTATACTCGTTATACTGTGAACATAGTAAGTATTTAAATGTAATTACGACCTTTACGCTACAAATCTGAGACGAGTTAGACAGGTAAAAGGGGCGGCAAAGTTCATATATTTTTAAACACCGATTATTAAAACTCCGAAAATGTTTCTCATACAACTTTCCATCATAATAGTCACTATTAATAAGTCAGTACCACCGATCATAACTCCGAACGATTTAAAACTATAATGTCAGTTATCATTTTATTTATTTATTTATTTATTACAAACATTACACTATCCTATATGATAAATATGACTAATACTACTTTTTATTATCATACATTTATTCATCATAACTGTTTTTGATCCTATTTTACACTGTCATATTTTTTTTGAGCAGATTTGTTTGTACTCATATACTCCACAATCATATATTTTTTAAACTGACTTGTTTTTAGTTATAAAGTTTATATTAATATTTTCTTCTGTTTCCGCGATTATGACTCATTGAAATAAAACAATTTAACGGATTATATCGCGTATATTACGTGTCCACCTGTGACCATGGAAAGCTGGAAAGCTTCCGAAACGTCGGGAACTAAAATGAGATAATTAATATACGCGATATAATCCGTTAAATTGTTTTATTTCAATCAGTTTATTTTGCCGACATTGATTTGACAACGACACATAAAGTCAGCTTATCTATTTCACCTTAAGGTAGGTCCGACTTGGCTTAGGTTAGGTACGACGCCCTTTTGTTTGACCACTGGGTAGAGAGGACCCACGGCAAGGTCGAGTTTAGGCTAGCGCAGGTAATGACCGAAGCATCCGTGTCCGTTACCTGCACAATATAGGGAGGGAGGCCAGCCCGGCTTGCCATGAGTGCGGCGACCCAGACGACACGGCCCAGCATACCCTAGAGGTGTGCAGTCGCTGGGACGCCGAACGCCGTGCCATGGCTGGGGTTCTCGGAGTGGGCGACCTCTCGCTTCGCAGCGTCATAGCAGCCATGCTGAGGAGCGAGAGATCTTGGGAGGCAGTGGCCTCCTTCTGCGAGACCATCATTGCACAGAAGGAGGCCGCGGAGCGGGAGCGCGAAGATAGGGCAGATGCGCATCCGCTCCGGCGCAGACGGAGGGGGAGGAGGCGGGCGCAGTTCGGTGCTCGCCTAAACCCCTAGTGGAGTGTGGGTGAGGGGCCCACAATGATAGACTCCACACGTCTGGGGGAGGGGTCGTAGCGCGTCCCGATCCCTCCCTCCTTTGGCGCGGGAGCCCCGGCGGGAGCTGGGGCCGCCGGGGGGCGTCGTGGTGGAATGTTTGCGACCCCATGGCGCCCCCACTAACGGCCGTGAGGAGAACCGCCGGTGTGGTTTTAGTGAGTAGGCCCTTCCTTCTGAGGGGAGAGCCCCACATAACCCCCCCATTTGGCTTCCCTACGCCAGGGGGGTATGCGTAACGCATTTCCACACCGTCAAAAAAAAAAAAAAAAAAAGTACGACGCCCTCCCGACGTGCTGCCACCTTGTCGTGGTGAGGGGGCTTGCGTGTTCCTGTGATCCCCAAGGCTATACCGGACAGGGCTACCCATACCGGAAAGGCGAGGGGGGAGGGACCACACGAAGAGCGGCACAGCCCGGCGGGGTCTGCAGAGGCCTGCCAGAGATGGTTCTCCGCTCGTCCTTCTGACTGAGCAGAGGGCGCAGAGGAGGAACCGAGGGAGGGCGGGCCCGGCGTGCACTAACCCTGCCGTCGGGCAGGCACTGGGAGGTTTATCCCGTACGTGCCACCGCTGGACTCGCAGTCCCCGTTTCGAGTGTCGTGGACACGTCTCGCGGCTTGGACGGGAGCGAGGGTCTTGCCTTCATTGGCCGGACTGCGAGGAGAAAACCTCTATAAAAAACCCCAATTCCCGACGTTGCGGTACATGGCGTCGGGGAACTCGATGGAGGGTGACAACAGGAACAGGTAGCGTAGCTTGGATCGGTTTCATCCGCTCTGACAACCGTAGTCTGCTCGAGTGGCCTCTCGTGTGCTGCGGATGTGAGCAGCCTCCGGACTGACGAACCCCCACCCGCCAGGCATTACTCACTGACCTAGGGTAGATTGCGTTCTTCCATTTGCTGAGCAAATGGAAAGCGCTCATAATCTTTCTGGGTCGTGGCTAATGTCGGGGGAGTGGGCGACTCGTTTTCCTGGAGGTTGCACAGATCCTGGGCACAGAGGGGGGTTCTATTTGGGTAGGCTTGTGTCGGAGTGGGAGGACCTGTCTGGACTGCGCGTGCTTGGGCCTGTGCCTGTTGTCACCTTCTGAGAGTGGCTGGAGGGTATCCAGTCGTTAGTGGCCAACCCTGGGGCACCGCCCGACCCCCCAGTGCTAATAGGGTTACCCAGGTGCAGGGGGCACCGCCTGGGCGGACCACTATCCCGCATACTCGTTGGATTAAAAACGGCAGACAAATTTTTCGATTCTTCAACCGACGACCTGGCAAAAATAAGGACACCGATGCGTGACGATAAAGATGTTGACAAAATGGCAGTAGCGGCGGGCGCCCCGATTGCGCAAGCCAATACCGGAGACAGTGGCAAGAGCGAGCAGTCGGTGCAACCACAATTGCGGGTTGAGCTGACACGGCTCGAAAATATGGATCAGACAGTACTTGGGGTCACTTTCGAAGCCCCTGTCACGGGTTTGACACCGCAAAGCGACCGTGTGAGACATACCCGGCTATCTGAGTCAGACTCCTCAGTTGCCAGTGTGGTGACGGTGGCCTCAAAGGAGTCCAATAATGAGCCAAAAATAAATGCTGCTGGCCGTAGCGCCCTTGCACCTAGACGCCGGATCACCAAAGCTCGCGCCCCGAAAAGGCAAAGAGTCGCCGAAGAGGGATCCCAGCTATCCGGAGAGGATAATGAGGAGGAATTGGAGACAGCAGCAGCTGGGCAGCGCGGAAAAGACCTCCCACCAACGGATAAAGCCCAAGAGTCTTTGAGTGCTGCCGAGCAGGAGGAGTACCGCCTAATGTACCGAGACGTCCAGCCCCAAGAGAGGGCAAAAAAGAAAGGGACAAAAAAGGGTAAAGCAAACGGTCCGAGGGAGCAGCGTCCCAAGTACGTGGCTAGGGTACCGAGCGACGTACTAATTGAGAGTGCTCGACGCGGCGCTCAAGTAATTATGGACGAGGCCGCCAAATGCGGTCGCCTAAAAGGAGAAGTCTGGGGACGGATGAACGCGGCCTGCAGAGAGATCCTGGAAGTCGCGGATCACCTGCAGTCCCGCGGGGAGTCTGAAGAGGTTCGCAGCTTAAAGGCGGACAACAAGCGCATGCAGGTGCAGCTTGCGCACCTGCAGGCAGAGACCAAGGCGCTACAGACCGCCTTTTCGGAGCGAACGACGCCCCCTGCGATCACTTCCAAGACGGCTCCACGGGAGGCGACCGAGCTCTCCGAACTGTTCAGGGAGCTAAAACGCGATCTGCTCGTCACCGTCGGGGACATGATCGAACTTCGGGTGGGGGCCCTGGCCAATTTCGTAAATGTCCGCCTCGAGCACCTGGAGGGAAGACTCCCGGCAGAGCCCAGACTCCGTCCTCCGCTAGCTGCGGACTCGGAAGGGATTACGGCCGGTAATCGCTCCGCGGGCGAAAATACAGAGGCATTGAGCCCAGCGCCACCAAAACTGCAACGCCCGGAGAAAAAGAAAAAGCCAGCAGCGCCAGCCACCGCTCCGGCTCCGGCCAAACGATCGCAGAGGACTCCGGCCGCTACTGTCACCTCCCACACCACCGTCACTACTGCTGCCTCTACTGTTGCCCCTGCAATACATGGGGAGACCGCAAGGGAGACTGACCCACCTGCACTGGAAAAGCCCTGGACAACGGTAGTGAAGAGAAAGGCGAAGGCGAAACAAAAGCCCACCCCAGGGAAGGTTCCAGCAACCGAGGCCAGGCACCCAAACCGGTGCCAAGGACGAAACTGCCAGCGGTGCCCAAAACAACCGCGGTGGTAGTAAAACTTAAGCCTGATGCTAACGTTGACTACACCGCGGTAATGAAGAAGGCGATCAGCTTCAAACTCGAGGAGGTAGGCCTGAACCACGTACGGGTCAGGAAGACGGCCACGGGGGCCCGCATCATTGAGGTGCCCGGAGCGGGTAGTGGCACTGCCGCTGACCAGCTCGCGGACAGATTGAGAACCCTTGTCGGTGACGTGGCCGATGTCCACCGACCGTTTAGGACGGCAGACATAAGAATATCGGGCCTAAACGCGTCAGTTACCGAAGAGGCGGTCAAAGCGGAGATGGTAGCAAAAGGAAAGTGCTCTCCCGAGCAGGTAAAACTGGGTGCTATCCGATGGATGGCAAACGGTACTGGGGCGGTCCTAGCCAAGTGCCCGGTAGCGGCGGCGAGAGCTTTAATTGCTGCGGGCCGACTGACGGTGGGCTGGTCTTCGGCACTTGTAGTGGCGCTCGACCCACTGCCCATGCGCTGTTACAAATGCATGGGCACGGGTCACACCAGGGCGCTCTGCCCATCCCCGGTCGATAGGAGCGAGTTGTGTTTTCGATGTGGGAAACCTGGCCATCGATCCGGGGAATGCAGCGCAGAGCCCTGGTGTGCGGTCTGCCACAGCGCACGGCGCCCCACAGGCCATATTATGGGCGGGCCAGCTTGCAACCCTCCGCAGGCTAGAAGAAAGCAGGGGGGCCTAGGGGCCCTGTCGGTCTCCCTTAAAGCGGTCGAGGTGGAAGTCACAAGTGGTGCGGAACAAGATATGGACTGCTAATGTCAGTACACAATCAAGAAATATTACAGTGTAATATCAACCACTCCGCGCGAGCTCAAGACCTTCTGATGCAGTACATGGCGGAGTGGGGGATAGATGTGCTAGCAGTCTCCGAACCGTATTTTGTTCCGCCCCAATCGAATTGGGTCCAGGACAGCAATGGACTGGTGGCGCTGGTGGTGACTGTCGCGGGTAACCGCCCAATCACCAAACTCGAAGGCGGACCGGGCTATGTAGTGGCCAAATGGGGAGACATTGTACTAATCTCTGTGTACTTCTCCCCCAATAGGCCGTTGTTCGCCTTCGAACAATTCTTGGAGGTATTGGGCAGGGCAATAGGAAGGGCATCACCGGCGCCAGCGATGGTATTAGGGGACCTCAATGCCAAATGCGTGGCTTGGGGTTCCCGGGAGACGGACCCAAAGGGGGAGGCCCTCCGGGATTGGGCGTTGGTCACAGGGCTAGAGGTGCTCAACCAGGGCAACGCCAGTACCTGTGTGCGACCACAGGGGGAATCCATAGTGGATGTATCGTTTGCGTCCCCCCCCCCATTGCCACACGCATCATGAACTGGCGTGTCCTGGAAGAGGTGGAGACCCTCTCCGATCATAGGTACATCCGGATGAGGGTCTGCCAAATGAGGGCCCCGGCGCCCAACCCGGATAGAGCCAAAAACGCCTTCCCCCGATGGAGTCTGGCCGGTCTGGACAGGGAAATGGTGGAAGAAGCCGCTATGGTCGCAGCGTGGGGTCCCCCTCCTGATCGGTCCCTTGAAGTTGAGGAAAGGGCTGCACGTTTCCGCGGCACTCTGACGGAAGTGTGCGACGCGGCAATGCCACGGGTGAAGCGGTTGCCAGCGAAGCGGCGCGTCTACTGGTGGTCGGAGGAGGTTGCTGCACTTTGATTAGCCAGTAACGGTGCCCACCGAGCATATACTAGATGCCGCCGCCGGGCAGGACGCTGCCTAGAAGAAGAAGAGGCTCTCCACGAAGCCCTAAAAGTGGCCAAAGAGGCCCTTAAGACGGCTATCGCAAAGGCCAAAGATGCGGCTCATGAGGAGTTCCTGGCCGCACTAGACAGGGACCCTTGGGGGCGACCGTATAAGATGGTGCGCAACAAACTGCAGAACGGCCCCTCCATCGAGTCGCTGGAGCCGGAACTTCTCTCGAGAGTGGTGGAAGGCCTCTTCCCGCCAGTGCCGGGCATAGATCCCCCCAGGATGACAGGCCTCATGGAGGACCAGGAGGACGAGACATTCGTGACGCCTCCCATCACGGATGGGGAGTTGGTGCCAGCGGTATTGCGTCTTCGATCCTGCCGGAAGGCCCCAGGTCTGCCTAGAAGTAGGAAGGTTCCCTCGGTGTTGGAAGGAGGGCAGACTGTGCCTCCTGCGAAAGGCCGACCGGCCGGCGGACTCCCCGTCCGGGTGGAGGCCGATTGTTTTGCTCGACGAGACCGGGAAGATATTCGAGCGCATTATATCCTCCCGGATCGTCGGGCACCTTAAGGGTGCCCCAACATATCAGACTGCCAATATGGGTTCCGCACCGGCCGTTCCACTACAGACGCACTTGGAGCGCTGAGGGCCTTCAGCGAAGATGCCGCGAGGCGAGGTGAGGGAGTAGTGGCGGTGTCTTTGGATATCGCCAACGCGTTTGGCTCCCTCCCGTATTCGGTGATTGAGGAGGCCCTCAGATACCACGCGGTGCCACCCTATTTGCGGCGGCTGGTGGGGCACTACTTGACCGACAGAGTAGTGCTCTACCAGCAAGCGGGCGGCCGTATCTGCGAGCGACGCATGACCTGTGGTGTTCCTCAGGGGTCCATTCTAGGACCCCAGTTATGGAACATAGGGTATGATTGGGCAATCCGGGTGGCGGGGGAAACAATTGGAGGAGGCGTTGCGCAGGGCGGAGATTGCAGCTGACCTAATTAATGGTCACCCGCATCCGCCTCTTGGGCCTGAAGGTGGCCCTCGCCAAAACCGAAGCCATTGTCTTCGGGGGGAGAGGGTGGAGGCCACCAGCTGGGGCCTTCATACGGGTTAGCGGGGAGGCGGTCCAGGTTAAGGCCTATATTAAGTACTTGGGCTTAATACTGGACCGCAAGTGGGACTTCAAAGAACACTTTCGGAGACCCGCCCCGCGAATTGTGGGCACAGCGTCGGCGTTGAGCCGTCTCCTACCCAATGTGGGCGGCCCAGGTGCCCTATGTCGGCGCCTCTACGCGGGGGTTACGAGGAGTATGGCGTTGTACGGGGCGCCAATCTGGGCGGACAAATTGAGCGCCGTGAACAAAGCCCAGCTTCGGCGACCTCAGAGGATCGTGGCTCTCCGGATAGTGAGGGCCTACACAACTGTGGCTTGGGCAGCGGCATGTGTCATGGCGGGCATTCCTCCCTGGGAGCTTGACGCCCAGGTGCTGGCCGAGAAATACCGAATGAGAGCGGATCGCAGGGCACGGGGAGCTGTCGCTGCTCCCGAGGAAGTTGAGGGGGCCCGTCGGGCCGCGCAGCGTCGGATGCGAGACCGCTGGAAAGCTGACCTGGGGGAGTCCGCCTATGGAGTCCGCACCATAGGGGCGCTCCTCCCGTCGCTGGACCAGTTGCTTGACAGACGCCACGGAGCTGTCAGCTATAGGGTTGCACAGGTAATGACTGGACATGGGTGCTTCGGTCATTACCTGTGCAACATCGGGTGGGAGCCCAGCACGAGATGTGCGCACTGTGGGGATCCCGACGACACGGCCCAGCACACCCTAGAGGTGTGCAACCAATGGGACCTCGAGAGGAGAGCCGTAGTCTCGGTCATTGGGACCGCTGTGGGAGGGGGTCTCCCTCTACACCACGTGGTGGCGCAGATGCTGGGGAGCGAAAACGCCTGGGAGGCGGTGGCCTCCTTCTGCGAGACAGTCATCGCACAGAAGGAGGCCGCGGAGCTCCCCCAGTAGGGCCAGTGGGTTGGGGACCCACAGTGCACGGCCCTACACGTCTAGGGGGAGGGTCAAGCGTTACTGACTCTCCACTCCTGTGGCGCGGGTGCTTCGGCAACTGAGCCGGGGGGCGTCGTGGTGGAATGGTCGCGACCCCATGGCACCCCCAAAACGGCAGAGATGGTGGCGCCGGAGTGTTTTTAGTGGGTATGCCCCTCCCGTTGAGGGGTGAGTCCCACATACCCCCCCGCCATGGCCTTCCCCGGGCCTGGGGGGGACGCGTAACGCGTTTTCACTCACTCAAAAAAAAAAAAAAGAAAGGTTAGGTACGACGACGAGCAAAGCGAGGAGGAGTGTTAGGTTGAACTGCGACCCTAACGAGCGAGCGAAGCAAGCGAGCCGAGGAGGTCTATATCGAGTCTTGCCTTTTGCCTTCTGTACATTACAATTTCTTACTCACTAAATATTTAACGTTAATTTTGCTTACTATATAACGTTATTGCAGCCGGCCGACTTGTGACGATGTTGCGTCAGTGCGAAACGATAGGGACCCTCAATGATGAATCATAACGATACATATAAAAATTTGTAAGAGTGATAATTCTGGCTACAATCGGTAGTGAAAGAAAGATTCGGAGGTTCAATTTTATGCGAGTCAATATGGACCCGTTTACATGATTCACAAGTTAATTAAAAATTATGGTTATGAATGAAAGAAATATGACAACAAGCTCTATGAGTACAAGCATAAACTTAGTGACGATATTATGAATTACGATGTTCTGGAAACTGTTTATTATGGACTCGGTTGGTAGGAGCACAAATTTATTTCGGAAGAGTGATGTGTCTGGCTACAAGTCGGTAGTAGAAGAAAAATTCGGACGATCGATTTTATGTGAGTCAATATGGACCCTAATAAAAGTATATCTTAAAATATTGTAGAACATCACACGTGTCACCACACCCGGTTCTGAAATAGGTGCCTCGACCAGGCACCGGACTCCGAAGGAGCGAGGCACCGGATGCAACCGGCGTAATGTAACTAATGTCTTACGTCAAACGGGAATATTGAGTTCCGTGATAACGAACATTTAGTAGGACGATTTAAATTATTCAAGTCTAAAAAAATACGGCGTCTGCACAACTGCACATAGTATTTGTTAATCATTCAATAAAACTAAAGTAAAAAAGAATATTCCATCCTTGTTTCTAGTTTTAACTGGCAGCAAAACAAGACAGGTGAGGCGAAAAAGCGATAGTTTTGAGTGGCTCATTTTTTCCGACAAATTGTATGTGAAAGTCTTAATACAATAATCTAGAAATTAAATGTTGTAACTCATTTCAGTAAAACAGTAGTCACTGAAGTAAAACGATTTTCAGGATCATCAAAATTGACTAAAAGGTCAATAAAATAGTTCATGCATAGTATAGGTTATTTATCCTTACTTGTCCTAAATAATAAATAAGATTCTAATTTAATGTATGAAATTTATTAATAATATGGCACTAAAAGTATTAATTCCTATTTATTTATTACTTCATTTACGAGACGATGACAGTTTACGACAAAAAAGGTGTAGTTTTAGAATCTTGAATAGGGGGGGGGGGTAGCGTTACAATCCACCAAATATCACCAAGGGGGGGAGGAGGGGGACAACAGTAGGCCAAATATGATCACATGATTTCTGGACGAGCCCATGCAATAGACGAACTTAGGTACAGTCGGCATCAAACAGTCTGTAGTATCCAAAGTGCTAAATATATAGTCATGTATCTTTATACCTATAAAAATAAAGGCGATCTTTTTTTTTCACTAAACAATTTGCCCCAGAATGCCTCAGTAAAAAACCGATTTTTTTAAGCCATTGTGTATAACCCTATAGGTGATGCTAGACTATTTGAAGCTGACTGTACATGAATAACGAAACGTTTAATCATAGTTTACCTTTATGTAATTGATAAGTGCAAAACTCGTTTCAGCCGAATCTTGCGTCTCTATGAAAAGCAGCTTGTGCCTTTGTAGGTTCGCCACCACCCCTGCGGGATTATATTATAACATAAATTAATAAATAACATAAATCTATATTGTCAATAAAAAATATCAGATGTTATATTTCCTTCTGTTTCCGCGATTATTACTCATTTAAATAAAACAATTTAACGGATTATATCGCCTATATTTGAGCTTTCCATGGTCACGGGTTGACAGTCAACCCGTGACCATGGAAAGCTGAAAACGTCTGGAACTCAAATGAGATAATATACGTATAATATCGGATGTTAATTAAATTGATGTAGAAGGTATACCGAAAAATCGTTCCTTCGGCTTAGAGCATTAAATAAATAGTAGTAATATTAGGGGATTATTTTACACAAATCAAACTAGTCGCATGTTAACCTCAGTACGGCTTGTATTAAGAGTTTGTCGACGAATTATTTGGAGACATTTACAATCAAATATTTATGCTCATCACACAAATATTAGCCCTTACCGGAATTTGAACCTAAGTAAGACCGTCACGCCGAAACTTACCTACCCATACACTTCGAGGCTGGGTGATTGTCATTTGTTAAAAAGAAAAACTCAGAATACATCTTTTCTCATCTCCACGACTTACGAGTACAAGTGGTTTATTGTTCACAGTGTCTAGAAATAACGGTCCACTGATATTTTTATTCATAATATTCAACGATTCTAAATTTTGAAATTAAAGCTTCGGTTTCGGCAAAAAAATATATTACGGTGTCCGACCGTAATATATATTTCTTTGAGTAAATATCTATCCGAATATCCGACCCCTGATTATTGTAATGTAGATAGAATCCTAGTAGGTGATGAACTTGTCGAAGAAGGGTAATTTTAGGCCAGTCTCGTATACACGCTAAATACGTGCAGCTGGTGTTTCAATGCGTCTTCCTCTAGCTATAATTATCCCGTGGAATAGCTCGGGATATCAGTTGTAGTAACAAGGCGGACAGTGGATGCAATATACGTCAAAATCATGTCAAACGATATACGTAATGTGGACATGACTACAAACCCTGCATAAATTTAATGTTACTCGAAATGTTATAAAAGTCTTATCCATCACCATATTGCATCCAATGTCCGTCCATTAGTTATAGTGTAATGTAGGATATTCACCTTGGTCGTACCAGGCGCCCACGACGCTCTCCAGGTACATGTAGGACGTGAAGAAACACACCACGCCGTCCGGCACGCACGTCGCTATCTGCAATCAAACCACATTTACAATATCTTGCACTTTTCAAAATTATGTAATTTTTCACTTCTGCTCAAAAAGTACGTCATATTAGCTTCGCGAAGCGAGGCTAAAATAGTACATTTAGCCCCTAGGGTTTAAAAGAAAGCCATATAATCCCATACAAATTTCTATGACACTGAAAAAAAAACTTGCGGCCTTCTTAAGAATAATTAAAAACAAACAAATCAGATTGGCCAAGCTTTCTGATAGAATTGCTCAAACTGTACTTTTAGTTTTTCATAAAACATACAATGTTAATGTTAAGGCTTTTTTATTTTCTCGTAGGCGAAGTGAAATGCAGAGTGTTTAACACGTGGCTAAAAGCCAGTATGACACTCAGACATATTTGTCCTCGCTCACTTCGCGATCTCGTCCAAATAATCACTTCGTGTCATAATGGCTTATTTTAGCCCCTTGTCAAACAATATGCACATTTAAACATATAAACCTGCAATAATTGCCCAAAAAGTCAAGGCAATTTACGAATAATTATGAAATTTTGTCAACTTTAATTAATTTTCATATAACATTTATGCAAATTATGTGAAATTATATAGTTTTTCGTAAAATTCCTTGCTTTTTCTGTACAGTTTCATGTGTATAGTATTATTGTAAAATTACATAATAGCATGTAAAAAAACATCATTTTTAACAATGTGCGCGTACAGTATAAACAGTCTTTGCAATGGTAAACACACATGCGACTATGTTATAGCTTGATCAATACCGCTGTGCGAGCGGTTTAAGTTCACAATGGCTTTGTACGCAGGTGCAATAGTAATCGCTTTCGGTTTCAAAAAAGGATCCCCACTATATCCCGAGTTAACGGGTTTAGTATACTTACTTCGACTAGTAATTGTCCGTAGTTTCTTATAACCGCGACGTCCTCTCTCGACTCGTATTTGGACGATATCGTCACTTGGTCGCTGCCTTTCGACACTATCTGAAAACACATGTTCTTGTATGAGGAGTAAATACTGGTGCCAGGCGACGACATTGATACTATTATAAAGTTGATAAACTAATACGTGTGTGTATTGAAGATATTTTCAAAAGAACTATTGTAACGGACTATTTGGAGGACGCAGAATCATTTTTTTGTATGTGCCGTTGTGGCTTCACACGAAAACGGCTCAGCGAATTTCAACTATTTTTGGCACACGGATACCGGGTATCCATAGATGGTTATAGGATACTTTATGATTTATTTTCAGCTGCGTAACCACTCTTAATTAAAGATGCATCGAAAATTCAAGCTATTTTTTTAGTGAGCTTTTTGTCAAATGTAGTGTACATGAAACAGGCTGGTTTTTAGATGTGTTTTTTGAGTATATAACCTATTCAGTGATTAACGCGGAAACATATTTGTTGAAAATTACCTCGATAACGCGTTATTATCCGTTATCCGAAAACACGTCTCCGGTTTTTGTCTAGTTTGTACAAACGACAGATCAATAAACGGCTAAGTTATATAAAAATGTCATTGTTCCCTTTATCTTATACGTGATTAACTTAAATGTTAACAAAACATAAAAAATATCTTCGATTTCATTTTTTTTTCATCTGGCGCTTACGCCAAAATACCCCAAGCATGAAGTGTATTAGCTTTCTCTTTCTTTGATGCGCGCGACCAATTAATGCGTCCCTTATTCCGCTCATTGGTCAGCTAGGCGTTTGGGGCATAGTTTACGAATAGGCATTACTTGACGATGCAGGCCCTTAAGTCCTCCCGAGAAGTTTAAGTAAAATAAGCACTATTCCGACCTATGAAGTATAATAATAAATAAATAAATATATTTTACAGGACAATTTTTACACAAATCGAATTAGTCCCACGGTAAGCTCAACAAGGTTTGTGTTATGGGTACTAGTCGACGATATATTTAATAGATACATGGAAAAAACCCAACACTCAGGAACAAATATTTATGTTCATCACACAAGCGCAACGTCCAAACGCGTGATCGTGACACGCATTCATGCCACGGAACTAAGATCTGATCGGACAAATGATACAAATGTGGACGCACCTTAACGCTGACTGCAATCGATGCAAACACAATTGTTCAGATAAACCAAATTTAAAATCATAAAATATCATAGCACGCAAATGTTCGCGGTTAAGCTCCATCGTTACAAAGAAAAGACGCGGGAACCGTTTTAGAAAAATGACTGTAACATATTCATTTTTTAAATTGGAGCGAATCGGCAACTTGTGTTCTATTTTTAAATAAATTTGCTTTTTAAAAACATAATTCAGGTGCGTTCCATTTTCGAACTTCGAGCATCTCAAAACTTATCGAGTGACCTACGTATTAGTATAGGTTACCATGGGGAGGATGCAGGGCCGCGCGAGGGTCATGGTGAAGGAGCTCATGATGACCGGGTTGAAGTCCAAGATCTTGGGGTACATGTCCAGCGGCGACAGCGTGCCTGCAACGACCATTAATATTACAATACATAACATTCATCTTCAATCAATGTTACAACGTTAGTGTGTGTGCAAATAAAAAAAACCGGCCAAGAGCATGTCGGACCATGCTCAGTGTAGGGTTCCTCAGCCGTTCATACAAAAAAATTAACTACAGATGATAAAAAAACGATATGAAAAAGTGCACTAGCAAAATAGCGTATCTCCACGGCACTTACGTCCTTTTGTTGAGAAACGCCGTTTTTCGGCAATAAATCAAAAACGCTATATGCGATCATGTTGAAAACAATTTTCGTTGAAAGTATTTATTAAGCTTTATCTTTGTAATTTTTTTTATAATTTTTAGACATGCCGTTTACAAAATAGAGGGGGGGACACATTTATGCTACTTTCGGAGCGATTATTTCCGAAAAAATCCACTAAATCTAAAAAGATGTTTAGTAACCTCAAATTGATTATAAGAGGTAGTATTGTATTGTATTATAGGTACTAAGTAGCGGCTTACACAAGATACCTACATAAGGGTTCCGTTTTTGCCATTTTGGCTGCGGAACCCTAAAAAAAGACTTCCACTTGTAACACAAGTTGCAAACTTTTGTGAAACTTGCCCCTGGTGTCAAAAACTAACGATCTGAGCCATCAGCTTTGACATTTCCATTGAAATCGGTTGAAAACGGTACCTGATGTTATGATGACCGATTGAAATCTGGCGAACACGGGCCGCATGGCTATCGAGGAGTCCATGCATCTGAAACAAACAAATGGTTTTAACTAAAAACCGTGTGCCTCAAATTAATTTAGATTACGGAATGTCAATGTAACACGCCATGACGGCTGTACGGGCAAGGTACAAGATTATGTCTATTTAGCATTAACATAATTAATATTGCACACGCACCAAATTGTACACGTTCGGCACTTTACCTTAGAATTAAATCACGTACATTAAAGTCAGTTTATAATTAGCACTCAACTTGGTAGTTTCAATAACTCCTCTTACCCTTATATCAGTTGTGTTATAAACTCTCTAGCATTAATAAAGTAGGTAACCCCTACATTTTGGTCCTTCGAACATTTTGACCCAGTGCGCGTTCGGGTAAGCAGTACCTACTACTGCTGTCGGAGTGTGCCGTTATCACAAACTATAATCATATCAGTGAACAGCAGCAGTTCACTCCCCTATATCATCATATCATCGAGCTACGGGCACAGCAGCAGTGCAGTAACTCAGCTATCAACTATCCAGGGCTACGTGAGCCGCAGTCGTCCTGTGAAATCAACGAATATCAAGTAAGATCTTTCCTTTTTTATATCATTAACATGGAGGCCTTACTTAAACGCCAGAAAGAAATTATCCAGAAGTTGCAACAGGTGAAGGTTAACTTTGGCAAGGATTCGGCGGATAGAAAGACCCCGGAGTATATCAGCGTCAGATTAGAATCCGTAAATTCTCTCTGGGAGGAATTCAAGAGCAATAATGATCGACTTATTGAATTTGAGTCTGGAGAGCAACCACAACCATACTTTATCGACAACATTTATGAGCAGACAAAAATTAACTACGAAGCAATCCGTAAGCTTTTGTCTTCCTATGGAAAGGAGGAGAAAGCTACACAGCCGTGTGGAAAGGTAGATGAACTTTTATCACAGCAAAGGACTAATTTTCGGGCTTTTCTAAGATCAGTTAAGAGCATTAACGTTGACGCAATGTCTGAAAAATGGGAATTTGATGATGAACTTCATAACATCCAATCACGATGGGCAGCCATCGACAAGTTACATCTGGAAATTGACAACTTGCTACAGGGTTCGGACAAATATTATGATGAGGAATTTAGTGGTCACGAAAGGTCCTACAAGGATATTAAACGGAACCTTTACACAAAGTTGGGTTCGACAACTCACAAACAGCAAGCAACGCCACAGCTGGAGATACCTATCTTCACAGGCCGTTACACTCAGTGGCCTACATTTTTCGATTTATTCTCCGAGGCCGTGCATAACAACAACTCTATTCAAAAAGGTCAAAAAATGCAACACCTAAAAGGTAAACTTAGAGGAGAAGCAGAACGTCTCATACAGCATCTTCATATATCATCTGAAAATTACGATATTGCATGGGAAATTCTGACTCGTAGATACAACAATCCGCAAGTTCTATTTACACAGCACATCGAGATTTTTTTAAATCAACCAACCATCCATAAACAGTCATCCTTTGAGCTTAAAAGATTACATGACACGTCCATGGAGTGTATCAATTCAATTCATAATTTAGGAGTAGATACAAATACCTGGGATCCACTTCTAGTACATCTCTTATCAAAGAAACTCGATCAAGATTCATATAGTGACTTCAAGGAATCACGAAAATCACCAAGAGAATTACCAACTCTGGAAGAGTTCATGTTCTTTCTCGAGAATAAGTTTACAGCTCTTGAACCCATCAATCAGAGGCGTGAAAAGGAGACCCTCACGTCATCGACTTCGTTACAAAAAAAACCCTTATCATATCAAAGGCCATCAAATATCAAACCGAGTTATCAAGGAAGGGTTCCATACAAATCTTTCCAAGCCGTTCCTACCTACACATGTAAATGTCCATTGTGCAATCTGGGACACGATTTATTCAGATGCAAAAAGTTCATTAACATGTCGTCGGAAAGCAAATTGAGGGCGGTAAAGCAAAACAAGATATGCCAAAACTGTCTATACAAGCATTATGACAGCGATTGCACTTCGACCAAACGCTGCAAAGAATGCAACGGTGAACATAACACATTACTTCATGACGCATGTACACGACCTACTTGGCCGTCAGCGTCACCTGTATCACACCTAGCAACATCAAACAATACAAAGCCAGCATCAAACCCACTTAACGTTAACCATGTTGCTAGCGATAATGAAGAAGTATTGTTGACTACAATATCATTAAAGGTCCAAGCTGCATCAGGTGAATACGTCATTATGCGCGCTCTCCTGGACCAAGGATCTCAAATAACACTTATATCAGAAAATGCCGCACAGTTATTAGGGTTGAAGCGACATAGCTATCACGCATCGGTTGCTGGAATAGGCAACGGCGCAAGTCAGAGCAAAGGAATGGTCACGCTAAAATGCCAATCAATTTATGACGACTATCAATTTATCACGAATGCTTTGGTTATATCAAGAGTTATAAATAATCTGCCTAATATATCATTTAACAAACAAATGTAGGGGTTACCTACTTTATTAATGCTAGAGAGTTTATAACACAACTGATATAAGGGTAAGAGGAGTTATTGAAACTACCAAGTTGAGTGCTAATTATAAACTGTCTTTAATGTACGTGATTTAATGCTAAGGTAAAGTGCCGAACGTGTACAATTTGGTGCGAGTGCAATATTAATTATGTTAATGCTAAATAGACATAATCTTGTACCTTGCCCGTACATCCTGCCACTCTAAAGGAGCGAAGGAGGTTGATTTATTATACAATGTTAGATTTTCAAGAAGGTACTGATGTCATAATTGTTAAGTTTTATTAAATGTATCTATTCATTTGATATGGGTGCGAACTGAACTACGCGTGTCGGGGTCAACGGAGAGGTCCCCTTTTCGGCACTTGTCACTTTATTGCCCTTTGTCACTTTTACTTCTGACACGTTCACTTCACTAGCACTGACACTTGTAGCCGTCGACTCCGACTGAAGTCCAACCGGGGAGTCTTGCCTCTGTTGCTCTTGACGTCGCCTTCGATATCTCAAGTAGGAGATGATACAGCCCACTATCAGAGCTGTGGCTATGATACTATACAGTGCAGTATAGTGATGTACATTGTGAACAGTCATTTGAGCTTCTGATTGCTCCTTCAGTTCATCAATTCGTGTTTTCAGTTGATGGAATAAGGGATGCTGGTCGGGTTCTAATTCAGTAAACTTAGTCAGTGGTATAGTGCTGTTTATTAAGTTGTTTAATATCGATACTTCAGGGATTTCAATCGTCGGTTTGGCATTTATTTGGTTAATAAAGTTGTTGTGTCCATGAATCGTAAGGGTGTCACTTTTCAAGGTGCAACCCTGACCTAGGTCAATCATGCCGTTGCCATGCAGCTCTCTGATTTCAGTGTCTGCGGTGCAAAATATGCGTATCTTGCATTCTTCGCAGCACGAGTATAGCCAGACGTTTAGACGCCGTAACTTGATCCATTTGTTGTCACAGGTTGATATAGTTGACTTACACAGAGACGGTTTCGTATTTGTGCCGGTGTTGTCGATATTAATGTCGCAGATAGATTGTTTTATGTTGAAGTTGTAAATGGGCTTATTTAGTGAGCAAATTATTTTGTCTTCTGTTACTGATATACATGACGAAAGATCGTCTTCTGATAAAAATAGTACAAGATCCTTTTGCAAGTTGAACGCAAAGTAGGGAAATATGGGTACCGATACGTACATTTGTAGCCCCCTTTTCTGTGGGATGCTGATTACTTTATCCAACTCAAAGATATCCGAACTCACGATGGGCAATCTGATTTCTATGATAAGGTAGTTCCGATGGACTATTGATGCTATCCTTGATACTTTGTAGATGTCTCTTATATTGTCCTCGTTGATAGATAGGGTAAGGTCACCATGTAGTTGACCCGAAATTATGTTTATTTGTTCATTCAGTTGTTCTGGTGATAACAGGTGTGGGTCGATTCTTCCTTGGTTGAGGTCGATTACAGTATCCATTAGTGTTTGTTGAATGTGACGAATGTTGGTAAGGGTTGTGTACGCTGCAAATGCCGATGATGTAATATAAAATTCTCTGCGAATTATATTTTGCATTTCATCCATGCCATCCGAGATATTGTGTACGTGCTCCTTGATAAATGTGAATTGTTTATTTATGATATATTCATGACGTCGTAAAATGTTGTACTCTGCTTCGATGATGCTGGTTTGATTTTTAAGTAATTTCTGAAGGTGATCTTCATTCTGGGTTATGTGTGATATATCTTTTTCATATTGTTCAGCAAATCTCTCGTCTAGGACTCCGAAGAGAGAATTGGCGATATATCCGATACCATTTATCAAGCCCCTCTTTTGCCTCGAGTGGTACTTTAGTAAAGTGTTGTAGTGTTTAATTTCATTTAAGTCGTGCACCAGTTGCGACGCGATGTTTTTGTACTGACTACAAAATTGTGTCTTAGAGCTGATATCGTTCAAATGGGTGATATATTTTTCGACATCAGATAAGCCTTCCCAGTATGTCGTCATGTTGTAGTATACGATCATTTTCCATTCATCTCGTACGTGTTGTAGGTTACTAATTCTGTCGAAGTACAGTCCTCGATTGTCATTTAATGCAGTGATATTTGTTTGTGTGGTTGGAGATATTAACGTCGTCAGGAGAAGAAGCGTTGTAAATAGGCCTTTAAATGTAGAGTTTTTCCTATTCCGGGAGTTTGTTGGTGTGACGGGTTTATCTTTTTCTACTAATTTTGATATCGATGGGGTCGATTCCTGCGCACACTGTTTTTGATGATTGTCTGATGGATCCTCGTTCACCGGTAACAGTATTAACTTGTTGACGGGTCGCTTGATAATATTATTTTGTGTCTTCAGGGTAACTACTCTGATATGTCCGTCTTTAGCTTTATGTACGTCCACTAATCGAGCGAGCGCCCACTTACCGGGGGGTAAGTTGTCTTCCTTTACAACAACCACGTCGTCTAGTTGCAGGTTCTTTGTCGGAGTTGTCCATTTTGTTCGAGCTTGTAATTGTTGTAGATACTCGGCTGACCAGCGCTTCCACATCTGTTTGCTCAATGCTTGTACCAATTGCCATCTAGTGGTCAATTTTAGTGCTAATGAGTCTGTTTGTGGTCTGTTTAGGATTGGACCTCCAACTAAGAAATGGCCTGGGGTAAGCATCTCATCCTCCGGATTTTCGGTCAGTGGTCCTAGCGGTCTTGAGTTCATACAAGCTTCTATTTGCTGGGTCAGCGTGCTAAACTCTTCGTACGTGAGCCTTTGATCTCCGATTACACGACGTAAGTGATATTTGAAAACTCTGACTGCAGCCTCCCATAAACCACCTGCGTTGGGCCATGCGGGGGCGTTGAAGTGCCATTCAATGTCCATTTGATTGATATTGGTGAAGAAGTCAGTGTTGAGACATTTAATTATTTCTTGATATTCTTTCTGCAAAACCCGGTCTGATCCACGGAAGTTGGTTCCATTGTCACTGTACATGTGTCCTGGATCTCCTCTTCGAGAGCAGAATCTTCGAAACGCTGCGAGGAATGCTGGGGTGCTAAGATCTGACACCACTTCTAGGTGAACTGCCTTTGTTGCTAGACACACAAATATTGCTACGTATCCCTTTGTCGTTTTTATACCACGGCCCTTGTTGACCTTCAGCTCGAAGTATCCCGTAAAGTCTACTCCAGTGTGATAAAATGGTCTGGATGGAGTTACGCGGGGTGCTGGTAGGTCCGCCATAATTTGTTGTTGCGTTCTGGCCTCGAAGCGAATGCACTTAACACACTTTCGCAAAATTCGTTTGACTGTACGCATGCCACCGATGATCCAATATTTATGGCGTAGGTATGATAATACAAGACGCGCACGGCCGTGCAGCGTCACTTTGTGGCCTAGTTCTATTATAAGCTGGGTTAGCCTGCTGTGGCTGGGGATGATAATTGTATGTTTAGCGTCTTCGGGTATGTTTGAATAAGCTAGCCGCCCCCCGACTCTTAAAATTCCATCTTTATCCAAAATCGGGTTGAGGCTTATTGTTTTGCTACATTTACTGACGTGTCCTTTTCTTTTAATGTTAGTAATATCTTCACTAAAATAATACTCCTGAATTGCCTTAATAACAATGTTATGTGCATTTTTTAATTCGGTTGATGATAAGATGTTTGATAATTTTACGTTTTGTTTACTACGAGTCCGAGTAGTGAAACGCGACACCCATGCAATTGTTCTTACAACCTTTGTAATTGATCCGTGCTTGTCTAGCAAGTCGATGACTAAGTTAGAGTTTTGATGTAAAGCTGTGTGCACATTATGTTTCTTAATTTCCAACTGTGGTATTTCGCAACATGTTGGAGTGATATTGTCATGATTAAAAGTTAAAAGCCATCTTGGCCCTTCCCACCAAATTTTTTGCTCTATTAGCTGAGAAGCAGACAAACCACGTGTCGCACAATCAGCTGCATTTTCTTCCGATCGTACATGATACCATTTCGAGGGATCTATGACGCTGATGATTTTCTGTACCCTGTTCGCCACGAATTGTTTCCATCTCGATATATCTCCTTTCAGCCATCCAAGTACTACCATGGAATCCGTCCATGCGTACATTTTAACATTCTCTTTGGGTATGCATGAAATGGATTCGACCACCTTCTTCATGAGCTCTGCTAGGAGAAGCGCTCCGCATAATTCTAGACGCGGCAAGGAGGTTCCTTTATTGATAGGAGCGAGTTTTGTTTTGGCCATGATTAGTCTCGATGTAAGCTCGCCTTTATTGTTTGTTGTTATGATATAGGTCGCGGCCGAATACACTTTTTCTGAAGCGTCTGAGAAGCCGTGTAGATAAAATTGTTTTTCCATGTCTCCTAGATGCCGGCTGATATTAAAATTGTTGATATGTTGCATGTCTTCTCTGAGCTTGTCCCAGTCATGCTGAATTGGTTCTGGTAAGTGATCATCCCAAGCTGTACCTGAGGCCCATGCCCTTTGAAATAGAAGCTTGGCCCTGACCGTCAGGGGTGAGAGCCAGCCAAGGGGATCGAATATCTTGGAAATGTCTGATAATAATTGTCTTTTTGTGTGATACTGGGTTTCTTGAGTTTTTACTTTATTTTGAAAGGTAAAATTGTCAGTTGCTGCATTCCATTGCAGTCCTAAGGTTTTTCTTGATTCTGAACATTTAAAATCTAAGGGCGTGTCGATCTGATCTTGTGCTAAGTCTTCGACGAGTTTTGATTCATTACTACTCCACTTTCGAAGATTCATTCCCGCGCCGCTTAGCATTTTGATAAGTTGTTGCTGTAACTCCTTTCCTTCTTGTATTGAATTACTTCCAGTCAACAGATCGTCCATGTAAAATGATGACTGTACTGCAGATGCAGCTAGGGGATAAATGTGGGCATCATCGGTCGCCAGTTGTCTTAGAGTGCGCATAGCAAGGAAAGGTGCGGCCTTTGTGCCGTACGTCACGGTTGTCAGGTGGTACTCCTGCAACAATTCTTGTGGCGAGTTTCTCCAGATGATCTTCTGTAGATGCTGATCAGATTCCCTGATATAGATCGTACGAAACATTTTTTCCACATCAGCCGTGATTACGTATTTATACTGTCTCCAATTTAGGATGAGTGCTTGCAGGTCCTGTTGAAGGTTGGGACCGCATTCCATGAGGTCATTGAGACTGTGACCTGATAGATTTTTTGATGACGCGTTGAAAACGACACGCAAGCGAGTCGTGGTAGAATCTGATTTCGTAACGCTATGATGAGGTAAATAATATGATGTTTCTGATTCTGACGCTATGTCAGCCTTACGCATATGACCTAGTTGCTGATATTCGCTGATAAATTGTCGATATTGCTTTCCCAACTGCTGATTTCTGACTAATTTATTTTCGACTTGTATAAATTGTGCAATAGCTTTAGGTTTTGATAGTCCAAGATGCTGTTCGTAGCCTGGTTTCATTGGTAGGCCTACTACATAGGCACCACTTTCTAGGCGTTGTGTCGTCCTTTGGTAAAAGTCCTCGCAATATTGTTCTTGCGGTGTCATTGTACTGGAGGCGGGAGTTATGTCTTCCAATTCCCAGTATTTTGATATATCTGCCAAATTATTGATGACAACGTGACACTTGAATGTCTTTACGTTCCCAGATAAGATCCAGCCGAGTGAGGTTTGCTGAGCCACGATGTTTTGTCCCGGGGTTTTGATAAGTCCATTCATGATAATAGTCGAGTAAACGCTTGCATCCAACAAGATGTCAACGGGGCGTGATACGTTATACTCTGGATCGGCTAGGTTGATATTTGATATATATGGCATTAGTTGTTTGTTAAATGATATATTAGGCAGATTATTTATAACTCTTGATATAACCAAAGCATTCGTGATAAATTGATAGTCGTCATAAATTGATTGGCATTTTAGCGTGACCATTCCTTTGCTCTGACTTGCGCCGTTGCCTATTCCAGCAACCGATGCGTGATAGCTATGTCGCTTCAACCCTAATAACTGTGCGGCATTTTCTGATATAAGTGTTATTTGAGATCCTTGGTCCAGGAGAGCGCGCATAATGACGTATTCACCTGATGCAGCTTGGACCTTTAATGATATTGTAGTCAACAATACTTCTTCATTATCGCTAGCAACATGGTTAACGTTAAGTGGGTTTGATGCTGGCTTTGTATTGTTTGATGTTGCTAGGTGTGATACAGGTGACGCTGACGGCCAAGTAGGTCGTGTACATGCGTCATGAAGTAATGTGTTATGTTCACCGTTGCATTCTTTGCAGCGTTTGGTCGAAGTGCAATCGCTGTCATAATGCTTGTATAGACAGTTTTGGCATATCTTGTTTTGCTTTACCGCCCTCAATTTGCTTTCCGACGACATGTTAATGAACTTTTTGCATCTGAATAAATCGTGTCCCAGATTGCACAATGGACATTTACATGTGTAGGTAGGAACGGCTTGGAAAGATTTGTATGGAACCCTTCCTTGATAACTCGGTTTGATATTTGATGGCCTTTGATATGATAAGGGTTTTTTTTGTAACGAAGTCGATGACGTGAGGGTCTCCTTTTCACGCCTCTGATTGATGGGTTCAAGAGCTGTAAACTTATTCTCGAGAAAGAACATGAACTCTTCCAGAGTTGGTAATTCTCTTGGTGATTTTCGTGATTCCTTGAAGTCACTATATGAATCTTGATCGAGTTTCTTTGATAAGAGATGTACTAGAAGTGGATCCCAGGTATTTGTATCTACTAAATGGATTTCAACTATTTTTGGTACACAGGTAGCTGGATCCACAGATCTATTTATCCGCTATAGAAAACAAGAGGGTTATACTTTTTTCTTCACCGCTGACGACACGGCGGGCACCTTCTCGTACAATTATAAAGTTATGATAAACAAAGATCAGAAACAAATGAAATAATATTTCGACGATACTGGACTTGAACCAGTGCCTTGAGCCAGACCGGGGCAGCACGCTCTAACCAACTGAGCTAATCGTCCATAAAGTTGTGTTGTTGTAGTTGGTTAGAGCGTGCTGCCCCGGTCTGGCTCAAGGCACTGGTTCAAGTCCAGTATCGTCGATTTTTTTTTTTCATTTGTTTCTGATCTTTGTTTATCATAATAACGCTAGTGGAGTGATCCACTTACAAAAATAGCAAATACTGTGATTATTATCATGATATTTGTAAAAAACAAAAAGTAATTATAAAGTTCTTAAAATGAAATGTCTGTACATTGAAGATAATACATCAACAAGTGATTCGGACTGTTTCAAGGTCATTGGATGGATTTTTGTACATTTGTATGTATTGTTGTGGCTGTATCACGCCAAAACGGCTAAACGGATTTCAACAATTTTTGGTACACAGGTAGCTGGTTATCTATAGATAGTTAAAGGATACTTTAACTCGACTAAGCTGCATAAAATAAATAAATATTAGGGACAATCTTACATAAATCGACGTAGTCCCAAACTAAGCAAAGCTTGTACTATTGGTACTAGGCGACGATATTCATAATATACAGATAAATTATAATACTTATATGCATAGAAAATATCCAAGACCCAGGAACAAACATTCGTGCTCATCACACACTTGCCCTGGCCAGGATTCGAACCCGGGCCGCCAGCTTCGTAGGCCGTTGTGCAACCCACTGAGCCAAATGTGTCAAAATAAAAGGGTTATGATTTTCTCTCCTCCACTGATGATGTTGCGGACACCTGCTATTGTAAAATACTTATAGAAATGATATTTTCTTCTGTTTCCGCGATTATTACTCATTGAAATAAAACAATTTAACGGATTATATCGCGTATATTATCTCATTTTAGTTCCCGACGTTTCGGAAGCTTTCCAGCTTTCCATGGTCACGGGAGGACTGAGAAAAGATCTTTTCTCAGTCCTCCCGTGACCATGACTTATAGAAATGGTTATTATAAGAAAATAATACTTACGAAAAGTGTAATATAGGGTTGGAGACTGTAGGTGTTTTATCATCAAACGGCTCTATGATGACTATGAACCCCTTCGTATACGTGGAGACCAGGGTAGCCAGGTGCGCCACCAGGGTTAGTGCTCCTAGCTGGCCCGGGTCGGGGATCTCTAGTGTCCGGATGAGGGAAGAGAGGCGCGATGCGCAGAAACGAAGCGGCTTGCGTTCGATGCAGACTCGGGCTGCCACGTCTTTCAGGAAACCTGGAGTATGTTTAATAGTACATTACTTACCAAGGGCTGTAAAAGAAAGCCCGAAATCGCAGATATTTTTGACCCGAGCCGCAGGCGAGGGTTGTAAATATGCGATAGAGGGCTATAGGGGCCCGTGGTGAGTACACAATTTTACGTCTTCATCTGGCAATAATGCGAGTTTCACCGTACGCGTAGCGTGCGGTAAAAGCCACATTATTTAAAGGTGTGACGAAAATTAACTACATACAAACAGTGGCGTGCACGGGGTTCTTGGGCAAGGTAGGCCAGTTTCTCTGTGCCTATATGGAGCAATGGTCGTTCAAGGCAACAGGGTAGGCCAGTTTTTCTGTGCCTTTATGGAGCCATGGACGTTTAGGGCTACTGGGTAGGCAGTGCCTCTGTGCCTATATGGACCGCACGCTATTTACTAGGTCCATCTGTAACTAACTAAGTATGTATGTATGTAGGTAGCTATGTAAACAAATCTTGCAAGTTAAATTTGACCCACTTCACGGTTTCCGATCGAGCTAAAATTTGGCATAACTATGTGATTCAAATTAATATTACAAGAGTTCGATTGTAAAGGAAAAAATTAATACGACCAACTAAATTGTAAGCAGGTTTTAAACCTGCGACCTCTTCACATAAGCAGAAGTGCTCTGATTTACACTAAACACTTCCTATCTTTAGGG
The DNA here is from genome assembly GCA_905404275.2 of Hedya salicella. NCBI lineage: Eukaryota > Metazoa > Arthropoda > Insecta > Lepidoptera > Tortricidae > Hedya > Hedya salicella. The sequence goes on along the minus strand of FR990107.1, from coordinate 21,933,963 downwards.
TTCCGTGCCAAAAAGTTAAAAATAGGAACCCTTATCGTGTTTTCAATAACTATAGAAAATTAAAAAAATAATAATAAACCCCCGACTTGTTCCACTAAAAGCTGAATATCTTGGAGACGAGTGCTCCGATTTTCATCAAAAAAAGCTAAGAACACTTGGGAGAAAATTATCTATGACACAAAAAAAACCGCACTCAAATCAGTCCATCCGTATGGGCGCTACGATGCCACAAACAGATACACAGACACGTTAAACTCCTAACCCCTCTTTTTTGTCGGGAGTTAAAAAGTAACAAAAAATTCTGCTATAATTTTAATATAGAACTCACACCACCCAGCATGGCCTTGACGCCGGCTGCCACGTATTTTTATAACGGCGTACAGCCCTATCACCACACAGCTCCAACATCACAAACGTACCTGCTGGCGACTCCTGCACCACGTGCTGGATCCGCAGCCGCGTCTTGAGGTACTCGATGAAGCGCTTCAGGAAGCCGAGGAAGTGCTCGGCGTTGCGGATGTTGCCCGGGACCACCTCTGCGACCAAAGCAATACACCTTGGTTACCAGGGCTCGGAAATTTCGGTGCTTAATGAAATAATGATCTTTATTGTGTAAGTAGGCCGCAAGGGCACTTTTACAAGTCTGACTCTAAGTTTCCCAAGAGTAGACCACTGAAGAGAAGAAAGCCGAAACAAACTCAACAGTCAGTAATTTTTTCGAAATAACTCTTATATGTATGACAATGTTTGTACTTAGCCTATCCTAAATATATGTTTCGAGTATAAACTCAATGCGTAGTTCTTAAAATTTATAGAATATAAAAAAGCAATATAATGATTTTTTATTTAAAACAACGTACATACGTTTGATATGCCACCTTATAAGAACCGTGCCCCAAGGAATTAAATACCTAAGCTTTTGGGAAGTCGGTGTTCAGTTGTCTGGAGGCGGACTCTATTTCATTTCAATAATAAATTTCCCTGGATTTCTAAATTTGGATGTTGACTGTACTTAAATAAAAATTACATTTTGATGCGAAATGTTAGTTTTTATGTATTGGAGAAAAGGGTCAGCCGTCGAATTCAAATCGCGTGGGCAGCGTTGGGGAAGCTGCGTAATATCTTCTCGTCCCAAATAACGCAGTTGGTAGGAGCTAAGGGGACACAAATGAGCCCAGAGACTATCTGTGGTATTCCGAAAAGCCAAACTAAGCTCATACGTTGGAACATCTATACTATTATAAAGTTGTACAAATTAAATGTCTCTACATTGAAGATATTTTGAAAATAAACTATCCTAATGGACTATTTGGAGGTCACTGAATCGAAAAATATATATTTTGGATATTTTGTATGTTTGTATGTGGCTTCATCGCGCCAAATCGGCTAAACGGATTTCAACTACTTTTGATGCGCGGGTGGCTGGGTATGTCCAGATGGTTATAGGATACTTATTACCCAACTACGCTGAAGAAAAGAAGGGGGGTTATGACTTTTTCTCCTCCGCGAACGAAGTTGCGTCACCTTCTAGTGTACAATATTCTCACCGTTGAGCACCTCGTCGGGCAGGATGGGGTTCCCGAGGATGGCGTCCGCGTCGCGCTGCTCGGCCGCCGCGCGCAGCCCCTCCACCATCTGCTCGTACTCCGCCGTCAGCCGCGCCTCGTCCTCCGCGCGGATCCTGTCATCCAGCACAACATTACCCTGGGACGAAACATGCTCGCAGTTACACACAATGGGACGTGTGAAACCAAATAAAGTATTGTAAGTACTCCTCAGCTGTTCCTTGAGGGTTGTGATAGTGCCTCGTCGAACACCACGATCTCCTCCCTCAGCTCAGAGAGCACCGAGGCGAGGCGAGAGGACAGAGAGAGAGCTCGGCACCGGCCTGCGGCGCTAGTGTGACAGAGACGTGACGTGTGTACTCACTGGGCCACGGCTTTCTCCAGGCTCTGCAGCGCACTGACGCTCTTGTCGACGGTGCGCCGCGTGAGCTTGACGCTGAGCGAGTCGATGCACACGTTGTCGATGTTGTGCGCCTCGTCGAACACCACCATCTCCTCCCTCAGCTCAGAGAGCACCGAGGCGAGGCGAGAGGACAGAGAGAGAGCTCGGCACCGGCCTGCGGCGCTAGTGTGACAGAGACGTGACGTGTGTACTCACTGGGCCACGGCTTTCTCCAGGCTCTGCAGCGCACTGACGCTCTTGTCGACGGTGCGCCGCGTGAGCTTGACGCTGAGCGAGTCGATGCACACGTTGTCGATGTTGTGCGCCTCGTCGAACACCACCATCGCCTCCCTCAGCTCAGAGAGCACCGAGGCGAGGCGAGAGGACAGAGAGAGAGCTCGGCACCGGCCTGCGGCGCTAGTGTGACAGAGACGTGACGTGTGTACTCACTGGGCCACGGCTTTCTCCAGGCTCTGCAGCGCACTGACGCTCTTGTCGACGGTGCGCCGCGTGAGCTTGACGCTGAGCGAGTCGATGCACACGTTGTCGATGTTGTGCGCCTCGTCGAACACCACCATCTCCTCCCTCAGCTCAGAGAGCACCGAGGCGAGGCGAGAGGACAGAGAGAGAGCTCGGCACCGGCCTGCGGCGCTAGTGTGACAGAGACGTGACGTGTGTACTCACTGGGCCACGGCTTTCTCCAGGCTCTGCAGCGCACTGACGCTCTTGTCGACGGTGCGCCGCGTGAGCTTGACGCTGAGCGAGTCGATGCACACGTTGTCGATGTTGTGCGCCTCGTCGAACACCACCATCGCCTCCCTCAGCTCAGAGAGCACCGAGGCGAGGCGAGAGGACAGAGAGAGAGCTCGGCACCGGCCTGCGGCGCTAGTGTGACAGAGACGTGACGTGTGTACTCACTGGGCCACGGCTTTCTCCAGGCTCTGCAGCGCACTGACGCTCTTGTCGACGGTGCGCCGCGTGAGCTTGACGCTGAGCGAGTCGATGCACACGTTGTCGATGTTGTGCGCCTCGTCGAACACCACCACCGCTTCCTTGTTCAGCTCCTTAGACACCACTTCGGCGATCTTCGGGTCGAGGAGGTAGTGGTACGAGTATACTACGATTTCCGCGTGGATTATCTGTGATAAATAGATTAAGGTAATAATATGAGGTATGCTCGATTTGTTGGAAACGTCGAAGAATTACCAACGAAAGGTAATTAAATCATATTTATACGCGACTAAGTCCCGTTTTGTTGTGTTGTGATAATGAGTGAAGATCTTGTAAGTTTATATCAATGTTTTGCTACGTCCGCTTTTCCTAGTTGACGCCCCAGAACTCCAGCAGTCGCAGAGTAATACCGAGCAGTGTAGACATTATAGTGGGGACGGTAGCAGCCCTGCAACTGTGTCATGATACTCACAGCGAACCGGGACAGGAAGTAGGGGCACCAGTTCCGGTCAGCTCCGTACTGCTTGAGGTCGTCCATAGTGTACACGCCGTACGGCAGCATGGACTCCTTGCCTTCGCGGTTAAAGCCTTCGTAGAACTGGCCTGTGAACAAACAGCTTTATTTTTATAAGCTTTTGATTAACTTACCTTATTAGTTAGTATGTGGGTCCAATGTTGCGAGCTGAATTAGAACCAGTTCCTGACGTTCGATTGGGCTCGAATTTGGCATACTTGCGTATCGTCGGTGACAATGCAATACTATGGTACCATCAACATCTTGGAGCCGGGCAGTCGCCATAGGAACTCTGTAATAAAGTAACCTGACGCGATCCTACCGACTTTGGGTTCTTTAGGATCGTTTCGTTTCGATGAGTAGGTGATGGATGTTTAAATAATGAAATAAATAAATAATAATGAAATATTATATATGATTTTTATTTTGTAAGGCCGCAAGGGCACTTTAGGACAGCACTTAAGACCGCTGTTGAGAAGAAAGCCGAAACAAACTCAACAGTCAGTCATTTTTACGGTTCCTTCGCTAAAATGGCAAAAACGGAACCCTTATAGTTTCGTTATCCGTCCGTCCCTATGCCGCAGGCATTTTACTCGAAAACTACAAGATGTACATTGATGAAATTTGGAGTAAAGGTGCTTAGTTTGATGATTAAATTATAAAATATAATTAAACTAGGGGCGACACTCCATACATGTAACAGAAACTGAAATATTTTGTTTTTCAGCAAATATCAATGTGTGGCACATATTTAGAAAGATCTTTTAAAATCATTTTGAGGTTTCTCAAAAAAAAAATGATTTAGTGCATATTTTCGGAAATAATCGCTCCGAAAGTAGCATACATTGTGTCCCTCCCCCCATCTATTTTCTAAACGATATGTCTAAAAAATATGATGATATTAATGAAAACTACAAAGATAAAGCTTAATAAATACTTTCAACGAAAATTGTTTTCAACATGATCGCATATACCGTTTTTGAATTATTGCCGAAAAACGGCGCTTCTCAACAAAAGGACGTAAGTGCCGAGGAGATACGCTTTTTTGCTAGTGCACTTTTCATATCGTATGTTTTTCATCTGTAGTGTGCATTGTTTGGTATGAACGGCTGTGGAACCCTACACTGAGCATGGTCTTCCGACCAGTCCGACATGCTCTTGGCCGGTTTTTTCTAAATAATTCTTAACTATTACAATATTAGTACCTACTTAGTCTATCTTAAATATATGTCTTTAAGTTTAAACATAATATGTAGTTCTCCATGGAAACATTTGCAAAAAACAAAATTGTTTGCCTAAATGGCCACAGCGAATGGTCATATATTACGCAAATTTATTGACCCAAGCACGTAAAGCAGTCGACCAGAAACGATGCGGTAAACTTAGGCATGGAGTGTTGTTTTTACAGGACAACGCACCTGTTCACACGTCGAATGTTGCCAGGCTGGCTTTAAAAAAACGGGATTTGGTGAAATAAATCACCCACCTTAGCCCTTGGCCCCCAGCGAGTATTTCGTTATGCCAAATTCAAAAAAAGAATTGCGCATCCGAAGATTTATCAATGACAATGACTTCATGGCGGCGGTTGAGAGCCATTTTAAAGAGAAAGAAAAAAAATATTATTTCGATGTCATTACAGCACTACTTTCTCTGAAAAGTGAATATTCCTCGAAGAGTAGAAAAAAATAAATAAAAATAATACCCTTTTTATCTTTTCAAGGCCGCGAACTTTTCAGCCACCCCTAGTACATAAAAATATCTAAGTCTTCACAGACTTTCAGATTTATAGTACTAGTCTTGATTTATACTTACAAATAGGCACTTCCGGATCCCTTTCATGCCTGTTCCGTATGTAGCTGGCGGTGAGGGAGTGACACCTGCCGTCGACTAACTTGCCCTCTCTTTCTCGCGATACCTGTAGAAAAAGGATTAAGGAGTCCAACAATAGAATTTATTGTTAGTCTTTCTATACGTCATAGAAATTATGACAAGTTGTAGTAAAATTATCATCTGATTGTGTAGTTAAGCTTCCTAACTTAACTGTCAAGTTTTTAAATCCTGAAGAAAATAGAGTGTGCCATAACATAAGTTTAATGTGTGTATCTTTGTCTGTTTGTAGCATTGTAGCACCTTAATAGGTGAAATAAGGACACCAATTTAAGGTCCCTCAGGTCATTCAGCGATCTATAGAGGGCTATGCTCGGAATTTCACTGAAGGATCAGATCCGAAATTAGAAGATTTGCGTCTTGGCAAACATAGGCGTTGTTATGTAGGCCGCCTTCCAGCTAGGTTTATTTATTTAATCATATAGCACATTTATATAAACATTTCAGAAAAAAAAATTAAAATCTAAAAATTATATAAACTAATCTTATTACCGTTACAAAATGATTAGCTTTTTTCAAGACAGGTATTTTAACATTTCCACCAACCACCTTCCCTACAAAATCAGAACATGGCGTAGGTGCCCTACCCGGAGCATGTCTGCCATCCATTTTCCAATATTATCTCCTATCAGCTTCTCCAGATCATACTTTGTAGACCGCATTATGTGTCTGAAGAATTTGAGGTTATGGCACATTTCCCGCAGCACCAAACATATGTTAGTATTTCTTTTTAAATTTTAATCAAAATTCTCATGATTTCACATGGAGTTAGCCATACCTCAGGGTGTATGCACAGGTTCTTGCGGGAACTGAGCACCACTCCGACAAGGCTGGGCTTCTCACCCTGCTGCTGCTCGTAGTAGTTTATGAGGTTCTTCAGCTCCTCCAGAACCTTCTCTATCTCCGGGACTGTACGGGAGCAGTAGATCAACTTTCTGCAAAAGGAGTGTTCAAGTATTCAGTAACGAATTTGGGGGGAGGAGGGTCTTGTGAAACGTTACTATGCGTTACAGGGGCGGGAGGGGAGGTTTGAACGAACGTAAAAAAAATTAACCCTTCAGAATGATTGTGTTAACTTTTTAAAGTAAAAATGGTCACTTGGTGGTTACGTAATGTTATACTAGGGGGGAGGAAGGGCACAGAAAAACGTTACGGCGCGTTAAATGGGGGGAAGGAGGGTCAAAAATCTCCAAAAATTGCATTATGTAATACTTGAACACTCCCAGAATAAAATGTACCATTAGTTACTTTGTTACTTTGAATCATAGAGTAACATTGATCACTATTTTTAAGCTATGAGATATCACACTGATAATGTATTTTTGTTGAAGTTGCCAATCTTAACAATAACATTTTACCAATGCATTCAGAAAACAAACTTGTTTTAAAATGTATGACCAATATTACCTCAGTACCAGTATTGTATTGCATTGGTTTTATATACATGGTCATCTAGTGCAGCATGTATGACACATTTTATCAAAAAAACAAATATCACCACTAATCTAAAAAAACCCATCTGTAAATTATTCATATGCAAAATATTACCCAATGGTACTAAAACAAGACAAATGCTATGACACCACATATTTCAAAATTAAACAGGCTTAGACTGCAGAGTATGTGTGCATATGAGTGTGTGTGAAAGAAATATATGGCTCAATCATATCAGTAAGGCCCTTTTTGTTTCAAGAAAATGTTCATGATCCACAAGGTGTTAACGTGGCGCAAGGCCCCACTAAGTGCGAGGCCGTGGGCGAGGGCCCGCTTCGCCTACGCCTAGCTACGCCACTGGTGATTATAATATGGCTAAAAACTCTATCTGGATCTCTATAAGTTATCTTACTTACCTAACATGATGTGGATTATGTATCATATACGCAACAATTAGAGACAGCAGGGAAATAGTTTTTCCGGTACCAGAAGGCATTTCAAGAAGACCATGACCCTGAAGAAAGGTACACAATTAAAAAGTTAACCTCAAAATGCTTTAATTACTTACAGTATTTACAGTTCTAGAAGTTATTTACGTACTTTTGCATCCAACGCCCTTTTTAACTCCAACATATAGGCATATTGCTCCGGATATATGTAATCATAAGGGAAATAGACCAACAAACCATCAACAGTCAACCTAAAACACAAATTAAGATAATTAACAACGTAACAGAGATATTATAAATAGAATTAAAATAAATAATAAAAGTACACACTTCATTTTGAAAACTTAAGTGTTTCTAATAATTTAATATATTCGTATAGAAATGACTTGTATTTAAACAAACAACTATTCAAAACAAATCGGAGATGCGTTTTCCGGCAGCATCAGTTAAATTAAAACTGTCAATTATTTGTCAATGTCATTTGAAAATACGTTTGGATACTAGTCCAGCTAGAACGACTTCTCAAAACGCTCAAACTATTATTGGAATGTTTTTTTTTCACAATTATCATTTTTAAGTTTTATTCTTTTAAACAAACACGACAAATATCAATAAAATCTATTCAATTCTAATATTCATACTGTATCAACGTTTTTTGTGAATCACTCTTGTAAGAAGAAGGGTATCCGAACATATTACACTGTTTAAGCTACAAGTATAAACGTCTAATTTATTCAAATAATAAAACCAAATTATAAATCAAAATATAATTTCAAAGCTTATCTAGAATATAGAAGTCGTATCTATGGAGTGTAGAAAACTAAGGAGAACAGAGAGAACATTTTATGCTTAAACTGCTGAACCGATAGAGATTAAATTTGCTTTGGAGAAACTTTTAGTTTGAGAGTAATGAAACCCTAAAAAAATCCTATATAAAAGCTTTTATATAGGATTTCTTTTTATTCCCGAAATCACTCTAATGCATGGTGTAAATTTGAATTGTGAATAGGGAATATGCATGATTTTTTATTTTTGCTTTATTAAAAGCTCATTCGTGTAACAAACAGTAAACAAAAATAATTTTTCGAATAACTATAAAAATAACCAAGATATAAGCCATCAAACATTTCATTCTATCTCTTTCTAGCAAAACGGAATTTAATATGGAGTTTATATGGCCGGCGTAGACTATGACGTAACAGTACATGTCGGACCTCTCTGTCAAATCGCCGTCTAATTAGCGGTTTAAAATGCCTAAATCATGCGTATTTCTTGGCCGATTTTAAGTTCACTTTTTGATATCGTTTTACGGTATTTTCATATTTTGTTAAGAAAAGCGATAAAAAAAATTCATGCATGTACCCCATTGAATTTTACCCATTCCCCATACGAGCGAAAAGCCACAGGTTGCATATAAATATATAAGTATAATTATACGTATCTCTTAGAGAACGGAAACTTTTATCAACAATACACAATTGATTAGGTACTTACCTTTTGACCCTATTGAATGAAGATATTTAATGTGTTTACTTTAGTTACTGATGAAGTAAGTATACTGTCTTTGTCTACTTTATTTCGAACTAAAACAACGTTCTCAATAATCTTGCAATTGTTTTAATAATTACAATTTTAATATTTTATAATCATGGTAAAAGTTGGAGTTATCGGTGCTGGTATAAATGGGATAACTTGTGCACTTCGAATAAAAGAAAAATATCCGAATTATGAGGCAAGTACTGTTTTCATTTTTACAAAAAAACAGGTTTTCTGCGACCCTCCATAAGGATGATCTACCTATACAGTCACTGTTAATTTTAAGGTCATGATTCATGATATCACTTATTCATAAATCAGTCAAACGTAAACCAGACATCGTTATCAATATTAATTTAAATCGAAACATCAGTCTTTCGCGATATTTCTAAATTGTTTCAAAATAATATTTAAGTAGGTAATGACTTAATAGTTATTACTTAAATCTTATTTAGAAACAATAACGTAATTGATATACGCCCCCTAATGAGGGCGTATATTAATTACGCGAGTCATTTAGGGGGGGGGGGGGTCCCAATTTTAATTATTCCTTATTTTTTACGATCATGATATTTATATTCGTATAATGTTGACATAAACTAGTTTGTATTATAATTTTATCGTAAAATAAATTATCTTACCTCATCTTATATCATCTCTATCCTTATCCTTTCTTTACTATATTATAAACGTGAAAGTATGTATGTACGTTCCACTTAATCTCAAAAACTACACTGGACGATTTTTTATGAAACTTTCCAGTTATGTACCTTATATATCAGAATAGGACATAGGCTATAATGTATGTCAAATTTCAACCCTTTTAGGAACGAAAAAGGGGATGAAAATTTGTATGGACAGTGAATATTTTTTTACGCTGGGAACTTGAAATCTTGGTAATATGCTTCACATTTAAATTAGCAAAATATTATAAATGCGAAAGTATGTCTGTCTATCTGTCTGTTACCTCTTCACGCTTAAACTGCTCAACTGATATAGATGAAATTTGGTAGAGATATTTGAGTTTTGGGGAAAGACATAAGCTACTTTTTATCCAGGAAAAAACCTTTTATCCGCGATAAACGAATTTAACGTGGGTAAAGTCGCGGGCAGAAGCTAGTATGTTAATATGTATGGAAATAGTATAATACAGGTGTACACCAAAGACGGTCCGGTTCAAATCTCGAGAAGAGCAAATATTTGTATGATGAGCATAAATATTTGTTCCTCAGTCTTGGATGTTCTCTATGTATATAAGTAAATATATATATATATATATATATATAATATAATATAATATAGCCTGTTCACGTGTCCCACTGATGGGTACAGGCCTCCCCTCTTTTCCGCCATGCAACCTTATCCAGCGCATACTCACGCCATAAGTAAAAATATATCAATTAAATATATCGTCGTTTAGTACTCATAACAGAAACATAATTAAGAGTCATGGGACTAGTTCGATATGACTGTGTAAAATATGTCGTGATATTTATTTATTTATTCTGTATTGAAAAGCCTTCAAAATATGTCGGAGATAAAATGCTGGTTCAATAACAGACTATTCACTTCATAGCAACTTTCAACTAAACGATATTTGCATAAAGACGGTCATGTTATGAGCGTGAAAAATGATGGAGACCAAGACCATAGAGCCGGGTCACCCGCCAAGCCTATGAAAGCTAAGTGGTGGATTAAGTGGATACATTATAAACATGAAATCTCTCAAGATGATCTGGTCAAGATCTCGGGAAACTCATGGATGAGAGCAATGCACGACCGGTCGTTGTGGAGATCCGTAAGAAAGGCCTTTGTCCAGCAGTGGATGTTTACTTATAGGTCTATATGATACGATAAGACCGAATGTTGTTTATGTCCATTTAATTATAACTTTCATTCAAATAAAACCCTTCTGGCACATGTGTAACTCTTTACTGATTAGGCCCATCTGGCATGTATCTACATCTTTATTTATTTTTTCAAAGTGGGTATTTGCACAAATTGTAACTTTGACAGAGGAAAATATATCTTTTCTCAGTCAACTCGTGACCATGGAGAGCTGAAAAGCTTACGAAACGTCGGGAACTCAAATGAGATAATATACGCGATATAATCCGTTCAATTGTTTTATTTAAATGAGTAATAATCGCGGAAACAGAAGAAAATATTATATAACTTTCATGTTTCTGTATTCCTGTGTGTTTAAGGTGTACGTTAAAGAGTATTTGTATGATGATGATGAAATCTCTCCATTCATAGGTCGTAGTGTTGTCTGAGGAGTTAAGCCCCAACACGACTGGAGATGGCTCTGGTGGACTCTGGTACCCTTTCTGCTGTGGGGACACGCCAGGATACCTCCTAAAGCAAGTATAGATATGAGCACTTATTGGAGTCGATATATTCTTTAGAGTTAGAGGTTTGATTTTACAAGCTTTTATATTCTACTTGCCTTGTTAATACAGCATGTTTATACTTAGAAAGATATATTTAAGATAGGTTAAGTAATCATATTGTAATATTGAGAAAAAAAAACTGTCTGTTAAGTTTGTTTCCGTTTTCTTTTCAACAGTGGTCTTCTCTTAGGAAATTCCGTAGTCTGACTTGTAAAAGGGCCCTTGCGGCCTACTTACAGAATAAAGATAATTATTTCATTATGTATATTTGTGTCAAATCTTGCAAGATGAAAGACCTTTTATTTGATTATGATTGAGCTAATATTTGGAATACTAATATAAGTATCCAGATCTGAAGGCGCAACGGAGCCACGGCGTTACGTCGCTTAAATGGAACTAGTAATAAGTTTTTCTGTATGTTTTTGTTTATATGTAATTCTCAGTGCCTTGGTTTTTACTGTAATGCCTGTAATACTGTGTATCTTTTTGAATAATAAATAAATAAGTAGATACAGTGATATAGCAATATTATGATAACATCGAGCTGATCTTATAATGTAGCCGGAAATAGCCATATAAAATATCGCAATCTTTCCTAGTTTGGGCTCCTTAGAATCGTCTCGGTGAAGTTCAAAGCAAAGTACAGGCTATAGGCTACAATAAAAGCTTGTCACAAGTATGTATTTATTGACAAAAACTTATTTATTATCCTGCTGAACGCTAGACTCTGTAATCTTTTGTTTTCGATCAACAGCAAATGGGGCGGCGAAACCTACAAATTCCTTCACTCATGTTGGCTAGAAGGTGGCTACAACATCTGCCTCGCGCCAATGTACTCTCTGCGCCAAGATGACGAAGAGATGGACACCCCGGCTTGGGCGAAGACGGTCTTCGGTTACCAGCAGTTGGAGGCGCGGCAGTTGGAGTACCTGAGTCGATTGTATTCCACGGATTACGTGTGAGTTTCACAGCGAAGTCCTACTTGCATTTGTCCGGTTTTTGTGTTCCGTACCAAAAAGGTAAAAAAGGAACCCTTATGGTGCGACTCTGTCTGTCTGTCCGACTATTAGAGCGCCATATCTCAAAAAACTACTTACGCTATCTCTTTGAAATTTGGAATATTTATAAACATGGTCAGCCCACTTGTATTGCAAAGAAAACAATGTAAAATATACTTTTATTTTCTTAAAAAACGACCAATATGAGGCGGGGTAAAAATTAAAAGTTTAGTTACTAGGTCAAGAAGGGTATAATATGAAAGGGCTTGATCTGAACATTTTCGAACAATTTTTTTAAATTATCCGTTAAATTGTTTTATTTCAATGATTTTTTTATTTTTTTTGATTGTGTGCTTAAATTGTGTTTTATTAAGGAAAATGTGGAAAAAAGTACCAAACGAAAAATCGTGAATTTTCTGAAATGATGTAATTCGTAAACTGAAATGTAACAATATATCTATCTGTCTTGCTTTTTTTAATCACCAAAAATCCTCAAGTTTGCCCCTCATTCGTATGTGACGCCATAGGCAAACTTAATTCAAGCGGCTAGTTAAGTCGAAATAAGTGAAAGTTTGTACGGAACCCTCGGTGCGCGAGTCTGACTTGCACTTGACCGGTTTTTTTTTGTATTTGCTAGCTAGAGCTATTTATATTGGTTATATAGAGGGCGTTGTGCCGCCGCTAAGACTAAATGACTTCAACGTTTGCTTATTACAGTCGCACCGATGTTTCTGTCGTCCATATTCCTTTTTTTCTATGATATTCAGTAAAGGCCATTCAAATTGCAGCTCCGGCCACACATTCACAAGCTTCATCGTTCACACAGCCTCCATGCTGTCGTACTTATACTCCCGCTTCGCTCGCGCTGGCGGTGTAATCATGCGTGCCAAGGTGACCTCCCTGCAGGACCTCTCACTGAAGTCATGCGACGTAGTGATCAACTGTGCAGGGCTGGGTGCAAGGGAGCTAGTACCAGATGTAAAGGTGTACCCGGTTAGAGGACAGGTCATTAGGGTAAGTGTTCTTTAACTCCCGTTCCATAATACTAACTTGTTTGGCTCACAATCTAGCGGTCCAAGATAGCGATAGCGGTCTTTGTAAGATCAGTGGCGTAGCTACCGAAGGGCTAGACGAGGCCCCTAAGCTCAGGGGGCCCTTGGACCCTGACCGGTAACGTAGCTACCGAAAGTTTAGAGGATGCCCTATACCGCGGCCTCAATATTTTGAAGCCCTTGGTACAAGCAGAACGTCGAACTGACATGACCCCAATCTTTTATGTTGTCCTGGGGCCGTTGTTTACCTAGCTATGCCACTGTGTAAGATTCTGCATTACAGTCATGCAACGGGGTGATCAAGTGCGCAGGTCTAGGAACAAGGGAGATGGTACTGGATACAAAGGTGCATACCGTTAGAGGGCAGGTAGTCAAGGTGAGAGGCTTCTAATCGCTTCGTAAGTACTCGTATACCTACTCTCATTTCCTTTTAATCACTTATAATCATGTTATCCGGTGCAAGACACTCGGATCATAGATACGCTTTCACTCCAATTCCTTTATCCGCGGCTTTGCTCGCTTTACCGAGAATTGAATATGAGTACTCTAGGTATGGTATACTTATAATGATTGATTCCTTATACAAAGTTCCCCCCTCCCCACCGTTTTAACCTCTTAAGGGATGAATCAGCGCTATTAGAAAACTTAATTTCAGACCGAATGCAGGATGATCCATGGCATGTTAGTAACAATTAACTTAAAACTAAATTAGTAACACTTAGGTACTAATAAAATAAGTTTTTTTTAATAGTAAATTCGGCAACGCCAATCTGTCCAACCCAAAAAGATGAAACCAAACAATCAAATCTACACACTGTTGCCTGTAGAATGCTGTTGGCGCTAGCTCTCACCCTGCCTAATAGCGAGGATATCTTTTTTTGCGCCTTATCACCTAAAACCTCTCTACAAGGGCTTCGGCAAACATGCCCGAGGCACTACGCGTCTTCGGCAGAATATTGAAGCGATAAGTATTCATAATTGGTAAAAAAAATGACGGAGAATTCCATAAGTGTTTCCTTTTATTTATCAGGTAGAAGCTCCGTGGCTGAACGAAACTGTCATCGATAATAGCACGGGTCACTATATAATACCCAAGTAAGTAAGAATTTTAGGAGTTCCATGTTTTTAAATGAGGACGTTTCTCTGAGAGTTTCAACCGCTGTCAGTCCTTTGTCATAAACACCTGCCTATTAAACTAACCGGTCAAGTGCGAGTGTGCCTCGCGCACCGAGGGTTCAGTACAAACTTTCACTTATGGCAAGTTAACTGGCCGGTTGAGTTAAGTTTGTGTCTGGTATCTGTGGCGTCACATACAAATGAGGAGTAAACGTAACCAAATCGGGTTATTCAAAAATGATTTGTGGCGATTAAAAAAAGTAACTAAACTAGTCTTTCTACTAGTGTACCTACATCAATTTTAGCTCCCCCTTAAAACAAGATAAAACGACTTTTCAGCGCGGAGACGGTCGTACTGGGTGGCACTCAGCAGAAGAATGATTTCAACATGAGAATATGCCCTAAAGACACCGATCACATTGTCGAGGGATGCTGCACAAAGATCCCAGCGTTGCGGGTTAGTACGTTAGTAGTTCCCTTTGGTTAGTCCTAAAATTTCGTTCAGGTTCCTCTACATTTCCATTTCGTCAACATTTCCATCCACAAATTCCAAATAGGGTACATGCATGAAATTTTTTATCGCTTTTCTTAACTAAATATCAAAACACCGTAAAAACTATTTCAAAATGTGAAATTAAAATTAAAATCAGCCAAAAAATACGCAAGATATAGGCATATTAAACTACTAATTAGACAGAGAGGTCCGACGTGCACCGTCACGTCATGGTGCACTTCAGCCATATAAACTCCATATTAAATTGTTTTGCTAGAAAGAGATATAATGTTTGATGGCTTATAGAATTTCTACCTTGGTTACTTTTATAGTAATTAAAAAAAAAATTGTCTCCTGTTTGTTACATAAATAATAAAGCAAAAATTAAAATTCATGCATATTCCCTATTGTCCACTTCCTATCGCATCCACATACCAAACCTATGTAATGTGTAGAGTAGGGTATTAAATGATACCATGAGTGTCGCAGAAATACTGAATGTTTATTGAGATAAAACTTGGGGTGTTATAGTAATTTCTTAGCGTCCCACAACCTACAATAAGTCCAGACATTTACAGTGTTGGTACAAAACACCACACCTATCCACATTCCCAACTCGTCTAGATACCAAATCAAACTTGCCCACTTCCTATCTCGGTAAGAATGTGGACGAGATAGGAATATGGACGAAATTAAAACTGGAGACGAAATGGGAATGTGGACAAAGTGAACCTGAACACAAAATTCTATGAAACTTAGTCTCTTTTAACTTATTTGAAACCCCCGAAGAAAAAAGAGGGTTGATTAGTTTCACGTGTAGTTATAGGCATTAGTATTTTTGTGTCGGTGTATTAGTATCTCTTATTAGTCTGTGCGGTGTATCTGTTTCTCTGTCTGTGGCATTGTAGTCTTGATTTAGTTTTCTGTGTTAGAAAGATGACTTGATCGAAAGTGCTCTTAGCTTATGGTTCAAGAACGAAGGAAGAAGATTCAGCCATTTGAAAATTGACCGATTTTTTGACGCACTTGCTACAGTCAATATATAGAGATTGTTCTTCTTAGTTTTCTACACTCCATATGCCAGTATTAAATAATCCGGCTAGTCCAAGCCGGCTAGTTGTTTGCGATTTACTTATCGTACTTGTTGCTTTCTAATTTCTTATTAATTTTGACATGTTGTAGGGTACTAAAGTGGTAAAACACTGGGTAGGCTTGCGGCCTGGAAGAAGCGAGGTGCGGCTAGAAGCGGAGATAGTGGACGGGAGACTGGTCATACATAACTATGGACACGGTAAGTCGCTTGCATGAATCTATGGGCTCTTTGTTCCTATTCATTTAGTGTGGCGCGCCATCTATCGGGCATACGGAAAGTTTCTAAGGAAGTTTTCCGTTCTGAATCAAAAACGACCGCCAACCACACATTGCACTTGCACGCCGACGTCTCCGCCCACGGGGACGCCTACCGCGGAATCAATAGATAATCACAAGGCCGATAGAATCAAGCATAGGTCGACGAACTCACATACATACTTGAACGACATATAATAATACTAGAGGTGACCTTCCCGCAACTTCGTCAGCGGAGGTCAGTCGGTAATCGGGTAAATTTAGTTAAATATTCCGTGTGCCTACCATGAGGTGACTTTGCGATCAGCGCTAGCGAGTATCTCGTATCGAGAGTCAGTGCACCTCTCTCGCACGCGCTAATAGTGCGAAAGAGATAGACCGTCATCGAGCGCTAGATACTCGCTCGTGCCGAACTCATGGTAGGCGCACAGTCCTTCTAAAATTTGAGGCCCCTACTTATAAAATAAGGAACTCGACAAATGCAAATAAGTAATAAATATTTTAAATATCTTTCCTGTTTCTTAGAAATTCGTCAAAATTCAGCTTTTTTTACCAAAAATACGAAAACTATTTTAAGCTAGGTACACACCGCTACTCCGTGCACCTGAGTTTGGCAGCGCCAACACGTGGGGCCGAGGTTTGCTGCGGCATGACCAACACTATACAGAGTGTCCCTAAAACCAACGCCAAAATGAAAAGGGGTGATAGAATAGCTCATAAGCTACCATATTAAGTAAAGACCTTAATAAAAAGTTACCTGCTGTGATAAAAACTTAAGTGCTGACCTTAGTAAAAATAATTTAAAAACGAATTAACCCTTTGAACGCCAAGAGCCACTAAAGTGGTCGCGTGCTGTCGTGCCTACCACGCCAACGTCCACTAAAGTGGTCATGGCAGACGCTGTCAAAGCAATTTTACTGTTGACAGATAAGGTTTAAATTCGTTTGTCACTAGTTGAGGTGTTGGCGTGTATTCCACATCTTGATGCGAGAGAGAAAGCGTTTAAAAGGTTAAAGTATAAATCCAAAGGTCACGAGTTTTTTAAAAGTGCCAGTATCTCGAAAACCGTGAACTTTTTATTAAGGTCAAATTTACTTAATTTGGTAGCTTATGAGCTGTTATATCACCCCTCTTCATTTTGGCGTTGGTCATAGGAATACCCTGTATGTATAGTGGGGTAGGTAACAGCAAAAAATGCTCAATCTGAAGTACGATTCCCATAAAAGCGCAGAGTTTAAGTAAGGTAGCCATTTTGGTAAATGGATGTTTTAGCAATGAGATGTTTTTACAACTAGGCATTAATTCCTTGAGAATTTACATTTTGACATTTGTACTAATATGCATGATGACGGGGCATGAAAATCAAAATTCTAATAATTAGAAGTCCGTGTTTTTGCAAAATAATAAAAAAATACTCAGATAAATCGCATTAAAGTTTAGGAGTGGGGGCTCGTGACGTCACTCCAAAGTGCAATTTATACTTAGGACTGACGTCACGCGACATTTTCACTCAATGTATCGCCTTTACGGACTAATTATTAGAATTTACTCATCATCCCTAATTTGTACATTTTGAGGCTTAGAGAAGAAGTGGTTCCGTATTTAAGTGGTTCCGTAGCTACTCGTTCATATGTTCGTGTATATCGTAGCTTATCGTTTATGGGAGGCCTATGGAGTAGACATCTTTCGGCTGATGATGAGGATTAAAAAAAAACAAATATTAAACCTTTTGAGCGCCAGAGACGGCAAATCACGTAACGGAAAATTGTGCCTCACACGTCACGGTTTCCTGTCAACACGCTGGGCGCTTAAAAGGTTAAATAATGTTTATCTATTTTTACAGGAGGGAGTGGTGTGACATTGTTCTGGGGATGCGCCAGTGACGTGTTAGAGTTACTGCAGGCGAAAATGAAAAACGATGCCAGCTTAAAGTCGAAACTTTAATAATAAAATTAATATCCCTAAACTTGTGTGACAAATGTTTATAAATATCCTATAGGTATGTATAATACCGCTGGGAACGAGCTACCCATCAGCCTTTACCTATCGAGCTTAGTGCCTTGTTGGAGAATAGAATAAAATAGAATAGAGTCGGTATATTTTTATTGTATAATTGTGTACAGAGAGTAACAGTCTACGTCAAAAATATGTTTACATTTTCGCACCTTATCCCATTGTAATAAGGTGAAAAGTGTAAACATACAGCCAAGGAATTTAATTTATATACCATTTCGTATCTTGTCACAGTAAAAATCAATATGAAAGCCGATAAATATTCTATATCAATGTCACTATGACAAGGCACGAAAGGGTAAATTATTATATTTAATTTTATCGCATGTCGTGACGCCTAGAGACCTTATACTTCTCTGAAAAAAAAATAGTTCATATTTTATATTAACATTGATCTTGAGGATTTGTACATCTCCCTGCGTGTATCAATTATAAATTAGTTATAACACAATTGTAAAAGTTTTAAATATAATTAAGACTATATTGTAATAGTTAATTGGTACACGCACATTAATTGTTTTATATACTCCGACATTTAGAATTTTATTCGAGACACAGTCTAGATTTTTTCTTCCTTTCTATTGACAATCCTTTTGGGATTTATCTTATTAATTATTTTAATTTTTAAAATGATGATTTTATCAATAATAAGTAAGTATTATACTTAAGTTAAATGAACTGATTAGGTTTTTCTGGGTTTCCCTAATCCTTGCAACAAATGTTGGATCATATTGTATGTTGCCCAGCAAATACTTCTCTCATTGTAACTGACAATTCGAAAGTGCTTGTATCTAAGCCTACTTGAGAAAAGGATATTTTGATTTGATTTGGTACACAAATTAAATTCCTTGACCGTACCTTTGACGTCTACTGTCCATGGGTATAACGTTCAGTTGAAAAAAAAAAGGTTTTTTGATATTTTTTATTTTTATAAATTGAGAGGTATGAGCACTATTCGACACGAATTACCCTTAATAAAGAAAAAAAAATGTAATTGGAACCCAAACTTAAAAACTTAATATAAACTGGCTTAAGAGCATGCAGGTTCTGCTTCTGTGTGTAAAAGTATAAAATAAGTGGCTACATCACATCATTAAGGCGAGAAACTTATGAGATTATGAAAGTTATGAATTTAGTAGTTTATACAACTGATACATAAAGAAAGACCTTAAAACACGAAGTGGTTTATGAAACGAGCGTCAGCGCGTAATTTCTACTTATGTATAGATGCATTTATTACTTTACTTACACACATATCATAATTAGTTAATTACTCTAAGATGGGTTCAGAAGCCTCGGGGAAATGACTTATTTACTTTGGGACATATTATCCAAGTTAATATTAGAAAAATGTTATTATAATGTTGGTGATTTTCTTAATGATGGTTATATATCAATAACCAAAATTTGAATAGAGCACTGACATTCTATTGAAAATTAAATTCGTAATTTGGACATCGAAAATAGTTGCACTTTAATTTTATTATTTGTTATTATTATTATTTAATCCCATGTGACTTAATGAATGTTAAGTCTGCATGCAATATTTGTACACTTGCATTAGTGGGTCCAGCATAGAGGATCATAATATTTAGAACATGTCACCTTACTTATCTGTACTGTACCTATGTTTTACAAATAAATGTAACATTGATTTAAACTTACACGATCTTCACTCATTATAACAACAACAAAACGGGGCTTAATCTCGTTTAAATATGATTTATTTAATTACCTTTCGTTGGTAATTCGTTGACGTTTCGGACGTCGCGTTACGTATTATGATTCTGACAAAGTTACCTGTGCATAATTTGATAATGATCCCTATAAGCTCCAATTACGGTTTAAATTCGATGGTTAAAGTCCGTAGGGTTACGCGTTCCCGCCCTGTAGATACCCAAAACAACACTGGATACGAAAGGAGACTGCCCTCATAAGGCAATTGGCGGTATCTCAAAATAAAACTTGAACTAAATGAAACCCTATTCCAATTTCAAAACAATTAAATTCTGTTGACATGCTTTTCGAGATACCACCTATTCCCTTTCGAGGGCAGAAGAGGGATTTGACAAATTATGTCTTGATTAACCTTTTGACCGCCAAGCAGCAAAGTAATATGACCCAGATGCCGCAGCAAGAAAATAAAAAAATCCTTAAAAATAAATCAGTGAACAGAACGAGGTATCGATATTTATATTCGGAGTTTTTGAACCATGACCTTTGTTCGGCATATGCGGACGCTGGTGTCAGTGGTACGAATTTTCGATGATGTGATTTGCCGACTGTGGCGCTCAAAAGGTTAAAGTTAAAGGAAATAAATAAAAAAAGCAAGGGCATTTTTTCGATTTCTTCAGTAACCGGAGGGTGGCCATAATAGGTAATTTACCCTATTTGTCGCTAAGGATGCTGTAACATCCAAAACGACTATTAGATGATGACTGTACGTGAATATGAAAATCAGCTACTGATGTACAAGCAATAAAATTTCAAAAATATCTACACATCATCACGTCAACTCTGACGTCGTAGGAATAAGATTTAGACACTCACTTATTTGCGAAGATAATTTATTTTTACCAAAAACCATTCAAACAAGAGGACTGTCAATTGCTATACTTTGGATCGTGCGCCGACTAAAAGGGGATATCCAGTATAAAAACTAGATGACGCTTTAAAAATAAACATTAAACGATGTTATAATTGAACAAACAAACAATACGGTAACAATTAGTTCGTAAACAGCTAATAATAAATAAATGGTAACATTTAAATACTGTGTCACGCTTGCAAATTTGAATAATTTATACTACATATTATAAAGTTGTAAAAATGAAATTATGTCTACATTAAAGATATAAAAAAAAAATATTGTGTATGTTTTTTGGATTTTTTGTATGTGTCGTTGTGGCTTCATCACTTTAAATCGGCTAAACAGAATTTAACTATGTTTGGTGCACGGGTAGCTGGGTATCCACACATGGTTATAGGATACTTTTTACCCGACTACGCAGTCGAAAAAGAGGGGTTACGACTTTTTCTCTTCCGCGAACGACGTTGCGGGCACTGTCTAGTTGTAAATAATAATTCTTATACATAGATGGCGTTGTACATATCGGGGAACGGCTTTATGTATGACTTTTAATAGTCCTCTTGTTTTAATGGTCCTTAATTTTTACTATACACTGGCCCTCTTACGAAGCACCTTACTATGATTAAATATTTTTGGTAAAAAATGCGTTTTATTTAGATCATTATCAGAGGGCGGAATTTATAATGGCAAAAATCATATAAAGCTTATTATTATTTGCTTAACTGTGTATTTGAGGTCTAATAGTAGATTGTTTGACAAGGGGCTAAAATAAGCCATTATGATACGAAGTGATTATTTGGACGAGCTCACGAAGTGAGCGAGGACAAATATGTCTGAGTGTCAAAATGGCTTTTAGCCACGTGTCAAACACCCTGCTTTTCACTTCGACTGCGAGAAAATAAAAAAGACTTAATATTAAAATTGTATATTTCATGAAAAACTAAAAGTACAGTTTTAGCAATTCTATCAGAAAGCTTGGCCAATCTGATCAGATTGGTTTGAATGTTTTTAATTATTCGTAAGGAGTATGTAGCTGGCCGCTAGTTTTTATTTTTCAGTGTCATAGAAATTTGTATGGGATTATATGGCTTTCTTTTAAACCCTAGGGGCTAAATGTACTATTTTAGTCTCGCTTCACGAAGCTAATATGACGTACTTTTTGAGCAGGAGAAGTGAAAATAAATAAAGATACACTTGGTAAATTTAACTAATCGACAATCGAAAAAAATCAACGTTCCAACTCTATGAAAGTTTGATTTTTGCCACGAAAAATTCCGCCCTCTTTATTTACAATTTAAAGATGAGAATCCATTGACATTAACAATATAATTCATCATAATCAATTAACCAGTGAAGCGCGCTAGACGCACACATGTGCGTCTAACGATTTTTGAATTTAGTACTTACTTTCCACATTCATTATGATTGAATTTTCATTAAATTTTCTTTTGACATAACGCTCCACGAGATAAACAGTGAGGTAATTTCGTAAGACAACACCTATTGAATTCAATTTTGACTGCTTATAAATATTTTTCAACTCCAACCGATAAAAAAATCGAGTAGTTCGAGTTATGCACTGTAGTGATCGCTTTGATTTTTTCCTCTATGATTAAATTTTGTATCAATATTCATAATTATCTTAGAAAGGTGCGTTTCATGAGGAAACCTGCTCATCTTCCCTAGAATATCAGAATTAGAATCATTACATTTGGCGTAACCGGGCTAGCATAACTGACTGATTTCGCTTGTCGCGCGACAGAACATCACTCGTCTTCCTCGCACAGTATTGGTTGGAAAGAGACAGGTAATATTTGTGGCGCGACAAGGAATCACGTGTCACAATTGTTCAGATCTATACATATATAGGATATCTATTTAGAGATACGGACGGTGTCATAGATGTCAGTCCTCCTCTGTCTTCTGATTGGAATTTGACTTCTCACTTCTTCCACAGTGTCCAAGTCTGGAAAAAAAATACGGTTACATATTTTATTGAGACAGGATGACGGACGAAAGAGCTTGCCAAAAAAACGTGCGCTGCTTCCGTTTTCCCCACTAACTACTGACCGTTGCCGATAGAAACGAGAAATCCTGCTAATTGCACATTTAAATAACTCGCATGGTCGTTATCAGTGGACTTATTAGTCGTAGGTATAATACAGTACGAATCGATAGCGTAGGACAAAACCTTTTTTTACTGTTTTTGTATTTTAGTGTGATGTCATGTTATAAATAAATAAATAAATATTACACAAATTTTACACAAATCGAACTAGTCCCATGGTAAAATCAATAAGGCTTGTGTTATGGGTACTAGACGACGATATATTTAATAAGCATATTACTTATATACATAGAAAACATCCAAGACTCAGGAACAAATATTAATGTTCATCACATAAATATTTGCCCCTACCGGAATTTGAGCCCAGGACCTCAGCTTCGCAGGCAACGTTACTTCCACTGAGCTAAACCGGTCGTCAAACGACAGTGACAAAGTGTTAGCACAGTCACTCACACTCCACAGCTAGGTACTAATATTCTGACAACTCGGCTGATGTAGGAAGTCTGACTCACTGATATCACCCATGAGGACTCCAGGCTTCTCGTCCAGCGTGGCCGCCACGGCGCCCCACGGGTCCACGAGCGTGGAGTGTCCCCAGGCCACGTAGCCGGCGGTCGTGTCCCGCGCGGGGCTCACGAGCGCCACCCACAGTGCTGGTCGTCGAGGAACTCACCGATATCACTCATGAGGACTCCAGGCTTCTCGTCGAGCGTGGCCGCCACGGCGCCCCACGGGTCCACGAGCGTGGAGTGTCCCCAGGCCACGTAGCCGGCGGTCGTGTCCCGCGCGGGGCTCACGAGCGCCACCCAGTGCTGGTCGTCGAGGAACTCACCGATATCACTCATGAGGACTCCAGGCTTCTCGTCGAGCGTGGCCGCCACGGCGCCCCACGGGTCCACGAGCGTGGAGTGTCCCCAGGCCACGTAGCCGGCGGTCGTGTCCCTCGCGGGGCTCACGAGCGCCACCCACAGTGCTGGTCGTCGAGGAACTCACCGATATCACTCATGAGGACTCCAGGCTTCTCGTCGAGCGTGGCCGCCACGGCGCCCCACGGGTCCACGAGCGTGGAGTGTCCCCAGGCCACGTAGCCGGCGGTCGTGTCCCGCGCGGGGCTCACGAGCGCCACCCACAGTGCTGGTCGTCGAGGAACTCACCGATATCACTCATGAGGACTCCAGGCTTCTCGTCGAGCGTGGCCGCCACGGCGCCCCACGGGTCCACGAGCGTGGAGTGTCCCCAGGCCACGTAGCCGGCGGTCGTGTCCCGCGCGGGGCTCACGAGCGCCACCCACAGTGCTGGTCGTCGAGGAACTCACCGATATCACTCATGAGGACTCCAGGCTTCTCGTCGAGCGTGGCCGCCACGGCGCCCCACGGGTCCACGAGCGTGGAGTGTCCCCAGGCCACGTAGCCGGCGGTCGTGTCCCGCGCGGGGCTCACGAGCGCCACCCACAGTGCTGGTCGTCGAGGAACTCACCGATATCACTCATGAGGACTCCAGGCTTCTCGTCGAGCGTGGCCGCCACGGCGCCCCACGGGTCCACGAGCGTGGAGTGTCCCCAGGCCACGTAGCCGGCGGTGTGTCCCGCGCGGGGCTCACGAGCGCCACCCACAGTGCTGGTCGTCGAGGAACTCACCGATATCACTCATGAGGACTCCAGGCTTCTCGTCGAGCGTGGCCGCCACGGCGCCCCACGGGTCCACGAGCGTGGAGTGTCCCCAGGCCACGTAGCCGGCGGTCGTGTACCGCGCGGGGCTCACGAGCGCCACCCACAGTGCTGGTCGTCGAGGAACTCACCGATATCACTCATGAGGACTCCAGGCTTCTCGTCGAGCGTGGCCGCCACGGCGCCCCACGGGTCCACGAGCGTGGAGTGTCCCCAGGCCACGTAGCCGGCGGTCGTGTCCCGCGCGGGGCTCACGAGCGCCACCCAGTGCTGGTCGTCGAGGAACTCACCGATATCACTCATGAGGACTCCAGGCTTCTCGTCGAGCGTGGCCGCCACGGCGCCCCACGGGTCCACGAGCGTGGAGTGTCCCCAGGCCACGTAGCCGGCGGTCGTGTCCCGCGCGGGGCTCACGAGCGCCACCCAGTGCTGGTCGTCGAGGAACTCACCGATATCACTCATGAGGACTCCAGGCTTCTCGTCCAGCGTGGCCGCCACGGCGCCCCACGGGTCCACGAGCGTGGAGTGTCCCCAGGCCACGTAGCCGGCGGTCGTGTCCCGCGCGGGGCTCACGAGCGCCACCCACAGTGCTGGTCGTCGAGGAACTCACCGATATCACTCATGAGGACTCCAGGCTTCTCGTCGAGCGTGGCCGCCACGGCGCCCCACGGGTCCACGAGCGTGGAGTGTCCCCAGGCCACGTAGCCGGCGGTCGTGTCCCGCGCGGGGCTCACGAGCGCCACCCAGTGCTGGTCGTCGAGGAACTCACCGATATCACTCATGAGGACTCCAGGCTTCTCGTCGAGCGTGGCCGCCACGGCGCCCCACGGGTCCACGAGCGTGGAGTGTCCCCAGGCCACGTAGCCGGCGGTCGTGTCCCGCGCGGGGCTCACGAGCGCCACCCAGTGCTGGTCGTCGAGGAACTCACCGATATCACTCATGAGGACTCCAGGCTTCTCGTCCAGCGTGGCCGCCACGGCGCCCCACGGGTCCACGAGCGTGGAGTGTCCCCAGGCCACGTAGCCGGCGGTCGTGTCCCGCGCGGGGCTCACGAGCGCCACCCAGTGCTGGTCGTCGAGGAACTCACCGATATCACTCATGAGGACTCCAGGCTTCTCGTCGAGCGTGGCCGCCACGGCGCCCCACGGGTCCACGAGCGTGGAGTGTCCCCAGGCCACGTAGCCGGCGGTCGTGTCCCGCGCGGGGCTCACGAGCGCCACCCAGTGCTGGTCGTCGAGGAACTCACCGATATCACTCATGAGGACTCCAGGCTTCTCGTCGAGCGTGGCCGCCACGGCGCCCCACGGGTCCACGAGCGTGGAGTGTCCCCAGGCCACGTAGCCGGCGGTCGTGTCCCGCGCGGGGCTCACGAGCGCCACCCAGTGCTGGTCGTCGAGGAACTCACCGATATCACTCATGAGGACTCCAGGCTTCTCGTCGAGCGTGGCCGCCACGGCGCCCCACGGGTCCACGAGCGTGGAGTGTCCCCAGGCCACGTAGCCGGCGGTCGTGTCCCGCGCGGGGCTCACGAGCGCCACCCAGTGCTGGTCGTCGAGGAACTCACCGATATCACTCATGAGGACTCCAGGCTTCTCGTCGAGCGTGGCCGCCACGGCGCCCCACGGGTCCACGAGCGTGGAGTGTCCCCAGGCCACGTAGCCGGCGGTCGTGTCCCGCGCGGGGCTCACGAGCGCCACCCACAGTGCTGGTCGTCGAGGAACTCACCGATATCACTCATGAGGACTCCAGGCTTCTCGTCGAGCGTGGCCGCCACGGCGCCCCACGGGTCCACGAGCGTGGAGTGTCCCCAGGCCACGTAGCCGGCGGTCGTGTCCCGCGCGGGGCTCACGAGCGCCACCCAGTGCTGGTCGTCGAGGAACTCACCGATATCACTCATGAGGACTCCAGGCTTCTCGTCGAGCGTGGCCGCCACGGCGCCCCACGGGTCCACGAGCGTGGAGTGTCCCCAGGCCACGTAGCCGGCGGTCGTGTCCCGCGCGGGGCTCACGAGCGCCACCCAGTGCTGGTCGTCGAGGAACTCACCGATATCACTCATGAGGACTCCAGGCTTCTCGTCGAGCGTGGCCGCCACGGCGCCCCACGGGTCCACGAGCGTGGAGTGTCCCCAGGCCACGTAGCCGGCGGTCGTGTCCCGCGCGGGGCTCACGAGCGCCACCCACAGTGCTGGTCGTCGAGGAACTCACCGATATCACTCATGAGGACTCCAGGCTTCTCGTCGAGCGTGGCCGCCACGGCGCCCCACGGGTCCACGAGCGTGGAGTGTCCCCAGGCCACGTAGCCGGCGGTCGTGTCCCGCGCGGGGCTCACGAGCGCCACCCAGTGCTGGTCGTCGAGGAACTCACCGATATCACTCATGAGGACTCCAGGCTTCTCGTCGAGCGTGGCCGCCACGGCGCCCCACGGGTCCACGAGCGTGGAGTGTCCCCAGGCCACGTAGCCGGCGGTCGTGTCCCGCGCGGGGCTCACGAGCGCCACCCACAGTGCTGGTCGTCGAGGAACTCACCGATATCACTCATGAGGACTCCAGGCTTCTCGTCGAGCGTGGCCGCCACGGCGCCCCACGGGTCCACGAGCGTGGAGTGTCCCCAGGCCACGTAGCCGGCGGTCGTGTCCCGCGCGGGGCTCACGAGCGCCACCCACAGCTGCTGGTCGGAGGCGCGCGCGCGGCCGAGGAGTTCCCAGTGCTTGGGCCCCGTGGTCATGTTGAAGGCTCCAGGGTAGATGAGAAGCGAGCAACCTGTATTAAAATAATTTCTTTTTTATCTACATATTTGATGGAATCACTTATAAACTTTTATCTCATATGATATTAAAACGAGGCCGATCTTCAAGGACTTCAAGCCGTGGAACTCTCAGTCCGATCTTCAAGGGAACGTGAGCATGTTCTGGATGTCAATAAATACCATCGTTAGCCATAAGGTGCGCCATCTCTGGGAAGCGCAGGTCGTAACAGATGCCCAGACCGATCTTCACGCCGAGGAACTCGAAGGTGGTGAGCTGGTCGCCCGCCGTCAGCACCTCCGACTCCTTGAACGTGATCTTGTTCGGGATGTCGATGTCGAATAGATGCATCTGGAAATTATCGGTTTTTGATGAATTTTTTTTCACTTTGCTGCTATACAAATCATTTTTATTTAATTTAAATCATTTAGGTCTATTCGGTAAAACGTGTACCCGCCACTTGTCTTAGATTATGGACTTCTTGGGTTCTTCAAGCGGGCATCAGACTCGGTGCAAGCCCTCCCTACCTTCCTGTGCTGCGCCAGCAGCTTCCCGCTGGCGTCCCACACGGTGCAGGTGTTGTAGAGCTGCTCGCCGCAGCGCTCGGGCACGGTGCCGCCCACCACGCACACGCCGGCCTCCGCCGCGGCTCGCGACAGTGCCCGCGAGGTTTCCCCCATCGGAACCTCCTCCGCATACTGCTCGAAGAATTCTGGAAATGTGGTTTATTGATGTGCGACCCAACGGCTGCACGAAGTTCGTCCTAACTTTTAAGGCAACTTAATCCTGTTATTATTACAACACAACTAACGGGGCTTAATCGCACATAATACGCGATTAATTATGTTATGTTGAGATAATGAGTGAAAAGCTTGTTAGTTTAAATCAATGTTTTAAGCCTGTTATGTATCATAAATTGGTTTTATTCATATTGCATCTGTCAAAGTGTCCACTATTCCTAACCAAATGTACAGGTACAGTAAAACCAATTTTAATCTAACCGACCTATGAAACATGCGTCCTAATGCAGGGTAAATTCAGTGGAGTATGTATCATAACCTTTTTGTAGCTGCAGCATAATCAGATAAATAGTATCCTATAGGTACTATAACCATCTGTGGATGTCCAGCTACCCTTGTACCAAAAATAGTTAAAATCCGTTTAGCCGTTTTGACGTAATGAAGCCACAACGACACATACAAACATACAAAAAATACAAAATATTTTACGATTCAATTACCTTCAAATAGTCCGTATCATTTTTTTTTATTATCTTCAATGTATGTACAGCCATTTATTTTTTACAACTTTATATTAGTATAGGATGAACCTTGCTTTCCGATGATAATGTTCGCTTTCCTCGGTATTGAAACGCTTATTTACGATTATTTCTTCTTTGAAACGGATTCTATTCCTCATTACACATTTCGAAGTAAACTGTATTTACAAACTTTGACGCGGCGGCCTAACAGGAAAAATAGTGTTAGACGTGTTTGTGAAACAGGAAACCTTTATACCAGTATTCTTCAACTTTTTTGACGACATAAAATTACCTTAATTTCACTAACAAGTTATATAATTGTATTCATTCTAAAATTGTACAAATCATATACATAAATGGTACGCCAATCAAGATAACAATGTTAGATGGGCAAATGCGTTGTGCGAAAGCTCTTGACGTCGCCCTCGCTTTTCAATAATAATAAAGAAAGTCTATACGTGAGCAAGCCGTATTCGCCACAACAGAGAACGGGTGGATCGATTCCAGCAGAATCGCCTCTTCCAGAGCGATGAAAGAAAGATTTACCAAAAGTGGGAGGGAACCGACCAACGTGTGACCGACCGGTGGCTGCCGGATCCTAAAAACGGTCACTTCACAGTGCACTCCGGTCATATAAACTCCATATTAAATTCTGTTTTGCAAGAAAGAGATAGAATGAAATGTTTGATGGCTTATATCTTGGTTATTTTTATAGCTATTCGAAACTTTTTTTGTCTACTGTTTGTTACATGAATGGGCTTTTAATGAAGCAAAAATAAAAATCAATGCATATTCCCTATTTAAACGATTAAACATAGTTAATATTGTCGACAGTAACCCTAATCCATCATTTCGGTTGAAATTTGCCACACCTATGGCACTCTACAATGATCGCTGCGCCTAAAATGCTACCAAATTTACGATCACTGCTAATTACTATGTATATTCAATTAAACGATATCTATACTATTATAAAGTTGTAAAAATGAAATATAATAATAAATAGTAATAAATTTTCATTAATAGAACTTAATGCTAACAGTATCAATAACGTCTTATGTTTCCATAGAACTTACAGTATTTCACGTGCCTGAACTAGGAAAATCCTGTATCTCAGGCGGTGTGAGTTCGTTTAAATACATAGTTAATAACATATATAGTAAAATAATAGATAAAATAAAATTCATAGACAAAGAGTGTTAAACATTTTAACTACTATTGACTAATATTGTTTGAATCGCATTTTGAAGATTCTTAATGAGGTACGATATTGCAGTGTCAGCGTCAGCACAAATGGAAACTCGGTCGTAGTCGATATTGCATTAATCATCTTTGAGTGCGTTGCGGCTTTTCGGATTAAATAAACAACAATGAGCGGCACTCTCAGACGCTTCCATAGTCAATTGACTTTATATACCTCTGTTCGGCTATTTTCCGGGCCGGACATTCTACGTCACCCGCTTGATGGTTCGATGGCTTCTTGAAGTCTGCAGGTTGCACATTTTGGCGACTCTGATTTTTTTTCGCACTCTTTAATCGAGTGACCTACATCACCGCAATGGCCGCACGTGTAGTCTGGCTGCTTGCAGGATTTAGCGGCATGCGCATACTGCTGGCATTTATAGCACCTGGTGACGATCGTAAAATCTCTCACTAGGCACGAGGAGCAATTGATGTACACACGATTTTGGCCAATTAGCGCCTTTCTTATGCTGGCACTTCTAGGACATAATTACAAGTCTCGGCATCTTTCTTGCCCGATTTATAGCTGAGTTTAATAGAGGACAAGATTTTTTCCCTCGTTGAGTCCTGGAGTTTATCGGCTAGATTTTGTTCATAAATGCATTTATAAACATCATGTTCTGGCATGGATGACGGCACTCCGACTATGACAATTCTGGGCTGCCGTTTATGGGGTTCGTCGATGGTGAGGTCTGAGAAGGTCTTTTGAAATGTTTGTTTAACTGTTTCGATGTCATCCTTGGAGTCTGTGCTAATGATAACACCCCCATTTTTGACCTTTCGTAAAGCTCTTACATGCAGCTTCATTAGTTCAGGATTTATTATTTTTTGGACTAATATTTTCGTATCCTCGCTAGATTTCAACTTATCATTAGGATAGATTGCTACAGAACTTAGATTGTTAGGGCGAAAACAAATTTTACTGCTATTTTTAACCATATCAGCGAATGAAAGCGCATTTGTGGTTGGTTTAGCTGAATTGTTACAAATAATATCCTTTAGGTCTCGGAGGCAATCGGCCAGGTCATGCCTTTCCTGGAGGGCTTGGTTTTGTTCTTGGGCCAGTAGAGCCGTTTTCCGTAAGCCTTGGTAGTGGACTGCCATCTGAGAAGTTCCGTTGGCGACTTTTCGGCAAAGGTTATGAATACGTAGCTTTTGGTCCGAGTTTAGTTTACCCTCAGATGAGATGTTACAGATCTCATTGAGGTACATTTCGATGGCGGACATCTAATTTTGAATGTCCGTAGTCGTAATCGCCTCCGGAACATATTCCTTCTGTTTAGCGGCTGGCTGCACGTCGGGCTCTTCCCTAGAGCAGGGCGGGGGTTGGGGCGTCGAGGGAGGACTGCGGTGAATTTTGGCACTCCGACTAAATGGACTGCTATTACTCATTTTTGATGTATTTTACACAGCACTAGAAGACATAGTTAGTATAAGCAGTACACAACAAAAACAAATGCGTCATACAGTTTGTAGATTCAGGTCAGTATTTTTGCGCACAATTTATATTCACAGCAGTTGCAACACGCCCTATTGTGTTGGCGATCGGAAGCGGACTCCGAATATCTGTACATTGAAGGTATTTTCAAAAAAAAAATCGTTACGGACTATTTGGAGGTCACTAAAACGAAAAATATATTTTTTAGATTTTATGCATGCTTGTATGTGTCGTTGTGGCTTCATCTCGCAAAATCGGCTAAACAGATTTCCACAATTTTTGGTATACGGGTAGCTGGGTATCTCCAGATGGTTATAGGATACTTTTTACCCGACTACGCTGAACAAAAAACGATGGGTTATGGCTTTTTCTCCTCCGCGAACGAAGTTGCGGGCACCTTCTAGTAAGACAATATACTTACAGAAACATTTCACTCAGGAAACTCGGCGCACTCTGGGTTTCGCTTGTTGTCTCTTTTGCACTAATTACTATTATATAATTTTTAGGGTTCCGTAGCCAAAGGGTAAAACGGGACAATATTACTAAGACTCCGCTGTCCGTCCGTCTATCTGTCTGTTCGTCTGTCACCAGGCTGTATCTCATGAACCGTGATAGTTAGACAATTGAAATTTTCACAGATGATGTATTTCTGTTGCCGCTATCACAACAAATACTAAAAAGCGGCCAAGTGCGAGTTGGACTCGCCCATGAAGGGTTCCGCAGCCGTTTATACAAAAAATACAGTACAGATGAAAAAAAATACGATATGAAAAAAACCACTAACAAAAGAGCGTATCTCTCCGGCACTTACGTCCTTTTGCTGAGAAGCGCAGTTTTTTGGCAATAACTTAAAAACGTTATGTCCAATCATGTTGAAAACAATTTTCGTTGGAAGTATTCATTACATATTTGTAATTTTTTTCATATTTTTTGAACTTACCGTTTAGAAAATAGATGGGGGGACACAATTTTTGCTACTTTCGTAGCGAATATTTCGGAAACTATTCACTAAACCAAAATATTTTTTTAGAAACCTCAAAGTGTTTTTAGAAGTACTGTCGAAATATGTGCCATACCTTGATATTTGCTGTTTTTTTTTTCAGTTTCGGTTACATGTATGGAGTAGGCATAAATGGAGTAGAAATAGATGTATTTTTTATTTAACTATCAAACTAAGTAGCGGTTAACACACGACACGATACCTATGCTCCAAATTTCATCAATGTACATCTTATAGGTTGTGAGTAAAATGCCTGTGACATACGGACGGACGGACAGACAGACAGACAGACATGAGGAATCTATAAGGGTTCCGTTGTTGCCATTTTGGCTACGGAACCCTAAAAACGAAATAATGTCTGTCTGTTTAGTCAGTAACCAATATAAAATGACCGAACACCGCGTACATTTTGATTAGGAGTAGGGCTCTTTTAACAATGGATTTTCATAGATACGGCCGTTTGTAGCGTATATTTTGTACGGAACTCTCGGTGCGCGAGTCCGACTAGCACTTGGCCGGTTTTATTTTTCTCTGATAGAAGACTAAACAAGACAGAAGGCAAAATAAATAGAAAAAATACAAGACCCGGGACAAACATTCGTGTTCATCACACAAACACTTGCCTTAATTATTAATTAATGGTACAATCAACCTCTTATACACAAAACGCAAAATTAATTCATACAGGCCTGTGCATTTTCCAGTTTAAAAAGTAGCCTATGTAAAAGTAATTCTCCGGCCCATATTCTATCTCAAAAAAATCACATCGATCCATTGAGGAACAATCACAACGTCCATCACAATTTCGCATTGATATAAATCATTGGAAGGTCCTTGCAACTTCGCTTGCGAAGCAAAGTTTACAAAACATTCAAAAAACTAAATGTTCGATTTTGTGACCCGATCTTGAATCATAACTACTGTGACTTTCTGATTCATTCTTTTGAACAAACTATATACAAATACAAAATAAAACATCATTTATTTACCAGAAAGCTTACACAAGTGTTATGTAACTATATAAAGCTTACACAAGTGTTATGTAACTATATAAAGAGTATTTGCGTAGATTTTACTTATCAGTGATCCTCACACTAGGTCGAGCCTGTATCGTGAGTACCTATGAACACAATTTGCATTTCACTAACAAGATGATGCGTGTACAGATAACAGTTATATTATAAAAACTGTCATGATAACAAAATTTATAAATTCGCTCTGATCGCTTAAAATATATACAGATATTCTAAAATCTAAGGAATATCAAAATCGATTCACCCCTTTAAGCTTGTCGGATTATGCTCAGTGAATGGTTTCTAGCAATTACCAAAAAGAAATGCCCTAGAGATAAAAAAAGTGCACCGGCAAAAGAGCGTATCTTCATGGCGCTTAAGTTTTTGTTAGGAAGCGCAATTTTTTTTGCTATAACACAGAGACGGAACATGTTACATTTTTTTTACGTTGAAAGCATTTACTGAGCGTTACCTTTGTAAATTTATTCTTATTTATTCTACATTCGAACTATATATATATATATATTCAGCTTCTGTTATATGCATGCTCCCCTAGAAATATAATTTTTGGTTATTTAATTATCAAAGTAGCGGCTTATATAAGACTCATATACTCTAAATTTGATCAATATACACCTTATTGTAGTTTTTGAGAAAAATGCCTGTGACATAAGGACGGACGGACATAACGAAAGTATAAGGTCTAAGATCCAGTTTTGCCATTTTGGCTACGGAACCCTAAAAACGATGCCACAGACACAAAACACTTGAGGGGTATAAAAGTAGTAGATAATCACTCACTGGTGCCATAAGGCGAGTTGAAGCACTCAGGCAACGCGACCAGTTGCGCCCCGGCCTGCTTGGCGCGGTGGATCTCCTCAACGGCCCTGGCAACATTCTTGCTCTTGTCTGAGCCCACTGCCAGCTGTACTAGAGCAATCTTCAACCCTGAAACAATTGAATACCAATTTGTTACGCGAGGCTTCAAATCTATTTGCCGAGAAGTCCGAGGAAGCGAGGGATTCTAGGTTTGATTTGCTTCACTCATGGGCTTAAAATAGAATCGAGCGTTTTAAGGCATGAAACACAAAATAATCTTGCGTTAAACTAATAAAGTGATAAAAATGCTAGGTGTAAGAAAAACAGTTAAAATAAATAGTATGTGTTATCATTGAAGCATAATATCTACAAAATAACCAAAACTAAAAATAAATTTTGTGTCTTGTATAGTTTTACAAAATTGTAAAACATGGCTTAATTTTTTTGACTTCCATTAGGGTTGAATGTCGGTGGTGAGAATGTTTGGTGTCACAATGTTTTTCTCTTGCCATGTATTTGGATATTGAAGGATAAGTCCAACGATCTTGCAAGCCTCTTTTAAATGTAATACCTCTAATGATTCCCTTGCACATTTTAGACTTTTTGTCTATGGTGTCCTTTCTGTACTCTTCTGTCACTGTACTGGACTTGGCAGGTGGAGCCACATGACGCTTAAGTGCAGTCAAGTCAGCACCTGAGTCGGACGAAAGTGCTGCCGAAGTCCTCCTAAAGCAATGCCCAGTGTACTCTTCGGGATCCTTCAGCCCAAGGAAAGTGGCAATTTCTCGTGGTATACCGCCGATCTTAGTACATCCCATAGGGTGTTTAAAACATTTCCCCTTGCGATATTGCAAAAACAATCGATCATGAGGTGTATCCGCTGGGCGCAGGGCTTGATATTTTTCTACTATCTTGACATATTCATCACGAATTACAAAGTTCCTATCAATATTGTACTTTGTGTTCGGTAAGTTGACCAATAACAACTTTTCTGAATGCTTCTCAATGCTTTTTGTGGTTAGAAATGTGAGCTCATTGGTCCGACATGCTCCGCTTATCCCAATAATGAGGACAACCTGTAATATAAATGAAAAATAGTACATTATGTCACTTAAAATTAATAAATAACATAAATATATACCAGGTCAATTTTACACAAATCGACCTAGCCCCAAACTAAGCAAAGCTTGAACTATAGCTACCAGGCAACAATATATATAATATCGACGGCAAAAGTGGAAGCATAGTAACCGCCACAGGGGCGGATCGTGAATTTGTGGAGCCCTGGGCTAATACTGCTTGGTAAGTAAGTGGGCCCCACTTAATTGATTGAAGTACTTGATTGTTTTTTTTTAGTTCAATTGTCTTCAATGGGGGCTGGGGCCCTTTGAATCCTGGGGCTCTGGGCTGCAGCCCAAATAGCCTTTAAGATCTGCTTCTGAAACGCCAAGTGAAGCTATTGGGCGGTTACTATGTTTCTGATTTTTGCTGTCAATATACACATAGAAAAAGTCCAAGACCCAGGAACAAACATTTGTGTTCATCACACAAACACATGCCCTGGCTGGGAATTATGTCAGTAGATTTTATATTATTTACAAACATGCCCTGTTTGTTGGATCAGATCTTGCAAATTAAATTTACTACTTCCTGGTTTCCAATTGAGCTAAAATTTGGCATATTTATGTAAGTTCAGTGACAATGCAATATTCTAATAACATGAAGCTAATCTGATGATGGAGCGGGAAGGTGGTCATAGGAACTCTGTAATGAAACAATGCAGTACTACCAAGTATCAAATAATCATTCATGGGTGTTCAAAGAATAGAACAGTTGGCAGCAAAAGCTATTCTCAAAAATGATTTTTGACAAACTTATTTTATTCTGTAACTTACCAGCGATTGATGTTAAGTGGTTACTTTGACATATACTTATAAGTACTTATTGCTTTGAAGAGGATATTAGAAATAGAGGGTTGGGTCCTGAAGGCCTTACTTGCATTTGGCCTTGGTG
This sequence comes from Hedya salicella, assembly GCA_905404275.2. Lineage (NCBI taxonomy): Eukaryota > Metazoa > Arthropoda > Insecta > Lepidoptera > Tortricidae > Hedya > Hedya salicella. Next base: position 21,897,981 of record FR990107.1, on the reverse strand, counting down.
AGCAGAGCACCTTAGTTGTCTATTTGTCCAGGTAGCAAAATTTCTTAGTCTGTAAAATACCCTCATTGCTACAAGACATAGTAGACTGAATGACTTGGCTGTAAAACGACTTAAAGTCATAAGTCAACATTTGATACATTCTGCCTACTTGTGCATTTCACGACCTGGACGTTTTGCTAAGTAAGTCTTCCTGAAACATAGACAATTTTATAATCATGGCATTAGATAAACAAGTCATTTTGCATACTTGGTCAGTGTACTACTGAGACGTTTCGAATGCCAAGGCTAAATGCAAGTAAGGCTTTCAGGACCCAACTCGAAACAGAAGGGTAATACTTACTTTTGTAGAAAGAAATTCATAGTCAGATGCTTCTTTGAGAAACCGTTGAATATTAGATGCTGTGAAAATTTTTGATTTCTTTGGTTTGTGGCCAGTTGACTGTTTCTTCACGAACTCCAATAGTTTGGGATAGTTTTCTATGTGTATCTCATTTTTTGCCTTGATTGTGGCTTTTAACATCGAGTAAATACTCCAGAGTGTGCTTGATTTCCTTGTTTTAGATAGTTCAGTGAAATATGATACCAATGTATCTTCTGTAATTGTTTTCGCGCCTTTAGAATGGCTCCATGTATTGAAAACATCATACGCTTTTATGTATTTTTCACGAGATTTTTCAGGAAGAAAACTCAATTCGGAATTATGTACTGTTTGCACCAACTCCGCGGGTGTCATGTCTTCATCACTACTAGACTCGCTCATGTTTTATTTCTATATATTTTTCTAGGTTCAAATTACTGTTTTCTTTACAATTTCCACTTAGTATAAATAAATAAGCTTTTTGTGCAATCAAGAAAACAGGCATCAAATCAAACGTCAAATGACATTGACAGTCATATTGTGATAGATACGAATATCGCTTATTTATAACTTGCACCAAGATAAAGTTGTCGTACAAAAAGAACTTAAATTTCATATATCTAAGTATAAAAATCTTGTACTCTTGTACTAAAAACATTTTGGGTAAAGTGATCGAGGCTATTTTGTGAAGTGCGGCTGTCTAACTCCATCCCTAGCTCCATCCATACTAAAACAAATCTTATAAAAACTTACATATTCATATCTCTCTCTCATTGTCAGTCAGTTTGATCAGAGAGGGAAAATTATGAGAGCACATTGTTTGATCAGATCATGGATCATGTTTATAACTTTTATAAATAACTATACTCCGATTTTTAATTCAAGACCAAAATTTGACAGTTCTCTGTTTGATGATTTATACAAATAAACATTATTTCATAAAAACATGAATGAGAAATCGTGCAATCAGTAAAATTAGGGTAAGTTTTATTGATAAAAATACCGACACTTAAACCAGTATGCAGTAATCACAGCGAAAGTGCGCCCGTTGACGTTAAATTCTGGTCTTGAATTAAAAATCAGAGTTTAAAAGGTGCCCTCAACTTCGTACGCGAAGAAGGGAAACTCATCACATCGCCCTCTTTTTTTCTCAGCGTTGTCGGGGAAAAGTATCCTATAACCATTCTAGAATGTTTAGCTATCCTTGTACGAAAATTGACTAAGATTCGTTCAGTCATTTTGACGTGATGAGGCCGCAAATATATAGTCCGACCGAGAGGTGGCCCTATTATCAGTGTTCATAATGTTCGACTCATTATAGCACTATTAAGTTTTTCCTTAATTAATGACCACTGTTAAGCATCTAGATTATATATAATAGTATAGATGTTTTAGACCTTCTCGAAAAACACCTATTCAAGAAAGAAGCTAATTAACTCATTTCATTTCCCATGTTTTATTCAAAAATATAGCACAAGCATTTACAAGTGAAAACTACATAAATGATAAGTACATAAATGTAACAATTAGAAAATCCATTATCTCTTAACGTGATTCCGCACATCCAAAGAGACCTGACTTTACAGCGGAAGATCACACAAATGATGATTTCTAAAAATCTTCATTCAAAAACACTACTGTTGGTAAAGAGCTATATTTTGTTTTCAAATGTAAAATAAAGAAACAAAACCCTTTTTAACCGACTTCCAAAAAAAGGAGGAGGTTCTCAATTCGACGGAATGTTTTTTTTTTTTTTTTTTTTATGGATGTTCACCGATTACTCGAAGACTATTTGACCGATAAAAAAAAAAAAAAAAATGGTTTTATAGAAGGTACTTTTTAGTTGGTCCCATTTAATTTTGGTGAAGATCTGATGATGGAATCCATGAGGAATTGAAGGAACTCCTCAAATATTGTAGGCATACATATAGCGATTTTGGTATTATAAGAAACATAATAAGCATTTGCATTCAGAAAGTGTAAATTGGTGAAGTGGAACTGATGCAGAAGACCACAGAATGCCATCGGAACTCCTCAATGATAAATGATTTACGGGTGGCGACAAAATATCTTGATTAATTTAGCTAAGCAACTTCATAGTCACAAATTTAAATGTTCCTGATGAGAACGGTACCATCGAATTGATTTGATAATGGAGCCCGAAGGTAGGCACCAGATCTATGTAATAAAATAATGTATCCTAGCCGTGTTTGGGCTTGTTCGAATCGTCACGAGATACACTTTTAAGTAACGATTAACTAAAAAGTATAAAATAAAAAAACTTTTAAACAAAAAAATAAAACCGACCAAAAAAAACTAAAAAGTAAAAAATAACGCCATTATTCAGTTTCTTCAAATTACTTACAAGTAACCGTTTATATACTCAATCTATACAGTATATACAATTAATGTTATTTTGGAGTCGGTGCCATTGTGTCACAACTTACTAAAATCGTAAATTTTTAATATTTTACACATTCTTTATATGGCATCGACCGAAAATAAGATTAATTGTATATACTGTATAGATTGAGTATACAAACGGTTACTTGTAAGTAATTTGAAGAAACTGAATTATGGCGTTATTTTTTACTTTTTAGTTTTTTTTGGAGTCGGTTTTATTTTTTTGTTTAAAAGTTTTTTTATTTTACACTTTTTAGTTAATCGTTACTTAAAAGTGTATCTCGTACTAGAAAGCGAGCAACTATCGACTATTTTCTTGCCCAACTTGCTGAATAAACGCACAATAAACGTAGACTCCATGTCAATAAAAGAAATACATATATGGAAGTGACCATTGCCTATAGTTATAAGGCGTGTTGTGATATATTTGGTGCTTCGGATGATACTAACTATTTGATGCTGCCTGTACGCTAATTAATTTTAGAGTACTACTTAACAATGTATAAGTTGTTTCAAGTTCTGTAGAAATATTCAAATACAAGGAAAAATTGTAACAAAAGTTTTAATTACCTATCTTCATAGCTCACTAGTTAACTCAGTGACACCTCATCTTAAATATAATTAGGATAACTTTATAGTAAACAAATAAAATTATCATAAATTATACTGTGTCATTTTAATCTAAAGCTTTAGAAGTTATAAAGCAGTTAATGTATACATGCCGGCGAGGAAGTCAACAATATTATCATGTGTTATCAGTAATGATATAAAAATAATAATGAAAGCATAGTTGTACATTGAACAATGTACAGAATGTATTCTGTACCATTTTGATTTTAAAAACGTGGCTGTATACGAATGTATAAGGCACATCCATTACCTCTGTTTATAAAAAAAAGTTGATGAACCACGATTTTAATAACCTAAATCCTTCGTAAAGAAATAAAAGGCTTCTTAAGAAAATAATTAATTAGCAAGCGTGCAGATTTAGTATGCATACCAACTATAACTTTTATGATAACATTTATACTGTACCGCGAAGAACTACGGGGGGTTTCTTTAAAAAACGCGGGTGCACCGCGTCTGTGTAGCTACAACCGTTACTATCACTGGAAGGACTATTACCTCGTTTTATCATCATAGAATACAATATTAGGTAATCACCACAATATTTCTCACACCGACAGTCCCACACGATCACTCAACAAACTTACAGCGCGACAACTGTTGCTGCAAGTTACGCAGAACAAGTATTTCCCGGTCAAATGACATTTGTTATCATTATCAGTATCACCATGACAACTTGACAGCTAAACAGCTGATCTGCAGCGGTCCGTATTACAATAAAGGAAATCATGTGTGTTAAGCATTTCTTAAATCGCTAGTAACCAAGAAACTTTATTTTGTTGTACTAGAGAAGACTGAGTTTAAGTAATAATAAAAAATATATATTTTATGTTTTATTCAGCGAAATCTAAAAATGTAGCAAGGTGGCGTCGACTCTGACGCCATCTACAAATAACTATGCGCAGCTTGAAAGTTCTCTGTGTTATGAATTTCGATTCGGTATTTTCGAAAAATATTTTTGTATAAGATAAATGCGGTAAATAGCCCAGACACATGCGAACTAAAACCCTTTCAAATACGGTTAAAACCTTCCAAGTATTATTTGCAAAAATCCAAAATTCCATCAGGGAAATCAATGTATGTTTAAACGTTATTAATACAGGGTGGCTCAAGAAAACGACGACAATTGTTACGGTATATTATAAAATAAAATTTCACGATTATGAACCTGGAAAAATGGCTTTATTTATACCACTATTGAGAGTCAGAGAATATGGAATGGAACTAGCTGATACAGTGTCACTTCAGTGTAAAATGACTACCTACTCAATAGATAACGTTACTATCCCCTCAATTAATCTCATTTAAAATAAAGGAATAGGTAACATGCATGAAATTTGTTCATCGCTTTTCTTAACGAAATATCAAAATACCGTAAAAACTATTCCATAAAGTGAAATAAAAATTAAAATCGGTCAAGAAATACGTATGATATAAGTATTTTAAACTACTAATTAGACAGCGATTTGACAGAGAGGTCTGACATAGACTGTTACGTCACAGTCTACTATGGTCATATAAACTCCATATTAAATTCTGTTTTGCTAGAAAGAGATAGAATGAAATGTTTGATGGCTTATATCTTGGGTATTTTTATAGGTATTTGAAAAATTCTTTTTGTCTACTGTTTGTTACATAAATAAGCTTTTAATAAAGCAAAAATTAAAATTCATGCATATTCCCTATTGAGATGGAGATTGGCCAGCGAGTTAAAAAGATGTATTGACATTTTTCAAGATGTATAATGTACCTCGTTGAACGTGTTGTTGTCTAAAAAATTCATTTGGGAACATAATTTCAAAATGAATTAATTCATAGGTATTCTTAATAAAGTTTTACGTGTTTAATATCTTTATTGACAGTAAAACAATCGTTTCATACAATATGAATGTCATAGACACCAAGAAGGATATGAAAGGAGGTATACTCCTTAACATCCGCCTCTGTTTTTTATGTTGCACATCTCACTGAGCTCTTGAATTCTGGGTCCATACAGTGGTTTCGTCAACATATCCGCAAGCTGTCGAGCCGCAGGGACCTTGCATACATCAAGAACACCGTCAGTTACACATTCTTTTATAAAGAACGATCTGATTCGAATGTGCTTTGTTCGTTGATGATATCCATATGGTGGATATCTGGCTAATCTTACTGCGGACTCATTGTCGATGTAAAGACTTGTTGGGCAATCTTCGCCATTGATATCTTTCAAATTTCTCCTTAACAATTCTCACTGGGTAGTGGACAATGGCTTTGCGAGATGAAGTAGATGCCGATTATATTTAATTATCACATTAGTCCTGTTGATCAGAATAATAAAAATAAACAAATATATCGCAAGAAAATCCTAAATACCGAGAGCATCTTATACTATTTTTATTTTATTTATCTCAACGTTTGTTCAATGTAACTTTATTTTTATGTGATACATTTTGAATTCGTCAATAATTTTCTGGTCCACCTTGCCATGATGACTTACACTTAAGAATATTCGAGTCTTTATTATAGGCAAGAGGGGAGAGGGGGGATTATTTGACGAGCGGTGAGGTTCCGTTGTTTTTTGTGGAACACGTAACGTTGAGCTGCGGTTCCGTTATCGGAAATGGACTTTAGCGAAGCTTGCACCAGAATGGCGAAACACTCATAGAAAGAATCTGTTCGTTTATTTTAACTTTATTGCCCAAAAGTAAATACAGGTTACAACCACTAGGCGAACCAACTAACCACAAAAGATAAGGGCTAAACAGTTAACAGAGATACAAACATGTAGTTGGTCCAGTGTCATGAATCAAATTGAGTGTGTGCGTAAATGTGTTATAATTGAAATACTGCCAACTTGCTGTTAATAATGACTTTTTTTCGGTAGAAGTCTCGTCTCTTATAACGTAGCGATTATTATTCTCTTTGGCTCACACTGCGCACAATCTCAACTTTTCATTTAGCTTAACAATTACTACTCATAAATACCCATTTTTTTTGCTATCGTAACCCACACGTCTAAATAAAAAAAGGAAAAATATGACGATGTTTTAAAAGGCTACAATCGCCAAAAGTGTGTTTGTTATTTAGGCAAGGTTATCATATGTTTATAAAACAACTGCTATGTAAAGCATTTATATCTAACTTTTGATTACACATTCCAGACGTTCTCATTCCGACATGTCTATGCAAATAATATATTTGTGGAAGAAATCGATAATTAACTACATTGCATTTGAATTATTAGTAATAAAAATATACAGGGTGAAACTAACCGTAATATGCAAACAAGTGTGAGGTCTACGAGAAGAAGAACTTTACGACTCTATCAAAAACATAGATAATGTACCTATCTCCCTTCATGATCGGTGGTCGAATAGGCTTGAATCTTGGATTCAAATTGAAATTTTGACTAGACTACTATCTTTACAACAAATGCGAAAATGTGTATGTTAGTGACCTTCTTTAACGCGATAACGGGGCAGCGAAGTGGTGATTTCTTTGTATAGAGACAGAATAGAGATGGAAGAAAGACGTAGGCTATATGTCACGGAAAACACGCAATTCCCGAAAGATGTCTGTCTGCAAATTTAAGATGTAAAAAAGTGGTACAAACTATTTGAACGGCACTAAATCAAAAAATATATTTTTTGCATGTTTTGTATGTTTGTATGCGTCGTTGTGGCTTCATCACGCCAAAATGGCTTGAAATCCGTAAGGATTTCACGGGTAGGTGAGTACACGGGTAGATTCACAGATCATAATAATAATAGTAAATATCAGGGACAATCTTACACAAATCGACCTAGTCCTAAACTAAGCAAAGCTTGTACTTTGAATACTAGGTGACGCTATACGTAATGATATAGAGATAACTTATAATATCTCTCACTCTCTCTTCGCGACTATGTATCATGTACCCCACATGGTGGCCGGGTCAGCCTTCCTTATCTTCCTCCTCCACTTCGCCCTATCTCTGACGTCGTCTTCGGAAACATCGCATTTCCTCATGTCTGTCAGCAACACATTTGTCCAGGTGGTCTTAGGTCTCGCTCTAGGTCTTTTTCCGGAGACAGACAAATCGAGCACAACGTTGCCGACGTAATCTAGTGGCCTCCTCTTGACATGTCCAATAGATATATAATATAGAGATAAATCATAATATTTATTTAAATACATAGAAATCACCCAAGACCCAGGAACAAGCATTCGTGCTCATCCTCAGATCATAGAAAATATATATTCCTATTTCTATGTGCTCATCACACAAACACTTGCCCTGACCGGGATTCAAACCAACCCAAGTAACACCACAAGCTGTATTAAAGCTTATACTGTCCTTATAACGTTCAAACTGGCTGTATAATGGCTGTATTCAGCTTGTATGCTACTTGGAAAGCAGGAACCACCAGCTTAGCAGTGGCGTGCACAGGGTTTTAGGCCAAGGTAGGCAGTTTTTCTGTGCCTATATAGATCCATAGTCGTTCAGCGCTTCAGTGTAGGGACTTTCTCTGTGCCTGTATCGACCCATGGTCGTTCAGGGTAGGCAGTGCCTTTGTGCCTATATGGACCGCACGCCACTGTAGCTTAGTAGGCCGTGAGCCAAACGTGTCATCAAAACATACTTTTCACTCGACAAGGCTGTAGAAAAAAAGAGAGATACGAGTTTTTTCTCCTTCGCTGACGACGTTGCGGGCACCGTCTGGTGCATTATAAAGTTGAAGCGAGGATGACATATTTATATTGCAGCAGTCGACTTTAGGGTATGTATGTACGTAGAGCTTTGAGATGTGAATCGTTCATTTACATCTCTTTCCTATACTGCGTCATACGTCTGTTGTATAAGTAGTAGTATGTGTCTTTTGTGTGGATACCTACACATACGAGTAAGATACTCTGTTTACTCAATGAAAAGGACGCGCATATATGTCTGGTATATGTCTGCATCTCTTTCTTTTTATTGGTACTTACAAGGAATATATAGAGCCATTCTCTGGGAAGCGTTCATAAAAAGGCACATCTAACATTATTGCAGATACTGGCTTTTCAAAATTAAAAACCGTCCAAGTGTCAGTTAGGTTCACGCATTTGGCTTAGGTATGTAGCCTACATAATTATGGATATTATAATTGTAATAGTCAGACAGCCGAGGCTTAGTAGAAGTTCATATCCTTTGAGTAGAGCCATAAAACTCGTCTTTAAAGTACTTACCTTGTAATAATAATTGTCCCGTATATTTATCAAAAAGAAAAAAAAAGTAACTATACAGTAAGTAGAAAAATATAGATATATACCTAATTTATAACAATCAAGTTCAAATCAAATATCCTTTTCCAATGTAGGTATAATCGTACCTATGGGTGAGGGGACTGCCACCCCATCGTCCCACGTACTCTTCAGGCTATCCTTTAAATAAAAAATCACATTCGAGTGAGACAACTTGTGTAATTAATACAGTCAAATTGAGATCCCCCTCCTTTGAAAGCAGTTGAAAGTTTTACAAATCTTAAGATATTATCAAATTTGTGCCACGTAGTTGAAAGTTTTACAAATCTTAAGATATTATCAAATTTGTGCCACGTTTACGTAGTTTTGGCCCTACAAGCGTAGGGCCAAAACTACGTAAAGTACCTCGCATTGCATTAAATTCGAAATCGTTACAGTTATCTATTGTATTATCTCTGACGTTCAGAAGTAAGAGGGTGTATGTCTTATGTATTCACTGAACACATTCGATCAATGTACTCTAAGAGCCTGAACTGTATTTCTATTTATAGCTACTACGCCAAACCGGATTTTAGGCAACACGGATATTTGACCGAAATACGTACTTCGTGAAAAAAAATTGCCTAACACTAACGATAATAACGATATGATAAGTAGCTTAAGTTTTTGGTAAGTATTTAGGAGGGACTGATCTTTTTGGCGCCATCGGTCGTCCAGTCAGCGTGCATGTTGAACAAAAACAAAATGGCCGATAAGTATACTACAAAATAAATCAAATGTTGAGAGGCGTGGCGCCATCTATATATGCATAAGCTCAAACGACAAAAAAATAACCACGTGGTTTGGGACTATGAGGGAATTTTGCTTTTGTAATTGTATAAAGAATTAATTTTTGAAGGATATTTGTACCGACATATGTTTAGAAGGTATAATTTTACATACATACAAGTTTTTGTATTTATTTATTTTTTTACATACTCATAACACATTAAACTAGTAAGTAAAATATTTGGATTAAAAAACTAGCAAAGCATAAAAAAGTGGTTTTATTAAATACTGTTTTATAATAATATAAAACAATATATTGCTTGAAATATATATGTTCACATGAAATGTAATACACACACTGTATTCATATATTGTTCAAAATCGAGTTTATTTGAGACTAAGTTATTATTATGGGCGATTGGGCGTACCCATTGAGACGTCCGAAACTTTGAAAAATTACCAATGCAAGGTAATTAAAAAAAGTTGTTCAATAATAATGCGTTTTGTTTTATATTAAATAACAAAAAGTGTTTGTTCCACACGCATCCAGGATGATCCTTTAAATTCTGTTCAGTATTTTATGTAAGTATAAAATTGTGAAATGAAGCGTCCTTTACATTTGGTATGTAGCTCGAGGTCTCAGCCGAGGTCAAGTGTGAGTCGGTCGGCTCCCGCCGAACGGATTGTGGTCTATTCTATTTGTGACGCGAAACAAGCGAAGTAAAGCACACTGTATAGTTCTTACACTACAGAGAGAAGGTTCATTTTTGCTTGAGTCACTAAGCCACATTTTGGCAATTTTGTATCGCGTGGCTGTATGCTATGATTTAATTTAGAGGGTTCCGCTTACTCTTTCTCATTGCTTATTTGCAGGCGTTTCTAGATACGTATACTGTCTTTTTATCTGTTACTTTAGTTTTATTATGTAAATAATGTTAAATGCCATTCAGTCTAATTCTATAAAAAAAAAATGTTTATGATATTGTATATATAATATTTTTTTGTAAGTGTAGTTTTTTCTGTGTATATGTCAAGCCTGACAACAGTTTATTTAACCCTGAGATAGTGTCACTGCAAACAGCTTACGTATGGCAATAATGTGCGTACGTCATGTATAGTCGGGGTAGTGGGCATTGGCTTCATGTTGATACTCGTATAATGTCAAAACATTGCTTACGTAGAATTCGGTTCTTTCAATTTATCTATTCGTCAAAATCTGATTCTAAATATTTAATATTTATATATTCTTCGTTTTCTGACTCTGACAAAGCCTGATTTTCATCAGATGTTGTGTCGCTTTCAGGACCACCAACCTCGATTATAAAACGTTCAGTTTCCAATTCGATTATAGGACCTTTATTCCTATAAAATCGTCTTCAATTTTTTTTACATGGTTACAGCAATTGATCTAATTTTCTTGAGTTACTTACTTGATAATAAAATATTAAAAATTTAAATCATTAAATGATATAGACTGAATTCAAAATAATACGAAATAATCGATCGACATAAACCTTAAATGAATAATTAAAGGAAATATTAAAGCTTAAACAAAACAGTCAATACCGGTCATGTCAACAACCAACTTTAATACATTGTTTATTGCAATGCTATGTAATCCGTCGTATTTTTTAAGCTGTACGTATTTGATTGCATTCACTACATTTTTTTTCGCTTCTTTGGAATTATTTTTTGGCATTTTTGTTATAAAACCGTTTAAATTTGAATATATTCGTAGATATTTTCTGTTTGTTTACACCGGTGACATTCAATGACGTCCAACGTTCGTTGTCTTGTTGCCAGTAAAAGAAATTAGTACCATTGAAAATCCGCAAAATTGCGATAGTCAAATAAATTGTTGTCAGGCTTGTTTGTATTAACAGTAAGTTCAAACACAATATTGATTGTTAATGAATAAATTGAATTGAATTGAATTTAATATTACATATTGTCAAATACATTTTCCGTGTTGTTCAAACATTATTATTTTTTGTTTTAAGTTGTGTATTATTTCATAATTCATAAATTTATTAGTGTAATTTTCAACAATACTAATGAAATCAAAATGTCATACAGCAGATTAACCACTCATCTCCCTATTTTTTTTATTTTCGCTTTAAATAAATATGTAAATAAATTATTGTTTCTAGGGCTCTGTACCAAAAAGGAGCCTTATGGTGCGACTTTATCTGTCTCTCTGTTCCTCTGTCACAGTCTATATATGAGGAGCTGATGACAATGATGAGTGACCTAATAATAAAAATATGTATGTAAAATAATGTGCAAATAATAGGTAAAATAATGTGTATGTACCGGATGACCCCACAATTATAGTACTATATAGACTTAAAATAAGACCTGAAATGCCTACATAACTTATATGCTCATAAAAAATATAATTTGTTCAATAAATTAATTTCATACCTTCCTATCTAACCCCGATAGAAAGATATGAAATCATTACTTTGACTTAACAGTCAAAGGAATAAGATTCATATGTTCGAATCAAATATCAATTGTATAAAGCCCATAAGGCGATAAATTACATAGTAAACTGATGTATGTAAACTTTCCACAGGAATTGCACAACATTTGCAACTATACCTTAACATTGGTAATTTTCCATGAAAACCCAATATGTTGCACAATAATTGTTAATTATAATTCTGAGAAATAATAAAATTACCCCCTCCCTAACCAATATACGGCTCGAGTATAAAAGCCGAAGCTAATTCTATTGGCGATAACTCCACTATGTGTGCCATACAAATAAACACACAAACATAGAAATAGTCCCCATACTATTCAGTCGTTACTACTCAGTTATCGGTACTACATACCAGCCATTGGAAATACTTACAAGAAACAATCGTCAAGTGAATTAGCTTCAGTCAGATAGATATCATAGTTCAAATAGGAAGCCTAAGTATTGGTTTAGGAACGGGATTTCGATATAAACTGTGACTTCTTATTCTCCACTTCACCTATACTGCTCTTAAAGCTATCGAAAGGGGTTCAGACTGCTTTTTACAGTCCTCAGTCTGCACATTGGTCACTTCGAGCCGGATTGATCCTAGGCTCAAAATAATAAGATGTCACAAACAAACGAAAGTCCGTCTCCGTCGTCAGTAAGGACGACCAACACCCTCGGCGGTATTACCGATACCTCCGAGCAGAGCTCCGAAAACACGACCACGACACAGACCTCCGAGTCGTCGAGGGTCACAAGAAGTGCTGCGAGAAGTGGCGCTACTGCACCATCGTTAGCACCTCCGCAAGCGCCTACTGGTGCTGGGCGGAAGCGGCTGGCGGCGGCGCAGCCCCCTGGAGCCCTGCCCGCGCCTACTGGCGCACAGCAGGCTCCAGCTCCGGAGCTCTACTGCGACGTGCAACAGGCGGGCCCTAGTCCCGGCCCGGCTTCCGCGCTCCTCGCGGGCGCCGCCGGCGAGACCCAGGACCCCAACCAAGCACGAGCCCCCGCCGATGTCGTAGCGTCGTTAGAGAACGACGCGCAGCGGTCGGCGATGGCACCGAGTACCGCGGCTGAAAAAGCCATTGTGCCAAGAAAGGTGCAATCAAAGGCCTCATCGCGGAAGTCGACAAAGGAGAGGCGAATCCAATTAGCGAAAACGCGGGAAGTGCTAGCTGCAGCCAAACTAGTAACGCTGGAAGCGCAGCTAGAAACTAGTGAAGAAGAGGACAACGCGAGTGCCACGACGGAAGTGAATACAAGCCGGCAGGTCGAGACCTGGTTGGACTGGCATCACCTCCCAGCCCTTGATTTGAATCCCCATAATTTTTCTTCTTAGTTACAGTATACGATGGGAGCGCCCGCTTTTACGCAGGCGCCCGGTGCGCATGCGCACCCCGTCCCTGCGGCCACGATGCCCACCGCGCACCCTGCGCCGATGTACGCCGTGCCTCTACAGGCCACGCATGCGCCGCCCGCGCCTGCGCCGTGCTTCTTGGCTCTGCGGGACCCGCAGCGATGGATGGACTGGCGGTACAACCGTACGCGCCGAACAACGACATCATGACCATCACAGAAGCGATCCGGAATGCCATACTGGCAAGCAATCAAGATCCCCATACGAGAAAAACGGCGGATCTACCAGTCTTTACAGGTTCCCGACGGCAATGGCTGTCATTTAAACAGGTATACACGGACACTGCCCCGTACTACACGCCGGGCGAAAATACGGCGCGACTGCAGACAGCTACCCGAAACCTGAAAAATACGGCGATAAGTGATTTCGTCATATCCGGTGCCAAGCCGGAACTCATCATAGAGAAGCTAGAAGAGTGCTACGGCAACACGGCGACTCTTGCGGCGCTGGAATATAAAAATCTCCGTGAGCTGCCCAAGCTCACCGACAGCGCGCAAGACATCTGTTCGTTCTCGCTTAAGCTCGGAACGATAATGGCTACGCTACAACTCGTCGATGCCCATGAAAGCAGATATAGCTCGGAAGTCCTGCGATCGCTCCACGATAAGCTCACAGTGAATTTGCAATCAAAGTGGTATACCTACTCAGCTGACAAACCGAGGCTCGAAAGCGATGTCATGCTGATGGTGAATTTTATGAGAGAAGAAGCTAGATTACGAGAACCGTACACCGTCATCAACGATGCAACCCAGGTGCCGCCGCGCCATCAGCCCTTCCAGCAACGTAGCCATTACAACGCGCCTTACGCACCGCGTCCGCCCGGCCAATTTCCACGCTACAGTGCACCACGTACATATCCGCAGCCCGCCGCCGTCGCGCAGCCGCGACCCCAGAGGACCCATACCGCCATGGAGAAGAAATGTCCGGTATGTGAGAGTACACAACATAGTGGGGGCGGAGAGTGTGCGAAGTTCATAAATATGTGTTTAGACAAACGGCGGGAGATCGCGAGAACGGCGCAACTGTGTTTTAAGTGCCTGTGTATACGTAAAAAACAACATTTTTGCAAGAAAATGATTTGTTCGGCGCCTAACTGCGGAAAAAATCATCATGTGCTAGTGCATAAAGATAATTTAAAATCAGTTACAGATACAGTTGCGACTGAAACAGTGTTGTGTGCATGGACCCACAAAGACTCTCCCTCCATCGACCCCGTCCACTGCGCCGCCGGGCCCGCAAAGAAGGCCACCTACACGGCAAGCGCGCCAGACGGAGTCTACGCTACGCCGCTACTGCCAACCAGTCCGCCTGCACCTACTGGTGCCGCTCCCATGCCGGCCCCGTGACATATCGCGCCGGCGCCCGAGCCGCCACTCGTACTCCACACGAGTGACGTGGGCCGGGCCATCAGTACCAATCGGCGCCCCCGACGCCGCACTCGCCGAGCGCGACGCCGTCGGTCGCGCCGCCCAACCGCGCAGCTCCCAGAAGCCCTGCACGCGCCTAGTGGCGCACAGCGGGCTCCCATGCCGGCCCCGCGACTTATCGCGCCGGCGCCCGAGCCGCCACTCGTACTCCACACGAGTGACGTCGGCCGGGCCAACAGCACCAATCGGCGCCCCCGACGCCGCACTCGCCGAGCGCGCCGCCCAACACAGCACTCAGAAGCCCTGCGCGCGCCTAGTGGCGCACAGCGGGCTCCTACACCGGCCCCGCGACTTATCGCGCCGGCGCCCGAGAGGACAGCGCGCTGCCCACGGCGCCCGAGACACCGCAGCGACGCGCCTTATGCACCGCGTCCGCGCCGCCCACGGCGACAGCGCGCCGCCTGCGGCGCAAGAGACACCGCAGCGCGAGGACAACGCGCCGCCCACGGCGACAGCGCGTTGCCTGCGGCGCCCAAGACAGCGCGCCGCCCACGGCGCCCGTGTCATCACAGCAGACCTGAGCATCGAGCCACAACAGCCGACGTCTGCGTGCATCAGGCAGCGTCAACGGGTCACCGGCACCGGCGAAGTTTCCTATGACTAAGGTCATAGTGGCGGGAGAATAGTATTATATAGACTTAAAATAAGACCTGAAATGCCTACATAACTTATAAGCTAATAAAAAATATAATTTGTTCAATAAATTAATTTCATACCTTTCTATATAACCCCGATAGAAAGATATGAAATCATTACTTTGACTTAACAGTCAAAGGAATAAGATTCATATGTTCGAATCAAATATCAATTGTATAAAGCCCATAAGGCGATAAATTAGATAGTAAACTGATGTATGTAAACTTTCCACAGGAATTGCACAACATTTGCAACTATACCATAACATTGGTAATTTTCCATGAAAACCCAATATGTTGCACAATAATTGTTAATTATAATTCTGAGAAATAATAAAATTACCCCCTCCCTAACCAATATACGGCTCGAGTATAAAAGCCGAAGCTAATTCTATTGGCGATAACTCCACTATGTGTGCCATACAAATAAACACACAAACATAGAAATAGTCCCCATACTATTCAGTCGTTACTACTCAGTTATCGGTACTACATACCAGCCATTGGAAATACTTACAAGAAACAATCGTCAAGTGAATTAGCTTCAGTCAGATAGATATCATAGTTAAAATAGAAAGCCAAAGTATTGGTTTAGGAACGGGATTTCGATATAAACTGTGACTTCTTATTCTCCACTTCACCTATACTGCTCTTAAAGCTATCGAAAGGGGTTCAGACTGCTTTTTACAGTCCTCAGTCTGCACAGTGTATACGTACTTCCTTTAGCCGGAAAAAAAACTGTAGAAATAAAGTGGATTTTCTGATCTGTTTTACTTCCATTCACATTGCACTGCATTAAGGTATTTTTAAAATTAATTTTTGTTTTATAGCGATATGTATTATGAAGATAAATTATCTGTATGAAAAAAAAACATTATTTGATGTCTACTCCCAGACTCACCCTGTATACCTATGAATGGATTATTGAATTGTATTTAATTTATAATGTGCACGTATGTAGACCCAGTCATAATAAATTTCACTTTAAATCATAGACCGTAAATAAATAACTTTGCGTGTTACCTAATATCAACGGAACCCTAATAGTTTGATTTAACAAAAACGTCATATCTACCTAAATCATAAAACTGATGTATTTATTTAATTATTTTACGGACCTCTGAAACTGAGGTTTACAATTTTCAGAAACAAGTATAACACCATTAAACTTAATCAACTTTCTGGCGCGTGGCGCAGCGTAATGAACTTAAAATAAAAAAAAACCTATTTTGCCCAAAGAGCTAGATAAGAAGATAGGTACCCACAGACAAAGTAGGTTAAAGTGCTTACGTAAGCTTGTAATTGCATTATATACCTACCTACGTTCTCTTTACGTTCATAGTAAAATACCTAAACATTTGACATCTACTTTTTACTAGTGGCTGTCTCGCTCACTCATGCTGGGAATTATTGTTCAAGGAATGCGCGCGTCGGCAAGTCTCGGTACACCCAGGACGTAAAGTCCAAGTCTAACACCACTCGATATGTCATGCACCTTCATACTAACACCATAAAGTCCATTGTTCATAACTCCATGCCGTAAGCACAGACTTATCAACAAGCGATCACCGTCCCGAGACTTCATGTGGTGACTACTTTGTAAAAGTACATTCATAAATTTTATTATTACTGAACTTGATAGTTTTTAGGTTTTTCACGCATTTACGTGTTGTTTGGGGTGAAAATTTTTACAAGTAAATTTTGTAAATATTCTTGACCATTTTTGAATGAATTTCAAGCCGTTTAAATATAAAAATAGATTCGTAAATTAAGGAACTAAATGAAAAGACCTTGAGAACGAGTCTCGGGGGGAGTACGGCTACGTCATCGACGAGAAGTTTTGCAGTTATGTATGACCGCCAGCCGGTGCCTGATTGGCCGACAAAGCCTCGACGGTGGCCATTTTGTTCGCTTCTGAGTCACCAAAAGGTGAAAAATGTACGGAATTACTGTGTACTCCCCACGAGACTTCACAACGGTATTGGGCATTTCCCTCGTGAACACAAAATTTGGGTTTCATGTTCCCTACCTACCATAGCGTGGATGAAAAAATAATATATTTCGCTAGAAATATTTTTTAAAACTAGTAAAATTTTATTTCCGTCGATTCTTTAATCGACGGA
Organism: Hedya salicella; assembly: GCA_905404275.2. NCBI lineage: Eukaryota > Metazoa > Arthropoda > Insecta > Lepidoptera > Tortricidae > Hedya > Hedya salicella. The sequence goes on along the minus strand of FR990107.1, from coordinate 21,880,548 downwards.
AAAGTGATTTTCACAAGTTACAGGCTCAAAGTTGCTATAAACTCTGTTTTCCAGCATAAGTTCGGTCGGCTGGTGGTCGTCGCTCGGAGACCCCGTGTGTGGCTTTGAAAAATTAAGTAGAGCTTGAAGTTTGCGGCTGGGATTGATATTATCATTAAATACATGTGTTTTACCTAACTGTCAAAATAATAGTGAAGTGATCAGTGCACGTCGCGGATTGTTTACGTAGATGTTGACTGAGATTTGTCAACGCGGTGCGGCAGGATGTAGCCCTAGTTGATGCGGGCTTGAACAGCGGGCACATATCGTTTCCTTTTTATTTGGAGGCATCGATAAGGCGCCAAAATGTCGGAAACGACGATGGTAAAGGTGAAGACGGAGCGGCCCGACGAGGCAGAGATCAGGGAGCTCGCCGCCAAGATGGTGGAAGCAAACAAGGCGAAGGCGTTAGCGGCATCAGTGGCGGCGGCGCGGCCTGGGCCCGGCGCGATGGGCAATGCTCCGCCCGGCCCCGGCGGCCAGCTGGGCATCCTCAACTTCCTCACACGCAAGACCGGCGCGCAGCCCGACACGAGGCCACCCGTCGATCCCGAGAAGAAGACCCCGGCTCCGGATGAAGCGAGCTGGAAGGGCCACTTCGGCTGGGATATGCTGGGGAAGTGCCATATCCCTTACATCTACCGATCCGGTGAGAAGTACGTGGCCGTCAGAATGGTGGAAATCAAATTATTAAACAAGTACCTGAACTACCTCCACGCTGACATCTACTCCTGCACCTGCATAAGAAGTTACTACATAACGGAGATAGAGGCTAGGCTCCTGAACGAGATAAACAGCAGGCACTGCGACGGCCAGTTTGGTAGAGAACCCTTTACACAGAAGGACCTTGTGGTCCGGTTACTAGACGCTTATGAGTTCTATAATTTCCTAGATGTATGTTACAATAAGTTACTAAGAGGCACAACAAATAGCAAGGACAAGTGTGGTTTCATACGGATAAACAAAGAATCAGTGGTACCATACACAGTAAGAGATGGACAGAAGTTTGTACCCTTGTTTTATTTTGAAGGTGAAACGGACAATCTTAAATTGAAAGCGGACCAGTTGAAAGGTTGGGACTTGTCGTACTTGAAGTTCTGTTGCAAAGTGCAGGGTATTCGGAATGAACTGTTTGCTAGTGAGACTTGTTCGGTAATAAGTCTGTCGGACATTAAAAGTTACTTCCCGCCAGGGACGGAGTTTGAAGAATATTGGCCTAACAAGGTTGTGGACTCACAGCTCCTGATCTCGGCTAAAGGTAAGAAAAGTTTGATTTTTATTTTGATGTTAAACCATAGTCTACTTGTGTTCAATGATCTTATATCGAAGGTGAAAAGGAGAAAGGGTTAAGCAACTTTTTGCAAGACATTGAATTATACACCTTATAAAATATATTAAATAAGTTACATGTTGCAAAAAAAGTGCACATAAAAAAGTTTTTAAATTGGAGAAAAAAAAGTGTCCAAAATCTCCATATTTTTATATTATTTCTATGAACACAATGAAAGTGAGATTTATTTTTATATACAAAATTTTGTACACTTTTTTCTTGTATGAGGTTCGAATTTTCGAACGATTCTGAGTAATATGAGCTCAAAAAATCAATATGCTGAAGAAAAAATAAATCAATGCATTTTTTATTATTTCTTCTATCCCATTTCCCTTTTTCATCAGCAATATATTTCTTGATTCATTAAAACACAAATACATTTTTAATTACCTTTTAATTTCAATTTATATAATTAATGCTGATTTATTATGTTCTGTTCATTTTGGTACTAGCTTCTGCCTGCGACTTTGTCCGCCTTAAATTCGTTTATCGCGGATAAGGTTATTTTTCCGGGATAGAAAGTAGCCTATGTCCTTCCTCGGGACTCAAACTATCTCCATAACAAATTTCATCCAAATCGGTTCAGCGGTTTAAGCATGAAGAGGTAACAGACAGACAGACAGACACACTGTCGCATTTATAATATTAGTATGGATTATTAAATGAGTAGCATTTACCCTTGGCTCCGCCCACATTACAAGGAACTGAATAGCCTGTGTATTAATTGTTGATTCCCCATACAAAATTTACATTCCCATTGTCAACCTCTAAGGGCATGTTTATCATCATAAAAACTATCCCATATCCTCACACTCACAGGGTCTAATTTCATTTTAATCGGTAAAAGTAACAGACAGACAGAGAGAGTTTCGCATTTTCAACATTGTTAACTTTTCCTTGAACATTCTGTATACTCATAAAAATTTTGTCACACATATATTAGTCAGGATTGTTTGAAGTCGGTTAAAAATTTTTAAAGTTATATTTTAAATATCAAGATTTTATTTATATATATTGCTCATTTATTTGTTGTAATTGTTATGTTCTATTAAGACATGAAGTAATTTGCTGATTCATCAAGAAGTGTATAATGTTTGTGCTACAAGTTGAATGTAAACAGCCACTGAAAGTAAATTATACAATCTACAAACCATATTATTATAGATAGGTACTTAGAACCTAGGAGACCTGTTTTTGTTTTTCTAGAATAAAGCCTCACAAGCTAAACTAGAAAAGCAAAACTGGGCCTACTGACCAAATTTCATCCAAATTGTGTGAGCTGTTTCCGAGAAACCAATTTCTTATCTATACTATTATAAAGTTATAAAAATGAAATGTTTGTATGTGTCATTGTGGCCTCATCACGCCAAAACGGCTGAACGGATTTCAATGATTTTTGGTACACGGGTATCTCTAGATGGTTATAGGATACTTTTTTACCGACTATGCTGAAGAATGCATGCTACTTGCTTATCTTTTGTTTTTGTGTCTGTCTATGGCAATTTAACATTCAAAGGCTCATTACGCACTGTCGATTGGTCGCTGGCGACTCGGTCGACCGCGACTAAGACTTTCTATAGTTTAAAGAAGTGTTTACGCACTTGGTTGTCAGTTGGTTGCCTACGTTTTGGTCGCCGAACGACTGAGTCGCCAGCGTCCAGTCAATAGTGCGTAATGAGCCAAAAGCGCGCGCAAACTTAACTGGTTTTCTTAGTTATGTTTTATGTTTGATGACTTGACATCGGAATTTAGGGGTCAATATTTGATGACAGGTAGAGTTACTATATTGATTACCCCAATTATAGAAGCTTTTTCCACATACTAGTGATCACTTCAATAGGCATGATGATGATGATGATATGAAAATCAAAATTCTAATTCGTCTGTCAGCTAGATAATAAAAAACACATTGGACACGTATTTTATTTCAATGAGTAATAATCGCGGAAACAGAAGAAAATATCACATATGTTTCGCTTATTCAAAATAATAAAAAAATACTAAAATAAATCGCATTAAGGAGTGGGGGTTCGAGATGTCACTCCATAAAATTTGTACTTAGGTGTACTTTATTTTTGGATAATGTAAAAAAAGAAAAAATACGTGTCCAATTTTTTCTATTAATCTACATGACGGACTGATTATTAAAATTTAGTCATCATCCGTATTATTGTTATCACTAGTAAATGGAAAAAGCATCGATAATTGGGTTTATCGATATGTCATAATATTTTGCCCCCTAAATGTGCCATTAAAAAAATCCAGGGTTTTTATTTATTTACAATCAATTCCAATTAGTCAAGGTTAATTAGAATGTAAACTCATTAAATCTATGCACCAGTGTCTTTACCTGTTGCTTTAAACTGCTATGCAAATAAGGTTTTGCTGAAATGGCAAGTGGCTTATGAATTTTGATTTGTCATATGACACATGAACATGATTAATGTTTTAGGCAAGGTTTATACATATATCAAAAATGTAAACCGCGTTTAAGGCCCATGGTCTATTATTAAAATTACTATAGGCTGATTAGGCCAGCCAAATAGTCAACATAGGTAGGTGTAATTGACATCCTTTCAAATTTCCCAAATAATATGTATATTTATTTATATGTATGTACATAAATGTAGATAATTATGTCATTTACTTAAGTATATGTCTTCATTCATGTGTTTTGTAGTTACATTAAGTCTAAGTATTGCCTACATATATTTTTTTTCTACTTTGCCCTTAGGTTGTCTGGTAGAGAATGCCTTATGGCATTCAATATTATGTAGGATACCTACGGTTTTTGTGCAATAACAAAGATTAAATAAATAAATAATATTAACTCGACACCCATTTCGTTAATCCATTATCAAGGCACCCAAAAAAGCTACAGTAGTCACACATGAATATCAAGGAGGAAGGGGAGGGGGAATCTGTTATTATTTCAAGCTCTTATTATTACCATAATCTTTTAAGGCCGAAACGTGTGCGTGGCGTGCGCGTTGTATCGTATGAAATGTCATAGTAGATGGCACACCGCGTGCGTGGCGTGCACGTGAGCCGCGGTGTGTCATTTCTTATGGGTATTTGTACTTTTAAAACGTGCACGCCATGTGCACGTCTACGTGCACGCCACGCACACGCATCCGGCGTGGCTTGGCCTTTATCATTTATCATTATCTTACGTTGTCAAAAAACCGGCGCAATGTTGAGCGAAGTTGAAATTAATTCAATTGCAAAACTCCCTTGGTCTGCGGGCGACGGGGGGAAAGACAGCGGGGGCGAGTAAGAAGTGGGCTCGCGGCAGGGCGCCTACCCCCGCTGTCTTTTCCCCCGTCGCCCGCAGACCATGGGTGAGACACGAGAAAGAACTTGTCAAGCTATATCTCGTTCAACAAACGGGCAGTCAAATACAGTTAGATACAGTCAATTAAATAAGGATAAAATTTCTCTTATGAGTATGGTTTCATTTGCGGGCTCCAATGACATACGGAATTGTTTTTAAACAAATCTGCATGCCGACCGAATCGATATTTTATTTAAGTGATCTCTAGAGAGTTCTACATTTACGTGCATGATTTGTATGAAAATATATGATTCGTGTTTCTCAAAATATGGCACATAATAGGTCTCAGTGATATATTAAAGAAAATCTTGATGTTTTACCATCACGATGTTTGGTTTTTGAAGTGAATTTCTTCACTAAAAAAGTATATTCTTATAAATACAGAGATCTAAATAATAAAAAAAATCCAAGACTCCGACTTCGAACCTGGTGCATTGCCGGGGCGCAAGCTCTGCCAATTGAGCTAGCTACAGAGTTCAGTCAGCTTGTCTTCAAATTTTGTCACTGTTACAATAACTAACAGAAAAGCCGGTTAAAATGCAAAAGACCTTGTAACAAATAATGACAAAATTTGAAGACAGGCGGACTGGACTCTGTAGCTCAATTGGTAGAGCGTACGCCCCGGCAAGGCACAAGGCACTGGTTCAAATCCAGTCGGAGTCTTGGATTTTTTATTATTTAGATCTTTGTATTTATAAGAATAATAGGTCTCCTTTCCTAGGCCGTGTTTCCACTTGCGAGATAAATAGTGCAATACGTGATATTTTCGATATACATACCTAGGTTCTGTAAGTGTGAACTATGCAGCCCTCAGGTGTAATTATAATAATATAATCACTCGATTTCTTGTGACGTGACAAATTTAAACTACCTCCTTTTCATTACGGAGTGCATGACACGGGTGAAGGCTCGACCAGTTGTGCTATATGTCTAGGCTTGCCTATCTCACGGCTAGCGTCACTCCAAGTACACCAGTCGGTCTAGCACAACTCTCCGCGACTACCCCTGTCGCGCGACATAGCATCACCCGTCTTTCTTGCATTGCATTAACACATTGGCTGCCCACCATCCTTCACCTAAAGTGTTGCTCCTACGCCCCATACAAATTTAGTGATCCCACCGGTGATGCTCACAGCATCGCCCTGTTCTGCGGTGCCATGAGCATCACCCACCGGTGTCACCACACGTTAACGTAATAATAGGGTGATTCTCTACATCCTCTACAGAATAGCATTTATTGTTTGACTCTGGACATAAAAAAAGCCCAAAATAAATACCCTGAAAAATTTGATTTTGATCCCATTGGTGATGCTCATGGCAGCCAACGTGTTAAGGTGCGTCCACATTTATATCATTTGCCCGTATCAGATAATCGTCGCGTGGCATGATCGCGTGTCACGATCACGCGTTTGGACGTTGCGCCAATCGGATCGCTCGAAATCCATTTTGCTACGCGTATCACACAGTTATATCGGACGAGTACGGCATGATCGGCGCGCCGACAGTAAGCGTCCAAGCAGCGCGATACGCAGTCATGCCACGGCACGGTGATCGGATACGAGCATCGACAAAAAAAAGAGGGGTGTTATAGTGATCGGAATAGGTAGATCTAATATACTTAAATTGCGCCAAAGAGCATAATATAGAGTGGTTACAACCGAATGTATTATGTGCATTTATTTTGAAAATAAAATAAAAGATTGCGATGAATTGAGACCCTCCTCCTTTTTTGGGAGTTGATTAACAAGAAAAGCAGATGGTTCTAGTTCTGGTCATCCTTAATTTCCCTTTTGTACTTGACTTAATCGTGGCGACAACTTTGTTATAAGTGACACTCCCGTTCTAACAGAGTGTGTAGCAGGGGCGTGGCGGCAGGAAAATTACAAGAGAAGCCGAAGCGTATTCATTTAGGGTTAAGCAACTTTTTGCAAGAAATTGAATTATACACCTTATAAAATATATTAAATAAGTTACATGTTGCAAAAAAAGTGCACATAAAAAAGTTTTTAAATTGGAGAAAAAAAAGTGTCCAAAATCTCCATATTTTTATATTATTTCTATGAACACAATGAAAGTGAGATTTATTTTTATATACAAAATTTTGTACACTTTTTTCTTGTATGAGGTTCGAATTTTCGAACGATTCTGAGTAATATGAGCTCAAAAAATCAATATGCTGAAGAAAAAATAAATCAATGCATTTTTTATTATTTCTTCTATCCCATTTCCCTTTTTCATCAGCAATATATTTCTTGATTCATTAAAACACAAATACATTTTTAATTACCTTTTAATTTCAATTTATATAATTAATGCTGATTTATTATGTTCTGTTCATTTTGGTACTAGCTTCTGCCTGCGACTTTGTCCGCCTTAAATTCGTTTATCGCGGATAAGGTTATTTTTCCGGGATAGAAAGTAGCCTATGTCCTTCCTCGGGACTCAAACTATCTCCATAACAAATTTCATCCAAATCGGTTCAGCGGTTTAAGCATGAAGAGGTAACAGACAGACAGACAGACACACTGTCGCATTTATAATATTAGTATGGATTATTAAATGAGTAGCATTTACCCTTGGCTCCGCCCACATTACAAGGAACTGAATAGCCTGTGTATTAATTGTTGATTCCCCATACAAAATTTACATTCCCATTGTCAACCTCTAAGGGCATGTTTATCATCATAAAAACTATCCCATATCCTCACACTCACAGGGTCTAATTTCATTTTAATCGGTAAAAGTAACAGACAGACAGAGAGAGTTTCGCATTTTCAACATTGTTAACTTTTCCTTGAACATTCTGTATACTCATAAAAATTTTGTCACACATATATTAGTCAGGATTGTTTGAAGTCGGTTAAAAATTTTTAAAGTTATATTTTAAATATCAAGATTTTATTTATATATATTGCTCATTTATTTGTTGTAATTGTTATGTTCTATTAAGACATGAAGTAATTTGCTGATTCATCAAGAAGTGTATAATGTTTGTGCTACAAGTTGAATGTAAACAGCCACTGAAAGTAAATTATACAATCTACAAACCATATTATTATAGATAGGTACTTAGAACCTAGGAGACCTGTTTTTGTTTTTCTAGAATAAAGCCTCACAAGCTAAACTAGAAAAGCAAAACTGGGCCTACTGACCAAATTTCATCCAAATTGTGTGAGCTGTTTCCGAGAAACCAATTTCTTATCTATACTATTATAAAGTTATAAAAATGAAATGTTTGTATGTGTCATTGTGGCCTCATCACGCCAAAACGGCTGAACGGATTTCAATGATTTTTGGTACACGGGTATCTCTAGATGGTTATAGGATACTTTTTTACCGACTATGCTGAAGAATGCATGCTACTTGCTTATCTTTTGTTTTTGTGTCTGTCTATGGCAATTTAACATTCAAAGGCTCATTACGCACTGTCGATTGGTCGCTGGCGACTCGGTCGACCGCGACTAAGACTTTCTATAGTTTAAAGAAGTGTTTACGCACTTGGTTGTCAGTTGGTTGCCTACGTTTTGGTCGCCGAACGACTGAGTCGCCAGCGTCCAGTCAATAGTGCGTAATGAGCCAAAAGCGCGCGCAAACTTAACTGGTTTTCTTAGTTATGTTTTATGTTTGATGACTTGACATCGGAATTTAGGGGTCAATATTTGATGACAGGTAGAGTTACTATATTGATTACCCCAATTATAGAAGCTTTTTCCACATACTAGTGATCACTTCAATAGGCATGATGATGATGATGATATGAAAATCAAAATTCTAATTCGTCTGTCAGCTAGATAATAAAAAACACATTGGACACGTATTTTATTTCAATGAGTAATAATCGCGGAAACAGAAGAAAATATCACATATGTTTCGCTTATTCAAAATAATAAAAAAATACTAAAATAAATCGCATTAAGGAGTGGGGGTTCGAGATGTCACTCCATAAAATTTGTACTTAGGTGTACTTTATTTTTGGATAATGTAAAAAAAGAAAAAATACGTGTCCAATTTTTTCTATTAATCTACATGACGGACTGATTATTAAAATTTAGTCATCATCCGTATTATTGTTATCACTAGTAAATGGAAAAAGCATCGATAATTGGGTTTATCGATATGTCATAATATTTTGCCCCCTAAATGTGCCATTAAAAAAATCCAGGGTTTTTATTTATTTACAATCAATTCCAATTAGTCAAGGTTAATTAGAATGTAAACTCATTAAATCTATGCACCAGTGTCTTTACCTGTTGCTTTAAACTGCTATGCAAATAAGGTTTTGCTGAAATGGCAAGTGGCTTATGAATTTTGATTTGTCATATGACACATGAACATGATTAATGTTTTAGGCAAGGTTTATACATATATCAAAAATGTAAACCGCGTTTAAGGCCCATGGTCTATTATTAAAATTACTATAGGCTGATTAGGCCAGCCAAATAGTCAACATAGGTAGGTGTAATTGACATCCTTTCAAATTTCCCAAATAATATGTATATTTATTTATATGTATGTACATAAATGTAGATAATTATGTCATTTACTTAAGTATATGTCTTCATTCATGTGTTTTGTAGTTACATTAAGTCTAAGTATTGCCTACATATATTTTTTTTCTACTTTGCCCTTAGGTTGTCTGGTAGAGAATGCCTTATGGCATTCAATATTATGTAGGATACCTACGGTTTTTGTGCAATAACAAAGATTAAATAAATAAATAATATTAACTCGACACCCATTTCGTTAATCCATTATCAAGGCACCCAAAAAAGCTACAGTAGTCACACATGAATATCAAGGAGGAAGGGGAGGGGGAATCTGTTATTATTTCAAGCTCTTATTATTACCATAATCTTTTAAGGCCGAAACGTGTGCGTGGCGTGCGCGTTGTATCGTATGAAATGTCATAGTAGATGGCACACCGCGTGCGTGGCGTGCACGTGAGCCGCGGTGTGTCATTTCTTATGGGTATTTGTACTTTTAAAACGTGCACGCCATGTGCACGTCTACGTGCACGCCACGCACACGCATCCGGCGTGGCTTGGCCTTTATCATTTATCATTATCTTACGTTGTCAAAAAACCGGCGCAATGTTGAGCGAAGTTGAAATTAATTCAATTGCAAAACTCCCTTGGTCTGCGGGCGACGGGGGGAAAGACAGCGGGGGCGAGTAAGAAGTGGGCTCGCGGCAGGGCGCCTACCCCCGCTGTCTTTTCCCCCGTCGCCCGCAGACCATGGGTGAGACACGAGAAAGAACTTGTCAAGCTATATCTCGTTCAACAAACGGGCAGTCAAATACAGTTAGATACAGTCAATTAAATAAGGATAAAATTTCTCTTATGAGTATGGTTTCATTTGCGGGCTCCAATGACATACGGAATTGTTTTTAAACAAATCTGCATGCCGACCGAATCGATATTTTATTTAAGTGATCTCTAGAGAGTTCTACATTTACGTGCATGATTTGTATGAAAATATATGATTCGTGTTTCTCAAAATATGGCACATAATAGGTCTCAGTGATATATTAAAGAAAATCTTGATGTTTTACCATCACGATGTTTGGTTTTTGAAGTGAATTTCTTCACTAAAAAAGTATATTCTTATAAATACAGAGATCTAAATAATAAAAAAAATCCAAGACTCCGACTTCGAACCTGGTGCATTGCCGGGGCGCAAGCTCTGCCAATTGAGCTAGCTACAGAGTTCAGTCAGCTTGTCTTCAAATTTTGTCACTGTTACAATAACTAACAGAAAAGCCGGTTAAAATGCAAAAGACCTTGTAACAAATAATGACAAAATTTGAAGACAGGCGGACTGGACTCTGTAGCTCAATTGGTAGAGCGTACGCCCCGGCAAGGCACAAGGCACTGGTTCAAATCCAGTCGGAGTCTTGGATTTTTTATTATTTAGATCTTTGTATTTATAAGAATAATAGGTCTCCTTTCCTAGGCCGTGTTTCCACTTGCGAGATAAATAGTGCAATACGTGATATTTTCGATATACATACCTAGGTTCTGTAAGTGTGAACTATGCAGCCCTCAGGTGTAATTATAATAATATAATCACTCGATTTCTTGTGACGTGACAAATTTAAACTACCTCCTTTTCATTACGGAGTGCATGACACGGGTGAAGGCTCGACCAGTTGTGCTATATGTCTAGGCTTGCCTATCTCACGGCTAGCGTCACTCCAAGTACACCAGTCGGTCTAGCACAACTCTCCGCGACTACCCCTGTCGCGCGACATAGCATCACCCGTCTTTCTTGCATTGCATTAACACATTGGCTGCCCACCATCCTTCACCTAAAGTGTTGCTCCTACGCCCCATACAAATTTAGTGATCCCACCGGTGATGCTCACAGCATCGCCCTGTTCTGCGGTGCCATGAGCATCACCCACCGGTGTCACCACACGTTAACGTAATAATAGGGTGATTCTCTACATCCTCTACAGAATAGCATTTATTGTTTGACTCTGGACATAAAAAAAGCCCAAAATAAATACCCTGAAAAATTTGATTTTGATCCCATTGGTGATGCTCATGGCAGCCAACGTGTTAAGGTGCGTCCACATTTATATCATTTGCCCGTATCAGATAATCGTCGCGTGGCATGATCGCGTGTCACGATCACGCGTTTGGACGTTGCGCCAATCGGATCGCTCGAAATCCATTTTGCTACGCGTATCACACAGTTATATCGGACGAGTACGGCATGATCGGCGCGCCGACAGTAAGCGTCCAAGCAGCGCGATACGCAGTCATGCCACGGCACGGTGATCGGATACGAGCATCGACAAAAAAAAGAGGGGTGTTATAGTGATCGGAATAGGTAGATCTAATATACTTAAATTGCGCCAAAGAGCATAATATAGAGTGGTTACAACCGAATGTATTATGTGCATTTATTTTGAAAATAAAATAAAAGATTGCGATGAATTGAGACCCTCCTCCTTTTTTGGGAGTTGATTAACAAGAAAAGCAGATGGTTCTAGTTCTGGTCATCCTTAATTTCCCTTTTGTACTTGACTTAATCGTGGCGACAACTTTGTTATAAGTGACACTCCCGTTCTAACAGAGTGTGTAGCAGGGGCGTGGCGGCAGGAAAATTACAAGAGAAGCCGAAGCGTATTCATTTAGTCATATTAAAAAAAAAAGGTGGTTATAAGCCTTTTCTTGGGGAACACGGGAATCGACTTATATGGACGCCACGCCACTGTTGTGTAGTGGGGTAGAAGTTTGTCCCATAATTAGATAATTAACTTATCAAGTTATCAACAATCAAGTTTCGCGACACGTTTGGTTGTCTCGTGAACGCCTAGCCTAACAGTTGACCCCAAAATAATCGAGAACAAGGCTAAAAGGAAAAAGAAGGTCACTGCACTTCATTAAGGCTCTGTCTTTTTTTTCTACATTTGTGGGAGATTTTCCACTTATTAAGGTCATATACCGCAATAACATAATACGTAATAGGTATAAAAGAACACTTAGTTATTGCTATTTGAAGCATGAAATATGAAAGGTCGAGTCTTAGAGAACACGCACAAATTTTGATGTGGATTGGATTATGATGAATTAATACAATATAATAATAGACATGACGGGGCGTGAAAATGTAAATTCTAATTAGTAAGTCAGTTAGATAATAAAAAAATATTAAACACGTTTTTTTTGCTTTAAAAAAAAATAAAAATAGATACATCGCATTAAAATAAAAAATAAATAAATATTACTGGACAATTTTACACAAATCGAACTAGCCCCATGGTAAGCTCAATAAGGCTTGTGTTATGGGTACTAGACGACGATATATTTAATAGATATATTACTTATATACATAGAAAACATCCAAGACTCAGGAACAAATACTTATGCTCATCACACATATATTTGCCCTTACCGGGATTTGAACCCAGGACCTCAGCTTCGCAGGCAACGTTACTCCCATTAACTAGAAGTGACGTCACACGACAATTTGACTCTTATTTTTAGATTACGAAAAAAAATACGCCTCCAATATTTATTCATCTACGAGGGTTGCTACTTATATATCCGGAAACAAAAAAACAAACAAACGTACACGGCTGAAAATAGTTTTATTGTTTTTCAAAGTATTCCCCTTGATGATCTATGCACTTTTGCATTCGCGTGAACCAATTTTTAAAGCACTTCTGCCACTCCGCCTGAGGTACCTCCATAACGTGTTGTTTGAATGCGTCGACAGCATCTTCAGCGGTCGAAAATCGTTGACCGCGTAATTTATTCTTTATATTTGGAAATAAATAAAAATCGTTGGGTGCCAAGTCAGGGCTGTACGGCGGATGACCCGTTAATTCCACATTTTGACCCTCCAAAAATAGAGTTGTTTCGCGTGACGTATGACAGCTGGCATTGTCATGATGAAGAATGATTCTTCGTCGCTGGTTAGTTTTACGAATTTGTTCAAATACTTCCGGTAAGCAAATGGTCGTGTACCACTCTGAATTAACCGTTCTACGGTTTTCTAGTGGCACTGTAGCTACATGGCCATTAATACCGAAGAAGCAGGCCACCATTTGTTTCAATGTACTTTTTGCACGAGTAACTTTCGTAGGGTTCGGCTCATTTTGAAACACCCATACCGTTGATTGTTGCTTCGTTTCGGGATCGTATGCATAGATCCAGGATTCGTCACCTGTATAGATGTTATAAACGGCTTTTGAGTCACCACGGTTATATTTTTTTACCATTTTATTGCACCATTCGACGCGAGCATGTTTTTGCTCATTTGTTAAGTTGTGGGGTATCCAACGCGAACAAATTTTTTTTACAGCCAAATAATTATGTAATATGCTATTAATGCTGGTCATAGAAATACCCAGAGTCGCCTCTATCTCGCGGTACGTAACATGTCGGTCGTCCATTATAAGTTTTCGCACAGCCTCGATATTTTGTTGTACAACGACCGATTTCGGGCGACCTGCCTTAACTTCGTCCGTAAGCATACTACGTCCACGATTGAACTCACTAAACCAGTGATACACAGTAGTTTTAGATGGGGCTTCATCACCAAAAGTTGAAGTTAGTTGATCTATGCACTGTTGTTGCGTTAAACCACGCCGAAAATCATAATAAATCATAGCACGAATATTTTCACGAGTGAGTTCCATTCTTGCTGCGAGATGACATTTAAAACCCGTCAAAAACAAAACACGAGCGTTAATAAGGAAGAAAAAATATACCTTATATACTTAAAAAAGTTTAAATTTTACCATGGCGGTCAAATATGCTATTTAAGAAGATTGTAATCCCGGTTTCCGGATATATAAATAGCAGCCCTCGTACATGACGGACTTATTATTAAATTTGAGTCACCATCCCTATTCTTTATTATACATCAACAAGAGAAACAGTACAATAGAGCCTTATACTACGTTTGCCAATGGGCGGTCGTATCGCTGAAGAGCGATCTCTTCTCGGGAATGACACAAAATAGCTAGAAAAGAATAAAAATTGTGTAGTATTCGTAAAATACTGTTATTGTTTGCATCTCTAGTGTTCCTTTGTATGTCAAATGAGTATATGTACATATAGCACAGTATCTTTGTACCTGCTAACTATACCCACTGTGCCTTTCGAAACGGTTATCAAGGACATCTGTCATTCTGCATTATTTGCGAAACCTTTGCGGCCGTGATTTTCTCGTCGGTATACGCGATAATTTCATTGTTCGATTGATAACAATCATAAGATTACCTTTAAACCCGGTGCTCTAAACGACTCGAAATCGGGATTTTAAAATAACGTAGACAATGCCGATTTAAGTCGTTAAACTTAAAATTAAAGGCCGAAACACACCGGATGCGTGCGCAGCACGTGCACGTGTGCGTGGCGTGCGCGTTGTATCGTATAAAATGTCATAGTAGATGGTACACCGCTTACGTGGCGTGCACGTGCGCAGCGGTGTGTCATCTCTTATGGGTATTCGTATTTTACAACGTGCACGCCACGCACACGCATCCGGTGTGGCTTGGCCTTAAATCGTTAAATTTAAGGTTAAAGGTACAAGTTCGGTACCGACCGCAGACAGCAAGCGGCACATTCAATTTGGAGTGCGCCAGAACATGCGGTTGCGTCTGCGGTCGGCAACGAATCTGTACCTTAAGCCCGTCACACATAAAGATTTACTTATACAGCTAAATATAGTATAATATTTAATTATAGCTCAGTGTGTGATGCTGGTGATGATGATCTTAATAATACGATTTCTATTTTTTAATTTAAGGCATAGATTATACAGAAGTGATGCGGGCGGAGATGTGGCGTATCTTCATGACATTCATTATATTTTGCTGCGGCCGCTGTTTAAACTATGCCCTACCTCTTATTGCACAACTTATTTACTTGGCATTGCTTCTAACGTCATTGCATTATAAGAGGTCCTTTTCATGGACTCTTCTCAGAATTAAGTTTTATATCTATTGCTAGGAGATATAACCTAAAGTCTTTCTCATGTTATGAAACCGTACAGATGTTGTGCATAATAGGGAATATGCATGAATTTTAATTTATGCTTTATTCAAAGCTCATTCATGTAACACACACTAAACAATAATATTTTTTTGATTAACTATAAAAATAACCAAGATACATTCAAATCAAACATTTAATTCTATCTCTTTCTAGCAAAACAGAATTTAATATGGAGTTTGGCCAGAGTGCACGATGACGTAACAGTGCACATCGGACCTCTCTGTTTAATTAGTAGTTTAAAATGCCTATATCTTGCGTATTTCTCGGTCGATTTAAAATTAAATTTCACTTTTTGAAATAGTTTTTACGGTATTTTGATATTTAGTTAAGAAAAGCGACAAAAAATATAATGCATATACCCTATTGTTTTCCATCGTATTTTCACGGAAACGTACGAACGTGTCTTGCTATTCAGTCCGACACAGTACAAAAAGTACAGAGGTTGACTGAAGGTAGCGTGACTAATACGAAAGTTTCCGAGAAAATACGATGGAAAACAATTATGCACTACATCTGTAATATCTGTCTTGTTCCGAAAAATTACGGACACTAGCCTAATTATTGGCTTCGAAGTATGTCTGCCAAAAAAACGTCAGCAGAATCATAACGGCATAGTTTTCAACTAAAAGTTAGGCTATAGGTCTATCAACTTTTTGGAACAAGATGGACATTTTGGTTTTTCAACCGGAAAATGACTTTCTTTTGACGTAAGCTTAAAGTAGTTAGTACACTTGCCTAAATTCAGTCACTGACGACAGGGAATTATCAACACTTTGGAGTGAGACGCTTTAACCTTTTGGACGCCAAGATGCATATATCCGCACCGTAGGTTCTACGCCAACGACCGATGTATAAACATTTAGACTGATATAGACCGACGCCCATTGACATACATTAATGATGTCATACACTTTGGAGTGAGACGCTTTAACCTTTTGGACGCCAACGGCCGATGTGTGCGTCAAGGCATTTAGACCGATATAGACCGACGCCCATTGGCATACATTAATGATGTCATGGCGTATGAGTGACACCTCGTTTATTTGTCAAAGCGTCGAAAAGGTTAATCCCTCCCCATTTAGGATGCTAAATTCAGTCAAGTGTAACAAGCTCTTAACCCGTACGTTTTTGTCCCAGGCTCAATAGCAGGCGGCGGTCAGTGGACGCGCGCGCCGCCCGCGCCGCCGCCGGGCGCGGGCGCGGGGGGCGCGGGCGTGGCGATGGGCGTGGGCTCCACGCGCGGTCGGCGCCCCAACGCGCAGCGCCACACGCCCGCCTCCGCCACGCAGATGCCGCACTCCGGCATCTCCGCCGCGGCCGTCCAGGCGCTGGCCAGCGGCTGGAGCCTGCCCGGCACGCTCACGCACGCCCAGACGCAGCAGGTGCTCAGGCTGGCTCAGGTTAGTTACGTAAGTTTTATCCAAATTAACGTTGTCGCATAAGTAACCGTTCAGCACCGGATCGGCATCGCCTCAACTCGAGCCGTCCAGTATTCTTTGTAAGAAACTCGCTGTAATGCACACTTATCGGCATAGACTCGCCTCGGTACAAGCTAGTGAACCGCAAGCGGCGCGTGGACGAGGCGCAGTCACCGCGCTTATAGGCCGAGCCAAACCAGATGCGGTACGTGTGCGTACGCCGCGATGGGTCATCTCTTATGAGGATTCGGACTTTACAACGCGCACGCCACGCACACGTCTACGAGCACGTCTCGCACACGCAACCGATGTGGCTCGGCCTGTAATGCACACTTATCGGCATCGACTCGCCTCGGTACAAGCTAGTGAACTGCAAGCGGCGCGTAGACGAAGCGCAGTCACCGGGATTACATCGGACCGCCGTCGCTCCGCACTCACCGCTGGTAGTTCCCTCGTGAATGCCCCTTGCTTGCCTCTTTCGCAGTTTCCCATTGCCTCGCTGTAAGCGCGATATCAGCCAGCCGTTAGCCACGCTGACATCTCGAAAGTGCTGAGCCACTTCCGTTACGAGCTTTACGTATCTATGCTCGACGCCAGTGAGTTCGGCACGAGCGAGTATCGAGCACTCGATGGCGGTCTATCTCTTTTGCACTATTAGCGCGTGCGAGAGAGGTGCACTGACTCTCGATACGAGATACTCGCTAGCGCCGATCGCAAACTCAGGTCATGGCAGGCGCACTGGTTGATGGCTAGCTCATGAGTTGAGGTGGCGCTGGTCCAGTGCCGAGCTGTTATTTGTGTGACAGCCTTTAGATGCATTATATCGCAGTACAATATGTCCAATATAGAAGTGGTGCGTGACGAAGAAAGGAAAGACGCATTCATGTAGCTCGTATTTAACACCACTTCATGCCTTGGTCTTAAGGAGCGATCACACAGGTGCTCAAAATACGCTGACGCACCGTTAAAGCGGAGCTGTGTGAAATTAACCAATCAAATTGAAACCGACACGTGCGATTTGAATCTGTGAAATGTGATTAGTTAATTACACACAGCTCCGCTCCGCTCCGCAGGCAGCCTAACGCGTGCTTGCAATTTTCTCCATACATTCATATGCATAAACGTATCGTCAGCGTTTTTCGAGCGCCGGTATGGGAGGCATGCCCAAAAGTCGTGACGTAACGTATATGTAAAGTCACTGAGTTTACGGTGCGTCAGAATATTATAAACAAGTATTTTTTTATTCGATACACTAGGAGCGATAGGGAAAATTTTTAGAGGCGGCAAAATCTAAAGCCTAAGGCCGGAATTATTGATGGCACCCTAGGGCGGCTCCGATGGTAAATCCGGCCTGGCCACTCCTATATAATTTCATCGCCGCCTTATTGCTCAGATGGACGGGTCTGCGTTCGTTCGCATTTACGTGTCATGCTGACAAAGGGGCGATTAGTGGCTGGACTTTGTCCTGAACTAACGCAGCTAACATGAGTATCATGATTAACGAAATTTCAGCCTTCTCTTATAAATACAAGATCTAAATAATGATTTTTTTAAAGGCTGATTGGATTTGAACTTGTGCCTTGCTGCAGCCACCATACCAACCAACTAAGCGCCAGTCAGCAGGCCTTCGAACTTTATTTCTATTTGTTATAGACTGACCGACTTTTCTGCCTGCTTTTAATATTAGTAATATCGAATAATAAATAAATAAATAAATATTGCGGGTCAGTTTTACACAAATCGCTCTAGTCCCATGGTAAGCTCAATAAGGCTTGTGTTATGGGTACTAGACGATGATATATTTAATAGATATTACTTATATATATATATATATATATAGAAAACATCCAAGACTCAGGAAAAAATATTTATGCTCATCACACAAATATTTGCCTTTACCGGGATTTGAAGCCAGGACCTCAGCTTCGCAGGCAACGTTACTCCCACTGAGCCAAACCTCTCGTCGAATGAATTATAACTCTTGGTTGTTCATCAGGCGCAAGTAGCCGCGCAGGCGCAGGCGGCGGCGCGGTACAGCAACGCGGCCATCGCAGCCGCCGCGGCAGCCATGCCCCAGCATCGCAACCAACATCAGCGGAACGTGCAGGTGAGCATCCAAGTTTTGGTTCCAACGGCCTCCGCGAAGTCATGCTGTTTGTGGCATATTTATACAATGTGGCGTAGTTTATCCACTAGTGGCGTACTTTATACGAGTGGCGTAGTCCATACACAAGTGGTGTACTTTATTTTATACCGACGTAGCGTATTTTATACACATGGGGCGTAATTTATGCACAAGTTGTGTACTTTATATAGCTTACCGTACCTAGTTTATACACATGTGGCATAGTTTATAAATAACTAACGTAATTCATACAGACTAGGCGTCCTTTATACAAAAGTGGTGCACTATATCCAGAAGAGGTGCATTTTATACATAAGTGAGAAACTTAATACAAACATCGCATACTTCATACAGGCGTAGTGTACTTTATACCAGGGATCGGAACCGATATTTATTAAATTTTCTAAAATACACGCTATTTGGACATTACACATTTGCAAGTCACTTTGCAAAAAATTAAATTACACGGGTCCCTGCACTAGGCATCGCCTGTCTCTGGAATGTTTTATTGCTGTATTTAGGAGAAGAGAAATTAATCACAAATTGTCTGATTCAAGTTCTACAATTTTAATGTAATATACGAAAATCTCGCATTTAAACGAAAAAAAGTAATCGTTGTTTGAGATATTTTGTATGATTTCCGATTCCGATCACTGCTTTATACAGCCGTGGCGTACTTTATAGAAGTGGCGTGGAGCCAAGAACGCACTGTCGCTAGTTTATATAAATACGTGCTGAAGACATAGAATGACACCACGTTGACGTCTCCGCCACTTCTGCATAAACAAGCCTTCATAGACAACCACAAACCGGTCATATGACCAGCATGGTTTGAAACTTACAAAAACATCAAAACCCATATCGATTCCCTCTTGACACGTTCCATTCCGTATTTTTTTGTAACCATTCTAAACAAAACGCATACTAGAGAACTTTAACTAGGTGTATCGGAGTGTGCTTTGGTATGTCCGTGAGTAATTGTCTATTTCACAGCCAGTATTTATTTTGATAATATGCATTGTAAGCATTACATCGCGAACCAGAGTACCTGTAATGTTAAAAAAAAAACAGTAAATCTAATTCTCCTCAACATTATTAATGTGAAGATATACGTTACCATTTTACAAAACAACCTGTGGGGGAGATAGTTAAAACTTACAATTTTCATTAAGTAAGTTTACCTCCCATTGTTTCTTTTTCACCTTTGTTCCAAAAATTTTACGACTGTGTGAAAGGTTGTCTCATATATAATTTAATATAAAAATACAATGCGGTTTTATAATCCACGTCAACTGATGACAAAGTCGTGATGATGACAAAAAAGGAATTTTCCAATGACGTTAAACTAATAAAATGATATGTTTTGTTTTATTGTTATTTCATACGATGGATTTTGCTGTTTTTCTTTTAAAACTGCACGTCTTTTTAACACTTTACTGATATGAATAAAAACGATATCGAAGGGCGTGGAAATCAGGGCTCAGCACTGGTATTTATAAATCCTCTAAAATACACGCTATTTCGGGAATGTTTTCAAACTCTATAAATAGAGGAGCAGATTTTTGGAAGCAACTGATTCAACTTCTAGAATTTTAATAAAATGTAGGAAAATCACGTAATTGAACAAAAAAACGGTTATTTTGTATAAAGAGAATATCGGTTATCGGTATCAGCCTTGGTTAAAAAGAAAAATCATTGAAACGGTCCTGAACAACTTTAAGTAGTTTCTTTAAAAATTCTTATCCGTCTCGCTCACTCAAACCTTATGTAACAGAAGAGCGAAAGGGACTTCGCATTTCGAAATTTTTCAATATAGCAATAGAAATGTGTTATTTTGATACCTACAATGTCCAAAGAAGAGTTTACGTTACATAATGACATTGTCGCAATCACGCATAAGAAATATCATAAGTTGCGTAATTTTTTTCTTTTATCTCTGTCGTAATCGAGTTCGGGAACCGGAAACTGTCACCGAAAAACGTTTATTTTCGTAACGACGTTTACGTTACAATCACTTGTTCAAACGTTTTGTCGAAAACTACGAAATAAACTGCTGCCGCCTTATGAGTCCCATTGTGAACATAAAACAGGAGACCATAGTATTGCTGTTGCCTTTATATCGTTTCGGCACTAGTCCCACCGCCGGCGAGAAAGCGAGCAACTATCGACTATTTTCTCGCCCGACTCGCTCAAGAAACGCACATTAGATGTAAAGACTCCGTGTCTATAAAAGAGATACATATATGAGAGACTTCTCGCCGGCAGTGTGAACAGCCAGCTAAGAACGATTCATATATGTGTCTCTTTTACTAACACTCTATATCTTTTGTTCGTTTCTTGGGCGAGAAAATCGCCGATAGCTAATCGCTTCCTCGCCCTTGGTGGGACCAGTGCCTTAAATTCGTAGTTTCAAAGTCTGGAGGTAACCATGACAACGAGGTAAAAAGAAATTGATTGACCTAAATACTACTGACTAAATTCCAAAGCACACTTCGAATTTCGTCCTCAATTCATCATAGCAATTGTCCCCCTTTTTTATCGTTGTCAATTTTATCTATTTAAAAAGGCAGGATATCCTTTCCATCGTTTCCCATCTAGGGTTGCCAGTGCCAGAAACTCGAGTACAAAATGATAGTGCTGGTAGGACCAGACATGTTTACTATGAAAGCAACACTTATCGATTTTCGGATAACTTTCGTTTGTGATTGTATTGCTTGCCATAATATTAATTTGGCAGGAAACCGTTAGAATAATTACTAAGGATCTTTTTAAATACACTTACAGAACCCTTTGGGCTTTTTATGATTTTGAAAATTCGACCGTACCAGAAAACTTTTTTTTCGAGGACTTTACGAAACCGTCACCAGCAATTTTAGTCGCAAAAAACACGGTGTATACATGGGTTGTACAGTCACCAGCATTAATATCTGCCAGAACAAAGTGCGCATAAACATCTGACACGAATCTATTTCTAGGGCTGTTAGGACGTGTCAGATATTTTCCCTCGCTGTTTTTTTTAAATTAAGAACCTAACAGTCTTGATATACATATCATGGGCACAGTCAATAGACTACGTTACTTAAATAATTACCCGACACGCGACGCAAGGCAGGGTAATGTGTTTATAGACCTATAGTTTCCTACATTAAATATGAAAGTTGAAAAATGTACACTACTATGACCAAATTGTACGTTTTAATCGACATTTAAGTTTTAAAACAGTTTCCGATCCATACTTCCATACTAATATGCGAAAGTGTGTCTGTGTGTCTGTCTGTTACCTCTTCACGCTTAAACCGCTGAACCGATTTGGATGAAATTTGGTATGGAGATAGTTTGAGTCCCGGGGAAGGACATAGGCTACTTTTTATTTCGGAAAAATACCCTTATCCGCGATAAACGAATTTAAGGCGAACGAAGTCGCGGGCAGAAGGTATTCTAAAATAATTCGAGAAATTAAGTAAATAAAAACACTATACTAACTACTTCTTATAAGTAAACATATATATTATATTATTATACCTTAGTTAAAAACTTGGCAGATATTGATGTTGGTACAAAAGTGTTTGTACCATCAGCCAAACAATTAAGTCACCGTTGATAGATCAACTTATTGACTCACATATGGGCTACAGATAGATAAGTGTGTTGCTGTTTAAACAACCCATGTATGCACTGTGTTTTTTTTTCCTTTAATATTAACAGGTTGTAGTAGCTGTCAATATTATACTCGGTTTTTTCTTAAAACCGTTTTTTGACAGCCATCATCCCAGTATAATCACAATGGCGCGAAGGCGTAAATGTACTGAGGGGCTACTCCGAAACCCGAAAAACGAAGTTCGTATGGTGCCATTCCGCTCACTCAAATACAGCTTAACATGAGAGCGAGAGGGATAGCAGGTTACGAACTTCGAATTTAGAGTTTCGGAGTATCGCCTCTGGGATGACGGCTGTCAAAAAACGGTTAAAAGAAAAAATCAAGTATAACAACTTTTCCTATGGGGAGATATTTCGGAACCAAAAAAAATATAATCTACCATCCGAGCACAGAGTTTTTGGGCAAGGTAGGCAGTTTTTCTGTGCCTATATGGAGCCATGGTTGTTCTGGGCTTCAGGGTAGGCAGTTTCTCTGTGCCTATATGGAGCCATGGTTGTTCTGGGCTTCAGGGTAGGCAGTTTCTCTGTGCCTATATGGAGCCATGGTTGTTCTGGGCTTCAGGGTAGGCAATTTCTCTGTGCCTATATGGAGCCATGGTTGTTCTGGGC
Source organism: Hedya salicella (assembly GCA_905404275.2). NCBI lineage: Eukaryota > Metazoa > Arthropoda > Insecta > Lepidoptera > Tortricidae > Hedya > Hedya salicella. The sequence continues at coordinate 21,857,522 of FR990107.1, read as the reverse complement.
TTCAGGGTAGGCAGTTTCTCTGTGCCTATATGGAGCCATGGTCGTTCAGGGTACGCAGTGCCTTTGTGCCTATATGGACCGCACGCCTGCCATTTCATACTTTGATAGTAGTAACAGTAACTCAACCAAAATGTAGGGAATTGCAGGTATTTATTCGTTTTAGAAATGTCTCCCCATAGGAAAAGTTGTTCGTATTTGACAGGTACTATAGGTAAAAAACTTAAGTAAATCCTCTCTTGTATGTAGTAGTGTACAAAATTTATATGGAACTTATGGCATTTTTCTAATATGGAACGTCAAATTGCCTATACGGATACGCTACTACTACATACAACAGGTGACTTACTTAAGTTTTTCACCTATACCAACTGTTAAAATTTGCACAAAAAACACGGCGTATAATAAAATAATAATAAAAGTAGAAATAATAGTAAACGTCGCACTAAGGTGCGTCCACATTTGTATCATTTGCCCGTATCAGATCATCGTCGCGTGGCATGATCGCGTGTCACGATCACGCGTTTGGTCGTTGCGCCGATCGGATCGCTCGAAATACATTTTGCTACGCGTATCACACACTTGTATCGGAAGAGTGCGGCATGATCGGCGCGCCGACAGTGAGAGTCCAAGCAGCGCGATACGCAGTCATGCTACGGCACGGTGATCGGATACGAGCAAATGATACAAGTGTGGACGCACCTCTAGAAAGAGTCGTGTGGCCAGAAGTTGTACAACAATAATGTATTAGAAGTTCTGGCAGCCCTGTCCCACCGGCACCCACCAGCTACCACTCAGTGGCACGTGTACATGTTTGTTTTTATGATTTATTGCAGTTTCCAAACAGTGCAATAACAATGGCGATGGGACAGCAGCCGCCGCCGCCTCTAGTGAGGAGCACGGCCAACACCTCTACTATGAAGTGAGCATTTTATACGTTTTTCTAACGCTATCAGTTTTCGGAACAGCCTGTATGTGTCTCACAAGGGATCGGAACACGGTATTTCTTAAATCTTCTAAAATACACGCAATTTTTGGAATATTTTAAAACTGTATTTGGGAGAAGAGAAATTAATCACAAAACATCTGATTCAAGTTCTAGAATATTAATAAAATATACGAAAATCTCGTAATTGAACGAAAAAATGGTCCCACCGGAAGATCAGCGCTGGCTTTAGAGCCAGCATTATGCTGAGGTGGGACCATTTCGGGGCATACTTAGTTTAGTAACTTATTTTTGTATTGCTGTATAAATTATGCCCTCGAATAAATGTATTTACTTCCTTTCTTTCTTCTTTCAAAAAACCGAATCGTCATTTTGGTTATTTTGTATGAAAAATACCGGTTCCGATACCTGCTCACAACGTTTGAAGAAAATCTTTAAAGGTACAAGTTTGTTGCCGACCGCAGACAGCAGCAGCACGTTCCCCCGCACTCCAAATTGAACCTTATTGGTAAGGTTAAAAAGTTAAATTTCCGACGTCGAAAATGACGCCGTGCAGTCGCGACACTTTCACTGCACACTGAAAATTTAACCTTTTAACCTTACTATTACGGTTTAATTTGGAGTGCGTTGGCACATGTTGCTGTTTGCGGTCGGAAACGAACTTGTACCTTTATTTACAAAGCCCAGCACCCCTATTGCCTACCGCGTTTGACGCTCGGAATCAGAGTCATGATTTTCTATGGGCTATGACAGTTGATTCGGATACTAATTTTCAAAATTTCGTCAGGCAATAACCCCCCAGGTTCAACCCCCACATGGACCTTTTTCTCATTTCTCAACTTCTCCCCTGATAAGTAAAAAAAATCTAAATACCTATCCTCTTTTTGGAGTTATTCACAGTTATTTTCCATTAAAACTACAGACTTATCAAACAGCAAATAAAACAGTAACGAAAGCCCAAGTTCAATTTCATCATTTTACACTTGACCTCTGTCTGAGCCCCGTATATTACGTACTAAAACCCACAATTGTATGTCAATCAGTGGACTCCAATATCTAGACTAGACCACAGGCTGTTCTCGACTAACTATCCATTCGCCATTGTCTTGACACTGACAAAAAAATCCAACAATTTTTTTACTTATTTGGTGAAAAAATGATCCCTCAAAATGCGTTTTATCTTTCTGTTGTGTTCTTTTAAATTGAACTCGTACGTAACAGCGTGTACATATCAGTTTGTTTTTCATGATTTAGTTTAACTATAAGGGTGATTCCATGAAATTTGGTTAACTTTCTGCAGTCACTAGTGAAATATATCTTGAACTACCCGCCACTTAGTTAGCGCAGGAGGAAAAAAATATAACCTTTTTTTCTTGAGCGTAGTCGGATAAAAAGTATCCTATAAACATCTGTGGATACAAACATGCAATAAATCTAAAATAGATTTTTTTCGATTGAGTAAGTTTATGCTGTTACATGTATACTATTATAAAGTTGCAGAAGTTAAATGTCTGTGCATTGAAGAAATTAAAAGAAAAAGGATTGAAACGGACTATTTGGAGGCCACTGAACCGATTTTTTTTTTGTATGTGTCCTTGTGTCTTCATCACGCTAAATCGGCTGAACGGATTTCAACTATTTTTGGTACACTGGTAGCTGGGTATTCACAGGTGGTTATGGGATACTTTTTACCCCACTACGTAAAAGAAGAAAAAAAGGGTTATGAGACTTTCTCCTCCGCGAACGAACTTGCACCTTCTAGTACGGAATAAGATTCAGAATTACTGAATGGGTATACTCGATACTTAACTAAATTAGACAAGAGGACATAGTTACCCGAATTTCATCCGATCACCCATAAGTAATATGCTGTTATTTCAGAATTTTCCAAATGTGAGATATAGTCCTTTCCTTTTTTACCGTGTTAAGAAAATCATTTTCAGTCTTAGGTAAAACTGCATTTTGAAGTCCCACATTTATTTATCAAATAACACAAGTAGGAATTATTGTTAAAAATATATTTTTTGTTGTTTCTTTTTCACGATATTTTTCCAAGGTAATAATTTTCAGGTAACACTTAACAATAAGTGTTACCTGAAAATCAAAAACTGTCTAAAGGTCAAATATAAAAATTGTGATCAAATGTTTGTTTTACCTCCTATCCGCGTACGTCCAGGAAATCAAAAATCATTATTTGACTGACAAGAGTAATCTCACTGTATTATTTTTGAATAAAGAGAAGTACCAAATGACCAGTTTTTAACTTTCATCTGACTGTAACCAATACTACGAATTTCAAAGTTCGGATCGTGACCTGTTGCTTACTCAAATATTGCTTAAAATGAGTGCGAGAGGGACAGCAGGATACGAATTTCAAATTTCGGACTTGGAACATAAGGCCGGTTGATCTGTAACCGTGCGATAATCCTAAAATATGGTTAATTTGACGTTTGCAAGAAGACGCCTGTCACCGCCATTTTGAACTTTAAAAGCGCTCCCTCATATGGAGTATTGGGCTGTAATGTATCGTTTCAGTTTCGATTTTGAGCAATACATTATAGTACTACCTAGGGAGGAGGTAGTACTATAATGTAACGCTCAAAATCGAGTCAGGGGACGAGCATTCTCATCCTTCAACGACGTAATGCTCGACTCTGTAACGTTACATTAAATGCGAATACTCCAAGTGAGGAGAGAGCACCTTAACCCAGTGCGTTAATTGTGGTCGATGCAACTGGCCTTTAACATAAACTCTAGTAAGACGAGACGAGTATACCTGGCCGCAGCTCCACTGGTGGCGACACAGGATCACCGGTCTTTTTCGCACTTTACTGCCCGGAAAGGGACATAAACATGGATAAGATTCAGAAGCGTTTCAGCAGGCACGGTGAACTGAAACACGTCTGAGCCGTAGGGTGCGGTTTCACTGAAACGGATTGTACGAAATTTACTAATCATATTCCGCTTATTCAAATAAGTTCATGCCGGTTTCAACAGCGAAGCAGCCTGATTGCTCCATTAAGCACAGTTCCGCTTCAGTGGAAACGCACCCTCACCCACGCCTTACGAGGAGTCGAGTCACAGTTCTGCTGGAATAGCAGGCATATAATATAAGAATGTTTGCATTACTAATAACGTTAAATTTGCAGTGTACCCCCACAAGTGACCGGGTCGATGAATGGCCACTCAACCTCTCACGCCGTGGACAATCGCAGGCGGCTTACCCCGATACCAGACATCAGTATTACTGGCAACCATACGCCGTATAAGGTGAGCGTGACCGCCAGGAAAGCAGTAACCGTCAACACATACTTAAGGAAATAATTTCAATCCATACATTTCCGTCCTGTCAAAATGGACGACAGGAGTTAGAGGATCCTTAAAAATGCCGAAATACAGGAACAGGTGGCCGAACCGAATATTATTGGTGTGACCAAGGCCCATCGTCTTCGTTGGCTTGGCCACCTTGAACGAATGGGAGGTGAAGAGGATCGGCAGGTGAAGAGAGCATACCTGGGTCGACCAACTGGACGACGCCCAGTCGGTTGACCTAAGTACCGCTGGATAGATCTGGTGGATCTGCGTGAGCTCGGAGCCATTAACTGGCGAGAGATTTCGCAGGATCGGGTAAAGTGGCGTGCTCTTGTGTCGGAGGCCGAGACTCATTTTGGGTCGCTGATCCAGCGCAGTTAGTTAGTTCATAGATTACCACTGCCAAGGTCACACAGCGACAGATTTTTTTGGAGACAGGCCGTCTGCATCCGTCGGCTTTTAGGGGTCATTAGTAAATTATATCCTTTGGGGATTTCCACTCCGAAAAGTTTCCATTTCGAAAGATTTTTCCTCGACAGTCGTTAAATCGATGACTGTTTATCAATTTTACTTTTAGTCTAACAAAAATAAACCGATAAGATTGTATTTCGAAAGATCATTTCTCCGACGTTCATTTCATCGAATTACATTTATTCGAAAACTTTTTGTCGACCGCTTACTAGAGACTAGGTTTCGATAAAATTCATTTTATCGAAACCTTTTTATCCCTCTCGCTCGATATTTTATTCTATCGACGCCTTGTTTATACGATGATTCACTTTTTCGAAATATTTTGCGTCGATATTACACGTAAATAATTAGTGAATAATGTTTGGCCATCAGATTATGTCGGATAAGCTTGTATTTATATTTGAATATCAATATCTTTTATTGAAGCTAATAGGGAACATGCATGAAATTTTTCATCGCTTTTCTTAACGAAATATCAAAATACCGTAAAAACTATTCCAAAAAGTGAAATTAAAATTAAAATCGGCCAAGAAATACGTATGTTATAAGCATTTTAAACTACTAATTAGACGGCGATTTGACAGAGAGGTCCGACATAGACTGTTACGTCACAGTCTACTACGGTCATATAAACTCTATATTAAATTCTGTTTTGCTAGAAAGAGATAGAATGAAATGTTTGATGGCTTATATCTTGGGTATTTTTATAGTCATTTGAAAAATTCTTTTTGTCTACTGTTTGTTCCATGAATAAGCTTTAATAAAGCAAAAATTAAAATTCATGCATATTCTCTTTTGAGAAAGCAAGTAACATAGAAACTTATCCGACAAAATATAATTACATAAATGATGTGAGTTATAGAGCCAAAAAAACGTGCATATCTCACGGGATTCCACCAATAATGCGACCACCGAGGTTAAAACGCTCTAAGAAATGTCCACATACAATTTGATGCCGACTGACATTTGTCCTGATTCTTCATATTTAGGAGTATTTCTTCCACTTGCTAACATTACGCTTGAACTTTGTACACAGGTTCAAAAAGCGCTAGTGGAGAACACAATGGTGCCGTGTATCAACGCGAAGCCGTACCAGTACACGGAGCTGCTGATGACCCTCCCGGACCTGGCGAGCCACTTCTTCCCGCGCGTGGCGCTCGCCACCTGCCGCGCCATGCTCGACGCGCTCGGCCTCACGCTCTACCGCCCCAACTCGTGAGTACTGACACATGATGACCCTCCCGGACCTGGCGAGCCACTTCTTCCCGCGCGTGGCGCTCGCCACCTGCCGCGCCATGCTCGACGCGCTCGGCCTCACGCTCTACCGCCCCAACTCGTGAGTACTGACACATGATGACCCTCCCGGACCTGGCGAGCCACTTCTTCCCGCGCGTGGCGCTCGCCACCTGCCGCGCCATGCTCGACGCGCTCGGCCTCACGCTCTACCGCCCCAACTCGTGAGTACTGACACATGATGACCCTCCCGGACCTGGCGAGCCACTTCTTCCCGCGCGTGGCGCTCGCCACCTGCCGCGCCATGCTCGACGCGCTCGGCCTCACGCTCTACCGCCCCAACTCGTGAGTACTGACACATGATGACCCTCCCGGACCTGGCGAGCCACTTCTTCCCGCGCGTGGCGCTCGCCACCTGCCGCGCCATGCTCGACGCGCTCGGCCTCACGCTCTACCGCCCCAACTCGTGAGTACTGACACATGATGACCCTCCCGGACCTGGCGAGCCACTTCTTCCCGCGCGTGGCGCTCGCCACCTGCCGCGCCATGCTCGACGCGCTCGGCCTCACGCTCTACCGCCCCAACTCGTGAGTACTGACACATGATGACCCTCCCGGACCTGGCGAGCCACTTCTTCCCGCGCGTGGCGCTCGCCACCTGCCGCGCCATGCTCGACGCGCTCGGCCTCACGCTCTACCGCCCCAACTCGTGAGTACTGACACATGATGACCCTCCCGGACCTGGCGAGCCACTTCTTCCCGCGCGTGGCGCTCGCCACCTGCCGCGCCATGCTCGACGCGCTCGGCCTCACGCTCTACCGCCCCAACTCGTGAGTACTGACACATGATGACCCTCCCGGACCTGGCGAGCCACTTCTTCCCGCGCGTGGCGCTCGCCACCTGCCGCGCCATGCTCGACGCGCTCGGCCTCACGCTCTACCGCCCCAACTCGTGAGTACTGACACATGATGACCCTCCCGGACCTGGCGAGCCACTTCTTCCCGCGCGTGGCGCTCGCCACCTGCCGCGCCATGCTCGACGCGCTCGGCCTCACGCTCTACCGCCCCAACTCGTGAGTACTGACACATGATGACCCTCCCGGACCTGGCGAGCCACTTCTTCCCGCGCGTGGCGCTCGCCACCTGCCGCGCCATGCTCGACGCGCTCGGCCTCACGCTCTACCGCCCCAACTCGTGAGTACTGACACATGATGACCCTCCCGGACCTGGCGAGCCACTTCTTCCCGCGCGTGGCGCTCGCCACCTGCCGCGCCATGCTCGACGCGCTCGGCCTCACGCTCTACCGCCCCAACTCGTGAGTACTGACACATGATGACCCTCCCGGACCTGGCGAGCCACTTCTTCCCGCGCGTGGCGCTCGCCACCTGCCGCGCCATGCTCGACGCGCTCGGCCTCACGCTCTACCGCCCCAACTCGTGAGTACTGACACATGATGACCCTCCCGGACCTGGCGAGCCACTTCTTCCCGCGCGTGGCGCTCGCCACCTGCCGCGCCATGCTCGACGCGCTCGGCCTCACGCTCTACCGCCCCAACTCGTGAGTACTGACACATGATGACCCTCCCGGACCTGGCGAGCCACTTCTTCCCGCGCGTGGCGCTCGCCACCTGCCGCGCCATGCTCGACGCGCTCGGCCTCACGCTCTACCGCCCCAACTCGTGAGTACTGACACATGATGACCCTCCCGGACCTGGCGAGCCACTTCTTCCCGCGCGTGGCGCTCGCCACCTGCCGCGCCATGCTCGACGCGCTCGGCCTCACGCTCTACCGCCCCAACTCGTGAGTACTGACACATGATGACCCTCCCGGACCTGGCGAGCCACTTCTTCCCGCGCGTGGCGCTCGCCACCTGCCGCGCCATGCTCGACGCGCTCGGCCTCACGCTCTACCGCCCCAACTCGTGAGTACTGACACATTCATTCGGACTCATAGTGGATATTCTATAAATTCGCAAGAAACTATTGGCGTCTGACTACCTGACAAATATAACTTGGATCTTTTCAAAGGCAGGCTAGAATTAATAGTAATTGATTTTTGTGCTACATCTATGGCCCTGTAGACTCTTTACAGAAGTAAAAAATATTCTGAAGTCGTTTAGACGTGAGCAGTTTCTTGCGTGGACGTTTTTTGAGTACATAAGTTGTATCTCTACTGCATAATCTATTGCAAAATCCGTCGCATAACGAATGATTCATGCAGTACTTTTCTGCCTAGCGTTGCCCTTTCTTGAGTCATGTGAGTTGATGCATACACACCAAAAAGGACTTGTAATCTGATACGTGTGTAGCAGACAAAAACATGACGTGATATAATCCGTTAAATTGTTTTATTTCAATGAGTAATAATCGCGGAAACAGAAGAAAATATTATGACGTGTTATTCAAAATTAATCTATAATTGCCTACCCACGCTAAGTTACGCAAAATAACCAGAATAATTTTAAATCGCAGTCTTGCTAATTTTCTATCGCTTTGGAAATTATCAAACAATTTTTCCTGCTTAATTTGACAAGATTAAGTAAGGTAAAATAATATGATTCTCAATCATCTTTTTTATGTCTAGATATACATGTAAGCATAGAGTCGGATCTAAAGATCCACTCCAAACGAGTTACAAATATTACTACACACGTCCTTGTCTATATTCGAGATGCGTTCATGCATGAAGTCCGATCCGACGACTTTCCGAAACATTTCTTGATTTTATTTTTCTTTCCTGAAAACTGATACTTATTTCTAGATCGGCTCATATGCTTTTGATGTTCAGATATGTTATTGATAATAGGCTATGGTTGTACTTGAAATGTTTCAAACTTATGTGACAACACGTGGCAAGGGAAAAATGGCTTCAATGTTACCTGTTGGCGAGTGATGATGATAATGATGGAGCTCGCTTAGATACTGCTTATTCGCTCTCGATTTGAAGAGATCCAAGTTAATGTTTTTCTCACTCGAGTAAAAACTAATATTTGCAATTTACTAAAGCAAAGACAACTAGACGAGATAAACTCTTTTATCTGCACCTCTACCGTATCTGTGATACTTACCTTATTGTCGCGCGACTTTGCCGTCTCATTCTTTTGAATACAATGCGAGAAAGACGGACGATGCCATGGAGCGCATTAGCGAACACGAGGAGCGTCGTTTTGCCCCGGCCGATACATTATTTTTAGTGACTCCCTCTTTTTTTCATGAATGCAATTTTTATCTCGTCTCATCGGTCGTGCTCATCCACGGGATATAGTGACAGGGTTTTTCGCCACAAAGACGGAGCGCTTCTAACTAATAACTTCGTTTCCAGAATACAACTGCAAGTCCTCCGCAACTCCGGCAAATGCAAATCGGCGGCGGCCGGCGAGAACGGGCTCGCGCTCGTGCAGATCCGCGACGTGATGCAGCACATGCCGCAGTTCAAGTACATGCTGCGCTCCGGGCTGGCGGCCGACGGCGAGCCCCCCGCCGCGCCCCCCGCCGCCCCCCGCCCCGCGCACGCGCCGCCCCCGCCCCACGCCAAGCGCGCGCGCGCCAACTAGCAACAGTCGGTCGCCCAATAACGATCCGCGATCCTCCCGACTGGACAGATATCGACCATCATTACATCCGTGACAGCTGAAGAACTGATGGACACTCGGCTGGTCAATCGGCGATTAAAACTTCTTTATTGTTAGAACTTGGCAGATATCCGACCATGATTACATTGGTGACAGCTGAAGAACTGATAGATATTCAGATGGTCACAGTTAGTGAAAACACTCCTTGATTCTTAGAATTGGACTGGTATTGGAACATATCACGTCGGAGACAACTGAAGTACTGATTGAAGTTCAGCTGATCACAGTGAGCAAATAATAGTTAGAAGTGATCGGATATCAAACATGGACTACGTTGGCGCTGACGGCGGAAAAAGTGATCGCCTACAACTATTGGAAGGTCAAGCGTTACTAGACACTCTATAACCGGAAAAAAGAGGGGGTGTTAGAAAAGAAGAAGACAGTTGTAATAATGGTATAATTACTCCAAAAATATCACAACACATTCCGACTTAATTTTTATATTATAATGAGAAAATAAAATAACAATGTTCTTACGCACTCTGGTCGATGTGTGATCCCTGGGCTATATATGATGGTCCATGTCGGTCTTGCAGTTGGAATTGGTGAGACTTCATACTTGAGTTAATGCTGAAAGCATAAGCCGTTTATTGGACTGACGAAGTGAATTTTCATAGACATGTCAGTAGTATCAATACTCATGAACAGCCATTGGGTTCTCCATCAGCGAACTATTGTAAAGTATTTATAAACGATTGTGATTGTTTTAGTGTGAAGAAACGTGCTTCGCTATTTGCATTTCTCTAGTGTTGGAAAAGGATGCAATGTCGTGAACTCAGCAACTCTCGTGTTAAGTGGTAACTATAATGGTACTATGGCTAGTGTAGTGAATCGGTTTGCGTGTAAGACTAGACAAGTGATGGGGCTTCCTATGTGTTGGTGCAGAGACAATGTTACGGTAGGGGTGAAAGGACACGGGTACTTAGTACGCCACGTAAATGATTGTACATTATTAAACTTGGCTCAGTTATGTAGCATACATAGCCAAGGGTATGATTGAGTAATTTTTAACTATATTCTAATTTTTAATATGGTCCAGATCTGTGGCGTACATAGGACCAGTGTTTTACCTTAATTGTCGCCAGTGATTAAAGGTATAGTTATATTAATATATCATTAGACTTTGTCAATTTTCAATAAGTTGTACAAAATGTATCATACTCTTCTTATTGTAAATCAGATCTAAATAGCATCTGCAATGATACTAATTAATAGAAGACTGAAATTTATTTTTACTTATTTCATACGAAAACTGTATTTAGATTGTATCGAGTTTTGATTTGTATGCGAGTTTATTTAGAGTTCTTACAATTGTTGTAAATATTAGTTAGTTTGGAAATCTTGCTAACATGCTAAATTGTTGTTTCTAGCAATACCTATGTTTAGTTAAAAAAAAAAATTAAAATCCCTAGAATACCGTTAGCATAAAGAAGTATATTAATATATTTATTGTGTAATCTATTGCTTAGTTTTTAATGCTTTCGCATCACAAGTAGGTTTAAACGAAGTCACTCACAAGTTTTTAAAGAACAAAATTAGATTTTTGAGATCATGGTCACGGCACCACAAACTTGACTGTAGGTTTTAAAGTTGGAACGAAATGGTTGAAAACCCGGCCTTTCTTTACTATTACGCTAACGGGTAAAAAGTATAACTATCGAAAATGTTTTCGATAGTTATACTTTCTACATCGCAGCCCCTTGCTTCGTAGTTTACTTGGAATTCCTTACAGAATCCAGAACTGTTAAACCATTTTAATTGAAAGTAGACGTAGCGAACTGTGGCTGCTATTTAGTTCGCCGGGTAAGACTGGTTTGTGGCGCTTGAAATCGGCATTTACGTTCATTGTTACTGGGAACAATATTTTTAGTTTTGGGCGACGAAATTTGACTACATCGAGTAACTCCCATCGACCAACCTGCCGAGAAAGTAGAATATATAGGAAATTGATAAATATCATTAACTTTGATGAATTGCGTTTTTTACATAGTGTATATTTAAAAAAAGGGGAGTAAAACATGTCAAATAGACAATTTTAAAATATTTGGTCCAACCACAATTGGAGTATAAACTTTATATTGACTTCGACGAAACAATTGAATTGGTTAAAATACGCGTTTCTAAGAATTCAATATATGGTTTGAAATGTTTCTATTGTGCTATTGTTGACTAGCCATTAAGCAATGAATGAATTAGTTTTAAATGTTTCATAGGGAAATGTATATCCAGAACGTTGGTTCCTATAGTTAGGCTTACAATGTAGATTCAACCCGCAAAGTTTCTATTCAAAACTTAATTTATATGACTGTTAGTATTTTTAGATTATAATGGGTAGTTGGGCGGCTGTAACAGATTTACTGGGTGCATTATAATGCTGGGTCTCTAATCTTTACTTTTTTCTATAACAGGACATTGTATTTGTGAGCCAAATTGCTGAGACGTGGAAACCATAAAAAACTTAAGCTAAAGAAAATTCCATAGCCATATATTAATATAACATATTATATGAGTATTTGTGGAAACTTGCCTTAAAAAGCCTATATATGATCAATATAGTGCTTGCAAGTGATGTAATCTAGTGAATCTGTTATTGGCTGCCCAGCCGGGGATTTGAAAATACTTGGTTGCACAAATTCCCATTATCCCTAATGCCCATTTAAGGCATTAGTTGACGCTTCCACCGAGAGAAACATTGGAGTCAGCGACTTGATATTTACTATTTAAGTTAACATCTCTGCAACCCAGCATAAGCTGTGTAAATTTGTACAGTGTCAGAAGTAACTGATCATGTTAGTATCTTGTCGTTCTAAATTCTATGACACAATCTAACCATTGCAATATTTTTACTTTACGACATAGTACTTCATAGGTAGTTACTTTTGACTATACATGCACTTTGTATCTACATCTAATTGTCTCCTTACTAATATTATAAAATAATACTGAACATCTTATTAACAAAGTGGAGTCATCCTTAGATTTTGAACATCGATGGATTCCTTAATATTAAATATCCACGGAAGTCTTACAATACTCTTGTGGATCCCATCTGCGTTCTGTATGCTTAAGATTGTCCACATGAAATCCTCAAACTTCAAATCCGAAACATTGAATCGTGACATCACTTTCTGTATCAGAAATATGAAGTGTAGCACAATTTGAATTTTAGTATTCAGTTGGATTTTATCATTTAACCTGTTATGTACAATATAGTGTTATCGTATATTCATATGCTAAAGGTATGCCAATAACTCTTGATTTGTATATATAGCACATCACCTGATCACTAGTACCGTGAGTTGCTTGCTATATGATAATAGCATTGCTACAGATGAATGCTGTTATCTAAAGTGAGAAATGTTACTATAAAAATGCTGCTGGCATTACTGTATAAGTAATCTGTACATATTTTTTCCACATTTGCCACTTTTTATGTCAAAACCCAGTTTCTTGACTAAGCATTAAAATCCTTTAGTGCTAATTTAATTAAAATGTATATAAGATCCTTATCTCACTTTGTTGTCTTGCTGTTAGAGGCTAGTATGCTCACTGTGCATCTAAAGCCCAGTTCACACTTATCTAGACTTGGCATCTTGAATGTTAATTCAAGCAAAAGTAATTGTTGTGCACAAATTACTCACAGGGACGACTTTCGCCGCTTGAAGCAGCATCCAGATGGGTGTTAACTGGCCTTAATCAACGGAAGTCATATACATTTTTGAAAAAATTCTATGTGCCTTGTCCACTATCTGTCTAAAAAAAATGCTACGCTTCTGTAAAGACAATAGCAACTGCAATTTACTTTTGTATAATTTTGTAACTTTGTCATATTCATATGGTACTTGATAGTGTTGCATGGTTTTAACTGAATTTGACCTGAAGATCGCTGCGGTAACTTCCTGTGACAAACCGGCACGTTTTTGGCCTTTAGCATAATAGTCTAACATAAGCAAATAAACAGTATTCATTATGTGACCATGTACATAATAGCCGATAAATCTATTTTTATTAGTAAGGAGTAATTATATTTTGAAATAGAGCTGTGTAAATGTGGCTGATTTATTTATGATAGCCTAAGTCTATTTGATATGTTATATCGTCGCGTGACAACCCTAGGCTCGAAATTTATAGACCAACTTCACTTTAATGTTACATCGTCCTTGCTGTATCGAGTGCCAATGAAGTGAAGTTGGTTCGCATTACTCTGTATCACAGGGTTGTGCTTGATGTGTTTTATCAATTGTAAATTGCAGTTTTACGCAATAATAGTTCTACACATTAAACATGTCGTTTGTGAGTAATTGATTCTGTATTAAAGAAAATAAAAGGATTCTTTATAATAACTTATTTTAATTCTATTTGCCCTGTAAAACTCCTCTTAACAACATTTTAAACTATTGAACACCAAACACGATGTACGTATACAGTGATCACGAGTTATCGTGGTTACAGCTTCATCGCAGTTAGATCATCTCGCTGAGGTTTTAAGCAAGGTCCAACTTCAGTTTGAACCCAAGGTTTGAACGGCACTGCAATTGCAGGCTCTCGATAACCGGCCAAGTGCGAGTTGGACTTGCACCAAGGATTGCGTACCACTACAGCATTGGCAGAAATATATTTTAACTAAATAAATGCATTCCTCTCTAAGTACAGCTCGTACAATGGAACGAGGAGTTCGAAACAGTATATACACTATTATTTATGGTTCGAAATTCGTTTTTTATGATACATACTTCCGTGTTAAAATTAAAACTTAGTGTTAATATTCTCTTTGGTTAAATGTATTTGAGTAAATGGGACGGCGCCTTACGAACTTCGAATTTCAAACTTCGGTTTCATGGAGTGTAGAGGTAATGAGGTCAAACAGAGTATTAAACCAATGGAGAAGGATGCCATACGGATAAATTCCCTTCGGCCGGTACCGGCGAAATGACAGGTCGGTTGGTTTATATAATAAATTGCCAGTGTGCGGGTGTTTTTTTTGTTTGTAGGTGATTTTCTTTATTATGTTCTTTTGGAAAAATAGGAAAATTTAGGTAGTGTGATGTAAGTGTTTACCTCGCCCCCCGCTAAAATTCATGAGTTCGCTAATGACACGGCACCTCTAGTGGTTAAATGCTCGAAGAGGAATTCAGATGAAAAAGGGTCCAGCGGAAAACAGTAAATAATAGTTCCAAATCCGTCCACAATAGCGCTCGAGTAGCAAGATACTATGAAGTCAACAACCAATTACGAAACATTTTTATCGAAATGCTACTTACTCCTTCATTCTTCTTCTGGTTAAATATTAAATCATGTTCAAAATTATTTTTCTTGCATCGTTGTGGATTTTATTTTGCATTGTTATTGTATTTTATTTTACGCTTTTCCTACAGTGGCGACACCAATTTAACGGACACTTTGGATATATAATAATGGTGGTATAGTATAAAGATCCGCTATCTACCCGTTACAAAATTTACGTATGATTAATATTACTTAGAATCACATTAATCAAAATGTAACACTAAAGTTTATTAATCTGAATTCTATTGCAATAGAAGTATCAGAACTTATTTTACTATGCCAATTACTATTATCGTATAGCGAAAGCGGCGACAAACTTAGTTTCTTTTTGACACAATTCCGATACGCGGTAATATTATCAGCCAATCACAAAGTTGCATCGAACGTCTACTTTTACGTGATTGGTCTGTTCATGGCTGTCACATTTGGAAAATGTCATGTAATTCGACTATCGAAATTACCGAACTGAGGGACTACTCCTAAACCTTAAAAACGAAGTTCGTGACGTGCTGTTCCTCTCGCTCTTATCTTATGCCGTATTTGAGTGAGCGAGATGGCGCCATACGAACTTCGTTTTTCGGATATCGGAGTAGCTCCTCTGGGCTTGAAAATGGAGATATTGGAGATTTTTACTTGAGCGGAATTTTCTCTCTTAGTTTTTAAGAATATAATTAACATTAGTGAAACGTGAATTAAAAAACTTCAAATTACTTTCGTGTTCAAAGCGGCGTGAACGATGGGCGCAATTCTTCAATACCTTGGTCATTTCATGAATCGTATTCATTACATTGTATTTTTTTAGTTTAGTTGTTATGAGTTTGGTCTTATTTCATTCCATTTAATATTTGTAGCCAATTTGTAATTGTATTGTCATTCAGTGTAGGGATTTGGTTTAAGTTAGGTTACCAAGATGAATATACAAGTGTGTAGGGACGCCTCAGACGCTGTGGCTCTGTATCTGCCACAGCGTTTGTATCTAAAGTCGTTCGCAAAGCTAAACATTTCTGTCCAGCTCCCAGCCCACAAGGTTCACGGCAAGTCCATCTCCAACTGGGAATTGATGGAGAAATTACGTAAAATGATCCAACCTGATGCGTTTTCAATACTAAAAGTGTCCAAGCATAGTTCTGAAGTGATTAGGTTCGATGCCGAGCTTGAACAGCCGGAGAAGCTCGAGCGCGTCTTGGGGCGGCTCGAAGACCGAATAGTGCAGTTAAATGACTACCCGGAGCCTCTGAAAGTGAAAGTCTCTGAGGCAAAATCAGATTTCCCCAGTCGTCACTCCTGGGATTCTTTTTTCCGAGACGCCACAGACATGGATGAAATGAAGCCCGGTGAACGACCGGACACCATACATATATGTAATCTACCAATCCCTTGGTTTGTGCATGAACGGGATTGCGATAAGGATGCCGCTCCATCTGAGCATGTGTTAAAAAAAGTGTTTGAGAAGTTCGGCAGCATTCGGCAAGTGGATGTTCCCATAGCTGACCCGTTTCGGCTTCAAATGAAAGCCACCATGCGAGGAATCACAACTCCACCAGACCAAGCCTTGTACTTTGAAGCATACATTCAGTTCCATGAATATGTTGGGTTTGTCCGCTGCATGGATGCTCTCCGAGGAAAAAAGTTGTTGAGAAAAAAAGATGATATAGCAGAGTGGTGTGGAATCCAAGTAGATTTTGATAAGACAAAGCATATGACAGATGCGGCAGTTAAACGCAGGGCTATTGTGCGAGAACGCCTATCTGCTCGACAGAGAACTAAGGATGACGAGGAGAGGGCTGAGAAAGACAAGATAGCTAAGAGAGAAGCCAAAGAAAGGTGAGTCAGCAATATTTGATCCTTTGGTTATATTATTATTAGCTTTTACCGGGGGCTTCAACCGCGTACTAAACATATTGTATTCATTGCCAGTTTCCCCATACAAACTTTGGAACCCATTTCCCCCCCTTATGGGTTGAGTTTTGAAAAATCCTTTCTTAGTGCACTCCTTGATCTTATAAGGAACTTGTTAAATTTGGAATCCCTAGAACCAGCAGCTTGGCTGTGCGTTGAAATGTCAGTCAGTCAGTTTTTTCTTTTCTATATTTAGATTTGTATATAGAGTGTGTAATTGTGTACATCTATGCAATTCATTTTTTAACACGTTCCAAAAAGGAGGTGGTACTCAATTTTGATTTTTATGTTACCTCAGAACTCCTCTGACCTGATTTAGAAAATTCTTTTTTTATTGTGCACCAATGAAAGGGGGAGAAATAGTAAGCTGTTGACATAGTTTTCATAGTATGAGATCTTATCACAAAAATCATAGGCAGCCATGACACGGTTAATCCAGATCATGTGTTGACCAAGGTTGCGGATTGCAGTAAATCTATGGATCTTGGTGCGGCTAATATTGCATCCAGCCTATACTTGAACCTATCTTAACTGTACTACCGCCATCTATCTTCTTAAATTATAGATATTTTAGTCACCACTTGTGTTTTTTACAGAGGTTATTTTAATTACTCTTTAGTGCTATTACAGATGTCCCAGTCAGTATTACCATGCTTATCATAGGCTAATGATTTTAATTTGATGTAAGACGATTGCAGTGATAAGAACATAGATGCACACCATCTGAAAATGTTTATAAAATTATGAACTTGTCTCTTGAAACATAAGGGTGTTGATGGCATGATGGGTTTGTTGATGTCAATCAGTAGTATCTGGGTGAATCAACTTTTAGACCCACACTTATGATGTCTCTGGTGTTACCAAAAATGTTTCAGGAATTACCAAGAAATTGGGCTTCTAATATGATATTTTTCTGTTTATTCAGTTTAACCGACAGGGACATTCAATGTTTTAACTTACACCATAAATAAAAAAACGAGAAACAGTTATTTAAAAGCGTTATTTTATAGCGAAGTTTAAAAGTTGTGGACAGATATGTGTGGGTCCAAAAGTTGATTCACCCATCTACTACAACCAAAGCAACCACAACCATGGATGTTGATAAATGACATTGATTGACATTCAAACAATTGGATTGGTACATCCAAGTTCCAAAACATTGACATAATTTTATACATGACTGTACCTTAATCCTTAGATGCATATCATATCATGCAGTTTATTTCTTACCTGGCTTAGTTAGATATCCAAGCCAATTTGAGACATTTTGTTGACGAACATGACATTGATTCCTACTTGTGTCATTTCAGTTATATTGTTTTTGATACTCTATGCATAAAGGATGTTCGCGCGCTGTAAGTAAGCTTACATCTATTCCAGACAAAAAGAAACAGTCTCACGTATAATTTCTCACTCTTTAAGACAAAAATATGAGCGAGGAGAGCGGGAGAAGCTAGAGAAGATGCGGGAACGAGAGGAAAGACGAAAGAAGAAGCAGCTGGCCAAGCTGATGCAGCGGGATGATGTAGATTTCAACGGAAAGGTCAGAGAAGAGAGGAAAAAGTTGCTAGATGCACAGAAGAAGGTGCAGGCTATGAGGCTGATAGAAGAACTATTCAAGAGGATAGAGGTAACAATTTAAATTATGATCAAAGTTGTCGAAATCAGTAAATTCTAAGTTAAATTACAGTGGTTACTGCTGGACTAGCATCTTTATAGATGAGCATGCTACTAACGACTGCGTCAGCAAACAACAAGTTACATCTCAAACTCGTCAACTGTCAAGAATCAACCATACAATTTACGACACGCAGTGACATAATGTCTGGATGGGGAACCGACCCGTAGCGTCGTGCGATTGCCGATAACGGTTGTCGTTGGCAGTGGGCCGCTGTAAGACCCTTAATTAAACTAAGTTAACTTCTCCTTGGCGCAAGACACGCTTTGATACATTCATGAATTTAAACCTAAAAAGGATCGCGACACTTAAAGAATAGTGTCGGTGTAAATTTGCCTCTTTTCTAAACCATTGACGACAGCCTCAACGCGTGCTCTCTATTTCCATGCCAAAATGACCCTTACTTGACAACTTGTCTGCGGGTCCAGTGCAGTAATCTATCTCGTCGTTACTGATAGCTTTATGTCGCACAATGCAATCAGAATTTGGGTGTATTCCAGCTCCGGCCAGACTTACAAATGAACGGTCGCTCAGCGCCGGGAGAGCGCGCGGCGCGGGCGCGCGTGGTGGAGCGCTGCAAGCGCCGCTACGAGGAGGCCGAGCAGACGGCGCGGGACCGCTTCCAGCAGGCCCTGGACGGTGAGTGACCTGTTCTGTTCTAGACACAACGCGGGCGTGGTGGAGCGCTGCAAGCGCCGCTACGAGGAGGCCGAGCAGACGGCGCGGGACCGCTTCCAGCAGGCCCTGGACGGTGAGTGACCTGTTCTGTTCTAGACACAACGCGGGCGTGGTGGAGCGCTGCAAGCGCCGCTACGAGGAGGCCGAGCAGACGGCGCGGGACCGCTTCCAGCAGGCCCTGGACGGTGAGTGACCTGTTCTGTTCTAGACACAACGCGGGCGTGGTGGAGCGCTGCAAGCGCCGCTACGAGGAGGCCGAGCAGACGGCGCGGGACCGCTTCCAGCAGGCCCTGGACGGTGAGTGACCTGTTCTGTTCTAGACACAACGCGGGCGTGGTGGAGCGCTGCAAGCGCCGCTACGAGGAGGCCGAGCAGACAGCGCGGGACCGCTTCCAGCAGGCCCTGGACGGTGAGTGACCTGTTCTGTTCTAGACACAACGCGGGCGTGGTGGAGCGCTGCAAGCGCCGCTACGAGGAGGCCGAGCAGACGGCGCGGGACCGCTTCCAGCAGGCCCTGGACGGTGAGTGACCTGTTCTGTTCTAGACACAACGCGGGCGTGGTGGAGCGCTGCAAGCGCCGCTACGAGGAGGCCGAGCAGACGGCGCGGGACCGCTTCCAGCAGGCCCTGGACGGTGAGTGACCTGTTCTGTTCTAGACACAACGCGGGCGTGGTGGAGCGCTGCAAGCGCCGCTACGAGGAGGCCGAGCAGACGGCGCGGGACCGCTTCCAGCAGGCCCTGGACGGTGAGTGACCTGTTCTGTTCTAGACACAACGCGGGCGTGGTGGAGCGCTGCAAGCGCCGCTACGAGGAGGCCGAGCAGACGGCGCGGGACCGCTTCCAGCAGGCCCTGGACGGTGAGTGACCTGTTCTGTTCTAGACACAACGCGGGCGTGGTGGAGCGCTGCAAGCGCCGCTACGAGGAGGCCGAGCAGACGGCGCGGGACCGCTTCCAGCAGGCCCTGGACGGTGAGTGACCTGTTCTGTTCTAGACACAACGCGGGCGTGGTGGAGCGCTGCAAGCGCCGCTACGAGGAGGCCGAGCAGACGGCGCGGGACCGCTTCCAGCAGGCCCTGGACGGTGAGTGACCTGTTCTGTTCTAGACACAACGCGGGCGTGGTGGAGCGCTGCAAGCGCCGCTACGAGGAGGCCGAGCAGACGGCGCGGGACCGCTTCCAGCAGGCCCTGGACGGTGAGTGACCTGTTCTGTTCTAGACACAACGCGGGCGTGGTGGAGCGCTGCAAGCGCCGCTACGAGGAGGCCGAGCAGACGGCGCGGGACCGCTTCCAGCAGGCCCTGGACGGTGAGTGACCTGTTCTGTTCTAGACACAACGCGGGCGTGGTGGAGCGCTGCAAGCGCCGCTACGAGGAGGCCGAGCAGACGGCGCGGGACCGCTTCCAGCAGGCCCTGGACGGTGAGTGACCTGTTCTGTTCTAGACACAACGCGGGCGTGGTGGAGCGCTGCAAGCGCCGCTACGAGGAGGCCGAGCAGACGGCGCGGGACCGCTTCCAGCAGGCCCTGGACGGTGAGTGACCTGTTCTGTTCTAGACACAACGCGGGCGTGGTGGAGCGCTGCAAGCGCCGCTACGAGGAGGCCGAGCAGACGGCGCGGGACCGCTTCCAGCAGGCCCTGGACGGTGAGTGACCTGTTCTGTTCTAGACACAACGCGGGCGTGGTGGAGCGCTGCAAGCGCCGCTACGAGGAGGCCGAGCAGACGGCGCGGGACCGCTTCCAGCAGGCCCTGGACGGTGAGTGACCTGTTCTGTTCTAGACACAACGCGGGCGTGGTGGAGCGCTGCAAGCGCCGCTACGAGGAGGCCGAGCAGACGGCGCGGGACCGCTTCCAGCAGGCCCTGGACGGTGAGTGACCTGTTCTGTTCTAGACACAACGCGGGCGTGGTGGAGCGCTGCAAGCGCCGCTACGAGGAGGCCGAGCAGACGGCGCGGGACCGCTTCCAGCAGGCCCTGGACGGTGAGTGACCTGTTCTGTTCTAGACACAACGCGGGCGTGGTGGAGCGCTGCAAGCGCCGCTACGAGGAGGCCGAGCAGACGGCGCGGGACCGCTTCCAGCAGGCCCTGGACGGTGAGTGACCTGTTCTGTTCTAGACACAACGCGGGCGTGGTGGAGCGCTGCAAGCGCCGCTACGAGGAGGCCGAGCAGACGGCGCGGGACCGCTTCCAGCAGGCCCTGGACGGTGAGTGACCTGTTCTGTTCTAGACACAACGCGGGCGTGGTGGAGCGCTGCAAGCGCCGCTACGAGGAGGCCGAGCAGACGGCGCGGGACCGCTTCCAGCAGGCCCTGGACGGTGAGTGACCTGTTCTGTTCTAGACACAACGCGGGCGTGGTGGAGCGCTGCAAGCGCCGCTACGAGGAGGCCGAGCAGACGGCGCGGGACCGCTTCCAGCAGGCCCTGGACGGTGAGTGACCTGTTCTGTTCTAGACACAACGCGGGCGTGGTGGAGCGCTGCAAGCGCCGCTACGAGGAGGCCGAGCAGACGGCGCGGGACCGCTTCCAGCAGGCCCTGGACGGTGAGGGACCTGTTCTGTTCTGGACACAACGCGGGCGTGGTGGAGCGCTGCAAGCGCCGCTACGAGGAGGCCGAGCAGACGGCGCGGGACCGCTTCCAGCAGGCCCTGGACGGTGAGTGACCTGTTCTGTTCTAGACACAACGCGGGCGTGGTGGAGCGCTGCAAGCGCCGCTACGAGGAGGCCGAGCAGACGGCGCGGGACCGCTTCCAGCAGGCCCTGGACGGTGAGTGACCTGTTCTGTTCTGGACACAACGCGGGCGTGGTGGAGCGCTGCAAGCGCCGCTACGAGGAGGCCGAGCAGACGGCGCGGGACCGCTTCCAGCAGGCCCTGGACGGTGAGTGACCTGTTCTGTTCTGGACACAACGCGGGCGTGGTGGAGCGCTGCAAGCGCCGCTACGAGGAGGCCGAGCAGACGGCGCGGGACCGCTTCCAGCAGGCCCTGGACGGTGAGTGACCTGTTCTGTTCTGGACACAACGCGGGCGTGGTGGAGCGCTGCAAGCGCCGCTACGAGGAGGCCGAGCAGACGGCGCGGGACCGCTTCCAGCAGGCCCTGGACGGTGAGTGACCTGTTCTGTTCTGGACACAACGCGGGCGTGGTGGAGCGCTGCAAGCGCCGCTACGAGGAGGCCGAGCAGACGGCGCGGGACCGCTTCCAGCAGGCCCTGGACGGTGAGTGACCTGTTCTGTTCTGGACACAACGCGGGCGTGGTGGAGCGCTGCAAGCGCCGCTACGAGGAGGCCGAGCAGACGGCGCGGGACCGCTTCCAGCAGGCCCTGGACGGTGAGTGACCTGTTCTGTTCTGGACACAACGCGGGCGTGGTGGAGCGCTGCAAGCGCCGCTACGAGGAGGCCGAGCAGACGGCGCGGGACCGCTTCCAGCAGGCCCTGGACGGTGAGTGACCTGTTCTGTTCTGGACACAACGCGGGCGTGGTGGAGCGCTGCAAGCGCCGCTACGAGGAGGCCGAGCAGACGGCGCGGGACCGCTTCCAGCAGGCCCTGGACGGTGAGTGACCTGTTCTGTTCTGGACACAACGCGGGCGTGGTGGAGCGCTGCAAGCGCCGCTACGAGGAGGCCGAGCAGACGGCGCGGGACCGCTTCCAGCAGGCCCTGGACGGTGAGTGACCTGTTCTGTTCTGGACACAACGCGGGCGTGGTGGAGCGCTGCAAGCGCCGCTACGAGGAGGCCGAGCAGACGGCGCGGGACCGCTTCCAGCAGGCCCTGGACGGTGAGTGACCTGTTCTGTTCTGGACACAACGCGGGCGTGGTGGAGCGCTGCAAGCGCCGCTACGAGGAGGCCGAGCAGACGGCGCGGGACCGCTTCCAGCAGGCCCTGGACATTGAGAAATTGACTTATGTCTGATAGGCTCTGTTTTATGCATAATGTCGAGCCAGCTTGCCCCTAACAATGTATGCATATAGAAAATTTACATTACGGAGAAAATACAACGCCGCAACACAGTTTAACAGAAAACTGACAGTCGAATAAGCTTTATTCTAGTTTGATTTTTGATTAAATCATCGATTTGACTACACGTTTGGCTAAGTTGGTTGCACAACGGCATACGAAGCTGGCGGTTCCGGGTTCGAATCCCGGCAAGCGCAAGTATTTGTGAGACGAGCAGGAATGTCTGTTCCTGGGGCTTGGATGTTTACTATTTATTTACGTATTATATTTATAAGTATGTCTAGCACCCATAGTACAGTCAGCGCCAAATATATCGTCACACATGTTTGCGCTTATAGTAATAAAGATGTGTTGCGATATATTTGGCACTCTCGATGTTACACACTATTTGGCGCTGACTATTTGTGTTAGATTGTCCCTGATATTCATTTATTTATCGATACCCTCAACCAAGTCCCTGCTCTCTCAAGCACGTGTCTCTTAATTCCGCAGGTCGCATAGTCCTGCGCACCGCGCTGGAGACCAAGAAGCCGCGACGCTCGACTTCAGTATCGTCGGCGTCGTCGGCCGAGCGCCCGCGCCGCCCCGTCAAGGTCGAGAGGCTCTCCACGCCCGAACGCGAACTCGAGTACAACAAGGCTGCCAGTGAGTTGTGTTCCTATCAATCCTGGGTTCCTGGTACCTAGTGGATGCAAAAACCAAAATTTCTGCCATTTAGTACTGGAATTAAGGCTGTCTTTGAGCGCTTTAATCGCTGCTATTGTTTGGGGATATGAGCTGAAAGTCTTCTATGATAGGCGTCAAGGCCGAGAAGCTATCAACGCCCGAGCGCGAGCTCGAGTACAAAAAGGCTGCCAGTGAGTTGTATTCCTGCTAATTCTGGGCTCCTGGTACCTACTGGACGCAAAAAAAAACAAAATTTCAGACATTTACTACTGGGATTAAGGCCTTCAGAAACATGTTACTCCGCTTTTACGGCGTGAGTAACCGCTAATGTAATCAAAAATGTCTTCTAGCGCAATAATCGCCGTTGAGACTGATGGTCTTCTATGATGGGCGTCAAGGTCGAGAGACCCCACGCCCGAATGCGAGCTCGAGTACAAAAAGGCTGCCAGTGAGTTGTCTCCTCATCAATCCTGGGCTCCTGGTACCAAGTGGATGCAAAAAACGAAATTCTCACATTTAATACTGGAATTAAGGCAGTCTTTGGGCGCTTTAATCACTGTTTTGTTTGGGAATATTAACCTGATAGTCTTCTATGATAGCGTTAGCTCGAGTACATGCAAGGCTGCCAGTGAGTTGTCTTCCTGTCAATCCTGGGCTCCTGGTACCTACTCGATGCAAAATACCAAATTTGTGACATTTAACTACTGGAATTAAGGCAGACTGAGCGATTTAATCGCTGCTATTGTTTGGGGATTTTTTATTTGATAGTCTTCTATGATAGGCCTCAAGGTCGAGAGGCTCTCCACGCCTGAGCGCGAGTTCGGGTACAAAAAGGCTGCCAGTGAGTACAGGTATGAAAGCTGTCTTTGAGAGCTCTCCGTAGATCACTTTGTCGACTACAAGTGATCTGTGAATGGAGACAAAAAAAACATATGCATGGACGCGATTAGGCCCCATTTTGATGTTGTAATAGAAATAAAGCCCGTCACAGACGGAGCGATAATATATATTAAGATATATTAAGGTATCTTACGATATATTTTGCCTACTATTTGACAGAGTCCCCACACGCAGCGATAATATATATTATAGCTGGGTATCTTAATAATAATAATAATTTATTTTCGACCAACTGGGATCGTGGTGTTAGTTAGGACATTATTTGTACTTATATATTATTGTTAGGAAACATTTTACCTAATCTAACTTAATCTAATATACGACCGTTTATGTAGCGCCACGTACATGAAGCTGGCAACAATGGTTCATGTACGGACAGTCTAGCCTGCTCGCGAACATGCTCAGGATGCTGTTGGCACTATCACGAACTCTGCGCACCAGGGATGCACATCGTTTACGCATAGTGCTGTAAGAACAGTCTACTCGAGCCTCCGAAAACATCCCCGACGCACTGCAGAAACGAGGCAGCCCCATCAGCATCCTGAACGCGTTATTGTATTGCACACGCAGAGCGCTGTACTGTTTCTGCGTATAACTCACCCACAGGCTGCTCGTATAGAAGTTTGTACAATAGGCTTTAAAAAGAGTGACCTTTACTTCCTTAGAACAGCGAGCAAACCTGCGGGCTATCATATTAGCTCGAACAGACACCGCTCTGCGCTCACGTTCGATATCGGCATCGTCTTTTAAGCCAGATGTTACCAAGTGCCCTAAGTATTTAAATTGGTCCACTATTCGGAGTGGTACAACATTTTATTGGGGTTACATCCAGTGGGCACTTGCCTTTAGCTGCAAAGACCATACACTCAGTTTTCTTTACATTATACTTAATTACTTAAGACCGTGGCTCGCCGCGTACTTCTCGCAAATACCAATAAGTTTATTGAGCCCACAAGCAGAAGCGCTCAGCAGCACCATGTCGTCTGCATAACTTATATTATTAACACATACGCCGTCAATATGGCATCCGACACGAGTGCTGCTAAGCTCCTGTATTAAGGAGTTCACATACAGATTAAAAAGGCTGCGTGAGGTCAATCCACCCTGCCTCACTCCACACTTCAATCCGTATGGTTCCGAGCACGAGTCTGCCCATCTCACGACATTGACCTGGTTGTGGTACCAGAATTGAAATATCCTGTTTATTCCAAAAGGCAGATTAATGTTGTTCAACTTATTCCACAAGATATTGTAATGTACCAGGTCGAATGCCTTGGATAGGTCCATAAAACAGCTGTATATAGGTGTTTGGCGGTCAATATAGTATCTGACAGTTCGCTTTAGCCCCAAAATTGCTATTTCTGTTGATAAACCAGGCCTAAAGCCGAACTGGTTATCGTGCAATATTAAATTTCTATTGAGTTGTGAGTTTAGCAAACTGTCAAACACCTTAGCGACTATGGTGGCGAGTGAGATAGGCCTATAATTGTTTATATCGCTGACGTCACCAGTTTTATTTCTCACTATTGGGACCACCACAGTCCTCATCATATCGGCAGGCAAGTAAGAGTGTCCCACACAAAGCGTGTAGAACATTGCGAGCACTCGGGCAACATGTGGGCCGGCGTGGTGAAGATGTTCGACACTGAGCCCGTCATGACCGGGAGACTTACCTCTAGATATTGACTTAATTGCGTCGTTGACATCCTTCACCGTAAATCTAGTATCCATCTCCCGTCCATGAGACCCAGTGTCATTCATGTGAGGCTGAGAGGGACCCAAAGGCGATTTTACTGCAAAATGTGTCTTAAACAAGTTAGCTATAAGCTCATTCTCACTCACCCGCCAACACTCACAGGGAGGCCGGGCTTACGATTTAATTTATTTGTAGCCTTCCAAAAATTACGGAAGTCTCGTTTAGAGTGGTGTGACGCAATCATGTCCATTTTTATTTGCTCAGCGTTTTCATGGCACCTGAAGATCCTGCGGCTTTCGTACATGTTATCATACACATGGCCCGAGGTGGGCTCCCCGTACCATTGCCATAGCTTAAACTTGGACCTTGCCTCCCTATGAGCTTCACCCACATGTTTATTCCAGCCCACTACAGGTTTCCTCTTTTTGCTACCAGAGCGACCATTGAAACTTTCAATTGCTGGCTCACTCAGTGCTTGTATAATATTTTTGTATAAAGTGTCAATTACATGTCGGTGACCTATATTACTACACATGTAATTACTGCAGCTTCGAAACTCCACGGGAAAATGTATTTATTTTAATTTTTCATGGCATTTCGTAGAAAACAAACCAATATCTGTTCGGGCGTCTTATCGCCCCAAATAACCTTGTTTATCACGCAATGATTATTTTCGGTTTCCTTAGGTCGAACCTCACATAAATCACATTCTATTATTAGTGGGAAATGATCAGACCATATTACATCGTATTTTACGTATATGTTACAAATGGACCTGACAGCTGATTTAGTGCATACACAATGGTCTAACCACCTCTTTGACCCATGTGCGTCACTGACAAATGTATATGTTTGAGACATCAGTCCAAGTCTGTCCACGTCCGCACTAGTCCACTTTTGATCACTACAAAAACATGTCAGCTCGTTATAAAAAGGTTCACCCGGGTGCGCATTAAAATCCCCAAGAATGTAAACAGACTCCGTCTCACTATTATCGATTATAGCACTTACCAGCGCAAGACAATCCGTAAAATCCGTCAGGTTATCGATCTTGTCTGTAGGCATATAAACACTCATTACCATAACTGACCTTTGACCTATAGCAATTTTCACTGCACAGATACGCGGATTATCGCATTGCACAATTGACACATTGGGAAACACTTTCTTATTCCACAATAGCGCAACTCCGCCATATGGACGACCACGCAGCATGCCCGCCGACGTGTCTACTGCTGACGTTCCTGTGTAGCCGAAGTTGTCATCAATGAGGCCAAGATACGCAATATCACTTGGTACTAGCCAGGTTTCCTGTAGGGCGATGATGTCGTAGGTTTGACATAGTTGTCTTACACTTTCCAAGGAACGTTTTACACTCTTACAATTGAAAGTAACGAATGTATATAGGGAATTATTTGCCATCTACCTGCTTATTTGTGCCGTTTATGCTAACGTTACCGCTAACTTAAATATTTCTGTGCTTAAAAGACACAAATCGGCGAAAAATAATATCTTGTGGCCATAACGATTCATCTAAAAACAGTGATAGTTTTTGTTTTGATATAAAGAACTTATATGCGTTGTGATCTGTTTCTCTCTTTATAAGCACTTTCTCTAGTTTAATGCTTTCTTGAGTCTTACTAAAAACATAATCACTTATATCCTGTTCTATCGTCTCCTTGTGGACGTTGCTAATAAATGTAGGTATTTTCGTGTCCGCCGCCTTAAATTTAAATTTTCCATCGTTATCACTCGCAGATCCCTTTTTCCCCAAAAAGCGATTTTGAGACGTAGGTTTTCGGCGCCTAACCACTTTCCATTCACCTTCTTCTTTCATTACCTCGGCAAAAGACTTTCAGGTGACACTCGTTGTTTATCAATGTTGTCATTCCAGACGCCGCATGTTTGTTTTGTATTAAACAGTTGATAATCGGTTGACTGAGCGTTGGAACCGGTTTCGCGCTCGCCTTGCGAAGCGGCCGCCGTTACGGATTTAACCGCTGAGGACCCATATGCCGAACACGGGGGGTAGTCATCGTGCGTCAATGATTCACTGTTTTCCTTTGGAGATGACGAAATTGAGACTTTACTTGTATCACCCATATCAGTCATGACCAAATGTGAGAGACCTATAGGGCCACTATCTACGTAGCCTCCCCGCTTATTATTTACGTTAATACTGCGAAAACTAAGAGTACTTTGTAGACAATGATCTGGTGAACACTGTACTTTCGATATTTGGGTTTTTAATGCTTGAAAATCTTCCATCGTAACATAATTTGACTTAATGTCCGTTAATTCTGTTTTTACGAGTACTAAATCCTTAAGCACTTTAGTTACATCGAGATGGTCAAAAGTCACAGGAGGCAACTTGTCGAAATTTCTCGCCACAAAAATTGGTCTACTCTCTTCTTAAGATACCGTAAGATATCTTACGATATATTTGAGTATATTTTGGCGCTACTACAGGGTGTTGTTTTTTTGACGTATGATTGGGCTCAAATTTGTTTATCTTCGATGACAATGCAACAATATGGTACCAAGGAGCTGGTCTGATGATGACGGTGAAGTGAAGGTGACGGTGAGGAAGTAAACAAGAAAAAATCTATTATAATATTTCAGCTTATTTCGCCTGTCTTAGCAAGCTCTCTGGTCCTATATGATATCCATGGTCTGTAGATGGAGCCGGAAGGTGGACAACGGAACTTAGTTCAAAAACCACGTAAGCCCATCGAGTTTGGGCTCGTTTGATTTGTCCAGGCAAGCATTCTAATGCTGCATGATATCCAGGGTCTGGGGTTGAAAGGTGGTCGATGGGACTCGGTAATAAAACAATTCAAGCAAATCGAGTTTGGACTCGTTTGATTGTTCTTGCCGAGCGCTTTCATGGTAGGTAATCTAACATTCTATAGTCTGGCAAAAATGTCTTGAAATTAAAAAGTGGCAACACTGTAGTGTCATCCCTTACAAATCAAACTAAGAAAAAAGGGTCGACACTACAGTGTTGCCCCTTTTTAATTTCAAGACTTTTTTGCCAAACTATAAGTTCCACTAAAAAAATCAAATGAAAAAGTTTTAATCAAATGAAAACTTTTTCATTGCTCTAAAAATAAGAAAATAAAGTTTTGATTAAAACAATCCCATATTTTTTTCATAAAAGTTTTCATAAATATTTAAAAGACTGTTTTTTTTTTACCTTTCGTTTTTATGTTAATACCTATGCAGTTTGTTATTTTTAAGGGTGGGGCGTGAAAGGCCCGATTGAGCTGTTCATGCAGCGTAAGTCACGCCTAGTTCCCGCGCAGCGTCGCGCGTGCGCGGTTCGTGCCTACTTCGGCATTCGACAGGTTTTGACATGTTTAGAGCTGTGCGCCTACCATGAGCTGAGTTTACGATCGACGCTAGCGATTATCTCGTATCCAGTCAGTGCACCTCTCTCGCTCGCGCTAATAGTGCGATAGAGATAGACCGGCATTGTATAAATTGAATTCTCCGCGTTCTCTCCTTTTTTTATGTGCTCTTGAGTCCAGACGGATCTTGATTTTGCTGAAAAAGCAATGCGCAAATCAAATCCAGAATCATAATCGTCCACTGACGAACTAGCCACTAAGTCTATGATGGTGGTTATATTCATGTTTCACAAACACCCTGTATATTGTCATAAAAGCCTCTTGTTTCGCCGGCTACGAGCATAATGGCGTCAGAAATATATATTATGGTATCTTTGCCGTGTGAGGGGCTTAGCTATACTGTAAGATATCTTTCGGTATATTAATATATATTATTGCTCCGTCTGTGACGGGCTTAAAACTTTCGACAACCCTCCCCCAAACCAAAATTCTATATCTATCAGACTCTACTACTACTGTGTAACTATAACACCCTTTATAGTTACACAGTAGTAGCAGTAGTGTCTGATACGTGGGGTCGTACATGGTGGATAGCTTTTGAACTGCTTTATCAGCCTTCATAGGATTATCGTCGGTTTCTGGGACACCCTGTATATATTGAGTGTACTGTTGCAGGCATGTACGGGATGGCGCCCTACGGTTTCGGGTACCCGTTCGCCGCCGTGCCTCCGCCCGGATATCCTTTCTCTCAGAGTATGAGTATCATTACTTACTAATCACTATACTGTTTCAGACAGTCTTTAATTTATAGCCACACATCGGTAACTATCCTATCGATAGGGTAGTTTTCTGAACCCAATTTAGATTGAAGTCATAAATTAAAAAATCCGTTCAGTGTTCAAATAGCTGGTTACACTTATTTTTATGTAAATATCTTCAATGTGTCTATAAAATTCTTATAATTTTATAGATAGCTAGAAGGTGTCCGCAACTTACGCGGAGGAGTAAAAGTCATAACCCTTCTTTTTACTTCAGCGTAGTGGGGTAAACAGGTTAGTATAACCATGCTCACTTGCTCAGCTACCCTTGTACCAAAAAAATATGGATAGTTGTTCCTTGATTTGAAGAAAAGAAAGACAGTTATGATTTTTTTTTCCCCTCCGCGAACGAAGTTGCGGGGACGGTCTAGTATTTCATATTTCACTTAAAAATTTAATATTACGAGTATCTCAGCATTTTGATATTTCATAGATAAAGTCTATATGGATCTATCAGAAAACTAACCTTTTCGCAACAGACTATCACGAATACATAGTACGTGCGGTAAACTTTAGGTAGTCAGTCAGCTTGTCACCAAATTTTGTCACTATTTGTTACAAGGTATTTTTTTGTATTCTAACCGGCTTGAAGTGACAAAATTGAAAACAGGTAATATACCCATTTAACTCATTTTATAGGGTAATACAACGTGTCGAAAATGTCGTTTATCCCGTTTCATCTTTCCATCGTCGATATATTTTATAAGCTGGTTTTTTTTTAACTTTCTTTAATTTTAAAGGTGCTAGTAACTACCCGTCAATACGAACAATTCTTTCTATGGGTGACGTTTCGGAAACGAAAAAAATCTGCCATTTCCTTCATTTTGGTTGAGTTACCACTAAAATAGTATGGAATAGCAGATTTGTTTTCTTTTGCGAAATATCTACCCATAGGACAAGTTGTTCGTATTGACGGGACAAAAAAAAACACGGTGTATAATTTTCTCTTTAATTTCAGCACAAGGCTGTGATAACCCTAATCATTAATTAGGGTTATCACAGCCTTGACACAGAAATATTTTATTCACAGGATTTCTTGTCTGGTTTTACTTGGATCCAAAACGGGCCTAAGTAAAAATAAAGTTTTTTTTAAGAGTCCCCAGCAAGCTCGTCCGAATTTCACCTTCCCATGCAAATGGATTTTCGTTCTCATTTTAAAACTGCATGTTGGATTGTGACGAAACTTTGCATAAACAGTGGTATGAGGTATATAAAAAGAGCGTAACTACGTTTGTATGGAGAACCGAGCTTACTGGGGATTCTTAAGGCGCTTGCGATTTGTTTTGAACTGTTTGTAATGTATTTATATAAATGTTGTTCTTGTAATGGTCATGTTGTTATAAGTATCATTTTGGCATCTAATATATATATTATCTATTTCTTTATATATAATAATGTAGATAAAAATATTTGTCTTAGTAATATAAGCTCAAAAGCTTTAGTCGGCTTTCCATAGTACATCGGCCCTTATATTAAATTGACTCTGTTTTTCTTTGTGCTGAGTATCAGCATTCTAATTTTGACAAATATGCATTTAAAGTAAAAAAAAATGCATAAAAAAATTGTAAGTCTGTCAAACTTAGGATGTCGATACCCAACACAAATAATCCTTATTATAAGACGTGCATACAAAAAAAACCCACCCACCCATAAACCCACAAATAATCTTTAAAAAACAACGTTAAATTCTTTAAAAACAACCCAACCCAACAACCGCTTGCTCTGCGCTACTACTAATGCATCTGAAGGCGTCTGTTTAAGGCCGGCCAATATGGATACGGAATTTTTATTAGGGTTCCGTACGGAATGACGTGTACAAGCGAGACAGGAGTACAAATATATATAGCGATGTCCCATTGCAGGGGTAAGACAATAAAGTTTTCCTTCCGCAACAAATCGCCTTAACCTCGTGTCTCTTCGTTACCGCGGGCTAGGGAGGACTCGGTTAAACTGTCGGCCTATAATGTGAAAAGTGGTTTCATGGACTCCGTTTTCTGCTCGCTGCCAACCCTGACGCATTCCAGGGTATAGGGTTGTCAATTTGCCGCTATAGGTCAAAATTTCAAGTAACGTTATATGCAGTGGTAACGTGTCCGTATACGGATATCCTTATTTGGCGTAAACTATTTTGTCATAATCATCATTTAGCATAAAGCATTATTTTCTGAAACTGTAGAATTTTCAGGACTTTTTAAGGCATTATCCTGTTAAATGTATTAAGTTAGGTTAGGATTGTTTTATAATAATAACGTGTTCAGAAAAAAATGCTTTATGCCACATGATGAATTATGCCAAATGAGGATTATGTCAAAAAAGTTTATGCCAGATGAGGGGTAAACTTTCCGTATGGACAATGTGAGGTTCCCTATTGACACCATGACACCACTTTGTGGAAGAAGGCCATTTGTTAAGTTCTTAATTATAACGTGCAATGACGGGTATACCCTAACGATAGGGTTGTCAACTAACATGTAACTACCGATGTCCTAGCGTCGATGTACTACCCGGTGCGCGGGCAGTACTACCCGCCGCCGCCGGAGCCGGGTGGCGCCGCCGGCTACACGCGGCGGCCGCGCGGCCGAGGGCGGGGCAGGGGGCGGGGCGTGAGGATGCCGTACTTCGATGGACCCGATGCTAGTCAGCAGTATTACAGGCGAGTACACTCCAAGTGCTTTTGTATTTGTTGTTTGACGACCGGTTTAGCTCAGTGAGAGTAACGTTGCCTGGGAAGTTGAAGGTCCTGGGTTCAAATTATAGCGGCAACAGAAATACATCATCTGTGAAAATTTCAACTGTCTAGCTATCACGGTTCATGAGATACAGCCTGGTGACAGACGGAAAGCGGAGTCTTATTAATAGGGTTCCATTTTACCCTTCGGGTACGGAACCCTAAAAAGATGATTGACCCAATACACCGTTAAAACTGAGTAAACCGAAATATGGGCTTAATTTTTGTAAAAGACCCTAAACAAATGGCCTTTTTTCCACAGATACTTCAAGAAACTAACAGAGAACGAGCACGACGACCGCGCCCGCTCGCGCTCGCGCTCCCGCTCCCGCCGCCGCTCGTACTCGCGCTCCCGCTCGCGCTCGCGCCGCCGCTCCTACACGAGGTCGCGGTCCAGGTCAAGGTCACGCAGGAGCCGCAGCAGGAGGAGGAGTAGAAGCAGAAGTCGACGACCAAGGTCAGTCTAACAAATATTAATCCTGTACCACGAATGCTAAAGAAACTAATAGAGAACAAGTACAACAACCGCACCCGGTCGCGTTTTCGCTCTCGCCGCCGCTCGAAATCGCTCGTATGCTGAATTTTAAATAAGCTGAGCCGATGGCCCTTGACAGATTTTACGACAGTTATCTTGCGAAACAATTGCATTATGAAGTGGGTTGTAAGCAGATCTAGAGAGCCTAATTCGATTAGCGTGTCCCATGTGACTTGGTCCTTCGACAAGAATTTTAAAACAAAATTATTACGTCTTGTTTAATTTAGATAAAAATAAAGTTATAAATTGTATACTAAGATTTTCTTGCGTCTCCGTTTGCGTGGTCTACTTTTTTAATTTGTCCTTTGATAACCGTGTATTTTTGGGATACAATTATCCTATGTCTTTTCTAGTGTCTCAAAATATCTCCATACCAAATTTCATCTAAATTGGCCCAGAGGTTCAAGTGTGTAGATGTTATATTTCAAATAAATATCTGTTATAGTCAGAGTTAGTTACGATTTGTCTAGTTCTCAGTTAAGGAATGTGAACTTAATAATGTTTGCCTTTATATTCCAGGTCCCACCAATCCCGCTCCCGCTCGCGCTCGCGCAAGTCGCGGTCGCGCAGCCGCCGCCGCTCGCACTCGCGCTCCGCCTCCAAGCACCCGCCCCCCCGCGCCAAGACGCCCGAGCCCCGCCCCCGCTCCAAGAGCTGGTCTCTGCCCCGGGAGGGCAACGGGAAGGAGAGGTCAAAAAGCCCTAAGCAGAAAGAGAACCAGTGAAGTGAAGTATCGGAAAAAACAAATGATCGAACAAGTTATAGACTGATTGAGTGGGAATGGGTACCTACCTGGTAACGGTCGAAAGGGTTAAACCCAATAAATATGATAAAACAAATTGAAATGAAAAATAAATATTGTAACACAGAGTTCGATTGTAAAGGAAAAAAACAATGCGAACTACTAAATTGCAAGCAGGATTTGATCCTGCGACCTCTTTAACGCAGAAGTACTCTGACCAACTGAGCTATCGCAACTTTACGTACGTGGCTTGAAATTTTCGAACACAATCTAGTTAGCATTAGTAGCGCCCCCTGTATCTTATATATTTTTAAATGCTAAGCGCATTAGCCATACTCTAACACATGCGTATCATGCTACGTCTGTCCCATTGCTTCTCCAGCAAGTATTAGGACAGCGAGAGAGATGGCGCTGTTCTTTAATGAAGAAATTTCTTATAAATGTGGACACACCACAATTTTGATCCAAATAAATATTATAACACAGAGTTTGATTGTAAAGGACAAAAAGCAATACTAAATTAAAATGATCTATAGAAATATGAAGTTTTATTGTATTTCGTTGAATTAGAAATCTCTTTTCTTTGTAATACCGATAGTCTGATAATTACAATTATAGAAAACCTTAATTAATGAATACATAAATATTTAAGTCAAAAATGTCAAGAAAAATTATAAAGGAAATTAATCTAGTCTGGTCTAGGGTCTTCCAGCCATAACTTTTTTAGCCTGGCCTTCAATGATGCCACAGAAATTTAGAAGCCCAGTCACGTACAGACTCCAAGTCATCATTGATTTTTCGAACCAAGGAAGGGAGATCATTAATGCTTGCCGCCGCTTAAATTTGCAAGTCGTCAGCGTAAAGGTGATAGCTTGATTTTATAGCCTTAGTGATGCCATTTATAAAAATAGAAAAAAGAAGTGGGGAGAGTACACCTCCTTGGGGGACACCATCGGATAGCTCACACCACTCGGGAGACCTTGTCGTCAACCCTAACACGCTGGCGCCTTCCAAAGAGGTAGTTACGAAACCAGGAAAGAGCTGATTGAGAAAAATTAAGCGCACGAAGGATTCCTAAAAGAATATCAAAATCAACGGTGTTGAAGGCACTACTGAAATCCAAGAGGACAAGGAGTGTGAGCTTTTTATTTTCGATATTAAAACGAAAATCCTCAGTAACTTTAACCAAGGTCGTAACCGTGCTATGCCCAGGACGGAAACCAGATTGAAAATAATTAAACAAATCGTGCCTGTTGAGGTATGATAGTAGGCGACGATTTACAAAGTGTTCGACGATTTTCGACAACACAGACAGAATGGAGATGGGGCGGTACTGGGAAAAAGAGACAGGATTCGAGGTTTTAGGAAGGGGAATAACCTGGGCATATTTCCAGATAGGGGGGAATGAGCCAGAGGTGTTTACCTCTTGAAGTCGGTTTTATTTTTTGTTAAAAAGTTAATTCATTTATTAGTAAAAAAAATGACAATTGAACTTAAGAGTATATCTCGTGACGATTAGTACAAGCCCAAACACGGCTAGGATACATTATTTTTTTAAAGAGTTCCGGTGCCTACCTTTCGGCTCCATCATAAAATCAATTCGATGGTACCATTCTCATCAGGACCATTTTTATTTGCGTCTATGTAGTTCAGCTATTTTAATCGAGATATATCTCGTCGCCAACCGTAAAACTTATCGTTGAGGAGTTCCAGTGACTTTCTGTGGTCTTCTTCATCAGTTTACACTTTCTGGATGCAAATGCTTAGTTTGTTTCTTAAAATACCAAAATCGTCATATGTATGCCTTCAATATTTGAGAAGTTCCTTCAATTCCTCATCAGATCTTCACTAAAATTATATGGGACCAACGTTTTTTTTAACGTTAAAGAAATGCGTTTATGCATCCCGCATAAACCGGGGGACCAAAGCGGGTATGACGGACTAACCAAAGCCGATGCGTTGGTCTACCGTCTAAAAACACCAACGGATACCAACTCCAAATTTTTATGGAACGCCGCGGGATGCTACCACGTACGCTCCGGCGGCCGGCTCACAAAGAGCCGCGACGATGCGGGTGACAGGACACAGGCGCCCCAGTTCTCTGGACGTTGTATGCAGGAAGTCCCCCGACTCCCTTCTAGTGTCCACTACGGCGGTGGCAGCAGATGCGCAAAACGCCGGGCTCTGACCCCTAACCGTCGCCGGCGGAGCAGATTCGCAAGAGGGTCGTTCTCGCGTACCCACTGCGAGGCGTCGTTTAGTGACATTACTTCGTCACAGAATGAGGCCACCCCTTTCCATACCTTCTCGCTGTCAAGCATAGGGTCAACGACGCATGACAGACAGAGGTCCGTTCCTACTCCCGTCTGTAGTACAGCACGTTTAGAGTCCCAGGGGGTACACTCCTCTAGAGTATGGTGGGCTGTGTCTACTGGCGCGCCGCACTCATGGCAAATAGGGGATTCCTCTCTTCCAGCTATACGATGCAGGTATTTACCAAAAACCATATGGAATCTCAACGTGCCGTGACGCCTGTTGACCCAGTGTTCTAAGTGGGGAAGTATAGCTCCCACCGTATCTAAGCCAAAGTCTGCTGACCCAAGCTCGTCCTACCATGCATATGGGATAAACCTGGATGAATATATAATATTTTCTTCTGTTTCCGCGATTATTACTCATTGAAATAAAACAATTTTGACGGATTATATCGCGTATATTATCTCATTTGAGTTCCCGACGTTTTGGAAGCTTTCCATGTTCACGAGTTTACATGGAAAGCTGAAAAGCTTCCGAAACGTCGGGAACTTCAGCTTTCCATGTAAAACCCTGAACATGGAAAGCTGGAAAGCTTCTAAAACGTCGGGAACTCAAATAAGATAATATACGCGATATAATCCGTTAAATTGTTTGTGTAAATTGTTTCATTTCAATAAGTAATAATCGCGGACATAGAAGAAAATGTTATTTTTGTAAAAATCCCATCAATTGATCTGTATAACGTGCCAGTTTATTGTGGTTGTTAAAAGAAGCAGATCTAACTGATACTAAAAACTGACAATAATCATTCTAGGTTAGGGTATAAGATAAATCCCTGGCCCAATATTACAAGATTCTATGTTACGTTTTCAGGGCAGTCAAATTTAAACTGTATATATCACTATGACAATGTCTCAACTTCAATTATCTAAAGTGCGTCCACACTTGTATCATTTGCTCGTATCCGATCACCGTGCCGTGGCATGACTGCGTATCGCGCTGCTTGGACGCTTACTGTCGGCGCGCCGATCATGCCGTACTAGTCCGATATAACTGTGTGATACGCGTAGCAAAATGGATTTCGAGCGATCCGATCGGCGCAACGTCCAAACGCGTGATCGTGACACGTGATCATGCCACGCGACGATGATCTGATACGGGCAAATGATACAAATGTGGACGCACCTTAAAAGTGAAATATAGAAACCCTGTGATATTGGGCCAGCGAAATGTTTATCCCGTGTACAAAGTGATGGCTATACCCATGAGTAGGCAACGGAGAGGTCTAAGTGCCCTATGCAGAAAGATGATTAGTAAAGTGTGAAGATAAGTGAGAAAAACTGTGGTGATTCAACTATGAACGGGTGGGTGGGTAACGATCGAAAGGGTTACGAACCCAATCGATTGGTTATCTATACTAATATTAATAAATATTACAGGACAATTATACACAAATCGGTGTTATGAGTACTAGATGACGTTATATTTCATGGATAAATTTACTTATATATACAAAGAAAACATCCAAGACTCAAGAGCACCGGGTCTTGAAATCAGGACCTTCGGCTTCGCAGGCAAAATTACTCCCACTGAGCTGAGTCGTCAAAACGCGGAGTCGGAGCCATCGTGTCACAACTTACTAAATTCGTAAATTTTCAATATCATCATTTCAGCCATAGGACGTCCATTGCTGGACACAGGCCTCCTCAATAGATTTCCACATGGGCCGTATAGAGGCGATGTATTACAAGTGGAAGTCTCATTTTAATACGCATTGTTGAAAAGAGATTTCCGCTTATATTACAAGTTACAAGGCTTTGTGAAACGGGCCCCTAGTCTAAAATAGTTAACTGTTTTGGGCTCTAGGGTTTTAATCTTGCTACGTAACGATTGGTTGCAGCCGTCGGCTGTCGAACCGCCAAAATATTGAACGTTTGCTATAATTATTAATATACTAATTAAACACTCGCACAATCACTGTGAAAACTGGAGTTTAACGCGAGGCTAAAAAGATATTGTATTGTATTGTAAACACTTTATTGTACATAAAAACAATAAAACAAAGAAATTAAAGTAACGTATTTGTACAAAGGCGAACTTATCCCTTTAAGGGATCTCTTCCAGTTAACCTTAGAGCAAATGAAAGAGAAGAGTAAACATCAACGCAGATAGACAAACCAACAAGTTAATATGCACAATGACATTAAAACTTAAAAGCTAAAGTAGCATACACATACACATAAACCCTAAATAATAAATAGTAATATAATAGCATATATATCATCTAGATAAATAAATATACGTGTGTAAATATATATTTATATACATAATAAATATACACAAACGGATAAATATTAAAAGACGAGGTCAGGGGTCTGAAAGCCATAACTTTTTTAAGTTATCTTTAAATGATGCCACGGATTGTGAGATATCATGCATGACTTAGTCCTATACGCAGAGTTCGATCGCAAAGGAAAAAGTCGGGTCCCGGTAAGGGCAAGAATTTGTGTGATGAGTGCGAATGTTTGTTCTTGATTATATGGGTGAGTTTATCTATTTGGTATGTCGCCATCTAGTACTCATAACACAAGCCTTGTTGAGCTTGCCATGGGACTAGTTCGATTTGTATAGGAATTGTCCAGTAGGTGATATTTAGATTTGTAATATTATGCTCACTCGGCCCATTCGATTATCAGTCAGATTATGTTCGAAGAACACACACCGTGCTTTACACAATATATATGAATTTATTATCACAACCCAACAGAACGGGGCTTGATCGCGTATAAATGTGATTTATTTATTTACCGTTCGTTGGTAATTCTTCGACGTTTCGGACGTCGATAATCAACACCAAGCGCGGGTAGACCGAAGAACTCGCGCGGCTAGAAGACGTTGATTCTCCTCTCCAGTTACTTCGAGACTTTGTTCGAGACCATGGACGTAATGCGATGGCCGAAACGTCGAAGAATTACCAATGAAAGGTAATTAAATAAATCATATTTATACGCGATTAAGCCCCGTTTTGCTGTGTTGTGACAATAAGTGAAGATCGTGTAAGTTTAAATCAATATATACGGATTTAGATATCTCTAATAATTAAATTATGACGTTTATTCTGTAAATAGGCTGCAAAGGCACTTTTACAAGTCTGAGTCTATCGGCATTACAGAAAAAAATGGGACACTGAAACAACGAGAGTTGTTACGAAGAATCATTTTATTGAACAATTTTAACAACACTCATCGATGTCTCGTTTGACGACGGTTCGCGCCTGTGATACCGACGTCTCCTTTGACGAAGATGGTCCCTTAGTTGACGATGATGACATCCAGGGGTCCCTCGGGCGCAGGCGCGGGCGCCGCGCGGCCGAAGTCCACGCCGGTCATACCCGAGATCCAGTTCACGTGCGCACTTGTGCGGATGAATACTGTAAATAAATTAAACTCAATAGCGAATAAGCATACATTTTTATTTTTGCTTTATTAAAAGCATTAATGTAACAGACAGTAGAGAAAAATATTTTTTCGAATAACTACAAAAATAACCAAGATATAAGCCATCAAACATTTCATTCTATCTCTTTCTAGCAAAACAAAATTTTATATGAAGGAATATGGCCGTAGTGTACTATGACGTAAAAGTACATGACAGACGTCTCTGTCAAATCGCTGTCTGATTAGTAGTTTAAAATGCGTAGGTATATCAGGCGTATTTCTTGGCAGATATAAATTTAAAAATTTGGACTTGGTTTAAAAGAGATAAAAAAATCATGCAATGTATGCTTGGGATGACGACGGTTTTTTAAGGTGACAATCAATTCTGTTTTTCGTAAGGATCAAATGTCTTTATGAAACTAAATACAGGGTACTCTTAAAGTCAGAATTGAAAGTTAAATTTTCTACTGACCGCTGAAAACGCTCCATACTAATTGCTGTTCAAGTGTGACGTCATTCATTTGTTGGCGTACCAAAAAATTTATAATAAAAAAGTATTTTGGTCGTGCTACTTTATGAACGCAAAACTTTGTAAGGGTAATTTTTATTTTATTTGTAGTATTAAAATTCTGGATATCTGAATTTGAAAGAGTCTAGGTTTTTAGTAACATAAAAAAAATCTCATAAATATACGCTACGGTTAATATGTTGCTGTCTTTAAAAAGTTATCTTAGGAAGTCACGGGAATTCAGGTTATAGGCATACAGAACGAATAGCTACTTTTTGTAGCCCAAGTATAGTCTGTATGTCAGCTGCTTGCCCCAAACCAGAATACGGTATGACATAATACTATGAACATAACTATGATAAACTAAGCGAGCAGTAGGTATCAAAATTGGTCAATTTCAATTTTTCTTTCTAATAGCGTAAGCTGCTGACCTTAATTTACCTGTAAGTATTGCTTAATGGGGACTCAATTGCAAGTTTTTGTCCAATGTTTTTGTACAAATCTAACATATTTCCTTTTCTTAGCATTCAATTGCACATTATTAATAAAATAGTAAACCAATCAAGTACTTTAACTAGTATCTATTAATTTCGGCATAGTCTGGCCAACTTTGTAAATTAATGACGTATCATCAGCAAATGTCACAAAAAAATATCTACTACAGGTTAGTCATTTATATAAACCAAAAATAGAAATGGACTTAAGATAGAGCCCTGTGGCACTCCTACCTTAACTGCAGCTCCACTAGATTGGGTTTCATTTACAACAACTGTTTGTCTTCTATCGCTGAGATATGAAGACATAAGGCTTAAAGAGATCGTCAAACGTCACACGTTCTTACTTTAGAATGGAGCGTTTTTTGGAAAAGTCCAGAAAAGTGACTTTAACATTGTTGGAATTAGTTTTTTCATCAATAAGTACTTATATTATTGAAAGGTCGTTCTATAACATTACCAGAGAAAAAAAATACAAAAGTTGTCAAAATCCCTATTTATCCCTATATATCAACGTATTACGAGGCCAACTAGAAGTATAAGCTTTGCTTAGTTTGGGACTAGGTCTATTTATATAAGATTGTCCCTGATATCTATTATTTTATTATATTTACAACGATCTCAACTTTAAATTCGTGTAGCTTGACCTGTAATTCAACTTATGATGTAATTAAAATGGAGAAATAAATAATCTAAGCTATTCTAATCTACCTAAAGAGCAGCTTGACTTACCAGCGCGGTCGGAGGATATCTCATCAGCCTGGGTCAGGAGACCAATCAGTTTGTCGTCGGCGACCAGGGGGGCGCCGATGTCGAACTGTAATCACATCGCTTTGTAAATGTCAGGATTCACTTTAAGGCCAGGGCCTGCATCGTCAAGGAAAAACCACGCCCCGGCCCGCGTGCCGGCCAATGAGATAATAAGGGACGCATTTATTGCTCGCACGCATCAAAGAAAGAGAAAGCTAATACACTACATGCTTCGTGTTTTTTAGGGTTAGCGCCAGATGTAAAAATACAGTGAAATAAAAGATATTATATGTTTTGTTAACATTTAAGTTAGTGAAGTAAAAGATAAAGGGAAGAATGACATTTTTACATAATTTAGCCGTTTATTAATCTGTCGTTTGTACAAACTAGACAAAAAATGGGAAATGAAGACGTGTTTTCGGATTTCTTCTCTATCAGGGAAATTTTAAACAGACTTGTTTCCGCGTTAGGCGCTGAATAGGTTATATAGTCAAAAACACATATCTGAAAACCAGCCTGTTTCATATACTAGATTTGACAAAAATCTCACAAAAAAATATATTAAATTTTCCATGCACCCCCTTAAAGTCGGATGCATGGGGCAATTTACACGAATACATACTTTCTAGCAGAAGTGTAGTAAATAAGTTTCATATATGGGGTTCATCGACAGATATAGGTCTACTTTTCAAGGGCCCATCTTGTCAGTATTTTTATTTTAATAGCCTAGAGTCACTATTGGGTCCATAATAACAACAAGAAAAAGTTGATCCACCCGTTTAACCTTTTGAGTGCCACAGTCGGCAAATCATGTTGTCTAAAATTCGAACCACAAACGTCGGCGACGGCATAAATGTAGACGGCATAAATGTAATAGCAATACCTCGTTTTGCAATCACTTTTTAGGGTTCCGTACCAAAAATGGTAAAAAAGGAACCCTCATAGTGCGACTTTGTCTGTCTAAACTACTTATGCTATCAATTTGAAATTTGGAATATTTATAAACATGACCAGCCTACATGTATTGCAAAGAAAACATTTAAAAGTATTTTTTATTTTCTAAAAAAACGACGTTTATGAAAGGGGGCAAAAATTAAAAGTCTATATCGAGTAGGGTAGCATATAAAAGGGCTTAATCTGTAGGTACATTTTTGAACAATTTTTCTTATTGTGATTAGATTTTGTTTTATTAAGGGAAATGTGAAAAAAAAAACACCATCCCTCCCCACCCCTCTTTATCTCCGAAGTTTACCGAACGAAAATTTTAAAATTTTCACAATTTGAATAAATGAACATAAATGTTACACGAAAATTATAACCATGTCTCTAAGAAGCTATTATTAGGGTTCCATGCCAAAAATATACAAAAGGAACCCTTATGGTGCGACTCTGTCTGTCTGTCTGTCTGTCCGTCTGTCTGTCTGTCCGACTATTAAAGCGCTTTATCTCAAAAACTACTTGTGTTAACTATTTGAAATTTGGAATATTTATTAACAAGGTTAGCCCACATGTATTGCACAGGAAATATTTAAAAATATATTTTTATTTTCTAAATAATCGACGAATATGAGGGGGGGTAAAAATTAAAAGTCTAGCTACTGGGTCAAATGAAGTATCATATGAAAGTACTTAACCTGCATATTTTAAAACACTTTTTTTAATTTTTTTATTGTGATTAGTTTTTGTTTTATTACGGA
Source organism: Hedya salicella (assembly GCA_905404275.2). Classification (NCBI taxonomy): domain Eukaryota; kingdom Metazoa; phylum Arthropoda; class Insecta; order Lepidoptera; family Tortricidae; genus Hedya; species Hedya salicella. Next base: position 21,813,868 of record FR990107.1, on the reverse strand, counting down.
AAATGTGAAAAAAACACCATTCCCCCCTTTATCTCCGAAGTTTACCAATCGAAAATTATGAAATTTTCACAATTTGTATTAATAAACATAAATATTACACGTAAATGGTAGCCATGTCTCTAACTAGCTAATTTTTTTTTAATTCGCAAAAAACCTATTTGAACAAGCCGGTTGCATTAAGTTTGCACCTCATTTGTATGCAAGGTTAGATATCAGGTGCAAACTTAACTCAACCGGAACCGCGTAAACCGCGATAAGTGAAAGTTTGTACAGAACCCTCGGGCGCGAGTCCGACTCGCACTTGGCCGGTTTTTTATTTTTGAAGGTTCATTTAATTTTATTGCTGTAGCGTTTGGGTCAAGTCGTATTACTTCGCTGCTTGGCGCTCAAAGGTTCAAGTCACACGTTTGAATCAGCGCAGAAACAGGGAGTCAATGAAAAATACTAGGCTTATAGCAAGGACCAATGACACAAGAGTACTGACAGTTGCCATACTTTGGATCGTGTTCCGATCGCAAGGAGGTATTCTGGCAAAACTAGATGGCGCTTTAAAAATCAACATTTAACAATATTACGATTGAAAATTGAAAATGTACCCGGTGCTCGATCATTTTATATTGGTTACTGATATAGAAAGACAGAGATAAAAAATAGTTTTTCAGATTTATTTTGTTGACTGTGCTAAGAGCTTCTTTCATATCATGAAGTTTCTAGAACAACTGGAAGTGCCCTATCAATTTAAAAAAGTGTTGACATTTAGGTACGTTTGTTGCGGCATAAACAGCCGTATCTATTTTTTACGTAAACTTAGAAGTTTGATTTTTTCACAGCTTCAAGGGACCGTAGACTTGATTAATAGTTTTAATTTCAAGTCGATACCTTCACGCGTTCCCGAGATAAAGGGTCTTGACAGACCGACGAACGGACAACAAAGTGATCCTATAAGGGTTCCGTGTTTTCCTTATGAGATACGGAACCCTAAAAAATATTCTTATACACAGATGGCGTTATACATATCGGGGAACGGCTTTTTGTATTGATATGGTCAGTCCTTTTGTTTTAATAGTCTTTGCTTATAAGAATCGCACCTTGGAAGCAGAGATGCTCTCGCCTTCGACGATGACGGCGTAGTTGTTGATCGCCACCTGGGTCACATCCCAGCACTGAAGATACTCGCCAGGTGCTGGTGAAGAAAGGGACGACACATTACATAATGATGTTTTTTTTGACGAGATAACGTCTTATAAATCGATGAACGCCGGCTGCCCGCACGAAAAAGTGTCACTTTTCGCTCATTGTCACGAGCAGAGCGTTTTGTCACGAGCCGAGCGTTCGGCTTGTGACGCATCTATTTCTCTTCCACGTTATCAGGTGAAATTGTCCGTAAACCGACTTTACAGACAACCAATTTTTATAAGACCTGTCGTCATGTATGGATCGGAATGTTGGGCCGCAACGGATGAAAGGAGATTGGATGTTATGGAGACCAGAATGTTGAGATGGATGGCGTGACGAGAATGGATCTGATAAGAAATGTGTATATATAAGAGGAAGCCTGAAAGTAGCATAAGCTGAGAGCACAGATCACCCCCATTAGATAGCTAATCTTGTTATTGAACTCGATACACACCGAAACTAACTGGCTTTCGTTAGAAAGGAATAGACTAATTGTGTTCTGCGCCCTATGATGATTGTATTTGTCACGCGATAAATAAGTGACATAGCTGCCGGAACCTTCTGATACGTATGTGAGTGCGAAAGTGACAGACGCGTTATCATATAATTTATCTCGTGATAAACGCAACCATCATAGGCCCGCTGGATTAGATCAAGAGACAGAAATATTTTCACTAATTCTTAGTGGCCAAATGACGAGTATAAAATGGACTCGCAGCAGCCACCGTTTAATTTACGTTTCATTCAATGAATTTGATTTACCTGTGAATTTTTATGTCACAATTTTATAGTTAGAAAATCAATTATCCTTCCCACACCTGTTTATGCAGCAACCCACCATTTTGGACCAGAAATGTATTTTTTTCCTTTTTTAAATCCACGCACGCACAAATCGTCAACATGGACGCTACCTTGACGCTACTAAACGAGTGGCCGGCAGCTCGATCTTATATCTGACCAAAAACACACATCTAAATTTGGCTCTTTATAAAAGAAACACAGTAAGCATGAATAATATACAAATTCCCTTCATTACATTAGACATCGTGATATAAAGACCCATTCGGCATTGAAAAAATCATCCAGTCATTTCCTGTCAGGAACACTCCAAACTTGGCGTGTTTTGGAAATGTTGCTCTATCTAAACCTAGAAAAGTAAACCCATTACGTATTACAAAAATAATGTGCGCCATTTTGTAATCCAAAAAGGGGAAGCCGTTTTTGAAATTTGCACGTCGATAAAACCTTGAAATCCGTACCCATTGCGACTTAGTAAAGAATTATTTCCACAATCTTGGAACGGATTGTTGTCTTTGGCAATCTATATTCATTAGAAAGTATGATTAGCCTTACTGTTTTGTTCAGTCTGTCCGAAGGAGCAGTAGTTGGCAGAGTCTGCGATATCGCTGTTGGCAGCGGGCAGTCCGATGGGAGCGATGGTGGCTGGAACAAATCAATTCTTAAAATAACCGTTACACTTAAATAACAGAGTTCCTTAAGATATCAGCTACTTACGCCGGCAACTTTGACACTCTTACTTCAAACTCAGTGACGATCGTTGTAATTAGAGATTTTATACCCACTGGAACATTAAAAACCGGCCAAGTGCGAGCCAGACTCGCGCACCGAGGGTTCCATACCAACTTTCACTTATTCCGACTATACTTGCAGCTTGATTTAAGTTTGCCTCTGGTATCTATGGCGACACATACAAATGAGGGGCCAACTTAACGCAACGGGTTATTCAAAAATGAGTTTTGGTGATTAAAAAAAAGCAAGACAGATAGATATATGGTTATAATTTTCGTGTAATAATCATATTAAATTACATATTACCAGAAAATTCCAGATTTTTCGTTTGGTAAACTTCAGAGATAAACGGAGGGGGGGGGGGTTGATTTTGAATTTTTGCCCCCCCCCCCCCCACCTCATATACGTCAGTTTTAGAAAATAAAAATATATTGTAAAATGTTTCCTTTGCAATAAATGTGGGCTGACCATGTTTATAAATATTCCAAATTTCAAACAGATAGCATAAGTAGTTCTCACATTCCTTCTCTTCTCTATAATACACTCTTTCATCGTGCGACTCCCCGCTATCTCAAAGAACGTTTTAGTTATCTTCTATCAGCAAGGTCCGCTCAAAACTGTCTTCCAGCTGTTCCATTATCAAAGTCAAAGTTTTATACAAATCCTTTTACATTCCGGGCTTAATCTTATCTCACCACCTACTCATTTCTAGCTATTTTATGTCATTTCCGCTACCCAAAGGTTGTCTGGAAGAGATCGCTCTTTAGCGATAAGACCGCCTATTGTTTACCTATTTTATGTTAAGGCTCTATTGTATTGCTTCTATTGTTGGTGTGCAATAAAGAATTGTTGTTGTTGTTGTTGTAGTTTTTGAGATTTGGCGCTTTAATAGTCGGACAGACAGATAGACTAAGTCGCAGCATCAGGGTTCCTTTTTTACCATTTTTGGTACGGAACCCTAAAAACTGTTATTTGATATCTAATCTCAGTCTTAAAATATCCTGGTAGCCTTGTATGGAGATATCTCTTCGTGGCCTTACCGGCTTTCAACGAAGCGGTTCAGGTTGATCAAGGCAATGTTGTTCAGCCCGGTGGCGGGGTTCCAGTCCTCCTGGACTGCATATTAATCGTGTCCTGCACCAGCTCGGCGAATCGGAGCTAGATGCTCCAACACTCAAGGTGTGGTGGCCTTACCGGTTGTTTCAACGAAGCGGTTCAGGTTGATCAAGGCAATGTTGTTCAGCCCGGTGGCGGGGTTCCAGTCCCCGTGGATGCGCACGTTGGTCGTCTCCAGCACCAACTGGGGGCTGATAACCTCCACGGAGCCGAAGCGGACCCAGATGAAACGCATGCTGAGAATGCACGAGAATATTAGTACCTAGCTTCTGCCCGCGACTTCGTCCGCCTAAAATTCGTTTATTGCAGATAAGGGTATTTTTCCGGGATAAAAAGTAGCCTATGTCCTTTCCCGGGACGCAAACTATCTCCATACCAAATTTCAGCGGTTTATGCGTGAAGTAGGTAACAGACAGATAGACACACTTTCGCATTTATAATATTAGTACGGATTTGGCAAAAAGGCATAAACGCCACCTGTTAGTTTAGCAAGGTACTCGTTACTCGTGGGCTCGTAGCACATGTTTGAGAAAAGTTTGCACCTCCTTCCTAAGTAGCGCGATAAGATTCAGGTGCAAACTTAACTCAATCAAATGTAGTGGCTACCCCTCTTTTTAAGGGTTGAATTTTTATAGCCTCTAACCTGGCCGGGGATTTTTTCGACAGATTAGTAAAGTTTGCATCAAAATCTGTTCAGCCGTTTTCACGTGATGCGCGTACAAATAAACAGACAAACGGGTGCCCCTTGAAATCTCGACAAACTTTTCACCGAATTTCATTTCATCGAAAACGATTCATAGAATATTCAGTAAGTATAAATATTATCTCTTGGAGTATTATGGCTTCATCGAATATTCATTACATATTTTAACAATTATTAGAGCAATGATATAAGGAATTTTAAATGCTTAAAATTATCTACATTTAATAGATTATTTTAAAGACAGAAAATCAAATAATTTATATTATTTCATCAACGTATTATTATACAACTAATTCATTTCATACTTAATAACATATTGTAAGAAAATAATAAAAAATAAAACACAAGCAAGTATAGACAACTTATGTTTCAAGGCTTGTATTCTTCTGAAAAGTAAAATAAATATAATTACTATTGCTATATTAGGTTAAGTTGATTCGCTCCCTGAACAGTAGGTTAGGTTAGGTTAGAACTGCGTCCCTAATAAAAATAATTCGCTCCCAGAACAGTAGGTTACGTATTTTACTTAAGGCAGGTCAGACTTCGGTTAGGTCAGGTACGACGACTAGCGAAGCGAGGAGTAGTGTTAGGTTGAACTGCGACCCCAACGAGCGAGCGAAGCGAGCGAGCCGCTAAGGTCCGACTTTCTTACGATACGACTTTATGGCGGGTTCTATTTTGCTATTAAATAAGTAAGTATTGAAATACTATTCGGCATTAATCTAGCTCTTAGGAAGGCCTACTTGGCTTAGGTTAGGTACGACGACGAGCGAAGCGAGGAGGAGTGTTAGTTTGAACTGCGACCCTAACGAGCGAGCGAAACTCCAGAACCAACTTCCGCCTAATCACTAGAACTGCGTCCCCAACAAAAATAATTCTGTACTAGAAAACTAAGTTCAAAAAATGTAGTCGATTTTCTACAATGTAAAATTTAAAACAAAATATGAAATATAAAAATATGATATGAAGATCTGCGAAATAAAGTAAATAGTAAATAATATTTCTACAGATTAAAAATCGGTGTTATAAAAATACACCATTTATTTGTTCGATGTAATGAATATTCGATCAAATGAAAAAATGCGTATCGTTGACTTTGAACTGAAATTCCATTAAACATTTGTCGAAATTTCAAGGGTAAACCACAGATAAACAGACAAATAGACAAAAATTCTAAAAATTGTTGGAACGTGTTCTGTTATCGTTTTTAAGTATTCCCGGCCAATTTTTTTTCGGATATCTTCCATGTACAGACTTTCGACCCTCTTCAGCTTTATTAATATATCTAGATAGAAGATGTGACCAGGTTTTTTGTGATTTTGTGAGGTTACTATTATTATATTTAATCACGTAAGTTGTACATACGAATAATGATATTGTATTGATTAAAATTTGTGTTGTGTTATTGGAATTCTGAAAACTTTTAAACATAAAAATAAAACCGACTCCAAAAAAACTAAAAAGTGAAAAATAACGCCATAATTCAGTTTCTTCAAATTACTTACAAGTAACCGTTTGTATACTCAATCTATACTGTATATACAATTAATCTTATTTTGGCGTCGGTGCCATATAAAGAATGTGTAAAATATTGAAAATTGACGATTTTAGTAAGTTGTGACACGATGGCACCGACTCCAAAATAACATTAATTGTATAGACTGTATAGATTGAGTAGACAAACGGTTACTTGTAAGTAATTTGAAGAAACTGAATTATGGCGTTATTTTTCACTTTTTAGTTTTTTTGGAGTCGGTTTTATTTTTTTGTTTAAAAGTTTATTTATTTTACACTTTTTAGTTAATCGTTACTTCAAAGTGTATCTCGTGACGATTCGAACAAGCCCAAACACGGCTAGGTAACATTATTTTATTACATAGATCTGGTGCCTACCTTCCGGCTCCATCATCAAATCAATTCAATGGTACCATTCTCATCAGGAACATTTAAATTTGTGACAAGATATTTTGTCGCCACCCGTAAATCATTTATCATTGAGGAGTTCCGATGGCATTCTGTGGTCTTCTGCATCAGTTCCACTTCACCAATTTACACTTTCTGAATGCAAATGCTTATTATGTTTCTTATAATACCAAAATCGCTATATGTATGCCTACAATATTTGAGGAGTTCCTTCAATTCCTCATGGATTCCATCATCAAATCTTCACCAAAATTAAATGGGACCAAATAGAAAGTACCTTCTATAAAACCAAAAAAAAAAATTGAAATCAGTTAAATAGTCTGAGTAATTGGTGAACATCCATAAAAAAAATAAAAATAAACATTCCGTCGAATTGAGAACCTCCTCCTTTTATTGGAAGTCGGTTAAAAAGGTAACATTTTGGAAAAAAGGAATGTTATGAAAAACGAAAATTGCGGAACTTTCGATTTTATGGGAGTCGATATCCCTTAAGACCTTTTTCGCGATCCTCTCTCATGTAAAAATATTTAGCGACCCCTTTTCTACGCTGATTTCAGCGTTGACACGTGTTTGAAAATGTTACAAATATAGATTCCGAATTCATGTAACCGCGACCCTCTATTGTAGGTAAACATATATATTAAGTACTAGAAGGCGCGCGCAACTTCGTTCGCGGAGGAGAAAACGGCATAACCCCTCTTTTTTTTCTTCAGCATAGTCGGGTAATAAGCATCTTATAACCATCTATGTATGCTCATACTACCCGTATACCTACCAAAAGTAGTTGAAATCCGTTCAGCCGTTTTGGCGTGCTGAAGCCACAACGACACAAAAAAAAAACCAGTAAGTGACTTTCAAATAGTCCGTTTCACTTATTTTTTTGTCTTATTTGTCGGTCAATATATCTTCAATGTCGTCAAACAGACATTTCATTTTTACAACTTAATAATAGTCCTTATAGAAATAAAACAATTTAACGGATTATATCGCGTATATTATCTCATTTTAGTTCCCGACGTTTCGAGTTTAAAAAGTTTAAATATTATAATTAGTAATGAGGTAGCCTGGGAGTTTTTCTTTGCAGCGTTTCTTTTCTCGTCGGTACACCTCATTTGTGAAATGCTGCTTGGTAAATGATTAGAATAAAATAATTAAGCCATTCTAGCACATGTGTAACTGTCTTTACAGCTTAGGCCCATCTGGCATGTATGTAAACCTTTATTTGTTTTTCCAAAAATGGTAACTTTGACAGAGGAAAATACATCTTTTCACAGTCCACCCGTGACCGTGGAAAGCTGGAAAGCTTCCGAAACGTCGGGAACTAAAATGAGGTAATATACGCGATATAATCCGTTAAATTGTTTTATTTCACTGAGTAATAATCGCGGAAACAGAAGAAAATATTAAATAGTCCTTATAGATAATTTTTAGTTTAGATTATGTGTTTTCTTTGTTTCTTTCTTTCTTTAAGAGGGGTCGGTATCCCCGGGATCGCGACCCACAGGTTGAAAAACTTTGCTTTAAATAAATAACACAGGGATAAGCTTACACAAATCGGCCTAGTTCCAAACTAAGCAAAGCTAGTAAGTACTAGGCGACGATATATCCATACTGTGTCTGTCTGTCTGTCTGTCTGTCTGTCTGTTACCTCTTCACGCTTAAACCGCTGAACCGATTTGGATGAAATTTGGTATGGAGATAGTTTTAGGCCTGGGGAAGGACGTAGGCTACTTTTTATCCCGGAAAATACCATTATCCGCGATAAACGAGTTTAAGGCGGACGAAGTCGCGGGCAGAAGCTACTATAATATATAGATCAATTATAATTCTTAAATACATAGAAAACACCCAAGACCCAGGAACAAATATTCGTGCTCATCACACAAACACTTGCCCTGGCCGGGATTCGAACCCGGGACCGCCAGCTTCGTAGGCCGTTTTGCAACCCACTGAGCCATAAGGTGCGTCCACAATTGTATCATTTGCCTGATCAGATCTTCGTCCCGTGTCACGATCACGCGTTTTGACGTTGCGCCGATCCGATCGCTCAAAATTCATGTTGCTGCGCGTATCACACACTTAGATCAGACAAGCGCGGCGTGATCGCCGCGCCGACAGTGAGCGTCCAAGCAGCGCGATACGCAGTCATGCCACGCCACGTTGCTCGGATACGAGCAAATGATACAAGTGTGGACGCACCTATACGTGTCGTTAAAGTTTAAGACAAATGATGGTTTGTTTGACCTACTCGTTAAGATTTTGCGCGGTGGTCAGCACCCAGCTGTTGTCGATCAGGGCGCCGACACTGGATTCCAGGAAACCGCTGCTGCCGATGGCCAGGCGAAGGTGCACCACCCATGGCTTATCGCCCAGAGCCAAATCTGTGTTCGGGTTCACCACTGGAAAAAAAATTGTTAGGCAATCTTGAAAAAAAAATCGCGTTAGACCAATGAGATTGGCCTCCTTGTCTATACTCTATGAACGACCCCTTAGTTCTCTGCTTAATGTTTATTATTATTACTACTAGCAAGGACCATTAAAACAAGGGGACTGTCAATCTCCATACAAAAAGCCGTTCCCCGCTATTATTTCCCCCGTTATTATACTGTTATGAAGTTTTAAAAATGCAATGTCTGTACATTGAAGATATTTTGGAAAAAAAGTGAGTCAGACTATTTGAAGGTCATTGAATCGAAATGCGTAATGAGCTAGTGATTTTTTTTTAAAACCATTGCCTGGATTTTTTCCGTAAGATTTTTTTTGAGTAATTACGCAGTTAGATTTTCCATATTCGCGTAAACCTAAAGACGGAATACACAACTATGGAAAAACAAACTTTGTGCGATTATTCAAAAAAATCATACAAAAAAACCTGTGACCTGATTTTAAAAACTTCAATAGCTCGTTATGGTTCAATGTAGGATACCGATGAAAAAAAAAGGAATTTACTACTGTCTGTAACACGGTTATAAGAAAAAACCCCAAAATTGCTACTAAAATTGTGAATATCTCTGAAACTAATAATTTTAGGACAGGGTACTACATGAGCTTTTTTGGTGCAAATGAGTTGTGCCATAGAAGGAATGTACTCAATAAGCAATATCACCCTGTATATATATATTCATAATTAAAAAAAAAATATGCCCAGAAAAGTTCTTACCTTTGACACCGGTGCTCCGGCCCTGGAACAATAAGGTCTAGATTAGAAGGCGAAGGTTTTGGTTCTATTTAATTATCAACCTCACAAAGACCTCACAGGTCGCCGTGTGGTGGAAAGTAGTTGTCAGCAGTGGCGTGGTTTCCATATAAGCCGATTCCCACCGGTTTGCCCAAAAAAGGCTTACTAATTATAACCACCTTGTACTTTAAGGGCTAGCATCGTCATTCGCAAACCACGCTCCAAACGCCGAGCGGACCAATGAGCGGAACTTGTAATAAGGAACGCATTTATTGCTCGCGCTCATCAAAGAAAGAGAAAGCTAATACACTACATGCACTATTATTGGCGTAAGCGCCAGATGTAAAAGTACGATGAAATCGAAGATATTATCATGTTTTGTTAACTTTTAAGTTAATCACGTAAAAGATAAACGGAAGAATGACATTTTTAAATAATTAAGCCGTTTATTAATTTGTCGTTTGTAGAAACTAGACAGAAAACGGAAAATGAAGACGCGTTTTCGGATATCTTTTCTATTGAGGAAATTTTCAACAAACATGTTTCCGCGTTAATCACTCAATAGGTTATATAGTCAAAAAACACATAATCTAAAAACCAGCCTGTTTCATTTACTAGATTTGACAAAATCCGCACTAAAAAATAGCCTAAATTTTCAATGCATCCCCTTAGATATGAGTAAATGGATACGCTTCGGCTTCCCTTGTAATTTTGCTACTTAACGGCAGTCAACAAGAAAATTTTCCAGCTTGGTACCGATGGGTGCCAACGGAACCTTATTGCTATGCCTCCGTTGTCTGTCTGTCATCGGCACAGGGCTCTATTTAGTAGTTAATAATGTTAGGGTAAGTGGAAGTTTGTACGGAACCCTTGGTGCGCGAGTCGGACTCGCACTTGGCCGGTTTTTTAAATCCAGTTTTCTTACAGGGGTCATTCCTAGATCCCAATAAAATCTTAACATTGATAACAGCGCCATCTTTGTCGGGAAATAATGGCGTTCTCATAACGAATAGACGGTTCAGCCAATTTTGGTAAAAGAGGATATACGCTGACACAGAAAACAGGGTTATGATAATAACTTATTCCTCCGCTACCAACGAAGTTGCGGGCACCTAAAAAGCCATATACGCGCAAAGCCACTGCCTACCATGAACGACCATGGCTCCATACAGCCACAGAGAAACTGCCTACCCTGAAGCCCTGGACGACCATGGCCAATTTCGAGATTAGAAGTAACCTGTCTGGCCACTGCTAACAAGTATACCCTATAAGTACGTATTTAATAGGTACGTTCTTCTCAAAATAATCGTAAGCGGCTTAGTCGAGTGGCTAATGCGATAAAAGTCTTTAATCAATATTTATCGTTTCGTTACACCACTACTGTTCTGTAGGTATCTAAAAGTTAATCCGCGCTGATCGGTTTTTCACGACTTGGACTTACAAAATGTTGTCACTTCTCTTTCTAAGAAATGGAATATAATTACATTTCACTTCATATATTTATTCAACTAGGGGATGTCTGTACATTGAAGATACTTTCAAAAAAATCATTGTAGCGGAGGAGTGGAGGTCACTGATTGGAAAAATATATTTTTTGGATTTTTGTATGTTTATATGTGTCGTTGTGGCTTCATCGCGGCAAAACCGCTAACCGGATTTCAACTTTTTTTGTTACACGGCTATCTTGGCATCTCCAGATGGTTAAAGGATACTCTTTACTCGACTACGCTAACGAAAAAAGAGGTGTTGTGACTTTTCCCCGCCGCGAACAAAATTGCGCGTACCTTCTAGTAAATAGATATAAGAATTTCGGTGTGTTTCCGAAGATGCTGGCAGCATACCCTCGCTGTTTATCAATGCTGATACATTGTGCGTATGGTATACAATTATTAGTACCTATAGACTCGTGTCTGCAGTCAAACTGTACAATACAGTTTTGCCCGAAACTGTCTTAGAAATAAGAAACACGTACTTAGTTTAATAAAAAAAAAGCTGCCAGATCTTCGGTCTCCTGTGCCAAGTTTCATCTAAATCCGTACGATGTTAACTAGTTAATGAGTAACAAACATCCAATAATTTAAACATCATCACGAACTTTCACATTTAGGCATACATGTTTAAATGATTGGAATGGTAGTAGTAGGTACGACTAGCATCTTAAGGTGCGTCCACATTTGTATCATTTGCCCGATTAGATCTTCGTTCCGTAACATGATCGCGTGTCACGCACGATCACGCGTTTGGACGTTGCGTGGATCCGATCGCTCGAAATCCGTGTTGCTACGCGTATCAAGTCCAAGCAGCGCGATACGCAGTCATGCCACGGCACGGTGATCTGATATGGGCAAATGATACAAATGTGGACGCACCTTTAGGTGCATTCCACCAGAACGTCTACTTTGTCGGGTACGTGACGGCTATGAGAGCTACCTTAAAAACACATTAAAAAGTCCAAGAATTCACTACCAATACAAAAGCCAAGTTATTAAATATTGTCATACCAAAAATTTACTTCCTAACTTTCTTAAGGTATGAAAAGAATGGTGTCACGTACCCGACAGTCTGGTTGAATGTACCCTTAGGCACCTAACCTATTAACTTAGGGCTCTTTCTTCCCACATTGTTCGTAGAGGAAAGATGCCATAACCTTTTTTGCTTCGGCGTAGATAAGTAAAAATTATATAACCACGCTTGAATATTCTTGTATCAAAACAAAAATCCAGTTTGAGGGAAGATATTTTAGAACGGACTTATCGTGTATGTCTTTTTGTAGCCTACTGTACTTACGCGTGACGTCACGCGTCATTTTTAACCGACTTCAAAAAAAAGAGGACCACCAAACCTGAAGTAAAGTTCTGTATTCAACAAAAATACGAATTACTATAACTAAATATATAGGTAGGTGATAACTAAAGGCTCGCCGCCGCGGTTCTTAATAGTAATAAATGAATGGTTTGGCACCGACTTCAAAAGGTGATTTAAATGTGATGCGTACCGTACATAAAAGATTATTTTTGGCTTTTTCGTTTATTTTGAAGTCGGTTCTTTTTTTATTTAAAATTTTTTGACTGAATGTATCGGCATTAGTTTTTGATTACATAAAAAATAAAAACACGTTACCAATATTATTTTTAGGGTTCCGTACTCAAAGGGTAACACGAGACCCTATTACTAACACTTCGCTTTCCGTCTGTCTGTCTCCAAGCTGTAGCTAGTAGCTAGCTAGTTGAGCTTAGACAGTTGAAATTTTCACAGATAATGTATTTCTGTGGCCGCAATAACATCAAATACTAAAAACAGTATAATTTTATGTCTGTCTGTTATATCAATAACCAATATAAAATGATCGAACACCGCGTACATTTTGCTTGAAATAATGAAATAATGATATTTATTCTGTAAGTAGGCCACAAGGGCACTTTTACAAGTCTGACTCCACGGCGTTTCCCAAGAGGAGACCACTGAAGAGAAGAAAGCCGAAACAAACTCAACAGTCAGTCATTTTTCGAAATAACTCTTATATCTATTACAATATTTGTACTTAGCCTATCCTAAATATATGTTTTGAGTATATAAACTCAATGCGTAGTTCTTCAAGAAAACACGTCAAAACTTATAAAAGTAAAAGGGAGTAGGGTACGTTTGTAGCGTATATTTTGTGTGTAACCCTCGGTGCGCGAGTACGCCACGCACTTGGCCGGTTTTTTAATTGACATGACGGACTAATAATTAAATTTTTGTGATCATCCCCATTATTAAAATCTATTCAGTAGTTTCAGCGTGAAAAGGTGACAGATAGAGCTACTGTCTCATTTTATAATATTAAATATGGATAGATATACCCTTAAAAAAGATAAGTAGCAAACTACCGTGAGACTAAGACAAATTTACATTATATTAGCGGTTACTCACGTGTTAAAAGCCGAGTACCTGTACCTACTGCTAGACATGTTTCGTTCCATTCAGAAAACCTTAATCACGAGAGTCCTTCTCGCACTGACGTAAAAGTCTAAAATCTGAATATATGTACAAAGACCTTCCTTCACCCATCCATTTACACGATGAAATATATTTTTTTTCGTAGGCTGCCTAAAAAAATCCTGTCAAGGCTGTGATTAATTAAAAATCCAGTGTCAGTAGAGCCCTGCTCCTAAGCAAGATGTACGCGGTGTGGAGTTATTTTATATTGGTTACTCACATACAGACAGACATAATAATTTCGAAAAATAAAGCTTCTAAGTCAACGCAATACAAAAATACAGTTATTAAAAAAGGTGTCCATAGAAAACTTATAGAGTACTTATTGAAATAAAACAATTTAACGGATTATATCGCGTCCACTCGTGACCATGGAAAGCTGAAAAGCTTCCGAAACGTCGGGAACTAAAATGAGATAATATACGCGATATACCTAATCCGTTTAATTGTTTTATTTCAATGAGTAATAATCGCGGAAACAGAAGAAAATATTCTATAGAGTACTTCCAGTTTTCCTGTAAACTTATGGTGGTACCCGGAAAATTTCGGTAAATTTTAGTTTATAAAGTGATATAAAATTATTCCTCTTGCTGCAAACCACTTAAAATATATATATATTGTAGCTTGGTATAGTCAAAGAATTTAATATACACACCATTTCGTACCTTATCACAGTCAAAATCTATATGAAAGCCGATAGAGATTCCATATCAATGTCACTATGACAAGGTACAAAAGAGTACACGAATTAAATTCCTTGACCGTATGTGGCCTATTTTTTCAACTGGAATGTTATAATACTTTATAAATCAAGAGAAAAAAAAGATTCGCATAGTCCTTTTTCTACCTTAAATTGGTATAGGCTCCCTCGTCAAGCGACGCTTAGACATGGAACTAAAACCAATAAGTGAGTAATGATGTTCACTTTGTCAACCGGTTTTTCAATAGGTTCTATAGTTTTTAAGGAAAGTACCAAAAAATTTAAATTTAAATTGTTTTATTTAAATGAGTAATAATCGCGGACACAGGAGAAAATATGTTTTTTATCTTGGTTTCGGTGACTCGTGAAGATAATCTGAAACAGTATATTGGTAACACCGGTGGTTGTCAACACGATGAGACATATACAACACAGAAGAGTGAAGAGCTACGGATCGAAGGTCATTCTCGTATGGTAGCCCCTTAAAAAAATGGTATAAAGGGAGCTCGTACCTATAGTATAACCCACGAAATACTTAAATCTGAAAATCATATTACAGACTAGAGAGTGACAAGGGGAATGGGGCTGGGTCCAAAATGTCAATATTATGCGTAACGTAATATATGGATGGCCCCTAAGCATTAACGTTAGGAATACAACGTTTTTGACATTTGTATATATTTATTTGTACAGGTACAATAAAGTTTGAATAAATAAGTCCACGTAACAACGCACTTCTGCCTAACATCCCCACTGAAACATTATAAGAATTTCGCGAGGAAAATGGCAGATCTCACGCAATCGCCGTGTTTCCTGCTTCCAATTTTTAGGGTTCCATATGACCAAAACGGAAACCAATAACCAAGTCTCTGCTGTGTGCCTGTTACAAAACTTTTATATTAATTAAACTAGTTGCCCACAATTTCATCTGAATCGTCAGCGGAGGCTATGTTTATAACTATTCCAAATTTAAAATAGATAACATAAGTCGTTTTTGAGATATGGTAATCGAACCCAGCATAGGCCTTTAGTCAAGACCCCCCTCTATCTGGTACCGTTTTTTAAGGCCGTCGACCAAATTCCTACCTTGAAGCAAAACCCCTCATGTCAGATTTTCTGGCCCCTATTTCATAAACGTGACAGATGACAGTTGACAACGACAATTCGGCATACATTACTTCTCCATCATGATGCCAGGCATACACTTACTCGGCGACCCAGCAATGTACGTCGAATTGTCGTTGTCAATTGTCACTTGTCACGTTTATGAAATAGGGGCCTGGAAGTCACAGGGCCGAGCAAAACTCTATCACTTTCGCACTCCTCCCCGGAGAACAACTCTGTACGTGAGAAGATTCTATGGGCAACTCAGCCCACACCCCACTCAGACCATGGGCCGAAATGCCCACTTTGAAAAATAATTTTTTTTTTGTGGTCATCTTAGCCGCGGGCTGTAACAACCCCTCTGAAAATCTTAACTTAGCCCAGACCTCAACCCCCGGGCTGAATGATCACTTTTAAATATATTTATGATTTCTTATATTCTTATACAGTGGTGAACGCGGAATCCTTCGTGCGCGAATCCGACTCGCACTTGGCCGGTTTCGCTGTTATCCCTGATTTGACAGGAGAGGTGTTTGCCCCGGGCCGACATGGCCCTTCGGGAACGCGGGAACCGGCTTTGAAATTGTGAATCGGAATGTTTGGAGGTTAGACGCTTTAGCTTGTGGGGTAAAGTAGGCCCTTGAAAATTAGCATAATTAGAATCTTTTCATTTTGGAAAACACATGCTTGGTAATATTTTTAGTCTTTTATTTCAACGAACGATTATGACGAAATACTGAACTGATGAAGAATCAATATTATCGTAGGCCGACTGTACCAGGCAATTGAGTTATTTGAGCTGTTTTTCTTCTAAAAAATAAAACTGAAGATGTACGTGAAAATTATTGACTGGATTCAAAAAAGAGGCAGTTCTCCTAATTATACTAGACAGTAGACGGTGCTCGAAACTTCGCTCGTGGGGGAGAAGGAAGAAACCCCTTCTCCCTCCCGATTTTTACCCGTACAATTTTGGTGAAGATCTGATGATCCTATCCATGAGGAATTAAAGGAACTCCCCAAATATTGTGACTTAAATCCCTATGGTGATGGTGATTTAGGTATTTTAAAAAGCAATTCAAGTATCTGCATTTGAGAGTATGAAATAGTGAAGTGGAACTGATGAAGAAGGCCACCGGAAATCCTTTATGATAAATGATTAATGAGTGGCGATAAGATATCTCGATTAAGACAGCTTAGTGACGTCAAAGTCGCAAATTTAAATGATTCTAAATGGTACCCAACCATCGAACGGATATGATGATGGAGCCGGATGGTAGACACCGAATCTCCTTAGTAAAATAACATATCCTAGCCTTGTTTGGGCTTGTTAAATCGTCACTTTAACGGAGCGATTTACTAAAGAGTGAGGAAAAGGTGAAGCTTAAACAAAGAATAAAAAAAAACTCCAAAAAATATCACGGCACTCAGTCGTTGCCATCCGTGTATTCTAACAACTTACTAAAATCGTAAATTTTGAACAAATCGCCGTTTCTTTGGTTGGCACTGACGCCAAGATAACAGTATTTGTATATATTGAATAGATAGAGTTGAGAAAAGGTAATTGAAAGTAAATTGAAGGAGCAAAATTACACATTTTTACTTTTTTTGGCATGTTTTTGGAGTAGTTTTTAGGGTTCCATTCCGTGCCCAAAGGGTAAAATGGGACCCTATTACTAAGACTTCGCTGTCCGTCTGTCTGTCTGTCACCAGGCTGTATCATAATATGAATCGTTATAGCTAGACAGTAGGATTTTTCACGGATGATATATTTATGTTGCCGCTATAACAACAAATACTAAAAACAGTATAATTTTATGTCTGTCTGTGTATATCAGCAACCAATATAAAATAATCGAGCACCGCGTACATTTTGCTTAGGAGTAGGGCTTTGCTAACACTGGATTTTCATAGATAAGGCGGATTGTAGCATATATTTTCTACGGAACCCTCGGTGCGCGAGTCCGACTCGCACTTGGCCGGTTTTATGTTTTGTTTTATAACTCATTTAGGTGTAAGCGATGAGATGAGGAATAGGTAACAGAAAAGCATGAAAAAAAACACATGCTTCACCCAAGTAAAGATGTAAGATCAATCGACAACTGATGTTGAGGGTTAAACTTTACCTGGACAGCAGCAACCACGCACAGCAAAATAACAGCGAATCCTTTCATCTTGAAGTCCAATTGACGTCCAACTTACAACTGAAGAATTAATTACAGTAATTATACTGACACGACGCACCGTTATCTGTCGATAACTTGGATTAAATTCCTGTTAATCCACCGATAAGTCTAATTAAATAATATAATTATGTGATAAAGATGTGAGCGCTTCATTGATAAATTGAATTATTAACGGCTCAGGCCTGAAATAGTTATTTGTTATGCAAGGCTGCAAAGTTGTTATTTGGCGCGAGTGCTTGAATTGAAAGCCGATTAAGCGAAGGAATCTAAAATTATTATACAGATTCCCGAGCGTAACGAGTATTTCAAGGCACGACAAGTCAAATAATTTTGCAGCCGTCCGAAACACACAACTTTTCATCTCACTACAGCGAAAAAATGATGGAAATAAAACTATGAAATTATACCAAATGGTTTTTTTTTTTCATTTAAAACTAGTGATAATGAACCTACGAAACGCACTCATAAAAAGGTATATATATATATTTTTTAATTCGAACTTCAAATGAATGTTCCACGCTAGCAGATAAAACGATCTTTTTACGCAGATTTGGCGCTGTAAACGGAACTTTTCTTGATATATGAAAAATCAGTTTTCCAAAAATGTACAATTTTCAAAACATCTGCGTTCTGATAATGTTAGCATTCCTATTTTGACAGATTTATCAAAATGTCTTCTATTTAAAATGTGTGCAGTCTCAGGAGGTCTTCTATTCATAATGTTAACATTCCTATAAATTCAGTGTTTGCCTAATATCAGCATATTATAAAAAGTAATGACAGCATTTCGCACATTATAAAATTATCGCTTAATCTTGTTAAAGACATTTAAGGAATTTATCTCTATACTATTATAAAGTTGTAAAAACGAAATGTGTGTACATTGAGATATTTTCAAAAAAGCTATTATAACGAATTATTTGGAGGTCACTAAATATTTTATTTTTTGTATGTTTGTATGTGTTGTTGTGGCTTCATTGCAAACAAGCACTTTCTGAAAAGCGATAATTTTAAGAAAACTGTCCGTCGTGGAACGGAGACAGACATTATAAGAAGCTGACATTTTGAGAGGCAGACATTAAGCGAAAGTCGTGCTGACATTATGAAAAGCAGACATTTTGGGAAAAAACATTTTAGGAAAACGGCCCTGAGCTTTAGGCCGGAGCCTTATTAACTAGGTATCATTATAGACTAAAGATTCAGATTCAGCTTAACCTTACCTTCTATAGCATTCACAAAATGTGCGTCTTTGGCGAACGCAGCGCTTATGGACTCGTCGCTAGGTCGCTACTATAATATGACCCCTAGTCACGTATAAACTATTCGTTTTCACAGGTCCCGCCCTTGGCCAAGTTTTCTTAAGTCAGTTTTGTAACCTGCGTGATGGACCAATATATATTGACCTGTGATCTGGAACATGTGGCACTACTTCACGTGTCTAATTATATTAGTGTCGAAATGAATGCGGTCGAGTGCGACATTGAATAATGACACCCCTTGTCGGGTTGTAGGCGGAGGGGGAGGCCTAAGCTACGATGACTCAACAGAATTAATAAGGATCTGCGGCTTGAGTGAGAACGATGTCCGAAATAGAGCGAAGTTGAAACAATAATGTGGAAAGCGGACCCTGTCTCCAGACAGGATAAACGCTACAGATGATGATGATTATAAATTGTTTCTAGAAGTTTTTTTTTTTATTTCGCACAAATCATGTTAGGTCTGCCATCTGGATTAGTGTCGAGTAAGTCGCATTTTTCCCCGGATTTTTTAGATTTAATTCAGTTCAATAAGGTTTCTCCTGACACAAAAAGTGTTCGGATTTTAGGGGTATTCTATCGTTCATTCTACCGCCATAAATACGAACTTTTCCGAAAAAATATGATGGCTAAACATTATTGACTACATCTGTATGAAGCTACTTTTTTCTCACAAATAGTTTTGATAAAGTTTATGTCGCCTTTAGAGACAAAATAACTTATGAGGTGCCGTTAGATTCGCCTTCGTTGTGGGAATGACATTTGTACTATTACAAAGTTGTAACAATCAAATGTCTGTACATGGCAGAAATAATTTTCAAAAAAATAAGTGTTACGGATACTTATCGTATGTTTGTATGTGCCATTGCGGCTTCAACACGATCATCCACAGATGATTATAGGATACTTTTTACCCGGCTACGCTAAAGAAAAAAAAGGGTAATAGATTATGATTTTCTCTCTTGTGCTGACTAAGTTGCGGGCATCTTTTAGCAGGCTATAAGATTTTCTTGTCGACAGCAGAACGTAATGCAACTGATTCCAGCGTGGTTATAGGATTATTTTTACCCGACTACGCTGAAAAAGACGTTTATAACTTTATTCTTATCAGCGAACGAAGGCACCTTTAAGTAAATTATATATACAACCCATCAAACATTTCATGGGTACGGTTAGCACGTGACTTCGAACACGTTTCCACAGCTGACCAATTTTCGTTCTTGTACCCAGGGTATAGAGTAGAAAGTGGCGGCGGCAGTCACGGTCCATTCACTAGACGCCGCTGGCTCTGTGCGCCTACCATGAGTTCGGCACGAGCGAGTATTGAGCGCTCGATGACGGTCTATCTCTTTCGCACTATTAACGCGTGTGAGAGAGGTGCACTGACTCTCGATACGAGATACTCGCTAGTGCCGATCGCAAAATCATCTCATGGTAGGCACACTGACCCGCAAGCTCTCGTAATGTCCGTAATAGAGATTTGTGACCTAGAAATAGTGTGGCGTTGTTCTACTGACTTTCTTAATGTATAAATACTTAGATTTATGTAGTTTGCCATTTTGCTTTTGGCATTCCCTGATTCATATCGGGGTACATCGAAGGAACAAAATTTCGCGAAATGGTAAACAATAAGCGTGATGACGGGGTATGAAAATCTAAATTATAATTAATCCGTCAGTTTGTACCTAGGAGTGACGTCACGCGACATTTTGACTCAATGTACGGCCTTTATTTTTTGATAACGTAAAAGAAGAAAAAATACGTTTCCAATATTTCTTATTAATCTACATGATGGATAAATTATTAAATTTATCATTTTGTATGTGGCAACACGCACGTCAAGGTGCGTCCACACTTGTATCATGTGCTCGTATCCGATCACCGTGCCGTGGCATGACTGCGTATCGTGCTGCTTGGACGCTTACTGTCGTCGCGCCCATCATGCTGTACTCGTCCGATATAACTGTGTGATACGCGTAGCAAAATGGATTTCGAGCGATCCGATCGGCGCAACATCCAAACGTGATACTCGCAAATGATACAAATGTGGACGCACCTTAATGCTTCTGGCGTTGCAAGCGTTCATAGGTTGCGGTTACTGCTTAACATAAGACAGGCCGTACGCTTGTTTGCCACCTTAGTAGTACATTAAAAAAACCGGTCAAATGCGAGTGTGACTCGCGCACCGAGGGTTTCACTTAACTTTCACTTATTCCGACTTAACTGGTCGGTTTAGTTAAGTTTGCCTCCGGTATCTATGGCGTCACATACAAATTAGGGGCAAACTTAACCTAATCAGGTTATCCAAAAATATTTTATTGTGATAAAAAACGTAACATAGACCTATGATATGGTTATAATTTTCCTGTAGACTGTAATATTTATATGAAATTATATTATTTAAGAAAAAATTCTGATTTTTCGCTTGGTAAACTTTGGAGATAAAGGGGGGAATGGTATTTTTTTCCACATTTTCCTTAACAAAACGAAATTTAAGCGCAATAAATAAATTGTTCGAAAATGTGCTGATCAAGTCTTTTCATATTATACCCTACTTGACCTAGTAGCTAGACTTTCAATTTTGAGTTTTTTAAATTCGTTTATCACGAATAAGGGTATTTTTCCGGGATAAAAAGTAGCCTATGTCCTTCCCCGGGACCCAAACTGTCGCCATACCAAATTTCATCCAAATCGGTTCAGCCGTTTAAGCGTGAAGAGGTAACAGACAGACAGACAGACAGACAGACACACACAAGTGTGTCTGTCTGCACTTTCGCATTTATAATATTAGTATGGATATGGATAGTATGGATATGGATAGAAATAGAGTCGAAAAGTGGTTGACCCATTTATTGGTCTAACGTATTTCAATAACTCGTCGCACGCAAGGTTCATTCAATGGTGTACAGTGTGCAAACACTTTGTGCAATTCGGGTTAAGATGACCGGACCTTGTGACGCAAGAAAAGACCCCCAGGGCCGGATTCAAAAAGTGGTCGACATTTATCGCACGCCAGTCTGCATTGGGATAGGTCGAACGAAACGGGAATGAAATTATTTGGCTTATAATATAAATTACGGCGTATGAATGGATGTGTTTCTAGAACGGATTTTAAAAAGGTGATCGATACTTTGCTGGTTCAATGTTAAAAGGTTGTAAGTTATATTTTGCGCGTAGTTGTATAATTAAACTTTGTGTCACTATGACAATGCAGTATTTCCGGACCGATGCGACCTTCAAGCCTTCAAGAAAAGAGGGCACTCCCACCCGAAGGCCGGTACACTTGTGACTCTTCTGGCCCCTATTTCATAAACGTGACAGGTGACAGTTGACAACGACAATTCGGCATACATTACTCCTCTATCATGATGCCAGGCGTACACTTACTCGGCGACCCAGCAATGTACGTCGAATTGTCGTTGTCAATTGTCACCTGTCACGTTTATGAAATAGGGGCCTGGTGTTACATTTGTCCATGGGCGACGGTGATCGCTTACCAACAGACGATCCGTCTGCTCGTTTGCCCCCAATAACATAAAAAGAAATCAGATTTCAATCGATAATTGTTACACATAGTAACATTGATGAGCCAGCGATTCGCACGTTATTTTATATTAAGATACCTTAGGTGAGATCAGAATGTCTTTGGTTACTCGAATGTCGACCGGTTAGTTTATGATATCAGAATTGACTCAAAATAGGGATGGCTTAAAGAGGTAGACTTAATTTGTTTGGGTTAATCCTTGAGGTTCATTGACATTTAAAATATTTTTGTATACTTATGTAGGTACAGAGACAGATTCGAAAAATGTTTGATATTGGTCCCGATTATGTGTGTTGCTCGAATGGGCACAGATGGTATCGACAGTAAAAACAATAGATGTGAATTATTAATTGAGGTGACGGCTGCAAGACCAGTAAATTACCGAATTGATTTTATGCACTTGCAAATTTTATGCCCTTACTCAATAACACGTTAAGTATAAGCATTAGGCATCCACAATCCACATTCCAACAATTCTGACAGACCATAACCACACCGCTTTTATTCCATTAACATAAAACCATATCGCAGCAATACCGCTTGAAATTTTCTAGCTCTCTCTCACGCATCACAGAATGTAAGCGTTACCTATTAGAGAGAGCCAGCGATATCTCCGCCATATTGTTTATGATCGTATAATAGACGCTCCGAGATATTCCGGTAAGTAATTTTAGATCCTATTGCGTCTCTGTCGAACTTTCTCTGTTACAGCATCGCGTTGCGCCAGCATTTGTTAACGCATTCGGCTTTTGAGCACAAACTACACGACAGCCGCCATGACACCATTCCGAATTCGAATTTGACAGTTGAGCGTGCGAAAATCGCGGGAGTTTTTCTATTTTAGCGTTCGTCTTTTTTCGGGACAGTCAGCGCTTGATAGAGCTTTTCGAAATTTAAAATTGTTTAAATAAACAGAACTCGGTGCCGGTTTTTTTTTTTTTTTTTTCGGGTTTTAATCAGTGCTGTTCGACATGGATTGCAGTGCGTGATTTGTGAGTTGTGGAAAAAAAATCATCAAAAAAAATATAGTTAACTGTTATTTGTTCAACGCAACAGTTTTGCTTAGTCAAAACTATATTTAAGTCAAAATGGAAAAAGACTATTTCCAGCTAACCAAATAAGAGAAATAGTCAAAATGTTCGGTTTTAAAGGGTCATCCGTCCGGCTATTTGTGTTTTTAACTTGGGGCTTACAAGACTGGACTTTTGAAAATGAGTTTTTATGGTACATTTTCTTGTGTGGAGTGTGTTTGTCGGGTGTGCTGTGTGTGCTGACATATGACCATGATTATTGGTTGGATAGGGGGGTGTTCTCGCCTCCCGCATGGCCTCTGGTGGGACACATACTCTCTGTTGTCCTGTTTAGGGAGCAAGGAGGGATGTGTTTCCTGAAGATTTATAACAAATATAGACATTTAAGGTTTTTGGGTAAGTTTTTATCAAATATAATATATACTGTTAAATGCTTCTAAAACATTTGTGATCTGTGCATTAATGCCCAAAATATAACGAATACAGCACTTATCAAAGGAGTTAAGGCGACGTTCTTGCTTAGCATACAACGTCCAGGTTTCAGGACCGTAACAGGAGTATGCTCAGAATGCACGTTACGTAACCACGAAAAACGTCTTCGTTCATAATCATAACACTGTTTTTATAGTCGGTAATATATTTAAAGGCCAATGATTGATTCTAAAATATGTACAATTATAGAATACTTTAATTATTCAAGATTGTAGGAAACTGTTAGTGTTAGTTGAGGAGGTATCTGAAGGAGGCCTTCGTCAAGCCGTTGGTTGATAAACCAAAATACCTCAAACATATATAATAGAAAAACAATGTGAAATAAAGCGAATACCTATCTTCCAGATGTAGATAGCGAACGAGATACAAAAAAAATCAAATGCTTAAGAGTCCCCAGTAAGCTCGGTTCTCCATACAAACGTAGTTACGCTCTCATTTTAAAACGACTACCTAGTTTGCTCTGAAACTTTGTACTTCGAATAAGTTAAGGTATATGCAGTCCTGTAATTAGTTTATGTAGCTTCAGATACCATAGTAAAAAAAAACAGCGAATTTAAGTTTACCATACAAAACTTGTTTTTGCTGTATTTCGCTTGTTTTATAAACTAGAATCATATAAACTAATTACAAGCCCAGATATACCTCTTGTCATTGTTTATGCAAAGTTTCGTTACAATATAACACGTAGTTTTAAATTGGGAAAGAAACTCCGTTTGTATTGGAAGGTGAAATTCGGCCGAGCTTGTCGGGGACTCTTAATGTGATAAAATTCTACGGAAGCATAAGATTTGCAAAAAAAGTCAAAATATAAAAAAGAATAACCGTTGAACGATGGAGCGTAAAGGTTCTCGAATGGAGACCAAGAACCGGAATACGATCAATCACCTATAAGAACGAGGAAGGTCGCCGGAAGCTGAAATGGGAACCGGTGCGAGCGGTCATTTGGGAAGTCTAGGGAGACCTAGGTTCAGCAGAGAAAGTCATCGGGTTTAAATATGATACTATAGTCGGCTGCAAAAAGATATACACGATTAGTCCGTAAAAATCGGACAATCTTTTTAATAAAACATTCTATCCTAGCCGTGTTTAGGCTTGTTTGACCCGTCAAGAGATATACTTTCAAGTAACGATAAAATTTTGAGATTATGTGGAACGTACATACATACTTTCACGTTTATAATATAGTAAGGATAAATATTAGGGACAATCGACCTAGTCCCAAACTAAGCAAAGCTTGTGTACTATGGGTATTACGTAGCAGAATGCCTAAAATCAAATGTCATAAGCTTCAAACATATATGTCGAAAGCCTAAATGAATACCTAACGTTCCTTATCTATAAAGTTCTAAATACATACAACACGATTGATCGAATGAATATAATATCGAAGTACAAAACGAATATGATGATTTGACATAAAATTGATACACATAATGTCCAGAATGTAGAAAATCCAAATGAATAATGTTCGTTATCTATAAAGTTCAAAATACATACAAAACAACAAATATTGTATCTGTACCTCAGATACAATATTTTGTGAACGTAGACTGATTGAATGAAATAGTGTAATATAATAAAACAAAATATTTTATCGTATGAATATTTATTTAAACTTAAACTATAACATAAGTACTTAAAGCTTTAACATATTTTTTTATAACAAAAACATTTTTAATATTTATACTAAAAAATGTTTTAAAATATAATAAAATATAAATCACAAATTGCCAGCAATATTCTTCAAAAGGTCAAAGTGGCTGTATTCGTGTGTTTTCGTTATAATATTTGCTTATTACAAATATGCGAATCATTTTTCCTACGTCATTTTAACGGAATTTGGTGTCCCACTTTTATTTTTTCTATTTCCATAATATTGTTCTTCGTTTCTTTTTTTCAGTTCATTAACCAGTTCATAAGAACGAAGTTGTTTTTTCATACATATTTGGTTTAAGTATATGGTGGTGAAACGCCTCAGCGCTATTTTGTGTGTAGGGTATATCGACCTGCTGATTCAGCCCTCTAGTACACCAAATATTGGATGAAAATTTAATGCCCCACCGTTTGTTTAATTTTTAGCAAACCACTCTGCAATCCGGTTTTCGTCATTATATTGCTTTATAAATGTTTCGTAATACTCATGCAAATTTAGGGGATGTACACATGTCCACGTTAGTAAACATTTCACATGTATTTTAAACCTATGATAAATGATAATATTTTCTTCTGTTTCCGCGATTATTACTCATTGAAATAAAACAATTTAACGGATTATAATATACGCGATATAATCCGTTAAATTGTTTTATTTCAATTTTATGATAAATGATGTTATGGATTTCGTACGGTATGCAATTTGATTTAATGTATTTTAAACCTTATACATTAACATATACATAATCCGCGGGATAGATTATAAACGTGATAAATTTTGACCGTAATATATTTTCAACTTATGACACATGACGTTATGAACTTCGTACGGTATGCAATTTGACTTAATGTATTTTTACAGTATGCATAACGAACTTATGACATTTGATTTTAGACATTCTGCTACGTACCTAACCGGGACAAGTTCGATTTGTGGAAAATTGTCGTGTAATATTTAAATTTAAGAGTCAAAATCTGTCCGGTGTAGCTGATGAAGCGTGTAGGATCCCAAATTTCTTATATGAGGAATAAAGTATATTCATGTCAGAACACAAATATGAACAGTTTTTTTTAAAGTAAATAGTATTTAATTTATATAACATTAAAAAAAAAGGGAGCTACTTGCATAATTTACCATCATTCTGTAGTTCGGATTTAGTTTTTAGGTTTTATGGCTCCGAATATCAGCGGTCACAAAAACACTGTTTCGTATACTTTTTTATATAGAACAGTGAAGTGACCAGCATTAATATCTGCCAAAACAAAGCGCGCATAAATATCTGACATGCACTATTTCTAGGGCCGTTAGGATGTGTCAGATATTTTTGCCCGCTTTGTTATATGGCAGCTGGTGAATGAACAGTAAAAAGTATTAACAAGCGAAAAAAGTATACAACTCAAAGCAAAATTGGGGCCACTTTAGCGCGGAGAATTTCTGTTCAGTTTTTGTTGTTATAATAAACTTATTTTATCTCAATTAAAACAAATAAAACAACTGACTATTTAATAATCTATTATTAGCCTAAACAAAACAAAAGCCTCTATATCTGGGGACTTTTTAAAATACTTTTTACTTACTAATATATATTTTCACGTTACAATCAAAATTCTTAGTGGACCCTATATTGTATTGAGCAGTATATAATACTGTTTTAACAGTATGTTTGGATGTAAGGTTACATGTAGCTGTCCCCACCTAGACCTATCCAAGGCCTTGTCCTTCGTTTCTCTTTATTTGGTTCGTGTTAGTCTAAAATAATAATTTTGCTAAAAGGACAATTTGTTGAAGTACCTAACTTTTTAGTTATAAAGAAAGAATTAGTGTTCAAGGTGGCATTCCGAGATGGGGTGCAGGCCGCAACCGCACGTCCCGCTGCACTCCAAATTGAAGCTAAATGCTAAGGTACAAAAGTTAAATTTTCTGTATGCTGACAGGTGTCGCCGTGCAGCCGCTGCTCTTCCACTGCACACTGAAAATTGAACCTTTTACCTTACTATTAAGGTTAAATTTGGAGTGCAGCGGGACGTGCGGTTAAGGTCTGCCCTTCAGACCATCTCGGAATGCCACCTTTAATTTGTTTAATCTGTACAGTTACCAGCATTAATATCTGCCACAACAATATCGGACACGACAAGTAATACATATTATATTAAATTAGCTTGTTTAGTGCCATGGCCAAGTCAATCTGTTTATTCAAAACATAAAAGATTGTTAATATTGATATGGTCACTATCACTATAAGCTTTAGCTAATTACTTAATAACTTAAGAGTACCCAGTCCCCCAGTAAGCTCAGCCGAATTTCACCATCCCATACAAACGGAGTTTCGTTCTTATTTTAAAACTACGTGTTGGATTGTAACGAAACTTTGCACACACAATGGCATGAGGTATATCAAGGCCTGAAACTAGTTTATATGGCTGCAGTTTATAAAACAAACGCAGACGAAGTGCAGCAAAAACAAGTTTTGTATGAAAAACTTAAATTCACTATATATTTTTTACTATGGTATCTGAAGCTACATATACTAATTAGAGGCCTGCATATATCCAAACTTATTCTAAGTACAAAGTTTCAGAGCAAAATAGCTAGTTGTTTGAAAATGAGAGCGTAACTACGTTTGTATGGAGAACCGAGCTTACTGGAAACTCTTAAGACAGAAGGACCCTTAAGAAGGGACTGATAAATTAACCGACTTGGTATTTCATGGAGATCACAACTTTTTACGGTAAAAAATGTGAGTTGCGAGACTTGGTTTTTATACAAGTATTGCTTTTGATGGAATCTCATTTCTTTTTGTAGGTAGTGCTTCTTGAGTTAAGCTACAGATGATGATGATGATGATTATTATGATGACGATGATGGGGATTCATAAGATATGTCCCATTCTTGTTTTTTCATTTCGTTGATCATTGACCATTTTACCATTTTACAAGTTACCTTCGAACGTAATTCTTCTAATCTAGGTACCTATATTCACCTATTATTCCGTTATTAGGGTTCCATAGCCAAAATGGCAAAAACGAAACCCTTATAGATTCGTCATGTCTATCTGTCCGTCCGTATGTCACAGGCATTTTACTCAAAAACTATAAGATGTACATTAATGAAATTTGGAGCATAAGTGCCATGTGTAAACCGCTACTTAGTTTGATAGTTAAATAAAAGATATATATATTTCTAGGGGGGGGGGGGGGGGGGCACTCCACCGAATATAACCGAAATTGAAAAAAAATAAATATCAAATATCAATGTGTGGCACATAGGGACTGCAAACCGGTATACCGGTTTACCTGTAAACCGGTCAAATATGAAGTCGGTAAATTAACGGTAATTATAACCCAAAACCGGTTTTTTACCGATACATTTAAATATTGGTTTACGCTAATGTTTATCAATTTATGTACTACAAAATGCCCGTACTTTATCCAAATCAAATGATTTTATGTGATTTAATGATTTAATTACATTTTATTAATTTCAAAAATGATTAAAAGCTTTCTAGCCCAACCTAAAAGTTAGCCCACCTGGGATTCATTCTTATATTTAATTTACACTTGATCTCAGTGTTCTATCTCTTATTAAGTACATAGAATGAGCTGTTGTATCGTATCTACTCAAATCAAATGTGAGGGAGTTTAGTAAAACGTCCCACTTTGTCGATTCTAGTTTCGAAGTTACGGGCAGTTTAGTGAAATATGGCAAAACCTACCGAAAATCGACTTTCAATGAAAACTGATAGAACATACTGTAATAAACCTATGATTTTGATATCGACCCATAAAATGACCAATTTAAGCACTTTTTTAAGGCCTCAAAGTTTAGTGCCCAGCGTCCCACTTTGTCGAATACCGAAAAAAACTTCGATATCATATTTGTGCCTGTTATAGGGAAACATTTCTACTTTGTCGATATGGAGTTATGAGTGGTTTGTAATATAACAAAGCATAAGCTATCTTTCGGTGAAAACATTATGTCTCTAAGTGCTATAGTTATTTTTAATAAATCATTCAAACTTGCAAAGGTGAAAAGGTGACAATTGAGAAAACTTTGGTAAAGTTTGGGCCGCAAAAAACACACTTGTACTTTGAAGTTATGGAGTGGTTAGTATCAAATGAATTGGCATACTTTAAGGATTTCAAATTAGTCAAAATCATGTATTGTAACCTAAAGGTGCGTCCACATTTGTATCATTTGCCCGTATCAGATCATCGTCGCGTAGCATGATCGCGTGTCACGATCACGCGTTTGGACGTTGCGCCGATCCGATCACTCGAAATCCATTTGCTACGCGTATCACACACTTGTATCGGAAGAGTGCGGCATTATCGGCGCGCCGACAGTAAGCGTCCAAGCAGCGCGATACGCAGTCATGCTACGGCACGGTGATCGGATACGAGCAAATGATACAAGTGTGGACGCACCTTTAGTAATTTGAATGTTACGGAGGCTTGAACATAAAAACAGAACAAAAATATGTCAATCCTGAATATGCGTGTCATGTTATAAATATAGAAAATAAACCCATATTCAGGATTGACATATTTTCGTTCTCTTTTTATGTTCAAGCCTCCGTAACATACAAACTACTAAGGTTACATACTAATTTGAAATCCTTAAAGTATGCCAATTCATTTGATACTAACCACTCCATAACTTCAAAGTTCAAGTGTGTTTTTTGCCGTAACTATAACCAACGTTTTCTCAATCGTTTGTCGCCTTTTCACTTTTGCAAATTTGAAGAAATTTAAAAAGTAACTATAGCACCTAGTGGCATATATCTCACCAAAAGATAGCGTATGATCTGTAGTATTAGGAACAACTCATACCTCCATATCGACAAAGTGGGACCTTTTCCCAAAAATAGTCACAAATGAAGGTGTACATACACGACAGTTGGGCCTCATCTGTAAAGACAGTTCCACGTATGCCAGAAGGCTTTGGTTATTTTTTTTTATTATTTACTAAGCAGCATTTCGTAAATGAGGTGTACTGAGGAGAGAAGAAACAATGCAAAGAAAAACCCTCAGACTACCTCATTACTAATTATATTATTTTAAAAACAAAGACTACTAAACTACTTTTTAACAGATAAGATATTTTTTTTACACCGTTCGGAAATAAAGGTTTTGCAGTCTTGTGTCATGCTTCTTCCTCGATGAAATGTATTATAGGATCCCAAGCTAGTGGTAGCGACCACCCATCTTCTCTATCGAAATTAGGATGCTTTTTAATATCAATAGCCTCTTGTAGCATTCTGGGAAAATATCTTTTCTCTTTGGCAAGAATAGAAGGATTATCAAACTTTATTGAATTGGTTTATCAATGAGCTGTTCACAGACTGCAGACCTATTATATCGACGGTGCTTGACATCTGCTATGTGCTCCTTCACCCGGGTCGATAGACTACGTTTCTTTTGACCAATTTATGAAAGACCACACTCGCAGTCCATCCGTTCGATAAATTGTTTTATTTAGATGAGTAATAATCGCGGAAACAATAGAAAATATTTTATGCTTCTGTTGGTTAAAAAGCTGGCGACCCATTTGCACAAACCCTCGGGCAGTCTTTAAGATGGCAACTTCCATAGAAGACCCCAGTGCCAGACCCGATCGAACGCATTGATTATGTCTAGGCTAACTGCCAATGCCTCACACTCTCAATGGGCGAGGCCCAGCGGTGTGAGATATTCTAGGAGATCACCATTGCAGCGACCGTGGCGAAAGCCGTATTGACGGTTGCTGATCAAATCGTGTTCTTCTAGGTATCTTAGGAGTTTCGTGTTTATCACACGCTACATCACCTTAGAGAGAAGGGAGGTGATTGCGATAGGCCTGTAATTCGATAGATCTGACCTGTCTCCTTATTTTGGCACTGGATGCACATAGGCAGTCTTCCATGAAGACGTTTTCCTGCGCTTTGTGGTAAAAGCGCGAAGAGGCGCGTTAACACAGGGTACTTCCGTCTGGCCCACTCGCCTTGTGAACATCTAGACCGAGCAATTCTCGCCGGACATCCCTTTGAGTGAAGGCATGGAGCATCCGCAACACGGGATGGTAGACAGTACAATGCTTCCATCATCGTTCAAAGTCGAGTTCGAGGCGGAGAGGGTGCCCAAAAGATCGGCTTTCTCTTTAGCACTGTGGGCCGAGTTATCATCAGCATTTCGCAGGGGTGGTAAGGACGTCTGACAGAAGTTTCACTCGGTATTCTTGGCGAGCGATCAGAAGGCACGACTTCCAGAGGGGTACCCTGCGAATCGCTCGACAATTCTACATACCGAAAATACTATACTACTATTACGAAATCGAATTTAGCTTTGGCAATTTCTCGTTTACTGGCCCTCGAAGCAGCATTTAATTTACGTTTGACATCAGATATGTTAGGATCTTTATTGATACGGGCCCTGCTCCAAGCTTCATACAAAGCTTGCCTTAGAAGTCTGGCTTCCTTGCAGGGCCGATTAAACCAGACCAGGGCTGTTTTTTGGATCCTTATTTAGTAAATTGTTCATTGTTCTAATTTAATCTTTACTCTACTGGTGTTTTTTTCAATATTATGTTATTTTACTCAATGTGGATTGTTTTTTTTTAGTTTATGGATAGTAATAATACAGATATGTTGAATAAAACAACATCTTCACGTCTTTTTTACTTCGAACTTCCAATACCGGTAATTTACCGGTTTACCGGTTTCAAGTCGGTAAATTACCGGTTTATCCAAATTATGACGGTAATTGCATTCCCTAGTGGCACATATTTCGACAGATCTTCTAAAAACACTTGAGATATCTAAAAAAATTTTTGATTTAGTGAATATTTTCCGAAATATTCGCTCCGAAAGTAGCAAAAATTGTGTCCCCCCCCCCCTTCTATTTTCTAAACGGTATGTTCGAAAAATGTGAAAAAATTTACAAAAATATAACTTAATAAATACTTCCAACGAAAATTATTTTCAACATAATCGGACATACCGTTTTTAAGTTATTACCAAAAAACTGCGCTTCTCAGCAAAAGGACGTAAGTGCCGGGGAGATACGCTCTTTTGTTAGTGTTTTTTTTTCATATCGTATTTTTTTCATCTGTAGTGCATTTTTTTGTATAAACGGCTGCGGAACCCTTCATGGACGAGTACGACGCGCAATTGGCCGCTTTTTATTACACTGATTCATTCACTGCAAATGTAACTTTATCCTATATATTTATATAGGATTACAAATGTATTTATGCAGTTCGTGTATCTAGAAACTGGACCCAAATTTCAAAATATTTATGTTTTTTGTTGATTCATACACTACACTAATTGTATTCTAAATTTCAAGCTTCTATATCTGCTAGAAGTGCCTTAGACTTTTTAATATTGGTCAGTCAGTGAGTGAGTGATAAAAGTTTGACTATACTCTGATTTTTAATTCAAGACCAAAATTTAACGTCAACGGGCGCACTTTCGCTGTGATCACTGCATACTGGTTTAAGTGTAAGTATTTTTATCAATAAAACTTACCCTAATATTACTGGCTGCACGATTTCTCATTCATATTTTTATGAAATAATGTTTATTTGATGAAATAATTAAGATGAGAACTGTCAGATTTTGGTCTTGAATTAAATATCCGAGTTAAGTTATGATTCTTAAACTACTGCTTCATATTGAATGAAACTTGATGATTGATACCATGTTTTTACAATATCTGCTTGGTTCCTGAAAATTCAGGATTCTAGTTTTATCCACAACGAAGTTATAGGGGAGTCGAAAATGCCCTGAACTGCTTCGAGAAAAGGATGGTACGGCCGTGCCGCTTTTTTGCTTGACTTGGCAGGGGCACTGCCGTGCCCCCAGATTGTATTTTGTTGACCTTGGGTTTATTTTGGATTTTTCGTATGTAAATGCGTAATGCAAACGAACCCTGGAAAATATACTCTTTATAGGTATGGTTGATCTCGGCTTCGCAGGTACCTTGTACCATTGTACCCGCCAACGTGATCTGTCATGAGGTTTTTGTGCCCCCCCCTAGTAGTCTCCCGTGATTTCTGGATGAACACTAACTACCAAAACGTCTGATTTATGTTATATACTCAATATATCCGCATTTATTGTATGTATTGTTTTTTACAAGAGCTTAAAATTTGAATGGGTCACTCTCAAATAAAAATATAATTGACATTGTTGAAATATCAAAAAAATAATAATTACAAATGAATATGATTTTTAGCAATTCGTGTTGTTTAATGTTATTGTTAATGCAATGAATGACGCATTTAAATGTTTGTCTATAGCAAATGTACGTACTCGTATGACCTACAGAGCAGCGGGGTTATTGCCTAACGAAATTTTGACACTTGGTATCCGAATCAACAACGCGTCAAGCGCGTTAGGCAATAGGGGGGCAGGTCATAGTCAATCTTTTTTGCCGCAATGTAGCTGGGTAAAGAGTATCATATAACCATTTTGTGGAGACCCAGTTACCCGTATATAAAAAAAAACTGTTTAGCCGATTGTGGTAATAGTCTTTTACAAATATCGTTATAAAAAATCGTTTCAGTGACCTTCAAATAATCCATATCGATATATATATTTTTAAATATCTTCCCTTATCATGAATGCCTGCGGAACTTTACACTGAGCATGGTCCAACGTGCTCTTGGCCGGTTTTTACAACTTTATAATAGTATAGACTAGAAGGTACTTAGATACCTAATTAACTACAACGAAAAAAGAAGGCCTCATATTCTATCTCAATACTTTGCTGATACTATTAATTATCACCTCACAATTCCAGGCGCCCACCAATTCTTCCAGCGCACCCTGGTCATCCGCGACCCGGCGCTCATCAAGCGGATATGCGTGCCCGATTTCGCGCACTTCGTGGACCGCGGGTTCTTCTTCAACGAGGAGGTGGACCCACTGGCTGGGTCCGTGCTGTTTCTTCGAGGGCAAGAGTGGCGCCGGCTGCGGGCCAAGATATCACCCATATTCTCGTGAGTTCACTCATTAATTATAACTAAGTTATATACTTGGCGCATTTTATGAACCGAGTCTTATTTGACGAAGGAGTGGATCCACGAACGTCATAATCTCGTGACTTCAATGACTGAAGTACTTCACATATTTCTTGGATCGAGGTTTCTTCAAAGAGGAAGAGGACTCTCTAGCTAGCCGAGTCCGTGTTGATACTGTGCGGGTAGGAGTGGGTGGGGGCAGACGACCGTGCCGTTAACGCTCGCTGCTGTTGAAAATATAGTTCATATTCTAGTAAGTTCACTCTCAGTTATACATACATTATAGATTTTGCGCGATTCGTGGACCGAGGGTTCTCCTTCCACCCTAAACTGAATCCCGAACTAAGTTCGTTTAATGACATCTCTCATCATTTTTCAGACCAATAACATCCAGTTCTGATATCCCTTAGTGTCTAAATGTAATAGTTAATTTTTTATCGAATTATGGCCACTCAGCACCGATTTTATCACTTTTCAGACCAAACAAACTGAAAGGCATGTTCCCAATCATAGAGAACACCGCCCAGGGGTTTGTGGAGCGCGTCTCTGCGCTGCCGACCAAGAGCAACTCCTCGGAGGTGGTGGTGGACTCGGAGCGGCTTGTGGGCGGGTACACCGCCGACGCCATTGTGCCGTGCGCGTTCGGGGTCAAGAGTCATGTCATGGACAACGAGAAGGATCCGTTTGCAGTGGCACTACACGCATTTTACGAGATGTCGCCGTTTAATTTGTTTGAAAAGTAAGTTTGCTTCCAAATTTGTGTAAGGGGAGGGATAGTGTAGGACCACGATCCAGGACTCTGCCAAGTGCGTCTTTCGTTGTGATTCATTTCAGATGATGATGAGTTGGGCCACATACCTAGAAGAAGGCTTGCTGTCGATCGCCTGATGTTTTCATTTAGACCAGTTTCCAGTCCCTCCGAAAAGAACTCCTCGGAGGTGGTCGTGGACTAGGTTTTATGAGATGACGCTCTTTAATTTGTTTGAGAAGTACGTTTGTATTGTTCATTCACTCGCCGTCTCAAGGTAAGAACATAAAAAGAGTTTATTTACCTATTTAATCGTATATGGCACATGGCATTTTTGACGGAGTCGCTCAGCCACTAATTATAGACGTATATCTAAAGTCTTCACCAATCGGGCGGCGTTTTCACTTGGAGAGTGTAGATCCAGGATACCTTCATTAAATTTCCGTTTTGGGCAGTCATAAATTATTTGGTGGATGGATTGTATGGGTGTCCCACAGTCACACGCTGGCGAGTCTCTCCAGACACATTTACAGGTAGTCAGCATAAAAGAAGTAGTGGAAGGACACATCTCTGGTGGGTCTCTGCGTTGCCCTCTAAGGGGATGATGATGTGTTGGACCACACACCTAGGAGTACACGGGCTATCAATCATCTGATGGGTTCATCCAGCCCAGTTCCTAATCTCACCAAGAATAACTCCTCGGAGTTGGTGGTGGACTCGGCCCGGCCCTGCTGGCGTTTTACGAGATAACCCCATTTAATTTGTTTTGTCATTCATTTATTTAGATACCCCAGCTGATTTATTCACGCAAGCATCTAATAAATCGTTAAGGTCTCTGCCCACTACACCGTATCATACCATGACCGAACTAACTAATAAATATTCTTTGTATTGATAAGTATGAGACTATGCCCACTAGCCCGTTTCGTCGCCATCGCGTGCCATGCAAAGCTCGTATCGCGTTACATCCGTGCCTGATACGTTCATGGTACGGTCATGGTATGGGTGTAGTGAGCAGAGACCTTTAATCCACTCTTTATTATCCCGATAATTGTAAAAAACATCTTAATAATACGATGCAAGTACTCTCATAAGTTTTTCTGGGTTTTCCCTAATCCTTGCAACAAATGTTGGATCATACTCGTATTGTATCTCTTCCAGCAAACACTTCTCTAATGTACTGTTACCTGACAATTCGAAAGTGGTTGTACCTAGGCCTACTTGAATAAAGCATTATTTGATTGATTGAGTAAATAGAGGTATTTCGCGTTATAAGCCATATTCAATAACGATAGCTTTTACCTTTTCCCTGAAAAACTTACCGGTAATTTATTTCCAGAACCATGCGGCAGTTCTGGCCAGCCTTCTCCATGTTCTTCAGGATGAAGATAATCCCGCAGAAGACCCACGACTTCTTCTACAATATCGTCACCAGCGTACTGCGGGACCGAGAGGGTGGTGCGTAATCAACGTTCCGTATTTTCATGGATCTGTCATGCGGGAAAATAGACCGCATGTGACCTCCAAATAGTCCGTAACAATATTTTTTTATATATATATTTATTTTACGGACATTTAATTTTTACAACTTTAAAAGATTTACCACGTGATAACCGGAGTAACCAGTGTAAGTGAACACTCAATAGGGGGGACTTGGGACACAGGGGGTAATATTAGACAAGGAAAGTAGTAGCTACCCTCACTAGGTAGGAAAAGTTCCGTTTGCAGCGCCAGATCTGCCTGGAAAAGTTCGTTTTATCGGCTAGCGTGGAAAAGTAATTTGAAGTTCTAATCTATATATTTTTATTTGTTTGTTTTGTTTTGAGTGTGTTTCATGATCACTGCTTTTAAATGAAAAATTTATCGGTTTGTAATAATTTTCTAGTTTTTTTTTTATATCTAACATATTCCTCGCTGTAGTGAGGTGTAGGAGTGAGGTGAAAAATTGTGTATTGCAAAATTATTTAATTTCTATCGTGCACTCGCACCAAATAACAACTTTGCAGCTTTGCATAACGAATAACTATTATAACCTTTGCATCGTAGACCAAATGTCCTTCAACTGCCTTCTCAGTAATAATAACAGTTGTCTAAGTTACCCGCATATCCCAAATTCTCACATTTGATGGTACCTTAATTAAACAAATCAGCCCTAGTTTACAATAGTAGTTTGATGCAATGTTGCAGGCGATGTGCATAAGCGCGGAGACTTCATAGACATGATGATGGCACTCCGCAACGACGACAGAAACAACAACATGGCGGAGAAAGGGGAAGACGACGTGGAAATCAGTGAGTTCACTGTTCGAGTTACCTACGATTTTATACTACTTTTGCCTACGAAGCTAGGACCTAGGACCTCCAGCTGTTCAAATCCCGGTAAGGGCAAAGAACTTGACTTGACTTCTCGGGGGGAAGTCGGTCCGTCAACATCTGCAGCACCTCCTGATGATACCTCGCAGAGGTGAAAAACGTGTCGAGGATTATACTGTCTGCTTGTGGTTTGTTGTATTTGCATGCGTATTTTTTTGTGGAAACTGCATGAAAATATGCGCATGTGAGCACAATTTATTGTCACATCTAACTAAGACATTATTTTGCGGAAAGGCAAAGGAATTATTATTCATTAATCTAATATGGAATTCCGCAAAGTAACGCCTGAATCTATCAATTAAAGTTAATGAGTTCCTTAATAAAACAAAGTTACAAAACAATCAATAGATTACAGGCCTTCTTATAGATCAACTAGAAGGCGTCCCTTTTTTTTCAGCGTAGTCGGGTAAAAAGTATCCTATAACCATCTGGTGATACCCAGCTACCCGTGTACCAAAATTAATTGAAATCCGTTTAGCCGATTTGGCGTGATGAAGCCACAACGGCACATACAAACATACAAAATATCCAAAAAAAAGTATTTTTTCGATTTAGAGGCCTCCAAATAGTCCATTACAATCATTTTTTTTGAAAACATCTTCGATGTACTGACATTTAGTTTTTACAACTTTATAATAGTACTAGCTTCTGGCCGCGACTTCGTCCGCCTTAAATTCGTTTATCGCGGATACGGGTATTTATCCTGGATAAAAAGTAGCCTATGTCCTTCCTCGGGACTCAAGCTATCTCCATACCAAATTTCATGCAAATCGGTTCAGCGGTTTAAGCGTGAAGAGGTAACAGACAGACAGACAGACAGACAGACAGACAGACAGACAGACAGACAGACACACACACTGTCGCATTTATAATATTAGTATGGACTAGTACGGATAGATAACAATCTTTTCCTATTCCTACCGTTGTCTGGCGCTGGTGTTGTT
Organism: Hedya salicella; assembly: GCA_905404275.2. Lineage (NCBI taxonomy): Eukaryota > Metazoa > Arthropoda > Insecta > Lepidoptera > Tortricidae > Hedya > Hedya salicella. The sequence goes on along the minus strand of FR990107.1, from coordinate 21,775,235 downwards.
CATCTGACCATCAAAGTTTTCTTACAGCGGATATGGTGATATCAGCAAACGCCTTCATAATATTCCTGGGCGGCTTCGAGACCACATCTTCGACCCTGGCGTTCCTACTGCTGGAGTTGGCGGCGCACCCTGAGGTCCAGGAGAAACTGCGACGGGAGATACAGGACGTGGCGGGAGCGAGCGAGATGACCTACGAGACGCTGCAAAGGTTGGAGTACATGGAAATGGTTATACAAGGTTAGTTGAGATTCTACAATTATCGTCTGGAGAAGTGGGGAAAAGAGAGTAAAATACCTCGAGGAACTTTCAAATGAAGGTCGGGACAGATATTCGGAACAGCTAAAAATATCGGTCAGCACTGTATTTCATTATGCACTGGACTGTGAAGTCATATCAATGACTTGGATACAATTAGCAGACACAATCCCCAACTGTGAGGATTGTGACTCATTACCTGGAGGAATTGAGTGTAACAAGTTGACGGATAAGAACTCTGCCAAGCGTAGTTGGTCACCTGTTCCTGTTACTAGGTGAAGCAATTGAACGTAGCTGACTGTCACTGGAAGAGAACAGCCGCAAATCTGATTCAACGATCGGCTTGGTACTCTCCAGTATTCAGCACTAGATTAAAAAGAGGAAGAGAGGAAGGCCTAAGAGATGTTATATAGACAAAATCAAAGAGAAAGTATATAAATGCGAAAGTGTGTCTGTCTGACTGTCTGTCTGTCTGTCTGTCTGTCTGTCTGTCTGTTACCTCTTTACGCTTACACCGCTGAACCGATTTGGATGAAATTTGGTATGGAGATAGTTTGAGTCCCGGGGAAGGACATAGGCTACTTTTCATCCCGGAAAAATACCCTTATCCGCGATAAACGAATTTAAGGCGCACGAAGTCGCGGGCAGAAGCTAGTGGGCTACTATAAATAATAAATAAACAAGTTATGTTTCCCAACTTACCAAACTGTTTCATATCCCAAATTCTTCCAAAACTTAGTTTTTCCGAAAAAAATATCATTTTTAGTACTTTTATAAAATAAACCTAACTTAAGAGCGTGAATTGTAAAATGAAACAGTTGGGAACTAAGGTAGCTTGAGAAAAATGGATTTTCAAAAAGAAGAGATTTTGAAAAAAATATATCCTAGCATTCGGCATGGTGTTTGTTACAGAGACGCTGCGGCTGTACCCGCCCTTCCCCAGCATCCAGCGCATGTGCACCCGGGACTACGTGATCCCGGGAACCCGCCACGTCGTCGAGAAGGGGACAGTCGTGCTGTTCCCTACGCTCGCCATACAGAGGGACGAGCAGGTCTGTCACCATTATTGCATCTGTGATTTTTCGGGGAACCCTGGAACTTGGAGAAGGCCATTCCATATCATGATGAAGTTGGTTATATATTTACCCAAATATTAAATTTGTTGTGGGAAGGTGAAAGGAGAGTAAAAAGGTGAAGGGGTCTGCACGCGGTTGTGTTTCTTTGAGAAGGAATGGAGGGTGCAAGTGTCTCCGCACCTTCGGTGCTACGCGGAAGCTCGGCCGTCGGGCTCGCGGTGGTTGAGCTAAAATTATTTGGGGTATGGTAAGTGTCTGGTTGGGCTCTACCGTTAAACTGAGACGTAGCCCGTGGTAAGAGAGAGCTAGCAGGTACGCGGTATCGTACCTTACGGTACGCGGTATCGTACCTTACGGTACGCCTTCAGCTATCCGTCGAACTTCCTAGTCATCATTGGCTTATGGCGATTTTAACCAAATCGTCACGAGCGCATTTATTTCTCTATCTAGCTAGGTATCGTTGTGAGGGAACCGAATTTTGTTGCGTCTATCGGTTCACGGTTTCCATTCATAAATGCTGGTTGGCTGTTAGATAAGATAAGATAAGATAAGATAAGATAAACGTTTATTGTCAAAACTGTGTACAAAAGGTCTTACATATTATTATGGTTGAGTGTCAACAGTTTGCCCATTTCGGACGTACAACATTGATTTGCATTACATTAGGAAAATAGTAATAATTAACAGTTTTCTACATAAAATATTCATTAAGATTATAAAAACATTTGAAAATTAGCCATTCTTTCAGTATTCTTTTGAATCGAGGACCATCTTGTGATTTGATGCATTCCGGCAAATGATTGTAAATTCTTATCCCTGTAGCATAAGTACTCTTTTTAAGTATGTAACTAGTTGGCCGGATGGTACAAAGATCATATTTATATTGTGATCTCAAACTTTCTTTGCAATCAGTTTTTTTGGTAAAATAGTCGCTATGGTTCCTTACAAATAAACAAATTTCTAGTATGTAGATACACGTCATTGTTAAATATTTTTTATCTCTAAATACAGTTCTTAGGGAGTCGGTTTGTTTTAAATTATACATTTTTCTTAGGCATTTCTTCTGAAGAATAAATGTCGAATGAACATTTACAGAGTTGCCCCAAAAAATTACACCATATGTCAATAGAGGGTAGATATTGCCATAGTACGCACTTTTAGTGACCTCTACTGAAGTTATATTGGACAACAATGACAGTGCATAGCAGTTCTTAGAGATGGATTTATTTATTTTTTCTATGTGTGCTTTCCAATCTAGCTTTCCATCAATTGCGACCCCTAAAAAATTTGAGTTGTCCACTTGTTCTATTTTTTTATTGTCAACAATTATATTGATGTTTTTTTGTCCTTTTTTGCGACCAACAAAGTTTACAATTTTAGTTTTATCTAAATTAACTTTTAAATTTAAACATGACAGCCAATTCATCGCAGTTATTAATGTATTGTGTATCTCATTAGCAATATCGGAATTTTTATCTTGAGATACAAATATAGTAGCGTCATCCGCGAACATAACGCACAAATGGTCCGTTATTAAAGGAAACTGATTGACGTATATTAAAAATAGTAAAGGTCCCAGGATGCTACCTTGAGGTACTCCTTGTAGATTTTTTTCATATTTTGATTGAACTTTGAGCAATGTTTTTGTATTTTTATCATAAGTATCTACTACGGTAGCTTGGACTCTATTTGTTAGATAGTCTTGAATTAATTTCAAGGCTACGAGGGCTGCTATTTATATATCCGGAAACCGGGATTACAATCTTCTTAAATAGCATATTTGACCGCCATGGTAAAATTTGAACTTTTTTAAGTATATAAGGTATATTTTTTCTTCCTTATTAACGCTCGTGTTTTGTTTTTGACGGGTTTTAAATGTCATCTCGCAGCAAGAATGGAACTCACTCGTGAAAATATTCGTGCTATGATTTATTATGATTTTCGGCGTGGTTTAACGCAACAACAGTGCATAGATCAACTAACTTCAACTTTTGGTGATGAAGCCCCATCTAAAACTACTGTGTATCACTGGTTTAGTGAGTTCAATCGTGGACGTAGTATGCTTACGGAAGAAGTTAAGGCAGGTCGCCCGAAATCGGTCGTTGTACAACAAAATATCGAGGCTGTGCGAATTTCTATGACCAGCATTAATAGCATATTACATAATTATTTGGCTGTAAAAAAATTTGTTCGCGTTGGATACCCCACAACTTAACAAATGAGCAAAAACATGCTCGCGTCGAATGGTGCAATAAAATGTTAAAAAAATATAACCGTGGTGACTCAAAAGCCGTTTATAACATCTATACAGGTGACGAATCCTGGATCTATGCATACGATCCCGAAACGAAGCAACAATCAACGGTATGGGTGTTTCAAAATGAGCCGAACCCTACGAAAGTTACTCGTGCAAAAAGTACATTGAAACAAATGGTGGCCTGCTTCTTCGGTATTAATGGCCATGTAGCTACAGTGCCACTAGAAAACCGTAGAACGGTTAATTCAGAGTGGTACACGACCATTTGCTTACCGGAAGTATTTGAACAAATTCGTAAAACTAACCAGCGACGAAGAATCATTCTTCATCATGACAATGCCAGCTGTCATACGTCACGCGAAACAACTCTATTTTTGGAGGGTCAAAATGTGGAATTAACGGGTCATCCGCCGTACAGCCCTGACTTGGCACCCAACGATTTTTATTTATTTCCAAATATAAAGAATAAATTACGCGGTCAACGATATTCGACCGCTGAAGATGCTGTCGACGCATTCAAACAACACGTTATGGAGGTACCTCAGGCGGAGTGGCAGAAGTGCTTTAAAAATTGGTTCACGCGAATGCAAAAGTGCATAGATCATCAAGGGGAATACTTTGAAAAACAATAAAACTATTTTCAGCCGTGTACGTTTGTTTGTTTTTTTGTTTCCGGATATATAAGTAGCAACCCTCGTATACCCCGAATCCCAACATGATCAAGCAAACGTAACAATTTTGTATGTGAGACACAATCAAACGCCTTTGATAGGTCTATAAATAGTCCAATAGTAGTCTTGTCTTTGTGTACACTAGTCCATATTTGTTTTAGAATTTGGAAAATAGCTGACGTCGTATTTTTTCCTTTTTGAAATCCGTATTGATTTTTATTTAATATATTGTTTTTGTTGAGGAACGACATTATGCGATTTGATATAACTTTTTCTAAGATTTTTGAAAAATTTGATAATAATGCAATGGGTCTGTAATTGTTTAGGTCATGCTTTGGACCTTTTTTATGAAGAGGTTTTATTAAAGTCATTTTTAAGTCATCAGGAAAAAGGCCACTCTCTAATGTTAAATTAATAATATGTACTAGAGGTTCTATTATGTGTTCAACCCCAGATTTGATTAAACTCATGGGTATGTTGTCTGGTCCAGTACTTTTTTTATTCTTTAGTCCTTTAATGACACTTTTAACTTCATCGGTATTCACCGGAGTCAAAAAAATGCTACTCATGTTAGATTCGGTCAATAGTTTAATAGGCATATTATTTATAGTATTATCTAAACTTACAAAAAAATCATTAAATGTATTAGCAATGTCGAGTGGTTTACTAATCAATATATTATCTTTTTTTACAGAATACAAAATTTTTTAATTATCTTTTTTTATATTGTCTATTGTGTCTTTTATCGTATTAACTTGTGATGTATTTTGCTTTATTATCTGCCAGGTAGCTTTGCTTTTATTATTACTTTGGTTTATATAGTTTATATTTGTATTGCGTTTTGACTGTTTGGTTACTACTTTCATTATTTGACAGTATTTTTTGTATCTATGTTTTATCCTTTTCAGAATATAATATTTGATTAATATATTTTAGTTCCTTTGCTTTCCGCGAAATAGTGTCTTGGTTAGATGTGACAATCAATTCCTTGTCAGATAATCATCATTTTAACACCTTACATGTTTGCGGAAAAGGATTACGTCTTAGTGTCAGTGCTCTTAATGTGGACCGTGGGAACCCAGAAATATACCTACGCTTTGCACGCCGGCGGCGGTACGTGAGCTAGTTGGTCGCCACCAGCGCTCACGGCTGGACGCCGCTACTCGCACAATAAAAGTTCCGAATAGAAATAAATGACTTCTTCGTCGCGTAAAAAATTGGTGCACTGCAGTGTTGTGGAATGTAATAATAAAACTAATAGAAACTTATCCTATTTTACTCTGCCGACAGATGATGAAAGGTTACTAACTTACCTACTTTATATAATATTTATATCTTTCTCTATTTTTTTTTATGTCTGCTTGAGTCGCGGTAATTTTGCACCCTGAGCCTCCGGCAAGTTTAGTCTGCTACTGCCAGTATATCCAAATTAGCCCTGTTTAGCAATTAATAGTTTACTTACTAAAATATTGCCACAATGGGTCAAAACTGGTAGATGCGGCATACAACGGGCCCATAATAACTACTAAAAATTAAGTTTTGCAGGGTGCATTGCACGCACGGCGTAAGAAAGGGCGTAAACGCTGTCGTTGCTATTGGGACTTATGACCTTTTGGAAGAGCTGTAATGCACTTGCGAGAATAAAACGCGTAAACAGAATATTTTAAAACAACTTATGCCTAGTGACTAATTCCAAGTTTGTAATGCTACTTTTACACTATTATACCATATTACGTATGTTAATTATACCTACGACACAATTTCGTTTGAATACTTACTAAAACTTCTATTCATCAGATTTAGATTTTTCGCCACGCTTTAATTTAATAAGCGAACATTTAAAGAAGGTAAAACAATAGTAATCTGCAAATAATTTATTAAAATAAAAAATAAAAAAACCGTTTTATATTTTACTAAACTATTTATAAATCGTTTCTATGCAGTGTCAACCCTAGTGTCGTTAGACCGGCATGTGCGGCCAACGACCCGAAGGTTGCTCCATTGTTAAATAAAGTAGGCATGTAAAGCGGTAGGTATGCGCTTTTTTACTAAGACATTAGTATCTGTTCGAAGAACTATTATATAATCTGTGTTAGTGTACTTGAACGGCTGGAAATAATTAGTTACAGCAATAAAGTACTATCTGGTCGTGGTTTTTCGTATTTGTATGCGTATTTTTTTGCGGAAACTGCATGAAGATATGCGCATGTGAGCACAATTTATTGTCACATCTTACCAATATAGTATTTCAAGGAAAACCAAAGGAACTCTATATGTGTAATCAGGGGGCACGGTAGTGCCCCCGCCAAGTCGAGCGCGAAGCAAACACTGCCGTACCATCCTTTACTGCAACCATTTCGCCGCATTTTCAGGTCCCTATTTGAGAACCTCTGGATAAGACCAGAACGGAGAAATTTTCTTTATCCAGTGAGCTATAATCACATACTTAAAATCCAAAATTTTAAGTCATTTAGTTCCGAAGTTAAGTGAAAGCAAAGTTTCGCATTTATGACACTCACTCACTCATGATCATCAGAATAGAACTAGTACTTCCCATAAACTCAGAGCGCTGAACTTTGGTACAGAGTTAGGGTTGAATGGCCACATAAAGGCTAAACTATAAAACTAGGATAATCGACGATCTGGAGTACCTGGTGACCCTGATTAGAAAACACAAGAGCCCAACCAAACTATTCGAAATCGACATACCGCCTTTACAAAAAATATTCAACTAGGTGGGCCACTTCATTTGATGTCAAAAATCGAAGGGTTATACCCACGTTTCTACAAAAAGAAGTGCAATCCCACCAAAAATATTCTGTAAAAAACTAGCCAAGTCTCGATGGAGCTGCTTGTTTATCTCTAAAAAGTAATTATATCTAGACAAAGTCGTGCCAAGTCTAAGGTTCTTTACTGCGTTTTTTTTTATTATTATAGTTAATGTTGAGTGACTTGGCCGTTGAAGGGTTCACAAGGGCACAAAATCAGGTGCTCCATGACACCATTGCACCAATCGTTGAATAACGTTAACTATAATAATTAAAAAATCGCAGTAACTTGGCACGACTTTGTCTAGATTTAATTACTTTTTAGAGATAAACAACCAGCTCCATCGAGACTTGGCTAGTTTTTTACAGAATGTTTTTGGTGGGATCCATTAATCTATTATATGGAATTCCGCAAAGTAGTGCCTGAATCTATAAATTATATGTATAATGTTTGTTTTGGTCACTCCTGGAAATATGCTTTTTGCATGGATTCACTTTTAGCTCTTATTGTTGCGGTGGTTCAAACCTTTCTGAGGTCGTTCCACGATTTCGTACAACAATTCCAAAATTGGCTTAGCCAAAATGGAAAAAATTGAACCTTTATAGTTTCGTCGTGTCCGTCCGTATGTCACAGGCATTTTACTCAAAAACTACTTACAAGATATATATTGATGAAATTTGGAGTATAGGTGTCTTATAAGTCGCATACCGTTTTGAGTTATTGTCGAAAAACTGCGCTTCTCACCAAAAGTACTTAAGAGTCACGAAGATACGCTCTTTTCCTGGTGCACTTTTTCAGTTCTTGTTTTTTCCATCTGTAGTGCACTTTTTTTAATAACGGGTGGAACCCTACACTGAGCTTGGTCCCACATGTTATTGACGGGTTCGTTTTCCTATTCAGATATTCATTCTTGTCCACTTCTGGAATCATGCCCTTTCCATGTCTATACATGGTTGTCGATTGCAGTGCTTCTAACCATTCTGATGTCGGTTCAAGCGTGGATATAGAATTTCGTTCTGGTGAACGGGCATTTTTGGTGATTTTACCTATGTACACATATTAAATTGGCCTAAATAAAGTGTTTTGCTTGTGAAACAAAGCGCCCTCCGCGTCTGCGTCGCTTGGTCGTCTGGTGTGCGGTGTTTAATTTTTTAAATATTTTTTTTTTGTACTTAGTATTGTTGTATTTGGTATTGTTTCAGTATTTCTCAAACGCAGGCGCGTTCGTGCCGGAGCGGTGGTCGCGCGCCGCCGTGCCCCCCGCGCCCCCCGCGGCGCCCGCGTCCCCCGCGGCGCCCGCGTCCCCCGCGCCCCCCGCGCCCCCCGCGCCCCCCGTACCGCCCGCGCCCGGCGTCTACCTGCCCTTCGGCGACGGCCCCCGCTACTGCATCGGTCAGAATCACAACACGGACTTAAATTACACATCGTTTACAGAAAACTGCATGCAGGGCCGGCCTTAACAGTGTAGGCGCCCAGGGCGATTGATTGATTGGTGAAGCAGGCGCCCTGGCCCCCATACAGCGAACGCCTCGGCGACCACCCGGCTCGCCTGGCCTTATACCTCGAAATCCTGACTGAGATAAGAAAGCATGACAAAAGATACAAAGTCATATAAGAGCGACAACATCGCTTTGGTATTATGAAGAAAAACACTGGCTTTTTTTCTCACAGATTTCAAAGAAATGAGGGTTTTCTAAACTGGTAATATCACCTGGTGCCACCGTGACGTAAGGTCTAATTGACAAGAAGTGTCAAAAATCTTGTGCTGTGATTGGTGGATGTTGACACTTCTTGTCTGTTAGACCTTACGTCATGGTGGCGCCACCTGGTGATATTTCCATTTTAAAAATCCCTCATTGTCAGGTCACAACGACAATTTATGTTCACGGCGATCTCGGCAAGCTTTGTACATCTTCTTACTTTATACTAGGCACGCAATGTAGGTACGTGAAATTATCATTCTCACCCGAAATTTGTCACGATTGTGAAATAGGGGCCAGGAGATGGAGATTAAAACAGTCATATTAGATTCACTACAAAATAATCTCCGAAGACAATATACTCGTATATGTATAGGGACAAAAGCTTTGGATGTGGAGACATCATTTATCAGGAAAACGATTTTAATACAGTCGGGAATTTCTATCTGCGACAATACTGACCATTAAGGTGCCCGCAACTTCGTCAGCGGGAGAAAAAATTAAAACCTTTTTTATTTCTTCAGCTTAGTCGGGTAACAAATCGTATAACCATCTGGAGATACCTAGCTACCCGTGTAACAAAAATAGTTGAAATCTTTTAAGCCGTTTTGGCGTGTAAACAGTCAAAATACATATGACTTGATATAATTTTGGTATGACAGGATTATTCAACGGTTTTCCTTAGGTATAATAATCGTAATGAATAGCATTGCCAAGTATGTCGAAACTGTATATAAGTGTCAATAAAGTGTCAAGTATCAAAATGTATGTTCCTAAGCACTTTTAAAGTTTTAAATGCATTGCTGCAATAAATAAACTGCACTATAAAAAATAACCGGAAATGGTACTCGAATTCAGAGACTTTGTATTTAAATTAGAAATAGCATTTTACCCTTAAATTAATATAAGGCGAAACAAAATTTATGCAACTTTCGGAGCGATTATTTCAACATTACACACTGACAATTTATCGAATGCACTGCGGAATGCACAATTCTCTAAGCATCAGTCGGATTTCTTTTGTTTTAGAACGCTAACGTTTCAATTACCCAATACAATATTCATTGTTTATCATTATCACACGATTCTCTATCTTGTTTGTAATGTGAACTTTATTCTGAGGCCTGGAAAAACGGTTTTGATTTTAATTATAAATTGAATGATTTACGACCTTGTGGAATGGCGCAGGTTATAATTATGACAACTGTGTTGCGTTGGATTTCGGTTTCTTCGAAAACAGACCGCCTGTTATAACTTACTATAGTAAGTGTTCATAAATTACTCGACAAAGCCTATTTTTAACCGACTTCAAAAAAGGAGGAGGTTCTCAATTCGGTTGTATGTTTTTATTTTTTTATGTTTGTGACCTCAGAACTCCGTCATTTACACGACGATTTGGAAAATTATTTTTTTGTTCATGAGTAGGTATATCCAAATTGGTCCCATAAAATTTTGGTGAAGATCTGATGCCGGAATCCATGAGGAATCGAAGGAATTCCTCGATTTTTATGAGCACATCTATGGCGATTTTGGTATTTATTACAGTAGTTTAAGCATTTACATTTGAAAATCACCATTTCGTGGAGAGAAACCAATGATGAAGACACCAGCCATCTGTTACCACTGAGGGCTCTACCAGTGTTATTTAATTCGCGGATCGCGAGTCGATTTGATGATGAGATCGATGAGGAATCGAAGGAATTCCTCAAATATTATGGGCACACCTATGGCGATTTCGGTGTTTATTAAAGAAAAACAAGAATTTACACTCGAAAATCCTCATTTGGTAAAGAAAAACTGATGATGAAGAAACAAGCCACCAGTCACTAATAAGGGCTCAACCAGTGTTATTATATTCACTAATCGCAATATAATTCTTTATCATATTTTGCTTAGAGGCAGAAGTTAGTTAAGATCAGGGTAGCAAAGTGGAGCTGATAGTGGAAAACCAGAGCACTCCTTAACGGTTAAGAGTTACAGGATAATTATTAAAAAATACATGTATTATAGGTACGTACGTTAAGACTGTTAGTCATATTCTTTATAGTGTGTCTCTGAGGTAGTCTCCCTATCACCAAGTCAGGATCTAATGATGGGATCCCAGGGAAATCGAGAGAAACCCTCAAATATTATAGGTACTAACAATGTTTTGTATATATTTTTCTAAAGTTATTCAATTATTTTCGTCTGCTTGTCATCATTTAATGATACTGAGCTGATGATGGAAGGTACAAGTCCTTATTAACGGTCAATAGTTGCAAGATAATTCTTTAAATCTTATGGGTAAGTTGAGACTGTTAGTCGTATTCTTTTTTAACCAGCAAGCTACTGGACTTAACCATTTTGACCTAGCCAATTCTTATAATTTAGACTTTTATTTACAATCAAATCCTCCTCAATCTGCCCATTCTGGGCTCTAAAAAATCTTTATATCACTAAAATCCATCACTAAAAGGCAAAAAATATTTTTTTTTAATAAAATAAATAAATTAATAGTTTAAAATCACTAGAAAAACACGCTTTACAAGACTTTTCTAACAAATCCAAACGCAGCTATGATACTATGTTCCATGATGAAGTTCCAGTTCATATCTTCTGGCTCCATCATCAGATCAGTGCGACAGTACCATATTATTGTATGGTCATACCAATCAGAACTACATACAGTTGCCAATTTTCATAACGCTACGATCCTTGGAAGATGGCTAAATTAGTTACCTTAGATTCCATTACATAGTTAGTTACATACAGGTCGACCTAATAAAAACGTGTTAAAAAGAACCGACTTCAAAATGAAATGAAATTAGAAAATTTGAAATCAAAATAAACTAAAAAGCCAAAAATAATCTTTTATGTACGGAACGGATCACATTTGAATCACCTTTTGAAGTCGGTGCCATTCATTTATTACTATTTAAACACTGATGGCGCGCAAGAACCGCGGTGGTTCTTTTTTTATTTAAAAAAATATTTCACTTATAGCCTATCAGCTCGTGTCAAAACGCCTCGGCACTTATGCAAAATTATACTTTCGACATTTATATTAAAATCAGCTATTAAATATTTGTCAAATTTTCCCAGGCAAGCGGTTCGCGATGATCCAGATGAAGTGCTGTCTGGCGCAGCTGCTGCGGCGCGTGCGCGTGTCCCCCGCGCCTCGCGCGCCCCCTCGCACGAGCCCCTTCGAGCCCGACCCGCGCTCCCCGCTCACCCTCCACCCCAGGGACTCCACCGTCACCCTCAGCCTTATCAGATGATCCATGGAGTGCTGTCCCCTCCACGCGCCTCACACTTCACCACAGGGACTTCCCCGTCAACCCTCAGCCCTCAGCCTCATCTGATGATTCATGGAGTGCTGCCCCCCGCACCCCTGCCCGCGCTGCTTCGAATTAGACTTGCGGCCTATTCACACCCCACTCTGTCTATAGTTCGGCTCTTCCCAGTTGAATTTTTTGCTTCGAGCCCTAATCTTACAAACAAAGGCCATTAAACGTAATATCTAGAATATCAGTGACATTAAATTTGAACCTTAATACTATTACGATACCGTTTGTTTTTCAATATGAATGCTGTTGCAGCACGTGCTAACTCGGTAGCTAGCGGCTATGCGATAATAGAGACAATGGCCTTTATTTGAAAGATTAGGGCTCGAAGCGAAAAATTCACCTGGGAAGAGCCGAACTATACCTGTTAGAGCGACAATAAAGTAGTTGAAATTGTATTAATTCATTCGCATTCTTTAAAGGAAGAAAGCAACGCTCTAGACTATGGTCCAGATTTTCGATTAGGCCGGCCTATGATGACTATGCGTCTATAGCGCGATAGATAAACGGAAACGTACCTGTCCCTTTCTGACAAGTTACGATTGCGATAGAGACAGATATATCGTTTATTTATCGTGAAATAAACGCGACCGATCATCACAGGCCCGCCCGATCACTCTACCTGATTACAAACACCAGGTACTAAATCTAAGTTTAACGATACTATATTATTACCTAAATATTGCTTGTATTCGTTAAAATATGTGTAAGGAAAATGTGATTTATTTTGTACTTTAATATATGTATATAGATAATTAAAGTATTATTTTGTAAATAGTTGTTTTTCTGCGCGTAAGTAAAAATCATTTTAAAATAATACTCCAATGAAATCACCTCCAAGGTAAAATGTTCGTCATCAATTCCTAGCAATAGGACAAAGAAGGTGTCAATTATAGGAATTAAGACGACGAATTGGGAATTTTAGGTAAAAAAAATAAGCCAAGTTCTCATGTTGCATCGAAAATAGTGATATCTGAAAGGTACTAGAATGTTAACAGTAAAATCAAGGTATTTCCACTTATCAAGCATTTTGCCCCCTAACTTGACAATTTTCCTTAATATCAAACAGCTTGATATTGTAAGATACTGAATAGAAAACTGCCAAGTTAAGGCTCAAAATGCATTAAGCGGCAATAAATTGGTTTTACTGTTAACAATGTAGTGCCAGAAATGGCACCATTTCAGATATAATTACTTTTGGTGCTACATGTAAACTTGGCTTATTTTTAAAATTTATGTATTGGTGGGATATCAATACTTTTTACTAGGTAGTCGATATCAACATATATTTTTCTATAAATTATACAATAAATTACGTCATCTATTTTTAACGATTTTTGACCCCCCCCTCTCCCTCCCTACCAAAGATGCGAAAGATGATGTATTGTCATCTTGGGAATGACCCCCTCCCGTACCCCCTACCCCAAATTCGAAATGTCGTAATTTATGAATAGCCCCTTGGCCCAATTTTACAACTTCCAAATCAATAATTGTAGTTTTTTTATGTATGGTTTGTATATAGGTACATAATTATCCAGCTGGATGTAAAATTTCAACTTGCTAGGTCATCTAGAAGTAGGTTATGTTTTTGATCTATGTAAGTCAGTCAGTCAGTGAGAAAATACCAATTCTTAGATGTTTGTATGTCAGTAACTATTGACATACAAACATCTACTAACTAACTATACTACTAAAATAATATTGAGCTATGTTTATGAAATTTGGGGATCTAATTAGTCTTAGGAGTCTTAATAAATAAACCAAGTTTCATGTGTTTATTTATATTAAATAGATTGTGAGTTACGCATGTGTTAAAAGTGGCTTCGGATGGTTTGTAGGTATCAAGGACCATTAAAACAAGAGGACTGTCAAGCTTCATACAAAAAGCCATTCCCTGAAGGTGCGTCCACACTTGTATGTGGCATGACTGCGTATCGCGCTGCTTGGACGCTCACTGACGGGGCGCCAGTCATGCAGCACTCTTCCGATATAAGTGTGTGATACGCGTAGCAAATGGATTTCGAGCGATCGGATCGGCGCAACGTCCAAACGCGTGATCGTGACACGCGATCATGCCACGCGACGATGATCTGATACGGGCAAATGATACAAATGTGGACGCACCTTTATGTGTACAACGCCATATTTGTATAAGAATTGTTATTTACAATTATTCAACTTTGCTGCGTCACACAGTACTTATTTAAATGATAAGATTTATTTTTTACTAGAAGGCGCTCGCAACTTCGTTATTTTTCTGTTAAGTGACCTTCAAATAGTCTGTTATATTTTTACAACTTTATAATTGACTAGAAGTTGCCCGCAACTTCGTTCGCGGAGGAGAAAAAGTCATAACCCGTCGTTTTTTCTTCAGCGCAGTCGGGTAAAAAGTATCCTATAACCATCTGGAGATACCCAGCTACCCGTGTACCAAAAATTGTGGAAATCTGTTTAGCGGATTTTGCGCGATGAAGCCACAATGACACATACAAACATACATAAAATCCAAAAAAAATATTTTTCGTTTTAGTAACCTCCAAATAGTCAGTAACAATCAATTTTTTGAACATATCTTCAATGTACAGACATTTCATTTTTACAACTTTATACTAGTAGGTATAGACTACAAGGTGCCTGATTTAAGTATTGACAACGCCTTTTTATAAAAATAGATTTAATCCGTAGAATTACAAACTAGCGTGAAGTCTTCACTCTCCGTAATTTCTAAAGAAAGTGACAGCTTTGGTTCTGTTACCCTCACTTAAATAGGGATTTAAAACGAAAGGAAAACAAAGGATGGTGAGGTGTTTTTATAAACATTGATTCTAAAACTAACTAGGACGATGGGACTACATTAAGATGAGTTACAAATAACAGATACCGTCTGCGAAACTTAAGTAAAAAACTGTGAGACGTAAAAGCCAGACACCATCCTAAAGTAAACAATAAAGATAACCTAGGCTTGGGGCTCACTGCCGCCGAGTATAAAGAAAACTTTAAAAAAAAACCACTCAAGTGCGAGTCTGACTCGCGCACCGAGTGTTCCGTACAAACTTTCACTTATTACGACTTAACTTGCCGCTTGAGTTAAGTTTGCCTCTGGTATCTATGGCGTCAGATACAAATGAGGGGCAAACTTAATCAAACCGGGTAATTTTTGGTGATTAAGAAAAAAGCAAGACAGATAAATATATGGTTATAATTTTCGTGTAATATTCATATTAAATTACATAATTCCAGAAAATCCTAGATTTTTCGCTTGGTAAACTTCGGAGATAAAGGGGTGGGGGAGGGGGTGTTTTATTGCACAAACCCCCCAAATCTTCTCACAATAAAAAAAAAATTGAACCATTTTTGGTACTAAAACCGACGCTTTTAAAGGACATATGTCAGGCCAGCATCTACGTGGTGGGAGCCGCGTGTCCTCGGTGCCGCGGTTAACTCCGGCGACGCCAATGCTAGTCTTATAAAACAATACAATACAACAGTTGTTTAATGACCAAAAGAAACATTACAATTGAACCTTATGCTTATAATTTTAAATATCAGGAGGTTAAGGCAACGCAAGCATTGTTGGTGAGATTATAGGTAAAAAGCTGGGTGTGGGCCAGTGGGTAATTCCATGAAATTCGGGTTTATATTTATAACTTTCGTCAGTCCTTAGTCAAATATATGTAAACTTTATTAGAAATGTTAGAGCATAATCATCTTAAAATACTATAATTATATTGTTTGTGTATATTTGTATGTAAATGATACTTTAACCTTATTATTCTTTTTCATTTTAATTGATGAACTAGGGAGTGACGCGTAAGAGTAAGGACAGTCATTTACTTTGAAACTTATATATTCCAATATTTTTATAAATTATTTAATGTGATAGTGTGTTATGTATAATTTATAACCTATTTTATTAAAATTATAAACTACAGGAGTTGAAGAGCTAATTTTGAAAATGAAAATTGAATAAAAAGTAGTTTTTTTTTACTTTCGGTATTTTATTATTCGATATGGTTTGACATAAGTACAGGAGTAAGTCAGAGTCTTGCTCATCACTAGTAAATTTATCATTCAGAGACAATTTCAATATGGTGGTTTGTTTACAAAGTTAGCAAGTTCTTCCATAGAATGACACTTTAGGGACTGAGAATTGTCTTCATTATTTTTTATTTATATTTTTTTTTATTTTTAATTTTTATCTTTATGACTTGTAGTATGCATGTGGAAATACGGAATAAGATTCAGAATTACTGAATACGTATACTTGATACGAAACTAAATTAGATAGGAGGACTATTAAAGACATAGATTAAATGGATTATATAGTTCCTTTGCTATTGAGGGAAATAGTGTCTTGGTTAGACGTGACAATGAATTGTGCTCATATGTGCAGTTTCCGCAAAAAATACGTTTGCAAATACAAAAAAACCACCACCAAACAGTATAATCCTTAATATTTTCTTCTGTTTCCGCGATTATTACTCATTGAAATAAAACAATTTCCACCCGCGTGTCCACCCGTGATCATGGAAAGATGGAAAGCTTCCGAAACGTCGGGAACTAAAATGAGATAATAGTTAAATCATCCAAGACCCATGAATAAGCATTAGTGCTCGTCACACAAACACTTGCCAAGGCCGGGATTCGAACCCACTACCGCGAGCTTCGTAAGGGTGTTGTGCACAAGTGATATCTATAGCATTGCATACAAACGAAGTACAAACTTAATAGGTTTTTTTTAAATTAAAAGAACAATTAGCTATTGAAATAAAACAATTTAACGGATTATATCGCGTATATTATCTCATTTTAGTTCCCGACGTTTCGGAAGCTTTTCAGCTTTCAATGGTCACGGGTGGACTGAAAAATGATATATTTTCCTCTGTCAAAATTACAATTTGTTCAAACTACCCAGTTTTGAAACAACCAATAAAGTTGTACATACATGCCAGATGGGCCTAAGCTGTAAAGACAGTTAGTTACACATGTGCCAGAAGGGCTTAATTATTTTATTTTAATAATTTACCAAGCAGCATTTCACAACGCGATACAATCCGTTAAATTGTTTTATTTCAATTAGTATAATCCTTGACATGTCACGTGTGTGACGTGTGTGATGAGGACATAGAGTGACCCGAATTTCATGGAATCGGCCGTGTAAAGATATTTGACTGGACTCGACAAAAAAAGCAATAAATGTCCGTCTGAAGCTGGACATATGGCATCTCTACATGTGGCGTTGTATTGTAATATTTTTTTCAGCAAATTTGCTCGTAAAGTGGCTTTTTTTACACCATTTCTATGCCTGTAATTTACTCGATTAAAGACGCACGTTTTTAACATTACATAATCGAACTATAAGGCTTTTTAATCACGGTTTATTTTTTAAATGTCAACACAGAGTTTTTATGAACAAGAAACAGTATAGGTATTTTTACTAAACCTAACGTGGTACTTATAAGAAAGAAAAAATCCAGCATCCTATACACAACTGTGCGCATGACTGATACATATATCAGTGCCCGACACGATATATATATCAGTCTCCTGTAGTATATTCAAGAAGAGGACCACAATAATCGTAACATGTTTAAGAAATTAAGATTGTAACGCATGCGCCGTAGGTATAATGTTTACGCTTTAATACAATTTGTAGTCTATCTATTTAAAAAAATGCAACAGGAAACTGATAATGATAATGGTTGATAATAATGACATCAGTTGAAACGCATGTAGAAATACCCAGATAACAATTATGTTACCTATTATTATTTATATTTATAAAAGAATGTAACAAGAGCTAAAGATAGAGCTAAAGCGATTTCCTCCAGACAATCTTTGAGTAACAAACGCGTTGTACGTATTGGGATGTTTGAAGTACCATGCTACACCTTACTTAGACTACAAGGTGCCCGCAACTTTGTTCGCGGAGGAGAAAAAGTCATAGCCCCTCTTTTCTTCTACAGTGTATTCGGGTAAAAGATATCCTATAACCATTTGTGGATGCCCAGCTATCCGACCCGATGCGTGTACCAAAGATAGTTAAATCATCCAAGACCCATGAATAAGCATTCGTGCTCGTCACACAAACACTTGCCAAGGCCGGGATTCGAACCCATTACCGCGAGCTTCGTAAGGGTGTTGTGCACAAGTGATATCTATAGCATTGCATACAAACGAAGTGCAAACTTAATAGGTTTTTTTTTAAATTAAAAGAACAATTGGCTTCGTTTTAGTAACCTCCAAATCGTCAGTAACAATCAATTTTTTGAACATATCTCCAATGTACAGACATTGAACATTGACAGAGTGCTCAGGGTCTCTGGATTGCTGCGACTTGTTGTCAGCACTTCTTAGAATAAAAGCTACTACCCACCGAACCAGGCATACTACTTTATTTGCTGTGCCCTTCAATCGTACGAAGTATGGTTCCAACTGCCTCGCAAGTCGTCTTCCACATACGTATAATTCTTTATTCGAGTCATTTGACCCGTTTTTTCTGAGCAGAGCCTCATTCAGAAGGATGATTACTGAGCATCTGCCGCCCACTTGAGTTGCCGAGTTTGATATCATTCACACACGCACAGACCTTCATACACACACACACAAAACATCAACACAACACCTGCCATTCCAAACTTCTTAATTTCTTTAATATATAACGTATTGCTCATCTATCTGTTGTAACTTTGTACTTCCTTTTGTTATTATGACTTAACTTAACTTTTTTATTTTGTTGATGTAGTTAAGCACCCTATCTCAATGCGTCTGTTACCGTAATGTTAGTTTGTACGTGATAAGCCTATAAAATGTAAATCCGTAATTGGCCAATGTTAAACACATATGTATCCGATAGTAATAATTCTGTAATTTGTGCTGTGGATTTTATCTCAATAAAATAAATAAATAAATAAATTTCATTTTTACAACTTTATACTAGTAGGTATAGACTACAAGGTGCCTGATTTAAGTATTGACAACGCCTTTTTATAAAAATAGATTTAATCCGTAGAATTACAAACTAGCGTGAAGTCTTCACTCTCCGTAATTTCTAAAGAAAGTGACAGCTTTGGTTCTGTTACCCTCACTTAAATAGGGATTTAAAACGAAAGGAAAACAAAGGATGGTGAGGTGTTTTTATAAACATTGATTCTAAAACTAACTAGGACGATGGGACTACATTAAGATGAGTTACAAATAACAGATACCGTCTGCGAAACTTAAGTAAAAAACTGTGAGACGTAAAAGCCAGACACCATCCTAAAGTAAACAATAAAGATAACCTAGGCTTGGGGCTCACTGCCGCCGAGTATAAAGAAAACTTTAAAAAAAAAACCACTCAAGTGCGAGTCTGACTCGCGCACCGAGTGTTCCGTACAAACTTTCACTTATTACGACTTAACTTGCCGCTTGAGTTAAGTTTGCCTCTGGTATCTATGGCGTCAGATACATGCCTGTAATTTACTCGATTAAAGACGCACGTTTTTAACATTACATAATCGAACTATAAGGCTTTTTAATCACGGTTTATTTTTTAAATGTCAACACAGAGTTTTTATGAACAAGAAACAGTATAGGTCTTTTTACTAAACCTAACGTGGTACTTATAAGAAAGAAAAAATCCAGCATCCTATACACAACTGTGCGCATGACTGATACATATATCAGTGCCCGACACGATATATATATCAGTCTCCTGTAGTATATTCAAGAAGAGGACCACAATAATCGTAACATGTTTAAGAAATTAAGATTGTAACGCATGCGCCGTAGGTATAATGTTTACGCTTTAATACAATTTGTAGTCCATCTATTTAAAAAAATGAAACAGGAAACTGATAATGATAATGGTTGATAATAATGACATCAGTTGAAACGCATGTAGAAATACCCAGATAACAATTATGTTACCTATTATTATTTATATTTATAAAAGAATGTAACAAGAGCTAAAGATAGAGCTAAAGCGATTTCCTCCAGACAATCTTTGAGTAACAAACGCGTTGTACGTATTGGGATGTTTGAAGTACCGTGCTACACCTTACTTAGACTACAAGGTGCCCGCAACTTTGTTCGCGGAGGAGAAAAAGTCATAGCCCCTCTTTTCTTCTACAGTGTATTCGGGTAAAAGATATCCTATAACCATTTGTGGATGCCCAGCTATCCGACCCGATGCGTGTACCAAAGATAGTTAAATCATCCAAGACCCATGAATAAGCATTCGTGCTCGTCACACAAACACTTGCCAAGGCCGGGATTCGAACCCATTACCGCGAGCTTCGTAAGGGTGTTGTGCACAAGTGATATCTATAGCATTGCATACAAACGAAGTGCAAACTTAATAGGTTTTTTTTAAAATTAAAAGAACAATTGGCTATTGAAATAAAACAATTTAACGGATTATATCGCGTATATTATCTCATTTTAGTTCCCGACGGTTCAGAAGCTTTTCAGCTTTCCATGGTCACGGGTGGACTGAGAAAAGATATATTTTCCTCTATCAAAGTTACAATTTGTGCAAACTACCCATTTTTTTTGAAAAAACACAAATAAAGGTGTACATACATGCCAGATGGGCCTAAGCTGTAAAGACAGTTACACATGTGCCAGAAGGGCTTAATTATTTTATTTTAATAATTTACCAAGCAGCATTTCACAAATGAGAGATAATTATTTCAATGAGTAATAATCGCGGAAACAGAAGAAAAGCTATTAGCTACTTAGAGACATAGTTATAATTATTATTTTCGGGGGCCCCTTTATCTTCGAAGTTTACCAAACGAAAATTTTGAAATTTCCACAATAGTATAAATAAATGTAAATATTAACTCAACCGGTACCGGGTAATAATGTTAGATGAAAGTGAAAGTTTGTACGGAACCCTCGGTACGCGAGTCAGACTCGCACTTGACCGGTTTTTTTAAATATGAGTGGTGAGTACTGAAAAAGAGTGGCTATGCGCGGATAACTTCGAATTTCGGACTGCGGAGTAGTCCCACCGGCTCTTTTTAATTAACTTTGTGTGTCCAGAATCTCTCAAGTAGTTATTGGTTGTGGTACTTAAGCTAATCCGTTACAAATGGCGACCAATATGCGAAGTCACGTAGCGGCCCACTATGGGGTAATAAATATGGAACCACGCATGTTACATTGTATTTAATATTGTTGACAGTAACAAGGTGTTACATTGTTGTGCTAAATGAGGTCAACTACAAATAAATTAATAGTTTAAAAAACACTAGAAAAACACGCTTTACAAGACTTTTTTAACAAATCCAAACACAGCTATGATACAATGTTTCATTATAAAGTTCCAGTTTATATCTTCCGGCTCCATCATCAGATCAGTTCGACAGTACCATATTATTGTATTGTCATCAGAACTGCATACAGCTGCCAATTTTCATGACGCTACGATCCTTGGAAGATAGTTAAATTAGTAACCTTAGATTCCATTACATAGTTAGTTACATATAGGTAGTTAACCTAATAAAAGCGTGTTAAAAATAGGGTAAGTTGACCGTAGTTTTGCAGAAAGCGACCAGAGATATTTTTTTTAGTAATAAAAACATTGAATTATATACCTTATAAAATGAGTTAATTGGCTTTATTATTTATTATTACGAAACGCCACCAAGCTGTCCTTATCTCATTCCTCCTTGTCCCTTCGATTCAGTGACCTCCAAATAGTAAGTTTCATTTTTTTTTTATATTTTGAATGTACACAGATTTTACTTTTACAGCTTTATAATATTAAAAGCTTCTGCCCGCGATTTCGTCCGCCTTAAATTCGTTTATCGCGGATAAGGGTATTTTTCCGGAATTAAAAGTAGCCTATGTCCTTCCCGGGGACCCAAACTATCCCCATACCAAATTTCATTCAAATCGGTTCAGCGGTTTAAGCGTGAAGAGGTAACAGACAGACAGACAGACAGACAGACATACTTTCACATTTATAATATTAGTATGGATAGACTAGAAGAAGCCCGCAACATTTAGTAGAACAGTAGAAGGTGCCTGCAACTACGTAAGCGGAGAAGATAAACATTAACTATATAACCCTCTTATTTTCTTCAGAGTACTCGAGTAAATAGTAATCATAACCATCTGTGGATGCCCAGCTACCCGTGTACCGAAAATACTTGAAATCCAATTAACCGATTTGGCGTGAAGCCACAACGACACATACAAACATATAAAAACACAAAAAATATACATTTCTATTCAGTGACCTTCAAATAATCCGTATCACTTTTTTTAAATAATTGCAATGTAGGTGCAGAAATTTAATTTTTACAACTTTATTATATTAAATATATCAAAGAAATATTCAAAAGATTGAAAGACACCACCGGGGAGGGGACCGAAGGGTTGGCAGCTTCCTCGCTCAATTTCATCTATATATATATATATATATATATATATATAAAACTCTTGCGTTACTGACCTATTGACAGACAACGCACAGCCTAAACTGCTAAAGATATAAGCATGAAATTTGGAACGTATATTCTTTATAGCAGGTGGACGTGTACTAAGAAAGGATTTTTCAAAATTCAACCCTTAAGGGGGTGAAATAGGGGTTGAACCGTTTTATGGAAATCGTTCATTTGGAAAGTTATAGACTGGAATCTTTGTGTAAAGGTTTCTTACTAAAAAACAAAACAAATTATTAAGGGTTGCTATAAAAAATCATCCCCTAAGGGGGATAAAAAAGAGTTGAAAATTTGTATGGGAAACATGTCGTTTTTAAAGTTAGACGCTTAAAACTTTGGTCACAACCTCCTAATGTATTCATTTAAAACTAAGAGAATTCGTTCCAGCATTTTTAAAAATTAATCCCCTAACGGTGTTAAATATGGGTTGGAAGTTTGTATGGAAAACCTGTAGTTATTTTAGTAACTGCGATAATATTTCACGTATAGATTCTTCATTTGAAGCTTAGAAAACAAATTTCAGCATTTTCGGAAATTCATCTCCCTACGGGGTTAAATTGTGGTTGAAAGTTGGTATGGAAATCCTTTAATTATTCGCGTGACTGTTATTATATTTCACCCATAGACTCTTTTTTTAAATTAAGAAAACTAAATTTAGCATTTTTGGAAATTCATCTCCTAACGGGGCTAAATTGGGGTTGACAGTATGTTCTGAAAGCCTGTGATAAATTGAGTAACTGTTATAATATTTCGCGTATAGACTCTTCATTTAAAACTAAAAAGAAATCATATCAGCATTTTTGGACATTCATCCCCCAACGGGGTTAAATTGGGGTTGAAATTTTGTATGGAAAACCTGTAATGGGGTGCGCTTCACTCTATCGAACAACATTTAAAATAATTTCAATCGATATAACAATTAATGATATACTATTGTAATGATATAACAACTTTTCATAGAATCGACATTCGAAATATGAATTATTAATTATAAACACATTTAGTAGATTTTTATTTACTAGAATTGCATTTGATGTAACGGACTTTATATAGAATACTATTTTCATAGAATAATTAAATGATATAAGAACGAAATATAATATAATCCCTATAATGTAGTTAATATTTAAATGACAGTGCCTCTTTTGTCGCATATAAACTTTGGTTGGGTAAAACTAGGTTAGGTTATATTAGTTCTGCAACCACAACAGCTCGCGAGCCGAGCGAGCGAAGCGAGTGTGCCACGGCAGCAGCCGGCGAATCGCTAAGGCCGAAGTAATACTAATAAAGTAGCTTATGTTAGGAGGTTATTTAAGGAATACTTTATTGAACGTATAAAAAAACAATGCACAAATTATCATTTTTATTTCATATCTGAATTACTTATTATATATGTAGGTACAAATATGGTATTTTGAAAATTACTTAAATGATAAATTGGAAGCAATAACATTACATTGCTAATCTATTTGAACAGGAAACTTTCGAACAAATTATTGTTCTATAAAATGAGGAGTATACCAAATATGGATTATATTATCCGATCCGTATAATAAATCATCATTATTTAATTCGTGGTTATAACAAATTAAAATATATTAATTGTTATTCTATCAAAACTTTATTCTATTAAATTATCAATTATACACATTGAAATTCTATGATTCGTTGTTCTATACAGTGAAAGTATACTATTTGTCGTTCGAGGGATCATTACACACCCCCTGTAATGAATTAAGTATATGTTATAATATTTCGCTTAGCGACATCATTTAAAACTAAGAAAACTAATTTCAGCATTTTTGGAAATTCATCCCTGAAAGATGTGAAATAAGGGGACGAAAGTACAATGGCGCATAAAGGGTGTTTTGAAGCGCTGAATAGAACTTTGAATGACATAAGAGGGAACGATGGTATGATGGGTGAAGTCACTATGTTGTTAGCTGGAGACTTTCGTCAGACTCTGCCCGTAGTTTCGAGGGGAACTCGAGCTGATAAAGTTAAAACTTGCATTGAGGCGTAAAATGTTTGGCCATTAGATTAATATGCGAGTGCACCTTAAGGGCGATATTTGCGCTGGAGAATTCTCCGAACTCCTCCTTAAAATAGGCAATGAATAATATCTCGAATCTGAGGGAAGGATTACAATTCCATCGGATCTCGCCTTAGTTGTGCGGACCGTTGACGACCTAATCTCTCAAATTTACCCAGATGTCAAAATCTACACAGCAAGTCCATGGAGTGGTTGTGTGAACGAGCGATTCTGACACCTAAGAACGAGCAGGCTTCCGTTATTAATAGCATTTTATTGAAGTCGTTTGAAGGTTCAGAATACGAATACAAGTCTGTAGACTCTGTAGTGAACACAGATGATGCCATAAACTATCGCGTAGAGTTTTTAAGTACACTTAACCCGTGGCCTACCTTCTCACATCCTTATCTTAAAAGTGGGTGCTCGAGTAATGTTGCTGCGAAATCTCAATCAGCCTAAGATGTATGTAGAGGCGCACTTAGGAGGATTTTTTGAAATTAGAGCTATACGCGGACGAAGTCGCGGGCAAAAGCTAGTTGCTGTATAGCGAGGAAATGCTGCAAGCGTCTTCGGGACCATACTGAAGGCGGTAGCACTTTTTAGGAACCCTATAAGGGTTGGTGGTTGGTGGTTAAGGTGTTTTTAGGGTTCCGTAGCTGAACGGAACCCTTGTAGTTTCGTCATGTCCGTCCGTCCGTCTGTCCGTCCGTATGTCACACGCATTTTACTCAAAAACTATAAGATACATATTAATGACATTTGAAACATAGTTAGTTGTCTTGTGTAAGCCGCTACTTAGTTTGATAGTTAAATAAAAAATATAGACATGTAACCGAAACTGAATTTTTTATTCAGCAAATATCAATGTGTGACACATCATTCGACACTTCTTATAAACACTTAAAGGTTTCTAAAAAAAATAATAATTTAGTGAATATTTTCGGTAATATTCGCTCCGAAAGTAGCAAAAATTGTGTACCCCCCTCTATTTTCTAAACGGTATGTTCAAAAAATATGAAAAAATTTACAAATATAAAGCTTAATAAATACTTCCAACGAAAATTGTTTTCAACATGATCGGACATACCTTTTTTAAGTTATTGCGAAAAAACTGTGCTTCTCAGCATTGGACGTAAGTGCCGGGGCGACGCTGAAACTCTTTTGTTACTGTTATTTTTTTCATATCGTATTTTTTTTCATCTGTAGTGGACTTTTTTGTATAGACGGCTGCGGAACCCTACACTGAGCATGGTCCGACATGCTCTTGGCCGGTTTTTTTACATTTATTCTAGTAGTAGAAGGCGCCCGCAACTTCGTTCGCGTAGGAGAAAAAGTCATAACCCCTCTTTTTTTCTATAGCATAGTCGGGTAAAAAGTATCCTATAATCATCTGGAGAAAGCCACCTACCCGTGTACCAAAAATAGTTGCAATCCGTTTAAGGTGCGTCCACATTTGTATCATTTGCACGTATCAGATCATCGTCACGTGGCATGATCGCGTGTCACGATCACGCGTTTGGACGTTGCGCCGATCGGATCGCTCGAAATCCATTTTGCTACGCGTATCACACAGTTATATCAGAAGAGTACGGCATGATCGGAGCGCCGACAGTAAGCGTCCAAGCAGCGCGATACGCAGTCTTGCCACGGCACGGTGATCGGATACGAGCAAATGATACAAGTGTGGACGCACCTTTAGCCGATTTAACGTGATGAAGCCACAACGACACATACAAACATTTTATTGTTACAACTTTATAATAACATAGATTAGTTTAATTTAGTATTCGTTTTTATGTATTGTTTCAGTTAGTTTTACTCACTTAAACTTCAATTTTATAGTATCTTGTCACTGAAATTAAATAAATAATCCAGTAGCCATCTTTGGCACCTTCTGTCAAGTACTATCAGCAAATGCCAGGCCTGACCAGTTCAAAAACAGTTTTTCTTAGCATATAGATATTATATTCTAATCTAACACATGCCACCTTAGTTGAAACTGTCTCCAATTATAGTCGCATAAGCGTTTCATCAAGTGGGGTGTATGATATGACGCAATTGCAACGCAAAAGTGCATGGATGCATGTTTTATGAAGCATCAACAAATAAAAAGTATATAACGAATGAACACAATAAAAGGTTGTTAGTTTTGCAAATAAATGAAGTGTTGACGAAAGCTGACAATAATAATAATTCGGTAAGTCATTCAAGTGCGTAAATCATACATCTACATGTAATTTATACAGGATGATTGTTAAGATGTGATAAAAATATTTCTAATATTTCTTGCTCAGTTGATGACGGACTTCATTAAAATTCCTAAAAAATGACTTTCTTACGTTTCCAAGGCAGTTTAGCATTAAGTTCACATACTTTATGTTACTTTCTGAGCGATTATTTTCAAAAATAATAAATAAATGTTACGGGACAGTTGTTCACAAATCGAACTAGTCCCATGGTAAGCTCAATAAGGCTTGTGTTATGGATACTAGACGACGATATATTTAATAGATATATTACTTATATACATAAAAAACATCCAAGACTCCGGTACAAATATTTATGCTCATCACCATACGTCGTTATCGCGGGTACAATTACCAATCAGATAAAGAGCAGATAAAACAGAATGTCTATTTGGTAGGAACGGACGTATTCTGCCTACAGCTACTAAACATCTAAGAAGCTCTTTACATGTGGAGAGTTTTCTCTAGAAAATATCAATAAAAAATACAGCCGCAAAGGGGTATGGGTTTAAACTGTTGTCATATGTTTCCATCTGTTTAGTTAACAAGTTTATACATAGGAAATAAGTAAATTTAATTATCTTTTAACGTCTTTTTTTAACAATTTTAACAATATATACGTACTTGTGTGAAGATAACTGTTATCGTTTACTAATTAAACGCTTACCTACTTAGAAGAAAGTCTATTTAAAAAATAAGAAAACAACGTGTGTAATTTTTACTAACGTGTATTTTTCACATCTATTATTTGGTTTTCGTAATAGATTACAAAGATTTTTTCAAAATTTTCCACAGCCAATTTGCGGCGTCTAGCAGTAAATATCCATTTTAATTGACTAAATGATCTTTCAACATCAACTGTTGTTGTAGGTGCATACTTGAAACGATGGAAATAATCTAGAGTAGTGTGACAAACTCGTAATGATGATTCAAGTATTATCTCCTTCCCTTGTATGAATTCATTTTTTTTTTTATTATGTCAAATCCAGTATTTTTCTTCAAGACATGTTTCAGCTTTTTAAATATTCTTTTTCCATTAGCACTCAAATTTAATTTCGATATATGCTTGTATGTTTTTTGAACGATGGCTAAACTTTCACTGAGAGATAGATTCGGGCACTGCAATTTGTTTATAGCGTCTGGAAGTACCTGAAGATATTTCGCTATAAAATTTAAATCATTCCGAATTTTCGCACTGCGAAATGCTTTTTTTGCCTTTGTGATACATGCTGCGTCAGAATCACGAAATACTTGTTATAGTATGTCGCAGCCTCAATCCACGTTCCCCAACGAATAATCGTTGGATTTGGAGGTAAGGGTATTCCATTAACCATTTCTTTAAATGTTTTTATTCTTTTTGGCGATTTTCGAAAAACTTTTTTTACATTTGATATTAATTTATTCACTTCTGGAAAAAGAACGCGAACTTGATCAGCAACTCTGTTAAGACCATGAGCCAAACATGTAACATGGAGAAGGTTTGGGTAATTTTTTTTCTATGTTCTACCCGCTTTTTGCATGTACCCTACACCATCAGTTAATAATAAAAACACTTTCTCATGTTTATTGTGGTCGGGACCCCACAAATTATCCAGTGCATTTTTGACGGTATCCGTTATACTTATATTGTTAGTTTGTTCCAATTTTTTGCTTGATAATACATGTGGAGTTCCGACTGCATCTTCAAGCAATGCACCGACTATCACATTAGCAATTTGACGACCCCTGGCATTTGTTGTTTCATCAACACTCACATATATAAAAGCATTTTCTAACTCCTTTTTAATTTTTTGCATTTGTTCGTCGTATATTTGGTTTACGTAATTCTGTCTCAACAAACATTCCGAAGGGACCTCCACAGTTTTTTAGAACTTTCCAGAGACGCAGTTATTGATAAAATTTTTGCATATGGGATTTTCTAACTGAGACCATGGTATATTACAGCTTAACATAAATTTGGTCAATTCCATCCTAAAATCTTTTTTGACGGATGTATGCTTTTCCGAGTTGAAATGTCGTTCCATAGAAGCTTTTCTCTGGGGGAAACTAACATTGCACTAAGGCAATATAATTTTCTATCGCGAGCCTGTAATTCAGGATAATCCTTTGTCCACAACTCCACAAATTCATCGCACGTTTTTTTCCTTCGCGGCATTTTAAAAACACTCGGCAATAAATATATTACACACAGTTATCAGTACGGATAATTGATAATGTACTTACTAACAAATGACAATATCAACTAGGAAAAAATATTAAAGAGTTTGCATTGCGACTGCATAGTTAATCTATTTAAGTTGTATTGGTACTCAAGTCAAGTATGGAGGTTGGGTATTAGAAATACCTAATGTGTGATACATTTTAAACTCGTAGGAGTAGGCATAGATGTTCCTCAAAATGAGTTTCGCGTCTGTTATTGCTTGTTTTTCATAATCTTTCTGTACGGTCAAATTGTTTTTGTACCCGCGATAACGACGTATGCTCATCACACAAATATTTGCCCTTACCGGGATTTGAACCCAGGACCTCAGCTTCGCAGGCAACGTTACTCCCACTGAGCTAAACCGGTCGTCCAATAATGACTTAATAACAAAATATTTTTGGAATCCTCAAAGTGTTTTTAAAAGGTCGAAATTTGTGCCCCCTATATAGTGCCCTCCTAGAAAAGTTTTTTTTTTTTTTTTTTAGTTCAGTTAGTTCTTATTTTTTGAAACTACCTGAGAAGCACTGTCAAGCGAATAACTTTAAAATTACTATCTTAACTTATGTAGGTATTCGTGCGTGTCAGTAAGTCAAGAATAGTTAACTCAAGTTTACTCAACTGATAACTTAGGATGCTTAGTTTCCTTCAAAATGAATAAATCTTCTACCGCTTATTTTCTGCTTGGTGCATGAAGCTGATTTAGCGTAATGCATCCTTTTTTTTGATGGCCCGTTACTAAAACTGACCCGAAATAAATTGAAACGCTGTATTATTATTTACATACGTTGTCTTTTGACTTTATGAAGCCAAAGGCACCGAACCTCTAACCATTGCGGATTAAAAACAATACCGCGTCTGGTATCCTACAGTGAACAGGTTAAAGTTTTTGTTAAAACAATGGCTGAATTCCTTTTAAATTGACCGGTATTTTACGACTACTCATTTACAAGAGAATTGGGCAAAAGTACCACATGCTTTAAAACAGTGGTATCTACTCAAAATGTGCTCCGCGGAACCTTATAGCAAAGCACCTAAACCTAGGTTATATGGTCTGTGGAGCAAAGCTTCTGAGGGGCTCCGTGATACTAAAGGTAAGGCAAAATAAAATAAAAATAGGCTAAGTGCGAGTCGGACTCGCGCACCGAGGGTTCGGTACAAAATTTCACTTATTTCGACTTAAGTTGCCGGTTGAGTTTGCCTCTGGTATCTATGGCGTCACATACAAATGAGGGGCAAACTTAACCAAACCGTGTTATTCAAAAATGATTTTTGGTGATAAAAAAAGTAACACAGACAAATATATGGTTATAATTTTCGTGTAATATTAAATTGATAATGGGAATGATATTTTTATTCCACCTTTTCCTTAATAAAACGAAACTTAAGCACAATTTAAAAATTGTTCAAAAATGTGCAGATCAAGCTCTTTTACATGATACCCATTTGACCAAGTTAAAATATATTTTAAAATGTTTCCTTTAAAATATATGTGGGCTGACCATGTTTATAAATATTCCAAGTTTCAAATAGATAACATAAGTTGTTTTTGAGATATGGCGCTCTAATACTCGGACAGACAGATAGACAAAGTCGCACCATACGGGTTCCTTTTTTACCTTTTTGGTACGAAAGCCTAATTACGAGTACGTTACAGAGATTGTCTGCTATATTTCCTGAGTGAAATGTTTCTGCATATTATTTTGCATTGTTTAATTGAATTTACATAGTGCGGTGTTTTTGTAGATTTAAACAAGCCTCTGGCATTAATAAATAATACCCACAAACTACTTTTTGATTATTTTAGGGCTCTGTAAAATATTTCGCTTTCCAAAAAGGGTTCTGCTGAAGTTTGAGAACTGTTGCTTTAAAGTTCCAGACGCATTTGTTGTATAATAATACATTTTGTATTGTTTAAAAAGTTAAAGAGAACAATGGCAGCACATGTAGCGCTTTTGCAAATGTCTGTGTCGGCATTTTTTAGTTTATATCGTAATTATAAATAACTAGAAGGTAACTTCGTTCGTAGATGAGAAAAAGTCATAACCCTCTGTTTTCTTTAGTGTATTTTTCGCGATAGTGACCTCCAAATAGTCCATTACAATATCTTGAATGTACAGTACAGACAATTCATTTTTACTACTTTATAATAATGCTAGATGGCGCCCGCAGCTTCGTTTGCGGAGGAGAAAAAGTCATAACTCCTCTTTTTTCTTGAGCGTAGTCGGGTAAAAAGTATCCTATAACCACCTGGAGATGCCCAGCTACCTGTGCACCAAAACTAGTTGAAATCCGTTAAGCCGATTTGGCGTGATGAAGCCGCAACAACACGTACAATTATACAAAAAAAAACAATCGATTCAGTAACCGTCAAATAGTCCTTCATTTTTTTTTCAACCTTCATTAACTTTATAATAATAATATATAGATATCCCCGTTAAATAACTTGAGAAGTCAGTGAAGGTCACAAGAGTCATTTTTGCGGGCGGCAAGGATTCTAGATGTTGCTTTAACCGACCCAGTTATAATGTTCGACCCCGTATGTTAAGTTTATTTCAAGGACCACAAACATAATCGGCTCTAAAGTTACACATAAATCTTTAAAAACTGTCACAATGGATAATTTTAAAAGTCCCACTGTCGTCTCTTTCACTAGCCCTTTGTGTGAAAGGGACAGGAATGTCTTTGTTTCGGGAACGAAGCAGGTAGTGTCAAGTGGCTTAAAACCTTTTTAAAACGTAGGTACTTAAAGAGGCCACTGATTATTTTAAAGTTACTTATTGTTGTGAAGTCAAGCGGACAAATCTACCTTGCGAAGAGTTTTGAAAACATAAAAATATTTTCATATTTGTAAACCAGTGAAATTGAGTAAGAGCTATTTTTGTTTGAAATTAGTGTTATTACAAAATACTATTTAAAGATATCTACGAATAACATCAGATATGCAGCTTTGCCAGTTTTACAGGTGATTATATTACTTACTATACTGC
The DNA here is from genome assembly GCA_905404275.2 of Hedya salicella. Lineage (NCBI taxonomy): Eukaryota > Metazoa > Arthropoda > Insecta > Lepidoptera > Tortricidae > Hedya > Hedya salicella. The sequence continues at coordinate 21,743,280 of FR990107.1, read as the reverse complement.
GTTTTTTAAGCATTATCAAATCAAATCAATCAAATCAAAATATCCTTTATTCAAGTAGGCTTAGATACAAGCACTTTCGAATTGTCAGTTACAATGAGAGAAGTCTTTGCTGGGAAACATACAATATGATCCAACATTTGTTGCAAGGATTAGGGAAACCCAGAAAAACCTAATCAGATCATTTAACTTAAGTATAAAACTTACTTATTATTGATAAAATCATCATTTTAAAAATTAAAATAATTAGTAAATCTAGAATGTGTCTAGAATGAAATTCTAAATGTCAGAGTATATAAAACAATTAATATGCGTGTACCAATAAACTATTACAATATTGTCTTATATTAACTATTACAATATTGTCTATTAGAAATAAGGTAAACAATCAAGACGTGAAACCTTAAAAAATAGTAACTATTACTTATGAAACCAAATCAAATCAAATCAAATCAAAATATCCTTTATTCAAGTAGGCTTAGATACAAGCACTTTCGAATTGTCAGTTACAATGAGAGAAGTCTGCTGGGAAACATACAATATGATCCAACATTTGTTGCAAGGATTAGGGAAACCCAGAAAAACCTAATCAGATCATTTAACTTAAGTATAATACTTACTTATTATTGATAAAATCATCATTTTAAAAATTAAAATAATTAGTAAATCTAGAATGTGTCTAAAAATAATGTAAATTACCGTCCTTGCTATATAATGGGGATGATGATAACTTTTTTCTGTTGTAACTGGTGAAAATACTACTTCAATATTATAAAAACTCCACGGGATACAACAACTATAGAATCACACTTTTGGACTTTCCCAAAAAACGCTCCATACTAAACCCTACGAAGGTATGACGTCACACCTTCCTACCTTACATGGGGAAATTAAGAACTTTGTTCTGCACCTATGTTAAAACTTGCGTTAATCGAAACGGTTTCATAACAAAAGTATGATATATTTCATGAGTTATTCAATGGTATAATTATTTATGAATATTTTCATACTTTAAAAGCGGCCAAGTGCGAGTCGGACTCGCCCATGAAGGGTTCCGCAGCCGTTTATACAAAAAAAATCACTAACAAAAGAGCGTATCTCCCCGGCACTTACGTCCATTTGCTGAGAAGCGCAGTTTTTTGACAATAACTTAAAAACGGTATTGAAATAAAACAATTTAACGGATTATATGGCGTATATTATCTCATTTTAGTTCCCGACGTTTCGGAAGCTTTCCAGCTTTCCATGGTCACGGGTGGACTAAAAACGGTATGTCCGATCATGTTGAAAACAATTTTCGTTGGAAGTATTTATTAAGCTTTATATTTGTAAACTTTTCCATATATTTTGAACATACCGTTTAGAAAATAGAGGGGGACACACACAATTTTTGCTACTTTCGGAGCGCATATTTCGGAAAATATTCACTAAATCAAAAAAAAAAATTTAGAAACCACAAAGTGTTTTTAGAAGAACTGTCGAAATATATGCCACACATAAATATTTGCTGAATTTTTTTTTTTTCAGTTTCGTTTACATGTATGGAGTGCCCCCCCTAGAATATATATATTTTTTATTTAACTAACAAACTAAGTAGCGGTTAACACACGACACCTATGCTCCAAATTTCATCAATGTACATCTTATAGTTTTTGAGTAAAATGCCTGTGACATACGGATGGACAGACAGACAGACAGACAGACATGACGAATCTATAAGGGTTCCGTTTCCCAACCCTAAAAATGGACTATCCCACAAAACTTTAAAGGCTCATAAAACGAGCTTTGATGAAAAAAATTATTTGAGTTCGATACCTTACATGTGTAGGTATCAAACTCAAATTAAATTTTTCAGAATTTGTATCATAAAAAACCACCATTTCGCATCAAAATTGTAATGTTATTAGAGTACAGTCATCATCCCTAATGTTTTATATTTGCGGTGACTTATTTTTCGAAAGTGTTTTTAATGAAGACACGTCAAGATTATTTACCCTTTTTCTAATGCTAAAAAAAACGCAGTATAGAAGGTGGTCGCAATTTTGTTCACGAAAAAGGAAAGTCATTATCTCTTTTTTAGGGTTCCGTAGTCAACTAGGAAGCCTTATAGTTTCGCCATGTCCGTCTGTCCGTCCGCGGCTTAGCTCCGTGATCATTAGTACTAGAAAGCTGAAATTTGGTATGATTATATGTATATATAACGCCAACAAAATGGTAAAATAAAAATTAAAGAAAAACTTTTTTCGGGTACCTTTCGTACACCTAAAGTGGGGATGTTTTTTTTATTTCGTTTCAATACTAGTGTGTGGGGGTCTCTGAATAGGTCTTTTAAAAATAATAGGGGTCTCCAAACTTTTTTTTGATAAACTCAGCAGTTTTGTAAATATTCGCTCCGGAAATAAAAAAAATAGTGCCCCCCTGTAACTTTTCAACCACTAGCCAAAAAATTATGGAAAAATTCATGAAAATGAGGCCTTATATGTAGGTAGTATATAAATGAAAACTACATTGAATAAAATCGGTCGAGCCGTTTTTGCTAAACTGCCAAAAAACTACGCTTCTCATCTAAATGACGTAAGTGCCGTGGAGTACTAAATTAAAAAAATGGCTAACAGTCAAAGCATTTTATTGCATGGATGAATATTATACTGGTAATAACAGATGACATGAAATGAAAATATGATGATAATGATAATGTACAGTCAGCTGCAGAGAAAAGTAACCCCCCTGAGATACTAACATTATATGGCAGAGGCGTTACGTTTCTCTGCTGCTGACTGTACAATAATTAGCAATACTTAACTTAATGTATAATGAATGCCATGTAATTTTAATTTTAATTTAATGAAGTGACTTGTAAAATCTAGACATATTTTGTCAATAAATGAGTATGAGTATGATACGCTCTTTTGCTAGTACACTTTTTCATATGGTATTTTTATCATTGGTAGTGCATTTTTTTGTATGAGCGGCTGCGGAACCCTACACTGAGCATGGTCCAACATGCTCTTGGCCGGTTTTTTATTAAGCTTAGTCGACTCTAATGTCGGATTTCGTACGATTTTTGAGTGATCAGGAAGGCGGAATTAAAAGTATATGCTGGATACGCGGGATCTATCGGACTTATAAAAACATGCGTGTATTCGATCTAGAGACATATAAAAAACCGGTCTAGTTTGAGTCTGACTCGCGCACCGACAGCTCCGATCAAACTAAACGCAACCATGTTGTTCAAAAATCACTTTTAATATAAAACAAATCCATAGATATTAATATGGATAGTTATATGATTATGATTTTCTAGTAGTAATTATGTTAATTTATATAATTAAGGGAATACTAGAAGGTGCTCCTTTTAGTCTTAAATACCTACAGTTGTATTGACTGCCGCTGTATTTATCTATGTTGCTATACATATATAGCGTAGTCGGGTAAATTGTATCCTATAACCATCTGGAAATACCGAGCTACCCGTGTACTAAAGATGGTGGAAATCCGTTTAGCCGATTTGATTCAGTGACCTCCAAATAGTCTGTTTCAAACATTTTTTTGAAAATATCTTTAATGTACAGACATTTCATTTTAACAACTTTATAATAGTATAGATTTCAAAATTTCCGCTTGGTAAACTTTGGAGAAACTAACTTTTGAACTTGAAAACGAAGGTCTTCGAACAGTGCATGTTGCCAGTGATGACCTACGGAACTGAGACATGGTCGTTCACAATGGGATTCATAAGGCGGCTCAGAGTTACGCAACATGCAATGGAAAGGGCTAAGCTCGGGGTTTATCTTCGTGATAGAATCAGAAATGAGGATCTCCGCAGAAGAACCAAAGTAACCGACATAGCTCACAGGATTGCATCGTTGAAGTGGCAATGGGCGGGCCATGTAGCCCGGAGAACGGATGGCCGTTGGGGCAGTAAAGTCCTGCAGTGGAAGTCGATCACGCATACGTGGTGGACGGATGACTTCGTAAGGGTCGCGGGGAGTCGGTGGATGCGGTCTGCGCAGGATCGCACCCTGTGGCGAGCTATAGGGGAGGCCTAAGTTCAGCAGTGGACGTCCCTTGGCTGATAGATAGATAGAAACTTTGGAAATGAAGGGGGATTGTATTTTTACACATTTCATGAATCAAAAAAATTATCAATGCATAGTTGATAGGTACCCTTTTTTATCTAGTTTTAATTCTTGGCCCCCTCATATAGGTCAGTTTTCATTAACACTAAAAATATATATTTCATTAGCAATACACTTGGGCTAGCTATTTTTATAACTATTCCAAATTTCAAATGGGTAGAATAAAATAATTCTCGAGATATAACGCTGTAATAGGTTTATAGTCAGGGGACAGACAGAACCCCTTTTTAACGTTTTTGGTACGGAACCCCAAAATCTACACAGTTTTCAATACAAGCCTTATCAATCAATTCTTTACTTACTGTTGTAAATTAGGTACCTACCATTCGACTGTAGTTTTCTAACGGCGTTTGCACCACGAAAACAAAGTGAAAATAATACAAAAAACGAATTCATGAGAAGCATCTATGTATAAATAACATCAAACAGAATAATGCTTAATTCATTATATGGATGGAGATATCAAACACGAGTCATAAAATTCTTAAAACATCTGTTTGAATCTGCTTTTAGCTTCCGTGAAAAGGGATGTCATTAAAAAAAAAACAGAAAAAAAACAAAAAGGTTTTTTTTCAGGGCTCGTTCAGAGACGTTGCTTTCACGTCAGTCGCCGGCGACATTTGCTATCGTAATTGCGATCTTGCGCTGTGAATGGCGTGTGTTTGATAAAAGACTCCGTGCGTTCATTCCGCTTGGACACAATATTGTGGAGGATTATCCCTTAACGCTACGTAGATTGCCAATAAACTACAGTCTTTGTACGGTACCTACTGCGACCTGAGAAACTGTTTTTTTAGCTGGAATAATACCGTTGGAAAAACAAACAAAAAGTAGAAAAAGTTAGTATTCTTGTTTACTTTGCTTACTCTAACCAAAAGAAATTCTGAATAAAATTATAGCTGCTGGCATTTGAAATGTAATCTATACTATTACAAAGTTGTAGAAATGAAATGTCTGTACATTGAATATATAAAAAAAAAACTATTGTAATGGACTATTATGAGGTCACTAAAACATTTTTTTTTGTCTGATTGTATGTGTCGTTGCGGCTTCATCACGCAAAATCGGCTAAACGGATTTCAAATATTTTTGGTACACGGGTAGCTGGGTGTCTCCAGATGATTATAGAATACTTTTTATCCGACTACGCTGAAGAAAAAACGAGGCGTTATGACTTTTCTGCTCGGCGAACAAAGTTGCGGGCGCCTTCTAGTCAGAGATGGGCATTAATCGATTATTTCTTTAATCAATTAATTAATCGATTAAAAAATTAATCGGGATTTTTTAATCGACAGAGGTTTCGATTAACGATAGAAGTTCTAGTATTAATTACAATTGGTCGGATAATAGAAAACTAAGTATTAATAACAAAATTATTTCGATCTGAATAAAAACTTTTTGTACGTTACGAGGGGCAAACCGAAATGATCGGGAATTTAAAAAACTATGTGCACTATATACATAAATTATATTTTATTGTTTTTCGAAGTATTCTCCGTTACATTCAATGCACTTTTGCATTCTTTTAAACCAGTCATTAAAACAATAATTCCAGTTTGAAGTAGGCATTGCCAAAATGGCCGATTTATAGGCTTCCACAGCGGCTTCTGGGTTCTCAAACCGCTGACCACGCAATAAATCTTTAATTCTAGGGAACGTAAAAAAATCATTTGGACTCAGGTCAGGGCTGTATGGAGGATGGGACATCAACTCAACGTTTTCGTCGTTCAAAAATTTAGTTGTTTTGTGGGCGGTGTGGGAGCTCGCATTGTCGTGGTGTAAGATGACGCGGCGTCTCGGGTTCCCTTGGCGAAGTTCGGCCAGCACCTCCGGCAAACAAACTGTGATATACCAATCAGCGGTAACGGTTCTTTGTTCTTCTAGAGGAATTGTGGCAACATGCCCCTTTTTTGAGACGAACGAAGCCACCATCTTCTTCGACACGCTTCGAGAACGCACAACTTTCGTTGGTTTGACCTCGTCATCGAAGACCCATACTGCCGACTGGTGCTTTCTTTCAGGCTCATAAGAATAAATCCAGGATTCGTCACCCGAGACCATATTATAAACGGCTTTTGAGTTTCCTAAATTGTAGCATTTCAGAATAGATCGGCACCAATCAACACGAGCCGCCTTTTGCTCTTCAGACAAATTATGGGGTACCCATCGGGAAATCAATTTTCTGACACCCAACTCACCATGCAAAATAGTGTGAATTGCAGTCATTCCAATGCCTATGGTTGCCCGAATCTGCTCGTATGTCACATGTCTATCTTCTTTTAGTAGTTTTTCCACAGCCGCGATGTTTTCAGGCGAAACCGCCGTTTTCGGCCGACCTGATGAAGGTACGGTGCCAAGAGAGGCACGACCCCGTCGAAACTCAGCATACCACCGATATATTGTCGTCTGACTAGGTGCTTCAATTTCGTATATAGTAACAAGCTCATTGCGACATTCATCTGGAGATAAGCCACGACGAAAGTTATGGTAAATAATTGCACGAAAATTTTCACGCGTCAGCTCCATTTTGTTCATCGAGTTGTCAATTTAAAAATGGAATTAAAAAAATATATCGTTCTTTTTTTTAATTGTAAAAACGGCATCGTGATTGTAAGTCGCCAGTATGCATGTGACAAAAAAGGATTTAATGTAACTCAGTTTAAAGTACTCTATTCCCGATCATTTCGGTGTGCCCCTCGTAAAACTAATAATACTGTGTTTAGCTAGCAACACCAAAAAAATAAGGAAGCACGCCTCGCCTTTCAATTATTTATGTGGTGCCCACATATTATTAGCTTAGACAAAGTTAAATATTATGTGATATCGGCGAGGTCCTTAAGCTTTATTATATTAGGCTTTTGTTACTTTGAAATTGTTTTGACTACTCGTAGTACCTATTAATATGAATATCAACGCTTGGTAAATTAATATTTGCCGTTCTCATAATTAAATAATGCGATACTAATTTGTTTGTGGTTCAACAAAGGCAGTAGCCATTGATATTAAGGGGTATAAATATCGGTGCACACAAAATAATATTTAGTTCTTTCTGGTCTAGCTGGCCACTACTTACTTATTTACGATATTTAATAGATAGTAATAATATAGTAGTAATAGGAAAACAAAGTTGTGAAGATAATTATCTTTTCTATCACCAAGATTCATCTGATCAATGGTAAAGTAGTTCGCAGACATGACCATATTTCAAGCAAGTGAGTAACACATTATTTAAATCATTTCAAAATTTCGATCAAGAAAATGAATAGAGTAGTAATTATTTATTAGCAACTTAAGTTGGCAATTGCATATACGGATTGCTAGAAACGTGCTAGCATGGAGTATATAGGTAAGGAGAACAAACTCATATTGGAAAACTGATGAAAAAGTGTCTAGCGGAAAGTAGTAAATAATATTTTGCAAATCCGTCCACGACGACGCTAGAGTAGCAAGATACTATGAAGTCAACCACCAATTACAAAACATTTGTATCGAAATGCTACTCAATCCTTCGTTCTTCTTCTGATGTAAATATTCAATCCTGTTTAAAATTATTTTTCTTGTATCGTTGTGGATTTTTTTTGGCATTGTTATTATAATTTTTATTACGCACTCGCTATAGCAGCATCACCAATTAACGCCTTTTGATGGACACCTTGGATATATAGGGATTGTTCTCCTTAGTTCTGTACTCTATGCGTGCTAAGTATTATAATTATATTAAAATAATATATATATAACTCTGGATACATACGCTGAGGCGCTACTCTGAAATTCAATATTCAAAGTTCGTATCGCGCTATTTCGCGCACTCATGTCATGAGAGCGAGAGGGATAGCGCGATACGAATATCGAATTTCAGAGTAGCCCCTCTGGACTCAAATTTTTGATAATGTTGCCAGTTTATAAAAATTGCATGTTCTTAAACGTCAATGTCGACGGGTTTCAAATATCAAGTACCGCCAAAATCGCGTTGTTGGCACATTATGTTCTGAATGTCATATCATAAGGCAAATATCTTTTGTTTTCCCGTAATTTCGAATTGTTAGCTCTTGCAATGGACGTGAAAGACTTATTTATTATAGGTAAATTGTTGTATATGATTGAGTGGAAGTGTTATTCCCACTGACCTCTATCAGTGGTTATTATTTATTACCACATAATATCGGAGTTTGTGTTTGTTTCTATTGAATCAGCTTTGTCGAAGGTAAGCTATGTTTTTAGCCATTTTAGCATTAGAAAATATAATATCCAGTTTGTTGCTTTTACAATATTATTTACACGAATCAAAATATAGTTTCGGTTCTTGCGTATTTTTCATATTTTTGTTATAATGGTAATGGCCGAACTATGTTTCCGATCGTTAACTTTCCGTGTGTTTTCTTTAAATTAATGTTCTGATGAACTATCCTAATTAGTTAATGTATGTTTCCAGTTTAGTAGTTGAATTTTGTTATGTATTTACGTTACTTACGTGTTAATTTATTTGAGTATTATCTTCTAAGTCTAATATCATTAATTTCCAGTGGTTGAAATGAAATTCCATTAGTATATAAACTTCAATCATTATCCCAGAAAAGTTCCATACATTTTTTTACATATCATTGTTGAATGCCAAGAGTGAAAAGTCACTGTTAATTAAAGATTTTAATGTAGAACATTTATGTTTTAAGTACATTTATATATGTAAAAGGTTAATACAAGAAACTTGTATACTGCTTTGAAAGATCCTTCAATCACATAACTTCCAAATCTGCATCCATCATCATGGTGTCTAAAAGAAGTAAAAAAGAGATGCAAGATATTGTTCATCTCTTATTAATATTAAAACTTCTTGATTAAAAGAATAAAGTTTTGGGTAGAAGCAAACTTGTTTTCAATTTGCTTCTATCTGAAATCTGAGTTTCCTCTAGTGTACTATACCTATACTATAATAAAGATGTATAAATGAATAAGTTAAACATACTATTTGAAGGTCACAGAATCTAATAATATTAATATTTGTTGTATGTTTGTATATGTATGTTGTTGTGGCTTCATCATGCCAAAATGGCTAAACGGATTTCAATTCTTTTTGGTACACGGGTAGCTGGGTATCCACAGATGGTTATAGGATACTTTTTACCTGACTATGCTGAAGAAAAAAAGATGGTTACAAATTTTTTTCTCCTCCGCTAACGAAGTTGTGGTCACTTATTAATATTATAAATGTGAAACTCTGTCTGTGTGTCTGTCTGTCTGTCTGTCTGTTACCTCTTCACGCTTAAACTGCTGAACCGATTGGAATGAAATTCGGTATGGAGATAGTTTGAGTCCAGGGGAAGGACATATGCTACTTTTTATTCTGTTAAGATACCCTTATCTACAATAAAAATGAATGTTTCAAATCAAATCAAAATGTTTTATAATTATACCACCTTATGTACTTACTATATATTCTGTGAATAAATGATGATTTGATTTGAATAAACGAATTTAAGGCGGATAAAGTCGCGGGCAGAAGCTAATATATATATTTACATGTATAGATACTGTTATATGTACGGCATCATGGATAAATACAGCAGCAGTCAATACACTGTATTAATGATAAGACATCTCTCTTATCCTAAGCCGGTTAAGGAAAAAATCCAAAAGCTATTGTAAATTTATCAATCAGTATTTATTTTATGATGGCTAGACTTAAGCCTATTGTTTTTTGTTCCATGGATATTGCCATGGCCCCCTTGAAAGTTGAAAACTTGTTTTAGGATTACTTGCTACCAAAATTATAATCAAGTTTCACAAAAAGGGTTCTGTATCAAAAAAATTAAAAAGGAATCCTTATGGTGCGACTCTGTCTGTCTGTCTGTCCGATTATTACAGTGCTATATCTCAGCTACTACTTGTACTATCCATTTGGAATAGTTATAAAACATGGCTAGCATAATGTATTCCACATAAAACATACATCTATACTAGTGGTTTTTTACTATTATAAAGTTGTAAAAATGAAATGTCTGTACATTGAAGATATTTTGAAAAAAAAAAAAAAATGTAACGGACTATTTGTAGGTCACAGAATTGAAAAATATTTTTTTTATTTATTGTATGTTTGTATGTGTCGTTGTGGCTTCATCACGCCAAATCGGCTAAACGGATTTCAATAATTTTTGGTATATGGTTAGCTGCGTATCAGTGGCGGCGTAAGGCGTGGGCGGCGTGGGCCACCGCCTACGGCCTCGCGGTACAAGGGGCCTCGCGCCTCAAAAATTTTTATGCATTGCTTCAAAGCGAGAATAAAATAAAAAACGGTCGCCACAGAACAGGGCCTCGCGAAATCTGTCTTCCCCACATCAAATTTAGGTCTTGCCCCGCCACTGCTGAGTATCTCCAGATGGTTGTAGGATACTTTTTACCCGACTACGCTGAAGAAAAAAAACAGGCGCTATGACTTTTTCTCCTCCGCGAACGAAGTTGCGGGCACCTCCTAGCATATTATATTGTTTTATGAGACCTATCTTTATAAACATACAAGCCAAAACTTGGTCTAAATACTAGATTTCATCCAAATCGTTAAAGCCGTTTCCGAGAAACTAATTACATAATATGTTTACCTACATTAAGATAGAACTACGAACATTGCTTTAATCACCAACTTTAAAAAAGAGGGATGTTACTTTTTGTTTTACAAATATCATGATAATAATCACAATTTTTGCAATTTATTAGTGGATCACTCCACTAGTGTTATTATTATAAACAAAGATCAGAAACAAATGAAAAAAAATTTCGACGATACTGGACTTGAACCAGTGCCTTGAGCCAGACCGGGGCAGCACGCTCTACCATCTGAGCTAATCGTCCACACCAGTAGTCGACGAATTTTGTCATCTGTTCTTGCTTATGGATCTCTGTATGGTGCATCCGACTCTTTAGCCGTTAGCGCCGCCTAGTGAAGAACTATGAAGTTACTTTCACCCCGAGCAGATACCTTTACAGGTACCATTGCTCGGCGAGAGGTGGCGCTATTATCAAGACTGTACTTTTTGTTTTACAAATATCATGATAATAATCACAATTTTTGCAATTTATTAGTGGATCACTCCACTAGTGTTATTATTATAAACAAAGATCAGAAACAAATGAAAAAATTTTTCGACAATACTGGACTTGAACCAGTGCCTTGAGCCAGACCGGGGCAGCACACTCTACCATCTGAGCTAATCGTCCACACCAGTAGTCGACGAATTTTGTCATCTGTTCTTGCTTATGGATCTCTGTATGGTGCATCCGACTCTTTAGCCGTTGACAAAATTCGTCGACTACTGGTGTGGACGATTAGCTCAGATGGTAGAGCGTGCTGCCCCGGTCTGGCTCAAGGCACTGGTTCAAGTCCAGTATCGTCGAAAATTTTTTTCATTTGTTTCTGATCTTTGTTTATAATAATAAAGAGGGATGTTTTCAAGTTAAGCCATAAATTTGTAATTTGCAGATTAATTAAAAAAAAGTAAGCATAACAGGTTGGTGCGTTGAAAAGAAAAATCCGGGCTTGTTTGGAGTAGGTTCTTAGGCTATTAGGTGATCTCTAGGTGTTAAGTTAGAGATAACATAAGAAGATACGAGTCATGTTTAAGTGCCTACTAATTTTTGCATGGCAAATTCACTTGGCTGAATTTGCACCTCCTTCGTCCAGGCGCGGTCCTGGCCGAAGTTCATTGTCAATAGGATCCCTATAAAAAACGGGCCAAGAGCATGTCGGACCATGCTCAGAGTAAGGTTCCGCAGCCGTTACTAAAAAAAATCCTACATATGATAAAAAAATAATGTGTAAGTGGACCAGCATAAGTGCGCATCTTAGTGGCACTTACGTCCTTTCGTTGAGACACAGTTTTTGGGCAATAACTCAAAAACGGTATATATCCGATCATGTTGAAAGTATTTATTAAGTTTTATCTTTGTAGTTTTGTCACATTTTGAACATATGGTTTTAAAAATGCTTTATAATAGACCTTTTTCTTTGTTTGTACTTCCTATGATATATAATGTAATCTATAATATTATAAAGTTGTAAAAACGAAATGTCTGTACACTGAAGATATAACAAAAGTGATACGAATATTCAAGGTCACTAAATCTAAACAATATATGTATTGTTTGGATTTTTGTATGTTTGTATGTGTCGTTGTGACTACATCACGCTATATCAGCTAAACAGATTTCAACTATTTTTGGTACACGGCTACATACACAGATAGTTATGGGATATTTTTTATCCGACTACGCTAAATCGCATATTTTTTGGTTTTTCTTGATTATTTTAAGAAATGTGACTGTAACTTGAACATGTTATCTATACATTCATTACGTTTTCGATAGTCAAGCTGGCCCAATGCAAAATCTCATGATGTTGCCACAACCATAGTTCTAAAATTGAATTTATGTCTATATCTTGCTCTGGAAGAAAATAAAGTGCAATGAGTAATTGAATTAAACGTAATAACGGGTTGGCTTAAAGTGATGAGAATGTTTTTAAATAAGACTGGCAGCATGAAAAAAAAACATAATAAAGAAACAATTACACCAATATCTGTCAAAAACGTCTGTTGCTCTAAATATCATCCGAATAATTATCATATTTAGTAAAAAAATGTCTGTAAGGCAAGTTCTTCGTGAACGTGTCTATCGGCTGCTTGGACAAAGGAAAAAATCAAATGTAATCGCTCACTTCAAAAATGAAAAAGTTCCCATTTCGACTATTTACCGTTTGATCAAACGATGGGAACTTGGTGTTGGCACTAAGGATTTACCAAAAACTGGTAGACCTCCTATCATTAATGCATCAAATAAAAAAAAAGTGGCTAAATTTGCACAAAACAAGGTTGGCGTGTCGCAAAATAAATTAGCCGTGAAATATAAGGTTTCCCGTGGGTGTATCAGAAATATTTTGAAAAAATACAACATCGAATATTTCAAGAGAGAAAAAGCACCAAAGTACACCGAAAAACAACTCGAGGAAATCCCAAAAAAAATGCAGAAAGTTGCGGCGAAAGTACTTAAGTGAAAACACTTCAATAGTTATGGATGACGAAAAATACTTTACATTCACCAATGATAACTTGCCTGGAAACGACGGGTATTACACAGCCAATAAAAAATGCGTTCCTGAAAATGTAAAGTTTAAATGCAAATTTAAGTTTGAGAAAAAAATCCTCGTCTGGGTCGTGATTTCGGAAAAAGGGATTGCGAGGGCAGTGATCAGAGACTCGTCGGGTCCAGCAATAAACGCTGAAGTGTATCAACGTGAGTGCTTGCCCATCGTTCGCCAATTTGTTAATAAGCACCATTCTGATGGTAAATACATCTTTTGACCCGATCTAGCTAGCTCTCACTATGCTACGAGCACAAAGAACTGGTTGAAAGGCCATGGCGTACATTTCGTACCAAAGGACGCCAACCCTCCGAACGTCCCTAAAGCTAGACCGATCGAAGATTTTTGGGCAATCTTGAGTAGACACGTGTATAGTGATGGGTGGGAAGCAAAATCACCGCAACAATTGAGACGAAGGATACAAAGTCAATTAAAAAAAATTGACTTGAATGTCGTCCAAAGTATGATGCGAACGGTGAAAAGCAAGCTACGGAAGATCGAAGATGCGGGGCCTTTTGCTATATTGTAATATTTACTTAAAACATAAAATACGATTGAATTTACCATAATAAAATCCATAGACCTGTAGCAGTTGAGTTTACATTTATATTTTTGAAAATAAAAATTCTCATTACTTTAAGCCAACCCGTTATAAATGCTAAAAATGTAGGGTATGTATCACAGATATAATAGATACCATAGATGACGCAAATGCATCTACTTCGCGTGTCCGAACCCCTACCAAGCGCCGAGGTTGACCGTCGCTATAGACAGTCCACGCGCGTCAGTTGTTGCAGTCGGGCGTCCGTGAAAACTTAAAAAATGCCTCGTTGCGTGATAATTAACTGAAACAGTCCAAAAATTGCAAGCACCCAAAGGCAAGGACATGTTTCCTATCACAGGTAAGTAATTTTAAAATTATATTATGCGTTAATTCATTTTAAAATGATTTTTTAAGTATTTCAAGTTGTGATTCCAATAACATACCTAAATAACTATAGATTAACGTTACAAAATTATATTTACATTACATACCGCGTTTGCTTTGAGCGTTTGTTCTGACGTTGTGTGTTAAAGAGACGATGAATATCGGAAGAAACTAAATTGTCGCGCATCGCTTCGACTTCGTGGTACAGGCCATTTATCATTCGTCTGTCTAATTTAGCGACTAGTGTTGTTCGGTTTATAACATATATTAATAATCGATTTTAATCGATATCGCACAGACGAATGATATGTTAATATAAAAAAAAATACAAGTAAAATATGATTATGCATACATACTTATTATGTAAGTTATATCTAACATCTCTGAGATTTTATACTTATACATGTACATATATAAGAAATGTATGAGATACAATCTTTTTAGAATAATAATAGTATTGTTTTTGAAATTCAATTTAAATATCATTTATTTAATAAATCCGTTTAATATCATTCGTCTGTCTTTATCATTCGTCTGTCAAAAAAATCAATGTCATTCATGTTAATCGATTTGTGATTTTTAGGTTATCTAAAATTATTGTGTTTCTTACCATGCATTTGTATACTTATCTCTCGTGTTGCAATAAAATATCAACGAATATATTTTAATTAACTCACTTGAGATTACGCGAAGGTATTCAACAGCGTCGACAGAATGAAACCGGCCAAAAGTGCGACCTCTCACATTGAAACTTCTCGACCTACTACTCGATTTATGGCGTAGTACGCGGCCACGCGGGGGAGTGGGGAGTGAGTGAGCGAGACTGCAGATACAAAATCTATGAGTATGAGCGAGACAGTTCAATCGTTGCGGGGCAGAGGTGCATTGGTGTCTTAGAATCGGTTTGGATTTCTCATCACTAAATTTCGGCTGTGACGTCACAGTAGGTGGTAAAAAGTCGGCACGCTTGGTTTCAATACAAATCGTCATAAGTATAAGCTTTATCTAGTGTATCTATTATATCTGTGGTATGTATTGAACATACCTTTAAGTGTCATTCAAATATGTGTCTATGGGCGACGGTGATCGCTTACCATCAGGCGATTCGTCTGCTTGTTTGCCTCCTATGTCATAAAAAAAAGTTAAGCGGGTATAAATGCTCTAAAAGTACCCTGTTTCCTCGCGTCTTGATAATGCCCCTATTATCATCATCAGCCGAAAGATGTCCACTGCTGAATATAGGCCTCTCAAAGAATTACTATGACCGATATTGCGCCGCCCGCGTTCAGTGGACTCCAGCGACCTTTACCAGATCGTCCGTCCACTTTGTGTGAGGGCAACCACTCCCATGCTGAACCCTGGGAAGAACATTGTACAACTTGCAATTTCGTGGTAAAAGTGAGCACTATGTGATGTGATTGTCATGGCAACCACGCACTTGCTTAAAATTTAGGATTGAACTCTATTCATTATCGTTTTGGCCATAGGACGTACACTGCTGGACACAGGCCTCCTCAATAGATTTCCATATGGGTTGGATAGAGGCGACCCATATCCAGCGAGTCCCCGCAAACCTAATCAGGTCGTCCGACCACCTTGCGTGTGGCCTACTCACGCTGCGCTTGTCGTTACGCGGTCTCCACTCGAGAAGCTTTCTGCCCCAATGGCCATCGGTTCTTCGAACTATGTGCCCTGCCCATTGCCACTTCAGTTTGCTTACCCTGTTTACTATGTCAGTGACCTTAGTTCGTCTCCGAATTTCCTCATTTCTGAATCGCTCTTGTAGAGATCCCGAGCATAGCCCTTTTTATACCTCACTGAGTGACTCTGAGCTTCCTTAAGATATACCCATAGTTAGAGACCACGTCTCGGCTACGTAGGTCATCACCGGTAATACGCGCTGGTTGAAGACTTTCGTCTTCAAACACTGAGATATCCTACGACAAATATCTACGAACTTATTAATTAGAATAAGAATGGTTACAGGTGATTACAGTTACCAAAAGTTTAGTGATTAACGAGTTTTTTATTGTTACAGACTGTACCAACATGTCCGCTGGGTCTGACGCCGACGTCGAGGAGTATATGGATGATCCGATATCGTTAGTGGCTTTTGAAGACATCAAAATTGAAACATGTGATACAGACACAGGTGATTAAATGTGTGAAGATATAATTTTACAGGATGTTGTTTCTGATTTACGCATTTTTTTAGGAAACAGTCTCTAAGTTCCATGAAGATAATTTCTCGAACACTACTACCTTAACTCTCACCAATTTTAGGATATTCAACGTTTTATTGTAATAATGTAGAAGTTATGACAAATCAGAAACAATACCGTTTTCAGTGTTCCATACCTCAAAAAGAAAAATGTTTAGAGAAAAACTTTGTTGTTCGTCTGTCTGTCCAAGACTCTTTTTTCTTCTTTTCTCGTCTTAGGAAGGCGTGGTAAATTGAAATAAACATCAAATATTGTTGTTGTGTTATATTAGCGGTCCCTTGAAACTGTAAAAAAATCAAGCTTCTAAATTAACGCAATCCAAAGATAAAGTAATTTAATAAAGGTGTTTTGGTAAATTTGCCCTTCATGGAAAACCTATGGAGTACTTCCAGTTGTCCTAGAAACTTGAATTTTGGTATGAAGTTAGCTCTTATAGCACAACTGGAAGAGACCCCTCACAGGTATATGTTCGCCTTTGTACATATCTGTGTTTTTTAGATATTTTTTTGTATTAGTTTATGTGCAATAAAATGATCACGAAATAAATCTGAAAATCTTATTTTTTCATGTCTGCATGTCCATGTCAGTAACTAATATAAAATGTATTATTTATTTATTCATATTTAAAATTACCCGATACAGCGTAAATTTTGCTTAGGAGTATGAATGGCTCTGCAAATACTGGATTTCTGGAACCCTCAGTGCGCGAGTCCGACTCGGACTTGGCTGGTTTTTTTTATGGTGACGGTTATTTAGATTATTTCAGAATGCAATCAAGTTCACACGTACCTAACAGCTTATTTTTTTTTCTATAGATGATATCATCGATCTTGAAGGAAGCGCAGACGAAGAGAGCACGTGCACATCATCGTACGGGAAGAGAAACTTCGTCTTACCGGTAACATTCTTTGATATAGCAAGAAATGTCCGACTGCTGAACAAGTGTAAACCGATGAGCATCAGAATTGTTGACTACAAACAATGTCCGTCGTATTATAGCAAATACACTCGCCAAGAGGGTAGTAATCAGCCAAAAGACTGTAGTGCAGAAGTTGTTGAAAATACGCCAAACAATACTAATGTGGAAGATACTGGGAATCTAGATAATAAAATAGAAGAAAATGCTGATAAAACGCAAGATAAAGTGAAAAATCTGTATCGTACACCTATGAGTCGCCCAGATTCATATTATGAGACATTAAAAAAACGTAAAGAGCACAGAAAACAGAATGCCCTTAAATGTAAAGATACGAGCCGAATTGATTTTAAACGAAATAAAGGGCTAGTAGGATTAAAAATAACAGGCAACATTTTCAAAAAAATTGTTGATTCAGAAAAGGCGTTAAATAAGATAAGGAGTATTTCAGGTAAAAATAAGTCTAAGGGCAGTTCTGGAAGTGATAGAAAAAATCCATTATATGAAACTAAAACTAACTCTGCTGATAGTAAATATAAGGAAGTAAGTGAAACTAATAAAAAAGCGATATCCAACAAAACAAATAGCAGTGTCATTGATGATCAATGTAAGGAAAAAACTAAAAGTGATAAACAAATGTTATCTGTTGAAAAGAACAGTGACGCGGGTTTTGCTGATGATAAATATAAAGAAAAAAGTACAACTAAAACAAAAACAGCCAGCATTGAACTGCAATGTAACTCTTCTAATGATAAAAGTGTTGTGAGAACAAAAATTGATACAGAAAAGATATATATTGGAACGAAGAATAATATTGGTGATAATACTACAAATAAGACAACCATTGAAACAAATATGAAATTTTCAAATGCTACATGTAAAGATAGAGCTAAAACTGATTCTAAACAAGAAAACAGACTCACTGAAACGAAACATAACTTATCTGAAGACGAAAACTGTAAGGAAAAGGGCGAAAGTTATACAAGAAAGACAATCACTGTAACGAATAATAATATGTATGAAGATAGGTGTAAGGAAAATGCTGATATTAAATTTAAAAAACCATTTGTGGAAATGAAGAGTAACTTCATGAAAGATAAAATTACAGATAATAAGGAAGAAAGTGAAACTGGTACAGAAAATATAAGTATTGCTTCAATGAAAAATACCTCTATTGGTAATATGACTACCGGGAAAGTTGAAACTAATACAAATAAATCATTGCTTATAACAAACTCTGCTGTATGTAACTATGATGAAAATTGTAAAAGCAATTCATTTATGAAAAATATTGGTGCCGCTTTGGATAACATTGGTACGTCCATTATACCAATTGATGATGATGTTAATACAAACAAAGACGTGCCCAAAAATCATAATTATGCGCGAAACAGCACTGGAGCTGACGCGAAACGAGGCAGTGATAAAGACAAATCAGAACATAATAATGATAATAACCAAATGCGATGCAGTTTAATAATATCATGTAAGAAGATTATTGCAAAGGCATTGGAACTTAAAAAAGCCAAGTGTAATGAAGCACTGCCAAATCCAAGAGAAATAATGAATAACGGCGATCAGACTGTACAAAAACTCAATTTAAAACGTAGCCATCGTGATTACAAAACTTTCTATGAAGTTTCGAGCAGAGACAAAAAGCGACATAAAAAACAGAAAAGTACGTCTAGTAAATCGAAACGAGATGAGAAATTAATAACTAAAGATGCAGATGTAGACTACCAGACGGGATCTAATTCTCCTATCTTACCATGCACTACCATTACCGTTAGAACTGCTCAACCTAAATTATCCCTAGAGACACCAGTAGCTATTCAGGCTCAAAAACAAAATACTGCCACATCCTTACCAAGAAGCAACCAGCAGAAAGCACAAATAGATAAAGCCTTAGATAAGAAGTCTTCTACTACTGTACAAACAAACTCATCAACTATTCAACCTCCAAATGATTTCTTGATAAATGAGTCTGGCATGAATAAAGGTTCAATTACCACTTCAAAGAATTCTGAGTCAGGGTCAAATATTTCGAAAAATGTTGTTGCAAAAAGTTCAACTGTATCTGCACAAAAGGATTTGAAGGTTGCCGAGCGCAAATATCCTCATATATTTGTTCGTATGGGTGACTCCAAAAACAACGTTACAGGAACCTCCGTCGCTGAGATGAACTCGAGGAATGCTGTTAACCCATTAATTACAATAACAAAATCGGCATCTACTGGAAACGCTTTACCTGCAAGAAGTCCTACAAAATATGGTGTGATAAATAATCAAATAAATCCGAATCCGCAAGTCACGTGTCTGCCGACGTTCATCAGACCCTTACACCCGAGCTATTCAGGAAATAACGCTATCATTCTTCGGAAGCCGCCTCCTTCGCATCATATGCAAAACAATGCATCTCTAAATCGAGGACAACCTATTCAAACTGTGATAAACAACAGAGCTCCGAACCTAACTTTCCCGATTGGAGGGAGACCAACGAGATTCCAAGCTCTACCGCGATATCAACCACCGACCACCAATAACGGATCCAATGTCTTACAAGTTAGGCCTGGTAACCAAAACTTAATTCCCCAAAGCAGAACGGCTTATGCGGCGCAGATGCGAGGTGTAGAAATGGGTTTATCTATCTGGCATTCTCGATTTCCAGAACATTCCTACCCTACAAACCAGAGATATCCACCTCCACCACCGCCGCCACCACAACCACTACCATCCCCAAAATCAGTACTGCCCCCAGCATCAGCGCTGCTTCCAACATCAGTGATGCCCCCAACATCAGTGCTGCCTCCAAGATCAGTGCTGCCGTCAACATCAGTACTGCCCTCAACATCAGTGCCAGCCTCAACATCAGTGCTGCCTCCAACATCAACGATTCCCTTAACACCAGTGCTGCCTCCAACATCAGTGCTGCCCCTAACATCACTGTCAACCCCAAAATCAGTGCTGCCCCCAGCGCCAATGCCGCCACCATCGCAAGTACCTCACCAATGGAAAGTGCCACTCCCACAGAATAGCTTCAAAAATAAGCTAGGTCCTGCAAGCGTCCCGGAGGTCTCAGAAGATTCTGTCATAGGAAGTACTGCGGACGGTGAATTAATAAAAAAAATTAACATCATAGCAATGCCATCGAACATAGTTAACGAAAAGGAGATGATGCTAGCAGAGTTGAATGATGCGGTTATGTCCCCAGAACTAAATATCTATGTACTGAGAGAGAAATCTAAGGAAATTAGTAGTGGTAGAAAAAGGGAGCCAGAGAACGATTGCAAGGCACAAACCAACTCAACAAACTCTAAACCTTGTCCGCTGTCCAAGAAACGTAACAGAGTTGATGATTTAAATATAATTCCAGAAAAACTGACTCCAAAGTTTGAATATTCACCGCCGATTTTACCAATATTAACTTATGAAGAAATATTGTCTCAGAGCGATAAATATAAAAAAGGCATAAATATTAAGAATGTAGATTATACGGCACAGAAAAGAAACGTACCACACACTGAGAGTGGCAAACAGCATAAAGCTCAGAAAGTATCTTTTGCAGATTACAGAAAAAGAGTTTCCAAAGACGATGTCGACAGGATCGACGTTAATAAGATAAGAAAAGCTAAGAATGCCGCAGATGATTACAACCAGGACCAAGGGTATGATTCTGATTCAACTGTTATATTGTAGTTCGGTGCTTTATAAAGTTGTTAGATTTTAAGGAGATGTACTTGATCTATGAAGAAATGATTTATTTTAGACTAATAATATGACCAGTGATTGAAACTGTTTAGTTTTTATAAGTTTTATGTTGAATATCTGATGCTCCATCAAAGCAGACCGAGGAGAATTCAAACATGTCGGAAATCTTGCTTACTTTTAAAATTTTGTTTTAGGAAGTCCTTGGAAATATTGCTTAATGATGCAGCCCTTAGCAAAGCTGGCATTTTTGAGGTATAATGGATACCTGTTTTTTCCATCATATTTAATTATTTACCAATAATGTTAACCATTATTTAAACCACATTTCACTAAAAGTAGACTGCAAAAACTTCTTCAATTTCATAAAAACTCACTAAGATACAACAATGGTAAAATCACATTCTTGGACATTCCCAAAAAACGCTCCATACTAATATAGCCTAGAAATATATGACGTCACACGTCATGCTATGTTTAAACTGGCGTTTAACGAAACGGTTTCATAACAAAAGATACCACAAGTTTCATGGTAATATTATAAATATTTTTATACTTTAAAAATGGACTTTCCCACCCAACTTTAAATGTTTCTTCTATAACATACCACAGGAAAATGTTATCAAAAAATTTCAACATCCCACTAGGCTTGTGTTTGAAAAAAATATAATAAGTCTGTCAGTTACATTATCAGAAAATATTGGACACGTATTTTTTGTTTTGTCAGGTAAACAAAAAATGACGAAGATATAGGCCGTTTAAGTGTCCCCAGTAAGCTCGGCCGAATTTCACCTTCCCATTCTAACGGAGTTTAGTTCTTATTTTAAAACTACGTGTTTGATTGTAACGAAACTTGGCATACACAATGACATCAGGTATATCCAGGCCTGAAACTAGTTTATATGGCTGCAGTTTATAAAACAAACGAAATACAGCAAAAACAAGATTTGTATGAAAAACTTAAATTCGCTGTATTTTTTTTACTGGTATCTGAAGCTACATTAACTAATTACAGGCCTGCATATACCAAAACTTATTCTAAGTACAAAGTTTCAGAGCAAACTAGCTAGTCGTTTGAAAATGAGAGCGTAACTACGTTTATATGGGGAACCGAGCTTACTGGGGACACTTAATACTAGAAGGCGTCCGCAACTTCGTTCGCTGAAGGGAAAACGTCATAACCACTCTTTTCTTCGACAGCGTAGTCGGCTAAAAAGTATCCTATACCATCTGTGGATACCCAGCTAACCGTCTACCAAAAATAGTTAAGATGTGTTTAGCCGATTCGCCGTGATGGAGCCACAACGACACATATAAACATACAAAAACTGAAAAAAAAATCGGTGACCTGTCCGGTATAACATTTTTTTTTAAATATTTTCAATGTACAGACGTTTCATTTTTACAACTTTATAATAGTATAGATTAATTACTAGAAGGCGACCGCAATTTTGTTCGCAGAGGGGACAAAGTCATAACCCCTCTTTTTCGACATCGTAGTCGGGTGAAAAGTATCCTATAACCATCTGGAGATACGCAGTTACCAGTGTACCGAAAACAGTCGAAATCGATTAGGCGTAATTAGGCCACAACGACATACTCAAACATACAAAAACAAGAAAAGAAATAGATTCGTCGACCTTTAAACCTTACCAGTATAAAATGATCGAACACCGCGTACATCTTGCTTAAGGGCAGGGCTCTACTAACACTGGATTTTTAGTTAATCACAGCCAGAACAGGATTTTTTTAGACAACCTACTTGCTGTATGTTTTTTAACATATAACATATTATATTAAATATAATATAATAGTATATTGTTTGACAAGGGGCTAAAATAAGCCATTATGACACGTAGTGATTATTTGGACGAGCTCATGAAGTGAGCGAGGACAAATATGTCTGAGTGTCATAATGGCTTTTAGCCACGTGTTAAACACTCTGCTTTTCACTTCGACTGCGAGAAAATAAAAAAGACTAAACATTAAAATGGTATATTTCATGAAAAACTACAAAATAGTTTGAGCAATTCTATCAGAAAGTTTGGCCAATCTGATCAGGTTGGTTTGTTTGTTTTTAATTATTCGTAAGGAGTATGCCGCAAGTTTTTTTTTCAGTGTCATAGAAATTTGTATGGGATTATATGGCTTTCTTTTAAACCCCAGGGGCTAAATGTAATATTTTAGTCTCGCTTCGCGAAGCTTAACGCGAAACGTACTTTTTGAGCAGGAGAAGTGAAAAATATATTACACCGCGTAAATGGATGGGTGAAGGTAGTTTTATATTCGTATCTCCGAACCCTCTCGCTCTCATGTCAAACTGTATTTGAGTGAGCGGAATGGCGCCATACGGACTTCGTATTTCGAATTTCAGAGTAGTCCCTTTGCGTAGTGGCTATGCTGAATTCACCGTTTTTGTCATGTTATTCTTCTGCTAGAAGTTTACAATTTTGTATTAATTTTGTTTTGTTTTCGGTCATCAATCTCCTAGAAAAGATGACTTGACTTTTAATTTATGTTGATCGTGTGCCAAAGACGAGAGATATTGTACTAAAAAGACTGCTAAATATATAAGTAACTGTTGTACAATTGTGTTTTAATTTATACCCTATTACTAGTGTTTTTAGGGTTCCGTAGTTGAACGGAACCCTTGTAGTTTCGTCATTGTCCGTCCATCCGTCCGTCCGTATGTCACAGGCATTTTACTCAAAAACTATAAGATGTACAGTCAGCAAAGATAAATATCTACACAAAACTCCAAAATATGTATACATAAACCTTACTGCCATAATAATAAGGCCTGTATACATATTTTCGAAACTTTGTGATGTATACATATTGGTGGTGTAGGGTAAATTCTCAGACATACGTTTCTCAGAATTTATCCTTCGGTGAATTGTCTAGGGAAACAGGTCGGAATAACCCAAAGTTTGGTAGTTAAAATAACATTAAAAAAAAAATCTCGAATATCCCCCTGTATACATGTAACCGAAACTTTTTTCATGAAATATCAATGTGTGGCACATATTTCAATAGTTCTATTAAAGACTGGGGTTTCTAATTTCATTTTATGATTTCATGAATATTTTTGGAAATAATAGCTCCCCCCTCTATTTTCTAAACCAAATAATAGTGTAGATAATAAAATGGGACCATTTTACGCTAATTCTATTTTTTAACCGGCTAAACTTCAGTTTTCTTCATTTTAATGTATCTAAATAACTATTTCATCTCTAGCTCGGAAAAGTTCCCTTTCGTTACTCTTTTATAATGAAAGTGCTCATTCTAGTTGAATTGGTCTCACCACAACCCAGAACACGCCCCAATTACAATCCTCTGAGCATTTCAAGTTTGTCTTAGGACGACGGACAATGATGGCGTAGTTTGGCATAAATTATGAAGGGTTTAGTTGAATATCGCAGTGATATGCAAATGGTTTAAGTTTGCGAGTGTTTGGAGCTCGGAGGAAACAATTAGATGGCATTCGTCACGTCTCAGGTCTCTGAAATAAGCTTGAAATAAGATATAGCTAAAGAACCTAACGAATGGTTTCACTTGCATATACAGGGTGGGAACGAGAAAGCCGACAGACTTTAACCATCGAATGTAGAGCCTAATTGGAGCATGTAATTTAATTAAGGCCTCTCGTTCTTTTTATGGGTACTAGACGACGATATATTTAATAGATAAATAAATAAATATTACTGGACAATTTTACACAAATCGAACTAGTCCCATGGTAAGCTCAATAAGGCTTGTGTTATGGGTACTAGACGACGATATATTTAATAGATATATTACTTACATACATAGAAAACATCCAAGACTCAGGAACAAATATTTATGCTGGTCACACAAATATTTGCCCTTACCGGGATTTGAACCCAGGACTTCGCAGGCAACGTTACTTCCACTGAGCTAAACCGGTCGTCAAATAATAGTAATAGATGTAAGTGTGGAAAATAAATAAATAAAATAAATAAAAAACATCCTGTGCTGTGATTGGTGGATCTTATGACTTGTCAAATTTACCTTACGTCACGGTGGCGCCAGCTGGCGATTTTCAATTTTAGAAAACCCTCATTACATTGAATTTGATTCCCGTGGTTTTCTGTAACGTAAGCGACAAGGCGGAGTTTGTGAATATTCGACGGAATTCCCTTGAAAGTAGTCACATCAGCCTATATACGTCCCACTGCTGGGTACAGGCCTCCTCTCATGGGTTAGAGGGAATGGGCTTTGGTCTCCACGCTGGCCTACTGCGGATTGGAGACTTCACATAGACCCTTGAATTTCTTCGCAGATGTATGCAGGTTTCCTCACGATGTTTCCCTTTACCGTAAAGCTAGCGGTAAATATCAAATGACATCCGTACATAAATTCCGAGGGACTCAGTGGTACTGCCCAGGTCCCTGTTTGAAAGTCGCACTGAAGTGTTGGGAGTACGGAGGTAATGACACAACGACATTCGGTGTAATAATGTTCATTTAACAGGTAAACTGAGGTGCTTATATACTAGGCTTATTACCATACACGGAGTTACACATGTTCCAATAGGCATGGTTGTTCCTATGAGTTGCTATTTTTATTAAATCTTCGATCTCATCATCACCATGTCAGCCGTAGGACGTCCACTGCTGGACACAGGCCTCCTCAATTGATTTCCACATGGGCCGGATAGAGGCGACCCGCATCCAGCGAGCCCCCGCAACCCTAATCAGGTCGTCAGACCATCTTGCGGTTGGCCCCCACGCTGCGCTTGCCGGTACGCGGTCTCCACTCTAGAACCTTTCTGCCCCAACGGCCGTCGGTTCATCTTCGATCTATTAAATTTTTATTTATTTATTTATTCAATAGCTTAAATCTATCATTACAAATTAACCTAATGCGATAGACAAGCGAGTAATAAGAATTAATACTAGTACATTCAAATATTTACACACACAATAATTATACCCCTACTGACTATAACACAGTACTGACGTAGCGGTCTTTGTAAAGTCGTTCAGGGAACACGCAAATATGTCCTGCGTAAGCGCAACTTTATTGATTGTTCGAATAGCCCGCGTTAGCGGTGCGTCCTTCAGCAACTGATGTTTAATCATCTGTTTGAATCAGCTGAGACCTTACACATCGTACAGGCTTGATGAACCGCTCAGCTACCGAAGCTTTTTGAAAGTAGTAAAATGACAAGAAACATCTAGGTTTTGTAAATTGGGGCAGAAATTACCAGCGCAACTACTTCGCGCTACAAAGTTTTGGATTTCGGTGCAGAATCCGGAGCAGAATGCGGTGAATTCCTTTCCTCCAAGTTTATCTTTCGCAAAAGCAAAAGGACTTAACTTAGCGTTTAATTCCGCGGCAGTTACGTAATTATTATCCTTGCGGTATCTACTATTCAGGGGTGTAATACAGAAAATCGACGTCTAGTTCGGCCCTGATATTCGACGTGTCAGGCAGTAAGGTAAGCCGAACGTACACCGTCTTTAAGATTATCTTACATACATAATACATATTCCATTTAATCTATCTCACAGCAATAGGTAAACTTTTGAGCTAGAAATTGTGTTGGAAAATATAAGATATTTTTATTAAAAATCCTGCACGGGTATTCAAATGACGTTAACATCCTGTAATATCATGGCTTAAGCTTAGCTTGCCTAAAATTGCTTTACTGAGCACCGCTTGGCGAACCTTTTGAACCGATTCCCAAAAACAGAGGTGGTTTTCAATTCGGTTTTTTTAAATGACATATTAGGACTGCTCACAAACGAGTACAAGGCTCCATCTACCTGATTTCTCGCTCCTTACAACGTCACCATCACATTTTCCATCCCTTGTAATAGGGCTACCAAGTACGCAAAATCACTGCTCTGCTTTCTCACCGTTGATATATTACGAGTACAAATCGGCATGCATTCATCAAGGAAATACATTAACATAATGACGATAATAGCGTAATGCATAATAGACCTCATCTTATTTCAAGAGTTTCATAAAATCCTATTTTCATCTCGATTGTAGAATTAACTTTAATTGTTTGAAGATGCGAATACTGTTAAAGGCCATAATACACTTGTTTTCCAACATAGGTATATTACACACACCCGCATATTTAGCGGAACATAAAAAAGGTTTAAAATCAGTATCATGTAAGGTTGCTGGCGGGTTTATATGGCATACAATTTAAAAAAATAATTTCAAATAAAGAAAACAACTGAACATCACTTTTTATGCAATTGTTTTAATTTTATTTAAATACACCTTATCTCGAGCGAGTTAAGGCTTGGAGCTTGTGAGTTTGATTTAAAATTTCATTTAAATACTGTGTTTTTATTTGGTTTTTTAAATTGAATATCTTTTTGAAGTTGAGTACTGCATTATGCCTGACTTGGCCCCAACTGAGATTGCCAGGGCACTTGAAATGCGAAGAAATGGTCAAACCTATAGAGTTATATCCAGAGATTTTCGTCGACCTGTTTCAACAATCCATCGCAGTATCCAACGATTCAGGGAGACCGGTACTTATGTGAGAAGAGCAGGACTAGGCAGAAAAAAACGCACTTCGAGTAGGTATGATCGTTTCATTCGGCTCCGTGTACGTAGGAACCCCCGTTTGACAGCCATCCAAGCCCGACATGAGCTAGAAGCAGTGCGAGGTGTAACGGTAAGAGAGCGTACGGTACGGAGAAGGTTCGAAGAAGCTGGTTTGGGTTCATTCGTGGCCGCCAAGGCTCCAAGGCTCGAGATAAATCATCGTAGAAACAGATTAACTTTTGCTCAGGAATATCGACTTTGGAACACGGACCAATGGAGTGAGGTGCTGTTTAGTGATAAGTGCAGAATTCTCTTAAATCAAATTGACGGCAGGCAAAGAATATACAGACGCAAAAAAGAACGATACATTCAGACAAATTTTGAAACTACTGTTGCATACGGTGGCGGATCAATAATGGTTTGGGCGGGCCTTTGTTTGGGAGCTCGCACAGACTTGGTAGTGATTCACAGAGGAAGTCTGACTGCAGACGGCTACATCAGAGTTTTAAAAGAAAATGTCGTACCGTTTGGCCCATGTATCGGTGACGATTTTGTTTTTATGCAGGATAATGCTCGGCCGCATACCGCTCTCGCGTAACTGAAGCATATCTTAATTATATGAATATCACCGTTATGGAGTGGCCGGCGACATCACCGGATATGAACCCTATAGAACGCATTTGGGAGTTGCTGAAAAGAAAAGTTAAATCCAGAATTCCAGCTCCGGTCAATGTGGGTGAGCAGCGAATCGCCGTAGTTGAGGAATGGCAGAGATTATCTCAGGAGACCATCGATAATATAATTCTCAGTATGCCTAGGCGGGTAGAAACTTTAATGAGAGCACGTGGAGGAAATACGCGGTATTAATTAGCATTTTTTTCGTTGAATTAATTGTTTTTTTTTACACTTTTCCTGGTTACACGAAAAATTTCAAGAATGTACAATTTTTCATAAATAACCTTTACTCGCAAAATATATTTGTAATGTGATCTCAATTTAATTAAAACAAATAAAACTTGAAATAACAAAAGAAGTGTAGTAAGCACATTTAAAAAAAAAAACCGTATTTCTTTGATTATGGATCTTTTTTCTGTGTTCCGCTAAATATGCCGGTGTGTGTATATAACATACATACAACAGCTAATTTAATTTTTTTATCACTAGCAATCCTGAAATTTGCCAGCTTGCGTTATCCAGAGGCCGAATTTGACGAGACACTGTGATATCACCAATTGAGCAATATCTCGGACATACCCGGCCTCATCACGGATATATATATATATGTGTGAATAACTGATATATATATATATATATATATCAGTTATTTTATATTCCAGTGACATCGGCAAGTTTACGTTTACAGGTTATATGACTCAATGTGGCCATATTCCATATATTCCTCGCGCTGTCATTTCTACAGTACCAATGCTCATTATTTCACACCCCAAAAATATACAGGAATTTGCAATAATAAAAAAATAACACAATTAGAGGCATTTAGCAGGCGTTCCCCTTCACTACTTTAGTGATATGACTCGCCCTAGAATTGTATGCCGATCAGAATAGAATATATTCATCGCAATCAGAAAGAAGTTTCAAAACCTAGAGCACTCGAATAAAACTCGTATCGCATTGTAATCCTTCCTATCCTGAAAAATACTCATAATTATCTAATTTTGCTGCAACGATAAACGTAGTAACTCTAAAGTGACGCTAGTTCACTTACAGCTTTTTTCCCCTGTTTGGTTTCAGATGGGACTAAAATCCACTGAACCACTGAACAACTTAGTCATAAACATAAACACTAAGTCGGACCATTTGCTTGCTTTCTTCTAAAGCGCGAGCGAGAAGGCAGAATTGTTTGCTATGTTGTGGTAGAAATGTTTATGACTCTAACGCTGACTGTCCCTGGTGTAGTATTAGGAGTGACTGGTGATATCTCGGACAAATGTCATTTACCACGCGAAATAAGGTCACAGGTAAAAACAGACAAGTCCACGGTCGCGCCATATTGAAAAACTTTCGTGCTGGTTAAGCTTTTCAAAGCAGCGGCTCACAGTCGAAACTTTTGGGGTCTCCTGCTATCCGATGTTTTGTAGTTTTACTTACTTTTGAAAAACAAAAAAGGAAAAACGTTTAAGTTTATGCCGTAAAACACACCGTGGGTTTCGTACCCAAAGGGACAACATACATCAACAGAAATCTATTACTAAACCTCCGACGTCCGTCTGCCACAACTCTTAAACCGTAATAGACACATGAAATTTTCACTAACTGTGTATTACTATTATACATGCTATACAAACATGATAAAAATAAAATATTACGATTTACAGCGAAGAGTCTGGACCAACATCTCAAGAGACTCTCGCTTGATGGCTGGATCAAGGGTCAGATACAGAAGGGATTAATCCTGGACACGGCGCGCATTGTCAGGTGGTTCCTTTTTGTGCAGCCCTAACCACCGGTAGCTAGAGCCCTGCCCTGCTCCCGGCGGCACCCTACTTACTAGGTTAGGTTTGTATTTTATCAATATCAAAATCATTCAAGTTTTAAATTAAAATAATTTCAATGAATTATATCGCGTATATTATTATGTCATTTGAGTTACCGAGGTTTCGGAAGCTTTGCAGCTTTGTTTTTATTAACTTAAATGAGTTGAAAATCGTAGAAACGGAAGACAATACTTATCATTACATTTTTGTGAAAAAAAGTACTAGGTTTTTTCCCAGTAAGTATGATCAGGCCCCTATTTCACAATCGTGACAATGAGGGTTTTCTAAACTGGTAATATCACCTGGTGCCACCGTGACGTGAGGTCTAATTGACAAGAAGTGTCAAAATTTTGTGCTGTGATTGGTGGATGTTGACACTTCTTATCAGTTAGCCTTACGACATGGTGGCGCCACCTGGTGATATTTCCATTGTATAAAACCCTCATTGTCAGATTACAACGACAATTTATGTTCAACGCGATCCCGGCAAGCTCGGTACATCTTACTTTATATTGAGCACGCAATGTACGCGAAATTGTCATTCTCACCCGACATTTGTCACGATTGTGAAATACGGGCCAGGAGATGGTGATTAAAACAGTCATATTAGATTCACTACAAAATAATCTCCTAAGACAATATACTCGTATGTATAGAGACAAAAGCTTTGGATGTGGAGACATCATTGTCTATCAGTATCTCGGCAGCCAGGCCCGAGAAATCATTTCTTATTTTCTCCGGCCGAGAAAATCGGATTTGCTTAATTGACGAATTCGGACTATCGACCGGTGGGTAGCTTGCTCACTGTCCTGCTTTTTTATGGCTATTCGATAGATTATTATTATTATTTCACATTGAGTCACGGTCTCGTTTATGTCCCGGATTTTTGAGAGGCTTGCGTGGGGATATGGATCCAACACGTAGAGGCCCTTTCGAGAAGTTTGCTGTGGCTGTACTTCTGCTGGGACTCGCTCCTGATCATATCAATAAGAGAATAGGTCCATGAGCAGGTCCCAGCAGATGTTGGAAATATTGCATTTTAAGGCAAAGAGATGTCGGGCTATGAAATTGTTAGTTTGGATGGACTTTTTTTTGTCTATTGCAATAGAAATATGTCACCCGCCATAACCACCAGATCGATCGTTATCTGTGGCGGGTGGTGCCACTCACTTGATGGGCCCCTGTAATTGCCGTCAAAAAAGGCAGCCGGAAGCAACACGGACGTGAGGGCTCAGCGGTGTCGAGAGGTGTACTGCGCTTTCTCCGAGGTTACTCGCGGAGTTATGCCGTTTAACACTTCCACCCCTGGAGTATACAGCTCTAACGCTCCTCTCTGGACAGCCAATGAAGGTAAGCCAGAGCTGAGAGTCCTACGGGTCCTCTTGGGTATCCGTTCCGGCCGATGAAGACACACCGGAGGCAAGGACCCTGACCGACTCTCTGGAGATCTCGGGTCCGTGGGGTCGTCACTCCCCGACAGCTCGCCACAAGCTGCCCTGCGGCCTTATTATTATTATTATTAAACTTACCTAACTTAAAAGTTGCTACTCCTGTAAGTAAAAGCTAAAAAAATAATTTAACGATACACACCTACTGTGGTTAAATCCCACAGGTTTATATATTTCAAACTAACGTTAAAATTCACAATTTATGTTTGACGACACGTTTGGTTGTACAACGGTTTACGAAGCTGCCTGTCCCGGGTTCGAATTCCGCTCAGGACAAGTGTATGTGTGATGAGCACGAATGCTTGTTCCTGGATCTTGGATGTTTTCTATGTATTTAAATATTATAATTTATCTATATATTATGTATATCGGCGCCTAGTACCCATAGTACAAGCTTTGCTTAGTTTGGGACTAGGTCGATTTGTGTAAGATTGACCCTGATTTTTATTATGTTAACATTTGGACGAGATATAAAAAAAAAATGAAATTAAAAAGGAGTTATCTTAATGCATTACAGATAAATGTCCTACTTTTTTCCAAAAGGTATAAAAGTCAGGCCCCAATCTAATATAAGAAAACAAATTAAAAAGCGTCCACTGGAAAGCAGTAAATAATAGTACTGCACATTGGATGATCCGGTAAAAAAAAGCAATGAAATTCGTGTTTGTATAAACTGATTATTTGGAAATGACATCATTTTATTATTTGGTAGGAGGGGGTTTTTTGAATTATGACGGATGGATAAATTGGGGGGGGGGGGGGGGGGGTCAAAATCGTCGAATATAGATAGAATAGACGTAATTTATGAACAGCGCCGATTCTACTTAAAATCTTTCTCATTTAAATATTCAATCGTATTCAATTTTTGTGTTTTTTTTTGGCATTATTACTGTATAACTACGCACTTGCTACTGCACATTCACAGCGCTGTCTAAAAAAGGGGTGGGGACTTTTTCTCCTCCGCGAACGCAGTTGCGGGCGCCATCTAGTTTATGATAATAATATAAACTATTGACTTATGTTTTCTTAAACTTATCGATTGGTGAATCTGCACCAACTCAACGGTCCAGTTTGGCCCAACGATTGACTGGTAGAGAACGCCTTAAGGCATCAACACCTGGAATAGGCATTAATTCATTATACAAGAAGAATTAAATCTCAACACCTGGTCTCCTCTTAGGAAATGCCGTAGTCAGACTTGTAAAAGTGCCCTTGCGGCCTATTTACAGAATAAAGATCATTATTTCATTAAATAAATAAAACTTCGTCCTGGAAACAGGACAGTCGGTGCCCGGCCTAAGCGTAGTTAAGTTGGCAATTGAGATAAAGACAAGAATTGCTTTTGATGTGGCGATGTAATTGTAAATGATCTCAGCAGAAATTAACCTTATATTGTGAAGAGGTACTTTAATGTTCGTAGATTGGCATTGATTACAAAAAAAGTCTTTTTTTTACATTTTATTTAGTTGGTACAACGAAATAATTTGTGTTACCAATTTGAAGGATTTGCGTGATAAATATTTTTTAATTTACCTATTTACAGAATTTTGCAGTTAAGTAGATTAAAATGCAAGAATCCATGGTCAAGTGTTATAAAGTATTAGCCGTTGCCTGATTAGAAAAAAAAACAAACACACATTAACAATGTAAGACTGGCGAAACTCTCATAAAATTAATTTGTTTATGATTGGAATGGCCTGTACCGCTGTCCAATTAATACAATTATTGTCAAATTGCATTTTTTTTGTATAATAGGATACATGCATGAAATTTTTTTATCGCTTTTCTGAATTAAATATCAAAATACCGTAAAAACAATTTCAAAATGTGAAATTAAAATTAAAATCGGCCAAGAAATACGCATAATATAGGCATTTTAAACTGCTAATTAGACCGAGAGGTCCGATATGCACTGTTACGTCATCGTGCACTCCGGCCATATAAACTTCATATTAAATACCGCTTTGCAAGAAAGAGATAGAATGAAATCTTTGATGGCTTATATCTTGGTTATTTTTATAGTTATTCTATTATTCTATAGTCTACTGTTTGTAGGTAGCATGAATTAGCTTTTAATAAAGCAAAAATTAAAATATTTAAAATTCATGAATATTCCCTATTGAAATAAAACAATTTAACGGATTATATCGCGTATATTATCTCATTTCAGTTCCCGACGTTTCGGAAGCTTTTCAGCTTTCCATGGCCACGGGTGGACTGAGAAAAGATGTATTTTCCTCTGTCAAAGTTACAATTTGTGCAAACTACCCATTTTTAAAAAAACAAATAAAGGTGTACATACACGCCAGATGGGCCTAAGCTATAAAGACAGTTACACATGTGCCACACAGTGACCATGGAAAGCTGAAAAGCTTCCGAAACGTCGGGAACTAAAATGAGATAATATACGCGATATAATCCGTTACATTGTTTTATTTCAATATATATATACAGGTTGTCCCAAGAAGTAGTGATATACTGAAGCTGGCAGGTAGAGGACCTAGAGGGCTATCTAAATCACCCCCATGTATGTTCCGCAATTTTTTGTTTTTTCGGAGTTATGACTTTTTTTTTAATTTTTCACCTATCGCCGAGTACGATGAGATTTTTATTTATGGTGACGTGAATTATTGCGGTAGATGCTTGATTTTTTTTGTGTGCTAAGCTGATAGATAGGCCAATTTAGTATGGTAACATTTACTATCGTTAGATTTTTGAATGGAATAAAAAAAAATTAAATGCCAAGAATGATAAAATTACCCAATATGTTCACAACTTCAAGCGGCTTTAAAAAGATAAAATCACATAAAAAAAATACTGTTTGGCTTTTAAAAACTTGCTCTATCTATCAGGTAGCTACCCTGAACATTACATTTTATTATTCATAAAACTTCAATCAAAAAATTTAAAACTAAATGTGGCAAGTGCAAAATTAATTAACTTTCTAAATAAATTTCGTTCTAAATTACGCACTGGCCATCAATAGAAAAAGAACAAAAACAAAAGACGTTTGACGCATGAGAAATTTTTTTGTTGTTTGGTCACCGTTGGTACTTTTCAATAATTTAAAAATTGTGTTTTAATACTGCTAATTGTTCGTTTCTCTAATCATTTTGGCTATTCATATGGTCATTGACTTGCATTACGATTTGGATTAGTGTTCTTACCTGGAATCGACGACTTGGCATTATTTAACTGGACTTGAGTTTGCGTATAAGTCATCATGTTTACTTCACGCGACTACGCAGAAATGCATTACAATTACGGTTATGCTAGGGGGAATGCGGCGGAACCTTCAAGGCTGTACCGGGAACATGTGGAACGAAGAGGCGGGCCTCAATCTGAAACGTTTCCTGACTATCGCATGATCTTAAGAGTACATAATGCGTATTTGGAAGGTTACATACCGGGTACCAGATCAGGCCGCATGGCCACTATGCCGGATCCTGATGTAGTAGATGCAGTGGTTGAAGAAGTAGAAAGAGACCCGTCGACCAGTGTGAGAGTTATGGAACGTCGTACCGGACTTTCCAAATCTCAGGTACACCGTACACTACAGAGCGTAGGATATCATCCGTTTCACATTAGAAAAGTGCAACAGTTGAAACCGGAAAATTACAATCAGCGAATTGAATTCTGTCAGGAAATGCTGAGGAGACAAGCTGAAAACGAAAACTTTTTTAACCAAATCTTGTGGACGGATGAATCCCACTTTAGACGCAATGGGATTTTTAATATGCACAATTCTCACTCATGGGCAATTGAAAATCCAAATTTAAAAAGAGAATCGACATTCCAAGAACACTTTAGTGTTAACCTTTGGTCTGGCATACTTAACGGTCAGCTAATCGGGCCCTTTCAGCTGCCAGACCGCTTGGGCGGCAATCACTTTAATAAAATTCTACGCGTCGATCTGCCCCTGCTGTTAGAAGATGTGGACTTGGAGACACGCAGAAGCATAGTACTGCAGTGTGATGGTGCACCATACCATTTTGCCTTGGACGTAAGAAACTATTTCAATCAAAGATACCCTGAAAGATGGATTGGTCGTTGCGGCCGGGGTGACGCCTGCCTTATAGCCTGGCCTCCACGGTCCCCCGACCTAAACCCCATTGATTTTTTTGTATGGGGATACTACAAAGACCTCGTCTACTCAAGAGAATGCTGCAATTTGGACAAGTTAACCCGGAAAATGAAAGTAGCAGAAGAAACCATTAAAAATATTAGAAGTGCATTCAGACGTTTAAAAGACAACTTTTTTCGGCGATGTCGCACTTGCATTGAGCAACAGGGGGGCCATTTTGAAAATTTCTTGTAATTAAACACCTTGTAATTGGTTTTACTTTGTTTGTATTAATCATCATGTAAATTAAAATTTTGCACTTACCACATTTAGATTTCAATTTTTTGATTGAAGCCTTAAGAATAATATAATGAAATTTTCAGGGTAGCTACCTGATAGATAGAGCAAGTTTTTAAAAGCCAAACGGTATTTTTTTTTCTGTGATTTTATCTTTTTAAAGCCCATTGAAGTTGTGAACATATTGGGTAATTTTATCATTCTTGGCATTTAATTTTTTTTTATTCCATTCAAAGATCTAACGATAGTAAATGTTACCATACTGAATTGGCCTATCTATCAGCTTAGCACACAAAAAAAATCAAGCATCTACCGCAATAATTCACGTCACCATAAATAAAAATCTCATCGTACTCGGCGATAGGTGAAAAATTAAAAAAAAGTCATAACTCCGAAAATATGAAAAATCGCGGAACATACATGGGGGTGATTTGGATAGCCCTCTAGGTCCTCTACCTCCCAGCTTCAGTATATCACTACTTCTTGGGACACCCTGTATATATAAAAAAACACAAATATATCTATATCAATACACATAGATATAGCGATGAAACGTATAAGCAGATAGACTAAGTCTTCGGTTTCGCCAACAAAGAGGTTGCATACAGACTTTTTGAATGCAATCTTATTCGGGGCCTGTTTGATTTTGAGAGAAAGACCGTTCCACGCAGGCAGGCAACCTGAATGGAGAAAAAAAAAGGACAAAAAGCCAGTAGTAATTTTGGCTTATAGTTAAAGCATTAAAAAGCTTTTTTAGCTGGTGTTTCTGCTTCAATCGAAAATATATGTAATGTATTTGACTCGACAATGGAGTTGAATGGCTTCAGTTCTGTATATCACAGTACAATGCATCGTAATTGGAATTTTCGCCGCTAATTCGGCCATTTTGCGAATCCTGAATACTGCGATTTTGCATAGACGGTTGTAATGCGACTGACAGACGTTTTGACCAGAACATCAACTGGATATTCTACCTAATGGAAACATTCAGATCGACCGAACTTTCCGACCGACTGGATGGATAATCCTTACGCTTGATACTTATTTCTCTGAAACATACAACCAAACCAAGTTGTTATTTTTCCGCGAAATACCTTTTGAATACTGATTAATTGAATGAATAATATAATTAAATTTTTTGAGACTTACTTGAAGTTGTTCAATCTTAATGATAACTATCATTATACTGGCTCTTTGTAATTTCACCACAAGTATTGATATAATAATGTATGTACCCGCGAATAATGTGTTAATTTCACTTTCCTCTCTGTAGTATAATTTTTCACTGACATATGTAAAAACAATCGATATCTTCAAAATGATAATAATTATGCTTCATGAGGTAGGTTAAGCTTGGGCATGTATTTTAATCGATCTGACAACGGAGTTTAAACCAGCATTGTTCATCCATTCATTCACCGGATGGGCGAATGAATTAACTGTCATTTATATTTAATGTTACCATGTAATCTTGTTTTTATAAATTTGTGTAATTAAAGACATTTACGTAGACTATGACGATGCAAAAGCGATTTAAAATAATCCTACTTGAATAAATATTTCTTTATCTTAACTTATCATCAAGTTTTCCAGTAATCTGTGCATAGTATTTATCTCGATATTAGATAGATTACGTTGACTCAGAATGTAGAAATTGTATTTTTATGTCGTCTTGTTTTTATAAATATATATCTTAAAACTTTCATGTGACATTTGTACAACTTGCTCTACTGTATACATTTATACTTAAGTCTATTAAGATTAGCAAGAAACATTAAAAAGTTAGCTGTCAATATCATGTGCTTTTTTTTCTTATTAATCCATATAGTCCAAACTAAAAATTGTACAACTGTTACATAGGAGTTTAAAAATGTATATCTTAAAAAAATACGGCATAGAAATAAACTATTATTAGATACTCTGTTCATATCATCGTTTAATAGTAGATTGTTTGACAAGGGGCTAAAATAAGCCATTATGACACGAAGTGATTATTTGGGCGAGCTCACGAAGTGAGCGAGGACAAATATGTCTGAGTGTCATAATGGCTTTTAGACACGTGTTAAAGACTCTGCTTTTCACTTCGACTCCGAGAAAATAAAAAATACTTAACATTAAAATTGTATATTTCATGAAAAACTCAAAGTTCAGTTTGAGCAATTCTATCGGAAAGTTTGGCCAACTTGATCAGGTTGGTTTGTTTGTTTTTAATTATTCGTAAGGAGTATGTAGCTGGCCGCAAGTTTTTTTCAGTGTCATAGAAATTTGTATGGGATTATATAGCTTTTTTAAACCCTAGGGTCTAAATGTACTAGTTTAGTCTCGCTTCGCGAAGCTAATATGACGTACGTTTTGAGCAGAAGTGAAAAAATATTTAAAATATATTAGTCTGACTGGTGGCGTTAGAGTAAATTAAATAGCAATAAAACTTATTGCATTTTTATGTCGGAAGGTGATAAGTCGTAATATGAAGGAGTGAATTTCAACCTAAATCTAGTTTCTATAACAGCTTAAAATGCTTTTTATGTATTTGTTGCAACCGTACCTCCGAATATTTGATAATGCATTTGCAATTTCAGTGATGTCGTTTGACAAGCTTTTTCTCTATCTAAGAAATCATTCGCCCTTTTTGTACGGTAAGTAATTTTTAGTATTTTTTTGTTAATATTTCTTGCTATTCTATTTTTGTCATTCTTCTGTTTCTGCGATTATCACTCTTATTATTATTATCAGCCTGTACTGTCCCACTGCTGGGCAAAGGCCTCCCTCTCTTTCGTTCATTCATTCCTATTTAAGGCAGCAACGGACCAATCCCCTTGGAACGTGTCTAGGTCATCCCACCATCTCCGGCGTAGTCTACCACGACGCCGATCTCTAATGCGTGGGATCCAGTCAGTGGTATTTTTGGCCCACGGTTCGTTCGGCATGTCCAGCCTCAGGCAGCCCAGTCCCATTTCAGCTTAGCGGCTGTCAGGGCTACGTCGGCAATTTGGGTTTTGGAGCGTAAGATGGTTTCTGATGCGATCTGTTAATTTGACTCCCTAGATACTACGCTCCAATGCCCTCTGGCAAACCTTGAGTGAGTACTTCTGAGCATTAGCCAAAAACCAAGTCTGGGCACTACAGGTGAGGATCGGAGGAATGCATATGTCCATGAGTTTCCGCTTCAAAATAAT
Organism: Hedya salicella; assembly: GCA_905404275.2. Classification (NCBI taxonomy): domain Eukaryota; kingdom Metazoa; phylum Arthropoda; class Insecta; order Lepidoptera; family Tortricidae; genus Hedya; species Hedya salicella. Next base: position 21,704,230 of record FR990107.1, on the reverse strand, counting down.
GGGGAGTTCTCCCTTCATGAATACCTTCATGGACCAATAGCTCTTCCAGGTATTTTCGGTACATCTTGCGACATCCTCACTCATTTTCATTTAAATAAAACAATTTAAACGGATTATATCGCGTATATTATCTCATTTGTTTTTTTTTAAGTTTTAACAGTTTTCTTGACGTGTCGGGAGTTATTCATCGGATCATCAATTACTTTGTTGTTTCATGTAGGGAGGTTTCCCCTGTTATGCCGTTATAACTAGGAAATAATGAAATTAAATAATGATCTTTATTCTGTAAGTTGGCCGCAAGGGCACTTTTACAAGTCTGACTCTACGGTATTTCCAAAGAGGAGACGAATGTTGAGAAGAAAGCTTAAACAAACTCAATCGGCAGTATTTTATTCTAAATATTTCTTAAGCCTATCTTAAATATACCTTTCTAAGTATAAATTCAATGCTTATATCTCTCTAAGAAAACATATCAAAAGTTATATAAGTAAATTCAAATTCAAATAGTTTATGCTATAAGTAGGCGACAAGGGCACTTTTATAAATCTGAATCTACCGGCATGTCACAAGTTGATAACCGCTATATAAATTGAACAGTAAGTACATTTCGTAAATTATACTGAAAACTATTAGAATTCATACTTTTTTTTTTACAAATATCATGAGAATAATCACTATATCCGGTCTGGCTCAAGGCACTGGTTCAAGTCCAGTATCGTCGATTTTTTTTTTCATTTGTTTCTGATCTTTGTTTATAATATTACAATTCATGTTTCATTTTCATTTACAGAGTTAGGAGAGGAACAATGTGTATATGAAAATACTTAACAGAATAACTGTTTTTCTTCCCACGTCACGCTGGTGAAATGGTATACATTGAGCGGAAACTGGCTACCGATACCGTAGGTTTAAAATTTTGCCCTTTGTGGTGGCATCGGGTATTCCGAACATGAATGAATTGCGGGACACGCGACGAGAGGACGGGTTCCGCATAGCGGGCTGCATTGGGTTAGGGTTGTCAGTACCTACATTGTCATTCAGAATTGCCACTAGAATTCGCGGGATTGATAGGCGCTGGAAATGTGCAGTGGAGAGTGCTGGGCAGTCTATGCGTAGCGTAGGGCTGTCACTCAGTTGGAAAACTGGTGTGACGCAAAATGTTGAGCGTGCTAACGGAGGTGTCTTATACCTATATACTCGACTGCGTCAGAAGGGTTATGTTCGGAGGTCGGAATAGGTATTGCCTAGCTAAACTTCGCCGGAGGACGTAATTAAGAGTGGTTTTAAATACCAAAAATAATGAATTATTATTATTGAATGCGGGATTTCCCGGTCTAGTTATCTATAGGTACTATTATAAAGTTGTAAAGATGGAATGTCTGTATATTGAATTTTTTTCAAAAAAAAAAATGTTTACGGACTATTTGGCGGTCACTGAATCATCATTTAATACTTCATTTTAATACTTAACTCTGATGATGATGATGATGATGATGATGATGATGATGATGACGATGGTGATAGTTGTTTTTATTCATTTTGGACATCATGTTTATAGTAAAATTTACTGCTTAAGACCAACACAATCGATACTGAAATAGAAATAGTGTTAGTTTTATTTTTCAAAACGTCCGGGTTCGATTCCCGAGCTGAGTTTTTTTAAATGTATGATTGCGTTTTGTCTTATTATTAAAATCGATGGCACGGTTCCTAAGAAGAGATTTTGGTATGTCTTATAGTTTCAGACTTTCCCATACTGACCGATCTAACTTTGCCACCCTGTATAGATACATTTATTTACTTATAATATAGTAATCAGATTGGTTAATTAATTGTGTAACTGGTTACTGAAGCAGTGACGTAAAGTTAAATCCCTGTTATTCAGCATTGCAAGTGTACATGGGTAAGCTGAAACCGATACGGATTTGTCAGGGATTTGCGGAACTCGTGAATAGTGCCAGGTTTCCTAATCGATGCTGAGTCCTAGACGGGATCTATGTGCTGCCACAATTGGAGTGGCAAGGTTTGTGATAGTAGGGTTTCGGAAAGTGAGATTGTGGAGAAAATGATACAAGTACATATAGTCCTAGATTTTTGTCTGTGAATCTATGAACATGGTATACGTTTCTGGAATCTTTTTTGAGAAAATAAAGTAGCCTATTAAATAAATAAATATTACAGGAACATTTTACACAAATCGAACCAATCCCATGGTAAGCTCAATAATGCTTGTGTTATGGGTACTAGACGACGATAAATTTAATAAATAGATATATTTTCTTATATACGTAGAAAACATCCAAGACACAGGAACAAATTCTTATGCTCATCACACAAATATTTGCCCTTACCGGGATTTGAACCCAAGACCTTCAGCTTTGCAGGCAACGTTACTCTCGCTGAGCCAAACCGGTCGTCACTGACACACGCCTATTCTACTTTTCACTTCACTTTTACAACTAGGTATGTGGCTAATTTATGGGAGCTGGGAGAAAAATCCGGCAATACATTCTGTTTTATTATAATATAAATGAAACAATAATCCTAGTGACTGCGCTATGTATAATTATAATATAGATTAAATAATAACTGTTGTAACGAATAGCACATATAATATATGTATATATGACAGTATCATAGAGTCTGTATGACTAAACCAGAAGCTGTAAACCAGGTGTAAACCAGAAATCTGTGCAAATACAAAACATTCCCTGTACCAGGTGAAGTTGAGATAGCACAATCTTTAATATAAAACTTTCTGAACGGCTATATTGGTATCGCTTCACTGGCTTACTATACCTTGACAAGTTCTTTCGTGACACTCCCATGGTCTGAGGGTGACGGAGGGAGAGACAGCGAGGGCGAGTAAGTGTGCGCGCGGCAAGGTCCTTGTGCTCCGCCGCGCGCACACTTCATACCCTCCCCCGCTGTCATTCCCCCCATCGCCCGCAGTCCGTGAGAGTGTCACGAACGAACTTGTCAAGCTATAGCGGTCAGGGTGGCGAGCGGGCGTTGAACTCCACCATCACCTACCTGTGAAAGTACCGCGCCGAGTCCCGCCGATACGGCATCGAGTCAGAGTACGCCACCGTAGTAGGACTAGTGCGTCCGGATCGAAATGCGCCAGCACGCGCTCAGACGCCAGCTCGCGCTTCATCCGCTCCAAGGCTGTTTCGTGATGCGGTGGTTCAACCGGCGGGTCAGCGCTCAATAATTCGTGGAGCGGATACAGGATACTAGCAACCCTATTCCGTTCCCGTGGATCCCTGTAAACTGGAGTGTGTGGCGGTTAAAATGCAAATGCGTCAGCCCCAGGCGACGAGAGGTACACTATCTTTTTCTGCAAAATGACTGCCACGGATCTAGGCATTGTGGAAATGCAGACAATACATAATAACTGAATTTAATTGCGGTCTCATCTGCGTTATTGAGAACGCAGTGGCTAGTTTAAAAATCCACGTAGATACTCCCGCCCCCCATTTCACCTCCTTAAGGGATGATATCCAGGATATATAGAGATACTATTATACTACTATCTCCATTTTCCATATAAATTTAAGTGTGAAATAGTAACAGACAAACAGATAGCTACTTTCGCTATACTAATATTAGTATGGATTCTGAGAATAGCACTAGGCTTTCCTGCGACTTCGTCTGCTTCACGCTTATCCTTTGGAAAGTCTGCAATGCAAATAATCACATTAATCTGTTGCTGTGTAAACAAGGAAAATTTTAAACAACAGACGACAGACCCAATAAATGGGTGGACTAACTCAGGAGACATTAGTGAGCGAGTTAAATAAATAAATATTATAGGACAATTTTACACAAATCGCTCTAGTCCAATGGTAAGCTCAATAAGGCTGGTGTTATGGGTTACTAGACGACGATATAGTTAATAGATATATTACTTATATACATAGAAAACATCCAAGACTCAGGAACAAACATTTATGCTCATCACACAAATATTTGCCCTTACCGGGATTTGAACCCAGGACCTCGGCTTCGCAGGCAACGTTACTCCCACTGAGCCAAACTGGTCGTCAAACGTTGCTTAGAAACACGCAAAAAATCCAGGCATTTAACATGCTGACAAACAGGGCCCTTGAAAAATCGACCTATATTTGCTTTATATTGTTTAAAATTGTAGTTTTAAAGAGTGAATCAGAAGAGGTAGCCATGGCAACGAGGTGATGAAAAAAAAGTTGTCCCAAATACATACATACACTTTTACATACACACTATTTATACAGTTGTGTAAATTCTAGATGTCGGTCTGGTGATAGCAGCGGTGTACCTACAGACCTATTCCGGTTTGGTTTTAGATTCGAGATTCTGTACCGCATCAGGGATGTTTGCAGAAGCGCAAATAGACGCGGGTACTTCTACACACATCCCTGGTGCGCAGAGTGCGTCCTAGCTCCAAGAGCATTCTGAGCATGATAGCGGACAGGATTGATGGCTTGTACTTAAATGTACTTGTAAAACTGCCGTATGATACATGCACACAGAAACAAATAATAACAGTAATAATAATGTACACACACTAGTTTAATGAGTAATACAATTGTAGTTACTAACACCGTGGTCCAAGTTGGTCATACATTGTTTTTAGAGCCCAATTAATGATGCTGTTTTCATCCCTCGAACACTCGGCTATTTGCAATGTTTGCAATCGATGAGGTCAAAATAATTTATTTTGTTCAGTGGTCGGTTAGAAATCGGTTGGTCGAAAGTAGGACATAAATCGTTGCGATGGTTGAAAGCCCGTCAGTCAAACGGAAATACGCCAGCAGTCTGTCAGACACCGTTTGATGGTCAGAAATAAGGCAGAAGTCGATTGCAAGTCGGTCAATCGGTCGGTGGTCATTAGGATATCGGTCGTTTAATCTTAAATCGGTTTATTGGTCGGACGTATAATAGTTTGGTAAGGGGTGACTCGATGAGAGTCGCAAAAAATCATTTTGTTCAGTGGTCGATTAGAAATCGGTTAGTCGAAAGTCGGACGTAAATCGTTTGTGCAGTTGAAAGTCCGTCAGTTGGTTAGACGTCGGTGGGAAGTATGTCAGAAAACAATCGACAGTCGGAAATAAGTCAGATAGTTGGAAGGACTGCAAGTCGATGCTCATTTGAATGTCGGTAGATCAATCACAAATCAGTTTATAGGTCGGAAGTAAAAAAGTAAAACTTCTAGACAACTCTAGATCTCGGTTTGGTGATGGCGGCGGTGTTCCGACAGTGTCTCTGTTCCGGTTTGGCTTTAAAGCGCGATTAATGATGATGTTTCGTTGTCGGTTACTAGACTTTTGGTAACGGGCAACTGAATAAAGAGCGAATAAAGTTCTTTTGGTCAGTGGTCGGTTAGAAATCGGACGTAAATCGTTTGGATTTTCAATAGTTCGTCAGTCAGTCGGAAGTAGGCTGGAAATCTGTTAGATATCGGTTGATGTTCGGAAATAAGTCAGAAGTCGATTGCATGTCAGTCAAACGGCCGGTGGTCGTTAGGATATAGGTAGATCAATCTAAAATCTTTTAATTGGTCGGATCGGTTAATTGGTCGGAAGTCGGACGGAAGTAAAGTAAACCTTCTAGATGACTCTAAATCTCGGTTCGGTGATGGCAGCGGTGTTCCGACAGTATCTCTGTTCCAGTTTGGTTTTAAAGCGCGATTAATGATGCTGTTTCGTTGTCGGTTTCCTAGACTTTTGGTCACGGGCGACTGAATGAAGAACGGATAAAGTTCTTTTTTTGGTCAGTGTTCGACTGCGATGGGGAACGAATCAAATCCACCTTTTACACTTTTTTTTAACTTACAATATTCGTATTTTTGTCTTTCTCTTTCGTGGAACTTTTGCTAGAAGCTGTAAGGGTCAGTGGCGAAAAGTTTTACAGGTCTCGTGTTCACAGGTATACTATCCGTTTATTCATGAACGGATTTAGATGAAACTCGCCAGCCACATACACTCGAGAATATAAATTTCGGGCCGTTAAAATACCTTCATAATGCGAAGTGTTAGTGAAGGTTTGTAATTTCTTTTAATCCTGTCGTGATCATTATTTAATTTAGAAAAAAGAATATACTTAAAATATAAAGTTTTCAGGTGTAAATCGGACTCCGATAAAAACCCATGAAATAAAAGACTAACGGAGCAAGATATCGCAAAAAATATAATTTTTGGATAGTGATATTTTTATGATGGGATCGCGGAAATGGCTAAATGCAGTTGAATTAGGAGAAAAAGTTAAATAGTATATTATTACGTAAATAAAAGTAGTGTTGAATAATAAAAATACCTGTGCTGTTATTTAAACCCCATTTTTTTTTTCTGAAGTGTACAAGATAGATTAGGATGGTTATAACATTCTTTTTCCCGACAACGCTAAGCAATAAATTCGGTTAAGACTTCTCTGCGTGGAAGTTGCGGGCTCGTTTTAGAATTATAATAAAATTAAGTCGGGGTGTTTGAGGTTATGCGTTATAACGCTGTATTTTGTGTCCGAGACACAATGAAAAACATAACATATTTGAATCAGAGAGAGTAGGTAAAATATTTTTGTAAATAACTGATATTTCATTTAGGTATTTCGCTTATTAAAGCACTTTTTAGGGTTCCGTACCAAAAATAGTAAAAAAGGAACCATTATGGTGCGACTCTGTCCGTCTGTCTGTCTGTCGGTCTGTCTGTCCGACTATTAAAGCGCCATAACTCAAAAAGTACTTGTGATATCTATTTGAAATTTGGAATATTTATAAACATAGTCAGCCCATATGTATTGCGAATAAAAATATTAAAAATGTATTTCTATTTTCTAAAAAAAGGGGGGCAAAAATTAAAAGTCTAGCTCTATACTGATGATGATAAAGTCTTAATCTGTACATTTTCGAACAATTTTTTTAAAGTGCTTAAATTTCGTTTTATTAAGGAAAATGTGGAAAAGAATACCATCCCCCCCCCCCCCCCCCCCTTTATCTCCGAATTTTACCAAACGAAAAATCTGGAATTTTCTGGAATTATGTATTTAATATAAATATAACACGAAAATTATAATTATATATCTATCTGTTTCACTTTTTTTTAATCACCAAAAATCATTTTTGTATAACCCGGTTTGGTTAAGTTTGCCCCTCATTTGTATGTGACGCCATAGATACCAGAACCATAGATAACAGAAAACTTAACCTAAGCGGCAAGTTAAGTCGGAATAAGTGAAAGTTTGTACCCTCGGTACGCGATTCCGACTCGCACTTGACCGGTTTATTTTAATTTCAATGAGTTAAATTCATAATGCATACTACCTAAATACCACATAGTAAAATGAAAAAGGGGTCGAAAACTGTACATACTTCAATCTAAATGAATACCGGTCTTTGTCTGTACAAAAACATTCAGATTGTGAGTATTTGTTATAACACGGTGTATTCGGACCCCCTATTTCACGCGCCGCAGCTTTCTTCACGAGAACTCTTCATAAAACCCAGCCAAGATTGGAATTTTGCGAACAATACGTAAACCGCCCTTAATATGGAGCCTGAAGTCATCTGAAACAGGATAAAATTCACATACCTAACCAAAATGTGTGTGCCTTAACGCAACGTGTGTACCTAAAGGTGCGTCCACATTTTTATCATTTGCCCGATCAGATCTTCTGCCCGTGGCATGATCGCGTGTCACGATCACGCGTTTGGACGTTGCGCCGATCCGATCGCTCGAAATCCATGCTGCTACGCGTATCACACACTTAGATCGGACAAGCAAAGCATGATCGCCACGCCGACAGTGAGCGTCCAAGCAGCACGATACGCAGTCATGCCACGGCACGGTGATCGGATACGAGCAAATGATACAAGTGTGGACGCACCTTAAGGTACCCTCGTGGTGTCAGCGGACGAGAATAAAATCATAAGCCTCTTGCTTTCTTCAGCCTAGTCGGGTAAAAATATCTTTCAACTATCTGTGGATGATCGTGTACAAAAAATAGTTGAAATCCATTGACTCGTTTTGACGTGGTGAAGCCGCAGACACATACTAACCTAAAAAAAATTTTCACTGACCTTGAAACAGCATCACACATTGAAAATATTTAATTTTTACAACTTTATAATGTCTCGTAGATGACAAATATATAGAGTGCCCAAAGCTATCTAACCTCGTTACGTATATACATCATTAAATCACAACAGCCCTATACAAGAAAATAAAGGGTGATGAAAAAATTAAGATACTTGATAATATGGTAAAAAATGACTTTTCTATCAGTGCTTATAAACGTATAAGGCCCCTTAACCTTTACGATAATAGGCTATTTTAAGTTTTAAATAGAACGACCTCTAAATCGGTGAAAAAACTATGTACTTCAATTTCACAAAAACTCCCCGAGACACGACGATGATAAAATCACATTTTTGGACTTGCCCAGTAAACGCTTCATCCTGAAGTTTAGCGTCACACGGTTAGTAAACCTCGTATGGGGAAATTAAGAACTTTGTTCTGCAGCTATGTTAAAACTTACGTTTATCGAAACTTCTTTCTCTTCTGAACTTCATTACCCGATATAAATCACGTAACCCCTCGCATAAATTATTCCTGCTTCAAATTTATAAAAATAACACCTCATTCTATAACCCTATTATACGAATGTGCCGATTGTATAATGAAACGGTGTCTGAACATCCTTCTTTGGACATTTTTAAAAACAGCTTACTCTCATTTAAAAACACTGTTAAAAAAATATTTTAGGTCATTTAGTTTTACGCAAATGTAAAGTTTAATTAGTTAATACTGTAAACACAATGTTAAATTGTTGTTATCCCTAAATATTAAGAAATTTTATATAGTTTGTCTCTAGCGATTAATTTGCACTAAATCTTATTAGTATTTCTTTGCACACATTGTTTAGAGTTATAGTCCAGACCTTAACTTTAACCTTTTTAGGTTGATTTTTATGTGACTGTGACTTGTTGTGTGAGCCTAATAAATGAATTTAATGCTATTATTACTTATTAATATTTTCATACCTTAAAAATGGATTTTCCCACCCAACTTTAAGGGCTCATTAAAAAAGTTACACGTAAGATATCGCACTCAAAATGTTGACGTAGTTCCTTATTTTGCTTGTATAATCAGGATTTTATATATTTTTTACGAATTTTGATATCAGGCAACATTGGCACTTTGGGACTAGTCGGTGTTACCGAGTTCTCCCCATGGCAAAATATTATACTCTACCTCTGAGGAGTTACTCTAAAGTTCGAAATTCGCATTCGTATTGTGTCGTCCCCCTGACGCTCGTGTCAAACTGCATTTGAATCAGTGAAACGTCGCGATACGAACGTCCAATTTCGAACTAAGCAGTAATTCCCTCTGGACCCCCCGTGACCAGAGGCTCTGGTTTAGAAGTTTTTAGAACAATACAATTTCTACTTGGTATTTAGTTGTTTAAGTTATGCATTTCGTACACGGAGATATTTAATGGGGAATGGATGAGAATTTTCAAAAATCTTGATATTTTGTTAAAAAGGTAGGAATAAGTCTCTTTATCGTCAGAAAAAAAATGCAGACTTTTCTATGGCTTAGAAAAAATAAAAAGATGAATAGGTGTTGATGGGCCTATATGACCGCCTATACGGTACGGCAAGAATAACAATACATTTACAGCCATTTTAATCGAAAATATTAATGGTGCGTTTGCGGTACCGTATAAGCTGTCGTATAGGCCCACCAACACCTTTTCATCTTTTTATTTTTTCTAAGCCATAGAAAAGTCTGTAATTTTTTTCTGACGATAAAGAGACTTATTCCTACCTATAAACAAAATTTAAAGATTTTTGAAAATTTTCATTCATTCCCCATTGTAATGGTGAAGGGTATTATGTTTTCTGCCAACAAATATCGTAACGTGAAAAATGTATGTTGTTTTCTTGAAAAAAAAAGTGAGATAGCGTCGACCGCAGCGCTGATGAACTCATCGCTAATATAGTATACTGAAAGGTGCCCGGAACTTCGTCAGGACGAGAAAAAAATCATAACCCCCTTTTTCTTCAGCATAGTCGAGTAAAAATTATCCTATAATCATCTGGGGAAGCGCAACTACGCGTTTATGAAAAATTGTTGATGAAGCCACAACGACACATACAAAACATACAAAAGATCTGTATTTAGTAACCTTCAACTACCACTTATTTTTTAAGATATTTTCAATGTAGACAATTCATTTTTACAACTTTATTATAGTACTAGAAGGAGCCCACAACGGCCACTACTTCGTTCGCGGAGAGAAAAAGTCATTACCCCTCTATTTTGCTTCAGTGTAGTCGAGAAAAGAGTATACTATAACCATCTGTGGAAGCCAAGCTACCCGTGTAAAAATAGTTGAATTCTGTTTAGCCGTTTAGGCGTGATGAAGCCACAACGACATATAAAAACATAAAAAAAATCCAAAAATATATTTTTCAATACAATGACCTTCAAATAGTCCGTGTTAATATCTTCAATGTATAGACATTTATTTTTTACAACTTTATAATTAATTAATTAATTGTACATAGTATTAACAATTGAAGTATACACATATAGACGTCTCAACTACGGTTCTGTTTGAGAGCAGTGTAAACACCACTATAATGCTGCCGCCACACAAGCGAAGCGTTTCACACTGACCAGCGTAGCGCTAGTGTGGCCATGGCTTTAGGTAATTAGGGATATCATTTTAAATAATAGCTTTGCTAAACGGGCCTAACGGCGTGCTTTAGGGCGTCTATCTTTCGAACAGCCACGGACGTCCATTGCGAAACATAGGCCTCCCATATAACTCGCCAGAGTGCGATCCAGCGCACTTAGTCTTTAGGGTGTAATAGATAAATAGATAAATATTACGGGACAATTTTACACAAATCGAACTAGTCCCATGGTAAGCGCAATAAGGCTTGTTTTATGGGTACTAGACGATGATATATTTAAGAGATATACTTATTACTTCTGCTTATATACATCTATGTATATAAGCAGAAGAAGTAAAACATCCAAGACTCAGGAACAAGTATGTATGTTCATCACACAAATATTTGCCCTTCCCGGGATTTGAACTCAGGACCTTCAGCTTAGCAGGCAACGTTACTCCCACTGAGCTAAACGGGTCGTCGAAAATGTCTTGTCTGTGTAATGATATTTCATTATGCCCATTCACTTTTTAAAAGCTTAAAAAAGAAACTCATTGAAACCACACGCGATCCTAGGGCTGGCTCATTCCTCGGAAAAAAAATAGGCATCGCCAGTCAACGGGGGAATCCACCCAGCCTTATGGGCACCGTTCCGCAGGGAACCGATTTAGAGGCCCTCAGTTAGGTAATGTTGTAAAAAGTACGTCATATTAGCTTCGCGAAGCGAGACTAAAATAGACCTAGCCCCTAGGGTTTAAAAGAAAGCCATATAATCTTATATAATTGAAAACAAACAAACCAACCTCATCAGATTGGCCAAAATATCTAATCATATTTTTTTTACTTCTGAAACTGCAAATCTGAGTAAAAATGAAAACGGGCGGCCATCTCTATCTCGACAACTAATTTAATTAGGAAAGGAAAAACAACTTCGTAAGTTCGTATCTGAACGATATGTCATTCATGCAAAAAGGTTGTAACTGCAGTTAATTTTGTACTCAGATGAGTCATTTTGTGACTGGAAAATGGAAATCTGAAGTTACTTAAGAATAATTAAAAAATACTGGAACTTCGGAAAGTTTCTCATCAAAAGATAGTGGTTGACGTAAAAGGGGTCTGATTTATTCAAATGTAGCTTTTCTTTATATTACGATGGCGGAAAACAAGCATCTAGTTGAAAAAATTTGATGTAAAACAAATGTATCTGGGCCTCCAATTTTTTTTCTACACATTGGTAGATATCTGGGCGTCCAGAGTTGGCTAGAGGATACTTTTTACCTAACTGTTCTGAAGCTAAATGAGGGTTATGGCATTTTTCCGTACAGAGAGCTTCGTGCGGCCATTTGCATAGCTTACTAATGCCCAGATTGCTTTATTCATAACAAAGAAACGCTCTAAACAGGGACGGTGCACTTCGCGATTACGACTGGCGCGGTTAACAGTACACATTCGTTTACCTGTATTCATTCGTTGGCAGCCCTATTTTTAACAGGTGCAGCTTATAAAGAAAAAATAAACTGACTGCAAACTATAGGTTACTAAAAGGTGCCCGCAACTTCGTTCGCGGAAGAAAAAAGTCATAACCACTCTTTTTTCCGACAGCGTAGTTAGGTAAATAGTATCCTATAACCATGTGTGGATACTCAGCTACCCGTGTACCCAAAAATAGTTGAAATCTGTTCAGCCGATATGGAGTGATGAAACCACATCGACACATACTTATAAACATACAAAAAAGTTAAAAAATATATAATTTTCGATTCAGCGATCTCCAAATAGTCCTTTAAAATAGTTTTTTAAGAAATATTTTCAATGTACAGACATTTTATTTTCACAATTTTATAATAGTTATAGATATCACTTCCAGAAATAACACCTTATGTCTCTCTCGTGTACTTCTTCTGAGGTTGGCGTTTTATTGGCGCCGCTTTTTGTGGAGTGGCCTCGCCGTTATAAGCTGTGTGGTTAACAGTATAAAACCCGACTGTCGGGTTTTAAACAGCCAAACTCAAGGTTTTGATTAAAAAATACTCCGATACTGTGGGTTGAACATTTACCTCTTAGGGGGCCGAGACAACGCGCGACCAGCGACGCAACAGACCAATTCCTAATACATTGCGTGCGATGCCAACTAACTGGTGTGCGGGGAGCGCCTCGACAGCGCAATGAAGAGAGAATTCGCTCGCCGCGCCGCTAGTCGCGCGTGTCATGGCCAGGCCTTTAGTATCTTTCTTAAAGTCTGGAAATGTGAAACATGTCTACCATTACGTCCTACTCGGTTTTCTTATTAAGGAACTGACCAGCCATTGATTCCTGTATCTCCTTATGATAAAACCTACTGGTTCAAAATTGTAACTCGCACATTCAATATAAGCGTCACTTTCGCGCAAATTCACATAACCAACAACGTTACTTATACTAAAATGTCCATTGGCACGGGGATGTTGGGGTGCAATGTGTAATTCCTAAGTGTACTCTCCATAATTTATCCGATTTATATACTAGTGGCTCTGTGAGCTATAGACCTCGAGAGTCATTCAACTCCCATATCTCCGCCATTTTGAAAATCCTCGAGTTATCGAATATCCTCACAAAATTTCACGAGAATTGGTTTAGAAATGCTCACATCCGCCGCGCTGTGCGCACATCCGCCGGACTTACATTGCAATCAAAAGCATTTTTTTAAATAATAGAGAATATGCATGAGTTTTTATTATGGTTTATTAATAACTCATTCCGGTGACAAATAGTAGAGAAAAATATTTGTTCCCATAACTAAAAATTACCAAGATATAAGCCATCAAACATTTCATTATATCTCCGCGATGTAGCGATGTTTCGCTAGAAGGAGAGAGAGACAGAGAGAGAGAGAATCTTCAATTTAATATGGAGTTTATATGGCCGTAGTATACTATGACGTAAAAGTACATGTCGGACCTCTCCGTCAAATCGATGTCTAATTAGTAGTTTAAAATGCCTATATCATGCGTTTTTCTTGGCCGATTTTAATTTAAATTTATTTTTTTGAATTTATTTTTACCCTATTTTGATATTTAGTTCAAAGAAGCGATAAAAAAAGAATCATGCATGCACCCTATTATATACGCTACGGCTAAGAACAGTATTAGATGCAAGCAATTTCTTTTTGAGTTGATTTGCACCGGTTTTTTTGAAATGGCCAAGCCGTTGTAAGCTGCCTAGTATACAGAATTAAAACGCAAGGTCTTGATTAAAACGTACTCCGACTTTTAGAGTATCTAACCACTGGAGATAGAATACGGACGAATAAGTCTCTGCCAAAGTTATGACAAAAGTCGGGTCAGTTTTATACAATAAATTGTTAGTGCTTGTGTTTTTAGGGTTACGCACCTGAAAAGGAAGAAATTGATTGCTTATGAGATTACTTTTTTGTCAGTCTGTTAAGACCCTTTTTCCCAGGAATGCGTAGAGTTATCAAGCTAAAATTTAATCAAATACTCAAGTATACAGTATTGTATTGTATTGTAAACACTTTATTGTACATAAAATCAATAAAACAAAGAAAGTAAAGTAACACATTTTTACAAAGGCGAACTTATCCCTTTAAGGGATCTCTTCCAGTTAACCTTAGAGCAAATGAAAGAGAAGAGTAAACATCAACGCAGATAGACAAACCAACAAGTTAATATGCACAATGACATTAAAACTATTAAAAGCTAAATTAGCATACACATACACATAAACCCTAAGTAATAAATAGTAATATAATTGCATATATATCATCTAGATAAATAAATATACGTCAACAACAACACCAACAACAATTCTTTATTGCACACCAACAACAGAAACAGTACAATAGAGCCTTAACATAAAATACGGTAGAAAATAGGCGGTCTTATCGCTAAAGAGCGATCTCTTCCAGACAACCTTTGGGTAGCGGAAATGACATGAAATAGCTAGAAATGAGTAGGTGGTGAGATAAGATTACATATAACACAAAAATAAATAAAAACAAACATACATATTATACATATACATATACTCAACATACATACTACAATATATATATATATAAAGTAAGAAAGAAAACTACGTATACGTCCTTTGAAGCTGTGAAATAGTCTTATAAGTCGCAATCAATAGATATAGTCATTAGATAAGGTGTTTCTATTCAAATGGCCCTGAATTGGAAACGTATAGGGTACTTCCAGTTGAACTAGAAACTTAAAATTTGGTATGAAGGTATCTCGTACAGCACAACTAACGAGGAAAATCTGAAAATCGGACGACACAGTGTATGCAACTTTTGGCGCGTTTTTTTCCAAAAATATGCACTTGATCAAACAATTTTTCTAGAAACCTTGAAGTCTTAGAAGAACTGAGTTGGGATCATTACGTCTCAAATTTATTTTACCCCTTTACGAATACTCCTACATCTCAAAAGGACTTAGTGTCAAAATACCTAAATCACAGAATGCCTAACTTTTTTTCTCATAACACCTCATTTTTAATATGGCTGAATTTTAAAATGTCCCACTGTCATTATGGACAAGCTTCACAACACCTTTATCGCAGAACACCGTATGTTTAAAAGAACCAGGTGCCAGAATACCTAAATTTCATAAAGGCTAGTTAACCTTCATGTATAATTTGCTTTACTATCTTTTTTAGTATTGGCCACTTACATTGAACTACCAATATTATAAAGATAATTTGTATGAACTGATATGTCAAGCAAACATCATCGTAGTTTAATTGAATGAAAAAAAATAGGCATTTTGAAACTGTGACATTGTGCAATTCTGGAGTTATCAATTTAAGTTATTTTGAAATTTTGTCGTATCTGTGATTTGGTATTTTAAGGAAATGTACATTTCAATATTTAAGCATTTTGGACATGAGGCGTTTCAGGTCAAAGTCATTACGGCATTTGTTTATTTTAGGAATTAGACAATTTGATAATTAGGTATTATGAGCCCGTGGCAATTTGAAATTTAGTGAAACTTGTAAATGAGGCAATATGCAAATTAGGTGGAATAAGCCCTACTCGAAGAACTGTCTAAATATGTACCTCACGTTGATGTTTGATGAAAAAGCAGAGTCTGGTAAATGTATCGGGTTTCTATAGTTTCAAAGGGGGCACCCCTTAGAAACATTTATTGTTATAATATAACTACTAAACTGAATAGTGGCTTATACAAGACACCTAAACTCTAAATACAATATACATCTTGTAATTTTTGAGTAAAATGCTTGTGACGTACGGACGATGGAACATGATGAAACTATAAATAAATAATTATTACAGGACAATTTTACACAAATCGAACTAGTCCTGTGGTAAGCTCAATAAGGCTTGTGTTATGGGTACCAAACGACGATATATTTAAAAGATATATTAACTTATATAAATTACTCAGAAAACATCCAAGACTCAGGAACAAATATTTATGCTCATCACACAAATAGTTGCCCTTACCGGGATTTGAACCCAGGAGCTTCGCAGGCAACGTCTCTCCCGCTGAGACAAACCGGTCGTCAAAAATAAGGGTTCCGTTTTTGCCATTTTGGCTACGGATCCCAATCCCAACCTTCTTATCAATCTATTCGGTGTAATACTTACTAACAAGCTCAGACTGTAAACATGTATATATTCGCGTAAATGGCGATATATTATTTGTGCGTGTTTGCTTAGGACCCTGTTATTTTAGCGCGGAGTCATGCTTCACTTGTAAAGCTGAACAATCCCGAAACTAAATATAAAGTTATTAAATGTTAAAGAGATATACTTAATTAATAAATAATAAATAAATATTACGGGACAATTTTACACAAATCGAACTAGCCCCATGGTAAGCTCAATAAGGCTTGTGTTATGGGTGGGTTTTCAACATCTTATCTCATATTTTTGCAACTTCGTACGCGGAGGAGAAAAAGTCATTGAATCTGTGGTCCTCAACGTGGGCGCAGCCTTCTGTCTCGCACCTCGCTCTTTCTTTCTCTCTCTCTAGCCATTATCCCACATGGTGGTGGGGTCAACTTTCCTTACTTTACATCTCTACTTCGCCCTATCCTCGACATCGTCTCCGGATGCTTGACACTCACTCATATCCTTTCGCACTACATCTTTCCACTTCGTTTTGAGTCTACCTCTGGATCTTCGATCAAGGATGGAAAGTTGTAGTGCCAGGTTTCCTACATAGTCGGATGGTTGTCGTTTTACGTGACCATACCATTGAAGCCTCACTAAAATGATTTGAGAGGAGAAGCGGCTAGGGGTCGGTAAGATATTGGAGATCTGCGGTCCCCCGTGGGAATTCGAACCTACCTTATGTACGTAGGTACATTTTGATACAGGGCCCCGAGATTCCTTAGACCTAGAGGGTTCTTAGGTGAGTGAATAGGTTCTTAAAGGGTCGGCTACACGCGCGTAATGGCCCTGGCGTTGCAAGCGTAATATGTTACGGTGACTGCTTAATATCAGGCAGGCCGTAAGCTTATTGGCCATTATAGGCACTGGTCCCGCCAAAGGCGAGGAAACAATTAGCTAACGGCGATTTTCTCGCCCAAGAAACGAACAAAAGATATAGTGTTATACACAAAAATCAGAAACAAAATAACAAAAAAATCGACGATACTGGACTTGAACCAGTGCCTTGAGCCGTGCCACTCCGGTCTGGCTCAAGGCACTGGTTCAAGTCCAGTATCGTCGATTTTTTTTTTAATTTTGTTTCTGATCTTTGTGTATAATAATAACGAGGAGTAATCCACTAATAAATTGCAAATATTGTGATTATTATCATGATATTTGTAAAACAAAAAGAACAAAAAATATAGAGTGTTAGTAAAAAAGACAGATATATCAATAGTTCATCGCTGGCTGTTCATACTGCCGCCGGCGAGAACTCTCTCATCTCTTTTATTGACACGGAGTCTACATTCTATTGTGAGTTGGGCGAGAAAATAGTCGATAGTTGCTCGCTTTCTCGCCGATAGTGGGACCAGTGCCTTAGGAGTATAAAATAAAACTGGCCAAGTGCGAGTCGGACTCGCGCGCCGAGGGTTCCGTACAAATTTTTACGTACCCTAACTTTATTACCCGGTACCGGTTGAGTTAAGTTTGCACCTAATATCTATAGCATTGCATACAAATCAGGTGCAACTTAACGCAACTGGGTTGTTCAAATAGGTTTTTTGCAAATTAAAAAAAAACCGCTAGTTAGAGACATAGTTATGATTGGTAAACTTCGGAGATAAAGGGGGGGGGGGGGGGGGATGGTGGTCTCATTTTCCTTAATAAAACAAAAACTAATCACGATAAAAAAATTAAATTAAATAGTAAATAAAAAAATTGTTCAAAAATGTGCATGCTTTCATATGATACCCCATTTGACCCAGTATCTAGACTTTTGATTTTTACACCCCCTTATATTCGTCGTGTTTATAAATATTCCAAATTTCAAATAGTTAGCATAAGTAGTTTTTGACAGACAGACGGACAGACAGACAGACAGACAGAGTCGCACCATAAGGGTTCCTTTTGTACCTTTTTGGTACGGAACCCTAAAAACACATTGACAATTTACCGTATAAACCGATCGTCCCGAGATTTCGCGAAGGTATTATTAATGTAGAACGATTAATATATATAAAGGTAAAGGGAATTTACAGCGCTGAAATGCTCTAAATTGGTCTGTTTTTTATCCGATTTATTCAAATTAATTACACAGCATAACGGACAATCAAACCTTTGTGAAATTGAAAAAATATGAAACATACATTTATGAAATTAAATAAACATAAATATACAATTTTAAACTGAAGACAGACGGACATCCATCCCCTCGCAGAACCACAGATATTCATCACTCATTACTACCCATCTGCTCGCAAATACGTCACACTTTGGGGTTGCGAGGAGCGTGTTCAAGAGGCGCAAAGAACGGACCAGCGGCGATTCTCTTCGAGAAACGATTCGCGAGTTCGGTACCGGCGACGGATGACGGTCACGAGGTCGAAAATTAAATTTTATGAGCGAGGGAACATACAGGCGGACCAAACTACCCCGCCTACTCAGTGCAGTCCGATTCACCGAGCAATATTCTGCTCGTTACAGTGTGAAGAGCCAAATTACGTTAAAAATAAGTGTGTGTCAAAAGAATCATTTTAGTGACAAGCTTTTTCTGCCAACTATGCTTATCTTTGAATACCCCTGAAATACTCATTGAGACGTTTCTAAAGAGCACTCGGTAGCATTGCGTTGTTTTCTTACAGACTCATCAGATCAGCTCGATGGTGTCATAATATTGTATTGACGACCGGTTTGGCTCAGCGGGAGTAACGTTGCCTGCGAAGCTGGAGGTCCTGGGTTCGAATCCCGGTAAGGGCAAATATTTGTGAGATGAGCATTTGTTCCCGAGTCTTGGCTGTTTTCCATGTATATAAGTAAATATATATATTAAATATATCGTCGTCTAGTACCCATAACACAAGCCTTATTGAGCTTACCATGGGACTAGTTCGATTTGTGTAAAATTGTCCTGTAATATTTATTTATATATTATTTATTGTCGCCTAACTTACATAAGTATGTCACCGGGAAGTGGGTCCAATTTAACTTGCAAGATTTGACCCAAACTAACATACTAACACGGAAAGTTAAATAAGACCTTGTAAAATCATTTTGAATTATAACAAAAAACATTACGCTCTCGATTAAGTGACCTTTCAAACAAAAAAACTTAAATAAAATCGGTTCATCCATTTAGGAGCTACTACGACAGACAGACACACAGACACACAAATACACAAGCGAAACTTATACCACCTTTTTTTTTAAAAAAAGCTTTTGCGATAAGGCATTCAAAAACAATTTGTACTAATTAGTCAATGCCGTACTCGTATGAATACAGATCTAGATTCTAGATTCAGAGCCTACGTGTTTGCTTCGTGTAATCTAAAATAATTGGATGTGGAACCGTTGTTTGTACGACAGATGGCGACACTGAGCAAACATGGCGTTCAATTTTCGAGAAACACGCTATTGTTTGTCCATGTTTATTACGGTATCCTACTAAGATCGGTTACGTTCTCTTACAAAACTTTAGTTACCTAAGTACCTACTACATAATGAATTAGAAAACTCAATACAAATAATTTACCATAGAGAAAAAAATAATCTTACAGCTAAACTATACTAAAATATTCACAAAACTAATCAAAAAAACTCGCCTCGCGCCCTTTATGTGCGTATCAAAGCGTACTCCCACCTGAAAGGCCAGCACCGCACTTGTGACTCCTCTGGTGGTGCAAGTGTCTATGGGCGACTGTCATCGCTTACCATCAGGCGACCCGTCTGCTCGTTTGCCTCACATGTAAAAAAAAACACGCTCGCAGCGTTGCCTCGTTGAACCGCAATAGACAGTCTTTGTATCAAGACCCGGAGCGAGGGTCAAGATTGGTAAAATGTAAGTACTTAAGTAAGCTATAAAACGAAGGAAGACTACGAACCGTAAGATGCAGCATAGTAGACTCCTAAAAAGCATCGATAACAAGAGGACTGGGCAAGCCATTTTAAGAAGAAACACATTATGGCGAAATTGGGTCTAGACGCACTCAATTCGATTCCTACAATTTCTACTGTTCAATTTATTGTTTACTTTAAACTTTTTAGTTGCAAGCTTGTCGTGTACTTATTGTAATAAGAGTGAACCTTAGTCTCTTTTTATTCAATACATATTATTGAAAAGAGATTTCCGCTTGTAATACTTACAAGTTACAAGCTTTTGCGAAACGGGCCCCTCTGGTGCATTCTAATAAAAAAACCCTCTCCCTGCAAGCACACTAGATTAAATATTTACGAGATAAAATACCTAGCCTAGGATTTCTATGATAAAATACCTAGTTGATCATGTTTACTTTCCGCTCTTTGTCAAATAAACCCTACTTATGACTCAAAATATCTTCTTTTTTTTTCTTTTTTTCAACAAAAACCCTTCATATCTTGCAAAACATCCTATAAGTATGAGTATAGTCTCATTCGATTAAGCGCAAAAAAATACATAGAAAATGACACCTCACTTGCCTAGTTTGTAAAATTTCCAATTTTTTAATTTCCTCTCTGCTCATACCCCCTGGGAGGGGGTAGGACCCATAAATTTCGATAGCACTCGGCAGATCCTCATTTGTAGTGCCAACATAAAGTTATTACGACCGGTTTGGCTCAACGGGAGAAACGTTGCCTGCGAAGCTGGAGGTTCTGGGTTCAAATCCCAGTAAGGGCAAATATTTGTGTGATGAGCATAAATATTTGTTACTGAGTCTTGGATGTTTTCTATGTATCTAAGTAAATGTATCTATTAAATATATCGTCGTCTAGTACCCATAACACAAGCCTTATTGAGCTAACCGTGGGCTAGTTCGATTTGTGTAAAATTGTCCTATAATAATATTTATTTATTTATAAACAAAGTTTCATAGAGGTACATATTTTGCCGTCAAACTATCATATTTAGTCTTACTTTAACCTGAAGTTACCTATACATATATGTGCTTGTAAGAATATGCCAAGGACTGGCACAAACAGTTGGCACTTACTTTGAGTTCGGCTTCACACTATGTTCGGAAATTCGGCAAGTAGCGAGCTCGCCGCTCCAAACTCGCCCGATTAACACCAAACTTCTCCAGATAAGATGGCAAGTTTATTGCTGAAAGTTACAACTTCATTATTTACTTATTTTAAGTAAGGTCGAATTAATTTTGTAATTGTTTTTTGGAAATTGCATGGGTATGATGGAAGCCCGTCCGTATTACAATGTAGTGAATGTTTTGCCATTGGGAAAACTAAGGAACACGACAAAATTCGAAGTGTCAATGAGTTATCGTATTAAATGCAATGCTTGTCCATGAATATGAGATTTTATTAGTCAACTTCAACTTCGGTCGCGGATGTGAAAGTCATTACCTTTCGTTTTTTCTTCAGCGTCGTTGAGTAAAAAGTATGTCGTATAAACATCTGTGGATGGATACCCAGCTACCCGTTTACAAAAATAGCTGAACTCCGTTTAGCCGATTTGCCGTGATGAAGCCACGACGACACATACAAATATACATAAAATATACATTTTTCGATTCAGTGACCTCCAAATAGTCCGTTATAATATTTTTTTTGAAGATATCTTCAATGCACAGACATTTAATTTTTACAAGTTTATTATAATAGACTAGAAGGCTGCAACTTTGTTCGCGGAGGAGAAAAAGTCATTACCCCTCTTTTTAGGGTTCCGTACCCAAAGGATAAAACAGGACCCTATTACTAAGACGGACGGACGGGCAGCGGAGCCCGTCTGTCCGTCCGTCTGTCTGTCTGTCTATCTGTCTGTCTGTTGAAAATTTCACAGATTTTGTACTTCTGTTGCCGCTATAACAACAAATACTAAACACAGAATAATTTTATGTCTGTCTGTCTATGCCAAAACCAATATAAAATGATCGAACACCGCGTACATTTTGCTCAGGAGTAGGGCTGGATTTTTTTTTCATAGATACGGCTGTTCGTAGCGTATATCCTGCACGAAACCCTCGCTGCGCGAGTCCGACTTCCGCTTTTTCTTCAGTGTAGTCGGGTAAAAAGTATCCTATAACCCATAACCCTGTGGATACCCAGCTACCCGTTTATAAAAATAGTTGAACTCCGTTTAGCCGATTTGGCGTGATGAAGCCACAACGACACATACAAATATATTTAATATCCAAAAATATCATTTTTCGATTCAGTGACCATAGTCTGTTATAACCACTTTTAGAAAATATATTCAAAGCACAGACATTTCATTTTTACAAGTTTATAATAGTATAGCGGTGTGGGTCAAATCTTGCAAGTTAAATTTGACCCACTTCCAGGTCTTCGATTGAGATAAAATTGAGCATACTTATGTAAGTTAGGTGACAAAACAATATTATGACACCACCGAGACGATTTGATAATGGAGCCAGATGGTGTTCATGGGAATTTTGTAATATAATATCACAATCCTATCGAAGTTTTGCTCTTTAGAATCTTATTGAGTAGATAACAGATGCTTAAGGAAAAGTACATTCGGCAATAAAAGCTTGTCACAAAAATGTGTTTTTAATTTTTGTCAAAAAACATATTTATAAGATTAAAATATACCATATCGTTTTCTTAACACTAGGGTAATAACAATAGGTTTATTAGAACAACCACAATATTCGGACTTCTTAAAATAGTCCGAGTTATGGGTACTATTGACCCCCAGTCGGGGTACGTACGAATGATTTTATGAGTGTTTTATCGCACAATCTACCGTAAAATTTGATTTATCGCTATTGTCTAACATGATACTGGCATAAAAATAAAAGTAGCATTTGTTATGAATGACATCAACGACAAAGATAAAATTTACGAAACTAATATCGTGTTTGAGAGTGTGTGGTAGGGTGGACAAATAATTTAGCTTTTGACAGCTGTCCGACTAAGACATAAATTCATTTTTCTACTCGTTGACTTTAATCCCTCAATAAGAACTTCATAGACTAAACTTTAATAGCATATCAAATGAAATCAAATCGAAATAACCTTTATTCAAGTAGGCTTAGATACAAGCACTTTCGAATTGTCAGTTACAATGAGAGAAGTCTATGCTGGGAAACATACAATATGATCCAACATTTGTTGCAAGGATTAGAGAAACCCAAAAAAACCTAATCAGATAATTTAACTTAAGTATAATACTTACTTATTATTGATAAAATCATCATTTTAAAAATTAAAATAATTAATAAGATAAATCCCAAAAGGATTGTCAATAAAAAAGAAAAAAAATCTAGAATGTGTCTAGAATAAAATTCTAAATGTCAGAGTATATCAAACAATTAATATGCGTGTACCAATTAACTATTACAATATTGTCTTAATTATACTTAAAACTTTTACAATCGTGTTATAACTAATTTATAATTGATACACGCAGAGGAGATGTACAAATTCTCCAGATCAATGTTAATATAAAATATAAACTATTTTTTTTTCCAGAGATGTCTAAGGTCTCTAGATGTCACGACATGGGATAAAATTAAATATAATAATTTGACTGAATTCTACTGAGATGTTTAAGGTCTCTTAGGGGTCAAAGTGAATAATACATTAAACATAATTATTATTAAATCTAAATTTCTTAGAGATGTATATGGTCTCTAGGCGTCATAACATGCAAAAAGATAAAATTAGGTAATTAAAATCCTTAGAAATGTTTAAGGATATACCTCTATAAATAAAACAAAACTCTTAGAGATGTATACAGTCTCTAAATCAAATAAAAAATGAATAACTTCAATCGAGTACAGGATGAAGTCTCTCACGTCATCAGTTCATTAAACACTGGTAGGCAGTTACTAGGTATACAATTAATTTGGCCCTTGCTAGCATGAACAGACCGGACCCCACAAACGGCACCCGTTCACGAGCATGACGCATATCTCAGCCATCGCCTCCCTCAACCATATTTTAGGAAAGGTTGCGACCCAATCAACGACGCCACCGTAAGCAAAGACCTTTAAGCGAGCATGACATGCTCACACTGCCGGGCATTAAACACTAATAGTATTGCCCGGTGAGAAACAACAAATGTGCTCTCATGTTACATTAAATGACAACTATTATTAACTCTTAAAATAATGCTTACTTTACATACACAAGACTAAACTACTGGCTTAAAGACATCTTTATCGTCTAAAAAGTCATTTACAGTATAATGCGCCTTGTTTAGTAGGTGACGTTTTCTAACTATCTACATACCAAATTTCATCCAAATCGGTTCAGCGGTTTAAGCGTGAAGAGGTAACAGACAGACAGACACACTTTCGCATTTATAATATTAGTATGGATAGTATGGATTGTACCTATACTCAGTACCTATCGAATAATAGTTATTTGTTATGCAAGGTTGCAAAGTTGTTATTTGGCGCGAGTGTTTCAATTGGAAGCCGAGCAAGGCGAGTGGTTCATTCATGAGCGTAGCGAGTCTCTGAAGGCACGAGAAGCCAAATAATTTTGCAGCCATGCGAAACACGCCACTTAAGCGAAGAAAATGTGTAAAATTATGAAAATATTTTAAAAAACGGACCGAGCTTATAATACGAGGCCAGGATGGGATTTCCGTTCAAAGCATAAAGTATTTTTTTTTTCAATAATATTACGTTCAAATAATATAGAATAATATACTTGTTGCGTACATATATTTATAATAGCAACACAATATAAAAATAAGCATATTTTTTTGTTATGGTAACGCTCCCTCCGTGTGCCTTGACCGAAATACACGCTGTGTCTTGTATCTCCGAGTTTTTAATTAATTTCCACGCAAGCACCTGATCTAGCATCTTTCAACAACAAATACAGTGCGCCGTTCATTGGTCCTTCGAGTTAAACAACGAAAATCGCCCTACGTCTGAAATCATCCGTTGGTGCAACATTAAAGAATCAGGAGATCATACACAAGAGCAGCAAAAGGTCAGCCATTTTGTTTTTATTTACGCCGCGGAGGTGAAGCATAGCCAGCTTTGACGAGCCGCAAATTATAATTGCCATAGCATTGCGACGCGCTCCAACATCCTCAAATGCAGCTGCAATAAAAAACTACAACAGAAGACGCAAGATATTAATATTTCTAAAATTAAAATATTACATTTGACATATTGGACGAAAGAAGTTTTGCGAAATTACGTCGAACGAAACGCAACGAGAATCGAGCCGCGTATGAAATCTGCGCGCGGCGCAGCCAATCCCCGACGAGCATATCTATCTCCGGTTCACACGGTCACGTACGCAACGCCACGCCGCCATTTTGTCAGCTTACAGTTACAGCAAGCAATTAGAAGTGGTTTTGACTAGTTTGAGTGTCGTGTTATGTTAAAAATCTTTATAGACAATAGCTGTTAATCGTAAATATCGTATTGCAAGTATTCCACAACACTCAAGCAATAGTTGGAAAGTGCAAAGTTGTAATGGCAGAATTAAAACTATGTGTATCGGCTAGGGGCCGTGCAAAAGCTTCCATAACGCGCCTATTAAACTCGTTTAACAAAGATGAGTTATTGGCATCTTGTATCGAGCTCATAATAGTGAAAAGACAGCGGCTTGTGGAAGCTTTTGCTGAGTACGAGCGTTTATCAACGAAAATAGCCGCAATCGAGTCTGAAAACGCGGAACCCGGATTTTCGTCAGATGACGGGGAGGTGGAGGACAACTACGTTTATTTATTAGCGCAACTTGATTCCATAATTAATACAATGCGTCAGGACGGTAGCAATACCCCGCACGACCCGCCAACCTCCACAGGTACTGGGACAATTAAGTTGCCCAGCGTAGTCATACCAACATTCAGTGGTAAGTATACAGAGTATTATGAGTTCATGAGTATGTTCACGGCCATGATACATAGCGTCTCATCATTCTCGGCTGTACAGAAATTATATTACTTGAAAGGGTTTTTAATTGGGGAGCCATTGGCCTTAATAAACAACTTACCTTTGCAAGACGATAGTTATCCGGAAGCGTTGAGATTGCTTAAGGAAAGATACGATAATAAAGTCCGAATTACTCACGAGCACATCAGTGTACTGCTCGACATGCCTACAATTACTCGCTCAAATGTCACTAACTTGCGTGCATTTCTTTCAGTAGTCAAACAAAACCTAGCTGCGCTAAGAAATCTAGGAGAAATGGTCGACACCTGGGACTCCATCATCATATGCATACTGTCAAGAAAACTTGACACCATGACTTATAGAGCGTTCCAACTGGAGCGTGATAATGCTGTTCCTCCAATGGTAAAGGAATTCATTGACTTCATTGAGAAGCGTGCACTGGCCATCGAAAACACCGACTGCAACACCCAAAAGGTGCAATCACAGCGGGTAGCCAGCTATCCTGTAGCAGTGCAGAGCCAGCAAGTATCAGCATGCATTTATTGTAAGTCAACTGAACATAAATTATTTAAGTGCCCAAAATTTCAAATGGCCGCAATTAACAAACGCTTGGAGTTTGCTTCAACAAACAATTTATGCAATATTTGTTTGTCCCAACACAAGCGCAAATGCAAATATCATTTTCGGTGTGCAGTGTGTAAGCTTGAGCACAACACTTTGTTGCATAGAGATGCATCCGCACAACATGCAAGCCCTTCTGTAACCTTGTCTGCAATTTCCCATCATGGTGAGGGTCAAGTTTTGTTACCCACAGCACGCATAAAGCTTATAGCTGAATCGGGGATGACAATATATGCTCGAGCACTGCTCGATAGTGCATCCCAGACATCGTTCATTACTCAGAAGGCGGCGGATATGTTAGGAAAACCATTGCATAAGACTAACACTACTGTCATTGGCATTACCAATGCAGAGCAAGCGATTGATAAATGTATAAACCTTGACGTGCATTCTGCAGTTTATCCATTCAAATTAAATGTCAATTGCCATGTTGTGAAAACAATAACCACAAAATTGCCACAAACTCGGTTTGACATGTCGAATATAACATTCCCTCCTAATTGCAAGCTAGCAGATGAAAGCTTTAATAAACCTGGGGATGTGCATTTGCTGCTTGGAACTGACGTATTTTTTCAGATCCTGTTGCCACAACCCCAGACTAAGGACGAAGATCCAGTGAGCGGCCAGCACCTCACACCTGCCAGCGACAACACAACAACGTCAGCAACGAGCACCACAGCTCCTGGTCCATCGCTAGTGCACACATCCTTCGGCCTGGTCATCGCCGGCCGCGCCCAGCTGCCTGCAGGAAACATAAACCAGGTTGTATCCTTATTTTGTAGAGAATGCGACAGCACTATTAGCAATCAAATGAGTGCATTTTGGACAGCTGAAAAGGTGCCTGAAATATTCCCAGAAAAATTACCAGAGCATGATTATTGTGAAAATCTCTTTAGGGAAACCACTAAGCTTGAGAACAATAAGTACCAAGTCTCAATGCCCACCAAGGTTCCTATAGAGCAAATGAACTCTGAGTTAGGCGAATCATTTCACTTAGCGCTCAATAGATTTCTCAATTTAGAAAAGAAATTGCACAAAAATGCACCTCTTTTTAATGAATATAAAAAGTTTGTTGATGAGTATCTTGATTTAAAACATGGTGAGTACCGTGATATTGGTACATTTGATTTAAGTAAAGACCCTGTTTACTTTCTGCCTCACCATGCAGTAATAAAGGAGGAAAACCGCTCGACCCGTCTCCGGGCAGTTTTTGATGCATCAATGCGCACAAGTAAAAAGGTGTCTCTAAATGATATGCTACTTAATGGTCCTGTAGTCCAAAGAAGCTTCTTCGATATTCTGTTGTTATTCAGAATGGGCAGGCTCTTTTTTGTTTGTGACATAAAAAAAATGTTCCGTTGTATAGAATTAGACCCAGCTCAAAGATCACTGCAAAACATTCTCTGGAGGGACTCCCCAGAGCAAGATATAAAATGTATTCAGTTAAACACCGTCACATATGGTCTCAAATCATCATCATATTTGGCGACTCGGTGTCTCAGGGATCTTGCTGAAAAACATGAAGGTTCTATGCCTTTAGCATCATCAGCCATAAATAATAATACTTACGTTGATGATATTTTAGTCTCTTGTAGCACGGAACAAGAGTTAATTGAAACACAATTACAGTTAGTTCAACTGCTCAATATGGGATCTTTTCAGTTGCACAAATGGAGCTCTAACTCTGAACCTATTTTGAAAAATGTTGCAAAGGACAGTCAGAATGCAGGGAAAGTGGAACTCCAAAAGGATGACGTGCCTGTGAAGACGCTAGGGATCCATTTTGATGTGAAAGCTGACGTCTTCATGGGTACGTGCCCAGAGTCATATAGCAGCCTTAACGATTCTAAACGCGACATTCTAAGCTATATTAGCAAATTTTATGATCCGCTGGGGCTAATTGGGCCAGTATTTGTCTGCGCGAAAGTTATTATGCAAGCATTGTGGGCGGCTAACTTGGACTGGGATTCCACGCCTCCAGAGAATATTCGAAGAATGTGGACTGACTTTGCTGATGAGATTTCCAAAATGGAGCCAGTAGCTGTGCAGCGTTGTATTAAGCCGGAGCAAACAACAGTCAATCAGCTGATTGGATATGCTGACGCGTCATCAGTAGCCTTTGGCTGCTGCTTGTACTTGCGCACTATAGACGAGCGTGGGAATGTGCGCACTGAATTGCTATGTTCGAAGTCTCGCATTAATGCCTGTAATAATAAACTTACTACTCCGAGGCTTGAGCTCAATGCTGCACTGCTGCTGTCTAAACTTGTAACAAAGGTAAACAATACACTATCTACAAAAACAAAGGTGCATGCTACTCACCTTTTCTCCGACTCACAAATTGTACTGGCATGGCTAAAGACGGATCCAGTAAAGCTACAGACATATGTTGCAAACAGAGTGCGATCTATAGGAGAACTGACAATAGGATATGACTGGCACTATGTAAACACTGAAGACAATCCTGCGGATTGTCTAAGCAGAGGCCTTCAGCCTCAGGAAATTAAAAACCACAATTTATGGTGGCACGGCCCATCATATTTGCATGGCGATTATAATTTCCCAGATGGGACAGTAGTGCTGAATGATTTACCTGAATTTAAGCCCAATCAGGCTACTGCTCTGTGCCTTACAACCACAGTCAATAGCACTGATCTTTTTGACGTTTTGAAAAGGTTCTCGACCTTGGGAAAAATTACAAGAGTGTTTGCATACATACTTAGATTTTGCAATAATGTAAAACCTACATCTCAGAGTGTCAAAGGCTTTCTTACTGCAATTGAACTGAATAAAGCGCTTATGCTAATAATAAAGCAAGAGCAATCTCAATTTTTCTCGGATGATATTAAATTGCTACAATCTCACAAACAAGCAAAGGGTGATTTAAAGTCATTAACTTCCTTCCTAGATAGTGAAGGCATTATAAGAGTTGGTGGTCGCCTGCAGAATGCGCCGATTCCATATGCTACACAGCATCCGGTCATCTTGCCGAAAAAATCAATTATTACCGACTTGATTGTGAGAAATGAGCACATATGTCTATTACATGCAGGGCAGAGGCTAGTTTTATCTTCCTTAAGACAACGATTCTGGATAACAGACGGTTTACGCACTGTGAAAAAGGTTATACATAAGTGTGTAATATGTTTCAGATTAAAAGCTGCTGCGACAACTCAACTGATGGGTTCCTTGCCAGCAGCACGCGTTACTGCATGTCGGCCGTTCGAAAAAGTCGGAGTAGATTTCGCCGGGCCGGTATCAGTCAAAAACAGTCGCATCAGAAAACCAGTAATCGGTAAAGGATACATAGCTCTATTCGTATGTTTCGTCACAAAGGCAATCCATCTTGAACTCTGCAGTGATCTTACCACTGAGTGCTTTCTAGCATGTTTTCGGCGCTTCATAGCGCGACGTAACTTGCCCAGCGATGTCTATTGTGACAACGGCTCTACCTTTAAGGCCGCAAGGAATCAATTAGAAGGGTTCTATCGTTTGCATGCTTCTCAAGACCATCAGCGCGCTGTACAGTCGTACGGGTCCCACAAGGGCATAAACTTTCATTTTATACCGTGTTACAGTCCGATATTTGGCTCGTTATGGGAAAGTGGTGTCAAGAGTACTAAACATCACTTGAAACGCGTTGTCGGTAAGGCTCTACTTACGTACGAACAGCTTAACACCGTGCTGGTGGAAATAGAAGGTGTGCTAAATTCACGTCCTATCACAGCCCTGACGAACGATCCGAATGATCTGTCATACCTCTCTCCAGGTCATTTTCTGACTGGTGCACCGCTCAATACCTGCCCAGAACAAGATGTAAGCAACAAACCTGTTAATTTGCTCAAATTTTGGTCAATTATATCCAGTATGAAACAGCTGTTCTGGAAGTATTGGAGCAAGCACTATTTAAATCAGCTGCAGAACAGACCGAAATGGCAGTCTGCTCTGCCTAACTTATGTGTTGGCAGTCTAGTTATTTTACGTAGTGACAATTCACCTCCCCTCGACTGGCCTATGGCCAGGGTCACCACATTGTTCCCCGGAAAAGACGGCTTAGTGCGGGCAGTAGAGGTGCGTACGGCAAACGGTCATACTCATAAAAGGTCGATACATAAAATATGTGTACTACCGATAGATAGTTAAGTGTTTATGTTTAATCATAATTATGCATCTATTTTATCTTTAAGGATTAACAAAATATACCTGCTGAATTGTATGTAACTAGGCAATTCATATATCTAAATAATGTTTAAATAGGTATAGACATTATTTTGCATTCGAGTTTGATTATTACTGCATTTGTTTGCATTGTTTCAAATAGTCTAGAAATATTATTAAGTACTTAAAATGTGTATAAACTTTGTATAAATAAGTATATACTTTGTGAAGTAGCAAACAAGTAAGTAAATATTGTAGTTGGAAGAAGACTCACTTACCACTTCACTTTTTCTTTAGAATGATAATTATTGATTATTGTGTCAATTTAGCAATCGTGTGTATATTATACACATATGCAAGTCGTATTCTTAAATTGAGTAAATACAGTATGTTAGCTGAACCTACCTAATAATTTCTTATCATAACTGGCTTATCCTTACAAATAAGCATTTAGAACTACTAACTGTATTAATTATTAAGATAGTCTCACTACAGATGTTTTTATTGTGTTTATGTTAAGAATAATAATAATATACTTAACTAACTTCACCAATCCGATAACTGTAAGTTAAAGTTGATAAAACAATATCAATGTTGAATAATCACATTGCTGAAGCATATGTTAAGATTTAGACATTTGTTATAACAATTATAGTCATTTTTTGAAAGTATAACTATACAGCTTACTTAAAAATATTCTGTTCTTTCTTGTTAGGCCGCAGCATGTTGCGTACATATATTTATAATAGCAACACAATATAAAAATAAGCATATTTTTTTGTTATGGTAACGCTCCCTCCGTGTGCCTTGACCGAAATACACGCTGTGTCTTGTATCTCCGAGTTTTTAATTAATTTCCACGCAAGCACCTGATCTAGCATCTTTCAACAACAAATACAGTGCGCCGTTCAATACTAAGCCCACTTTAATTTGCATCTCACTTCTTAAGATAGACTTTGCGTTTAGTTATTTACAGTGCTTTATATCATAGTAATCAATTTTTTCTTAAAAGTATTTTTTATTGCATAAATAATATTTATATAAGTAATAACTGATACTTTTACTAAGGAAAGAATATAAAAAATCTAATCACAAAAACATTAATTTTGACTTCTTTCTACCATTACCTTATATACGGTTTAATTATGAACTAAACGCAGCTTAAAACTTTTTCCGCGCTAACGTCATTGGTACATTGTTTTTTTTTAGTATCCATCATATGTTTTTTTTCTGCCAACACTGTCAAACTCTTTATGATGAAAGCAATTAGTCGTGTGAATATTAAAAATAAATACTACATTCGAACTTTAAATGACTTTTTCTCAAACATGCAATGAAATGTCGTCATTACGTGCGTTAAAACAGGCTTCAAAGTACCACATTTCGGGCGGAACAACTTGAGAGAACTGTAAAGGAATTTCATACAAAATTGAAGGCCTAGGCCGGGAAGTATTTTTTTTTTAATTTGAGTGTAAACATGGCGTCTGTGTTCATGAACAGGCTAAATAGCTGAATTATATTTTCTTTAATTTTCTCCTTGGCTGAATGGCTATCGGATTAAAAATATCCGCGTTAATGCGTATTACACACAAACTGACATTAAGAACACGAATCTGCATGGTTCATGTTAATGAATAAATTTAAAATATTGTCTATACGTAAGTCACCAGAGAAAATAGACAATATTTAAAATCCTCTGCATTTATTTTATTCATTATAGAAATTAAGTTTCTTATTATCAGGCTGTGTACAACGGTACCATAATAGGGTCTACTCAAACACTACAGACGCGAAATACGGACGACTTCCGTAAAAAAAAACATTATGGAGGGATTGGACGGAAAATTGAAAAAAAAAAAATTGTCGTGTAATTTTTTGAGTAGTGATTTTTTTATTTCATTGCATATGTTTGAGAAAAGCACTATACATGCCTCTGGCCGTGAAAAGTGCTTTCCGGCTTCGTATCACTATCCGTCCGTCTCCTCCGTCCTCCATCCGTCTATACCTACTCACCCGGCAAGCCCTTCTTTCCCGGCGTCTGCAGTAATGTACTATTTCACGCAGATTTGGCGCTGTAAATTGAACTTTTCTGAGCGACTGTGGTGAAATAGTATTTTATGCAATCGTTATATAATGTATGCTTTTTCTGTCGAGTACCGCGTTTAGGCCACGAAGCTTGCTGAGCGGCCTAAGTAAGGTACGAGACTTAAAAAGCTAATTATATAACTATTGTATACAATACATTTTCTACTAGTAGGTATCATCATCATCATCATCATCATCATCATCATCATCATCATCATCATCATCATCATCATTATCATCATCATCATCATCATCATCATCATCATCATCATCATCATCATCATCATCATCATCATCATCATCATCATCATCATCATCATCATCATCATCATCATCATCATCACCATCACCATCTCCATCACCATCACCATCACCATCACCATCACTATCACCATCACCATCACCATCATCATCATCATCATCATCATCATCATCATCACCATTACCAGTACCTCAATTATCTTCGACTCTGTGGCTATTAATCGTAACAATAAAATACTTTCCACCCTAGGGATGGAAAAGCTATTTACCCATGAAAATTTTACTTTCTTAAAAGGAGAGATTTTTTTTATATATTTGCATTAAAACGAGTCTCGTTAAACAAATAAATTTTATTTTTCGCAACCAAAGTTCTATTTTTGAAATCATTATAGTGCATTCAAAGTGTTGGCTTATGAATATATCAGTTCAGTTGGAAGTGCCATAGAGTGTCCGACATTGAAAAGTATGTAATTGATTATTATGATATAAAGCACTGTAAATAACTAAACGCAAAGTCTATCTTAAGAAGTTAGATGCAAATTAAAGGGGGCTTAGTATATTATTCTATA
Source organism: Hedya salicella (assembly GCA_905404275.2). Lineage (NCBI taxonomy): Eukaryota > Metazoa > Arthropoda > Insecta > Lepidoptera > Tortricidae > Hedya > Hedya salicella. The sequence continues at coordinate 21,670,447 of FR990107.1, read as the reverse complement.
TTATTTGAAAGTAATATTTTTGAAAAAAAAAATACTATATGCTTTGAACGGAAATCCCATCCTGGCCTCGTATTATAGGCTCGGTCCGTTTTTTTAAATATTTTCATAATTTTACACATTTTCTTCGCTTAAGTGGCGTGAAAAGTTGTGTGTTTCGCATGGCTGTAAAATTATTTGGCTTCTCGTGCCTTCAGAGCCTCGCTACGCTCAGGAATGAACCATGAGCTTCGCTCATGGTTCAATTTTAGGTTTCTTCACTTGCTCGGCTTTCAATTGAAACACTCGTGCCAAATAACAACTTTGCAGCCTTGCATAACAAATAACTATTATTCGATAGGTACTGAGTATAGGTACAATCCATACTATCCATACTAATATTATAAATGCGAAAGTGTGTCTGTCTGTCTGTCTGTTACCTCTTCACGCTTAAATCGCTGAACCGATTTAGATGAAATTTGGTATGTAGATAGTTTGAGTCCCGGGGAAGGACATAGGCTACTTTTTATCCCGGAAAAATACCCTTATCCGCGATAAACGAATTTAAGGCGGACGAAGTCGCGGGCAGAAGCTAGTAATAAAAATAAATAAAATAAATAAATAAATATTACGGGACAATTTTACACAAATCGAACTAGTCCCATGGTAAGCTCAATAAGGCTTGTGTTATGGGTACTAGACGACGATATATTTAATAGATATATTACTTATATACATAGAAAACATCCAAGACTCAGAAACAAATATTTATGTTCATTACACAAATATTTGCCCTTACCGGGATTTGAACCCAGGACCTCAGCTTCGCAGGCAACGTTACTCCCGCTGAGCCAAACCGGTCGTTAATGATGGGATGAAGCGTTGCCACATCTATACTATTATAAAGTTTTAGAAAAAAGTGTCTGTACATTAAAGATATTTTCGAAAAAATAAGTGATATAATAAATGCGAAAGTGTGTCTGTCTGTCTGTTACCTCTTCACGCTTAAACTGCTGAACCAATTTGGATGAAACTTGGTGCGGAGATAAGTTGAGTCCCGGGGAAGGACATAGGCTACTTTTTATCCCAGAAAAATACCCTTATCCGCGATACATGAATTTAAGGCGGACGGAGTCGCGGGCAGAATCTAGTGTACAATAAATATAAGTACCTAATGAAGCACATATAACCTATTGTAAAGTTGTAAAAATGATAATGTCTGTACATTGAAGATATAAAAAAAAAAAGTTGGATTTTTTGAATCTATCGATCACTACCGCCATCCTTTCTCCCCCCGTTTTACGGGACATTATTTTATTGTAGACCAATTCAAACAAGGACACTATATGCATTTTTTGAATGCAACAAATGCCTCTGGGCGAGTGGAAATGTATCAAATGAAATTCCTACACTGAAAACTCATTTTGGAGGGTTTTTTGATTTAGAGATCCGTTTCTCACATTTATGGACCGTTTATTGTTTTAGGGTTACTTAGGCAGTTTTATAGTTTACACTTACACTATAAATACAATCAGAAAAGTCAATCTTACACGACCTAGATCTAGGCTCAAACTAAACAAATTGTACTTTATAAGTAGAACGTTGGCGATACACACACTTATCCTATTACTTACAAAAACAAGTAAGTTTTTTTTAAATTTACATGGTGGCGATAGACTTTAACCATTCAATGTAGAGCCTAATTGAAGCATTCAAACATAAAGTCCGAAAACGCGTAATTTTTGAGATATTAGTTTTTTAAATTAATTAGCCTGAAAATGTCATGACTATCACGCCTTAATAAATAAATAAATAAATATTACGGGATAATTCTACACTAATCGCTCTAGTCTCATGGTAAGCACAGTAAGGCTTGTGTTATGGGTACTAGACGACGATATATTTAATAGATATATTACTTATATACATAGAAAACATCCAAGACTCAGGAACAAATATTTATGCTCATCACACAAATATTTGCCCTTACCGGGATTTGAACCCAAGACCTCAGCTTCGCAGACAACGTTACTCCCACTGAGCCAAACCGGTCGTTAATGATGGGATGAAGCGTTGCCACATCTATACTATTATAAAGTTTTAGAAAAAAGTGTCTGTACATTAAAGATATTTTCGAAAAAATAAGTGATACTATTTGGAAGTCACTGAATCATAAAATATATTTTTTGGATTTTTTGTATGTCTGTATGTCTTGTTATGGCGTCAACATGCCAAATCGGCTAAACGGATTTCAACTATTTTTAGCGCACGGGTAGCTGGGTATCCACAATTGGTTATGGGATACTTTTTACGCAACTACGCTGAAGAAAAAAACAAGGGTAACTAATGACTTTTCTCCTCATATCTAACCCATTCAATAGGCAACCAATCACGATGTCTGCCCGTAGAACCTTGTCGCTGTCATAACACACGATGACAAAACCGCGAGGACATCAGAATGATTCATCGCCGTGATGTGCCAAGGGTCTACGTTACAAATCAAATTGATTTACTGAACGTAATAACTTCTAGCTCCACGGAACTCTGTGAACCTAAATCTGACCTTTTTCAGAGACATAAATAACGGCACAATAAAACAATGGGATGAGAAACCGCCGTCCGTCCGTCTGACAAGGTCGGCTAAACTAGCTGCGACACTAGAGTAGGTTTAAATTTAGTTTTGTGCATTACTAGGTCATAATAATTGCTGAAGCGTTTATCGTAGGCGAATCGAATCGGCGATTTTACAACATTAGAAGACGTACACTCAAACATACTAAAAAATAAACAGTCATGCAAGAAAACGCTAAAAAATATTATCTCAATGCTGAAGGCGTAAAGTGATTACTGGTGTCGATAAAATACTTACTTGACAACTATGTAGCGCAGGGGTTCTCAAACAGTGCGCTGCGACGCCCCGGGGCGTCGTGGCACTGATCAGGGGGCGTCGCGAAATGGTATTCATTGGTGTAATCGAGACCTACACGCAGATAACTTTTTTTGCATGGGCGTCGTGAAAAAATTCCAACTTCAATAGGGAGTCGCATGATAACTAATTGTGTGAGCAGTGCGAGTCATTCGTGTCTCGTATAAACCAATAATAGGTTTCAGTAACACGTCTTATATATACTTAAGAAAAGGGTATTTCAGTCGATAAATAAGAGTTTAATATACTGGACACAATCGGTATCGATGACAATACGGAACGTCATTAGTAATAACAATATATTCATATATAAAAGGTGACAGAATGTTCTTATTATAAACAGTATAAACATGAAGGTTTAACAGTTATAAGGGTCATTGTACCCAATTTAACTTAAATAAATGAAAAAAAAATGAAACGGACTATATCAAACCAAATGAGATAATGAGATAACATTGCGATATAATCCGTTTAATTTTGTTTATTTAAGTGAGTGACGTAGAAACAGAAGAGAGTATTATTACAACTTCTTTTTGATAATAGACAAAATGCAATAGTTTTATTTTTGCTTCTAATTTAAAGAATTCGATGTAGAATACTTAAATACATAGAAAACATCCAAGACCCAGGAACAAATATTCGTGCTCAAGCACTTGTCCTGGCCGGGATTCGAACCCGGGACCGCCAGCTTCGAAGGCCGTTTTTAAATTGTATGTTTATGAAAGTGTGTTGTTGCAAAAATATGTAAAAAAATATATGTAATAAATTTGTTTCACTTCTCCTGCTCAAAAAGTACATCATATTAGATTTGCGAAGCGAGACTAAAAAAGTACATCTAGCCCCTAGGATTTAAAAGAAAGCCATATAATCCCATACAAATTTCTATGAAACTGAAAAAAAAAAAACGACCTGCTACATACTAATTACGAATAATTGAGATATCAAAGAAAAATATACATCCTATCAAAATCATTTGCAATACTAAAAAGCCTTTGCCTTTAAGAAAAGTTAAAGATACTTTTTTCATTTTCCATTTGCACGCTTTTGCCTTTACACTTAACGAATACTATTTCCAAACCAAATGTTTCAAATGAACAACACTTCTGCGTTTCGTTAATGAAAAACCTTTTTTTAAACTTTAGCAATAAAAGTGTGCAATTAATTAAGTTAATTAGTATTCACAGCGGGTTCAGCGTTCTACAATTACAAATAGAACTTTCTGTGGGTAGTCTAAAGTTTCAAGTGTCGGGTGTAACTGCCGTGGTGCGGGGGACAGACATTATGTTCGAGAATGTCGTAAGAACACGATATTCTTTTTGAGTTTTAAGGTTCCGTACCAAAAAGGTAAAAATTAAAAATCTAGCTGCTAAATCAAATAGGGTGTCATATGAAAGGACTCCATCTGCACATTTTATTTTTATTTTATTGTGCTTATATTTCGGTTTATTAAGAAAACCGTGGAAAAAAATACCATTCCTCCCCTTTATCTCCGGCGTTTACCAAGCAAAAAATCGGAAGTTTTCTTGAATAATTTAAATTGAATATTACAGGAAAATTTGGTTAAATTTGCCCCTCATTTCTATGTGGCGCCATAACCAGAGGCAAACTTAACTCAATTCGACAGTTAAGCCAAAATAAGTCCGACATAGCAAACAGGGTAAGCAAACTGAAGTGACAATGGGCAGGGCCCATAATTCGAAGAATCAATGGCCGTTGGGGCAGAAGGGTTCTCGAGTGGAGACCGCGTACCGGCAAGTGCTTGGAAACTCCACTCGCAAGGATTGTGAGGACTCGCTGGATGAGTGTCGCCTCTATGTGGAAATCTATTGAGGAGTCTGTGTCCAGTGGGCCTATGATGGTTGCGTTTGTCACGTGATAAATAAGTGACATAGATGCCGTCACCTTCTAACGTATGCGAGTGTGAGAGTGACAGACGCGTTATCATATCATTTATCGCGTGATAAACGCGACCATCATAGACCCGCAGTAGTGTCCTATGGCTGAAATGATAATGAAGTTAAAGTTTGTACGGAACCCTCGTACATTTTTTTGAACTGTGTAGATCTAGCTAGGACTTTTCATTGTTTGAAGAGCTAGCAGTAGCCATCGTTTCGATGGCTGCTGTGATCTCGTCGTCCGAATCAGAGAGTAAGTTGCAATAACTCAAAAACAGCACAATTTATGCTACTTTCGGAGCGATTATTTCCGAAAATATTCACTAAATCAAAAATATGTTGTAGAAACCTCGCAGTCTCTTTAAAAGAACTATCGAAATATGTAAATATTTTTCACACATTGATATTTGCTGTTTATTTTTCAGTGTCGGTTACATACTACAGACCCCTCTAGATTTTTTTTGTTATTTAACTATCAAACTAATTAGCAGTTTATCTAAGACACCTATACTCCAAATGAGTAATAATAGCGGAAACAGAAGAAAATATTATAAACAACCATTAGTTTTTGAGTAAAATGCCTGTGACCTACGGACGCCAGGACGCCGATTAAAACGACCTGTATTCTACATGATTATTATTTATTGTTGATTGACTTCATGCACGTTTCAAGGCGAGAAATTGTCTTTCGACCGTCGACGTATTTCTCAAGTTTTATTTTATTTATTTGTCACTACCGCGTCTAATGTGACATTAACCAGATCTCTGACTATGACAATTAGTTCCGCTGTAGCAACGCGTTACAGGCTGTACGCGGCGGAACCGAAACGATATGGTATGGCTCAGCTCCGTCTTTAAATTTAACCAAACGAAAACGAATCCCAATACGATCTCATTTGAGTTCGCGACGTTTCGCAAGCTTTTCAGCTTTCCATGGTCACGGGTTGACTGAGAAATGATATATTTTCCTCAGTCAAAGTTACAATTCAAATGAAAACTCAAATGAGATAATATACGCGATATAATCTGTTAAATTGTTTTATTTAAATGAGTAATAATCGTTGAATGACAATGTTATATTATTACTATGACAAGGAGCTGATGTGATGTTGGAGCTGGAGGGGGGCGAACTGGCCTCTGATAAATCGAAGCAACCCCCTCGAGTTTGATCTCTGTAGTTTAGAATCGTCTCAATGGATGTTCAAAGAAAAAGTCGGCAATATAAGCGTATATTTTTTTTTACAGAAGCATATTAATCATTGGTTTAGGCGGACCTATACACAGACAGCTACAAATAAGCTCATCTCGGGCTCCAACTAATGGAGCGACTAATTTATTTATTTATTTATTTATAATAAACGTCTTGTGGGCTTGCAGTCAAGCCAAAATAAATAAATAATAATAAATAAATAAATATTACGGGACAATTTTACACAAATCGCTCTAGTCCCATGGTAAGCTCAATAAGGCTTGTGTTATGGGTACTAGACGACGATAAATTTAATAGATATACCACGTATATACATAGAAAACATCCAAGACTCAGGAACAAATATTTATGCTCATCACACAAATATTTGCCCTTACCAGGATTTTAACCCAGGACCTCAGCTTCGCAGGCTTACTCCCACTGAGCCAAACCGGTCGTCCGGAATGAAAATGCCCACAGGATAAATTGTACATATCTTATATAAGTTAAACCAGAATTATCATAATTAGACAAAAATACAGGCACACCATTATTGGTTACGGTTGTTTACAAACATTATAATTTTAAATTTAAGCTTCAGCCTTGACTCTGCAAATACATCAGCATCCTGGACTTGTGCAAGGAACGTGTTTAACAGCGCAATGGCTCTTGCGGTCGGGGCGTTCCGAGCCTGTAGTGTACGAGTTTTGTTAATGGTAGCAAAGAGATTGCGCATGCGCCTTCCTTTGCGGCTCACCGCACTTATAATTAATTAAATAATAAAATAATTTGTCAGGCACAAAAAAGATGAATTCGCACAAAGTGGAAGGATTATCTCTTATGTGGCTTAGAAGCAAGCAGTAATGGTTAAGGGTCGACATTTTACGTCTTAGTTGAAGGGTATCCAGTCGTACCATTCCAGCAACAAACAAGGAAGGGTATAAAGTCAGGTAATATCCGTAGTATTTTCTGTATAGGAACTGTGCAAATTTACGTTGTAATCTTTCGATCATTAACGCATACTTCTCTTCGCGAGTGACTCTTTGACGACTATTTGTGCTATTTGTACACGAGTGTCGAATGCCTCTTACCGTCCCAATGCCCTTTCGCCTTGCACGGGCGCGAAAAAAATAGGTCTACCACTTTTGAACCTTACTACACATGAAATGGCGTCGAAAAGTGGTAGAGCAATTTCTTGACCGTAACCGGAGTAGCCGCCATCTTGGATCTAGTTTCATGCTGAGCACTGTATGGAACGGCACCGGGTCGTCTCCATGTCGTACTCGTGAGGTGTAAAGCGGTGGGGATCATCTGCAATTAAAACGTTATGTGTACTGCGGTTGCGTGCGGCGGGGCATTTTAAACTAAATACGGGCAGGTAAGTAACATTAAAAATCATCATAGGCGTGTTTCCCGAGAGCCCTCTCGACTCATTTAAAAATGTTATTTTGCCTGTTATTGAGAGTAATATACTAGCCATGTTTGGGCTCTTTTGAATTGTCACAAGATATATAAGTTCCTTGAAGTAAAGATTAACTAAGAGGTGTGGAATAAATATATTTCTTAACAAAACATTAAATTGACTCCAAAGAAAACACAAAAAGGAGAATAAAAACTGCCTACTTATGTTTCATCAATTTCAAGTAACCGTTTTTCTGCTCAATATGTAAAATATATATACAATTAATGCTATTTTGGAGTCGGCGCCATCGTGTAACATAACTTACTAAAATTGACAATTTTCAAGACTACTTATATCGAATAGATTGAGTAGAAACCACTTGTAAGTAAATTGAACAAACTAAATTATACAGTTATTATTTTAGTTTATTTGTTTTCTTTTTGGAGTCGGTTTGTTTAAATCGATCCTGGTTTTTGTAGAAATAAATGTCTATGGTCCTAAAAAATAAATTAACGCATCTTCTATTGTTTCCATTTCGCTTCCAATATTTATAATGATTGTTGATTCTTTATTTATGTTTTGTTAATAAATTTTCATAAAATCACAATCGATTCATCCGTTCTGTAACTAACAAGTACACATATAGATAGGTACCTACACAGAAACATTGATACACTCATTAAAGTTATTATTATGTATACTCCCCTTTTTTGTTGGGGTTCAAAAGTGATTCTTGCTTTCATGGTACAGTCAGATGCAAGCGATATACACGATTAGTCTTCGCTAGACTCTATTACCTGTCAATAGAGTCATGAGAAGAAATTTTTGAAAGGGGTAATCTTAAGGAGTGCAATAACCGACGAAATTTCATTACCGATTATTATATCGGGTATTCGGAGAACAATAACCGGTTAATCGGTTATAACCCATTATTTCAAAACTTCTAAACTATCATAGATTTAGGAGACTAAATACGGTGAAATATGCTGTAATTGCCTTGCAAATGAAATGTGAGCCTTTCAACTTTGTTAATCATTATAACGTATATATGTATTTTAACATATTAAAATATTTTAATGAACTTAAGTGAACAATGATAAAAGACAATTTAACGGATTATATCGCGTATATTATCTCATTTTAGTTCCCGACGTTTCGGAAGCTTTCCAGCTTTCCATGGTCACGGGAGGACCATGACCATGACCATGGAAAGTCCTCCCGTGACCATGGAAAGCTGGAAAGCTTCCGAAACGTCGGGAACTAAAATGAGATAATATACGCGATATAATCCGTTAAATTGTTTTATTTCAATGAGTAATAATCGCGGAAACAGAAGAAAATATAATGATAAAAGATTTAAAAAAAAACAAAATTTACTTCAGGCTCAATTAAAGAGATTAATCAAATAACCTCTATTTGATTGATCTTTTCGACTGAGTTTTAGGTTTTTAGATTTTTTTATCATTGTTAACTGAAGTTAATATAAATAAACAATTTATTTATATAAAATATATTATTTAAACAATGGGCAAATGAAATTATGATACATAAAAGCCTAGTTCTTACAAAAAAAAATAATAACCGGTAACCGATTATAAAATTTTCTATAACCGTTTATGTAATGCGGCCGAAATAACCGATTTCTCCGTTTTAGGTTATAACCGATTTGCATTCCCTAGCTAATCTTGTATATCTTTTTGTAGCTGACTGTACATATAAAATGCTAAGTGAGGGTACTAGTAATATTTACAAAATGCATTCTGCATTTCGCAGAGGGCGAGCGATGCAACATGTTTATTTTAGCATCGCTGAAACGCGGGTCCGTCGCGTACAGTCCTCTAGGGACATGGTACGTGATAAATGACACTTTATTAATAAGTTTCCCATATGAAGGTACTCTAAATATGATTTATTCAGTAAGGTACGACGTTTATTAATGCAGAATAGTGATGTTGTGACATGCAAACTGTCGCTGTGAAAGCAAAATTCGTGAAGAAAATTTCTGCCGAAGAGCATTAAGACGATAGGTTATGCTGCCTGTGAAGTGAAGCTAACGATTCTAGGTTCAAATCCCGGTAAGGTAATTTGTGTGATGAGCACAAATATTTGTTTCTGAGCCTTGGAAGTTTCTTTTGTACCTATTACCTTAGTAATATCTCTATACTTATTATAAAGTTGTAAAAATGAAATATCTGTACAAGGAAGATATTTTAAAAAAAGTTTGTAACGGTCTATTTGGAGGTCACTGAATCGAAAAATATATTTTTTGGATTTTTTGTATATTTGTATGTTCTGTTGTGGCTTCAACACGCCTAATCGGCTAAACAGATTTCAACTATTTTTGGTACACGGGTAGCTGGGTATCCTCAGATGGTTATAGGATACCTTTTACCCTACGATGTCGAAAAAAAGAGGGGTTATGACTTTTTTGGCACTGTTTTTTTTTAAAATATAAAACCGTACAAACTGCAACACAGTTTAGTGACCATTTGTAGGCCTTATAACAATCACAATAAGGTCTCTATGGTCAGATAAGTGTCTGGCTGATGGTATCTTGGCTTACCTACTAATTTAACGCGGGCAAAATCTTCCAGATAGACAGTAGCCATTAAAATTAGAAGCTGAACTAAAACCACGTATCGGGTGACACAGTGGGTACATGCCTGCCAAAGGTGGACCGATGACCTGATGAAATAATGAATGCGGGCGACGTAGGACCGGTTCTGCCTGTCGGTGGTACCGTTCTTCAGAGGAGGCTTATGCCCAGCAGCGCACGTTTCGGCTGATGATGATGATTTTGATTCCCATATGACCATTTAGCAAGCCATTCCAGTCATCTTCTTCTTCTCTCTGCCCCTTCCCAACTTGATTTGGGGTTGGGCCTAAGGAGGCCTGTTTAATGTAGCGGCCAGTTAGCTGCTACACTTGATTTGTAGTTTAGGGTATGTAGTTGGAGTTTGGTGAAAGATAGTGAGAATTATAGAGAATGTATTGAGCAAATGTTAAGACACAGTTAATAAGTTGGTTCTCTTTCTCTATGTGCGTTAAGTTCAACTTTCTTGACCGAAGACTTTGAGTCTTTTCCCAATCCTGGTATCCGCACGTAGCTGTCGATGTGAAAGTTCCGGGCCGGGATGGTCGCTTGAGGTAATCAGTGTAATTGCACTCGGATTACGATATTTGTGTGCGCCATCTCAATTCACTGGTGAGACCCGCTTGTGGAAGGCCAACAAACTGATTCGCTACCGTAATTTAAGTACAAAAAGACACTAAAATACCTGGTTAGTTCGAAGGACCATTTAATGCAGTGGCCTAAGGAGGCCCGACGCCAAAGTTGCGTCGGCGTGTCAAGGGTGCATCGGCGCCAGGATACTCGTAGTCTGTCCTGGGTTGTCACCGGTGGGATATTTCGGGATTTCAAGTCTCTTTACACAGTGGACCACCAAGAGGCTGACGGTCTGCCCCTTGTCCTCTGCCTGGATTCGATATGGAGCACCTTTTTCAAGGCATTCCAGTCATCATCAGTATTTATCAGTTACGACTGCAGTGACTTTTACTCTTTGCATGCCATTAAATTATTCCGCTACATTTTATCCCGAAAATTTCAGTTTTATAAGAAGTAGATTTTTTCTCCTTTGCCCTAAGGTTGACTGGCCTTATGGCATTAAGTTCGCCTTTTGTACGGTAAGTTTTCATATCTGCAATAAACATTAAATAAATATCATAGTAATGGTAATGGGGATGACCTAGCTTTATTAGGGAAAGCCGTGAGGAAGTGGTGAAAGCTGCAAGTTTTTTGGAACGAGAGGCTGCTAGGATAGGTCTCAAGATTAACCAGTCTAAAACGGAATACCTCCACATGAAACGCTACAAAAACACACATGCCCGACGTGATAGCCTTCATGTCGGGGGTACCGTATATCCGGGAATTGACAAGTTCCGGTACCTCGAATGCACTATTACCGACACCAACACCAGGGAGGAAGAGATCCAAATACGCATCCAGAATTCTCTACGGTGTAGTGCTGCCCTCCATAAAGTCTTAGTGTCCAGGCTTCTCAGCAAGAATACAAAAATACGGATATATAAAACTGACATAAGAGCCGTCCTCATGGATGTGAAGCCTGGACACTGACCCTCATAGAGGAAAGTCAGCTCCTGGTAGCGGAACGGAAAGTGCTTCTGAAGATCCTGGAAACGACCAAGAGGACCGATGGCACGTGGCGGATCCGTACTAACGCCGAGATTGAGGAGCTGGTAGCCGAGCCTAACATTACTGGTGAGGCAAAATCCCATAGACTTCGCTGGCTTGGTCACCTTCAAAGAATGGAGGAGGATCGTGCAACGAAAAGAGCATACCTGGGACGACCAACCGGTCGCTACCGGTCGGTACCGCTGGGGAGACGTGGTGGAGGCGGATCTGCGTAAGCTTCAAGCCGAAAACTGGCGGGAAACCGCGCAGGATTGGGACAAGTGGCGTGCTCTCGTTTCGGAGGCTAATATCCTATTTGGGTCACTATGCCAAAATAGTTCAGTTTTTAGTTTTAGTAATGGTAATAATGGTGCTAGAAGTGAGATCCTGTAATTGGCTCCCTACTACTATTTAAGTCACTATTATATTTTAAACTGTTGGATCTCCATGTAAATAAATAAATAAGAAAAATTGCCTCGTGTGTTACAAGGTAATTTTTCTTATTCTTCAATTATTCTTATTTACGAGCGACTCGTAGCAAGATGACTGTCGAATTAGCCATTTCAACCTGAAAGTACATTTAAGAATGTGCGACGTTACAATAATAATCTAACTAAAAAAGCGTTTTTTTTTACAATAAATATCGTTTAAAATCCAAAAGTTTGTTTTGTGAAATATTTTCGGATCTTTATTTAATTTTTAATTGGAAATGCTTTATTAAAACTTGAGTCAAATATCATAATACAAAATGCATGTAAAAATATACTTTATAGTATAAAATACTCTTTTGAACAGATACATCTTACCGACACATTATTTCTTGAATTGAAAATACAAGCTCTTTAATATCCCCACTTTATAGAGAGGCAAAGGCTCTCGGCAAACAGCCAGCTTATTGGCGGTCGACCACGGACAAGCACGGCGCAATTTAAAAAAGATACTATTAAAATAAGTTTGCTCACTTATTTTAAAGTAGATTTTATTGAATTATGTTAAGAAATTAAAAAAAAAAATGATATAGGCTCGCTGCGTCCGATTCCCCTCCCCTCCTCATCCCCTTCTGCCCAATTTTGGTGTCCGACGGTCTACTTCCCTGACTGTCCACTTCCTCAAAAGTCTACTTCCCTTAAAGTCCACTTCTCTGAATGTTTGTTTCCCCGACTGTCCAATTCCCTCAAAGTCAACTTTCCTCACATTTTCATTGTGTTTCTTAGATGTTCAGAGGGGCGTTACTTAGGCTTAATAAATTATTACAATTCGAGAACCTTGCATTCTGTAGCTGGTTAGTAATTTTAGTTACCAAACGATACTGAAGACAATTTTCATATATGTCTATACTAGTATGTAACATGATTCGTGAAACGAACATGAAACGGAAATGTAACGAAAATGAAATCAAATGCTTGTTGACATTTAGGGAATCGGACTTTCGGGAATTCGGATGTTAGGGGAAATTAACAATATGACATTCAGGGAATCGGACGAAGATAGAAGATATTTTCCAAAATAATTATTGTAACGGACTATTTGCAGGTTATTAATTGAAAAAAAATATATCTTTTATTTTTGGAATGTCATTGTGGTTTCATCACGCCAAAACGGCTAAACGGATTTCAAGTATTTGGTACACGGGCTGGGTATCCATAGATGTTTATAGGATACGGTTTACCCAGCTACGCTGTCAAAAAAGAGGGGTTATGACTTTTTCTCCTCCGCAAACGAAGTAGCAGGCGCCTTCAGTGATTCAAAATTTTGTGTTTTTAGGTAAGTATGCGTTAAAGTATACTTGAATACTTACTTTTACCCGACTATTTATGTCGAGGCAATGGAAAGGGTTATTCATTACCTATTTAGGAGATAAAATGAGACTGACTTAGTTTATAACAGAATATTAAGAGTACAATGCCTGGAACCTGGAAAATATACTGAGAGTTAAATTCCTTTGTTAAGTACGTATACTTTGTCAGTCACAATATTTTATACAGGGGGCCCTTGAGGAAGTTGAAAGATTTTAACTACCGATTTCTGAGGCCATTAGGAGTAAAAAAAAATATTTGGGTCAGGTCAGTCAAATCCGGCATAATAAAAAATCTAGGTTTGTCAATTTTTGTACATAAAACTTGAATAACTTTCGCTTTATCTATGAAAAATATACCTTTTAATAAAATGGTGACGATAATTTTTCCGACAAAGGATGACTTTAGTGAGTTGTTTATCAGTTTGATGTCTGTCAATTATCAATAGCAACGCGAAACTTGGCAACATACGTCGCAGCGTCGCAATCAAAAGAGTTTAGTGCACATTAGTAATCATAATAAATACTTACCATGAAAATGTATAATATCTTTAAAACTAAGCCGGATTTTCCTGGGGTTCATATAACATTTTTTGCTTCTATGAGCTAAGGAATGCGTGGTTAAAATCTTTCTCATTTCTCGCAGGAACCATATGTGGCAACGTCGCGATCAAAAGAGCCTAATGTACCTTATTAATAACAATAAATAGTTTACATGAAAATTTATAAAATCTTCCAAACTGAGCTGATTTAACAGGGGTTCATATAACATTTTTCGCTTCTATGAGCTAAGAAATGCGTGGCTAAAATCTTTTAGGTTCCTCGCAGGCACGTTGTATATTAATTTACTTTGTAAAGTACGTTCATTGACCCACTCCAACTCTTTTAGTCACCGAGTTTTTGTTGTAATATTAAAAAGCCAAAATGTTTATGCCAGGCGTCCTTAAACTTTTTCGGAGTGGATTTATGGGGCACTTTATTTTTTCCATGCCAGTTGAGACTCGGGCAATAAATAATATAGCTTCCAGAGGTTATTTGAAATGCCGCAAAAAAACTTTGATATATTCTAATTTAGATAATGTTAGGACTCAGTGTTTAGGATTCCGTACCCGTAACAAACGTAACCCTATTACTAGTGAGGTAGTGCCGAGGGCCCCGGGGCAAGATAAAAGCTTTGGGGCTTCGAGGTTCTGTTAGTCAGGGTCTCAAAATATTGGGGGCCCCGGTGCAGGGCGATATATTTAATAGTTATATTTACTTATATGCATAGAAAACATAGAGATTCAGGAACAGATATTTATGCTCATCACACAAATCTTTGCCCTTACCGGGATTTTAAACCAGAACCTTTAGCTCCCTTGAGCTAAATCGGTCGTCAAGCCTTATGTCCAAACAATTAAAAAAAAATACGAAAGAAGAAGCTTAATAAATACTTTCAAAGAAAATTGTTTACAACATTATCGAATATACCGTTTTTAAGTTATTGTCGAAAAACGGCACTTCTCAACCAAAGGAACGTAAGTGCCGTGGAGATACACTCTTTTTGCTAGTGCACCTTTTCATATCGTATTTTTTCTCTTGTAGCGCAGTTTTGTGTATGAACTGCTGCGGAACCCTACACTGAGCATGGTCCGACATGCTCTTGGCCGGTTTTTAATTGTATGTTCAGTAACGATACCAAGAATCTTACGTTCCTTTTAGTATAATGTTTTTATTTATTTATTTAATCTTTATTGCACAAAAGAAAACTTATTGTACAAAAGACGAACTTAATGCCATAAGGAATTCTCTACCAGTCAACCTTAGGGCAAAGCAGAAAAAATGTGGGCGGTGCTGAGGCGGTTGTTAAATGTTAAAGCATTTTTACTCACGTCACAGTAACTTGTAGCAGTAGCGGAGTTTTCTTAGCGTCGCGCTGTTTTATGAAACGACATGATTCAGTTCCGGACTGCCAACGATTGGTGCAGTCTGGGATAACAAACAATTACATCGGTAGGAATAGTTTGAAATCAAATAAAATCAAAAATACTATCGAAGAATACATATTTAATAAGGAATAAAAAGACCGTCATCATCATTTCAGGCATAGGACGTCCACCGCTGGACACAGGCCTCCTCAATAGACTTCCACGTGGCCGGATAGAGGTGGGTCCCCGCAACCCTAACCAGTTCGTCCGACCACCTTGTGGGTGGCCTTCTCACCCTGCGCTTGCCGGTACCTACGCGTTGTAAAAACTAAGTATATCTATTACTAAAAGGAAGCAAACTCCGTCCGCGGACGAAAAAAATCATAATCCTACTTTTTTCTTCAGCGTAGTCGGGTAAAAAGTATCCTATAACCATCTGGAGATACCCAGCTACCCGTGTACCAAATAGTTGAAATCCGTTTAGCCGACTTGGCGTAATGAAGCCGCAACTACACATATAAACATACAAAAAATTAAAAATATTTATATTTCGATTTAGTGACGTCTGAATAGTCCGTTACAATAAATTTTTTTGACATTCAGACATTTTTTTTCAACTTTATAATAGTAGGTATAAATGATTACCTGCTCTGGTTTTCATCTGGTCCAAAAGTGCCAAAAATATCGGCGGCGTTCCCCGTTGTACTGCCAGAGAAATTTGTTGGTCCAGGTAAAAAAAGGGTCGGGGGTGGCTGAGACGTCGGACTGGTAATCCAAAGGTAACGAGTTCGATTCCTGGTGTAACCAAGTGCGATCGCAATTGAACTCTTTCTTTGCACCTAAATTTTTGTATCTATATCACAATAAATCTCTCTCCCTCTCTGCTGAATACGTTTCATCCACGTTACATCGCTATATAAATTTGTATATATATTATATTTATATTTTATATATATATTTGTATATATATTATATTTATATATATGTGATTAATGTAATTAAGTATATGTCTACATATGTGTTTTTGTACACAAGACTCAGCACCGGCTACAATTATTCTCCTAGGCCCTAAGGTCGACTGGTACAGAATGTACTTAAGTAGTATGACAATAGGATCATTAATTTACATGAAATGAAATCTTTTAGTTGTTGGTTTTATTATGTACGCTGATGATCTTATCGTAACAGTTCCAAATACACACTACCTATTTGAGGTATGCAAATATATCCAAAAATCAATATGGGTATTATTAGCAATTAAGGCGAAGAGATGGGGAAATGACCTTGCTCGATCGGCCCGAACGTAATACTTCGAGGGCGCGCGCCATCTAGTACATATTAGATGCTATCTTGACTGGTCGTATCGCGCATTGACTAGTTGTGAACTATCGACTCCTTTTGCAGTATGGTGGCGCTTGTTTTGAGGCTCCTTTATTCCTATTTGTTTTTTTGACCTTGCTGCTTGCTGAAATTATGTGTTGTGTCAATAGAAAGATTTTTGTTTGTGCCTATTTTAAATTATGGATTCGGAAGGATATAAAAACCTACCGGACTGTCAACCATTTTCCAGATTCTGATGGACCCTGGGGGTATCTACTGGTATTCAGGATTGGATGATCATTGGTGTATGGTGGTGGTGGATGTTGGTGGTGATGGTGGTGATGATGGTGGTGGTGGTAATGGTGATGATTGGGATGGTGGTGATGATGGTGGTGATGGTGATGATTGGGATGCTGGTGATGGTGACGGCGGTGGATGGTGGTGATGATGATGGTGGTGATGATGATGGTGGTGGTGGTGGTAGAGGATGATGGTGGTGGTGGTGGTAGTGGTGATGGTGATGATAATGATGATGATGATGATGATGATGATGATGATGATGATGATGATGATGATGATGATGATGATGATGATGATGATGATGATGATGATGATGATGATGATGATGATTTGAAATTCAACCCTTAAGGGTGTGAAATTCGAAAAGATTTTTTTGAAATTCAACCCTTAAGGGTGTTAAAAAGGGGTTAAACCGTTGTAT
Organism: Hedya salicella; assembly: GCA_905404275.2. NCBI lineage: Eukaryota > Metazoa > Arthropoda > Insecta > Lepidoptera > Tortricidae > Hedya > Hedya salicella. The sequence continues at coordinate 21,653,124 of FR990107.1, read as the reverse complement.
GGAAATTGTTCATTTGGAAAGTTATAGACTTGAATCTTAACATGAAGGTTTCTTACTAAAAAACAAAACAAATTATTATGGGTTGCTGTAAAAAATCATTATCTAAGAGGAATAAAAAAGAGTTGAAAGTTTGTATGGGAAACATGTCGTTGTTAAAGTTAGACTCCGGACCACCATAACCATCACCATCGCCACCATTATCACCATCAACACCATCACTACCATTACCACCACCGCCACCGTTCTTGTTCCCCAGTTTTAGGGCCGCACAAAACCCCAAGATCAATGTCAAATAACACAAACAATAATATACAAAACAACATAACAAATCCCCGAAATAAACAACGCCTCAAAGACTACCGGTTCGTAATAATAATAAACACAGAGTACCTTGATATAAAGGCATGATGACGGGGTATGAACATCAAAATTCTAATTAGTCCGTCAGTTAGATAATACAAATAACAAAAATAACAAATAACAAACAAAATATTGGACACGTATTTTTTGTTTTTACATAAAAATAAAAAAACACAGATAAATCGCGTATAAGTTTAGGAGTGGGGGCTCGTGACGTCACTCCTAAGTATAATTAATACTTAAGAGTGACGTCACGCGACATTTTGACTCGCCCGTATCGCCTTTATTTTTTGAGTAAGTAAAAAAAGAAAAACTACGTGTCCAATATTTTTATACTTATAATCTATATCAGACGGACTAATTTTGAAAATTTAGTCATCCCTATTATACTGGAACTAAATCGTAGAATCAACATCAAAACAAAACAAACGCAATCAGTTGACGGAATGAATTCAAAAATATTATCGCTATTGATAGATGAAAGCGAGCTGGCAACAGCGTAAGCGCACGCCGCGCCGCCGTGGCGTAGCGCGGCGCGAGCACGCAACGTCGCTTTCACTGCTAAAGCGCCTACGCTTTTACACTGATCAAATATTTAGTACGTTGACTTCATAGAAAAGTCATAGGTAAAAGTTGTTTTTGGGTCTAAACTCCGTATTACACAAATTAGACTAAGTTTTTTCCTATCAGTTAGTAGACCAAGTTTTTTAAAGTACATGTGCAAAATTTGGTAATGTAGAATTGCTCACAGGCGGAAAAAAAGATGTAGAATATTTTTAAAAACCTGCTTCTTAAAAATAGTTTGTAGGCCTAGTTACATCAGATAGGAACGAACTTACTCTATCAACTCATAATTAAATATATATGTGTCCTGAATAGTTACTTTTCAGATCTCTACATGCTACATATAATATCAAAAAAATTGCACAAAAACACCTCGATTTCAGTGATTTGCCCACCCCTTCGCCTTAAATGGCCTTGTCGCAATTAGAGACACAATGAATAATTACAAGGTAAGTATGAAATTGCAACAATATAAGATCAAACTATATAAATCCAGTTAATAATTCTAGTTAAACTTAGTCAATTTAATGAATACATTTCAATAATCCAATTTCCGTAGTATGTACTGTGGATAGTAAGCTGCGCCCTTGAAGTGCCGGAGTAAGTTGTGGGGCACACAGCTGCTATCCCGCGGGGCCAGAGCTCGGCAATATTCATGTCTGTTGGGCCACTTTTGCTAGGAAGTGCAGTTTATGTGTATCGGTTATGGAATTCAATCGGTTAACCGATTTGTATGAAATAACCGTTGGTTTCGGTTAAAACTCGGTTTTTTCCCATACTAAAAATAACCGATTGCATTCCCTAGTATCGGTCAAGTACGCATTATGCAGTTTTGACATTCTTAAAAGATATTTGCATGTTAGCTTTTAAAACATCACGCAGTTGCGTGACGTTTAACCCCAAAATACATAGATGCTAAATTGTTACAATACATACTCGTACTTGTCACCATGAACTATACAAATTAAACGTGAGATAACGTGATTCAAGATAGCATTAAAAAAGAACTAGAAGGTGGGCACCTTCAACTTCGTTTGCGAAGGGAAAAAAGTCATTACCCCTATTTTTTCTTCAACGTAGTCGGGTAAAAAGTACTCTTTAATCATCAATGGATTCAGCTATGCATGTATCAAAAATAGTTGAAATCCGTTCAGCCGTTTTGGCCTGATGAAGCCACAACCACAACGACACAAACAAATAAACAAAAAATTAAAAATAATTATTTTTCGATTTAGTGACCTTCAAGGAGTCCGTATCACTTGTTTTGATTAAAATATCTTCCATAATCATTTGCAAAGGAATATCACTAAACTTAGTTTCAGGTCTCATGTCCCACTTGGCTCTGTCCCAGACACATACATATCCTGCGTCCTATACTGCAAATGTATGCAGTTTGATTTACCCTCTATTTCTGCCAAGCCCCCGTCACAAAACTAGGTCTCGAACAAGTAACGTTATTTATGATTTTAAAGTTGATACTTTAATTTATTGCTTAAAGAAGAAAATGCAGAAATTTTAGTATAAATATAAAGCTGTACCTGCGCAAGATTTATGTTTTAACGTGGACGTCTTAATGAAAATTAATCGTTTTCCCGTGGGATTTTTTGAGGTGAATATTTGGTTTCTCTAAAAACATTTGTAATGTCTCTGTTTAGCCTAGTGGTTGACTGATATAGGATGACTTTATGATATTAAGTCCGCTATTCGGACTTTCTTGTATAGTGAAATACAGTTGAAAAGTTCGGCCATTTTCGATATAAGGCTAGCTGGTTTCTGACTTTCGTTCACTGAATCGATTATCCTGATGATGATAATGATATTTTTTTGTATGTATTTGCGGCCACATCTCGTCAAAACAGGGTACAGCGAGCAAAAAAGAGGGTTTTGACTTTTTTCTCCTCCGTGAATAGGTACAGTTATGGACAATAAACCTAAATAGACTAGACGACGCCCGACCAGCGTTGCGGCAAGCGAATTCCTAATGCATTGCGTGTGATACGAACTAACAGATGTGCGGTGAGCGTCTCGACCGCGCAATGCAGAGAGAACGCCGCTAGTCGCTCGTTGTCGTGGCTGAACCGCCAGCGCACAGTGATTCCGCCGTAGGCCATAAATCGAAAAAAGTCATGAGCGTATCCTGGACTAAAAAGTAAGTAAAATGATTCACCGATAGACAATCTTCTAAATACTATATATAGCACAGCAATAAAGTACTATTATCATTTACTTTTGTGCAACGAAAGTGAACGCATCTCGACCCTAATTAGTAGTGTGTTTTTGTCGCCGCAACTTAATCACTTTGTTATTGTGTACTATTATTATTATTTGCGTGTGTCCACGTGGTATTATTATGGAAATCCAAGAAGAGGGTATGTACTTTATTTTTCAAGTATGTTTTATATATAAATATGCGTGCTTATATTTTAAAATAATTTTCTAGTAGAGGTCTGTCGTTTACGATTAATTTTTAAGAAGTATGATTTCATTGAGAGTTATACTCTGATGCCGAGGTTTGCCGCACTTGACACATATATTATGTTATAGATGGAAGTGTCCTTAATAAGGGCTGTAACTTTCATCGACCTTTTTTGACCTCTTCTTAGGTAAAAGGGGTTTCAAAGAACAAGAGTAGGGTAGCCGAAAAAAATCCGATTTTTAAAAAATGTTTTTATCTTTGTTTTAGGTACATTTTTAAGGTGTTCTATTTCGAAACGTAGTGTTTTTGATATTTGGCACTCTGGACAAGGAACTGATACAGAAAAATTTCAACATGTTTTTACTACACTGACGGAAACATCAATTATTTCGGATAACATCGAAAATATTGGCATAGAGAATTTAAGGGTTAAAATAAGGAATTTATGTAAACGAATTGCATGTTATTGGAAAAAAACAAGATGTACAAAGTCTATATTTCTACATAAATATGCAGAGTGGCTTAATGATGTAGAATACATTGATGTGATCCAAAGTATCGAGCAGCGTATTTCTCAGCAGAATGATAACGTCGACCCCTCCCCTTCCACTTCTCGTGGCCGTCCGAGGAAAAACTTTAATGAAAGTAGTAAACGCACTAAAAGAAGGAGACTGGCGGAACTATCTAATTTTGACGAGTCTGCTGTAAATACACTGCTCAATGCTTCTGCTGATTCCAGCTTAACTTCTACAAAAGTCGACGAAAACAAAGTTTTGTCACTTATTGCAGAAGGTAAGATTTCTAGAAAGCAATATCTATTAATTAAGAATTTTATACATAATAATATACTGAAAGATTGTATGCCTTCCTATCAACGCATTGTAAAGGCTAAAAAGAGATGTTACCCTACAACTGTAGCCGTTACTGAATCATCAGCCGAAGTCGACCTTCAGAGTTTGTTAGATCACACTGCCACTCGGATTCTTGAGTCTCAAAAAGATATTTTAGATAAAATACCTGACCAGTCTTTAAATAAAATATCTTTGGTTGGGAAATGGGGATTTGATGGTAGTACAGGACATAGCGAATACAAACAAACTTTCTCAGATTCTTCTCTTGTGGATAGTAGCTTGTTTGTTACTTCATATGTACCGCTTCAACTTATTTTAAACCCGGATAATAAGGAAAACTCAATCATTTTGTGGAAAAATCCTCGTCCTTCTTCAACTCGATACTGCAGACCTATTCGCTTTCAGTTTTTTAAGGAAACAACTGCAGTATCAGTTGAAGAGGAGACTTATTTCAAACAGAAAATAAGTAACTTGCAACCGACTATCTTCAAGACAAATGCATGCGAATACACAATTAATCATAGCTTACAACTTACTATGGTCGATGGTAAGGTGTGTAATGCACTTAGTGATGTTTCTTCAACTAGATGTTATATATGTAAAGCTTTACCAAGTGAGATGAATCAAATTGATGTATGTTTGTGCAAAGCAACTGACGAAAGTAAATATGAATATGGCATGTCTCCACTTCACGCATTGATCCGATTTTTTGAATATTTCATTCATCTCGCTTACAAGTTAGAGGTTAAGAAATGGCAAGCTAGGTCTGATAGCGATAAACGACTTGTAGCTGAAAAAAAAAAACTTATACAATCGCAATTTAGGGAAAAGTTAGGTCTTATTATCGATAAACCCAAAAGTGGCGGAAGCGGGACATCGAACGATGGCAACACTGCTAGGCGGTTCTTCTCAAGCTCAGATATTTCAGCTGAAATTACGGGTATTAAGAAGGATCTCCTAGATCGTTGTTGGACTGTACTTCAGTGTATCAATTCGGGATATAACATTGATGCGACAAAATTCAGAGATTTCGCTTTAGAAACTGCACGGCAATTAGTTGCCGAATATCCATGGTACTATTTGCCTGCTTCTGTCCACAAAATTTTGATTCATGGTGCTGACATTATCAATCACGGCCTACTGTCTATAGGAGAACTGTCTGAAGAAGCAGCTGAAGCGAGTAACAAATACTATAAAGCATTTCGACTAGATCACACACGAAAAATGAACCGCGTTTTGACTAATACTGATTTGATTAATCGACTTCTTCTTCACTCAGATCCCCTAATATCAAGTTTGAGAAGGTTACCTGTTAAAAAAAAAAGTTCTTTGTCTAAATCTGTATTGGACTTGTTGTGTGTAAATAGTAAGTAGGTAATATTGAATGTATAAATAGTAAGTAATCGCTTTGTTTTAATATAACCTTATTTGTATATATGTAAATAGTCTTGAAATAAATATTTTTATTATTTATGTAGTATGCTGTTTCATTTATGTTTTCATTAATTACAAATTTTTTTTATCTAATGGCTTTATGTTTAAAATAATAACGTTTTATAAAATGGTTTTGACTACACATATTTTTTTAATAAAAATAGTCACACAAGTTTATTACAAATGTCTAAAAATGTTATTAATGATATATTTCATGCTTGTATAATAACCCTTTATAGTTTAAAATCGAAAAAATGGCTTTTTTTGGAGTTGAGGTATTTATGGCCGCCCTTGTACGGGAGCGGAATCACCGTGCAGCGCTGCGTTCCACTGCTTACACATTTCGCTAATATAATAGCTGCTTCTTATAAAATACAAAAGTCTAAATAGTGAAAAAATGTTTGTTTATATTTTTTTAATGTCAAAACATCACATATTTTTTTATACAATATTGGTACAAAGATCTAAGAGGAAAAGAAAAAAAATTGCGGTCCACTGCAGTCTAAGCTGGAATCGAACCGGTGTCTCTGTTATACCGGAACAGCGTCCTATCCGTTAGACCATCAGACCGCTTTTTTTTTCTACTTAGATCTTTGTATCAATATTGTATAATGAAAAATGTCAAGACTCCGACCGGATTTGAACCAGTGCCTTGTGCCTGGGCCGGGGCGCACGCTCTGCCAATTGAGATACAGAGCCCAGTCAGCTTACCTTCAAATTTTGTCTCTACTTGTCGTAAATCTTTGCATTTTAACCAGCTTTTCGCCATCAGCGCACCTGGTGACCATCTATGAAACTAAATGTGCATCCTGACAGAGCGAACTTTACAGCTGCCACATGTTAGCTAGAGATGTCGCTGTAGTGTAAAGATTGTTTTTTTTAACTAAAATCTTGACGTTTTACCATCACGATCTTCGTGATTTTTAAAGTGAAAATCTTCACTAAGAAACTATCCTTATCCTTACTATATTATAAACGTGAAAGTATGTATGTACGTTCCAATTAATCTCAAAAACTACTGGACAATTTTTTATGAAACTTTTTGGTTATGTACCTTACATATCAGAATAGGACATATGCTATAATGTACCTATGTCAAATTTCATCCCTTTTAGAAACGAAAACAGGGATGAAAATTTGTATGGCCAATAAAAAAAAATTACGCTAGGAACTTAAAATCTTGGCAATATGCTTCACATTTAAATTAGTAAAATATTGAGCTTTGGGGAAAAATATAAGCTACTCTTTATCCAGAAAAAATGCTTTTTATCCGCCATAAACGCATCTAAGGCGGACGAAGTCGCGGCCACTAGTCTATATATATAAAACTCTTGCGTTACTGATCTATTGACAGACAACTCACAGCCTAAACCGCTAAAGATATAAACATGAAATTTGAAACGTATATTTTTTATAGTACGTGGACGTGTACTAAGAAAGGGGTAAGTAATAAAAGATATAAAAACTTATACTATAATATTCATATTATATACGCTCATATTGTATAAGCTTGTTTTGTATACCGCTCAAGGTGTATAACGAACGTTAGATATAACATCAAAATATCTATTTTTGTTAAGTATAACGTTGTTTAAGTATAATATCATTGTATATAACGATCATAACGTATAACGTTCATAATATCTCAGATTTATAATGTATATCACTGAATACATCTAACTCCAAAATGTATATTACTCAATACATCTAACGCCATAATGCATAATGCTCGTATAAAATAAACGCCTGAAATAGTTCTAATAGCAATGACGTTGGAAGGAATTATTGCGTGGTTTTCAAGTAAGTACCTAATTTACCACGAACTCAAAACAGTGCCGAGTCGTGGCATCATCGTTTTAATCAGATCATTGACAAAGTGAAGCCTGGTTTTTATCACGTTGCGATGGAGCTTTTACACGAGAGTATCAAAATTATGGCAGATATAGAAAAAATGAAAAATGGTGAACCTGCTGCTAAGCGTAAAAGGATGTACATAGATCAACAACGAAGAAACGAAAAGATGAATACGATTATTGTGAATTTCTTCGAGCGATGGCGTCAAATTTAAGCTTAAAAAGGCAATAAAAATGTATATAATATATAATAAAGAATTGTTTTCTGTATACAGTATTTTTAATTAACATCTGCCAATATCAATTGTGTACATACTTATGCAATAGTTCGCTGTTAAATTTTCATATACATACCTCCATACAAGCAAGCATTTTGACGCTCCGCTATCCATGGTCATAAAACAAACCTAACCTAACCTACAGTTTTCGGTTTTTGACCTATATTACATTCTAGGAGCATGGGGGTAGCAGTTGTAACCTATTTAGTATATCACACGCTATTATATTTTCTAATCATTATTCATTATAATCATTATTCTTTATAATTATTATACTAAAAGAAAGTATATACTATGAACGGTATACGTTATATCAACTGAATTTAGAGTATTTGAGTGTTATATAAAAAAAAAATCTACAACATGAGTATTATACTAATTGACTATTATTCCTTATAAAAATATTGATTTTGATGTTATAGCAAACGTTCATTATATCTTGTGAACGTTATTAATATGAAATTATATATTTTGTAGTTATATCTTATGGGACGCACCCCTAAGAAAGAATTTTTTGAAATTCAACCCTTGAGGGTGTGATAAAGGGGTTAAACCGTTGTATGGAAATTGTTCATTTAGAAAGTTATAGACTTGAATCTTAACATGAAGGTTTTTTACTAAAAAACAAAACAAATTGCTATACAAATTCATTCTCTAAGGGGGATAAAAAAGAGTTGAAAGTTTGTATGGGAAACATGTCGTTGTTAAAGTTAGACGCTTAATACTTTGGTCACAACCTTCTTATGCTCAGTTAAAAACATTGCCAAGGGCATTTTTTAAAAACTCATCCCGTAACGGGGTTAAATTGGGGTTGAAAATTTGTATGGAAAACCAGTTATTATTTGAGCAACTGTTACAATATTTCGCATATAGACTCTTTATTTTAAACTTAGAAAACTAATTTCATCATTATTGGAAATTCATCCCCTAACAGTGTTAAATAGGGGTTAAAAGTTTGTATGGGAAACCTGTTATTATTTGAGTAACTGTTATAATATTTCGCGTAGAGACTCTTCATTTAAAACAAACAAATCATCTTTCCGCATTTTCGGAAGTTCTTCCCTTAACGGAGTTAAATTGCGGTTGAAAATTTGTATGGAAAACCAGTAATTATTTGAGTAACTGTTTCAATATTTCGGGTATACTCTTTATTTAATACTTATAAAACTAATTTCAAAATTATTGGACATTCATCCCCTAACGGGTTAAATTCGGGTTGGAAATTTGTATGGAAAACCAGTTATTATTTGAGTAACTGTTACAATATTTCGCTTATAGACTCTTTATTTCAAACTTAGAAAACTAATTTCATCATTATTGGTAATTCATCCCCTAACAGTGTTAAATAGGGGTTGAAAGTTTGTATGGGAAACATGCAAAAACAAAAAAATCGTCCTTCAGCATTTTTGGAAATTCATCCCTTAACGGTGTTAAATTGCGATTGAAAGTGTGTATGGAAAACCAGTGATTATTTGAGTAACTGTTACGATATTTTGCGTATAAATTTTTCATTGAAAACTAAGAAAACTCATTTCAGCGTTTTTGGAAGGGTTGAAAGTTTGTATGGAAAACCTGTAATTAATTGAGTAAATTTTATAACATTTCGCATATAGACTTCCTTTAAAATTAAGGAAACTAAATTCAGTATTTTCGGAAATTCATTCATGGAAGTTGTAAAATAAGGGGGAGTCTGGAATGAAAGTACAAAGGCGCATAAAGGGTGTTTTGAAGCGCTGAATAGAACTGTGAATGACACTAGAGGGAACGATGGTATGATGGGTGGAGTCACTATGTTGTTAGCTGGATACTTCCGTCAAACTTTGCCCGTAGTTCCGAGAGAAACTCGAGTTGATGAAGTTACAACTTGCAGCAAGGCGTCAAATATTTGGCCTTTAATCAAAAAACTCCACCTTAAGATTAATTCAATTAAATTAAATTAATTTTTTTTGTCAGATAACAATGATCCATACAATTTGTTAGTAATATTAACTTAGGCTGCGGTAATATTTTCTTCTGTTTCCGCGATTATTACTCATTGAAATAAAACAATTTAACGGATTATATCGCGTATATTATCTCATTTACCTTAATACCTTAGACCCGTGAAGAGTAGCACCCCTTTGCAGAGTGCAGGCATTTATAAGCTGGACTGCGAGTGTGGTCTTTCATACATTGGTCAAACGAAACGCAGTGTATCAACCCGGGTGAAGGAGCACATACGAGTAGCAGATGTCAAGCACCGTCGGTGTAATAGGTCTGCAGTTTGTGAACATGTCATTGACAAACCAAACCACTCAATTAAGTTTGATAAACCTTCTATCCTTGCCAAAGAAAAAAGATATTTTCCCAGGATGCTACGAGAGGCTATTGAGATTAAAAAGCATCCTAATTTCAATAGAGAAGATGGATTGTCACTACCGCCAGCTTGGGATCCTGTAATACATCTCATCAAGGAACAAGCGAGACACAAGACTGCAAAACCTTAATTTCCGAACGGTGTAAAATATCTTATCTGTTTAAAAGTAGTTTAATAGTCCCTGTTTTTAAATATTATAATTAGTAATGAGGTAGCCTGGGAGTTTTTCTTTGCAGCGTTTCTTTTCTCCTCAGTACGCCTCATTTGTGAAATGCTGCTTGGTAAATTATTAGAATAAAATAATTAAGCCCTTCTGGCACATGTGTAACTGTCTTTACAGCTTAGGCCCATCTGGCATGTATGTACACCTTTATTTGTGTTTTTTCAAAAAATGGGTAGTTTTGCACAAATTGTAACTTTGACAGAGGAAAATACATCTTTTCTCAGTCCTCCCGTGACCATGGAAAGCTGGAAAGCTTCCGAAACGTCGGGAACTAAAATGAGATAATATACGCGATATAATCCGTTAAATTGTTTTATTTCAATTAGGCTGCGGTGTTAGTAAATGCAAAGTTTGTCTAGATTTGTAAAATACATATTTTCTGAATTAAATAATGTCATATAAAAACTTAAAAATAATAATAATATTTAAGTATCACAGACTGTTTTGGAAATAGACATGTAAAATTAATTTGATACTGTTGTTTCAATTGTACATTTAAAAAACAAACACAAAAAGGTAAGATTAAAATATAAAATTAGATAAATTAAAATTATATAATAATAAATTGTAATGAATAAAATTGTGGTTAAATTAAAATAAGAATTAACATTAATATCGACCAGCAAATGGAATTAAAATTAAAATTAAAATGAAGAAACATGAAGCTTACACCATTGTCTCGCTATGGGGCAGTCCAGCCTGTTCGCAATCACACCCAGGATACTGTTGGGGCTATCCCGTAAGCGCTGCATTATAGATGCTGCATGTTTTCTCATGACGGCATGAAAGCCGTCAATTCGCGTCTCGGCAAACATGCCAGATGCACTGCAATACCTAGGACGACCCAGCATCATCCTTAGTGTGTTGTTGTACTGAACGCGCAGAGCGTTAACTATAATATGCGAGTACACTTTAAGGACGATATTTGCACTGTAGAATTCTCCGACCTTCTCCTTAAAATAGGATGTGGATAATATCCCGAAACTGAGGGAAGGATCACAATTCCATCGGATCTCGCCTTAGTTGTGCGGACCGTTGACGACCTTATCTCTCAAATTTACCCAGATGTTCAAAGATCATCAGATCTACACAGCAAGCCCATGGAGTGGTTGTGTGAACGAGCGATTCTGACACCTAAGAACGACGAGGCTTCCGTTATTAATAACATTCTATTGCAGTCGTTTGCAGGTTCAGAATACGAATACAAGTCTGTAGACTCTGTAGTGAACACGGATGATGCCATAAATTATCGCGCAGTTTTTAAATGCACTGAACCCACCAGGCTTACCTTCTCACATACTTATCTTAGAAGCGGGTGCTCGAGTAATGTTGCTGCGAAATCTCAATCAACCGAAGATCTAGAGGAGGATTTTTTGAAATTAGAGCTGCTATATGCGGACGAAGTCGCGGGTAAAAGCTAGTATTCTTATAAAATACAAAATCTCGATACAAGACTCGGATTTGAACCAGTGCCTTGTGCTTTATCGGGGCCCACGCCCCGTAATAATAGCAGCTTGTTCCGCTTTATTAAGTGTCATCCACAAAAGCATCATGGCGCCCGGGGGCTAGTTTCGTTCACTTGTTGATTGGCGGAGAAATGCAGGAGTAACAAAGGCAGGGCTGAGTAAATTGCGCTGTGGACTGCTTTGTGCTTACTATGAAAACCTTTAGAGACTGTCTATTAGGAAATTGAGAATTACGTTAATATTAGTGTAAATTGAAGGTGAAATTTGTTTTGTTTTTGAATTAAATTGACTTCAAGGGAATATTGTTTAGGGAAGAAAGAATGATGATTTTTTCTCCTCTGCTGACGAAGTTGCGGGCACTTTCTTGTATCAAAATAAGTTTACAATTCCAGACATTTTTAGCTGCCCAAAGAATGGTTTGGAATAGTTTATACCTGACCACAAAAACACTGTTCTTTTTTCCAAGGAAACAATCTAATTAAAATAATAAACTCCTAGACTATCTCCTGTTTCACAAGGAAATGTTAAGCTGTGGAATTGACAGCGAACTGTCAAAGCGATGCGTTCAGCGCGTGACGTATTGACAGCGGAGAAGTTTTAATCAAGAACATTGTTTACTGTTAACAACGCAACGACCGCATTCCAGCATTTCTTTGCGATCTAATGCATGTTATTCTTTGGCATTTTTTATTATTTTAGTTCTTGGATACAGGATATTATCCAAGAACAAAAATATAAATAGCATAAGTATGGGATCGGAGGAATGAACGTCATGTAACGAGAAAAGCGTTAAATAAAATTTTTAAGGACACAGACATTTTGATTTACAAGTTGAATATTTTCGGAAACAATTGAACCAAAAGTTGCATAAATTGTGTCCCCTACTCTATCATCTAAAGCGTATGACAAATAAAACATATACTAAAAACATTCAACATAAATTATTTTCAACTGGATTGAATATACCGTTTTTGAGTTATTGGCGAAAAAAAGATACGCCCTTTTGCTTGTGCACTTTTTCACATCGTAGTTTTTTCATCTGTAGTGCATTTCTTTGTAGTAATATCAAACTGAGTAACGGCTTATATAAGACACATCTACCTACTCCAAATTTCATCAATTTACATTACATTACATCTTGCACTTTTTGAGTTAAGTGACTGTGGCATTTGGACGGACGAACGGATATAACGAAACTGTAAGGGTTCCGTTTTGCCATTTTGGCTACGGTACCCTGAAGATGAATTGAAGAAATGTATTTTTGACTTAATATATTTTGTTGTGTTTGTATTAATAGTCATGAGAAGGTTTGTATGTAAGAAAATTTGCTAAAAATTGCATAGGAAACTGAAAATTTTGAGCTTGAAATCTCCATATAAGAATTGAGTGAGTGAGACAGCTAGCGGCTACACGAGGCGGCTAGTAGGTTTTTCAATAGTGAAACTCTTGCTATTAAAGGTCTTATCCATTTCCGCAAACAAAATAGAATACCTAACACAAGAACAACTATGGCCATGTAAAAAAACCGGCCAAGTGCGAGTCGGACTCGCGCACCGAGGGTTCCGTACAAACTTTCATTTACCCTAACATTCTTTCCCGGTTCCGGTTGAGTTAATTTTGCACTTGATATCAATAGCATTCCACACAGATGAGGTACAAACTTAACGCAACCGGGCTGTTCAAATATGTCTTTTGAAAATTACTATATTTTTTATGATTTAATTACAAATGTATAGTTTTCAAATTCTAGTATGAGTACTTCACGTTTGTCACGATTATTACTTGGCAAATTTCATAGTTCTATGTGCACGGAAAGTACCCTATCATTTTGATTCCCTTGAGAGTGTTGAAATATACGTTTGCGGCATAAATAACGCAACCGGGTTGTTCAAATAGGTTTTTTATGTAAACCTCGGAGATAAAGGGGTGTGGTGTGGTGTTTTTTTTCATATTCTTCTTAATAAAACATAAATTAAAAAAGTGTTCAAAAATGTGCAGATCTAGCCCTTTCATGTGATACCCTATTTGACCTAGTAGCTAAACTTTGAATTTTTGCCCCCCCTCCTCTCTTACTTGCCCTTTTTTTTTAGAAAATAAATATATATTTTAAAATCTTACCCTTCCAATACTTTTGGACTGACAATGTTTATAAATATTCCAAATTTCAAATAGGTCGCATAAGTAGTTTTTGAGATATGGCGCTCCAATAGTCGGACAGACAGACACACAGAGTTACATTTTTGGTACGGAACCCTAAAAACATTAAGAGTTTCCGATGCCCGCTAAATAGAAAATCTCTCTCAAACAAGTACATAAAGAGCTGAATGGAACGAGGTAACCTCCCGTCTTGCAATTTCCTGCTAAAATACGTATTTATACAGCACAAAAGCCTTTAAAGACGTTTTTTATGGTGTTATACACAGCTTCGTTAACACGAACATGGGCTAAGGGTGGGAATACATTATAACAAGGAAGTTTTCTGTATTTAGTACAAATAGGTTAAAACGAATTAGCTTTACCACTCTTCTCCTAGATTAAATTTCACCAACAATCAATATACACAAGAGTGGCTAACCAAATATACCTTCGATCTAACGATTAACTCAATGATATTTTCTTCTGTTTCCGCGATTATTACTCATTCCACTCAGTCCACCCGTGACCATGGAAAGCTGAAAAGCTTCCGAAACGTCGGGAACTAAAATGAGATAATATACGCGATATAATCCGTTAAACTGTTTTATTTCAATGATTAACTCAATGGTTAACTTCATTTTCATTTCACCACGCTAGTCTACGGATAACATACGCTCGCATAGTTACTTAGTTACGTTGAACGAATGTATTGAATGAAATTGTAATGCACCCAATTAATATTACACAGTTTATCCCATGCTTGAGCAATGGTGCTGCGTATTTTTAAATTGGTTCGGGTAATACATCAATTGCGAAGTAAATATGGAATTTACTTGATAGGGGCAATGACAATACTACGTCTAACAGTTTACTCAGCCGGAATTGGCAATGTAAGATTTTTCTGTAGTTTAGGGCCGATTTCACCAACAATCAATTTACACGCGAGTGCCTAACCCAGTATAAACAAAATCTATCGATTTACTCAATGGTTAACTTCATTTCCATTTCACCACGCTAGTTTACGGATAACAATCTCTCGCATAGTTACTAAGTAAAGTTTGGACGAATGAATTGAATGAAATCGTAATGCAACCAAGTAAGATAGACAATTTGTCCCATGCTTGAGCAATGGTGCAGCGTATTTTTTTAAATTTATTCGAGTAATACATAAATTGTGCAGTAAGTATTTAATTCACTTGACAGTGACAATGACAATTCTAATCTACACCTAACAGTTTACTCAGCCGAAATTGGTGATGTAAAATTATTCTCTAGTTTAGTCATTTTATATTTAGTTTAATTATTGGCGAAACGTAAAATGAGTTTCCTCACGTGTAATTAATGATTTATTATTGGAATAATGCTTATACATTTCATTTTTACAACTTTATAATAGTATAGATTTTTTCTTATAAATATACGGCAGTGAAAGTTACACATCATGTTCATTATAATGAAGGAAAAAAGCATATGTACTTGTACACGGTTAAGTTAAGTTTTTTTTTTATATTTAATAAATAAATATTACGGGACAATTTTTACACAAATCGCTCTAGTCCCATGGTAAGCTCAATAAGGCTTGAGTTATGGGTACTAGACGACGATATATTTAATAGATATATTACTTATATACATAGAAAACATCCATGAATAATATTTATGCTCATCACACAAATATTTGCCCTTACCGGGATTTGAACCCAGGAAGCTTCGCAGGTAACGTTACTCCCACTGAGCCAAACCGGTTTTAATTTTTCTTTTAAAGAAAACCCACGTTTTATAATAGCGTGTGCCTGGCCTAAATAAAAAGAAAATGTTACAAAATGAATGTGCTGGTTTTAATTAGAAATTTAGAGCACCCGCCGTTTTAAATGACAATGTTGTTTGTCATGATATCAAAATAAATACAATACTGGGAGCACTTTATAAAGCTTCAATGTTTTATTTAGTTCTTAAAGTGCCTACCTAAGAGTATTTATTTACTTTAGCTCACAGGATGGGCCAAAATTATTACTCCCATATAGCAAAAACGTATCAGATTTAGTTGTATATTAGTGATATAAGAAGTGTTATATCCATGAGAGAAACGTCTCTATCTACTAAGTGGGCATTTTGCAGCTGTTTGATGTTATATCATGTGTATTTTCAGTCCACCAAACCATTACGCCAAGTCCGTCAAACAGATTCCGACTATTTTTGGTACACGGGTAGCTGGGTATCTCCAGATGGTTATAGGATATTTTTTACCCGACTACGCTGTGGAAAAAGAGGGGTTATGACTTTTTCTCTTACGCGAACAAAGCTGCGGGCGCCTTCTATATGTATATTTGCTTTCATAACATTTTGACGTGATAACGTCTTGTAAATCGATGACCGCTGGCTGCACGCACAAAAAAGTGTCACGAGCCGCTCGTTACTACAGAACCTGCTGTGCAC
Source organism: Hedya salicella (assembly GCA_905404275.2). Lineage (NCBI taxonomy): Eukaryota > Metazoa > Arthropoda > Insecta > Lepidoptera > Tortricidae > Hedya > Hedya salicella. The sequence goes on along the minus strand of FR990107.1, from coordinate 21,636,751 downwards.
GTATGTGCTCCAGGTACTGCAAAACTGGGGTGAGTCTCTAATCTAACTCTGAGTTTAATTAGTTAACTCTGGACTGCGCAAGTGGCCCTTAATAACTGATTACGGTGAAGTTCACCTGTCGTTAATGTACCATTAACAACTAACGGAGCATGGTGAAATTGGGCCTAAAGACAGTAACTGTTACTACGCAAGCTGTTGTCGCAGTACCAGGAGAACATAAATGGGAGAAGCTAGTCGAAGCCGCCTAGAGCGAGAACGACTCTTCTTCGATATCACGTAAAATTATCGTTCGTAAACCGACTTTACAGACAACCATTTTTTTTTAATTGAGCGCGAAGCAATAAAAAATTACGTATGTTTGCTTAACTAATGGAATTTCCTATACTAATGAAAAAAGTTAGGGAAATCCTAACAATAAGAACGGAAGGGATTGAAAACGTTTGGTTTACTTTTAACTGGGAGTTTGCAACTTTTTGTAATTGCGCTCTGGTTACGCTGGCAATCTCAGTTTACGGCCTGACCTCAAATGTGCTCTGCTGCGCCAGGGGTGGCGAACTTTGGGCGCCACTTTATTGTTTTTGTTAAGTGGCATTGAATACCGGTAATGTTTTCACCCAGGCTAACCGGTATTTAATTTCGATATTTCGCTTATGCCCCAACGGCAATCGGTTCATCGAAGAGGCGGAAGAAAGGCATACCCTGCCTAGGGTGAAGCAAAAATTTTTTTTCGATGTTTGTTTTGAACATATATTTATTTAATCTGTTGCTTATGACTACTGACTTAACATCTTAAAATATTTTATATTTTCTTCTGTTTCCGCGATTATTACTCATTGAAATAAAACAATTTAACGGATTATATCGCGTATATTATCTCATTTTAGTTCCCGACGTTTCGATCTTAAAATATTGGCTCACTAATCGCAGTAGAAGTTGGTGATATGGTAGGTTGTTAAATACAAAAACTATAAGATTTGTTTTCTGTGTTGCCCACAAAAAACGCGTCCGGTTGTAAGGGACATATTTTGTACAGAAAGTTTTCAATACAAAGTGGATGCATAACGGATGCATACAGACGCCTGAAATTAGGCACGTTATCCGCTAAATGGAGTCATATAACGTTCCAGTCACCCAGTTGGCACCGGAACCGGTCGTGACCGAACCGCATTTATGTTACGGTTACGACTGTACCGGACACAGGATACACTCTTTGTTTGGTTTACATTGTATGAAATGAAAACACACCTAAAAATCGACTTATTTATTTACTACCGGCCGCCCGCCACTTCGTCCGCCTTAGATTCGTTTATCGCGGACAAAAGGTATTTTTCCGGGATAAAAAGTAGTTTTGCAACACCCCGCATGACGACTACTCAGAACCACTCCTTCGTGGTTATTCATGAGCGAAGTGAAGGAAATTGACGAAGCGTTGAAATCGTCTTTAGAATTATTGCTTAATGTAGAGTTGGATCAGACCCAGTGGATACAGGCTGCACTCCTCATACGCTATGGTGGGCTGGGTATACGCCGCGTCGAAGATCGTATCGTATCGTAGGACTTATTGCTTTCCTTGCATCCTCTCATGGAACGAGGGATCTTGTCACTCGCATATTATGTTTTAATGGTGACAACGTCCCAGTTCCCTTCCTCACCTCTCTGTGAGGAAGGGAACTGGGACGAAAAATTTTTCCTGAAGATGACCGCCCTGAAAACCCAATCATGCAAAGACAATGGGATGAATTGTACAGCAAACGAGCCTACCTCTCATTGGTGGAAGGTGCATCGGGAGCTGATCTAGCGCGCTTTAAAGCCCTCGCACAACCAGAATCAGGAGCTTGGTTGCACGCTCTGCCTTCACCTCAACTAGGCACCCTGCTAGACAACGATTCCCTTAGAATAGCAGTGGCATTAAGGTTGGGTACGAGGGTGTGTGAGGCCCACCGTTGTCGATGTGGAATTATGGTGGAGGAGAATGGTCGTCACGGTCTCTTTTGCCAAAGGTGCGCCGGTCGGTTCCCAAGACACACTCGCTCAACGAAATTATCCGGCGGGCCATGGTTTCAGCCAATGTGCCTTGTGTTTTGGAGCCACCGGGTTTAAGTCGCACGGACGGCAAGAGACCGGATGGCCTTACTTTAGTACCGTGGCGTAGAGGGCGGTGCCTCTTATGGGATGCAACATGCGTTAGCACGTTCGCTGCACCCCATTTGAGACAAACTTTACGGTGTGCTGGCTCCGTTGCAGAACATGCTGCAAAGATGAAACACGCCAAATATTCTGCATTGGAGTCAGCATACGATTTCGTGCCGGTCGCCGTTGAAACAGCGAGACCCTGGGTTTGCGAAGCTCGCGGGCTTCTTAAAGAACTCGGCCGGCGAATACGAAACAGGGGTGGCGATGCCCGCTCTGGGTCATATCTGGCTCAACAGGTCTCCATAGCCATTCAGCGAGGAAACGCTGCTGGCATTATGGGCACCTTTGAGCCAGGTACAATACAGGTGGGGTCTTTTAAGTAAGATTAGGTTAACTTTTGGAGGATTTGTACATTTTAAGTGTAAATTGGTGAAGTGGAACTGATGCAGAAGACCACAGAATGCCATCGGAACTCCTCAATGATAAATGATTTACGGGTGGCGACAAAATATCTAGATTAATTAAGCTAAGCAACTTCATAGTCACAAATTTAAATGTTCTTGATGTGAATGGTACCATCGAATTGATTTGATGATGGAGCCGGAAGGTAGGCACCAGAACTATGTAATAAAATAATGTATCCTAGCCGTGTTTGGGCTTGTTCGAATCGTCACGAGATACACTTTTAAGTAACGATTAACTAAAAAGTGTAAAAATAAATAAACGTTTTAACAAAATCATAAAACCGACTCCAAAAAAAAACTAAAAAGTAAAAAATAACGCCATAATTCAGTTTCTTCAAATTACTTACAAGTAACCGTATGTATACTCAATCTATACAGTATATACAATTAATGTTATTTTGGAGTCGGTGCCATCGTGTCACAACTTACTAAAATCGTCAATTTTCAATATTTTACACATTCTTTATATGGCACCGATGCCAAAATAAGATTAAACTTTATTAATTAATTATGTATATGAATAAAATCATGAACCTATTTATCTAATAATAAATTAATCTTGCAATATTAAAACTCATTAGTTGCAATGTTTCATTATTTTATCGTACAAGTTCTACCAACAATACTTAACTCGAATAATTTGTTATCATTACTAACAATTTATATGTTTTGAATTCGAACACTTGTGAATTCTAACCTTATTTTTATTTAGACTTCAGCAGCTGTTGTTTTGTTTGCAATTTTTTTATCAGAAAATAATGACTTCGAGTCAATATATTAAGTTCCATCATGAATAAACTTCACAGACATGAATAATTTAAAGGAGAAACTAAATAAGAACGATGAAATTGGCGAAGATGATGATTTATTTGACGATTCGTCACTTATGGCTCATTTTGAAAATAACTCGTTTAAAGACAGGTCTAACTTTTCTATAAGTGTAATAAACGACTCTCTTAATAACAGTCACAACCCTTTAAATGTAAGGTAAGGTGCACAACATATTAATTTTGCTAAATCTATACCCCGATCTCCTCTCCCGCCAATCTGCTAAGTGTCTGCTATACATCTAATATATACAAATTTACAATTTGAGTGAAGAATATTGAAAAAAATCGTCTATATTCTTGTTTCTGGTTTGTGACTTGGAACAATTTATAATAAGGATAATGTTTTTAGTCCTTTTTACCACTCAAGTTTTTAGTGCTCTGTGCTGCGATGAAGAAATCAGTGGCTATCACCGAATCACTGGCAAGACATGGATTTACCCTACCAACTACCTGTTAGGGACTATCAGTTCAATATCATCAGGGCTGCACTCTTGAAAAATACTCTGGTAAGTCTCATTAATTTGTTTCATCAAAATATCCTGGTTTTAGTGGTTTTGTGAATTGTCTGTCTTTGTCTAGTGCTACTTGTTTAGACAAGACATGATTGTGTTAAGCAGTTTTACAAAAAGATGATGAGATAGCCGCGATCCGTTGTTGTATGTGTCAGAGAGTATTCCACGGTTTTCCTATACGATTGTAGGAGTGCCAACGACGAGACAGAGGACATCTGGATAAAGTATTTTTTTTTAATAAATTGCAATTATCTGTTACTAGGTTAAATTAATAAAATACAGAAAAACATGTATAGTTAATTTTTATGGATGTTTCATAAGTGCAAAAATTTTTGGCCTACCCTATATATAAGGTTTATGTAAGGGTTCGAAGAGTTTTTTATGCTTTATTAAATGGTCCTTTCACAATAACCAACATTTTTTATTGTCTTCTATTTGGGGCAGATAGGAGATATTAATTACTTTAGTATATTTTGATTTTGAATGATTTTTGTCACTTAATGGCTTTCAGTACAAAAACTACTTTCAGTGCTTGAAATGGACAGTCTTACTGGCTACCCTGAGTAGAAATCAGTCAGTTAATGTAAGTTTTTGATCAGATATTATTCTAAAAAGCGTAAAACACCTTGTTAAAATACAAATACAATTATGGTATTGTCGTACAAAGTGAATGATTATTTGACAATTCAAATAATGTTAGACAAAAAATTTGAAGTATGTTGGAATCATCATCATTATCTCTTGTCGTTCCCTCATGACTGAGGATCGTGGTCATCATCGGATATTTTAGCCTTGGAGTGGATTGTAGTGATTTGCCTCCATCTGGTTTTGTCCATTGCGTCCCTTACGACTGAGCAAAACTTGCTAGAAAATGAGGACTTTAGTTGATCAATCCATCTGGTTGGAGAACGACCTCTAGCTCGTTTGCCATTCGTATTTCCAACTACGATCAACATGTTGGAATGTATAACGCCAAAACTTGCATGCTCATATATTTAAAAAAAGTGCTGTTTCTAAACAAGCAGTTGATAAAAAGATATTTACGATCAGGCGTGACCATATTTAATCGTGTACAGTCTTTATTACCATCGTCAAATCCAAGATAGAAGGAAGCTGTGGAAGAGGAAGGCCTAGAGTACCATACATCACATACATGGCGCTAATGGAGGAGTGGTGCTGTAGCTACTCGTGCCAAGAAGTGAAGACAAAGGCCCAGGACAGGCCGCTCTGGGAAATGCTGCAACGACAGAGGGCCTGGCCCTCCTGATAGTGATGACGAGTCAGGTAAAAAGTATCCTATAACCATCTGGAGATACCTAGCTACCCGTGTACCATAAATAGTTGAAATCCGTTTAGCCGATTTGGCGTAATGAAGCCGCAATGACACATACAAACATACAAAAAAGAGGGGTTATGACTTTTCTCCTCCGCGAACGAAGCTTACACTAGAATGTGCCCACCTACTAGTGTAAAATAAACTACTTAAACTTAAAAAAACTACTTAAACTTAAAAAAACTACTTAAAAAAACAACGTCGCTTATGGGTCGCGTCAGGGGAAGTCAAAACGGCATTCTCAAGGTGATTGCTGGTAGATTTAGCTGCCCTATAATGTGGCATTGGATTGAGCGAGTCAGGACTACCTTAACGTATGTCAAGTAGGCCTGACAACAATAGAAATCTGTCGTGTCAACCTTTTTATTTTTGTAACTACTAACATAGCTCTTAAGTTTCATTAATGTTACTAACAATATATGGACTTTTGTCTGATATAAATTATTTGAATTTGAAAAATTTGAATTTAACTGTAACTTATTTATGAGGAACTCTTGTCCGCTAGTAGGGCATTTATTCTAGTTACTCCCGAGGGATCTCTTTCAGCGATCCAAATTGTTCTCGAACTAAGTTTAATGCGTGGTTGTATAAACGTTAACATTATAATGAGCACTGTGTTTATGTTTAATATCCAACAACAAAACTGAATGAGAGTTCGGAAGCTTACATAATATAATGTCGCTATATGTTTTACTAGCTTTTGCCCGCGACTTCATCCGCTTATAGCTCGAATTTCAAAAAATCCTTCTTTAGCGCGCCTCTACATACATCTCTAACGGAATATGCAATTCTCGTATTCCCACCGTCGACAGTTTAGGTTATGCATTGTCTGTCAATAGTTATAAGTTACGTTACTTTGTTATATAGCTGTAATTTGAAAAAACAGATTTAATTGGACAATTGAGATTGAACTATTTATAATATAGAACATTAGGTAGGTTTTGCAGTGTTTCTTTATATACCACATTAACAGATCCGACCAAGCTGCGTGGAGAGCTTGCTCTCGAGCAAGCCACGTAAAACTGGCCGTGCGAGAAGCACTCCCTCATAAGATCTATTCCTGCTGTTTTCAGTGAATGATCCTGAGACTTATTGATCGTCATCGCGAAACAGACCTTAAGGGGGAGTTACATCCTTTTAAATTCGAATGGGTATTTCGAGGGTATAAATGGTAACCGGAGTATGTACACAGGTTCACCTTGAGCACAGCCAGTAATTACGATGGCTTCTATAACGTTTTAATGTAAGGCTTTCACACGCAGCCAGGTTCCATTGCACAATTTTGGCTCATTGAGATTTCGCAACAACATTACTCGAGCACCCCTTACGTGCGAAGGTAGGCTGGGTGGGTTAAGTGCATTTTAAAACTCTACGTGGTAGTTTAATGCCATCATCCGTGTCCACTATACATCGAGTCTACAGACTCGTGTTCGTATTCTGAACCTTCGAACGACTTCAATAACATTTTATTTCTAACGGAAGCCTGGTGGTTCTTAGGTGTCAGAATCGCTCATTCACACAACCACTCTATGAACTTGCTGTAAAGATATTGAACATCTGGGTAAATTTGAGAGATTAGGTCGTCAACGGTCCGCACAATTAAGGCGAGATCCGTTGGAATTGTAATCCTTCCCTCAGTTTCGGGATATTCTCCATTTCCTATTTTAAGAAGAAGGTCGGAGAATTCTCGACCGGAAATAGACATTTGATTATTGGCCAAATATTTGAAGCCTTAATGCAAGTTTTAACTTCATCAGCTCGAATTTCCCGCGGAAGTCTGACGAAAGTCTCCAGCTAACAACATACTCATATCATAACTTGGTTCCCTCTAACATCTTTAAAAGTTCTATTCAGCGTTTCACAACACCCTTTGCGCGCCATTGTACTTTCGTCCCTTATTTCACCCCTTTCAGGGATGGATTTCCAAGAATGCTGAAATTAGTTTTCTTAGTTATAAATGAAGAGTCTATACGCGAAATATTATAACAGTTACTCAAATAATTACAGATATTCTATACAAACTTGCAACCCCCATTTAACACCGTTAAAGGATGGATTTCCAAAAATGCTGAAATTAGTTTTCATACTTTGAAATGAAGAATTTATATCAGGAATAACAGTTACTCAAATAATTACAGATATGAATACAAACTTTCAACCCCAATTTAACCCCGTTAGGAGATAAATTTCCAAAAATCCTTTCTTGTTCCTTGCCTACGTTACAAATAGTGTTTACTGTGAAAATTTCAAGTCTCTAAGTTCACTATTTTCGGCTCTGCGTTGATATATCAGTCCTTGTCTTGTATACTTGTCCTTTTATATTATCTAGATAAAGAATGAAAAAGCGTTTACAACTAACGCAATTCAGTTACGCAAACGGGTACTTACGTGTCATATTGGTTTCAAAGCAATTATTTCTTTAAAATTCTCCGGAATAAAAATTTCAGTTAACAAAAAGTGATGATTTTCCATTTATTGTTAAAAAGAACTCATTTTATGTATTTATCTTATTCATAAACCATATTTTTGTAACAAAATGTTGATCATTCAGAGATGATCGCAAATCCAAAATGTACACCGGCTATTATCCGGCTATATTAAGATATACTCTTATTTGTATGATACGTCATATACGAAAGGTGTGTCCTTTGCTTAATCGTGTTGATAGGATGACTGTTGCTAGGTTACCAATTGTTTATTCATTATCAAGAAAAGAAAACGTCAATGACTAAAAGATCATGTTTTTCCATTTATTGATAACAAATACCCTTTTATGAATGAATACCCTCAAAAGCTGTAGTTGTAGCCCTATTCTGATATCTAAGCTATATTACTGCAGAGTTTTACGCAAATCTGTTATGTAGTTTCTGCAATCCAGCGTAACGCACGATTTGGCCGCCTTAAACTCACTTATCGTGAATAAGGGTATTTTTCCGTGATAAAAAGTAGCCTATGTCCTTCCCCTGGACTCAAGCTATCTCCATACCAAATTTCACTCCAATCGGTTCAGCGGTTTAAGCATGAAGAGGTAACAGACAGACAGACAGACAGACAGAGAGACACACTTTCACATTTATAATATTAGTATGGATTTTTATGAATGTAGTATTTTCACAATACACGTGATGACGGGGTATTAAAATCAAAATTGTAATTAGTCCGTCAGTTCCATAATAAAAAAAATTGGACTTGCATTAAAGTTTAGGAGTGGAGTCTGAGTAATAGGGCCCCGTTTTACCCTTTGGATACGGAACCCTAAAAAGAGGGATATGGTTATGACCATTGCAATGCCTTGTCGAATTACGCTCCTAGGATTTTCTTCACTTAGAGAATCCTTTCGTTGCACCTGTGTCTTATATTAAAAAAAAACAAATGTCCATCAGCGACCTTTTGGAGCCCCGGTGGACGCTCCGGCTGATCCAAGTTGCGCGCTAGTTTAATGGTTTTTTTATGACACGACAACTTTTGGGTCACGGACGTGAGAATTATTTGCCCGTTCCGTTAGATGGAGTGTAAAACTACTGTTTAGATTCGGTATTGGGCATTTTTGCTAGAGTCAATGTTATAAAGCCAAGGTACGGTTTTTTATTAAAAATATTTAAACAATGAGTCGATCAATACCGATTCATGTCGCGCGTCCAAGATGGACGACAAGAATCAGTAATTTATTAACCGATTTGAATGAAATTTGGTATGGAGATAGTTTGAGTCCCGGGGAAGGACATAGGCTACTTTTTATCCCGGAAAAATTCCCATATCCGCGATAAACGAATTTAAGTCGGACGAAGTTGCGGGCAGAAGCTAGTTTTCTGTAAATGCTTGGATATTTTCGACAAGTATTGAAACCTAAGTAATTTATCTTTGACGCATAGTTTATAAAGTCAACTGGGACAATTGTATTAATAGGGTAGATGCATCTTTTAAACATTTGACGGTTTCAGAACACGTTACAACTACCCCTAAATTCCCCGCTTAATTTAAAAACAACTTTTAAACGGATTATATAGCGTATCTTATCTCATTTGAGTTCCCGACGTTTCGGAAGCTTTACACCTTACGTGTTCACGGGCCGACTGAGAAAAGATATATATATATTTTTTTTTTTTTTTTTTTTTTTTTTTTTTTTTTTTATTATAAATAGATGGGCATTTGACCGCAATCTCACCTGTTGTTAAGTGACGATGCGGTCAAGGATGTATCATGCCCGTCTAGAAACAGCCTATTTACTCTTGTCTTGAACACGCCCAAATTATAATGGTCGGGGAAAACACTCGCAGGCAACGAGTTCCACTCCTTTGCGGTACGCATGATAAAAGTTGCACCATAGCGCTTCGTGCGGATTCGTGGAATATTGACCACGTGCGGATGGAACGAACGCACGCGTCGTGTGTCCCGATGATGGAAAGGGGCTGGTGGAATTAAATCATGTAATTCCCCCGCACACTCACCGAAATGTAACCTGTAAAAGACCGACAGACGAGCGACCCTACGTCGATGCTCAAGGCTCTGCAGCTTAGTGTCAGTTAGAGTAGGGTCGCCAATAAGCCGCCTAGCTCGTTTGTCAATCGAGTCCAAAGTGGCCAGTTGGTATTTAGCTGATCCATCCCAAAGGTGACAGCAGTACTCCATACATGACCGGACTTGTGCTTGGTAAAGCATTAAAAGCTGTCCTGGAGTGAAATACCGCCTAAACTTGGAGAGGATTCCGAGTTTTTTGGCTGCAGTCTTTGCTTTGGACTCGATATATTGACCGAAATTGAGATTGGCAGTCAACTGAACACCAAGAAGCTCAAGGCTGCCAGTCAATTTTACAGGCACATTCCGGAAAGTCGGAGCCAGCTCGAATGGGCTCCGTTTGGTGGAGAACAGACACGCCTGCGTCTTGGTAGCGTTGAACGTCACCAGATTAGCGTCACCCCAAGTGGAGACTGCATGAAGGGACGCGTCCACACGGTCTACCATAGCCTCTCGACAAGACTGGATTGTATCCCTGCTGGCCTTCGCGTCCGGTAGATATCTGTCCGCAACTGTGCTGTCATCTGCGTACCCAATGATACCGGGCATAAGCAGATCGTTTATGTGCAGCAAGAATAGAGTTGCGGACAGGACCGACCCCTGTGGAACTCCGGCATCGATGGCTTGGTGGTCTGATGAGTAGCCATCGATGACTACTCGTATCGACCGGTTAGACAAGAAGTCAGATATCCAAGTACAAAGACCATCAGGAACACCATATGCAGGAAGCTTGGATATAAGGCCAGCATGCCAGACCCTGTCAAAGGCCTTAGAGATATCCAGAGACACGGCAAGAGCTTCGCCGTGTTTCTCAATGGCCTCACTCCATAAGTGGGTGGCATACACTAGAAGGTCCCCAGTTGACCGGCCTCGGCGAAATCCGTACTGACGGTCACTGAGGAGATCGTTACCTTCTAGGTAAGCCAGGAGTTTGTTGTTCAGTGCACGTTCCATAGTCTTGCAGAGTATGGAGGTGACAGAGATGGGACGGTAATTGACAGGGTCAGCGCGGCTGCCTTTTTTGGGCACAGGTTGCACGTTTGCAAGCTTCCACGATTTAGGTACTACCCCAGTCTCTAGTGAGAGGCGATACAGGCGTGTCAGTGGTGGAGACAACTCGGGTGCACAGGTACGCAGGACTATCGCTGGTATACCATCAGGTCCACTGGCTTTATTCACGTCCAGAGACTGCAGGATTTTTAAAATCTCTTTTTGATGTATGCGTACTTCAGCCATGGAGTAGTCAGCACGTGGTAAGATGGGTGGAGTTTTACCCGCAGTATCCAGACGCGTATTTTGGGCAAAAAGAGTCGCAAATAAATTCGCCTTCTCTTCCGCAGCATGTGCCAGAGTACCGTCTGGTTTCAGCAATGGCGGGAGCGATGGCCGTGCAAAATTGGATTCAACCGCTTTCGCCAAGGACCAAAACGCCTTACTCCCAGCAGGGTAAGAGGCTAGTTTGGCGCCTATCCGGCTTATGTGGTTGAATCGAGCCCTGCGTAACGTTTTTTTGCATGCTTTGGCGGCTTGGTTAAAGGCTTTCTTCAGTTTCGGTGTATCCGGAGACTTACGTGCTCGAGCTTCAGCCCATGCGGAATAAGCCGATTGTTTGTGTGCCTCGGCACGACTGCAATCAGCTCCGAACCAAGGACGAGCTTGGCCATTCGACGCTACATCAGAGTATGGTATATAATATTCCATTCCCTGAAGTATAACCGCGGTTATGGCTTCGGCACAGCTCGACGGGTCACCTGAAGAAAAGCAGACCTCACGCCAAGGGTAAGATGCAAAAAAGTGACGCATCTCGTCCCAATCTGCTGACTGGTATCGCCACAGCCTTCGAGAACCACTTGGGTTGCTCTCAGGTGGGGAATATACGGATACAGATTTTACCAGACAGTGATCGGAGGTACCTAGCGGTGCAGAGACCGATACCGAGTATCTGTCTGGTTCAGTAGTCAGCAGAAGGTCAAGGCAATTGGCAGTGTGGGAGTCAACGTCGGGCACCCTCGTGGCACAGCTTACCAGCTGGGTGAGATCTAGCGATAGTGCAAGGTTGTGCGCCTCTCTCCCAGCGTGGTCGGTCTCCTGGTATGGGTACAACCACTCCTGATGGTGTGCGTTAAAGTCCCCCAAGATGACTAGCTGAGCTGAAGGGTACCTTTCCCTAGCCTCATCCGCCGTCTGAGAGAGATGTTCACATAAGCGAGTTGTCTCCTCGTCTCCACTGTGCGAGCGGTAGACACAGGCGTACAAAATTTGTTCATATCCTGCGTCCACCATGAGCCACAAGAGGGAGAAACTGGGGTCCTCAAGGTTCTTGAGACGCCTGATGCAGATGTCATCACGGGAGTACACACAGACCCCTGCACGCGGTTTGAACCGATGCTCAAGAGTGTACCCAGGGTAATTAAGGTACGCTATGTCATCGGACATCTGATCTGCGTCTCAGTGAGGAACAGCAGCTGCGGTTTTTCTGTCTCGAGGTGGTGGTGGACTGGAACGAGATTTGAGTGCAGACCTCGGATGTTAGAGAGGTGCACTTTAAGTGGGAGGACGTGCAGCCGCTGTTTAACCTTGATTCTTATTTTTGACTTAGCCATAATTAGTGGAAGGGAGTGATTAGGCTGGGGGGAATGGCAGTTGGGCGAGGCGGTGGTCCGTTAGCTACCGGGAGGCAAACTGGACATGGCCGCACGTGAAGGAGCCTGACGCGGAGACCGCGGGGACGCCCGAACCCCCCCAAAATGGCTACCTGGTCCTCCCTTCCGGTCGCCAACCGGCAAGGTAGAGCATTCTGGGATTTTTCGTGAGGTGGCGGGGCAGCCTTTCACTGTCGGCTAGGCAGCTAATTGGGCCCCCAACTTCCTACGGTCGGCCAGCGGCGGCACCGTGCTTCGGATCCCGCTGCCCTCCGAGCCAAGGGCCCCGATGCAGCCGTGACCAGCAGCCAAATACGGTCACACTGATCACTGCAACTGCCCAGATCCATTTTCCCTCATATCATAATTTTCTCGGTCAAAGTTACAATTTGTGCAAACTACCCACTTTGAAAAAACAAATAAAGGTGAACATACATCCCAGATGGGCCTAATGTGTACAGACAGTTACACATTTGCTGGAAGGGATTAATTATTTTATTTTAAAATAACTCCCAGCGTTTCACAAAATTAGATAATATACCGATATATGTTATTTATATTATTTTATTTACGTGAGTGATAATCGTAACAACAGAATATTGTAATTCTCCGCTTAATGTTTGGCACTGTTATTAATGCAAAGATAGCGAGGGTCGATGTAAACTGTTCCGTTTCTAAAGCGTTATCAAAAGACGCTTTATGATGCAATCGCCCCATTTGACCTTAGTTGTGTTTCAACTTATTGTAGCCAATTTTCACCCGATTTATTAAAAAAAGAAAATATGCAACGTATCCCTCTGAAACCCAAAATCTTAACTAGCGATAGCCCGGCGCTGCGTTCGATTCAGTATTTAAAGTGCCACTTATCTAAAATTTAGTAATCTCCCGCAGTTTATTGTTAAACTGCGCCATTACATGCTGATTCGACCGGAAAGTTTCATATTCGGATTGAATTTTAATAGGTACTGCGAGAGTTATTCCCGATTTATTTCATTTGGGACGTAAACTTTCCAATTCACGAAACAGAAATATCCACGAAACACAAATATCATATGTACGCCTACACGTATTGCGAATGTACATTTCATCATCATAATCATCATATCAGCCCAAGGCGTCCACCACAAAAGCATGTCCGAAGCATCTCTACAACGGCTGGTCCGGTTCAGCACCTCAAATTTATGTAACTAAACATAACTTTGAGGTCATTTTTATAAAATACTCTTAATTCAATATAAAATATGACAAATAAAATCGAAATGCCTTGCCGCGGCCAGCCGCTGACCCCACAGGCTATGCAACGCAATAGCGACGAGGCAAAGGATAAGTCGCCAATCAGCCATATATAATTTACTAGAAGGAGCCTGCAACTTCGTCAGCGGAAAAAAAAATCATAACCCATTTTTTTCTTTAACGTAGTCGGCTAAAAGTATCCTATAACCTTCTGTGGATGTTCAACTGACCGTGTAATAAAAAAAAGTTGAAATCCGTTTAACCGGTTTGGCGTGTTGAAGCCACAATGCCACATACCATACAACATTCAAAAAATAAAAAAAATCAATTCAGTTATCTTTAAATAGTCCGTATCACTTACGTTTTGAAAATATCTTCAATGTACATATTTCGTTTTTACAAGTTTATAATAGTATAGATTTACCATACTATAAATAAAGTTTTTCCTTAATTCCCAAAATACAATTGGACAATCGCTGATCGTGGCCAATAACTGTACGGTCTACCCTAATTTAAGTGTCTTTATTTGGGCCAAGATAATAATAATAACAAATTAATAAATATCAGAGACAATCTTACACAAATCGACCTAATCCCAAACTAAGCAAAACTTGTCTTACCCACAGTAAGATAGTCGATTTTTTTACCCATAGTAAGATAGTCGATTTTCTGAATTACGGCCCAGATAAATTTGAACTTGCAGACTTGTTATTAATATAGACAAGTCTCACCCTGTTCCAGCATCCAATAATGCCGGATGATTAGCGCGGACTAGTATTAATTATGGGTGAGTGATTAATTAATTCGATGACGGATCCGGATTTATTAATAATTCTGGCGTTATTGTCTTTGATTAAATCACGCATCACATTAGTACTGATACGGACAATTGAGAGTTTTGTTACTACAGGATGATTCAGGAGATATGATCAACATCAACCCTAATTCAAATTCAAAAGTGTATTCTGCAAGCCTCAAGGGCACTTTTAAATGTCTGAATTTTACAATAAACAGCCATTATAAAGACTATTATAAAGTTGTAGAAATGATATGTCTGTACATTGAAAATATTTTCAATGATATAATTGACTATTTGGAGGTCACTGAATCGATTTTTTTTTTTAAATGTTTTTTATGTTTGTATGTGTCGTTCTGGTTTTATCACGCCAAAACGGTTAGCGAAATTCAACTAGTGTTGGTAAACTGGTAGTTGGGTTACAGCTGGGTTACGGGTAGCTGGGGACAAATGGTTATGGTGTACCTTTACTCGAACTACGCTGCAGACTAAAAGAGGGTTATGATTTTTGCTCCTCCACTGACGAAGTTGCGGGCACTTTCTAGTTATCTACACTATTACAAAGTTGTAAAAATTAAATGTCTGTACTTCGATAATATTTTCAAAGAAATAATTGAAACGGAGCATTTGGAGGTCACTAAATGGAAATTTTTGTATGTTTGTATAAAACCACAAGGCTTTATCACTCCAAAACGGTTAAACGGATTTCAACAATTTTTTTTTGGTATAGATACGGCTCTATGTATGTGGTGATTTTGATATCTTGGAGTTGTTGGGTGATTTTGGACTATAGTTGGATGGTATTAGAGTTTACGATTAGTCCGTTCAAAGATATCTTCGCTAGACTATATTACCCGTCAATAGAGTCAAGAGATGATATTTTTGATCAAATTAATCGTATACATATTTTTGCAAGTGTACACTTTTATTTTAATTGCTCAAGAACAGTCTCAATCAAGTCACTTTTCTAAAACTTAAGGTGCGTCCACACTTGTATCATTTGCTCGTATCCGATCACCGTGCCGTAGCATGACTGCGTATCGCGCTGCTTGGACGCTTACTGTCGGCGCGCCGATAATGCCGCACTCTTCCGATACAAGTGTGTGATACGCGTAGAAAATGAATTTCGAGTGATCGGATCGGCGCAACGTCCAAACGCGTGATCGTGACACGCGATCATGCTACGCGACGAAGATCTGATACGGGCAAATGATACAAATGTGGCCGCACCTCTACACAAACTTATTCAAAATTGTTTCAATCGTTTAAGAGCTACGATGCCCACAGAAAGTCATACAGTTACGCGTTAAACTTATGATCCCTCTTTTTAACCCCCTATTTCAAACCGACGTGTTTTTGTTCATTCATTGTCTGTGGTTTTGCCTTTAAGAAGCAGAGAGGGTTAACCCTTCTAATGCTTTCCAATTCCGAGTGAAAACCTGTAAACATTGCTCCCACACAATGACGTAGTCGCATATAACGCGGATCACCTCGACTCAATAAACCACGGACATGCGAAAAATATGAACTAACATTTTGAAAATGACACAATAATTAACACTCAAATCATTTAACCACTCGCAGCCGAGTGCTTTCCGCAACTATAGTTGCATTACACCATTCTTATTTCAAGTGCAAAATATAGGGTTCAAATCAAAATCACGAGCACGTTAGTGGCTAATTTTGGATTCCGTTTATCAATAAGACCAGGTAGGTTTGACCTAGGGCAAACGTAAGAAATAAT
Organism: Hedya salicella; assembly: GCA_905404275.2. Classification (NCBI taxonomy): domain Eukaryota; kingdom Metazoa; phylum Arthropoda; class Insecta; order Lepidoptera; family Tortricidae; genus Hedya; species Hedya salicella. Next base: position 21,620,549 of record FR990107.1, on the reverse strand, counting down.
GATCTTTATTCTGTAAGTAGGCCGTAAGGACACTTAAACAAGTCTGACTCTTCGGCATTTCCCAAGAGGAGACCACTGTTGAAAAGAAAGCTGAAACAAACTTAACAGTCAGGATTTTTTTCTAGATAACTCTTAACTATTACAATATTAGTACTTAGCCTATCTTAAATGTATCTTTTTAAGTGTAAAATCAATGCTTAGTTTTCCTAGAAAACATATTAATATAAAAATAACTTTTACAAATCTGAATCTCAATCTACCGACATTTCATAAGAGGAGACCGATAATAATCGCTTAACTATTAATCAGCACATATGAATAATTTACATTTAATAATTTTCTTATATTTGGCTTACCGTTTTATGTATTATGTTTTGTTTTTATTTACTTGAAACCTCCCACCATTTATTTGCTTAAAGTAATTGCTGTTTGTGTCAGAAATAAGTACTTTAAAAAATAGAAACTAACCAGACGGCATACACGTAGATTTTTTTCCTAGTAAATATTGTCGATATCTTAGTAATCCCAATAATTTGAGGACAAGCTCAGCTCAGCGGGAGTAACGTTACTTACGAAGCTGACGGTTCTGGGTTCAAATTGCGGTAAGGGCAAATATTTGTGGTATGAGCATAATCTATGTTTAAGTAAATATATATTAAATATATTTTCGTCTAGTGCTCATCATAACACAAGCCTTCTTGAGCTTACCATGGGACTAGTTCGATTTGTGTAAAAAAATGTCCTCCAATATTTATATATTCATAGTTCCTAAAAATATGTAGTTCATACGATCAACGTCATTGCAACAACTCCACACATTTGTATAAACTTTTTACAGGACAGCTGTCACGGTTTACGCCCCGTCGTAAAACCGTGCAATCCTGGATTTTGACAAAATATGTTCGGCCCCATTTTACGGCATTTTGTCTTTATGCGGCTATCACGCTCCGCGATTTATTTCACTCGTTCAAGCAAGTGTCTGTAAAAATATGCAAGCGCAGGATTGTGTTGTAAAATGGATGGAGTCTCTGATATTTTGTATTGTTATATTTGTTATGTCGCTGTTTTGCGTTGCTTGCCTGAATGATTTTTAAGCGTAATATTTAAAAAAAAATGTGTCTCTGACTATGGGCCTCTTAAGGAAGCTCAGAGCCACTCAGCGAGCTATGGAATATAAATATATATATATAAATAAAATAAATGGCTATGCTCGGGATTTTTCTACGAGATCGAATCAGAAATGAGGAGATCTGTAGACGAACCAAGGTCACCGACATAGCAAACAGGGTAAGCAAACTGAAGTGGTAGTTCGAAGAACTGTTGGCCGTTGGGGCAGAAAAGTTCTCGAGCGGAGACCGCGTACCGCAAGGTGGTCAGACGACCTGCTTAGGGATGCGGGGACTCGCCGGATGTGAGTCTGCTCTTTTCGGCCCACGTGGAAATCTATTGAGGAGGCCTGTGTTTGTAGCAGTGGACGATAAAATATTTACTTACTTACTAAGCTGGCTCAGTGACCGTAAGAGGATCTTGGCCTCTGACTCGAGAGAACCTAATTCTTCCCTCTTCTGCGCCACTTCACGCCAATCGGGTACTCCGAGGACAGTTAAGTAAAGTCTTTGAGGGCTTCATCGCTCCAGCGGTGTCTCTGGCGCAGGGATCAGAACCGGTATTTTTTCCTTACAAAATATCCGAAATAACGATTTATTTTTCGTTCAATACGAGATTTTCGTGTTTTTTATTACAATTCTAGAACTTGAATCATAGTGTGATTAATTTACCTTCTCCTAAATATAGTTTGAAAACATTCCAGAAAGAGCGTGAATTTTAGAAAATTTAAGAAATACCGGTTCCGATCCCTTCTCGGACGGCTCACATACGCTCTCTTCACTGCACTCATCCTCTCCAAATGACCGAGCCAACTGCCTTGACTTCGCCAATAACAAAAATATTTAACAGACAAAAAGCATGACCTACACCAGAAACCCCTATGCGTTGGACTGACCAAATATAATCAGCAGTAGGAAAGTGCGTATCTGACTGCGCTAGACAATCTGCCAACAGGGAGAGATGGCGAGAGATCGTGCGGAGAGCTGTGTCCGCCTCTACCACCGATGTGGACGCCTCAACGTGACCACGACCGTTCTGCCAAGAGTGAAATGACAGAGAACAAGGAGAGACACGGTTCTTATAAAAGCGGCCAAGTGCGAGTCGGACTCACGCACCGAGGGTTCCGTACAAAAGGAAAATAATGGTGAAACCGTGAACGGTTTATGCAAAAGGTTTATGTTTATGAAATTTAATGTCTTTTTTTTATATTTGAGTTGATTGACTGAAAGGTAAATTGCGGTTTACGATTTATGACTTTATGACGTATTAAAAATAACTACTTATTCGGTGGAAGTTGGCATGGTAATGTACATCGTATTTTGTTTTAGTTTTATCATTCTCTTATTCGCGCAAACTATTTAGTTTAGAAAAAAAATGATATTAGAAACCTCAATATCATTTTCAAAGACTTATCTATAGATACCCCACACGTATGGGTTTGATTCGTACGTATGAGTTCTGAGTATGGGGAACCCCCAAAATTTAGTGTTTTTTGTTCTTTTTTTGTGTGAAAATTTCAATGCGGTTCACAGAATACATCTACTTACCAAGTTTCAATGGTATAGTTGCACAGACAGACATGACGAATCCATATGGGTTCCGTTTTTTGCCGTTTGGATACGGAACCCTAAAAAGGCAGGAATGAACAACATTTTTCGTTAAAAAATATCATTTTGCTTTTTATCTCCTATTATAATTTTACTGATATACATTTAGACATGTTTTCTTATAGAGCTACGCAAAGAGTGTATACTTAAAAATATACATTTAAGATAGGCTTAGCACTAATTTCATTCTAGCTGTGATTTGTGACAACAGCTTTAGTATCAAAACGGATGCCGAACTATCCAGAAGCATTAAAAGCGCATTAAAACTGAGGGAAATATACTGTTAAAATATCCCCCGGGATGAAAGTAAGTCAGTTTTAAACTGCGCCAATAAAGTGTTGTTAGCTGCGAGATGCTGAAGTTTGCCCAAGATACTTCACTGCGGCGCAGTACAATAAGATCATGGCCAGTACTGTGACCTGAATACTATAGTTTTGAACCAAAAAATATACATCCATCCATACTAATATTATAAATGCGAAAGTGTGTCTGTCTGTCTGTTACCTCTTCACGCTTAAACCGCTGAACCGATTTGGATGAAATTTGGTATGGAGATAGTTTGAGTCCCGAGGAAGGAAATAGGCTACTTTTTATCCCGGCAAAATACCGTTATCCGCGATAAACGAATTTAGGGCGGACGAAGTCGCAGGCAGAGGCTAGTACTATTATGAAGTTGTAAAAATTAAATGTCTGTACATTGAAGATATTTAAAAAAAAGATTGTTACGATCTATTTGGAGGTCACTAAAACGAACAATTTTTTTTTAAATATTTTGTATGTTTGTACGAGTATGTGTCGTTGTGGCTTCATCACGCAAAATCGGCTAGACGGTTTTTTTTTACCACACGGATAGTTGGGGATCTCCAGATGGTTATGGGATACTTTTTACCTGACTACGCTAAAGAAAAAAAAAAGGGGTTATGACTTTTTCTCCTCCGCGAACGAAGTTTGGCACCTTCTAGTTAGTTAATATAAATGTGATGCGATATTTTTATTTACCTTTATTATCCGATGTTTCAAGTAAAAAGAATACTAATTGATAGATTCAGGCGGTACTTAGCGGAATTGCGTATTAAATTATTGGATTTATATGGCCGGAGTGCACTATGACGTAACAGTGCATATTGGACCTCTCTGTCTAATTAGTAGTTTAAAATGCCTATATCTTGCATATTTCTTGGCCGATTTTAATTTTAATTTCACATTTTGTAATAGTGTTTACGGTATTTTGATATTTAGTTACGACTGATGAGCGTGTTAATAGGTTAATCCTATATCTCATGTTGTTAAAAGTCCCTCATAACAAAACCACTTTGGTAATTTCTTGACGAATGGCGGAAGCAATTTATTAGTACTTATTGACTTTTGCTCTAACGCATTGAAAATTGCACGTCAATTGTAGCGAAACCCAAAGTTAAATACGCACCGGTTAAAACTAAAATTCGCATGCAATAGGATTACCGATAAAAGCATAAAGCAACTTAATGTGTGTCGAGGTACTGGCTAAAATAATTTTACCGTGACTATGTAGTAACTTGGCTATGAATACATTAATTTATACCTCGCTTGTCTTTTATATGAATTTTTTATGGAAATTTGCTTCCGACTTTGTTTTAAAAATAATTACTTTTAAGAGGTAGCGAGATAAGTGGTCGCTTCAACTCAATAATCTATGCATTTCATAATGAACTACTAAAAGGTTCGCCCAGCGTTCGACATTGCTCCATTAGTTGGCACATTGAAATTTAATTAATAACAATAGAGGTGAAGATACGGGTGTTCATAATTGGAAATGGTATGATGACGTTTTTATGCGCTTCTCAGCAAAATGCCGTAAGTGCCGCAGAGATTCGCTCCTTTGCTAGTGAACTTTTTGCACTATGGGCGACGGTGATCGCTTACCATGACGCGTTCCGTCTACGTCTGCTCGATTGCCCCCTATAACAATAAAAAAAAATACATTACACACGTACGTAATGCCCCAACGTTGCAAGCGTTTATAAGCCACGGTGACTGCTTAGCATCGAGCAGTCCGTACGCTTGTTTGCCACCTCAATAGCCATCATCATCATTTCAGTCACAGGACGGCCATTGCTGGACCTTTGTCCAGAGTGGAAGAGGCCTGTGCCTCTTCAATAGATTTCCACTTGTGCCGGACAGAGGCGGCCCGTATCCAGCGAGTCCCCGCAACCCTAACCAGGTCGTCCTACCACCTTGCGGGTAGTCTTCCACGCTGCGCTTGCCGGTACGTGGTCTCCACTCAAGAACCAATGCCATCGTTTCTTTGAACTATGTGCCCTGCCCATCGCCACTTCAGTTTGCTTACGCTGTTTGCTATGTCGGTGACCTCTTGGTTTGTTTACGAATCTCCTCATTTCTGTTTCGATCTCGTAGAGAGATCCCGAGCATAGCCCTTTCCATAGCTCGCTGAGTGACTCTGAGCTTGCTTAAGAGGCCCATAGTAGTAAAAAAAAACATTAATATTACTCTGTATTTGCCACTCCACACTTTTCTAAGTAATCGTATAATAAATGCTATTCTTTAATCTATTGTAACTTACCCAATTTCGCTGATAAAACTATTTATATGGTAATCAAAGTACCCCGATGTTCAACCCATTAATCAGGAAGGATCATTCCACCCTTTATTTTATGAGGACGTAAACTTTTTTCATTCACTATAAATCAGTAAGGAACTCATTCTTTTATAGAGGATTGGGGTAAAGGGTGTACACATAGGATTTTTTGAGAGTGCTAGCATTTACACGTGGCTTCGTCTGCATTCATCATCATCATCATCATCATACCAGCCAAACGACTTGCACTGCTGGACAAAGGCCTTTCCCAAGGATTTCCATCGACCGGTCATGCGCTGCCGCCCTCATCCAATAGTTTCTCGCGATTTCCGCCAGATTCTAATGATTAATGAGTTGTTTGATCAAATAAATGTGTCTTTTGATGACGTCTTAGAAATGGAACACTTTATAGACTATTTATCCTCTTGTCCTAAATAGTAAACAACATTCTAACCTAGAAATATGCATTTAATGCCAATACCAACTGTTTTTTCGCAAGAAAATAAATGTACTCGTAATCTATCAAATTAGCAATGTCGAAAAATATTAATTTCTGTACACTTTAATGACGAGAAAATGGGAGTTTAGGACAAGTAAGGATAAATAACCTATGCATCGACCCTCGCTCTCTTTATTTAGTAACTTTGCCAAATATTAAGCGGGAAAGTTAGGAGTAGTTGTAAAGTATTCGGATGCTGACAAATGTTCAAAGGACGAATTTCCCCCATAGACGCAATTGCCCCCTTTGAATAAGGCACTTTAAGTACATTACACTCCTATTTCAGTGATAGAACTAAATGAGACAAAATAAAAATATTTTACGACGCAAGGTTGAGTTTCATTAAAAGAGCCAATTTCATCACACAAGTCCGACCGAAGAAATACGTGTGTGATTCAACTCTACGAGTATTTAGTATTTTTTTATTTCTTGGCATAAAAGCGGGGTTTTATAAAGGGGTCTGTATTTATTGTCTGCGCTTATCTGTGTGTCTGTCTGTTGCCTCGTAGCTCTTAAACGGATGTATCGATTTTAATGGTGACGAACGGTTTAGCTCTGTGGGAGTAACGTTGCCTGCGAAGCTGAAGGTCCTGGCTTCAAATCCCGGCAATGGCATATATTAGAGTGATGAGCATCAATGTTTGTTCATGTGCCTTGGATGTTTTTTAAGAATATAATGTATATATCTATTAAATATATCGTCGTCTAGTACTCATAACACAACCATTATTGAGCTTACCACGGGACTAGTTCAATTTGTGTACAATTGACCTGTAATATATATTCATTTTATTTTATTTATTTGTTGAAGGAAATTATGTGAGCAGGTTCGATATTTAAATTGATTTTTTTTGTCGAATTTGTTTTTGGATTTTTTCAAAATAGCGTAGATATGCCAACATATCTTCGTTATCTATGTATAATGTTGAAAAACGCGCGAGGTCTAAGCTCACAGAACCATAAGTAAATGTGTTTGTAACAGAATACTAATCGTATGTCCTTACCCTAATAGGTAAGTCCAGTAAACACGGTGTCGCGGAGGCTTCGGTTAGTGGCGAGATAGCGCAGTAACTTCTGCTCCGCTGATCTGTTCCGATGACGGATAGGCATCCACAGTCGGGGAGAAACAGTAGGCTATTATAACGCTATAGGAAGGACGAATGTTTTGTAATTATAATATTGTATGTCATACCCGCTCACTATTAGACAATGGCGTCCCGGCCCTTTGACTGGCGTGCGCGGAGCCAAAACCAAAGCGTAGAGGCCTTTTTGACAATTTAATGAAAAGTAAGGGGTAGGTACACCGCGCGGATGCTGTTCCTGCCCGTATCATGGGACGCACACAGAAACAACACTCGCCAGATGCAAGAACTATTGGAGAGTGATGAGATCTAAATATGCTGGGTTATGGTATTGAGATGATGGACTAAATACTGGGCAATTGCTTGAAACAATCCGACGTCTACCAGGAAAAAGTGTTCCATGGCTAAAGGCACTGGCAGACGATGACTCCCCACTAGCAACACAAAGTCTTTTAAAAATTGTGACAACGTTTTACATACAACTTCTGGGACGATATAGGTTGGTCGTATAAACATAAGGAAGCCAGTTATAAAAGGCGAAAATGGCGCAATTTATAAGACCTATACGGTCGCGTAATCGTTAAATAAAGGTTTACATGTCAGCAAAAATAGTTAAATAAAGGTAACATTATGGTTAAAGATAGACCAAAACGTTGCATAAAGAGTAGAGGAAATCTTTTACGCGACTATAAGTCGTATAAAGGTTTTAAAAGTGACGATTATGTAGTATAAAAGGTTTGTACACTGATTACATGTCACTTTACACACTGATTACATGTCTATGAAATCGCATAAGTGGTTTGAGATTTTATTTATACAACACTTTCTAATTATTCCTCGATATACGTTGTTTCTTGTCTGTTTTTCTGTGTTGTAGCATAGTTGGAGAAATAAATAGTCAACTTAAGTTTGATGGTTTATTATTAAGAATAATATTGAACCTTTATGGAGTAGTTGGCAAATGATGGATATCGTTTAGATGTATGGGAATGCCACTTTATTGGTATTGTATATGACGATACTTAGTAATTTAGTGTCGCCCTCCAAGGATATTACAATATTTGACAAGTTATAGTAATATCTTGTTAATGTTTTATATGATTAATATCAGCCATTGCAGTACAAGTGGCTGGCTTCCGGTTTTAAGACTGGTATACAACTTTTAGTTCAGTAAACGTTTCTTATATGACTGCGAACAAGCGCCATTGATATGTATTAGGATTCTGTAAAAACTAGAAAAAAACATGTACATCTTACAGGTTCATCTATAACTGTTAGTTATAATAAAGTTTTTGTTTTTCATTTATAAACCATGTGTTGCATAAAAGGTAGGTAAGCGATGCACTAATAACTTAGTGTCATATTGAAGTCATCCATAAAACCACAATAAAACCATCGTATAAAGGTATTTTTTAAACGTTTATAGGTCAATAAGTTGTTTAGTTGTTTTAATGTGACCTTATTATGACAAAATTGTTTTTTTTTTAAACCTTTTAACGAAACTGAAACGTTTTAATGACTTAGACCTTTGCTAAGTAAACGTTATAATAAAAACCATTATGTGATCGTCGTATAATTTGGTTAAAAAACGTTTATTGGACTTTGTAATTGGACTTTTTAGTCAGACGACTTAATCGGCAGATGTATTACGTCTATACGACAAATAGTTAAGTTAATAACCACTATAAAACAATTATGTGACCAAAATGTCGTATAAAGGCTTACTTAAACGACATATTTGCTTGTTGTGCCCCCCGCTAGATGAGCCCTCGTAAAGTGCGACAGATATGTATAGTGGCCTGAAGGGAACATCGGTGCGGAGGGCTAATTATAATTATTATTAGTTTAGATATGCGTTGCATATGTCCATGTTTTTTTTTTGAGCCAACTTAGTCTCATTCTATGCGCGACAAGAAAAAGATGTCGAATCACGGCTAGAAAACGGCTGGAAGAGCTATTGGTCCAAGAAACACCGAATAAAAGGCTCCCGTTGATACTTAAACGGAGGCTTATGGACATATGCATACTTCTAGTTTTCACTTTCAGTGCAGACTTGGTCTCTGATAAAAGCTCAGAAGTCCAAACTCGGGCCTTGCCAAAGTGACATGCAGCGTAGTCTATTAGGTGTAAAACAAATGGATCGAATTCGGAACACTAAGCTACGCTCCAAGAGCCCAATCATCGACGTAGCTCGGAAATGGGCCAAGTTGAATTGGGACTGGGCTGGTCATATCTGCCTCATTCCAAACGATTTGAAGGCCAAGATAACTACAGAGTGGAAACCCAAAACCTCGAAGCGGAGACGCGGAAGACCTCATCAGCGATAGCGGGACGAAATAAACCTCTTCTTGGACGACCGGCCAGAGGTAGCTTTAAACCGGGATCAGTCACAGAAGACGGAGAGGCCTTTGACTAGCAATGGCACAGCACGGGCTTAATATAATAATAATAATTAGGTGTGATAAAATTGTAAAAAACGTATTGAAAGCGTTAATAAGGGCGATCACTATTATACGTGTTTTATTATGGTCAGAATCAACGGTGTAAAACTCATAACAGCAAAATAAATTTGGTCGCCTTTGCGGAAATAAAGCCGGTTACCCGATTTCAGGATAATCGAGTCCTCCCCTTCCCGCCGGACTTCCGATAACCCAAAAATATGCCACCATAACTTGTTTAATTCTTTCTGGAGTGCTGTGAGGTCCGGGTATAAATTTAATATCTAAGAAAACTACAGTGTATGACGAATTTTTTGCCATCCTCGTAAGGCCTTATGTAGAGTTTTTTAAATCTCTATTAGTGAAAAAGAAGGAAAGAAAGAAAAAATATTTATTCAACGCCAGCATAATCAAAAAATACAAATAACTAAAACATTTGATGATGCTAAAAGGGGTCTACACTCAGCTTTATGCCACGGCAAGCCGTGACGCTGATTTTCGGTGTTGCCCTGTAACTTAAAACGAATTTATACCTATCTAGTTTATTATCTAAACCTAAAGGAGTTTCATCAATAATGATGATGCCACTCCCATTGTTACATGACACTTAAAACATTTCATTTTACAGTAGGCTATACACTTACTTACTGAAATATTTTTACTGTGCGATAGTTAAACCAGTAGGTGGGAATCGCCGAAGCGTCTCTCCTATCTTAATTGAGTTACGACATCCAGCACTGGCTTAAGTCGTAATGGTCTTAATGACCTTGTCGCATGGACTAGTTACGTGGGCGGTCAAGGATTGTTTGACCCCTTATATATCATTCTATAGCATTTGGTACGCCTAATATGCGCCTCACCACGACGGCCGAAGATAGGTACAGTTCATCATCTCTGTGCCAAGTTTTTAACTATTTATATCAATTGATATAAAACAATTTAACAGATTATATTGCGTTTATTATCTAATTTTAGTTCCCGACGTTTGAAGCTGAAAAGCTTCCGATCCGATAAATTGTTTTATTTCAATGAGTTATAATCGCGGAAACAGAAGAAAATGTTATATTTATATCCATATTGATTCTTTTGAATGGTAAAAATTGCACTGAAACTGGTATAATTATTTATGTTTTTTTATAGAAAGAGCATGCCATTTTCTTTGCCCTTGATTATACACCAACATATACCATTTTCTCTTTTATAAAAGCATTAGAAGGTGCCCGCAACTTCGTTTGTGGAGGAAGAAAAAGCCATAGCTCTCTTATTTACTTCAGCGTAGTCGGGTAATAATAATAATAAATATAACGGGACAATTGTTCACAAATCGAACTAGCCCCATAGTAAGCTCAATAAGGCTTGTTTTATGGGTACTAGACGACGATATATTTAATAGACATATTACTTATATACATAGAAAGCATCCAAGACTCAGGAACAAATATTTATGTTCATCACACAAATATTTGCCCTTACCGGGATTTGAACCCAGGACCTCAGCTTCGCAGGCAACGTTACTCCCACTGAGCTGAACCGGTCGTCAAATAAATAGGATCCTATAACCATTTGTCGGTACCCAGCTACCTGTAGTGCCTGTGTACTAAACATAATTGAAATCCATTGAGCCGATTTGGCGCGATGAAGCCTCAAGGACATGTACAAACATACACAAAATCCAAGATTTTCTTTTCGATTCAGTGACCTCCAAGTAGGCCGTTACATTTTTTTTAAATATAATGAATGTTATTCATAAAAGAGTAGGTACCTAGAGATGAAAATCTTTCAAAACTTTAATACGAAACATTCATATACTACATTGCTCGACAGCAAGAATAGTATGTTATTTGCATTCTTTGTAAGTAATTTGTGTACAAAGTGCACTTAATTTCTCTACTCTCGACCAGCAGAATTAAATCCACGTCGCTGCGAAAACCGAGCTTTTCATACCCATAGTTAACAGTGTTCTCTGAAAAGTTCAAAACAATACAAAAATAAACAAGTACATATTTTTATGCGTGGAGCGAACTTTAAAAGGTCTTGACTTGAATACGGCCTGAAATATCGGGTATGGGTTAGCCCCTGAATTATTCAAGGCGCGTACTGCGACATCTGACAGCAAGGCACACGAGTCTCCCGGTTTGGGGGAAGCCGTTTTTGATCAGTTATAGACGTTTAACAAGTAGTAAATGTGTTTTATTCCGAACTAACCGCAACTTCGTTCGCGTAGGAGAAAAAGTCATAACCCCTCTTTTGTAAGTATAGTCGGGTAAAAAGTAGTCTATCCGTCTGCGGTGCTGACCTTACGTGCTCGTAATATGGTTGACGCCTGTGCGCCTACCATGAGTTCGGCACGAGCGAGTATCGAGCGCTCGATGACGGTCTATCTCTTTCGCACTATTAGCGCGTGCGAGAGAGGTGCACTGACTCTCGATACGAGATACTCGCTAGCGCCGATCGTAAACTCAGCTCATGGTAGGCACACTGGCTAAGGCGGCGCTGATACGGTGTCGCGCTATTATTTGTTCGGCAACCTCTAGGAAAGGCAAGTCTATCAGCTTGTTCACAACTTACACTACATTCATTTGAGAGTCACACTCTAAAGTACCTCTTTAAAGGGAGTTGACATGTTTAAGTACCTGGGCCACTGGGTGACTGAGACTAAGTCGGATGTCGAGGACATCGAGCCGAATACGCTTTTCCTTAGGAGTGCAGTGTACGTGAATTTACTCATGATCCTGCTGTTGTTACAGGTCGGAATGTTGTATTTATACTTTTATTTCGTTCAAATACATCCGGGTTACTCTTGACAAGAATGGCTATTTCGTAACAGTATCCTGAGCATGCTAACCCGCCGCTAGGACCCGCCGCTGATGAAGCGTTATGCACGCGCCTGTACCGCCCAGGCGCCTTTAATTTAGGTAATTTAAGTTAGCACAATTTTAAGATACTCACCAAAGCACAAAGTTCTAAATAAATAATTTGTATTTGTACTACCACTAACAATACAATGTTCATCAGAGACGTAGTAAGCGCGGAAAACGTGTATAAGTATTAAACGCATTGCTTATTATAGAGTAGTTGGATAAATCACATTCACAGCCAGAAACCCGCGCTCTGCTCGTGGACGCATAGCCGACATATTTCCCCGTACGTAGAGGAAAGTGCGTTGCATCATAAAAAGCTTGGCAGCAAAAGTGTTAAGTGTTAAGCAAGGTGATCGACGACATGTTTAGGGTTGCGGGGACTTGCTGGATTCGGGTCGCCTCTATCTGGCACATGTGGAAATCTATTGTGGAGGCCTGTGTCCAGCAGTGGACGTCCTATGGCTGAAATGATGATGATGATGATGATGACAAGTGTTAATGGATTTAGAATAGGGTATGTGCATGATTTTTTTACCGTTTTTCTTAATAAAATATCAAAACACCGTAAAAATGATTTCAAAAAGACGAATTTAAAATTAAAATCTGCCAAGAAATACGTACGATATAGGCATTTTAAACTACTAATTAGACAGTGATTTGACAGAGGGGTCCGACATGTACTGTTACGTCATAGTCCACGCCATATAAACTCCAAATTAAATACTGTTTTGCTACAAAGAGATAAATGATATGTTTGATGGCTTATATGTTGGTTATTTTTATAGTTATTGGAAAAAATATTTTTCTCTACCGTTTGTCACATTAATGAGCATAACAATAATAAAGCAATCATAAAAATTAATGCATAATTCCCTATTTCTCTCCCCCTTGTACCTCTCATGCCTTGGCCCCCGCGGATTTGATGGCTCGTCAAACCGACCCTTTTTATGCCACGACCTAAGAACCTAAGTCTCCGGTCTTGGTGAGCATTATTTCCTCATTTGATCGCATCCTCGTATTCAAAGGTTTACGTTGAGGTCGTCAGGATTATTTATACGTTGTTCATTTTGTTCGGTTTAGATGTTTTTTCAATTGTGCTTAATGTTTGATTGAGTGGGGTATTTCGAAAGCTCGTGAAGAATTTTGGCTTTGTTTGACTATTTTTGGTAGGAGTAGCTATTGTCTGATTTTTATAATGCCAATTGATAGGGAAATTTAATGAGCTCCCTGTCCATGTTTAAGAGCTTATTGTATTGGTTGCTTGTCGATTTGGTTTTCGACTCTTTACTGATATAGAAGGGTTGAGCCGCGTACAAACCGAAAGTTAAATAATCATCATTTAAATCTTGTACGAAATGTCTGTATGTGTAATGTATATGTGTAATTTGTTCTTCTTGGATCCCGTTAACTCACCGAGGAGTATAGGGCCTGCCAGTTCATTCCGATAGAGGCGGCTTCCTGTGCTACGGTTCTCCTCCAAGTTGACTTTGGGCGACTTCTCTTTGTTTTCCCAACGGGAGAGTAACTGAGTACCTGTTTAGTGAGACGGGAGTCTTCTTGCCGCAGTGTGTGGCCAGTCCAACGCCAATTTCAGTATAATTTACTTAGGTATATGTGTAATTAACTTAGGTAGTATTAACCATACCACACTGTCGTATTAGGATAACCTATACAGATAGTTGTATGTTTAAAAAAAGTCGTTGCTGCCATAAGACGTACACTGCTGGACACAGGCCTCCTGAATAGATTTCCACAGGGGCCGGATAGAGACGACCTGCATCTAACGAGTTCCCGCAACCGGGTCGTCCGACCACCTCGCGGGTGGCCCTTCCACTTCTGCGTTTGCCAGTACGCGGTTTGCCACTTCAGTTTGCTTACCCTGTTTCCTATGTCGGTAACCTTGGTTCGTCTACGAATCTCCTCATTTCTGATTCGATCTCGTAATAGAGAGATCCCGAGCATAGATCTTTCCATAGCTCGTAAAAGTTAAATAATTAATAGTACAATACCCAAAAATATATAATCTTCGTAAAGCGTGTATATCTCTAATTGTAAGTTTCAGAAAACTAGTGATATACGCCGTGTTTTTAACAAGTGGTATTACCCGTCATTACGAAAAACTTTTTCTATTGGGTGACATTTCGGAAACGGCACATTTTTTTTGTTATTAAACTTAGACGGTTTTTTTCAAGCTTTCATTTCACTTGGTAATCTAACACAGCTCAAGGGTACTTGTCAAATTGTATGAATTAGATTATTATTGTTTCATTCTGACACAGTTTTTATACTTGACATTGTAATTTAATTCGACATTATTTTTATTTTCTTTAACATTAACTTTAACATAATATTTTCTTCTGTTCCCGCGATTACTACTCATTTAGATAAAGCAATTTAACGGATTATATCGCGTATATTATCTCATTTGAGTTTCGGACGTTTCGGAAGCTTTTCAGCTTTCCATGGTCACGGGGTGACTGAGAAAAGATATATTTTCTTCTGTCAAAGTTACAATTTGTGCAAACTATCCACTTTGACAAAACAAAGAGAGGTGTACGTACATGCCAGATGGGCCTAGTCTGTAAAGACAGTTTTACACATATGCCAGGAGGGCTTAATTATTTTATTTTAATAATTTTTCCAAGCAGTATTTCACAAATGAGGCGTACTGAGGAGAAAAGAAGATAGATGCGCGATGTAATCCGTTAAATTGTTTTATTTAAGTTAACTTTAACATTAAATTATTATTTCGTACTAAACATATAAGCTTTTATATTTACGCGTCGCGTCAGCGGCCAAATATGAGATACTATTAGCAATATTTAAGACCATTTATCGTGTACTATATTTTAAGTAAATAAAGACATTCGTTCATTCACATAAAACTACCGTCACCTCTGAAAACTACATGTCTATTAACCATTGTTACAATACCTTTTGTGTTTTACCGCGCCGTGTTCGGCCGTAAATTATCGCGACCGAGGATTGTGACAATGACTTAAAACATTCGCAGTTTTTTCGGAGCGTCCATTAAGAGGGGCGTAGGGGAGAAAATACAGTAGGATTAGATGCATTAGAGTTCCATTGCTTTCCGAGAAACAGTGTCTTGGTTAATATTTTCTTCTGTAAATAAAACAATTTAACGGTTTACATGGGCCGGATAGAAGTGACTCACATCCAGCGAGTCCCCGCAACCGCATCGATACGCGACATAGCAAATAGGGAAGCAAACTGAAGTGGTAATGGGCAGGGCACATACTTCGAAGAACCGCTGGCCGTTGGGGCAGAAAAGGTTCTCGAGTGGAGACCGCGTACCGGTAAGCGCAGTGTGGAAACCGCACGCAAGGTGGTCGGACGACCTAGGTAAGGTTGCGGTAACTCGCTGGATGCGGGCCGCCTCTATCCTGCCAATGTGGAAGTCTATTGAGGAAGCATGTGTCTAGCAGTTGACGTCCTATGGCTGAAATGATGAGACGGATGTTTAGAGCTAAAGTCTAGTATCAGTCTAAATAAAGTCTACCATCAGTGCTGAAAAAGGATAGCATACTCGTAGCATGTTATTGCATATCGTGACGCCTAGAAACATTATACATCTCTGAGAAAAGTATTAGTTTATATTTTATATTAACATTGATCTGGACAATCTGTACATCCTCTGCGTGCACCAATTATAAATTAGTTATAACACAATTGTAAAAGTTTTAAGTGTAATGAAGACAATATTGTAATAGTTAAGAATTATTTTGATAATATGACTGACTGTTGAGTTGTTTTGGCATTCTGCTCAACAGTGGTCTCCTCTTGGGAAATGCCGTAGAGTCAGACTTGTAAAAGTGCCCTTGCGGCCTACTTACAGAATAAACTATTTGAATTTGAATTTGATAAGAATAGTTATTCCGAATGTTTCCCCGCTGTGCGTCCTTGGTAATATATCGGAGTATAATTTATGCAGTCCATTAGAGTGCCGAGTCGCCACATTGTCTCACGCCCTGTCGCTGCAACCTTAATGGGCCAGAGTAGGCTCGGCAGGAGATTCCACGTCGAAGAAAACGGGTCAAGTGTGAGTCGGACTCGCGCGCGAAGGTTTCTGTACTTCCTCCACTTAATTTTATGCTTAATTTCAATTTTAGGGTTCCGTAACCGAAATGGCTAACACGTAACACTTATAGTTTCGTCATGTCCGTCCGTCCGTACGTATGTCACAGGCATTTTACTCAAAAACAAATATGATGTAATTTGGAGTATAGGTGTCTTGTATAAGTCGCTACTTAGTTGGGTAGTAAAATAATGAAAAAAATCTAGGGGCACTTTATACATGTTAACGAAGCTGATTATTCTTTCCAGCAACCATCATGTGTGGCACTTCTTTCGACAGTTCTTTTACAAATCTTTGAGGTTTCGATATTTATTTTATGGATTCAGTGAGTATATTCGAAAATAATCGGTCTGAAATTAGCATAGATTCTTTCCCCCCTCCCCCTCTATCTACCGTTTTTGAATTATTGGCGTAAAACTGCGCTTCTCAGCAAAAGGACGTAAGTGCCACGAAGATGCGCTCATTTTACACCGTACTGTTTTATCTAGTTCATTTTTTTTGTAGCAATTGCTACTGAACCTTACACTGAGCACAGTCCGACATGCTCTTGGCCGGATTTTTATTTGTATTATTGCTAATTATTCACCAACGCCTTAGAGACAATTTCCTATTCGTGTCCGATTTCTACCCGCCCACAGAAGGTGAACTACTCGCTCAAGTTTGCAATAATTCTAAAACGCTTCACCGTTTGGCACTCCAAATGGAAAATGTCATTGAATTATAAATTATTTGCATAAAGACCAGGTTAACGGGCAAGATAAATGGCGCTAGCTAAAATATCAGTTTAGGGCCAACGTGACTCAATCGTCGGCGGGCAACGTTCGAGTGCAGTTGCCATCTCTGTGTCAAATAAAGATGGCTAGGTGCATAGTAAAAGGTACGATCATATGATATTCCATCTTCCTTCTTCACCTTCGCATCATAATTGCATGATACGAAGGTGATAAGGAAGATGGGATATCATATCGTCGGTAAATCATGTTGTTTTTTGTGTTTATTCGTTTGATCTATAATTTTTTGTTCTTTTTGAATATAAGGTCAGGTGGGGTAAGGCAAACACTGGGGTAAGAGAAATGTTGTAAATGTGATACTGAAAACGGACATATGTGTCAATGGGAATAGACTTGGGCCAATTGCGTGGTTTCTTTTTCCCCACGAAATAAATTATGTTTTCCTTCCCCACCTGACCTTACTTAAGAAATCTTTTATTTTCCTCTGTACTAAGCCAAATTGAATGTACTCCTCTACAAGGTTAGACAGCGGTCAAGTAGTCAACGCGGCGCTTGTATGCTAACTGCGTAGTTCGTACGAGTTATGACAGATGGCGCTAGTTTTTGCTTCTATGACTACTGTTTGTCTAAAATATTCAGGCCTATCCTTCTATTGAACTTATTGGAAAATGTATAACAGTAAACCGTAGTTTTTACGAGCATATAAAATGGCGATCTGTTTCAGCGGGGAAATGGAAAGATATTCGTTGCGATTTATTCCTCAGTATTGCTGACCGTCTCTGTTTATGGTCTGATAAAAACTATAACGTTGACTTGTAGTTGTTTATGGTTTTGTGGGAGAATTTCTTTGCGTGAAACGAACCACTTTTAGGGTAAAGTTGATCGTTTGGAGTATGACCGTTATTTTGAGTAGGTACCTATATAAAAAATAAACCGGTCAAGTGCGAGTCTGACTCGCGCACCTAGGGCTCCGTACAAACTTTCACTTATTCTGACTTAACTTGCTGCTTGAGTTAAGTTTGCCTCTGGTATCTTGGCGTCACATACAAATGAGGGGCAAACTTAACCAAACCAGGTTATTCAAAAATGATTTTAGGTGATTAAAAAAAAGAAAGACAGACAGATATATGCTGATAATTTTCGTGTAATATTCATATAAAATTGCATAATTCCAGAGAATTCCAGATTTTTCGCTTGGTAAACTTCGGAGAGAAAGGGGGGGGGGTATTTTTTTTACATTTTCCTTACTAAAACGAAATTTAAAGCGGAATAAAACAATTTAAAAAAAATTATCAAAAATGTACAGATCAAGTCCTTTCATATGATACGCTACTTGACCTAGTGACTAGACTTTTAATTTTTGCACCCCTCATATTGGTAATATTTTTAGAAAATAAAAATATATTTTATAATCTTTGCTTTGCAATACATGTGGACTGAGTATGTTTATAAATATTCCAAATTTCAAATAGATAGCATAAGTAGTGTTTAAGATATGGCGCTCTAATAGTCGGACAGACAGACAGAGTCACACAATAAGGGTTCCTTTTTTGCCTTTTTGGTATCGAACCCTAATATGGTGAATTGAAAGCAGCAGGCCTATACTACGCACATAAAATAACGAATTTCAAGCTATTACCAATGCACTGGAAGTATTATTATGAAAATGAACTCACAACTTTTGAAAATGAATTCGCAAGCAAACAAACAAGAGTTAGTTATGAAGGAGCTAAAAGCTTGTAAGTACAACAGTTCTAAAACTTCTAAATAACTTTATCTATCACTAGAAGATGTCCGCAACTTTTCGCGGGTTCGCGGAGGAGAAAAAATCATAACCCGTCGTTTTTTCTTCATCGTAATAGGGTAAAAAGTATCCTATAACCATTTGGAGATACCCAGCTACCCGTGTACCAAAAATTGTGGAAATCTGTTTAGCCGATTTTGCGTGATGAAGCCACAACGACTCATACAATAGTAGATTGTTTGACAAGGGGCTAAAATAAGCCATTATGACACGAAGTGATTATTTGGACGAGCTCGCGAAGTGAGCGAGGACAAATATATCTGAGTGTCATAATGGCTTTTAGCCACGTGTTAAACACTCTGCTTTTCACTTCGACTGCGAGAAAATAAAAAAGACTTAACATTAAAATTTTATATTTCATGAAAAATAAAAAGTACAGTTTGAGCAATTCTTTATAGTCAAATTGATAGCTTATATATTTTTTTAAACTAATAATGGCCATAGATAATGTTTACTTTTTAATGTAAAGGGCTGCAATACGATTAGAAATTTCGGCCAATCTGATGAGGTTGGTTTGTTTGTTTTTTAATATTCGTAAGTAGTATGTAGCTGGCCGCAAGTTTTTTTTTTCAGTTTCATAGAAATATGTATGGGATTATATGGCTTTCTTTTAAACCCTAGGGGCTAAATGTACTATTTTAGTCTCGCTTCGCGAAGCTAATATGACTTACTTTTTGTGCAGGAGAAGTGAAAACATACATAAAATCCAAAAAAATATTTTTCGTTTTAGTGACCTCCGAATAGTCCGTAACAATCATTTTTTTGAAAATATCTTCAATATACAGACATTTCATTTTTACAACTTTATAATAGTATAGATATATTTATGTCTGAATAGCCTTCAGTTTCAACAATCTCACTAATAGTAAAAGCAATATTTTCATAATTAACGATACTTGTATTATCATTACCAAATCTGGCAAGATCTGAATAATCTCGAATCTGGCAGTGGTCCAGCACTAATGTAATTGTTCGTATATCGCTTCAACTATGTCTTGTCTCGTTTTTGCCAAGAAACTGTTTGGTAAAATGCGGGGGAGCTGACGTTTGGCGATTTGCGAGATAGGTTTCTTGATCTTGCAGTTATATCAGATTATTTTGACCACAATGTTACCGTATCACAATAGAACAATACAGAGCTTAATAATAAAATAAATTAAAAATATTACAGGAAAATTTTACACAAATCGAAGTAGTCCTAAGGTAAGGTCAATTGGAATAGGCTATTAAACACCTTTTTTTCGTAGTTTCGAAGAAACTCATTTCAGTGAACGTAATTCGGAAATTAAATTAATCATATTTACACGCGATTAAGCCCCGTTTTTAACTAACGAAAGAAAAGAGACGGTGTTCTCAAGTCGACGTGTACATATCTATACTATTATAAAGTTGTAAAAATGATATGTCTGTACATTCAAGATATTTTCAAAAAAATATTGTAACGGACTATTTGAAGGTCATTGAAACGAACAATAATTTTTCACCTCACTCGCTCGGAAAAGTTCAACTTAAAGCGCTAAATCTGCGTGGAAAAATCAATTTCAATCAAGTCATTCGTAGTTCGAATTTATATTTTTTCTCAAAACCGACCCGTACGAAGATTTAAAATGAGTGCGATGCGGTCGTATATGAATTCAATAAGTTAATTAATCATCTTAAAACGTTATTTTATGTACGATAAATATGTTATTATTTAAAAATTGATTATTTATTTTTATTATACACACGACTAATTTTCTAATTATTAAATAAAATTGCATTTTTTTTATCGAGAAAAAAACTTAAAAGAGGTTAACAGTCTTGGCAGATTCAAAAAAACATGATTAAAGAAAAACAATGTGCCAATGACGTTTGCGTTTTGTTCATAATTAAACCGTGTAAAGTAGCAGAAACAATTCGAAATGAATGATAGTATTTTGGGATTGTATTTTTTATATTTTTTTGAAAAAGTCTCAGTTATTATATGAACATTATTTCTGAAATGAAAAAAAAAATGTTTACATTAAAAATTTGATTCCGATGACAAGACCGTGAAAATAACTAAACGCAAAGTCCATGTTAAAAAAATATTTACGATTTAGGGCGGGCTTAGTATATTATTCTAAAATATTTTTAAATTACATTTTTGAGAAAAAACACTATACATGCTTCGACCGTAACTGCCATTCTGGCCTCGTATTATGTTATAGCCTACGACTCGGTCCGTCCAGTATCTCATACTCGACCAGTATGGCTTATTTACTGATCTCTGCCGTAATGTAGCTACTACTAATATGTTTATTTGTTTGTCAAGTTATAACTATTATTAGTGTAGGTGTTATTAGTTTTAAATGGAAAAAGAGTTAGATTTTTTGAAAATATATTTCATAGATTTATTATATACCACATTTCCTCGCTTTAGTGAGGTGAAAAGTTGTGTGTTTCGCACGGCTGCAAAATTATTTGGCTTCTCGTGCCTTGAATGCCGAGCAAGCGAAGGAACCTAAGATTGAATCACGAGCGGAGCGAGTGGTTCAAACTTAGATTCCTGAGCGTCAATTGAAGCACTCGCGCCAAATAACAACTTTGCAGCCTTGCATAACAAATAACTATTTCACCTCAGCAGTTTAAACAGGCGGGTTTTGCTGCGAGCTAAAAGTATGCAAAATACAATTTTGCTGCGAGCGTGAGGCAACGCAACTTTATAATTTTACTGTGGAAACTGAATAAGTGGAACCTGGGTTAGTGGAAAACCTCTTTAAGTGGACCCAAGTTCTCGGTTCCAGTCCCTTAGCAACGAATTACCTCTATAAGTGGAATTTTGGGATCTCTATAAGCGGAATCCATTTATTCAAAAATTTCTTATTTTCACCTCTGTAAATGGAAGCAGCCGTCTCAGAAACCTCTATGAGTGGAATAGATCGGCGTTATAAAATTTGTATTTTTAATATAGCGGTACATGGAGGGTAGTTTGTTTCGTTAACATTATGGTTTGTGTTTTAGTTTGGTTTTTACAAGCTTTTATTTACTTTCACCTGTCCCGTTGTTTGTCGGTCTGTAATCAAATCTTGCAAGTTAAATTTGATCCAGTTTCCGGTTTTCGATTGAGCTAAAATTCTGCATACTTATGTAAGTTCGGTGACAATTTAATAAATAGTATGATACCATTGAGCTGATCTGATGATGGAGCTGGAAGGTGGTCATAGGAACTCTGTAATAAAATAATGCAAACCTACCGAGTTTGGGCTCTTTAGAATCGTCTCAGTGAGTAGTTGATGGATGATCAAGGAAAAGTACAGTCAGCTATAAAATCTTATCACAAAAATGTCATTTTTGACAAAAACTTATTAAAGTCAGGATTAGGTACCTATTTTTTGTTAATACATATCTACATAAATATTTAATAGAAGATGATTATTAACGCCTTGATCTTTAATTTGAGCTCTATAAGCGACATTACTAGCATCCACAACCTCTGTTAGCGAGAGCCTCTGTAAGTGAGAAAACGTTTTATAAATGGAAAACCTGGATAAGCGGAACTAATCAGCCGGTCCCTTGCGATTCCACTTATCCAGTTTCCACTGTATAAACTAGAATGCCGCGAGTTGTCATTTTTCAGTGCTGGGGCTATGACCGAATTCAAAATATTTGAACTTCGAAGCTCTTTGTCCCTTTCATATCCATATAAAGAAAGCGGGTGACGAAACCATTCCAATTCGATTTCGATTTTCTAATTAGACAACGAAAAAAAACCAAGAGTATATTATCTTTATATCGAAAGGCGGCCGCAATAATATAATCCTTTGCTTGCTCGGGATTCAACAATCGGCACTCGCAGCAAAAAACAACTTTGCTCTCATGTTGCACAAATAATTATTTATTTTATCTTTTGTAAGTATGTGTGTTTGTATGTGTCGTTGTGGCTTCATCACGCCCCAACCCTAAATAGGGGATTGATGAGTTACCTACAAAATTTTAACTGGTAAACCGAAGCTTTCTGATCATGATAAAACTTTTAAAAAAGCCAGCGAGAAAATTGTAACTATACTTAGATGCCATATAAATCTTGACATACTCATACACATCACACCATAATTATATCTATTTATTTATTAGTTCTTGCGACTGATGAAATATGATCAGTAAATTATGCTGTTGGTATCAGTAAAAATCTCACAAACTATAGTTCTTAGACACATTACAATCTAGCCTACAATCAGCCAAAATTTTAATAATTCGCAGAACATACCTTCCTTTTCAAATTATTATATTGATACAAAGATAAGAAAGGAAAATGTAAATAAAAATGAAACAATGAAAAGGAAAATATTTATTTGCGTTATATTGATTTTACAATATGGTCATGGTTGGTATCTCCTAGTAAGCACTGACTGAATGTACTTGTGGCAGGAGATCCCACTCTTCCAATAAAAATGTTTAGGCGTAATCGAAAATCAACAGTCATATCAATAAGATCTAAGTAGAAAAAACAATATTTTTTGTTTCTACTCACATTTTTGTATCGATATAGTACTTTAAAAGATTGTGTGATGTTTTCACATTAAAAATATATAAATAAAAAACATTTTAGAGATCGGAGCGCCATCTCTCTCGTAACTTTTACGCTTGAGGAATGCTGCGTATCGCACGTTCGTAGAGTGGTTCTATTAGGTACTAAACCTTTCAAAAAATTAACGGTGCATAGGTCGTAAGTAACGTATCGTTACCGAAGGTAGAGGATTAATTCGTTGTGAATCACAAGCGGTCTGATAGTCTAAAGGAAGTTCCGGTATAACAGAGACATTGATTCGATTCCGGCTTAGACTGCAGTGGGTCGCAATTATTTTTTCTTTCTAAAAGATTGTGTGATGTTTTGACATTAAAAAAATATTAACAAAAAACACACCTACCTTTCTTGTTCACTACATCTTCATAGTCCAGTAAAAAGAATCCCGATAACATTCGCAGCCCGTGCGCAGTTTATCAGAACGCAGTGCAAGTGATTCATACGGCAGTTACGGCAGATTTATGCCGTAGGGTACGCCGATAACCCCATACAGTTTTAGATTCTGTGTCCGATTTATAATGTACGTGTTGCGATAGCAATGCTACCATGAAAAGGAAATCACTTGTTAAATTCTTGGTATGGTTTTGATGGGACAAGTCTGATGTGATGAGTGATTGAAAAATATGTAGTTGAACAATTTTCACTCAACGATTTGATGTCCTTCAAAGTTCTCTTTATTTCCGGAACGATTATTTCCATAAATATTCAGTAATATTTTTTAGAATACTGAAAATGTTTTAAAAGAACTGACGAGTTGGTTACATGTATCGAGCGCCCCCTCTATAAATAATATTATTTTTTGGTATTTAACTATCGAACTAAGCAGCTTACAGCATCTACACTCCAAATTTTATCAAAATACATCTTATAGTTTTTGAGTAAAATGCCTGTGACATACGGACGGATGGACACGACGAAACTATAAGGGTTCAGTTTTTGCCATTTTGGCTACGGAACCCTAAAAAGAACCAACATTGCTACAAACTAGTTTGCAGCTTATCAGAACGCAATGCGAGTGATTCATGCGGCAGTTACGGCAGATCTAATGGTGCGCCGATAACGCATCGGGGCTTTTAAATAACCGCTGCTTTTTATAGTGACGAGGATTTTAAGAATGGACTAGAAGGTGGCAACTTCGTTAGTGGAAAAACTATAACCCTTTTTTTCTTCAGTGTAGTCGGATATAAAGTATTTTATAATCATCTGTGGATACCTATGCAGCTGGATTATGACTTGTTCTTGGTTTACTAATGTTTAGCAAATTAGGTTTCCCAATCTGTTTCACTTCCCAAATATTTCATTTCCCAAACTTAGGTTTTTTTGAAAACAGTAAAATTTTCAGAATTTCTATAAACCTAACCTAACCTATTGGGCTCTACACAATGGCTCAAAAAAAATCTGGATTTTCTTCGGTTTCGGAGAAAAGTGCGAGTTTGGGAAATGAAACATTTGGGAATTGAGGCTGTTTGGGAAGAATAGTTTGCCAAAAGAAAGCATCCGCTTGTTCTTCCATCGAAGACATCCAACGCTGTTGGCGCCTTCTAGTCTTTTAATAAAATGATAACGATTATTTTTATAAAAAAAGGTTACTTAGTGGGTGATAGCTGTTACTTTGATGTCTGTCAAAAGCGATACGACACTTGTAAACATACGTAGCAACGTCGCGATCAAAGCAGCTTAATGCACTATAGTAATCACAATAAACAGTTTACATGAAAAATTGATAATATCTTCAAAACTAAGCTAGATTTGCCTGGAGTTCATATTAAGTAAGTACCGTAAGTTCGCACGGTGTACGAGGGAGGTTAAAATAACTCTATTCAGAGCTTTTTGCACCTCTCTGTATACGTGCGGCTTATGGGGGTCTTACACGCAACGGGCCTACGGAGCCCTCCGGGTCCAGTACAATAACGCGTTCCGAGTGCTGGTGGGGCTGCCTCGCTTCTGTAGCGCATCAGGGATGTTTGCAGAAGCGCGTGTAGAGTATTTTTACACGACTATGCGCAAGCGATGTACATCCCTGGTGCGCCGGGTGCGAGCCAGCCCCAACCCCATCCTGGGCTCGATAGCGGACAGGCTGGACTGTCCGTACATGAGACACTGTTGAGAAATGCATGTTTCACACAGTGCATATCTGGTTTAATGTTTTTATTAAGTACTAACATTAGAAATAAGTTAATGTTGCTAACGATTTTTGTATGAGTCCTCTGTTACTCGAATTAAATGTTTTCTATTCTATTTTTCTATTCTATTACATTTTTTGGCCCTTAATGACCTCAGGTATACGCTGGTAAAATTATGCGGATTCCTCGCGAGCACATTGTATGTAATCTTGAATTTGGTTGTCAAAAAATAGTTATTTTAGAATCTGCGCATAGCCAGACTGTTGGCAAGCAACGAGGCGCTTTGCACGTTGTTACAACTTTTACGTACAAATTCGAGGATACTTTTATCTCTGCGCAAGTCTTCACAGCGTGGGGCTGTAACGATACTCCCCCGGAACCGCTTCTGCATTAATGGAGGTCATTCAACGGAATTCGAGAGAAATATAGCGTTTTAAGCAGCGAATATACGACCTCCAGTTGCATATAGGGCAATAATTTCAGGAAAATACAAAGTTTTTGCGTTTTATTTTTCATAAATAGTAGAAATGTTGAAATGAAATCCATAGTCGAAATAAAGT
This sequence comes from Hedya salicella, assembly GCA_905404275.2. NCBI lineage: Eukaryota > Metazoa > Arthropoda > Insecta > Lepidoptera > Tortricidae > Hedya > Hedya salicella. Next base: position 21,594,520 of record FR990107.1, on the reverse strand, counting down.
TATAACAAATTTAAATTATTGCATATGAAGTTTGGACAAGCGATACAGAACCCAGACGGATGACGTGACGTGGCCAAAGGCTACCAACCCTAAAGATCTCCATATTAACCTGCTTTTCGATGCCCCCATTTAACGGCTTTACAAGATTCAAACAATATAGTCCAATTTGTAGGGATTCTGCCTACGCTACGTTTTCCAGTTCGTTAACATCACCGCGAAAACCTTTCTGCGCCAAGCGGAGCTCAGAAACGTCATGATTTGATTGATTAGAAGAAGCCAAAAAAATAGAGAAAGAAAAGAAAGAAAATAAATTTATTCAGTAGCATAGCATATGCAAGAAAAAAAAAAACAAATTAAATGCAAAAAAAAACTAAAACTATGCCCTGAAATGGTCCCACCTCAGCAAAATACTGGCTCGGGAGCCAGCGCTGATCTTCCGGTGAGACCATATAGATACAAATATGTTCAGCAGTGGACGTATTTGGCTAATACATATCTTCATTCTTTTTTCATTAATAGAATACTTCACGAACGCAGCGCTGATTTGCCATCATTTACTATTATAAATGGCAACCTTGACAGTAGAGGGAAAAAGGCCTAGTAGACGCAGCCTAATACATTGGTCTGACCAGATCCGCACCGCTGAGGGCGTTGCGATATGTTGAGTCAACACCCTCCAGACGGCCGAAGTCAGAAACTGATGAAGAAAGATCGTTCGAGAGGAAGTGATGCAGAAGGGAGGTCTCGACCCTCATTATTGAGGAATACAACGCAAGGAGGACGAGGAAATGGAATCTCCGGTGTTAAAGTTTCTATTTTCTGAACACAGTAGTTAGCCGATTAAAAATGACTGGTTTTCGACTGATCTATGATCAATGTAAGTGAATGGACCAATCAGATATAAATATTTGTGAGTGATGTCACGGTCAATGCAGGGGGTTTTATCCAAAGATGAGAATGTGTATAACTGGTTTTATCCAGGACCCCACTTTTTGGAGAACAATCGAGACGAAGACGCCTAGCTAGATCTCGACACAAGTATGTTAGCTCTGAATTTACCGCAACACATCTTACGCGACAGAAAGTTAAGTATGTAAACTTTCAGTTTACATCTCACTATGAATATTTTCAATTTATTGCAGTACATTCAATATCCTATTGAAGATACAATGTAAGTAATCTAGCTTCGAGACGGTATGAAATAAAATTCATACAGACGTACTCTTCTGCTACTAAGTATTAAACAAGAGTACTTCAGAATATAACAGACTGAGAGAAGAGTACTTTATTACTAAATTTCGAAATTTAAACTGATTACATCGCGTATATTATCTTATTTGAGTTCCCGACGTTTCTGAAGCTTTAAAGCTTCCGCATTCACGGGGTCGACTCAAAAAAAAACTTTGTCAGTGACTATTCGTTCAAAATTTAATAAAACAAATAACGGTGCACATATACACCAGATTGACCTAATGTATAAAGACAGATATACATATGCCAGAAGGGATTAATGCTTTTATTCTAAACTCAAATGAGATAATGAGTGATAATTATGGAAACAGAAAAGGAGGATGAAAATGATGTTAAATTTGGAAATGTTAAAGTTTACGACAAAGTTGTTAGAGCATTTGATTTTTGGACATAACTTATTAGGAATTGCCCCCTTGTGACCTATTTGTTAAATAAACATGTTTCAAAAGAAAATGTTTTATAGAAAACTTGCAGTGGACTCGTGTGTTCCATATATTACGTCCGCTGCAGAAAACAGTTGGCTTATCCCCTCGGGAGCCTGGAATATATTTCTGTTTACTCTTGGTTTGCCTTTACTTTGATCATGTCGAGATATGTTGAACAAAATGTCTTCTTGTACGATTGGCTTAGTTGAAACTGAGCGCAAAGTTCGAAGCAACGTTTCCATCTGTACTATAAAATAGTAAAAAAATAATATCTATAAATTTAAAGAAAAAGAAGACTACTAGAAAGAGATTAATCGACGGATCCATCTCGGATGGGCAGCGTTTGGGAAACTGCGAAGTGTCTTCTCGTCCAGCATACTTCAGGGCTTGAAGACGAAAGTCTTCAATCAGTGCGTATTACCGGTGATGACCTACGGAGCCAAGACGTGGTCTCTGACTATGGGCCTCTTAAGGAAGCTCAGAGTTACTCAGCGAGCTATGGAAAGGGCTATGCTCGGTCTATCTCTAGGAGATCGAATCAGGAATGAGGAGATCCGTAGACGAACCAAGGTCACCGATATAGCAAACAGGGTCAGCAAACTGAATGGACAGGGCACATAGTTCGAAGAACCGATGGCCGTTGGGGCAGAAACGTTCTAGAGTGGAGACCGCGTATCGGCAAGCGCAGCGTGGGAGGGCCACCCCGAAGGTGGTCCGACGACCTAGTTGGGGTCGCGGGGGCTCGCTGGATGCGCGTCGCCTCTATCCGGCCTATGTGGAAATCTAATAAGGAGGCCTCCCAAGCAGCAAGTTAGTGAATTTTGCAGCTTATCTTATAGCTTTATGTTCTAAATGAGTGGTATAACAGTGTTTGATAAAACTTATAGCTTTAAACACAACTCAAAATTGTATATGAGTTCAGCCTGTCACTTCTAGTTGCTTAGGAACGTTTTTTGTTTCTACTTTATTACTTATGGTTGGGTAAAGTCGATTTTGCTACTTAAAGTTGCATGCAGGATTAGTCACTGAATAAGTAGCAATAGTGCTATATAAGGCCCTAAAGTCACTTATAAACAACTTATACAAATAAGTGGGAAATACCCTTATTTGGAACTTTTAATTCCAAATGACTAGTATAATGGAGCAGTATATCACCAATAGTGGCTAAAGAGATAATTTTACGGCCCTTTATAACCTAAAAATATTGCATCTTTTAAGGCCTAGAAGTACCTTATTGCCACTGCAACGCATAATTAAGTCTCAATAGGAGGTTCTGGAAACCTAAAGCATTTATTTTCACTTATTTCAAACCACTAACAGTACCAAAATTTGGACATTTAATATTTTATGTTCCTATTGCCTCTGTCAAAATATTATTCGTCGTGCGTCACTCCATTGATACAAATTTGTTTGGTACATTTGTTTCTGTTGATATAAAGTTCCTTAAACTCATCACAAATTAATACAAAAGAGCAAATAATTAGTATTAGTTAGTATTAGTAATAGCATTCACTGCTTTGCCACTCGCAAGATACAAATGAGTCAGTTTCAGACCTAATAGTTCCAAATAGAGACCAAATAAGTGAAAATAAACACTGTAAGATCTTTCTTGATCCGACATGATTACAAAATGGAGAACAAATAAGTGAAAATAAACACTGTAAGATCTTTCTTGATCCGACATGTTTACAAAATGGAGTCCTTGCCACTTGCGAGATACAAATAAGTGATTTTCAGACCTAATAGTTACAAATAAGTGAAAATAAACACTGTAAGATCTTTCTTGTTCCGACATGTTTACAAAATGGAGTCCTTTAAAAATGAATTATTTTAAACAAAATTTTATCACACTCACGCATAATCACAGACTTTTGATAGTTGTGACGATGTTATTTTAACATTGTACGTAACATACAATCATTAGGTCAGGTTTTTAACATATTTATTTTTTACCAGTATCAATTCCTTATTTGATTTAGCACTCTCTTTTTAAATATTCCTGATCAAATCAAAGGCGCATCAAAATTTAGAAACAAACCATACTATAGTTTCACTGTAAAAAAACATTCGCAAGGATTTCGTGCTTATTTCAATGCTTAACGTGAGGTTTTAATTATTTATCAAAAAGATGTTATCCAAAATTTAAATGGCAGAACACACTAAAAAACCCAACTTGTTGCCGCACCACTCAAAGGAACTGTGACGTTTACGTTTATTCATTCAGTCAATCAGTGAATGAATCGTTTATAGCTCATATCTTTCACCTATAGTTGTAATTTCCACTTAAGGTACTTATGAGATCTCTTGTGGATTCAATTTAGAACCAAAAATAGGCTGCAACTTTTCTCCTTTTAGTTCTATATTGGTTGCTTAAGGGTTCTTTCCACCTATATAGAACTTAGTAATTGCTGTATATTTCAATTAAGTATCTAAATAGATGTGATATACGAGCTATTTTACCTAAGTTGTGTTACTTGGGCTGTGTCCAGCAGTCGACGTCCTACGGCTGAAATGATGATCATGATGATAAATTTAAAACAATCGGACTATTTGAAGGTCACCGCAACGAAATAGTAGATTATTAACCAAGGGTTGAAAGTGACCCATTATACCCGAGATATTACTGGCGCTTGAAAGAATTGAGAGCGGAAACAGTTAGAGGGTGAAATGCGTAATTTCACCCGAATGAAATACTCTACTTTTCATTTTGACTGTGAGGAAAGTAAAGAACTACACGCACATTTTATAAAATATACCAACTGTAAAATGATTTTAATATCAATCAACCTATAGATCTTAATAAACAAGTCGCTTAATATATCTGAGTAGCTGCATGGGTTTAGATATATGAAAAGCTTTTATTTTAATAGTATGACGTAACTCAAAAACGTAACGTAACTCCTCATCTTCGACTGTGACTATCCGTAACAATAAAAAAAACTTTTCACCCTAGAAATGAAAAAGCAATTTTCTACTCGGCTATCTGAACTATGAAAATTTAAATTTCCGAATAGGAGAGAAAAAATATATATTTTTCTTAATCATGCTGTGAAATATTGATATTATGTTCCTTAAAATAGGATGCGAAGTATCACGTTTCGGGTGCGATTAGACGTGAGGCCTTTAATGGAATTTCATACAAAATAGGAGGCCTACGCCAGCAAGGTGCTCTTTTTTAATTTCCATTGCACATATTTATGAGACAGCATTATGGCGTTCAGCCATTAAAATATTTCATTTAAATATTAGCGGTAAAAACGTGTACTCAAACCGCGAAAAGAAACTCGTAGGTATGTTGACATTCGGATTCATTTTGAAGGTAAATTAGTTTTTTTTTTAATCTGTAATTCTATTTTATTGGATTTATTGTAAATATGAGTACGAAAACACCGACGAAGAAAGTAATGTTTCTACTCAATCTGAGTTGTAAATAGAACAGAATGAATAGTAATAATATATGTAGGTACGTGTGAGTTTTTAGTCTATTTTACTTGTAGTTTCTCTTGAAATAAAACTTTTTATTTTATTTATTTATTTAAACTTTATTGCACAAAACAAAAGTAAGTACAAATGGTGAACTTAATGCCAAAAGGCATTCTCTACCAGTCAGATTTCTTGGAGTTTTTTTATTTATTTCATTGCATGTCTGAGAAAAGCACTATACGCTGCTACACTATAGGCTGGCAACCCCTTTTCACACCGAGGTACGGTGTGAAGAGGGGTTGCCAGCCTCGTAACTATCCGGCTTTGCTACGTTCGGCCGTCTACTTGACTCGGCCGGCAATCCCTTACTTCCCGCCATCTGTCTGTAGTAATGTAGTATTTAATTTACATAGGTGTCGTTGGGGCTTCATCACATCAAAACGGCTAAACGGATTTCAGATATTGTTGCACATGTGTAGCTGGGTATCCATAGATAGTTATATATCGTAATCCAACAACGTCATTGCTACAACAAATTCTACATATTTTCTGGGAAATGTCAAACTACAAACTAGGTCCCATCCCATTTGTCCCAAGCCTTTAAATTCCAAGCACTACATAGTTCAAAAACCAGGATTTACGACAAACCAGCCCTATTTCCCTGAACAAAACGGACGTTGAAATAATTTAAAAACTTTGATTTATTATCGAGTTTCCATTTTGTTTCGCGGTCCGAGTAGTTTAATGGATTGGACCCGGGACGGGGTTTTGAAACAAATTGTTTCCGAGATGCTTGAAACCAGCTCTTGCAAATAAATAGTTGTAGTGTAATTTACATCAAAATGTTTTTCTGTAACTTGCCTATATGACGGATAATTTCGTTTGTTATTGGGTTTAATTAATCTTTTGACCACCTGTCATGATGACAAAAATAAATATTTTTAGTGTAAAATAATCGTTTTAGATCTTTCTTGTCCTGTGTATAGGTCGCGACTCACGAGCTTGTCTGTTGGAAGTGTCACCACGAACGAATTAAACCTTACGTTGCGATAAGACTCACCTTCGAGACCATCAGGTGATACATTTTAAAATAATTGTTTTGGATCTTTCTTGCCGATTACGTTCCTGTCATTTTTAGCCTAGGCGCCGAGTACAAGACGCGCTGTACAACTGTGGTGGACAAGAGGTTAAGATCTCTTGTAATTAAGAAAATAATAATAACAAATGATTCTAGCCGTGAGACACTTTTTCCTGGTAGACGTCCGGTGATCTCAAGCAATGGCCCAGTATTTCGTCCATAATTTAAATCCCATAACCCAGCATAACTCAGATCCCATTAATCTCCAATTGGTATTGCATCTAGCGAGTCTGTGTGCGCAGGAACAGCACCCGCGCGGTGTAACACTTACATGTCATTAAATCTAAAGGGGCTCTACGCGTTGGCTTCGGCTCATTCATTTCATTAATTAATTTCATTTAATTCAATAACAATTTACATTGTGTTTGTATGTCATCTATACTATTATAAACTTGTAAAAATGAAATGTCTGTTCTTTGAAGATATTTGCAAAAAAATGATTGTTATGGACTATTTGGAGGTCACTAAAACGAAAAAAATTTTTTTTGGATTTTATGTATGTTTGTATGTGTCGTTGTGGCTTCATCACGCAAAATCGGCTAAACGGATTTCAACTATTTTTGGTACACGGGTACCTGGGTATCTCCAGATGGTTATAGGATACTTTTTACCCGAATACGCTGAAAAAAAGGGGTTATGACTTTTTCTCCTGCACGATCGAAGTCTTCTAGTCTTAACTAAAATTAGATAAATAAGTACGTACAATATTGATAAATAAGATTTAAAAAAATAATAATTCAGAAATGTCTTACTTACAAAATTGATAATAACAATTATGCAACTGTCTCAATAATAAGCATTATAACACTCCTTAAAACAAAAACACAAGCCGTAAAAGTACAGTCGGCAATAAAAGCTGGTCACAATTTTTTTTTTTTGTTGGAAACTTGTTAATATTATCTTCGGTTTCCGGGATTATCACACTAGCGGACTACCTAATCACAGAAGTTATAAAAGGTCGAAAACATCAAGAGCAGAGATATTATATATAGAGATATAAGGTATACGCGACATAGAATCCGCCCCAATTTCATTCCTATTTAATTGTTGCTCTTGTGACAATAATGCAAATGACAGACATCAGAGATCTGAAAATTCAGATAGGTGTAGTTCAAAAGTGATGGAACATGTTTGGTTACTTTATTTACATTCTACTAGCTTCTGCCCACGACTTCGTCCGCCTTAAATTCGTTTATCGCGGATAAGGGTATTTTACGTACGCCAAGTCCCATGGCCTCGAATATAACACCAAGAAAAGTGAGGTTATGGTTTTCAAGGCGCAAAAAATCAAGCTTTGCCTCGCTCATCCAGTTGTGCTTAATGGTGTGACTTTGGCATACGTGGACAGGTTTAAATATCTTGGTCATATTATAACCAGTGACCTCAAGGATGACCAGGATATCGAACGGGAGCGCAGGGCGTTGGCGGTTCGTGGAAATACGTTAGCCTGCAGATTTGCTCGATGCTCAATTGAAGTCAAGGTAACGCTCTTTAGAGCTTACTGTCAATCTTTCTACTCGAGCAGCCTGTGAGTGAGATATACGCAGCGAGCCTATAACGCATTAAAAGTGCAATATAATAATATATTTAGGCTGCTGTTGGGCTTACCTAGTAGGTGTAGTGCCTCTGGTATGTTTTGCGAAGCTAGGGTGGACGGTTTCCCAGCAAACATACGTAAGAAAATCCTATCACTACTGGGTCGAGTTCAAAAAACACCAGTATCTTAAGTGTGATTGCTGACAGATACGATAGCCCAATTCTGAAGCACTAGATAGAGCAAACGAAAGGAGTTGCTACTTATCGTATATATTAATAATAACAATTATAACACTAACCTAGATTTTAAGTCTTTTAGTATATTTTTATTATTGTGTGCTAGTAACCACTATGGAGTTTTTGAATGCTTCGAAATAAAGAATTTATTATTATTATTTTTCCGGGATAAAAAGTAGCCTATGTCCTTCCCCGGGACTCAAACTATCTCCATAACAAATTTCATCCAAATCGGTCAAGCGGTTTAAGCGTGAAGAGGTAACAGACAGGCAGACTATGCATGACTGTTTTATTATGAACACGATAAATCGAAAGGTTGAAGGCATGTGAGGAAGGGGAATACCAGGGGTAAAGCCGAATCGAACAAATAAAAGAGAAAATCAACGTCTTGTCGCATATGGAAGTCAAGAAGGTGGCTATACATAAGGTCATATATCGGAGGGAGACAGGTAGATTAAAACCAATGTCAGCTACAGCAACAAGACTTGACAATGTATGATGATGATGTTGAACAAAGGTTTATATATAAAAAAAATAACTATAGAGACTCGCTTAGAGATAAGTTTAAGGACATTAATATAATGACAGCGTATTGTCAATACATTTATGAGAATATTATGTATGTGCATAAAAATATTACCCACTTTAAGAAGAACTGTGATATACATAATATTAATACTAGAAATAAGCATAAGCTCGCAGTGCCTGCTACTCGTACTAGGCTCCATAAAATGAGGCGATCATTCTTAGGTAATTGTGTGAGGTTTTATAATAAACTTCCTAGCAGCATAAGTGAACTGTCTATTGGTAAATTCAAAAATATTGTAAAACGAAAATTAATTTCTAAAGCTTATTATAGCACACAAGACTACTTGAATGATAAAGTCGCGTGGGATTAATGTAAATTATAGCGTCATGTAGGTATATGTATAATTATTTTAACGAATACCTATTGAGGTATTATTATTATTATAATCTTAATTGTTTTATATACTCGGACATTTAGAATTTTATTCTAGACACATTCTATTTTTATTGACAATCCATTTGGGATTTATCTTAATAATTATTTTAGTTCTTAAAATGATTATTTTTATCAATAATATTATACTTAAGTTTAATGATTTGATTAGGTTTTTCTGGGTTTTCCCTAATCCTTGCAACAAATGTTGGATCATATTATATCTCTCCCAGTAAACACTTCTCTAATGTACTGTACCTGACAATTCGAAAGTGCTTGTAACAGTTGTAACTAGGCCTACTTGAATAAAGTATTATTTGATTGATTGATTGATTGATTATCTCAAAGAGCGGACGGAACTGTCCGACGCTATCTACCGTTTGCTTCTGGCAACCTTATCAAGCGTCGGTCATCGACTGGAGATGAATTAGGGTAGCATCCCAATGTTTCACATAATAAGTTAAATCTGTTACAATTAATTAAGTAAGTGTCAACTACTGGGGCAGTGTCAAGTACTACATTTACCAACAGGGAACAAACTTGCGGGTTACCTTACCGTTGCGCTATAGGTTTCATCCATTTATTAAAAAAAAACTTGAACAAATTTCCTTGTTAAATTAATAAAAAACCTCACTTCCCTATTTTCCTTTCAATTTCCAATCTCCAGCCTTAAGAAATAGACAAATAAAGGGAATGTCCATTGTTGATTGACAGACAAACATCCGAGCCTACTGAATTATTTATGGAGTCAAGCAAATATTTGCTCCTTTCAGAAATCAAAGGCGCAAATTTCACCTCGCTATATATCCTATGTCTAAGTATAAGATTGGACCACTTTTCAAGGATTTATGTTCAAAACAGTTTCGTATTTTTTATCAGAGTACCTAAAAAAACATAGAACGAACTTTCGAAATCGAACTTCCATATTAATTAAAAGTTGTAAAAATTAAATGACTGTTCATTGAAGATATTTTTAAAAACACAAGTGAAGAAGTTTTTTTAATGTAGTGATTATTTTCGGAAATAATCGCTCCGAAAGCAGTATAAATTGCGTCGCCCTCTTTATTTTCTAAACCTTATGTCCAAAAATATGAAAAAAATTGCGAAGATAAAACTTAAAATAATTTAAACTAAAATTATTTTCAACATAATAAGATACACTCTTTTGCTTGTGCCCTTTTTCATACCGTATTTACAACAGATGCACTACAGATGAAAATCTGTAGTGGATTTTTTTTCGGCTCCGAAACTCTACACTGAGCATGGTCCGACATGCTCTTGTCCGGTTTATATTTTCTTCAACTGCATTTCTTGTACTTTAATAACCTTTGCCTAAAACCTAATCCACGCCACTGATACAACTGGCCCTCAGAATGGATTTCCTCTTTCCTTTTAACTTAATTTTGGAATTTTTCTACAAACTCCAAGTTTATTAAATGGAATCGCTTCTCCAATGAACTCGAGATAATGTTATTGGAACTGGACAGTTCAGCAATTGGTCCGATGTTATTACTCTGTTGCTTTTTACAATTTCATTGCAGTTTCGTAACCTTTTATATGGAACGTATATATATGGAACCTTTGAGATCTATCTTGCAATTTTTAGTAGATTTTTAACTACTGACGACATGTTTTTGTTCGCTTAAACGTAATGTAACTATTATCTTTACTAATATAAAGTTGTAAAAATGAAATGTCTGGTCATTAAAGATATTAAAAAAAAAAAAAACATTCAGTGACCTCAAAATAGTTTGTTTCAATGTATTTTTTTTGAAAATATCTTTAATGAACAGGCATTTCATTTTTACAACTTTATAATGTTGTAAAAAAATGTTGTTCTTATCTTTGTGATGGAGCGCGATGGAGGAGATGGAACACTTGTTGAAGATTCGTTCTAATCTTAAATTAGAGGACAATATAGGAATGTCATACAACATTAACGGCCATGGCCAACAAAGAGATTGTCTTTTGTTTCGTGGGGTTTATTTATTTTATTGGCTATCTATGGCATACTGATAATAAAACAAAAAAACCTAGTTTGTGAATGTGTGTATTTACTTTTTAATTTCTTATTTAAGAGGGTTTATACCTGCTTAACTGGCAACGTTGCATATTTATTGGTTTTTCTTGATTATTTTGAGAAATTTGAATGTAACTTGATCATGTTTTCAATTCATTAATTACGTTTTCGGTAGATAAGCTGGCACAATGCAAAATTTCATGATATTGCCACAACCAAAGCTCTAAAAATGAATTTAAGTCTATATCTTGTTTTGTTAGAAAATGAAGGCAAAAGCGATGAGTTTAAACACAATATAAATTAAACACAATATAAATGCTAGAAATTAAGGGTATGTATTGATAATATCTTTAAGTTTCTTTAAAATACCACAAAATAATGAAGTAAGAAGACAAATTATGCGACGTTGCCAGCTAAACGGGTATAAACGCTCTTAACTAGATTATTTAATTAGATTAAATCAGGCATTCCATAAAATAAATAAGGAATGACGTTTATTGTTAATAATTTGTTCAAATAACCAATTAATAAGGTATTGTCATTTTCTAATTAATAAAATTATCTTTAAATTTGGTGCCAGAAACCTTAGCCCGAACAGCTTACAAAAAAATAGTTGAAAAAAAGTATTTTCGCGACAAATATATGAATATATATGTTGAACATTTGTATTATTTACTTGGATTTATTTGAGAAAATCACTATACAAGCCTCGGCACGAATAGGGATTGTCGGCTTCGGATCTCTAGATAGCCTCGTTCACACTCCGCCATCTATAACTGCTCGACCGGCAATCTCCTACTTTGTAGCCTCTGCAGTAATGTACTATTTTTGTTTTTTTTTTTTTTATGGTTGTATGTTTATTTGTGTCGTTATGCATTCTGATCATTGGACACTTCTAGAAAGCCTTTGCTACTTTCGACCCGCTGTTACTTAAATAAATAACACAAGGACAATCTTACACAAATCGACCTAGTCCCAAACTAAGCAAAGCTTGTACTATGGGTACTAGGCGACGATATACATAATATACGGATAAATGATAATACTTAAAATGCATAAAAAACATTCAAGACCCAAGAACAAACATTCGTGCTCATCACACAAACACTTGCCCTGGCCGAGATTCGAACCCGGGACCGCCAGCTTTGCAGGTCGTTATACAACCCACTGAGCCAAACGTGACGTCAAACTTTTGTCCCCAGTCTCCCCTACCGTATTTGTGTCGTACGTTCCTAACTACGATTATAGGTACGTGTTCGTGGAAAGTCTAAGCAACTACGTTCTTTGTTTTCTTAGGAGCGAGGGATTAGCTCCCATGAAAACAAAGAATGAAGTTTCTTAGAACGACGCAGTACCTAGAGGCACTTTGTGGGGATGTAATTGCACTTGTGTAATTCAACCCACTTTAATCTTAATCTATGTGCCCGCAACTTCATTCGCGAAGGAGAAAAAGTCATAGGCCCTCTTGTTTTCTTCATCGTAGTTAGGTAAAAGTATTCTATAACCATCTGTGGATACCTCATAAATATAAATATCAGGGACAATCTTACACAAATCGACCTAGTCCCAAACTAAGCAAAGCTTGTACAATGGGTTCTAGGCGACAATATACATATTATATAGATAAATTATAATACTTAAATACATAAAACACATCCAAGACCCAGGAACAAACATTTATGCTCATCACACAAACACTTGCCCTGGCTGGGATTCAAACCCGGGACCGCCAGCCTCGTAGGCCGTTGTACAACCCACTAAGCCAAACATGTCGTCAAATAGTTGAAATCCGTTAAGCCGATTTGGCGTGATGAAGCCACAACGACACATACGAACATACGAAAAATAAAAAAATCGATTGACTGACCTCCAAATAGTCCATTATAATCATTTTTTGAAAATATCTTCAATATGTATACAGACATTTCATTTTTACAGCTTTATAATAGTATAGATTTCATGACCAAAGCTTTTGCGTTTTATCTTGTAAATTTCCTGATATCCTTATAAATCTAATAATAATTATAAACATCACAGTTTGTGCCGATGTATGTATGTCCGTTCCTCTTGATTTTAAAAACTACCGAACGGATATCCAAAGATAATTCGGATAATTTTTATACAACTAAGCTGAAGTAAAAAGGAGGTGCTTGCTGGTGGAGGGGTTGACACGCTCGACGCGTAATCGAGAGGTACCGGGTTCGAGTCCTGGTGTGACCACGTGTGAGAGCAATCGTATTTTTCTTTGCGCTTTCACTCGTATCTATATCACAATAGATACTAATTTGGTGTTAGGTTTCCTACATTAAAAACACAGAAACACAAAATTTGTGTTTCATAGAAAAAAGGGGGTTATGACTTTTTCTGTTCCGCGAATGAAGTTAAAGCTCAAAATGCATTTAATTGCATTTATTAGCAACGTTTTGCTTTGCGATTTCGATAACACAATGCTGGCGCTGAGTGTCTAAAACCGACAAATAAAATAACTTGGCAAGCACAAAAGCAATAATATACTGTGTAAGTAAGTGACAATTGTGAAAACATTCAGGTCGACCTTTTCTTCAATTAAGCCACATTGTGGCCTCATACAAGGGCCCTTGGCTCCTGATTCCTCGCTTGGCCCCTTGATGAGTCCTCTTTGCAATATCCGACGCTCGCTACCTCTTGTAGCACCTTATTAGCCTTTCGGGGGCCTATTTCGAACAGAACTATAGTAAGCTTTGGTTTAAAACCGTCGTAAAGGCCTTAAGTTGTTTGTAGAGGAGGTAAATGTATAACAACAAATCGTCGTGACATTTACTTCTGCCTACTAGTTCTATACTATTGTAAAGTTTTAAAAATTTAATGTCTATTCATTGACGATATTAACAAAATAAGCGATACGGCTATTTAAAGATCACTGTATTGTTTTTTTTTTTACATTTTCTATGCTTGTATGTGTCGTTGTGGCTTCATCGCGCCAAAACGACTGCACGAATTTCAACTATTTTTGTACAACGGTACACAGAGTACTTATCACTCCGGTAGCTGGGCATCCGCAGATGGTTATAGGATACTTTTTACACAACTACACTGGAAAAATAGAGGTTTATGATTTTCTCCACCGCTGACGAAGTTGCGGGCACATTCTAGTACTTAATAATTAAACCATCAATAAATACGCGGGGTCGCTCGACATCCAACGCCGGAGTTGAGCTCGTAAAACACATTTTCGATGCCTGGGAGGAGTCGGGAGATGCTTTAGGCATCTTCTGTGATTTATCTAAGGCCTTCGATTGCGTTAATCATGAGACACTGATCAGGAAGCTACACCACTACGGAGTTAAAGGATCAGCACTAAATTTATTAGAGTCTTATTTAAATGGTAGAATACAAAGGGTTGACGTGAACGGAAAGCGTTCACCGGGGTCATTAGTCTCTATGGAAGTGCCGCAGGGATCAATATTGGGACCTTTCCTGTTCCTTATCTATATAAACGACTTGCCACACCTCGTAAAGACCCACCATGAGATAGTTTTGTTTGCAGATGATACGTCTCTAATTTTCAAAGTCGTACGAAATCAACGATCCTAAAATGACGTAAACAATGCTATCTGTGAAGTACTAAATTGGTTTAATGTAAATAATTTATTGTTGAATGAGAAAAAGACTAAATGTGTTAAGTTTGTCACGAGTAACGTAAAATACGAGCAAGCAAGCGTTATGGTTAAAGGTGAGGAACTGGAACTAGTTAATAGTACAGTTTTCTCGGTATAACATTAGATTCTAAGCTCCAATGGGGTCCCCATATTGCTAATCTCTCGAATAGACTGAGTTCTGCAGCTTAAGATTCGTCAATTAACAGACGTGATAACGGCTCGATTAGTGTATTTCAGTTATTTTCACAGTATTATGTCGTATGGCATCTTACTATGGGGCAGTGCTTCCGACATTAATACTATATTTGTTCTGCAGAAGCGGGCTGTTCGTGCGATATATAAAATGAACTATAGAGACTCGCTTTGAGATAAGTTTAAAGACATTAGTATAATGACAGTGCATTGTCAATACATTTATGAGAATATTATGTATGTACATAAAAATATTACCGACTTTAAGAAGAACTGTGATATACATAATATTAATACTAGAAATAAGCATAAGCTCGCAGTGCCTGCTACTAGGCTCCATAAAATAAGGAGATCATTCATGGGTAACTGTGTGAGAGTTTATAATAAACTTCCTAGCAGCATAACTGAGTTGTCAATTGGTAAATTCAAAAATATTGTGAAACGAAAATTATTTTCTAAAGCTTATTATAGCACACAAGACTACATGAATGATGAAGCCGCGTGGGATTAATGTAAATTATAGCGTCATGTAGGTATATGAATAATTATTTTAAGGAATATCTAAGGTATTATAATTATTTTAATCTTGATTGTTTTATTTACTCTGACATTTAGAATTTTATTCTAGACACATTCTAGATTATTTATTTTTTATTGACAATCCTTTTGGGATTTATCTTATAATATTACACTTAAGTTAAATGATCTGATTAGGTTTTTCTGGGTTTCCCTAATCCTTGCAGCAAATGTTGGATCATATTGTATTTCTCCCAGCAAACATTCACTCTCATGTAACTGACATTTCGAAAGTGCTTGTAACTAGGCCTTCTTGAATAAAGAATATTTTGATTTGATTTGATTTGAAATGTTAGTAAAGGCACAGTCTAATCAGGTGGGAATGTACATCAGACAGCGATTTTTTCGATCAAGCCACATTGAAGCCATTACAAGACCCCTTGGACCCTTGAAGTCGCTCTGGTAGCGCCTTATTAGTCCTTCGGAGACTATTCTGGATAAGACTTCAGTGCCATTTGGTTTCAAAATACTTAGTTATTAAGTATTTATGATATCGAGCTGTATCAAGTTTGATTAAGTCCTTAAGGGGCGGGGCTCGAAGCAAAAATGTACGATTTTATAAAAAAAAACAAAATTGACGGTTTATTAATGAGGTATTAATAACGGTTCGAGCGCATCACAGAAATCCGAGACTTGGGACTAACGATGGACAAGGAACTCAACTTCAGGCAGCACATAACAACCATATGCGAGAAGGCAAACAAAATGCTTGGATTTATCATGAGGATGACGTACCAATTCTCTAGTGTTAAAGTTGCATTAATGTTATATAACGCATACGTTCGGAGCAGACTCGAATTTGGCGCTATAGGTTGGGACCCGCACGAGGTAAAATATAGTCTTAAAATAGAAAAAATACAACGCAATTTCGCTAGATTCATATACGGGCGGCGGTACGGGTATTACCCTTATCTGTATCCGTCTGCATACGTTACGGGTATGGTAGGATTAGACACGCTAGAGTCGCGAAGGAAGCTGCTACTTATGGTGCACTATTATCAGCTACTTAATAATAAAGTTGACAATCCATCTGTGCTGGAGCGAATGGGACTGCTCGTCCTGGCGCCGCAGAGGAGCGTGCCGGGGCGCGGCGGCGGCGGCGCGGTGTTGCCGCGGCGGGCCCCGCTCCCGTTCGCGCGGGGCGCGATGCGCACCCGCCGCGGCGACAACGCTCCCACTCAGAAGGCATTGCAACTGTTCAATAATATGTACTCGCAGGACCCTGATGCGGATCTTTTTAATGACAGCCTTGGAGTTTTCGTTAGGCGCGTGAGGCTGTGTCTTGACAATTACAGTGCAATGTAATAATATTTTTTAGAAATTAGTTTAATGTAATGATAAGTTGTATTGACACCAACTGAATATTTAATGTTATATTCATAATTTTTATTTGAACTTTTGACATTTTTAAAATATCTGTAATGATTTTTGTAAATTAACTTACACCTATTCTGAAAAATATTTAATATTTAGGTTAGTTATGCTGTACCTATATACCTATATGGAATTTTGCTTTATTATTAATGATGTGTAAGTGTTTCGGTGTGTAACTGTTAACTTGCATGTGCTTGACATTAAATAAATAAATAAATTAACAGTAAATGTTTAAAATGTACGATTTTTTTATAGTTTTTGTCGAGTATAGCTTGCACGGTGAAAATAACTTTCCAAACATACTACATAGTTTAGTCTCTATTTAACACTTTCTCGCGTTCGGAAACTTAAATATATTTTTATATGTATTTTTTTTTTCAGAGAGGTTTATAAAAATAAAGATTGCGTATCTAGTCACTCAATAACCGTTTAGTAGACTCCAAACCTATGCCTGATTGCTTATTATGAAAACACCTAACACGCTAAACAAGCCTTTTCTTAAGAATCGTATATTTTTAAGAAAGATAGCAAAAACAGGTTTTTCACGTAAAAATTACAAACTTTGATGGCGTTTATCTCGGTTTCGGTGACTCGTGAAGATAAACAGAAAAAGTATATTGCTAAAGACGGTCGTTTTCAGCACGATGAGGCAAATACATACTGAAAAGTAAAGAGATACGGATCGAAGATCATTCAGAACTGTAAGCCTTAATACGAAAGTTACAAGCACCCAAATAATCAAACATTTACAATATTGTCTTTTAAATTATCCCTATCACAACACAGCCTAACGGGGCTTAATCGCGTATAAATATGATATATTTAATTACCTTTCGTTGGTAATTCTTCGACGTGGCGTTACGTCCATGGTCTCGAAGGAACTGGAGCTGGTCTAGTGACGACCGTAGTGTTCAACGTAGTGTAGATCGAAAAACTCGCGCGGCTAGAAGACGTTGATTCGCCGCTCCAGTTCCTTCGAGACCATGGACGTAACGCGATGTCCGAAATGTCGAAGAATTATCAACGAAAGGTAATTAAATAAATCATATTTATACGCGATTAAGACCCGCTTTGTTGTGTTGTGATAGTGTGTGAAGATCGTGTAAGTTTAAATCAATGTTTTGTAAATTATCAGCTTAAAGACGTCCATTGCTGGACATAGGCCTCTCCTAAAGAGCGACCTTGAGCGGTCTTACGTCACATCTAGCGACCTTTAACAGGTCATCAGTCCACCTTATGGAGGGCCTACCAACACTGCTTCTTCCGGTGCATAGTAGCCAGGTTGCCACTTTAACTGACATCCTATTTGGTATGGAAATACCATCGGTTAGAAGGCTAGTAAAAAAAAAATCGGCCAAGTTCGAGTCGGACTCGCGCACCGAGGGTTCCGTAGAAAATATACGCTACACGCGGCCGTATCTATGAAAATCCAGTGTTAGCAGAGCCCTACTCCTAAGCAAAATGTACGCGGTATTCAATAATTTTATATCGGTTACTGACAGACCGACAGACACAAAATTATATCGTTTTTAGTATTTGTTGTTACAGCAGCAATAGAAATACTACACATCTGTGTAAATTTTAACTGTCTAGCTATCACGGTTCATGAGATACAGGCTGGAGTCGCAGTAATAGGGTCCCATTTTACCCTTTGGTTACGAAACCCCAACAAAATGAACTGATATAAGGGTGAATCAACTTTTAGACCCACACAAATCTGTTCACAACTTTTAGACTTCCTTGTAAAATAACGCCTTTAAATAATGGATTCACTTAAACCTAATGAACAGGAAATATCATGTAGGAGCATGATTTCTTGATAACTCCAGATACATTTTTGGTAACGCCAGAGACGTCAAAAGTGTGGGTCTAATCAATCAAATCAAATCAAATCAAATCAATAGTTGATTTACCCATAGAATACTTGATACTTATTAAACCGTTATTCACGACGGCACATATTTGTTCAGAATAGGTACACCCCAAGTGATCTCTCGCACACCTTTCTTCATTTCGGCGTGTCCAGCCCTTTACGTGCCGCTTACTCGGCGAGATTGAAAAATGTCGCCCTGGACAGAGCAGGCCATGGAGGTTATGGGATACTTATGGGAGGTTTTTGTGTTGCCTTTATAATTTGCAGCAAAAAAAACTTTTTCAATGCATTTGAAATAACTGGCTTTTAAAGCAGAGTAGCCTATTTATTTTAATGATTGATTCCCCTTATAAACTTCCACCTCTTTTTACCCCTTCCCCTTCCTCCTTAAGGGATGATTTTTGGCATAAAAACTGTCCTTTGTCCTTTCGAGGGTCTTAAATTATCTTCATACCAAATTTCACCATTTAATATATACACATATATAGTCCGTATACACGATGCTTCTTAATCGGTGATAAGGACTAGGAAAATCTTAATATCTAGTTAAAATTAAACTTAATAGACGAGGTCTCACGCAATTACCTCACTGTTTAATTAAATAAAAGTCACTAATTAATTAAAAGTTAAAACATAATCAAAACTAAGAACTACTGGAGACATGGTTATCCTACAATTGAAGTAACATACAATACATCAAGTCAAGTGCCATCGCTTTGGCGGGAATTTCGATATGTCTTAAGTCAATAAACTTTACGCAGATGGACAAATTATTACTCATAAATTATCATTGCCATTTGCCATTAATTTTCTGAAGAGGTTGTAGGCTGTCAGATACAGATTAGTAGGGTGACAAGGAATTTAGGATAAAACAGATTTCAAATTAATGATTTCATCAAAAAAAAAGTTTGTTCCAATCTACTTAATTACGACTTTAACGTCACCGCCGTCAATTACTTACTTAAGAAAATTGATTCCTGATGACCGATTAAGAATCATCGTGTATATACATAATAGAAGGTGCCCTCAAACTACTTCCGCGGAGGTGAAAAAAATCATAAAATAACACAGTATATAAATAAATAACACCAGGACAATCTTACACAAATCGACCTAGTCCCAAACTAAGCAAAGCTTGTACTATGGGTACTAGGCGACGATATACATAATATATAGATAAATGATAATACTTAAATGCATAGAAAACTTCTAATACCCAAGAACCAACATTCGTACTCATCACACAAAGACTTGCCATGGCCGGGATTCGAACACGGGACCGCCAGCTTCGTAGGCCGTTATACAACCCACTGAGCAAAACGTGTCGTATAATATCCCTCTTTAGTATCCTATAACCATTTGGAGATACCAAGCTACCCGTGTAGCAAAAATAATTGAAATCCGTTTAGCTGATTTGGCGTGAGGAAGTCGCAACGACACATACAATACAAAAATACAAAAAATCCAAAAAAATATATATTTCCACTCAGTGTCCTCCAAATAGTCCGTTACAATCGTCTTTTTTAAATATCCTCAAAGTACAGACATTTCATTTTTACAAATATAGGTAATATGTAGTATAGATATATTTATATACATACACATAACCGAAAATTGCTCAGCTTAAGGGACTAATAAATAGTGCTGCTTAAGATGGCTCTTATAAATGTCTAGCTCAATGTCAAATGGATTCGTAATCAAAAGGCATGGGCAATTGAGCTTTAGCACGAGTCGGCGTGAAGCACATTGTAGCTTAATACTGTAATCTAACACCTTGATTAATTACCTGTTGTTTGATGGCGCTATTTCGTCTCAGACCTTAGAGAATTTAATGGAGTAGTAAACAAGGTAATTAGGGCAATATCATATAGGAAAATAGATGAAAAAAAAAGATTCAGACGAAATGAGAACCTCCTCCTTCTTTGGGAGTCATTTAAAAAAGGTGTGCAGTGGAAAGCAGTAAATAATAGTTTCAAATTCGTCCAATATGGCCCGTCGAAAGCACTCAATTCTCAGACTCAATTGGGATCTTGAAAATTTTTGAGAACTCTTTTTTGTGATATTTTACAGAACGACCTTTCAATGATAGAAACATTGGTGAAAAAAATACTTCAATCTCATAAAATCTCGCCGAGATAAAACAATGTTAAAATCACATTTTTGGACTTCCCCAAAAACGCTCCATGAGCCTAAAAGCGCGTAACGTCACACGTTTCTACCTTGTATCGGGAAATTAAGAACTTTGTTTGAACTTGCGTTTTTCAAAAGGGTTTCATACCAAAAGTTAATATACATTTTATGGGTTATTCAATGGTATTATTAGTTTAAATAAAACAATTTTAACGGATTATATCGCGTATATTATCTCATTTGAATTCCCAACGTATCGACGAATCCCGTATCCCGACGAATTGTTTTATTTAAATGAGTAATAATCGCGGAAACAGAAGAGAATATTATGTAGTATTAGTTATTAATATTTGCATACTTTAAAAATGGACTTCCTCACAGTACCAGTCCGAATTATTTGTACTTCTTCTGATGTAGATATTCAATCGCGTTTAAAGTTGTTTTTAACCCCCGACAAAAAGAGGGGTGTTATAAGTTTAACGTGTCTGTGACTCTGTGTATCTGTCTGTGGCATCGTAGCGCCCATACAGATGGACCGATTTAAGTGCGGTTTTCTTTGTGTCATAGATAATTTTATCCCTATTGTTTTTAGCTTTGTTTGATGAAAATCGGAGCACTCTTCTCCAAGATATTCAGCTTTTAGTGGAACAATTGACCGGATCTCAGCGAATATTGAAGCTAGGAACTCCAAAATTTGTTGTTATGTTCATTTGTTTCGGGGGGTTTTTAAATAAGTATTTTAATTTTCTTGGATCGTTATGGATTTATTTTGGCATTATTAGGGTAATTTATTATATGCAATTGCTACTACTATAGGTATCTGGTGCTCTCGATGTTACAGATTATTAGATGCTGACTGTACTGCTGCCGTTTGCCTTTATACGGTAAAAATTTGATTAATTAAAATGTTGTCAAAGGCCGCTCCTGCGAATAGCACCATAAACAAAGGGTCTGATATCAAAGCGAGGTGATGCGAATTAATTTCGCTTCTCACTTAATAATCCGGGTTTATGTTCTTTGATCCCTGTCTAACAAAGTATTTTTCTAAGCAAGTCAATTTTTTATGTAACGAGCTGACTTCCTATAATGTAAATTTAGCATCATCAAGGTCCTGCAAAATATACTTGAAACACGCATTTTTAACAATAAAAAACCGGGCAAGAACATGTCGGACCATGTTCAATGTAGGGTTTTGCAGCCGTCCATACAAAAAAAAATGCACTACAGATGAAAAAATACGATTTGAAATGGTGCACTAGCAAGAGAGCGTATCTCCACGGTACTTACGTTCTTTTTTCTGAAAAACACAGTTTTTCGGCTATAACTTTTTTAGAATCGTGGGTCTACGGTTTTGTTCAGATACTTCTTAACCGTATGAATCCGGTGAACTCGTTTTTTAAGGGTTGCATAGCCAAAATGGCAAAACCTGTCTGTCTGTCTGTCCGTTCGTCCGTATGACACAAGCATTTTACTCAAAAACTACATCATGTATATTGATAAAATTTGGAGTATAGGTGTCCTGCATAAGCCGCTACTCAGGTTAGTAGTTAAATAACAAAATAAACACATCTAGAGGAGCACTCCATACATGTTACAGAAGCTGAAAAAATATTAACAGCTAACATAATTTTGGCACAGTTCTGTAAACAACACAAAGGTTTCTGAGCAATTTTTGTAATTAGGGTGAAATTTTTCGAAAATAATTTCGGCCCCGAAAGTAGCATAAATTGTAAAAACCTTCTGTAGCTTTTAAACCGTATGTCCGAAAAAGTATGAAAATATTACAAGGTAACGCTTAGTTAATAATTTAACGAGAATACTCATACTCATTTACTTCATGTTAAAATAACAGTATAATTTTGCCTTAGTCTAAATTATAAGTACTTGGAACATGATCGTCATCTAAAACAATAAAATAAAAATAAAAACCGGTACAATGTCAAACGCAAAAGAAATAAATTAATACAACGATTTAAAATAATATCAACATTAAAAATTGTAAATAATAAAAACAGTCAAAGATATCATATTCATATTGAATTATATTCAATATGATCGCATATACCGTTTTTGAGTTAATCCGAAGAACTACACTTCTTGACAAAAAAAAGTGCCATGAAGATACGCTCTTTCGCAGGTGCACTTTTTCGCATCGTATTTTTTCATATGCAGTGTTTGCTTTTGTAGCTGTAGCTACGGAACCCTACCCTAACCATGGTCTGACATACTCTTGTCTGACTTTTGTTTAATCCGGTTACAGCGTGAATGTATGAAACATACAATAAGATTAGAAGGAGGGCGCAATTTCCTTCGCGGACAAGAAAAAGTCATGCTCAGCGTAGTCGAGTAAACAGTATCCTATAAACATATAGCTATCCATGTACAGAAATGTTAAGACGGTTAAGATCAACTGGGACAATTACGTCTATGGGCAAAATGCGTCCTTTGATGACGTCTTAAAAACGGAAAACTTTACATCCACTCTTTACATCAGTTACAGTGTCAAACATTAAGCGGGGAAGTGAGGGATAGTTCAAAAGTGTTCGGATACCGTCAAATGTTTAAAAGACTCATTTGGCCTATAGACGCAATTGTCCCAGTTGACCCTTTGACTTATTTTGCGGATATATTCTAATTGGTTTACCATCATCTGCCATAAACTTTTCTGGCATAAATATCATTTGGGATAAAGCATTTCTGAACACGTAAACTTTTCAGGATTGTTATAAAACTAACCTAACCTGACACATTTACCCGGATGATGCCTTTAAAAGATCAGAAAATTCTACAATTATGCTAAATGGGTCAATTTTTATTTTCTTGAAGTTTTTTTTATTTCGTCCAATTTGGGTAAAAATTGGTACTTACATAGAGTCCATCATTCTGTATACAAAAAACATAATTTCCCGATGTGTCCTACAAAAGTTATATGAAAAACTTCCATTGCGTTACAAAAAAAGTATGTGGATTCCGTAACTCAATGGAAGTTTTTCATACCACTTTTGTAGGACCCATTGGGAATTTATGTTTTTCGTATACAGAATGATAAACTCTATGTAAGTACCAATTTTTACCCAAATTGGACGAAATAAAAAAGTACAACAAAATAAAAATTGGCCCAAATGATGAAATGTTCTAAATTACGATTATGACAAAAACCGTTTCCAGTTATTAACAGCGATAGCAATAACAACGATAACAATAAGAACAAATGGAAAGCGTCCCAGCAAAGCCAAGCTCTGTAACCATAATCATAGTGCTGTGAGCGTTACATAAAAGCCCCATAAAAACCCCGCGGCTGGGCCCTTAGCAGTTCGATTTGAAGGCAGATGGCTTTTACGAGCTGCCCGTTGCTGGTAAACAGCGAGTTAATACAACGAAGTCACTTTTGCACAATTTCGAGCGTTTTAAACGGTCTCTACCGTGGTTGCTTATTACCAAAGGTCGGAATGGGTATCGCCTATTTACCTCTTCACGGAAGGACTTAAGGGGATGCATCGCGAATTTAAGCTATTTTCTAGTGAGTTTTGTGTCAAATCTAGTATATGAAACAGGCTGGTTTTTGGACATGTGTTTTTTGACTATATAACCTATTCAGTGATTAACGCGGAAACATGTTTGTTGAAAATTTCCTTGAAAGAAAAGTTATCCGAAAACGCGTCCTCATTTTGCGTTTTTTTTTTAGTTTGTACAAACGACAGATTAATAAACGGCTAAATTATGTAAAAATATTTCTCTTTATCTTTTACGTGATTAACTTAACGTTAACAAAACACAATTACATCTGCGATTTCATTGTACTTTTACATCTGGCGCCAAAAAATCCCATCCCAAGCATGTAGTGTATTAGCTTTCTCTTTATTTGATGCGCGCGAGCAATAAATGCGTTCCTTATTACAGAATCCGCTCATTGACCGGCTCAGCGTTTGGGGCGTGGTTTGCGAATAGGCCTTCCTTGACGATGCAGGCCCTTAATTAAGAGTGGTTAAGACCACCAACAATATTGTTTGATTGAATGCGGGTTTTCCCGGATTAGTTAAATAAAAATAACTACCAAGTCACTCTCAATGTCAGATTATTTATGAATATTAATTGTTTTATGCACAAAATTCAAAATCATTGACAAACGAAAACAGTACATTAAGTCCGTCGGACATACTCGTAAGACTGACCCCTAGAATGAATTTATGTGTATTAAGCATTAAAACTCGTCATTTCATAAAAATACTTCATTATTTTTAGTGGTAAAAACCCAAACTTTCTCTTTTTACATTACTTTTTACATTTTTCCGCGAAGTTCGGACTCGCGATCGGTCGAAATAGGGAATATTCTGACCTCTGCTTATTACCGGAATACCGTTTCACACAAATTCAACTATACTCAAGGATAAAATTAGAGGAAAGTTCCCGAAGCGTCGTTTTTTATAAATTTTCCTTTAATTTTCTCCTTCAGTATATTTGGCAAAAGTCTTGTCCTCTACTATAACCAAAACCTTCTAAATAAAACCTTGGTTATCTATAACCAAAGATGCTAATCTTGCTAAATTGAAACACCAATTCAACCACGCAACTCGAAACTATTGAAATAATGTTGAAGTTTTAACCAACGTCGTTCCGATTAACGCAAATATCTGCTTCTGGTACGTGTTATGAAATGTTTGTACTTCTCTACTATTATGAAGTTTTACTGATATGTCTGTACATTGAAGATATATTTAGAAAAAAAAGTGATATAGACTTTTTGAACGTCAAAATAAATTGGTCCGTCAAGCAGACTGACTTGGAAAATGGAGCCAATGATAACGAATAGTTTATAATCTAGGGGTCATAATAGTATAGTAGCGACGCGAGTCTGTTAGCGCAAATACGTATAAACTGTCAGTTTTGCACCCAATCGGAAGTGAATAATCTTTACATAAACTTGTCTGTACTGAAATGTTTTTAGTAGATTGTTTCTTAGTTTGTTCCCTAAGTTTCGGGTACAACAGTTATGCTTATTCGACAATCTGCAAACAAACGTATACAAACGGGCAGTTTGATTTGGGTAAGTACAGTAAGCGACCAATGTTTTTCTACAGTCCATTAATCTATTTCGAAACATGTTTTAGCTACTGTGCAATAGAACCGTATTTCTATATTGTAGGCTAGTTGATAATCCAGGTCAATTTGGAGTGCTGTATCATTAATTTACTAGTGTTCAGTGATTGTTTATTTGCGCCATATTTGCAATAAATTATTAGAAATTTAATGGATGTTCCATATGGAATAGTTTATCGCAGTTAATTGATTGTAAATAGCTCCCAAAATCCTTTCATATAAATACTACGCAAGTTTTGGTTTGAAATACGCACACATGTGTCTATGGATAGCATGCATGTTGTTTTTATACTGTATATTTTATTTTTATTGTGAGCGAGTCTTTAAGTGAAATTATTTTATTATCATCATCATAATTTCAATCATAGGACGTCCACACATGCCTCTTTAATATATTTCCACATGGGCCGGATAGAGGCAACCCGCATCCCTAACCAGGTCGTCCGACCATCTTGTGGGTGACGTTTCTGCGCTGTGCTTGGCGCTACGCGGTCTCCACTTGAGAACGAGAATTACTTGTTTTTACTTCTCGTAGCTAATTATACGACACTGAAGATTTGAGTCTTTGAAGCACTAATAACCAAGCGAAATTGTTAACATGACCGATGTAGAGCACCAAAGTAGCTTTGGTCATTTTTGGGGTTCCGTACCTCAATCGGAAAAAACGGAACCCTGATAGGGTCACTTTGTTGTCCGTCTGTCCATCCGTCTGTCTGTCTATCAAAACCCTTTATATCAAGGACGCGTAGAGGTATCGTGTTGAAATTAACACCATATACTCAGATCTACGATCCCGTGAAGTTGTGAAAATAGCCAACTTCTACCTTAACGTAAAAAAAAGACAAAGCCGTAAAAAACGTATATTTCGACACTCTCAAGGGAATCAAAATGATAGGGTACTAGCGTACTATTTGTACGGAAGTACGAGTCGGACTCGCACTTTGCCGGTTTTTTAGTAATTCATCACTCCATCTGGGTTTTGAAATGAAGTCTTAGTGTGTGTGCTTTACGATTTGTTTTCTTTTAAATCTGCATGCCGCAAGACAATTTTGGCATTTCCAGATAATCATCCGGTTAGACTTAGACTAAGGCCAACGATTATTAACGCTCTGTGAACAGAGACACTCTATGTGTCTCTACATTAGGCTTTGCCTTTGTGTGAATAGTTCCATGGATTGGCTTTATGCAACGCCTTTATCAGCTGTGTTCAATAGGTACCCTTGCAAATTATACAATACCTACTGAATGCTTTATATCCTCAAACAAAATGCACATTTCTTGCGAACAGCGAGTTTCTTGTAATGAAATCAATTTGAGCGAAATAAGTATCTATCAAAAAAAAAATTGTGCCAAGCTTTTGTTACTTTAATTTGAACACTTATAAACTAATCAACTAATCACCAAGAACTTTATAGAGCCTATTAAAATTCCTACAAATAAATAAATTTCAGGACCAATCTTATACAAATCGACCTAGTCCCAAACTAAGCAAAGCTTGTACTATGTGTACCAGGTGACGAATATACATAATATATAGATAGTTAAATCATCGTCATCTCCCTGCCCTTATCCCACTTATGTAGGGTACATGTTTTCTTCTTCAATTCATATCTATTATTCATCAGTTCAGTGCTTACTCCTTTCTTTCTCATGTCGTCTCTCACACAATCCATCCATCTCTTTTATGGCCTACCGGTCGCTCTTCCTCCTTTGACACTCATCCCTAACATTCTTTTACCAATATGACGCTAATTCTTTCTCATTACATGCCCGTACCACGCTAACCTACTGCTTCTCATTTTGTCCGCCATGGGTGGTACTTTCAAACTTCCCCTTATATACTCATTTCTAATTCGATCTTTTCTTGTATACTTATGGTACATCCATCTCAACATTCTCATCTCGGCTGCGTGCACTTTTCTTTCGTCCGTCACTTTCGTTGCCTAACATTCTGATTCATACATTACGACAGGTCTTATGATCATTTTACAGATTTTTCCCTTGAATTTAAATAGCATTCGAGACATATAGATAATGAAATAATGATCTTTATTCTGCACTGATCATATGTAAGTTGTCCGCTTCTAAACTTGCAAGTTCAATTTGACAAACTTCCTGGTTTCCGATCGATCAAATATTTGGGATACTATGCATATTTGGTGGCAATCTAATATTATGGAGCCGCAAGGCTCAGTTGGTTCTACTACGGCCTACAAAGCTCACGGTCACGGGTTCGTATCCCGGCAAGGGAAAATGTTTGTGTGATGAACACAAATGTTTGTTTCAAGGTCTTGGATGTTTTCCTATATATTTAAGTGCTAAAATTTACTTTCTATATATTCAGATTTGTAAAAGTGCCCTTGTAGTACTACTTACCTACAGAATAAACTATTTGAATTTTAATTAACTTTTAAAAGTTTTGATATGTTTTCTTGGAGAACTAAGCATTGAGTTTTTTACTCAGAAAGATATATTTAAATAAAACAATTTAACGGATTATAATATAAGATAAAAATTCTCAGTCAACCCGTGACCATGAAAAGCTGAAAAGCTTCCGAAACTTCGGGAACTCAAATGAGATAATATATGCGATATAATCAATTAAATTGTTTTATTTAAATGAGTAATACTAATAATCGTGAAAATAGAAGAAAATATTACAAAGATGTGTTTAAAATGGACTAAGTACTAATATCGTAATAATTAAGAATTATTTAGAAAAAAAAAACTGACTCGTGAGTCTTCTGCTTTCTTGCGGCCTACTTTTAGAATAAAATTTAGAATTTGCACTTTGGGATAGTTATTAATCGTGGCTAGTGAAACAAAGTACTATATAGAAAATAAGCACTTTAAAAGGCCCTTACTTCATCCGAGCAGCCCTTAAATTCTTTATTATAAAAATCGAAGTAGGTTTTTTCTATAATTAAGGTAGCTCGTTAAGACGGGTTGTCGCGGACGTGATAAATTGCCTCATTAGAACGAGAAAGTACGTTAGACACTTTCGGTACAGTGCTCAGATTGAAAACAGTACCTACGCCGCAGCGATCATGTAGAGTTAATAATAAGTTTCCTGTAAAAAAACAAATTCGACTAGCTTTTTTTGCCGACTGTACTTTCTATGATCATTCATCAACTACTCACCGAGACGATTCTAAAGAGCCCAAACTCGGTAGGATTGCGTTGTGTTATTACAGAGTTCCTATGACCAGCATTCGGCATCATTTTCCATCGTCAGATCAGCTCGATAAAAATAATAAATAAATATTATACGATTTTTTTAACACAAATCGAACTAGTCCTAGTAGGCTAAATAAGGCTGGCGTTATGAGTACTAGATGACGGTATATTTAATAGATATATTTACTTATATACATAGAAAACATCCAAGACTCAGGAACAAATATTTATTGCTCATCACACAAAGAATCCACATTAACTTTTTTTAAATGTCGAGTTTTTGGATTTATCTTACTCAGAATATTTTGTACATTCAAACGGGGCACTTTTTAAAAAAAGTGTACCAAAATGGTGTATGGAATTTTTTTTTTCCATTAGGTCGCGCTTAATGATTGGTGGTTCCACGTGCGCTTCAATCGCCTTCAGTTCCTAGTCCTAATTATTGAAGATATGCGTTAAATTCGATCAATTTATAAAATAACTATAAAGATAAGATAAGATAAGATAAGATAAACGTTTATTGTCAAAACTGTGTACAAAAGGTCTTACATATTATTATGGTTGAGTGTCAACAGTTTGCCCATTTCGGACGTACAACATTGATTTGCATTACATTAGGAAAATAGTAATAATTAACAGTTTTCTACATAAAATATTCATTAAGATTATAAAAACATTTGAAATTTAGCCATTCTTTCAGTATTCTTTTGAATCGAGGACCATCTTGTGATTTGATGCATTCCGGCAAATGATTGTAAATTCTTATCCCTGTAGCATAAGTACTCTTTTTAAGTATGTAACTAGTTGGCCGGATGGTACAAAGATCATATTTATATTGTGATCTCAAACTTTCTTTGCAATCAGTTTTTTTGGTAAAATAGTCGCTATGGTTCCTTACAAATAAACAAATTTCTAGTATGTAGATACACGTCATTGTTAAATATTTTTTATCTCTAAATACAGTTCTTAGGGAGTCGGTTTGTTCTAAATTATACATTTTTCTTAGGCATTTCTTCTGAACAATAAATGTCGAATGAACATTTACAGAGTTGCCCCAAAAAATTACACCATATGTCAATAGAGGGTAGATATTGCCATAGTACGCACTTTTAGTGACCTCTACTGAAGTTATATTGGACAACAATGACAGTGCATAGCAGTTCTTAGAGATGGATTTATTTATTTTTTCTATGTGTGCTTTCCAATCTAGCTTTCCATCAATTGCGACCCCTAAAAAATTTGAGTTGTCCACTTGTTCTATTTTTTTATTGTCAACAATTATATTGATGTTTTTTTGTCCTTTTTTGCGACCAACAAAGTTTACAATTTTAGTTTTATCTAAATTAACTTTTAAATTTAAACATGACAGCCAATTCATCGCAGTTATTAATGCATTGTGTATCTCATTAGCAATATCGGAATTTTTATCTTGAGAT
Organism: Hedya salicella; assembly: GCA_905404275.2. Classification (NCBI taxonomy): domain Eukaryota; kingdom Metazoa; phylum Arthropoda; class Insecta; order Lepidoptera; family Tortricidae; genus Hedya; species Hedya salicella. The sequence goes on along the minus strand of FR990107.1, from coordinate 21,564,036 downwards.
ACAAATATAGTAGCGTCATCCGCGAACATAACGCACAAATGGTCCGTTATTAAAGGAAACTGATTGACGTATATTAAAAATAGTAAAGGTCCCAGGACGCTACCTTGAGGTACTCCTTGTAGATTTTTTTCATATTTTGATTGAACTTTGAGCAATGTTTTTGTATTTTTATCATAAGTATCTACTACGGTAGCTTGGACTCTATTTGTTAGATAGTCTTGAATTAATTTCAAGGCTATACCCCGAATCCCAACATGATCAAGCAAACGTAACAATTTTGTATGTGAGACACAATCAAACGCCTTTGATAGGTTTATAAATAGTCCAATAGTAGTCTTGTCTTTGTGTACACTAGTCCATATTTGTTTTAGAATTTGGAAAATAGCTGACGTCGTATTTTTTCCTTTTTGAAATCCGTATTGATTTTTATTTAATATATTGTTTTTGTTAAGGAACGACATTATGCGATTTGATATAACTTTTTCAAAGATTTTTGAAAAATTTGATAATAATGCAATGGGTCTGTAATTGTTTAGGTCATGCTTTGGACCTTTTTTATGAAGAGGTTTTATTAAAGTCATTTTTAAGTCATCAGGAAAAAGGCCACTCTCTAATGTTAAATTAATAATATGTACTAGAGGTTCTATTATGTGTTCAACCCCAGATTTGATTAAACTCATGGGTATGTTGTCTGGTCCAGTACTTTTTTTATTCTTTAGTCCTTTAATGACACTTTTAACTTCATCGGTATTCACCGGAGTCAAAAAAATGCTACTCATGTTAGATTCGGTCAATAGTTTAATAGGCATATTATTTATAGTATTATCTAAACTTACAAAAAAATCATTAAATGTATTAGCAATGTCGAGTGGTTTACTAATCAATATATTATCTTTTTTTATATTGTCTATTGTGTCTTTTATCGTATTAACTTGTGATGTATTTTGCTTTATTATCTGCCAGGTAGCTTTGCTTTTATTATTACTTTGGTTTATATAGTTTATATTTGTATTGCGTTTTGACTGTTTGGTTACTACTTTCATTATTTGACAGTATTTTTTGTATCTGTGTTTTATATGTGGGTTGCTTGATTTTACAGACTGTAGATAAAGTTTTCTTTTGTGTTTACTTGCTACCACAATTCCTCTAGTTTTCCAGTTTTGTTTCTTTTTATGTGTTTTTTTATTTTTTTTGGTTGGAACACAAAGATTAAAAACGAGGGTGAAAATCTCGATGAATTTCTTGTAGGCACTGTTGGAATCAGGTGAAGAATAGACATCTGCGAAACTAATTTGGGAAATGTATTTTAAGAAAATTTCCGTATATGGATCAGGATTTTTACAATAAACGTACCAGTACCGTTCTAGGAAGCTCAAATCACTTGAAGTAGTTATTAACTGACATGTATGATCAGACATACCAATATCCAATACTTCAATAGTACACTGCTTTTTATTTGTAAAAATGTTGTCTATACATGTTTTTGAACGTTCGGTTATTCTAGTAGGTACTGTTACCTTAGGGTGTAGTCCATATGATCGAAAGGTGTTTATAAATATTTCGCTTTTATTAGTTTTTTTAAGTGTGTCTACATTATAATCACCCAAAATGAAAATGTTTTTATAGCAGTGCCTCGGCCTTATTATTAATTTGCGAAGTAAAATTTCCATGTTCAAAAGAAAGATGTCTAAATTACTATTTGGAGTTCTATAGATGCATAATATTAGGTAATTTAGTCCACATACCACAGTACCGCAACATTCAAAATGATGTTCTATAGACATTTCGGCTACCCATTTCAGTTCCCGGCAACAAATTTCATTTTTAGAATAAATCGCAACACCGCCTCGTTTTTTTCGTTTTCGACAGAAAAAAGCCACATTTTTATAACCTTCTATTTGTAATACTGTAACTTCCTCATCCTTTAAAAATGTTTCACTAAAGCAACAGATATCTATGCTTTTTTCGTCTAACATTATTTCCAATTGATCTATTTTTGATTTAATACTCTGCGTATTCAGATGCATAATTACAAAACTATTTTTAATGTTTCTATCTTGAGAGACGAAAAAACTCGGACTGGTTTTGTTGTTTTTCTGTTGAATCCAAGGTTTTGGTTTTTTCTTCAGTCTGTTTTAATTTCATTTTATTAAATAAGAATGGGATAGTACTATGTAATTTAGGTTTTCCTGTTATATTTTTTTCTGCTTGGTTTTTGTTTGTACATAATTGAGTTATAAGCTTCTTATCAGTTTGTTGTTGGTGAGTTTTTTGCATTTGAGTTTTTACATTCAGCTGTTTTATTTTATTGTTTCGATAGCCAATACGCAGTATTTCTCTCAGCACCAATCCACTTATGTGGAATTTATAGTTATAGGACTCTAAAGGTATAAATGTAGTATGTGAAAACTGCGAACTGACTAAGCGTATTAATTCATTTTGTTTATACTCATTCAAATAATCATTACATCGTATTCCACTTATTATAACATTTGTATTTGCTAGCAAAGATAAATAGCTGTAGAGAAAACATTTGAACCTTAATGGGTTTTGGTCATTTGATCCACCCATAATCACAACAAAATCAGAGGTTGTAAAGGTTTTACAAACATTTTCACACGTTAATAACACTTGTTCCAGTGGTGCATTTGGTTTAACTACTGCTGTCACATTAAATTCATCGCCTAACGAATGCTGTAGTACTTTCCGGATTCCTTTGCCATTTTGATCACTAAAAATAATGACTTTTCGCTGTTGTAGGATGTTTTGTTCAGTATTAGAGTAAGCTGCAATGCTTATTTCAGTAGTCCTTCTTGTTTTCTCTTCTGTATTATGTTCGGCACCTTTTCCTATATTCTCTTCTACTTTTTTTTCTGTATTATCCTCCTTATTACTTCCTGTATTCAGTTTTGTATTTAGTTTTGTATTCTCATCATCTTTACTACTCTCTGTATTTCCTTCTGCAATAGTTGGGCTGATCAACTCACTATGGAGATTTGATACAGAAACAGGTTGAGATACGCATACTCCATTTACTGGTTCTTCTAAATTTATGGTACTTAAATCTAGTGATTTATTCACAAGTACGGTTTCTGCATTAGTAAAATTCAATCGCGTTCTATTGATACTTGGTCGTCCTTTCTTGGTATTGATCGGAGTTGATTTACATATTTGAGCTAATTTTCCAGTTTTCTTCTCATACGTCATAATTTGTTTTTTAAGGGAATAGTTTTCCGTATTTAAATTTTCTATTTCATTTTCCGCTATTTGAAGTTTGGACTCTAACTTAGTTATCTTACATTTTAATTCTTCCAAATGTTCATTTACGCTGTAGCCAGTACCAGGACAGCTTCTATTTAGTAAAGTTGAGCAGTCCTCATCACTGCTATCTTCTGATGGTAGTGACTCAAATGAGTTTGAAGTAGATGCGTTAACTTTATACTTTACACGCTCAGTGACATAATTTGAGGGCGTATGTAAATGTTTCATATTTGTTAAAGACGATGCTGTCGACGAAGTACTGCAGTCATCTTGTATGGATGGGCATTTGTCACATCTCCATTTCTTGCTTCCCGTCGCTTTCATTAGGTCGAACAGCTTATCGGAAACAGTTGTGCATTTAAGATGAAAAATTGACAGACATTTGGAGCATGTGAGAAACAGTCTGCCTTCAATAACTCGGTTACATTTCATGCAATTTGCCATTTTTACTACGTGTCCGTTTTGTTCTTGTGTTACTTTGTTAATTTTGTTAATGTCCGCTTCGTTCGTATGGCAGCGAACTCGGGTTGCACTGATAAGACTAGCCAGTGTACTTGTGTGTCAATAGATGGCGCTGTGGTCAACAGGCAGCATTAAAGTTTTCCACTGGCAACATAATATTTGTATTTGTTGGTTGGTAATTCTTATAGGTCACGTGACTGCTGTCAGTGTCATCCAATCAGCTGTTCATATGTAGCAAGACACCGTTAGTTGCTGATGGTAACGGACAGAATTTGTATTGTTTTAAGGCAAATTGTGCCATTTAAAAGTATAACGGTAATAATAAGTAATCTCACCGTGTTCCAGTTTAGTGTTTTATAGTGAATAAGTCCGTGCTTAAGTGTTTTTTCACAAGGTAAGGTTATTATCACAACTTGGTAACAGGTTTTCACTGTTTAGGCACGTTTTTGCACATTTTCTTTAATAAAAACTTGAAGAGCTCAACTTGGTGATGTTTACTTGGCGAATGTTGCCAAAATAGCGTAAATAAATAAATATCAGGGAAAACTTACACAAATCAACCTAGTCCCAAACTAAACAAAGTGAGTTGTATTATGGATACTAGGCGACGATATAAATCATATCAACGTTTCCCACTGCCCAAAGGCTGATATCTGGCAGAGATCGCTATTTAGCGATAAGACCACCTGTTGTTTACAAGGAGAGCCTTCTAAGTATTGTTTTTTGTACTCTGTTCTATTGTATTGTATGATAGATACATTATAATAATTAAATACATATAAAACATCCAAGATCCAGGAACAAGCATTCGCGCTCATCACACACAGACTTGCCCTGGCCAGGATTCGAATCAAAAACCGCCAGCTTCGTAGGCTGTTGTGCAACCAACGGATTCGGTAGCTTGTCATAGCTCATTCTTTCAATATATATGACTAGGTACTGACGGCGGTTGAAACGCCTGTGGAATCGCTCTGATATAAAACTTAATTATTCATACAACAGTCTGACGATCCGGGATGGAGGAGTTTGAAAGTACAAACGATTCTGAGTTAGAAAAGAAAAGTCAAAAAGTCAATATTCTGAGAAAGAAAGTCAATGCACATTTGGGTTACTGTTTGAAATCTGTGGGCTTCTTTCGACTTCGCGGGATGAAGTTACAGCTTTGACTTGTTAATGTTTTTTGAGAATAATGAAGCTTTTCAGAAGAGATATTTTAAAAGCGTTGATAGGTTTTATGAAAATAAACTTGAATATTCAATTAAATTGTAATCTTTTCATAAGCATCATCACTTTTTAAGTAAGCAACTAATTTAATTTTAGGTTTTCTTTAACTTCAATACTAGTATAAAATTGCGAAAATGAAATGTAATGGACTATTTGAAGGTTACCGAATCGAAAATATATATTTTTGGGATTTTTGTACGTTTTATGTGTCCTTGTGGCTCCATCACGCACATCCCGACTGCGCTGAAGAAAATAAGAGGGGTTATGACTTTTTCACATTCGCCAACGAAGTTGCGGGCACCTTCTATAACTCTAAATTATTCAATAAAGTTAAGTGTCTAGAGCTGAGGATTGAATAAAATCGAAATTTAAAATAAATAAAATGATTAAAATTATGACTGAGTCAAGGTGAGTATAAAATGAAAAGAACCGTAATAAATAGGCATCAAATTCGGATGCTTTTATGCCTAAACTTCGGCTTCAGTACCTACACCGCGTAGATTTTGACCAGCATGGAGGCGGACTCCATTTAATTTTACTAACAAAATTCCTGGGATTAGTATAACATTAATAGGTACATACGTATCAAGGCAGTAAATAAACTATTTTAGTAGTTCCTGTTTGCAAAATTGTTTTTAATTCACATGTGTTTCATTTAAGAAATAGACATAACGTCATAACCTAAATAATTTAAAAAGGACTTTTTCATGACGTCAATAATGACGCGAAACTTGGCAGCATTCGTGGCAAAGTTGCGATCAAAAGAGCTTAATGCATTTTAGTAATCACAATAAATAGTCATATTATATCATATCAAATATTTATTTCAAGAACAATATACATTGTGTTTGAAAACATAATAGGTACTCGTACTTCACAAAAAACACGATTATAGAAAAACAAACTCAAATGTCACATTCAATACTAGCAAATATTATTATTATTATAATTTAGGTCATATCATCAATGATCAAGTAACAAAATTTACAAAAACATTATCTGTAATACAAAATAAATACTACTGAATTATAAGTTAAAGGTACAACTACAAACTAATATTATTCACATGAAAATTCATCATATTTTCAAAACTAAGCTGGATTTGACTGGGGCTCACATATCATTTTGGTTCCTACTAATGACCTAAGGAATGCGTGGTTAAAAATTCCCTTTGTCTTGCATAATATCGATTGTCTAAAATACACTCCGCATAACTGTTATCGCAGAAATATTTTTAGCCGAATGATACTTAAAAGCATAATCGTATACTTAGCAAAACTGTCATGTCGCATAACACTCACTTTGCAGAATTTTGAATTGCAAAATAGTAATACGGCCGACTTTAACTTCGCTGCATTTTATGTAGCAGACTATATGTTCCGCCGAATTTCTCGAAGCATAATACTAATATCGCCAACTTTAATAGAAATAATAATTTGGATCAAATATTTTTTTGTGGCAGAATATAAAGGTTTCGCCGAATTTATTGTAGCATAAATACTGAAGAAATATAGGAAGAACTGCGACAAAATGGAACATGGGTCAAAACCCAAAAACTGTAGGTTAGGTTAGGTTTGTATTATGACCATGTATAGAGCGACCGAAGCGAGCGGAGCGTCAGAATAGTTCAAAAACTGAAAACTGTAGGTTAGGTTTGTATTGAGACCATGTATAGCGGAGCGACCGGAGCGTCAAAATGGGTCACCGAAAACTGTAGGTTAGGTTCGTATTGTGATCATGTATAGCGGAGTGTCATAATGGGTCAAAAACCGAAAACTGTATGTTAGGGAAGTGTCAAAATGGGTCAAAAAACTGTAGGTTAGGTTAGGTTTTTACTATGTTTATTTAAGACAACAGTTATTCGATCATAGGACTTATTATTCTAAACAACATTATGCCAATGTACGATTGTCGATTCTGCCAAAGAACGTTGTGTCACTTGTGCCAAATGACAGTATGCCAACTAGATATTATGCGATACAAATTTCGGTGACACGCTTATTCGATCATGTGACTGTTATTCTAATCGTTATAATGCTAAAAAAAATTGTTCGAAATGACAACATGCTAAAAAAATAAATGATGATTCTGCCAAGGGCTGCTATGCAAAACAAAATTACGACAATCAAGTTTATGCAACATATTAGTGAACCCTAGTTATTACTCACTTTTAATCGAAGTATCAGTTTCAAACTAAGTATAAGGTTATAATATTGTTTATGTGTTTTAGAAGCTATTTTCTTCATAATACCTGCGGTAATGTACAAGTTCCAAAGTGGCCTTGAAATTGTGTCCAGGACAAGCCACTACTTACCATAGCTCACTGTCACCAGAAGCGATTGCCCGAAATGCCGTTATCTCTATAGGTAATTGAACTGTGTAAATTACCAGAATGTATTCAGCGGTAACACCATAATATTACCTACTGAAGTAACCTGAGTTTCAATTTATAGTCTCCGTAATATCTCCGATAACATATTGCAAATTCAAATCGACCACGGCATTGTGTTCATAACTCTGCCCGCCCCGTGTAATATAGCTATTGCTCATTTATTGTCGAAGTATCAGTTTCAGACAAGTATGAGATCACAATTTTGTTGATGTGTATTAGAAGCTATTTTATCATAGTATCCTCCGTAATATTTCCGATAATATACTGCAAATTCAAAGTGATCAAGGAATTGTGTTCCTAAGCTACTGCATTGTGTGAGAGTAATCGAGCTATTATTCACTTTTAGTCAAGTATCAATTTCAGACTAAGCATGGTCATAATTTCGTTGATGTTATAATATTTTCTTCTGTTCCCGCGATTAAGACTCTTTTAAATAAATCAATTTTAGCGGAATATATATAGTAGTCAAGCCGTGAGCACGGAAAGCTGAAAAGCTTCCGAAACGTCGGGAACCAAAATGTACGCGATATAATCCGTTAAAATTGTTTTATTTGTTGACGTTGTTTAAAAGCTATTTCCTCATCGTATTCTCCGTAATATTTCCGGTAATATACTGCAAATTTTTTTTACAAACTCTGGAGGCTTTATTGAAATCAGATAGAAGCTGGCTAGAGTTTATATTGCCCGTAGTATCTGCGGTGACATGTTGCAGATTCCAAACTGGCCACGAAGCTAGGTTTACAAGCCACTGCGCTGTGTAATCTGGGCATAACCCACGGTTAGACAAAGCACTGCGACCGGAAGACGTAATTTCTGTAATTAAACTGTCTATACAAGTTAGGAAGCATTCATATTCATACTTTAATACGTTTTTTGAATATACAGAGCAAGGCCAGACTATTGTTCCACACTGTCTGTTATAATTAGCTACCTGTATCTGTATAAGGCAGTTTAGGCAGTTTTTTCTTTCACTGCTACACCATTTGTAACGTCATTCGGGTTACTTAACGCAGTACAACTTACATTCATCTATTTACGAAATCTAGAGTCTTTATTGAAATCAGATGGAAGCGGGCTAGAGTTAATATTATCCGTAATATATGCGGTGACATGTTGCAAATTTTGAATTGACCACGAAACTAGGTTCACAAGCCACTGCACTGTGTAATCTGGTCATAACTCACAATTAATCGAAGCTCGGCGGCGGACCTTATCACTGTAATTAAACTGTCTTGACATATTAGGAAGCATTCATAGTCATACTTTAATACGAGTTTTGAATATGCAGGGCAAGGCCAGACTATTGTTTCACACTGTCAATAATAATTAGCTACATGTATAAGGCAGTTTAGGTAGTTTTTTCTTTCACAGCAACACTATTTGTAACGTCATTCGGGTTGTTTAAAGCAGTACAACTTACATTCATTTATTTGCGAAATCTTGAGTCTTTAATGTAATCAGATAGAATCTGGCTAAATTTTATATTGTCCGAAATATCTGCGGTGATATGTCACGAATTCCGAACTGACCACGGAGCTAGGTTTACAAGCCACTGCGCTGTGTAATCTGGTCAAAACTCACGCTTAGTCGAAGCGCTGCGGCCGCATGACGTATTCTCTGTAATTAAACTATCTAAACACGTTGTAAAGCCTTTATAGTTATACTTTAATACGTTATTTTGAATATACAAGGCAAAGCCACACTATTGTTTCACACTGTCTGTAATAATTAGTTACCTATACAGACAGTTTTTTTCTTTCACTGATACACCATTTGTAACGTCAGTCGGGTTAGCTAACGTAGTACAACTTAGATTAATTTATTTACTAAATCTGGAGTCTTTACTGAAATCCGATAGAAGCTGGCTAGAGTTTATATTGTCCGTAAAATCTGCGGTGACATGTTGCGAATTCCGAAATGACCACGGAGCTAGGTTTACAAGCCACTGCGCTGTGTAATCTGCCCCCGTATTGCCTAACGCGTTTGACACTCGCAATCACAATCAAGTGTCATGATTTTGTATGGGTTATGACAGTTTATTCAGATACCTGAAATTTCGTTAGGCAATAAACCCGCTGGTCATAACTCACGCTTAGTCGAAGCGCTGCGACCGGAGGACGTAATCTCTGTAATTAAACTGTCTAAACATGTTAGGAAGTTTATGTTCATAGTCACTGTCAATTCAAAGCATTGCTTTTACAAGCCACCGGTAATGATCACAATTATAAATTTTTATTTTATAACCGTGTACATACATAGAAAAATCAGGTAGTCTTTGGCATTATTGACCTCTATCAACACCATTTATGAAGACAGTGGGTTTGTGAAGACACTTATAGTAGAAGAATCGCAAAATCTGGAGTCTTCACTGAAATCAGATAGAAGCTGACTAGATATAATATTGTCTGAAGTATCTGTGGTGACATATTGCAAATTCCGAACTGACCATGGAGCTAGGTTTACAGGCCACTGCGCTGTGTAATCTGGTCATAACTCACGGTTAGTCAAAGCGCTGCGGCCGGATGACGTAATCTCTGTAATTAAACTGTGTAAACATGTTAGGAAATATTCATACGGGTAGTGTAAAACCAATCTTGAAATTAAGGCCCCTCCACTGAGTTTACGCTTCATTTGGACGCATGTTTCAGACATCGGTTAGTGGTGGGGTTTAGTGATAGATTTTACTCTGAAAAATTGTATTTTTTAAGAACGTTCTATCTACTAAGTATGTGAAGTGTTGCTTCAAACTAACTATAATCGTATACCACACTAGAAGGTGCCCAACTTCGTTAACGGGGGAAAAAAATCATAACCCTCTATTTTGTTTAGTGTAGACGGGTGAAAAATATCCTATAACCATCTGTAAAACTAATAAATATTTCATTTCATTTCATTTAAATGACCAAGCTACCCGTGTACAAAAAAAAAATCAAATCCATTTAGCCGTTTCTAGTGATGAAGCAACAACAACACATTGCAATAAACTATATATAAAAACTAGCTTCTGCCCGCGACTTTGTCCGCATTAAATTCGTTTATCGCGGATAAGGGTATTTTTCTGGGATAAAAAGTAGCCTATATCCTTCCTCGGGACTCAAACTATCTCCATACCAAATTTCATCCAAATCGGTTCAGCGGTTTAAGCGTGAAGAGGTAACAGACAGACAGACAGACAGACAGACACACTTTCGCATTTATAATATTACTAGCTTTTGCCCGCGACTTCGTCCGCTTATATCTCGAATTTCAAAAAATCCTTCTTTAGCGCGCCTCTACATACATCTCTAACGGAATATGTGTTTCAATTCTCGTATTCCTACCGTCGACAGTTTAGGCTATGCATTGACTGTCAATAGTTATACGTTACGTTACTTTGTTATATAGCTGTAATTTGAAAAAACAGATTTAATTGGACAATTGAGATTGAACTATTTATAATATAGAACATTAGGTAAGTTTTGCAGTGTTTCTTTATATACCACATTAACAGATCCGACAAAGGTGCGTGGAGAGCTTGCTCTCGAGCAAGCCACGTAAAACTGGCCATGCGAGAAGCACTCCCTCATAAGATCTATTCCTGCTGTTTTCAGTGAGTGATCCTGAGACTTATTGATCGTCATCGCGAAACAGACCTTAAGGGGGAGTTGCACCCTTTTCAATTCGAATGGGTATTTCGAGGGTATAAATGCTAACCGGAGTATGTACACAGGTTCACCTTGCACAGCACAGCACAGCCAGTAATTACGATGGCTTCTATAACGTTTTAATGTGAGGCTTTCACACGCAGCCTGGTTCCATTGCACAATTTTGAACACAAGTCCGCACAATTAAGGCGAGATCCGTTGGAATTATAATCCTTCCCTCAGTTTCGGGATATTCTCCATTTCTTATTTTAAGAAGAAGGTCGGAGAATTCTCGACCGGAAATATCGCCCTTGAGGTACACTCGCATATTTATTTTAAGGTTGAGGTAGAGATAGATATTTGATTATTGGCCAAATATTTGAAGCCTTAATGCAAGTTTTAACTTCATCAGCTCGAATTCCCCGCGGAAGTCTGACGAAAGTCTCCAGCTAACAACATAGTGACTCATATCATAACTTGGTTCCCTCTAACATCTTTAAAAGTTCTATTCAGCGCTTCACAACACCCTGTGGGCGCCATTGTACTTTCATCCCTTATTTCACCCCTTTCAGGAATGGATTTCCAAGAATGCTGAAATTAGTTTTCTTAGTTTAAAATGAAGAGTCTATACGCGAAATATTACAACAGTTACTCAAATAATTACAGATATTCTATACAAACTTGCAACCCCCATTTAACACCGTTAAAGGATGGATTTCCAAAAATGCTGAAATTAGTTTTCATACATTGAAATGAAGAATTTATATCAGGAATATAATAACAGTTACTCAAATAATTACAGATATTCAATACAAACTTTCAACCCCAATTTAGCCCCGTTAGGAGATAAATTTCCAAAAATCCTTTCTTGTTCCTTGCCTACGTTACAAATAGTGTTTACTGTGAAAATTTCAAGTGTCTAAGTTCAGTATTTTCGGCTCTGCGTTGATATATCAGTCCTTGTCTTGTATACTTGTCCTTTTATATTATCTAGATAAAGAATGAAAAAGCGTTTACAACTAACGCCATTCAGTTACGCAAACGGGTACTTACGTGTCATATTGGTTTCAAAGCAATTATTTCTTTAAAATTCTTCGGAATAAAAATTTCAGTTAACAAAAAGTGATGATTTTCCATTTATTGTTAAAAAGAACTCATTTTATGTATTTATCTTATTCATAAACCATACTTTTGTAACAAAATGTTTATCATTCAGAGATCGCAAATCCAAAATGTACACCGGCTATTATCCGGCTATATTAAGATAAACTCTTACTTGTATGATACGTCATATACGAAAGGTGTGTCCTTTGCTTAATCGTGTTGATAGGATGACTGTTGCTAGGTTACCAATTGTTTATTCATTATCAAGAAAAGAAAACGTCAATGAATAAAAGATCATGTTTTTCCTTTTATTGATAACAAATACCCTTTTATGAATAAATACCCTCAAAAGCTGTAGTTGTAGCCCTATTCTGATATCTAAGCTATATTACTGCAGAGTTTTACGCAAATCTGTTATGTAGTTTCTGCAATCCAGCGTAACGTACGATTTGGCCGCCTTAAACTCACTTATCGTGAATAAGGGTATTTTTCCGTGATAAAAAGTAGCCTATGTCCTTCCCCTGGACTCAAGCTATCTCCATACCAAATTTCACTCCAATCGGTTCAGCGGTTTAAGCATGAAGAGGTAACAGACAGACAGACAGACAGACAGACAGACAGACAGACACACTTTCACATTTATAATATTAGTATGGATTACATTCGAAATTCAGTATTCGAATCAGAAATGAGGAGATTCGTAGACGAACCAAGGGCACCGAAATAGCAAACAGGGTAAGCAAAACTGAAGTGGCAATGGGCAGGGCACATAGTTCGAAGAACCGATGACCGTTGGGGCAGAAAGGTTCTCGAATGGAGACCGCGTACCGGCAAGCGCAGCGTGGGAAAGGCCACCCGCAAGATGGTTGGACAACCTCGTTAAGGTTGCAGGTACTCGCTCGATGCGAGTCGCCTCTATCCGGCCCATATGTGGAAATCAATTGAGGAGGCCTGTGTCCGGCAGTGGACGTCCTATGGCTGAAATGATGATGAAATAATAATAATATAGCCTCTTCATGTGTCCCACAGTTGGGCAAAGGCCCTCCCTCTTTTCCGCCATGCATCCCTATCCAGCGCATACTCCCGCCAGCCCTTGCAAAATGTGTCCAAATCGTCCTGCCATCTCTTTTTCGGTCGGATGATGAAAAATACATATTTTTCGATTTAGTGACCTCTAAATAGTCCGTAACACTTCTTTTCATCTAAGCAATTTAGTAAAGAAGTATTGTTAAATCGTTTTCTCATCTGAAGGGGATGATCACAAAATGTTTTTTTTCCGATCACGCATGTGAAGCTCCCGTCACAATACAGGGTGGAGTGGGAGCCATCCTGTATTGTGACGACAACTTCACAGATAAACTTAGTCTATTAATTAGCGCAGCCCTAAACTGCCAACTAAAAATATAACAGTTTGCGGAACCGACCGAACTTCGGCCGGCTTAGTTTAGGGTCTCACTATAAGTTTATTTTCGGTGAAACTTTTTTATCCGTATTTTATTAGTAGGTTTTTAGCGTTCCGTACCTCAAAAGGTATAAACGGAATCCTTTATAGGATCACTTTGTTGTCCGTCTGTCAAGACCCTTTTTCTCAGGATTCTTTTTTAAATAACGTCTATGTACAGACATTTCATTTTTACAACTTTTAGTGACCTCAAAAACACCTTTACAGCTCTGAGTCTACCGACATTTCCCAAGAGAACACTACCGTTGAAAAGAAAGTCAGAAGAAACTGAACAGTCAGTATTTTTTTCTAAATATTCGTACTTACTTATTCCGCTGGCGCAACGATCCGAATTGGATTTTGGCCTCCGATACGAGATGGCGCCAGCGCGCCCTGTTTTGAACGATCTCCTCCCAGTCTTCCGCATTCAGAGCGCGTAGGTCCTTGGCCACTTCATCTCTCCTTATGTTCTTAGTTCTATAAAATTGATTTAGCCGTTTAAAAGGTTCACTGCTTACTTGTTGCTCCTAAATGGAACAGAATCATTTATTTTTCATTTCATTTATTCCATTATTTTCAAGTAGGTATTTCCATACATAAATACAAGACAACACGAATTCGATAATTGGGTGCGACTCAGGAGCGTTTCAGCCGCCGTTGCCGTGTGTTATGGGATTTTGACAATTATAAGCTTCTTAATAAGTGGAAAAAGCGTAGTGAGCTCACCAATAAACGATATATGTAATTTGCACAAGACTACAAATAGCAGAGGTTTTATCCGTCAAAATTTCATAACACACGGGAACAGCGGTTGAAACACTCCTGAGCCTCATCCAATTGAGTTCTGATTAATCTTCATTGTTATTGGGATTGGATCTGTGATATTGATATAATATCGCAATGCATCCACTTCTTCGGCGCTATCTCGCTATGTTTTAAAATATTAAATTTCATCAATATACATCCATTTAGTTTTTGAGTAAACGGACATACTGACGGACGGACAGACATGACGAAACAATAAGGGTTTAGTTTTTGCCACTTTTGTCTACGGAACCCTAAAAACTCTGAAAGGGGTAACCTCATACAGCCACACATACTTTCATATAGGCACAAACCTATTACCTTTGTGTATAGAGGATTTCTTTTCAAAATAATATGCGATCCCAAATGACGTTTTCGTGTTTTGCAGCTTGAAAAATGCAGGGGTAAAACTATATTCAACTTTAAAAAGGTTGATGCCACCTTTCCCGGCATAAGATCCTTGACGGTGCGATGTCAGCCCTCGAACAGCCTTCTAACAAAGGAGCCATATTTGCAGGGGCGCTCAACCTTTCTGGGGCTAACATAATATTCGTGTAATATTAATGCAGGTCGCAAAGGCCGCGCGTGACGTGAACGGGAATCGAACCAATCACCCCGGCTAATAGAGCCTTTGTGGTGAATCTACGGGCAACTAGTTGGGAACTGCAGTTGGGAGCAAGTTTAATAGTCACTTAATTGGTGAACTATTAAATGGATGTGGTACCTAAGTACTGTTAATATGTTTTGACGACATGTTTGACTCAGTTTTCTTACACCTCATACTAGATATACATCCATTGACTCGATACAAATGCAAGATCATAGTTGAAACTCATTTTATTTCACAAGTCTGAATTACTTGGATACCGAATGCATACTTACTCTGCTGTCCTAGGATTTAGTAATCGTATCTTATTTTAACGTTATTCATAAACAGTATGATATAAAATGTATTATTTATGTCAATATAATACTCATAAATTACACACGCACACACACACACCCATACATACACATATATAAACATAAAGTACACATATACTGTACCCTATTTAACTGAAATATGTAAATTATAAAAATATTTATATAAATAATTATACTAATACATTATATATAGGAATTAAGCACGATTGTCTTATAAATGATGGGGGCCGTGACCTGTAATCTACGAAGGTAATACAAGTCTTATTAGTAAAGACACCTGTCCTACAAACATCAAAGATTTTAGCTGCTTAATTTAAGATAGCATAGGTACTCGTATACTTACTGTTAGTCTTAGGGGAGAGAAAAAATTAATAATTACATAAAATGATATAATGTATCTCGTCTTGAGTCACGAGCTCGTACGTTCCAGATTTTTGAGAGGATTGCGTGGAGATATGGATCCAACACGTAGAGGTCTATTCGAAAAATTTGCTGTTACTGTATTACTGCTGGGACTCGCTCCTGATCATATCAAAAAGAGAATACGTCCCTGAGCGCAGGTCCCAACAGATGTTGGAACTATTGCATTTAAATGAAAGAGATATCGAGCTATGAGATTGTAGTTTGTCTGGATTTATTTTTGGGCTATTGCAATAGGAATATGTCACCCGCCATAGGTAACCACCAATCGATCGTTATCTGTGGCGAGTGGTGACTCGCCACTCACTAGATGAGCCCGCGTAATTGCCGTCAATCAAGACTGCCGGAAACATAATCATAATTATTTATATAGTTAGTTGCACGTTTGCCTATGAAGCTGGCGCTCCGGGTTCGAATCAGAGATGGATAACCGGAGTTAAAGATTTGAATGATTATAATCCGTAGGTGCATCCATTTCTTATCGGTTCCTTTTAAATCTTATTGAATCTGAGGAATTGCCAAGACTAGGTAAACTTTCTGTACTGGGTCGAATTATTGATTGACTTTCGGTACCATAAAGAGCGGAGTGAGAGGCGCGAATCAGCAAGTTCGAAGTGACTTAGTTAAATGATTCAAAGGAGTCGAAGAACCGCAGCTGCCGCCGTTGTTTGTCAGACTACGGCCATAACAGAAAGCTGAAGGAACGAATAAGCTCATCGACCGGTGTCGAAAATAGTATAGATATCTTCAATGTACAGACGTCTCATTTTAATGACTCAATTATAATAGTTTAGATAAAGTGGGTCGGCCACATCCTGAAGTCAATTCTAAAATGTGGCCACGACAGCTACACAATATTGTTTATCATTGGAACCCTATTGTATTGTCCCGGCTACTGAGACCAAAAAATACAATAGATAAAATTTAAATCGGCCAAGAAAATGATGATTTTATCAATAATATTACACTTAAGTTAAATGATCTGATTAGGTATTTCTGGGTTTCCCTAATCCTTGCAGCAAATGTTGGATCATATTGTATTGCTCCCAGCAAACATTCACTCTCATGTAACTGACATTTCGAAAGTGCTTGTAACTAGGCCTACTTGAATAAAGAATATTTTGATTTGATTTGATTTGATTTGAAATACTCATGATATTAGGCATTTTAAACTACTAATGTGACAGCGATTTGATAGAGAGGTCCGACACGTACTGTTACTGTTTACGTCAGTGCACTCCACCCATATACACTCCATATTAAATTCTGTTTTGCTAGAAAGAGATAGAATTGATGGCTTATATCCTGGTTATTTTTATACGCATTCAAAAAATATTTTTCTCTACTGTTTGTTAAATAAATGAGCTTTTATTCAACCAAAAATAAAAATTCATGTATATTCCCTATTGTTGCGTTGTGGAATGAGAACGTAACGAGAACTTCCTGAAACACCGTAATTCAAAAAAGCATTTTTACCCATTCCTTATTATGACCCAATGTTGGATTTATTATTATCCCCTCCTAAGCCACAATAAATAAATAACGTATCCGCAAGGACCACTTAAATGATTTATTCTCTGGCTTGTCCTTAACCTGTTAAACCAAAACGTCATAAGTTTCTTTAGAATCGACGGTAGTTATGACCTTTTGTGTAAAAGGATTTAGGCACTCCGTAATGTAAGGGGGAGTGGATAAGAGGAATATTTACCTTGTTCTTGGACATAAGCACTTTATTGTAATAGATGGCGCGGTCATGTCGCATGAGGAAATTGGGTAGAGATTTTTGAAATGTTTTATAGTAAAGGGTGAACGATATGAAGTGTTACCAAATTCACATTGGCCATATCTGACAAAATTCTCAGTTAAGAAATTTCGCATTAAAGGTTTCGGAAGCTGCATTAGAGCCTTGGGCACGCAAATATTTTCGTAGTAGACCGTGGACATTTCAACAAGACTCGACCCCGGCTCATAAAGCTCTTGTTAACCAAGAATGGCTGAAAAACTGCGTTCCACATTTCATTTCGTCTAAACAATGGCTTTCGAGTTCCTTGGGAATCCGATGCACTTTTCTATCTGGTCAATTTTGGAGAGCAAGGTGAGGACAAGGAAACATGCCAGTATGGATGCACTGAAGAAAGCGATTGTACGTTATTGGCACAACATACAGCAGGACCACATTCGTGCAGCGTGCAACTCATTTTTCTACTACCCGACGGCCATAGTCAAGGCAAAGGTGGTCATATCGAGTTAAAGTAAATAAATATTAATATTTTGTAATTTGTACTAATTTTTTTTTTGAATAATAACAATTTGTTTCGACAGATAAAAAATCGTAGCCCTTTGTATTTGGTAACACTTCATATCGTTCGCCCTGTAGTAGGTCAACAGAGATTGTATGTGATTCAGATACAATCTCATGCTTATAGGAGGTCAATCAATAGGGAATATGCAAGTTTTTGTACGGTAATGAATCAGAGATTGGTGCATTAACTGTAAGTCGTACCGCTAGTCCACGTGCGGCTTTGCTCGAAGAAGGACGCCGTGGGATACCAATTTTCTAAGCTCATGTACCACACAAATCCAAAGGTACATCACTAGTCTCAATTTCCAGCGGAAAAAGAACCTCGCGAGAGTATTTTAGAACGGAGAAAGGTTTTTATATGCATACACATCGGCGGATAGATCTCAACACTCTCTCTTCACGTAGAAGGGCGCGAGAGGGCGCTGTTGAAGTGAGTGCGTTCCAAAATCACAGGTGTTACCAATCCCAATAAGAAATGAATATTAATCAGAACGCAAGTATCTAAAGGTGCGTCCACACTTGTATCATTTGCTCGTATCCGATCACCGTGCCGTGGCATGACTGCGTATCGCGCTGCTTGGACGCTTACTGTCGGCGCGCCGATCATGCCGTACTCGTCCGATATAACTGTGTGATACGCGTAGCAAAATGGATTTCGAGCGATCCGATCGGCACAACGTCCAAACGCGTGATCGTGACACGCGATCATGCCACGCGACGATGATCTGATACGGGCAAATGATACAAATATGGACGCACCTTAAGGGGATGCATCGAAAATTTAAGCTATTTTGTAGCGCATTTTTTGTCAAATCTAGTATATAAATCAGGCTGGTTTTCAGATATGTGTTTGTTGACTACCTGCTATTCAGTGATTAACGCGGAAACATGTTTAATGAAAATTTCCTTGATAGAAAAGTTTTCCGAAAACGCGTCTTCATTTCCCGTTGTTTGTCTAGTTTGTACAAACGACAGACTAATAAACAGCTAAATAATGTTAAAATGTCATTCTTCCCTTTATCTTTTACGAGTAAGTGATTAACTTAAATGTTAAGAAAACATAATAATATCTTCGATTTCATGGTACTTTTACATCTGGCGCTTACGCCAAAAACCCCCAAGCATGTAGTGTATTAGCTTTCTCTTTCTTTGATGCGCGCGAGCAATAAGTGCGTCCCTTATTACAAATCACGCTTATTGGCTAGCTCCGCGTTTGGGGCGTGATTTACGAATGACGAAGTAGCCCCTTAATTTGTGTTGTCTTGTAGTTATCTATGAAAATACCTACTTGAAATGAATGGGTAAACGAAAAATAAATTATTCTGTTCCACCTTTAAATGCTCATAAAACAAGCTACACACAACGAACTCAATTTTTTTATGATTTTTGTCATAGAAACTACCATTTCACATCTTTTTTTTATGTTAATATAAAATAAAAATCGTTTATTTCGAACACAAGGATTCATATTTGTGTTAGTCAGCGAAATCTTATTAACTATGTTAGTTGACATTAGCATTTAACAAAAGCTATAAAAAGAAGTACTTAAGCGGGTGCATTCAAAATTTAGGCAATTTTTTAGTAAGATTATTGTCAAATCTAGCATATGTAACTGGCTGGTTTTCAGGTATGTGTTTGTTTACTACATAACCTATTCAGTGCCTAACGCGGAAATATGTTTGCTTAACATTAAATTTCCTCAAAAGAAAAGAAACCCGAAAACGTTTATATGTATGCGTCACGCTTATATGTATGTATGCCTGCTTATATGTATTTGAAATAGCCAAATTTGCACCTATTAAGATTAGCAGGGGATTTATATCCCAGAAACACAAGACACCGTGACAGACTTGAGATTGAGAAGCAACAAAGAACAGCTCCATTAAAAAAAAAACTGCAGTGTAATGTGTGTAAACGTTTATAATAAGTTCTGCCCTGCTAACGATAAGTGCAATAACTGGAGTCAAGAAGTTAAAAAAAAACCAACTTATTTCAGTCGCGCAAGGTTTACTTTACATTTTGCCTTTGAGCGGAGTTATTGCACTTATCGTTAGCAGGGCAGAGTTGCCACCTGAAATTAAAAGTCAGCGACTAAATAAAGTTATGAATTCACTCCATGAGTGGCTTTAACGTAAAATGTTTTACTCGGTAAAAGATTATTTAGAATACAAGCATGAACTGTATTTTTTTTTAAATAATAATGTATCCCAATATAATTGAATTCAAAATTAATATGTGCATGCTGTTTGTGGACAGCTGATTTAGGAGACACAAAATCAATGTATCTAACATCTGTAACCTGACCCTATTCAAGCAAATAAATGATTTATGAATGCGTCTTTATTTTCCGTTTTTTAACCGACTTCCAAAAAAAGGAGGAGGTTCTCAATTCGACGGATGTTTTTTTTTTTTTTTTTTATGGATGTTCACCGATTACTCGAAGACTATTTGACCGATTTCAAATATTTTTTTTTGGTTTTATTGAAGGTACTTTTTAGTTGGTCCCATTTAATTTTGGTGAAGATCTGATGATGGAATCCATGAGGAATTAGCGATTTTGGTATTATAAGAAACATAATAAGCATTTGCATTCAGGAAGTGTAAATTGGTGAAGTGGAACTGATGCAGAAGACAACAGAATGCCATCGGAACTCCTCAATGATAAATGATTTACGGGTGGCGACAAAATATCTTGATTAATTTAGCTAAGCAACTTCGTAGTCACAAATTTAAATGTTTTTGATGAGAATGGTACCATCGAATTGATTTGATAATGGAGCCGGAAGGTAGGCACCAGATCTATGTAATAAAATAATGTATCCTAGCCGTGTTTGGGCTTGTTCGAATCGTCACGAGATACACTTTTAAGTAACGATTAACTAAAAAGAGTAAAATAAATAAACTTTTAAACAAAAAAATAAAACGACTCCAAAAAAAACTAAAAAGTAAAACATAACGCCATAATTCAGTTTCTTCAAATTACTTACAAGTAACCGTTTGTATACTCAATCTATACAGTATATACAATTAATGTTATTTTGGAGTCGGTGCCATCGTGTCATAACTTACTAAAATCGTAAATTTTCAATATTTTACACATTCTTTATATAGCACCGACGCCAAAATAAGATTAATTGTATATACTGTATAGATTGAGTATACAAACGGTTACTTGTAAGTAATTTGAAGAAACTGAATTATGGAGTTATGTTTTACTTTTTAGTATGTTTTGGAGTCGGTTTTATTCTTTTGCTTAAAAGTTTAATGTCTAGTTAGTGAAAACGCCGGATTAATAAACGGCAAAATTATGTAAGAATGACATTCTTCCCCTTTATCTTTTACGTCATTAACTTAAATGTTAACAAAACAATATAATATCTACGATTTCATTCTACTTTTACATCTGGCGCTTACGCCAAAAAACCCTAAGCATGTAGTGTAGCTTTCTCTTTCTTTGATGCGCGCGAGCAATAAATGCGTCCCTTATTGCAAATTACGGTTATTGGCCGGCTCGGCGTTTGAGGCTTGGTTTATGAATAGGCTTAAGAAGTTAGCTATTGAGACTGCGAAAAGTAGGTAGCGTAGTTTAGTTAGCTCTTCCAATAGCAACTTGATCCCAAAACTTCAAGTCGGGCAGTTGAGTCATTCGGCCAACGCCCTTTGATGGCAAAAACGTAATATGGTCGCGCCACCGCGAACATGCCAGATGCATTGCAGTGCTCCAGGATGCTATTATATCCCAGGTAGCACACAAGCTGAATAAGAGCTTATAAGCTCTAAGACAGCTTCCTGTGCTACTTGGGGTTCAACGCGTAAATGTGCGTCCAACCTTGTACCATTTGCTCGTATTGTCAGCGATCACGACGCGCTTGTCCGATCTAAGTGTGTGATACGCGTAGCAACATGGATTTCGAGCGATCGGATCGGCGCAACGTCCAAACACGTGATCGTAACACGCAATCATGCCACGGGACGAAGATCTGATCGGGCAAATGATACAAATGTGGACGCACCTTAATGCGTTATAGTCAACATCCTTATTATGAAAAATAATCGCATTGCATCTTCCCTATAGAAACTACTCATATTCCGCCCATACCAATATCCTAAGTAGAATCAACGTGAAAGCCAAATCATGTACGAAATACCAATACAAGACAGAATAAAGAGTAATATTTCACTAGGACATTTGTCTCCGTCCCACGGTCTGAATATTGCGTTTGCTGGGTGAGAAATTGGTATATGTGTCATATAGACAGGATGTAGTCCCGATATTTGGGTACGTATATTGACTTAGTTTATCCCACGGCTTCACCCACCTGCAGTGATCGCGCTTAACTATATCTATACTATTATAAAGTTGTAAAAATGAAATGTCTGTATATTGAAGATATTTTCAAAAAAATGATTGTTATAGACTATTTGGAGGTCTAAAACGAAAAATATTTTTTTTGGATTTTATGTATGTTTGTATGTTTGGTTGTGTCGTTGTGGCTTCATCACGCAAAATCGGCTAAACAGATTTCAACCACTTTTGGTACACGGGTAGCTCCAGATGGTTATAGGATACTTTTTACCCGACTACGCTGTCAAAAAAAGAGAGGTAAGTCATAACCTTTCTCCCCCGCGAATGAAGTTGCGGGCACCTTCTAGTACTCGTACTATTATAAAGTTGCAAAAATGAAATGTTTGTATGTGTCGTTGTGGCTTCATCACGCTAAATCCGCTAAACGGATATCAACTATTTTTGGTACACGGGTAGCTGGGTATCTCCAGATGGTATAGGATACTTTTTACTCGACTATGCTAAAGAAAAAAAGAGGAGTTATGACTTTTTCTCCTCCGCGAACAAAGTTGACTAGAAGGCGCCCGCCCCGTTTTTAACACGCTTTTATTAGGTCGTCCTGTATGTATATATCTTGATACTATCTTTAACCTATTCATGTCATACTGCGCGTATGGCTTAGAAAACCTATCTATCTATCAGCCACGGACGTCCACTGCTGAAAATAGGCCTCCCCTATAGTTCGCCACCGGGTGCGATCCTGCGCAGACCGCCGACTCCCCGCGACCCTTACGAGGTCATCCGTCCACCTAGTCGGGGGCCGATCTACGCTGCGCTTTCCTATGTGTGGTCGCCACTTCAGGACTTTACTGCCCCAACGACCATCCGTTCTCCAGCCTATATGGCCCGCTCATGCTACTTCAACGATGCAGTTCTGTGAGGTATGTCGGTTACTTTGGTGCTTCTGCGGAAATCCTCATTTCTGATTCTATTACGCAGAGAAACCCCGAGAAGCCCTTTCCTTACACTTAGAAAATCTATAATGTTATAAAAACAGTCATTAATGAGCCATGTTCTTAGGGTTCATTCAAATTCTCTTCCTCTTTACTTCCATTATGAATACAAAGAGAGTTTTTGCCTGTGGAGCACTTTAAAAAAGAAATCTCGGAACCAACTAGTCCCACTATATTGAATGTTATCGGAACAGAGTGCCTTTATTGCACCTTTAGCTCGCAGGCAATTTTCCAATTTGCTCATGTTTCCTTCATCTATACTATTATAAAGTTGTAAGAATGAAGCTGTATATTAACAATAAATCAACTTATTATCAAAGAATAAAACCGACTCCAAAAAAAACAATCATAAGATAAAAATAACTGCATAATTCAGCTTCTTCAATTTACTTACATTACAAGTAATCGTTTTTCTACTCAATCTATACAGTATACACATACAATTAGTCTTATTTTGGTGTCGGTGTCATATTAAGAATGTGTATAATATTGAAAATAGGCCATTATAGTAAGTTATATTTTTTTGACGACACGTTTTGCTCAGTGGGTCGCACAACGGCCGACGAAGCTGGCGGTCCCGGGTTCGAATCCCGGCCAGGGCAAGTGTTTGTGTGATGAGCATGAATGTTTTTTTCCTGGGTCTTGGATGTTTTCTATGTATTTAAGTATTATAATTTATCTATATATTATTTATATCGTCGCCTAGTGCCCTTTGCATAGTTTGGGACTAGGTCGATTTGTGTAAGATTGACCCTAATATTTAAATATTTAATATTTATATGCAAATATCTACTCATCAGTTAAAACCATGTCTTTGATGAATCTCAAGTTCTCAAGTAATTACTATAACCTTTGAAGCTCTGTAAATGGCCTCGTAAGGCAATACCTAGTGGAAATACTAGGCGCAGTATACCGACCGCTGCAATCGTCACTGAACTCCATTCATCGCAAATAGCTCGCAGGCAATTTTCCAATTTGCCAAGAAAATCATGTTTCTAGAATCTGGGCCCTAATTTCATGTGGCAAAGGATATATATCTGAGATATCATCAGTAGGTATAGGTACATATATTTGCCTTAGATGCAATTTGACAATTTGTTATAATAACTTAAGCTTTTAATGATTCATTCCCGTTACACACTTCCACCCCCCCTTTTACCCCCTTAAGGTATAATTTCAATGAATCAATCATTTATTTATTTGTAAGACATAGGGTAAGTAAAAAGGTGTTACATCGCTATGCTTCGCCATGCTTTGTCTTATGAATATAGAAATAGGTAGGTTAATTGTTTTTCATTCAATTAAATTTAATTACCTTAAATTTAATTTAATTAAATAAGGGCATGCGCCGAGTTTATTTCTATAGGGTTATGATACAACATTATTAAACAATTGCTATTGAGGTAGGTCATTACTTATTCATTAATAACTAATTTTATCATTAAAATATTATTGTACTGAATAAATACGCTTTCTGAACCAGGACGAATTTCCGAGACAAATACTATCCTACTCCCAGAGAGTCTTAAAGTATCTTCAAACCAAATTTCATTTAAATCGATTAGATCATGAAAAGGAAACAGTTAGACTGAAAAACAGAGTCACTTTCGCTTTCATAATATTAGTATGGATATGGATAAAGTATGGTATGCTCAATTTATGTTCGTCTTTAATTATTTCACCTCTGAGCTATTATACCCCGCACTTCCACCAAATGTAAGGGGGGTTTAGTTCAGAGATGAAATAATTAAAGACGGACATAGATTGAGATGTTATCTATTTGACTTCTCTCTCTCCCTCTCTGCTCTTAAAATCTCAGACCACGAATCCTATAGAGTTTGACAGCCAAATAATAATACCACCACCGAACGAGATGGATATCATATACAAATTATAATAAGAGTGACAGAGAGCACACCAAATTTAAATACATACTTTTTTTCAAATATGGCCGGTATGTCTCGTCTACTGTCGTGAAAGATTAACACCTTCACAATATATTGATTTAAATTTACACAATTCGACGGGGCTTAATCACGTATAAAAAAGATTGATTTAATGACCAAATTTAGTCTCAAAAAAACTGTGGACGTAACGCGACGTCTGAAACGTCGAAGAATTGCCAACAAAAGGTAATTTAATAAATCATAATAGGCATTATGACGGGATATGCAAATTAAAATCTCTCTTCGAAAAAGCAATGTGTGACCGCGTGTACGCGTTTTGTGAAAAATATAATGTATTTGACGACAGCCAGAACGGATTCCGCAAAAAAAGATCGACAACTGCAGCCGTTTACAAATACATACAAGAAGCCATAAACACCATAAATGCAAAAAAATACGCAGTTGGGGTGCTACTTGATATGACTAAGGCCTACGACAAGGTCAAATACAATATATTATTAAATAAATTATACGGTGTTGGAATTCGTGGCCCTGCTTACGACAGGTTCACATCCTACTTAAAAGATAGGGAACAGTTTACGGAGATAGATTACTCGGATACAGATACTGGCCAAATCAAGACAGTCCGGTCATATAGGAAAATAATTAATGCCTCAATTCCTCAGGGAAGTGTTATTGGATGTTTATTATTTCTTCTCTACATAAACGACCTTCCCAAAATAATTGATGAAACGTGCGTACTATCACAGCATGTCAAAATAACATGAATCTAAATTCCACACTTCACTCCCTATTAGATAAAATTACAAACTGGATGGACGACCATAACCTCGAAATTAATTACAATAAAACTAAATTAATGACATTTCACCCTTATCAAAAAGCCCCCTTAGACATAAAATTTACATATAATAATATTCCACTAGAAGTTGTAGATGAATTCCCCTTTTTAGGACTAGTTATAGACAAACACATAAATTGGAAAGCTCACATAAAAAAAGTAAGAGGAAAAATATCGAGTTTCGCATATGCGCTACGTGAAATAAAAAAGACCACAGATATGCAAACGGCGCTCGCTACATACTATGCCTATGCCAACTCATGGCTTACCTATGGTATTATTCTTTGGGGAAACAGTACAGAGTCCTCCTCCTTGTTTACTCAACAAAAGAAACTCATCAGAATAATAGCAAATATTGATAACACAGTGACATGCAAGCCACACTTCCAGCATCATAAAATTCTTACGCTGCCGTGCATCTATATTCTCGAAATATGTAAATTCGTTAGACAACAAAATAGTATTTTTAAGAAAAGACATGAACTTCCCACAAGTCATACTCTGCGACACAAAAACAAACTTCTCCTGCCGGCATCTAAACTAACAATACATTCAAACAGCACCTACGTAATGGCCGTAAAAATATATAATAATTTACCGAATTCACTGACCAATGAAATTTCTGACATAAAAGTTTATTAAAAAATTGAAACAATTATTAATATCTAAATGCTACTACACTGTTCACTGACATTGAATTTTCACCTATTTAATTATTATTATTATTATGTCCAATTATCATTTTCAATTCAATTATTTTCAAATGTTAAATTTTAATGTAAATACATATGTCTTGAGACGTAAATTAATAATCTTATTATACTAATATAAGAATATAATTATATAAACAACATTTTATGGATGTAAAACAGTTGTACATAATATCTTAAATTAATAATGTTTTTAGTATGTAAGAAATTGCAATGCCCTAGCAGGGTCTCATGTACCTACATAATAACTACCTTACCATCCATTGTAAAATTAACATGATACGCAATAAATGATATGATATGATATGATATGATATGATATGATATGATAAAATTGTAATTATTCCGTCAGTTAGATAATAAAAAAACATTGGACACGTATTTTTTGCTTTTTCAAAATAATAAAAAAATACTGAGATGTGGAGATACCCGGCTACACTAGTTGAAATCCGTTTAGCCGATTTTGCGTGATGAAGCCACAACGACACATACACACATACAAAAAAAAAATCGTTTTAGTGAATTCCAAATAGTCCGTAACAACCATTTTTTCTTAAATATCTTCAATGTCCAGACATTTCATTTGTACAACTTTATATTAGTTTAGTATAGATTAAGTCCTGGTTTGTTGTATGTATTGTGACAAAGTATGGATATATCGTTAAATTTGAGATACCGCAATGCCTCGTCGAATTATGCCCTGGTATGATTTCTTAAGTAATTCGCTAGCACAATGGAGTGTGCGAGGTTGGATTGAGATTGGTTCTTACTAATGGGTGAAAAGTGGCTGCTTGGGAGACATGAGATGATGGATTAAAAGTTATGTTATAGGGGAGACCGGGTAAAGTTGTTACATGGGTCGGTTGTCACAGCGGCCATAATAGACTATGAACCAGTGTCGAAAGAAAGCTATCTCAACACGGAATAGCAAATGTACTATGTATAAAAGGAACTAAATTTACTACGAATTCCGCAAACGAACTTCTGAATATATTAATTATATGGAGATCCCGATTTTTTAAGAAGCAGGTTGAAATCCTAATATAATCTACATGTCAGCGAAAGCGAGGAACAAACGTCGGAATGATTCCAAAAGTAGGTATGTCAGCGACATCATTATTCTAAAAAGCTTCGTGACATAAAAGCGAACCGTATCGTGTGTGATATTCAAATCAATCACAAATTGATACCAAGCTTGCCGCAATCAGGTTGAAGAGGAACCCCCCCGCGGATTACCCGTGATTGGTAAAAAACAAAGGAGATTTGAAGTGTCAAAGAGCGCTCATGAATTCGTAACGAATCTTCGAGAATATTCCGCGCTGGATGAGGCCTGATGGTTTGAAGTTATACAAGCTTTATTTAGTTTCACCTCTCTTTGTCTGCCTGTGTTATAAACTCAAATAAGATAATATACGCGATATGATCCTTTAAAATTGTTTAATTTAAATAAGTAATAATCGCGGAAACAGAAGAAAATATTAATATATCTTATTTTCTACCAAAGACACAATAAGAAGAGTGTTATAAGTTTAAACTGCTCCTGTGTCTGTTTATCTGTGTCGATTTCATCATAGCTCTTGAACGATTGGACCCTTTTTTTTCGTCCTGGATGGCTTTCACTTCTTGCCGATTTTAGCAAGAGGTATTTCGCCAATGTCAACGTGGAGACATTTCACACGAGAGGATAATGGTCGGTATTAAAATTTTGATTTTGATGAAAATGACAATGTCAGGAAACCTAAAACAAATAACATTTATATTATGGATGGCACAAGGATGGCACAGATAATACAAGGGCTCGTCCATAAATCATGTGATCATATTTGGCCTGGTGATATTTCCTGATTATAGCTATTCTCATCAATACTCCCTCCATTGAAGATCACGTGTATTTTTGGGTCAGTCAGTTTTGACAACCTGCTGGTCGGACTGATATATTTTGACCTGTGATCTGGAACATGTAACACTATTTCACGTGTCTAGTTATATCAGGGATGGACTGTCACAATATATTCACGTCAGTCACAAATTACCTATTATCCCGGAAAATATATGGTAGGGCTAGGCTAGCGCTTCGTAATCTAATCAGGAACCCTCACAAGCTTGCCGTGTCTATCTCTATGTCCCAGTAATTATATTATGGTCATCTTGGCAACATTTAACATGAACATATTTTTGGTGCGATATATTTTTAGGGTTCCGTAGCCAAAATGACAGAAACGGAACCCTTATTTCCGTCCGTCCGTCCGTATGTCACAGGCATTTTACTCAAAAACTACTAAATGTATATTGCTGAAATTTGGAGAATAGGTGTCTTGTATAAGCTGCGACTTAGTTTGGTAGTTAAATAATTATAAAATATATTTCTAGGGGGGGGCCCTCTATACATGTAACCGAAACTGAAAATTTCGAAACTGAAAACTGAAAAAATTAACTATGAAAATCCAGTGTAAGCAGAGTACTCCTAAGCAAAATGTACGCGATGTACGGTCATTTTATATTGGTTACTGACATAGACAGACAGACATAAAATTATACTGTTTTTAGTATTTGTGAAATCTATGAAAATTTTCAGAAGACTGAACAGAAACTGTCTAAGTATCACGGTTCATGAGATACAGCCTGGTGACAGACTGACTGACAGACAGAAGGAAGGACAGCGTAGTCTAAGTAATAGGATCCCGTTTTACCCTTTGGATGCGGAACTCTAAAAAGCTAAGCATGATGTTTTAAACCGACTAACGTACGTTTGATATCCCTATCATAAGAACCGTGGGGTTATTGCCTAACGAAATTTTGGTAATTGGTATAGACCATACAAAATCATGACACTTGATTCTGATTCCGAGCGTCAACCTTAACTAACGCGTTTGATGGCAATAACTCCCCGGTTTTAACTATCAAAATCGTTAGTCGTCTTGATTCTAAGCAAAACGGACCAAAAAGATCATCTGAGACAAAAAAGAGCGCTTTTGGCGCAACATAAGGGCGTCCATACAACTACACACTACTGTAACATATTTGAGGAGTACGCCGAACAAGGGCGTTTTTGTAAACGTTGGTGTGATGTTATTTATTTACCACACCCAACTCAATTCCATCAAAATTCCAAGTGAACTTGGGTTATAATTTAAACAGCGAGAGGAAACAGTTGATTGTTCCAAAACACACAAATTAAGTCCGCTGTCTCACAAAGTCAATGATAAGTTGATTGATTGCGACGTCTGCCTTTAGACATGATATTGTCCTAACTGACTTCTCCTATTGGTTTAAATGATTAAAATGAATCATGATTTATGAGGAACTTCTGTTTAATTTGTGGAAATAATAACGGTTTCCGGTGTCATTATGACGACCGGTTTTGCTCAGTGGGAGTAACGTTGCCTGCGAAGCTGGTGGTCCTGGGTTCAAACTTCAGTAAAGGCAAATATTTGTGTTACGAGCATAAATATTTGTTACTGAGCCTTGAATCGTTTTTTATGTATATAAGTAAATATATCCATTAAAAATATTATCGTGTAGTTCTCATACGACAACCCTTATTGAGCTAACTATGGGACTAATTAGTTCGATTTGTGTAAAAATTGTCCCCTATTTTTTTTGTAATAACAATATTCATGTCTATTTTAGTCGATAGAGGAATTGGAGGAGCCTTGTTTAACACTGTCGCTGCCAAGCTTTTCTTAGCGCTACGCACTTTCCTCTACATACGGGAATACGCATGGCTACGCGTCTACAAGCAGAGCGCCCAGTAAGCGGGTTCTTGGCAGTGAATGTGTTAATACCATTTTTATCCAACTGCGAAAGATGGTCTTTTAGACTGGGGTCACCACGTTAAGGGGCTCCAAGGATTTTTTATGGTTTTTGTTCTGTATCTAGTCTCTGGAATGAGCAAAATAACTTTTGAAACATGGTTTATATGATAGTTCAGTCTTTATTTAACACTTTTATGCATTCAAAAATAAGAATATATTTTTATATATTTAATTATGGATTTTTACAGAGAGGCTTATAAAAATAAAGATTGCGTATAGTCTCTCAATAATACTTTAATAGACTGAAAACCTATGCCTAATTGTTTATTATGAAAATATCTAACTCGCTAAGCAAGTCTTTTCTTTAAGAGTCCCCGGCAAGCTCGGCCGAATTTCACCTTCCCATACAAACGGAGTTTCGTTCGCATTTTAAAACTACGTCTTGGACTGTAACGAAACTTTGCCTATCCAATGACATGAGGTATATCTAGGCCTGTAATTAGTTTATATTGCTCCAGCTTATAAAACAAACGAAATACAGCAAAAACAAGTTATGTATGCAAAACTTAAATTCGCTGTATTTTTCGTACTATGGTGTCTGAAGTCACATAAACTAATTACAGGCCTGCATATACCTTAACTTATTCTAAGTACAAAGTTTCAGAGCAAACTAGCAAGTCGTTTTAAAATGAGAGCGTAACTACGTATGTATGGAGAACCGAGCTTACCGGGGACTCTTAAAAAGCGTGTATTTTTTAAGAAAAACAGCAAAATCTAGTTTTTCGTCGTAAATAATAAACAAGTTTGATGGCGTTTATCTTGGTTTCGGTGTGACGTGAACATAAACTGAAACAGTATATTGGTAAAGACAGTGACTGTCAACATGATGAGATATATACAACACAGAAAAGCGAAGAGCTATGGATCAAAAATCGTTCAGAGTTGTAAGCCCTTTAAAATAACGGATCAAATTTCAATCATTTTTGTTACATGGGTAGCTGGACATCTTCTAGTATATAATGATCCTGAGTTACGGATGTTTATTATATATAAGTCTTAAATATATCTTTTAAATATTGAATCTGGTCTAGTAAGTACTCATAATCATAACAGACGCTTTATTGAGGTTATTGTTTTGTTTTGTACCCCTAATATTTATTTATATAATGTTAACGCCACGAAGCGTGTCTATTCAATACCAAATAACACCGCAAGCTAAACTCACCGAACTGACTAACTTTTCTTGCAGCTCCGCTGTAAACCTTACGCTTAGTTTAGTAACAAGTTAGTTTCTTAGTTTGCAGTAAGCGTTAGCAAAAGCTTGTTCATTTAGAAATCACTGTAATACGATCGCTCAGACTTTGCGCACTGTAAGCACTACAAATTAAAAGCACTAGTTTACAAAGAGAATATAACCACTACGTTTTAGATTGCTAGTTTAGATGGAAAAAACAAAAATGTACTTCAATAATGTCAGTCAAAACTAAGTCACAAAAAATATATAAAAATATAGATAAAACAGAAACTAATATAAAAATAATGTGCTATCTTGCACACACATATTTAGAACAACACAATTTTGGGCATTGGTTTAAATTATAAGATTTATACTTTCTATACTATTACAAAGTTGTAAGAATGATGTTTGTAGGTATTAAAAATATAAAAGAGATGTGTAACGAGCAATTGGAAGATGAAGGATATTTGATTAATAGTATAGATGCTTTGTATGTTTGTTAATAATGTATGTATAGGTATGTGTGTGTACGCGTAGTGTACAGATGTAGTCTACAGATATAAATAGGATACTGTTTACATGACTACGCTGAAGCAGAAACGAGGGTTATGACTTTTCCTACGCGAACAAAGTTGCTGCCCTGAAAAGAAGATGCCCTTCTATGTAGTTGTGTATAAAAATCAAAGCTAAGAAGTCGTTATCATTAATGTCTATTAACATTTTTATCTACACCCATATAGTAATTCATCTTTAATGTGTTCAAAACCCATAGGTAAATTTATTATTTCAAATTACAATTATAAATTTTAATCCATTGTATATAAACCACTAAATACTAAAATAAGCTAAAACTAAACTCTACAAACTAAACCTATTGAAATAAAACAATTTAACGGATTATATCGCGAATATTATCTCATTTTAGTTCCCGACGTTTCGGAAGCTTTCCATCTTTCCATGGTCACGGGAGGACTCGGATATAATCCGTTAAATTGTTTTATTTCAATGACAAATAATCGCGGAAACAGAAGAAAACTAAACCTAGTCAAATAACCCACCCCGAGTCACTCCTGGCGCAAAGGTGCACATCACGCTAGCGGCATTACCCCATTGAACGGCGACAGCCAGCCTCTGCACCAAGAATGACCCGGAGCGTGGATCCAGACCTCTCTCCCTTAAACGGCGCCCCACTTCCACAAAAAAGCTTTTGGTTTCGGAATAAGTAAATTGCAGCTTTTCAATACTAAATGTTCACATTCTCATAACTGCAATGATATCCAATATAACCCGGTGTGCAGGCCGCGCTGCTCATTACTACATCGTATATGAGATCACTAGCTTCTGCCCGCGACTTCGTCCGCCTTAAATTTGTTTATCGCGGATAAAGGTATTTTTCCGGGTTAAAAAGTAGCCTATGTCCTTCGTCGGAACTCAAACTATATCCATACCAAATTTCATTCTAATCGGTTTAGCGGTTTTAGCGTGAAGAGGTAACAGACAGACAGACAGACTTATAATATTAGTATGGATAGTATATAGTATATAATATATAGTATAATTATAGTATGGATTACAATACAGATCTGGGCCGCCGCCACCTCGCCTGGATCAATGGATGCACATGAAACATGAAAACAATTTAAAATATGGATGTAGATAATTTTAATTAGATAACATTAATGAAACCTTATAATAATCGTGTGATATTATTATGAACCACACTCGTGTTTTAAGGCCTCTCATTATGTATCAGTTGCATAAGCTACTATAGTTTCAGTTTTTTAACGGTATTATTTTATTCGAACCATTGATCTATGATTCATTGGAGTATCCTTGTGCTATTTTTTATTTGTCTACATCTCAGTTTGGTCGTAGTGCGACCACTTTCGAGGATCGAATTGGTGTCATTTATCTATATAGTAATGTGATCGAAATATTTGAAACTTCTCCAATTAACTGTAGTCTAAGTAAACCATCATCCAGCCCATAGACATTGTACTTATTTATCTTATATTTGCACACTAAAAGCACCTTTAATCTGCCGCTGGAATCCGCGGCAGAATCCGAGTCAAAAGGCGGAATACCGAGCCGAGTCAAAGGATATTTGACTCGCATATTGCTCACAGCGCATTCTTGCCTAGGTAAATCTGTGAACCTCGTTTGTTTGCGAATTATTGGTAGAAATTTAATCTGATCTGTGGGTGATTTGCAGAAAAATTACCTTTAAGTGTTACAAAATTTTGTAAGGAAAATTATTTCTCAAGTACGTTACGTTCATGGAAATAAAAATATCATTCATAATAAAATATAACGAATAGCGAACTGAAATGGAGAATTTGGGACGTATTTTTTCTTGTATGCCGTTCAAATATATATATAAACGACTATGATTAAGATAAGCATAAAATATCAATAACCTGAACAAAATAGTACAATGTTTTTGAGTATCACTCAAAGAAACATCAATTTAAACTTACATAATCTTCAGTTCTTCACTCATTGTCACACCACAGCAAAACAGGGCTTTTTCGCGTATAAATATGATTTATTTTTATTCGATTATATACGATACGATTTAAAAAATATCGTCCATGGTTTCGAAGGAAACTTCGAAGAATTACCAACAAAAGGCAATTAAATAAATCATATTCATACGTGATTAAGTCCCACCCAAAGAAATACCTGTTTATATTTTTTTCTGTGTTCGGTTCGGATGTGTAAACAATTTTGAGTAAGATAAGCCTAAAAAATATATATTGTAAAAAAACAATCAGTAACGAAAATAGGACGATTTATATTTACTTTTCCGAGAGAGCATTCCTAAAAAAAATTTGATACCTACCTATTTCTAAAGTCTGGCTCAGTTGGTTGCACAACGGGCTTCGAAGCTGGCGGTTCCGGGTTCGAATCCCGGCCAAGGCAAGTGTTTGTCTGATGAGCACGAATGTTCCTGGGGCTGGGATGTTTTCTATGTATTTAAGTATTATAATTTATCTATGTAGTATATCGTCGCCTTGTACCCATAGTACAAGCTTTGCTTAGTTTGGGACTGGGTCGATTTGTGTAAGATTGGCCGTGATATATTTTACTTTAAACAAAGAGCCGGTAATTTTCGTATAAGCCGTTAGCATGCAATGTTCAGAAATAGCAATACTTCATCATATCTTGCATATATTAGAATAATACAATTTCACAGTTCAATGCATGATTTGCATGACGTCAGCGATTTGTGATGTCACTCGTGAAGTCTAGTCATACGTGCGATGCTCACGAATACAAACGATGCATCGAAATAGCAAAAACAAGGTGACCTACCTAGTACCTAGGTACCTTAAAATAAGAGTCAAACTTTTCAGAGGTACTGTAACGCATTTATGTAACTAAAATATATAATAAACCCAAGGCCAACTAATTACAACATCATTAACCTTAAAATTTAAGAAGTGGAAAATAAAACCTGTGAGGCTACGTGGGGGGGGGGGGGGAGGCATTTCGTGAGGTATTAACCTCACGAAATGTCACCAAGGGGGAAGGGGGGTCTAAATATGGCCCAAAATACCTGGCGTGATTTCTGGATGAGCCCTTAACCTATTTACCGGTTAAGCTTGCACCTGATATCAATACTATTACTAGCTTTTGCCCGCGGCTTCGCCCGCGTACTACACGTAATTTTTAACCGTCTACAGAAAAAGTGGTTTTCAGTTTGACCCTTATGTAGGAATGTATGTATTATCTCGCGTTTGGCTGAACCGATTTAGATTCGGTTTTCGAAAAAGTATTTGTTACCTTCTGGAGGTCTCGGTATACGACGTTTTGGTAAAGGCAGTTCTCTTTTTTTTTTAAAGAAATGATTTCAATAATTGTTGAATTGTTACGCCGGCAATGACTTACTACTACTAAGAGATTATGATTAATGCAGATTTCTACTCTTGAATAAAAATTTATGCCTGCGGCTTCGCTCGCGTCAAATTCGGGGTCATTTTGAATTTGAAAATCAGCTAAGAGCATGTTGGACTATGCTTAGTGTACGGTTCCGCAGCCGTTACTACAATAATAAGCACTACAGACCAGCAAAAGAGCGTATCTTCATGCGGCTTACGTCCTTTTGTTAAGAAGCGCAGTTTTTTGGCAATATCTCAAAAACCGTGCATCCCATCTTATTGCACACAATTTTCGTTGAAAGTACTTATTAAATTTTACGTTTGTTATTTTTTTACGACTTTCGTTAAGAAAGTAGCGAGAGGGGGGAAGGACACAAAATATGCCCTAACTCAATTTTTTCCTTAGAAACCTCAGTGTTTTCACTACCCAAAGGTTGTCTGGAAGAGATGGCTGTTTAGCAATAAGACCACCTGTTGTTTACCTCTCCTTGAATGTATCGTAATTAACGTCCCAAAAAACCATAAAAACGACACCTATATTGATATTTTCACATTTCATCCCCATCGAACACCAACAGGGAGATGATATTTCACGTTTGCTACGTTTGATTTCAAAATCAATGGCATTTTCGTAATTACCGTCCCAAAGAACCATAAAAACGACGGCCATATTTATATTAAGACATTTCAACCCCGTCACACCCCGGCAGATTTCAAAATCGATGCCATTTTCGTAATTAACATCCAAAAAAAACATAAAAACGACACCTATATTGATATTTTGATATTTCAACCCCATCGCGCACCAACACAGAGATGATATTTCACGTCCACTAAAGTGGATTTCAAAATCGATGCCATTTTCGTGATTAACGTCCCAAATAACCATAAAAACGACACCCATATTGATATTTTGACATTTCAACCCCATCGCAGCCTGACAGGGGAGATAGCATTTCACGTCCGCCACGTCGGATTTTAAAATCGTTGTTGTTTTCGTAATCAGCGACCGGATAAACCAAAGAAACAATACCCATGTCGACTTTTCGACTTTGTGACCAAATTTCCCCTTTTAGGGGTTGAATTTTCAAAAACCCTGAAACACGTATTTACTCATTTATTATTAAAAATACTTGTGTTAAGTTTAGAATTAAATAGTCGAAACTGATCTGATTTCCCCATACAATCGTTGGACCCTCATTTTATCCCCTAAGAAGTTGAATTCTCAAAAAACCTGAAACACATGTTTACTCATTTATTGTTAGAAATACTCCTGGGAAGTTTCGAATAAAATAGTCTATATAATCTTGTTTCCCCATACAAACTTTGGACCTCCATTTCAACCCTTTAGGGGCTGAATTTTGAAAAACCCTTTCTTAATGGATACTAACGTTATAACAACTACCTATTGTCATAAATTCAGGTCTCTAGGTCTAATAGTTTGGGCTGGGCGTTGATTTAAGTGAGTCAGTCAGTCAGGACTTTGCCTTTTATATATATAGATTAACTTCCTTTTTTTGTAGTCGGTTAATAAAGGTACAAATCACATATTTTCCGTTTTCACATACCTACTATTTTTGTCTAAGAGAAGTCCTTTCTTAGCGATAGGAACGTCTGTTTATCATTTCTCTGTTTCAGATTTACCTAAGTGGCATGCACTTGCTCTTACTGATCTCCACTCAAGAACCTTTCTGCCCCAACAGCCATCGGTTCTTCGAAGTAGTGCCCTGCCGGCTTCAGTTTGCTTACCCTGTTTGCTATGTCGGTGACCTTGGTTCGTCTACGAATCTTCTCTTTTCTAATTCAATCTCATTTTACTATATATTTAACAAGGAAAAACACATCCTTGACAAAAATAGTTGGATTTAATTGAAACAACAGAAAGTTATTACAGAGACTTAAATACAATAACTCTTTAGTGCACACCTCACAAAACAGAATCTAAGAAAATAATAGTTACATTCAAGCCGAGGTAAACACCAGGCGGCCTTATCGCTAAACAGCGCCTTCCAGTTAAATATAAGGTCGTTAGGACTAGTAGCTTATCTTAATGTGAATAGTAAAATAAAAATTATTTCCTTGGTTGTTAAATAAATAAAATAAAATAAATATGATCAAGCGAAAACCAAAGTAAAATTAACTGTGGCATAACCTAAATAACTCAATAAGTTAACGGTCAACACGTTCCAATTATACCACTGGACCAACTTAGGAGTTACTCTTACTATCAAACCAAAGCCCCGGAAACGGATACGAAGTTAGTCCAACGGAGCCCCTCGCCGAAGTTAGCGCCGAACAGTACAGGATCGCTGAAAGAAGCCGCTGACCGTTAATAAGTCCCCTTTATACCCCGGACCCTGGATTGTTCTTTTGAACTATGTGTAAAGTTGAGAGTATTTCTGTAAGAGGAAATTGGACAATGTCCAAAAACTTAAAGGGCAGTTTATTTGCAATTAGTAACATTGTTCTTAACTTAGTGAAAAAAGAGGATTAAATACTAGAAGGTGGGCAATTTCCTTCGCGGAGGAGAAAAAGTCATAACTTTTCTTTTATTCTTCAGCGTAGTCGGGTAAAAAGCCCAGCTACCCGTGTACCAAAAAGAGTTGCAATCCGTTTACCCAATTTGGCGTGATGAAGTCACAACGACACATTTAAGATTTAGTGACCTCCAAATACAATCCGTTACAATACAGTCTGTTAGAATCATGTTTTTAAAAATATCTTCAATATACAGACATTTCAATTTTACAACTTTATAATAGTATAGAATAGATTTTATGATCTACTACACATACCATAAGCCTTATTAGCTTAGCACGGGAATAGTTAGATTTTTGTAAAATTCATTCATTTACATAATTTAAGAGCTGAGCATTTCTAAAAAAGTTTGTACATAAATTAACGGATCCTTAATTGTTTCCTATTTTGTTACCAATATTTTTCATGATTATTGTTTCATGATTGATATTTTGTTGATTCATTTGAATAATTAAGAAAATAATAATCCCTCTGATGTTGTTGTGTCAGGCTTAGCGGATGCGGAGATGGCTTGGAGAACTGGTAGCCCTGGCGAAAACCCACCGGACGAAAAAGCCAACCAAGCTGCTTGGGACCTAATAAAAATAAAGTGTATTCACAGATCCCTACTAGAAAACAGTCACAACCCAAGCGAGCGGGCCCGTTTACTGGCAGTGTCGGAACCGGAGTCAGGACACTGGCTACACGCTCTCCCCTCACAAAACCTCGGGTCCCTTCTGGATCCGAGCTCTTTGCGGGTAGCCGTCTGTCTCCACCTCGGAATAAAGAGCTGCGAGTCACACCTCTGCAGTCCCTGTGGAGGCTCAGTGGACGCCCTCGGTCGCCATGGTCAATGCTGCCAGCTGAGTGCCGGCCGGCATTTCAGGCACGCGATACTTAATGACCTGATTCGTAGGGCTCTTGGTACTTGCGCTTCCATCCCCGCAACCCTAGAACCCATTGGCCTATCTGCGGCAGATGGAAAGAGGCCCGACGGTTGCACTTTAGTGCCATGGTACCGAGGGCGGCCGCTAGCATGGGACGTCACGTGTACACTAGCCCCATCCCACGT
This sequence comes from Hedya salicella, assembly GCA_905404275.2. Taxonomy (NCBI): domain Eukaryota; kingdom Metazoa; phylum Arthropoda; class Insecta; order Lepidoptera; family Tortricidae; genus Hedya; species Hedya salicella. Next base: position 21,524,861 of record FR990107.1, on the reverse strand, counting down.
ACACCGCTCCGCCCGAAAACCAGGGACTGCCGCTTATGACGCCCAAACCGTCAAGTGCCGCAAATACGCTTTTTTAAAAAGCAATTATGAGTTTGCGGCACTTGCGGTCGAAACCTTTGGGCCATGGTCATCCGTCACCAAAAAATTAGTCTAAGAAGTGTCGGACAAGCTCATCGGCGTATCCGGCGATATTAGAGCTGGGTCTTACTTCGCTCAACGCCTCAGCCTGGCCACCCAGAGAGGGAATGCGGCCAGCGTTCTGGGAACAATTCCCCGTGCAGGTCCGACACAGGGGACATCAGAATTGTTTTTTTTTTTTTAAGTTAAATTACTGTTATAAGTGTTTATATTACTATATATAATATTTACATGAAATTGTTACATAATTAAGAAAATGTAAGCTTGATACAATCTCAATTATCAAAAATAATCAATATTAGTAATGTTAATCATTTCAAAAATTTATAAAAAAAAGGAAAGTTTACGACTTTTGTGACAATTAACGTGCCCATACATTTTTTTGTACAAACTCATTTAGAAATGCTCAGCTACGTTCTTGTCGGTGGAATAACCCCCACTGTTGTCTGTCTCTGGCTTCAGAGCTTCAGAGCTTCAGAGACTTGACTTCTTGGTACGATCTGACGTTCACTTTCTGTGGTGCACGGTGTGGTGTTTCTGTGGTGTGCGGTGTGGTGTTTCTGTGGTGTGCGGTGTGGTGTTTCTGTGGTATGCAGTGTGGTGTTTCTGTGGTGTGCAGAGTGATGCTTCTGTGTTGTTTCTGTGGTGTTTCTGTGGTGTGCGGTGTGGTGTTTCTGTGGTGTGCAGTATGGTGTTTCTGTGGTGTGCAGTGTGGTGTTTCTGTGGTGTGCAATGTGGTGTTTCTGTGGTGTGCGGTGTGTTGTTCCATTTCTTGTGCATAGCCGCCCGCGTCTTCCTCTCTTTCCTCCAACTTTTCCGTCAGTTACGTTTTAAAGAACCCGTCATGTCGTATCAAATGCCTTATCATCTTCCCTCCTCTGGTTTCAATGTTTCTTAACAGGCATCTTTTCTCCTCTACCATAACATATATATTCTGCTCATCACACAAACAGTTGCCGTTACCGGAATTTGAACCCAGGACCTTCAGTTTCACTGGCAACGTTACACCCGCTGAGCTAAACCGGTGATTGAAAATACTTGAATACATGTTAAACATCCAAGACCCAGGAACAACATTCACACTCATTGCACAAGCTCTTGCCCTGGCCGGGATTCGAACCTGGGACTGCCAGCTTCGTAGACCTTTGTGCAACCAACTGAGCCAAACGTGTCGTCAAGTTTTACGTTGATATGGTGCAGTATCATACACAATCGATCATAACTCTGAACATTTCTATCCAAAGAAATCCTGCGTCCAAGCAAATCAACTTCTTTCCCAACCCTGATATATTTCACACAACTACCCACTCTAATTTTTCAAAGATTTATTTCAAACTTGGCAGTCATTCCGCAAAACGCGAACTCACGGAATATAGGTCGAATCGGCAACGTCGAACTCTCTCAAATGCCTACTCAATGTGGCGCAGATTTCGCAAATTTAGTCGCAATTGTTCAGGCAATAAGGGATATAACTGCCCGGGAAAAGTTCCCGTTTAATGGGAAAAGTTAAAACAATTTACGAGTCGTGAAGTGAGCTAATGGTCATGACGTTTTAATTTCCCGCGTTGGTTGTTCCGATTCGGAATTTGCCTGCGAGATGCCCTGGATTTTTTGGAAATTGGACATGATTATCGACAAATGGTGACTGATTATCAGGGTTCGGAAACTCAAACAGATATTTAACTAAACTTTGACGGCGGTATTTTAAAAAGAAAAACCGGTAGTAAAAAAAAATAGTAAACGTATAATATAGAACCGGCTAAGAGCATGTCGGACCATGCTCAGTGTAGGGTTCCGCAGCCGTTCATATAAAAAAATGCACTACAGATGAATAAAATACGATATGAAAAAGTGCACTGGCAAAAGAGCGTATTTCCACGGCACTTGCGTCCTTTAGCTGAGAAGCGCAGTTTTTTGGCAATAACTCAAAAACGGTATATTCGATCATGTTGAAAAAAAAATTCGTTGAAATTTTGATTAAACTGTATCTTTGTAATTTTTGCTACTTTCGGAGCGATTATTTCCGAATATATTCACTAAATCACTCTTTTTCTAAAAAATTGAATGTTTTAAAAAAAACTGTCAATTTGTCAAAATATGTGCATTTGCAGATTTTTTTCAAATTCAGTTACATGTGGGCCTACATCGAGTGTCCCCCCCCGCCCCCGACTTTTTTGTTATTTAACTATCAAACTCTAAGTACCTGCTTATCCACTCACTTGCTTTCGGTAACTAGAGCTACAAACTTTGATAACCTACAAATTGCTTCCGGTAGCCAGAGCTACCAGATGACCTTTATACAATTTTTGATTTTTATTCTGTGAAGGGCAGTTTCGGAGCGGTTTAAACTATGACCAAAACATACCCAAATAAGATGGCAACGCAGAAAAAAATTGGCAGCCAACATGATAGAACAAACATATTTTTAAATAGCTGTCGGTCTCAACGTTGTGAAAAAGTAAAGTTGCGTAAAAGTGCACAGTGTTTTAAAAATGCCGTCAGTATTCAAATTTATATTTTACTACTAAAGATAGACATCAAACGATTCAATGTTTATCCAACTATTAGATTACAGCTATATTTCGGTCCCAATGAATAATTATGAATTACAATCTCACTTCAAAGTAGTTAAGACAGAGATTTTTTCGGTGACTTGCGATTGAAATGGTCAACATTTTTAAGAATAAAGAATATTTCTCGCAATTATCTAGTCATTAAAACAGTTCAAGTATTAAGTTTAACAAATAAACATTAAATCATTAACATGTATGACTTATTTACACAGGATTAGCGAATAAAACAAGTAACGGTCCATATAAATACGGGTACGGGTGGTGGTAGCTGTATCTACCAAAAGCAATTTAGCCAATTACTCGCTTTGACGTTGTAAGGCATGAGAGCACACCTGAAGCGCTGCGATCGCGTTTGGTACATTTTGTGATTTGTTCCTAATAACAGGTAAAGACTCGAACATAAAGTAAATGAAAAGTAGCTAAAAACATTTGCAAATATTACGTTGTTTATATTAAACTATTTATGGACCGTAACACTTAAAATAACGTATGCTCAATTTCTAAAACACTGCATAGACCTGGCGGCGCCCGTTGTGTTCGACCCTAACGGGGCGCCATGTTCGGCAGTTGCCCCGGTAACATGGCACGTTATTAGTTTTTTGCGTAACGGCTTTCTTTATTTACCTTAAAATCAGTGTGATTCTATGTATTAATGGTTTTCTTTGTGTGATTGTGGTTTCCTAGGTACACACTGTGATTTATAATGTGTTTGTGTCGTGTGATATTGTGGTTTTAAGGGTTTTTAGTTCGGCTGAAAACCAAAACTTCGTTTGTACGTACATAATTTTTGTTATTTAGACTCCTAGAACCGTAATTAACGTTATTATTGCAAAATATATCCATTTTAATTTATGATTACTAGTTGCTTGTTCTAATTCGAACTATATTTTGGTTCTTGAGTTTTTAAATTAGCTACAAATAAATCACGAATCAAAGAAAAAAAATCGCCCCGTCTTGCGTCAGATATCTAATAATGAAATTATGTTTACTATACAACTTTATTTGAACAGTTATACAATATTTGGCATTAAATGAAAGAACAACTGATCTTCTTTTTTTTGCATCTAAACAAAAAGGATATTTCTGCTGGATTTCGTCAACTTTATCAGTGTGTCTGTTTTACGCAATATTTATAATTATTTTCAATATGGTAATCCATAAAATAAGTAACACCATCAGATTCTTTGATTCATTGGCTTTTTTGTGTAAAAAAAAATTTAGCAAATGATTTAGTAGAATTCAAGTTATGATTTTTTCAATAAAACACGGCATCTCGCGGAAATTTGCACAAAAAGACAGAGCAATATAGGCCACCATTTTTAAAATCCAAAAGCAAGTGAGTGGCTAAGCAAGACACCTATACTTCATCAATATACATCTTGTACTTGTAAAATGCCTGTGACATATGGACGGACGGACGGACATGACGAACTATAAGAGTTCCGTATTTGCCATTTTGGCTAAGGAATCCTAAAAATCTAACTTTAAACTTTTCCTACATTTAACGCTAACTCGTCTTTAATATTCTAACATTTTTCATTCCCAAGTCCTAACTTAAGCAAGCTTTATCTTCCTTTAAAACGCCATTAAGACCGTATTTCATGTTCACTAGGGTTTTCTCTTAGATCATTTTACCTTTACAGATGGCAAGACTTACGTTACTGAACTATTTTTTCATCTTATTTTCAGGCCGTACAACACTAACGTATTGTTTGAGTAGGTAATTTAGTTATCATTGTCGTCCCTAGATGTCACTATAAGCAGGGCTTGTAACCGGGTACAAATAAACCGGTATTATTATTTAGGTTAAACCTGTTAATTGTTTAGGTTACGTTCGGACGAATTGATTTGGGAACTTTATTTCGAAGCGCTCTCTAACCGGTTACTCCGTGTTTGGATACGGGATCAATGACCGCAGTCGCGCCGATTAGTGGCGCAACGACAGTCAACTACATAAATAATTGAATCTAATAAGCAAGCAAACCAATTCTTGTCTAAGCGAGCGGTTATTCACCCTAAACTCCGATCACACGGAAGTACCGCTCTCTAACCGGTAAATAGATTTCGCTCCCTGTTTTGCGCTTCGAGATATTAACCGGTTAGATTGATATTCTTGCGAGCGTAACCTTTATTACGGGTTAGGCTCTCAGAGTGTGGCTCTAACCGGTACGGAAAATAAACCGGGTTACAAACCCTGACTATAAAGGATGTTGAAAAACGGGAATGAAGTGTCGTGGTAGTTTATATATTATCTACTTGTAAAGCCTTTTCTTTTTTTTTTTTTTGTCTTAGGTAGACCTATAAATAAAGACTAGAAGGTGTCCTTAACTTCGTCAGTGGAGGAGAAAAAAATAGTGATCAAATGTGCGCCCGTGTGAAAATTACACACTGTATACTTTGAATGCGTCTGTATGCCATCTCCATTGCTTTAATGCTCTGTGGGTTTTCTAGATTAAGTTAAGCAGACTTTGCACGCGCTGACCAGATCGGTCGTACTTAGGCCACTTAGGAAACTATAAATACCTGACTGAAGAAGGCTCGTAATAAAGTATTTTTCTGGAGGGGTCGTTAATAATAATTCTGAAATATACTTGAGGAGCTTAGTTATAATCTATGGAGACGATTTAATTTAACTTATTGAATTTGCTTCGAAGAAGCTTCTCAGTGAAAAATTATTAGTTATATTTCTAACTTTTTTGTACTAAAATAACCTTGGTGATTTTGCAATATTTGCTTTCAAGTACTATGATTAAACTTACACGCAAAAAATTGAAAAAATATTTGTATTCAAGAACCTAAATAAAATTACTTATCCCATTTGCAATCGACTAACTATCAAAAGCCACTCTCAGGAGCAGAAATACACCGAAAAAAATCATCAAATTTATGAAAACAACTAGCCATAGTAGCCCGACTTCGGTCGGGCTACTATGCTATAGCCAAAATGGCAAAAACAGAACCCTTATAATTCCATCATGTCCGTCCGTGTGTCACAGGCATTTTACTCAAAAACTACAAGATATAATACTAATGAAAAATATAGGTGTCTTCTATTAGCCGCTACTTAGTTTTATAGTAGGAAGGTGTGCGTGTGTGCGTTGAGTAAAGAAGTCTATGTAAACAAAGCTCCAATAAATAATTACCGAAAATATCGATCACAGCCGCTAAAGTCTGCAAATATCTTGAGCAAAACTTGCAAGAAGCAAGACAAGCATGACTACACAATAATCATGGCCCGGGTGAGCTGAACTTATCAATTATTTCACTAAAACTAAAACGAAAATTCAACGGTTGTTCGTAACAGTCACTCACACATAGACATATTTGAATTAACAGACTATTGTTTTGGAAAACTATCATAATTAAAGCGGTAATTATCACATGTTTCTGACACTGACAACCTGCGCTCGGGTTATACTTGACAGTTGACAGTTTGGCACATTGTACCAACGCAACCACAACTTGGGTGCGTTCAGAAATAGAAACGTTTAAGAAGACCGAAAACGACATGTCACTAAAATCAAACGGTAAAGCTACCCCCAGCGTCAGCAAGATGGCAGCACCTGTAGTTTGTTTTAAATGTAAAAAAACAATTCAAGCCAGAGACACCCTGCACTGCTCTTCTTGCAAAAACAGATATGAGTTTGATTGTGCTGGTTTCTCAGAAAAAGTTTATCGTACAATGACAGCTGACTCTAAGAAAAATTGGAAATCTGGAGTATGTGTAAAAAACCAAAATAAAGCCAAAGAAACAAGTGACTCGACTAACACCAAATATAAAAATGATCAACAACCTTCCAAAACACCGATATCTCAGATAGACTCAGCTTCAACACCTTCGCAACCCTACCAGAGTTCACCACTTATCTCGCACCCCAAGGCGCATAAAAAAAACTGGATGCGTCAAATCAGTAATTTAAGGAAAAGTCCAGATGATAAAAAAGAAATCACGTCCTCTCCGGCAATCAATAATATTACTCATAGGAAAAAACATGGTTTCAAATTATACACTAAAAACTCATTTGATTCATTGGAAGATGAAGGAAACCTTGATTCATCCACCACATCAATAACGTCACAAAATTGTAGTAAGCTGAATAGAAGCTGCCCACAGATAGGGGAACATTAACAAAGTAAAATTTAAAGCATGGAAGCTGAGATTACTGAATTGAAGAATAAATTAATGATTGCAGATAATGAAATTATAAATCTTCTATCTGAAAATGAAACATTAAAAAATACTATAGACGAATACAATAAAAAAGTTACAACTTTAGAACACATTTGTAAGTCTACCAAAAAACGTCGCAAGAATAAGATTCCTACTAAGTCTACACTTATTATTTCACCGAATGAGAATGCAACTAGTCACAATGAAACTCAAAAGGATGGAAATACTAAAAATTGGTCCGTTACCGAATTGGTTTTTGATCTGGAAAGTGGGAAAACGTCAGAGAATCCTCAGAGCAATTCAACAATATCGCCGACGAATGTCGCCACCAACAGGAAAAGTACTACACCACCTATACCCATAAAGACATCACCACCTTTAGATAACGCTGTAGCCGAAAATAAGTCTTGTAGCAAAATTGGAAGGATATGCATACTAAGCTCTAATGTACACGACAAAATATCAAGAAATGCCAATTATGTGCTAGGTGAAAAATATAATATCTGTCACTATCTGTATCCTGGTGTTGGAGTACGTACACTTCTTCAAAACATAGAACACAAGTTAGTAAATTTTTCAAAAGATGATTACTGTTTCATATTTATAGGAGAAGAGGATTTCAAGCAGTCTCAGAACTACGATAATTTGGTTCTCTATATAAGAAACATTATGTCTACAATATTGCATACAAATATAATAATATGCTATCCAACATTTAACATGGGTTATTTTAATAATATGTTCAACAGGAGAATTGAATTATTTAACAAATTACTATATACAGATAATAATAAATATAACTATGCTTATTTATTGGATAGCAACCGAAATCTATTATATAACCACAGTATATTCCATATAACAACAGGTCGGGTGAATAGTTCTGGATTAAATACTATCTTTCAAGACGTATGACCATTGAACGTAATGTTCGATGGTTACGGTTATAGAGAAGGATAATAATATATCTTCCTTGACATTTCACTGCTCTTGTTCTTGTCATGACATCCAAAAAGGCTCTGACGAGTTTTTTCGTGAATGAAAAGTACAAAAATCCTGTTCCAATTGACAGTAAATTAAAATAAAAGTCATATATAGGATCCCAGAACAAACAAAGTCACACATTAGTCTTTTCATGTACAAGTTAAACGTATTACTTTTTCATCTTACTTCTAAATATAAAAACAAGAAGATAGTAATATGCGGGGATTGGAACATCAATGTTCTGAAAAATAATACTTTCTGTAAGGAATTGAAAAGCACATTATCAAACTACAATTTATCAATGCATATTAATTCCCCGACCAGGCTTAACGCATGCATAGACCAAATAGCCAGACTGTGCCTATCTGACCATGATATGGCTCAAACATTGACATTCAGAGTGAAAGAGCAAAAAAAATGTTGAAACTGGTATGACTTTAAACGGGATTATTGCAAAGAAAACGTCGGTAAATTTACCCGGTGTCTCGCGGCGTTATCTTTTACTGATGTCTTAGCATCTGATAATTTTATGGAAGCATTTACCTCGTTTTATGACTTATTCTGTTTATTTTATAACTTGTGTTTTCCACTAATAAAGGTCAGAATTACCAACAGTCAAAATAAAGTTAAATGGTTAACAAAAGGGTTGAGACAATCATGTCACACCTAACGTCAATTGTACTTAAAATTTAGATCAGTAAAAAATGGAAAAAAGACACAATTTAACGAACTTAAAAACTATAGTAATATTCTAAAGAAGTGTATTTTCAAATCACAACAAATCAGTAACAATAATTATATATGGAGGAATAAAAATAAATGTAAAGCAACATGGAACGTTATATCATCGACTACTGCAAGTATAATTGACGATAACGATATTAATTCTCTACGCGCTAATGATGTGACATATAAAAATCTACAAGACATTTGTAATTTTTTTCAACGATTATTTTATTGATATAATAGCTTCTAATTCCGGTGCTAAAAATACACCAACAAATGGAACAAGTTATTTAACTATCGGGTCCAGAAGAAATTCATTAAATACCTTTGTTTCAAATTAAAAACTCCGTTTATGTCTGTTAACTATGTTAATATGTGTAAGAAACCATCTCGTTCCCTTATATAAGCGCCGGGAAATTGCAGATATTGTTTACATCCTTAATATAACGAACAATAATGTAGACTGCCCGAAATTACTCTCTGGACTGGCTAAAAAGACATTTCCTTCCCCTCTCAATTCCCTTTTCCTCGCGTAATTATAGAAAGAATAGCTTTCTGTTACGTGCTGGCAAAAGTTTGAATAACCTAACTAAAGAGCTGGATATCGATATTTTCAATAGTAATATCCCAACTGTGCGGCGTAGGATAACGGACGGTTTCTTTGAATGAGCGTGCCTTGACTGGAGCATTGTTTGAAGAATTTAATTTAATTTTATTTGGTTGTAGTTTAAACTTGTTGCAGTTTATTTCACTTAGTCATAGTAATCACTAGAAGGCTCTGCAATGTTGTGCATTATGTGAGCGTCTCTATTTTGTATCATGTTACTACCGGTGGGAACCTGTAATTGGCTTTCTGATACTTATTCTATGCCGCAAATGTATTACTTTTAGCTGTTGGTTCTCCGAATAAATAAAATAAAATAAATAAAATAAAATAAAATAAAATAAATAAAATAAAATAAATAAAATAAAATAAAATAAAATAAAATAAAATAAAATAAAATAAAATAAAATAAAATAAAATAAAATAAAATAAAATAAAATAAAATAAAATAAAATAAAATAAAATAAAATAAAATAAAATAAAATAAAATAAAATAAAATAAAATAAAATAAAATAAAATAAAATAAAATAAAATAAAATAAAATAAAATAAAATAAAATAATATAAAATAAAATAAAATAAAATAAAATAAATAAAATAAAATAAATAATGCATTGACAGACATTAACAACTGGACATGTAGTAATAATCTAAATATAAATATGACGAAAACGTTCTATGTTCAATTTCATTCGTATAATAATAATCCAATACAATTAGATATCAAATATAATAATTACCCAATTGTTAAATCTGATGGTATTAAATTCTTGGGACTTCGTGTAGATAAACATCTTAATTGGAAAAGTCATGTCGATTATGTTTGTACTAGGTTAGACCGATTTGTATATGAATTAAGGAGGTTAAGAAACACTGTTAATGTTGAGACAGCTATTACAGCCTACCATGGATACGTTTCATCAGTCCTCAATTATGGCCTACTACTGTGGGGAAATTCTGTAGACTCTGATAGGGCACTTTTACTACAGAAAAAGTGTATTCGTGCCTTAGCCAAAGCGTGGATAACGGATAGCTGCCGGCCACTCTTTAAAAAATTTAATATCTTGCCATTGCCATGCATGTATATAAAAAAGGCATGCTTACATGTAAAATATCATCCACAATTATTTCAAAATAGATGTGAGGTTTTTGTGGGTAGGCAAAGAGCACAATATCAGAACCTCCATGTCGCACTTTAATCTACCGGAAAAAATCCTACAATATTTGCATAGTTTTATATAATAGCCTACCGGAGAATATTACACTATTACAGGGTAATGCTTTTAAGAACTCTATTACTAAATGGCTCTCAGAACATTGTGTTAATGAATTCATGAACCATAACAGGCAGAATAGAGGAACGTATTAGCCTCATCTATTGTATCACAAATTAAATATTATTGTGTGTCAAATATTTCTATAATGTTAATAATGCATGCATTCATTCATTTTTTTTACATTTATTTTGCATGTCGATATCATTCGACAGAATACTGAACTTATATATTACAATAAGACCTTGTACCTAGACTTAAGTATTCCAGCAAATAAACCATTATTTCTTTCTTTCTTTAGTTAACTATCCAAAATTAATATTTCTTGGAAAGGCACTCCATACAATGTAACCGAACAGGTTTTTGTTTTGCAGCAAATTTCAATGTGTGGCTCCTTCTTGGACAGTTCTTTTAAAATAATTTTGAACTTTCTATGTTATTTTTTATTTAATGGATATTTTGAAACATAATTGCTCCGCAAGTAGCAAAAATTGTGTCCCTCTATTTTCTAAACCCTATGTCCCAAAAATATGAAAAAAATCAAAAAGATGAAGCTTAATATATACTTCTACGAAAACTGTTTTCAACATGATCGAATATACTTTTTCATATCGTATTTTTTCATCTGTAGTGCATTTTTTGTATGAACAGCTGCGGCACCCTTCACTGAACACGGTCCGACATGCTCTTGTATTTTTTAATAATATCTCCGTCCAATAATCCATGAAGCACACAAGTCGGCGAGAGTGAAGTGAATGGCGAAGTTCGCACGTTGAACTGCGCCAGCGGGCGACCATATCCGCTCGTGGTTAACCGCTTCACAGTCAACTGGACCTCTAGCACAACTGTGAAACGCGACTCTTTGAATGAATGAATAGGCTGTTTCTAAACGGGCATGATACATCCTTGACCGCTTCGTCACTTAACAATTGGTGAGATTGTGGTCAAATGTCTTCAATCTTGTCTTTGATAAATTCTTAATAAAAAAAAAAGTTTATCCGTCTTTTTCCTTTCAATACAATGCGAGAAAGACGTGTGATGCTATGTCGCGCGACAAACGTAATCGCGGAGAGTTGTGCTAGACCCGCTGGTCTTGCGAGTTTATGTCGATAATATTAATTACTAGCTGCTCGCTCCGGCTTCGCTCGGGTGTACTCAGGAAGATGAGACCTAAACTTCCCTATACTATATAATGAAATATTTTACTACTAAGCCTAAATCTTTTCGTGTCACTCACTCACTTCTTATATTTGCAAAACCAAAATTGCTTCACTTTTCTATGCAATTTTCAGTAGGTATAATTTATTTCTTCAAACTTCATCACAGCTGGCCGCAGCCAGCTATATCACTCGGCGGGACTCATAAGACCTGGAAGTCATCCGACGGACAGACCCCTGCCTTCGTTTTTCTCCTAGCGCATTCTCCTTCGGAGTTGAAGCGCCAACTACAGAAACTCTAAAATGGCCCCACGGGCCAAAAGAGAAAATAATAAAAAAAATTATACAAAAAAGTATACATTGTTGAAAAGTGACGAACTTTTTCATTCAACGAATGTACTTGACGCCTACACTTCGACCGCGTCTATCTGCGCGTGGCTAAACGCTCCACAGCCGATCTTGCAGATTTGTTTGTGGGTAAAACGAAAGAGAAAGAAAGATAAAACAATGAATAACAGAGGACACCTTTTAAATGAATGCAAATATTGTTACCTGACAGGGTTCTTAATGTATTCATAGTTTATATCTAAGTAGTATACAAAAGAATGCAATATAGTCGACTTAAGAGGAAACTACAATTATTTTTAAATTTAATGGCTTTTGTCCAATTTAGGTAATATTTAAATTATTTAGTAGGACAATTTGGCCAGAGTCAAGGTTTAAAAGCGAAAGTTTAAGATAACACAGCAAGCAAAAGATTTAAATTAGTCAATTTTATATGTCAAATATTGAAATAAGTGTGAAATACTTATATTTTTTAACATTTTACTCAAACTATATACGTGAGAAAAAAATGCAAATGTGCCAAATAAATGAGAATCGGACCGTTTTGGGGAGTACAGTACGGTACGGTACGGATCCCTTAAACTGAAATCAAATACTTTGATAAGACGGACAAAGTAATTAGAGCCTCACCTCACTTATTATAACTTGCTCACCTCAAAATATTCGTATGAAATTTTATAACATTTTGCAAATGAATTGATGATGAAAGATTGATGAAGCGTATAAATCACCGAGTACGGTACGGAGCGCAAACTCGGCACTTGACCGCCGACCACACGCTGCGACCGCGTCCGCCTGTGGCTAACCGTCCATCATCAGACGGGTGTTGCAAGTTTATTTGGGAAAATAAAAGAGATGAAAAAAAAAATAACAGTGAACGTTTGAGTGAAGCTATGCGCGACAGGGTCCTTTATGTAGGCATTCATAGTTAGTATAGTATAACCAGTGGTCGTAAATTTGGTACAATATTTGGCGCAGCGATCATGATACTGCGCTATACATATTGTGGAAAAAGACCAATTTAAACGATCAAACAAAGTTTATATTGATGACAGGAACTTGTCTTCGAATTTTGTCACAATTTGTAAGATCTCATTTTGCATAAAATCGTGATGGTAGAACATCATTATCATATAAATCCTTTTTAATACCGTTTTTGTGTTAGTATCGAATTGTCTTGTTAACACGCAAATCAAGTTTTATAAATTTACTCTAGTCGATTGAGTTCTAACAGCCTGGTATACATACTTGTGCTGCGAAATAGTAAGCTTGTTGTGACATGTTTTTAACTTTGAATCGACATTATTTATTACAATATGCCAGTGATGACATACGATACGGCACTAAGACGGGCCCCCCGATTGCCTAACGCGTTTGACGCTCGCAACCAGAATAAAGTGTCAAGATTTCGTTAGGCAATAACCCCCCTGGTCCCTCACAAGGCTCAAAGTGACCCAAAGGGCAATACAGTAGCTATGTTCAGAATGTCGTTGCGTGATCGAATCAGAAACGAGGCGACCCGCAGAAGAATCAACGTCGTCGACATAGCTCACAAAGTTGCTTAACTTTGTGGCAGTGGGCGGAGCACATTGCTCGTAGAACTGATGGCCGTTGGCGCAAAAAGGTGCTCGAGTGGTGACCGAGTACAGAACAACTCAGCATGGGAAGGGCCACAACAAGATGGACCTATGATCTGGTGAAGATTGCTGGAAAGTATTGGATGAAGGCAAGGCTTTTGTCCAGCAGTGGACGACCTTTAGGTTGATTTGATTATGATTAAAGTATGAACATCTCTCTGTTAGAACTTATAACTGGCTCATATCTCCGCCATTCTGAAAAAAAAAGAGACGCTCAAGTGTGCGTCTTGCGAGTTTTGAATTAAGAACCTACTTTCCATGTTCATTGTGATTGAATTTTTACTCAATTTTCTTTTTTAATAATGCTCCACTAAAAATAATTGAGTTATGGTTTGCCCAGTTTCCTGTATTGTTCGCTCGGTATCCGCTCGATAGTGATATTTACTAAAGCAAATACACCGATCTTTTTATATTTCTCTTGTAACTAAATAAGAATATAAACAGAAGAAAACTCGGGTCTATTTTTTACATGAACCGATTTCATTTACTTATTGTATACTAAGTGCATTATTCTCTCTTTTAGAGCTCTAATGGACTAAATAAAGGACAAAGGGTTAGACAACCTTTGGTCCGATGGATTAATAGCTTTTTAAAAACCGAGTGATGGATGGTCGATGCGCCTGATGCGTGGATAATGGCCAGGTTTGTGCACAAGGGCTTTTGTTAAGTTTTAACTCAAAAAAGGGATGCCAAGCGGTTACGGCGTTGTTTACGTTACAGATTAATATGAGTAGTGGTATGGCCGCTCGTTCAAATAATTTCTTTATTACATTTCCATTATGAAAAAAAAATTAGAGCAACTATAACCGTACTCAATTATAGCTAAAACAATTAGCGAAAGCTCGATTTGCACGTAGTTAATGTACAGGGCTGGGCATATAACTTATGTCCTTTTTCTAATATGAAAAGTTGAAATATGTAAACGGATATGCTACTATATTATAAAACAATACACTCTTAATTGAATATCTCAGAAAGCTGAATACAAAACAAAATATTACATTCAGAGAGAGGCAAACAACATACGGTATTATCGCTAAACAGCTCCTCCATACTACTTTTGGGTAGTGAAAGACGTTGAGAAAAATAAACTGTACGTATAAGTAGGTGGCGCAAAGCAGTTTGAAATTCAAGTTTGTACATTAAACAGACACAATAAATAGAATAAATACAAATAAATACACGTGTATATGGTATATAAATACATTAATTATATATATATAACTATTTAAATCCATACTAATATGTCTGTCTGTCTGTCTGTCTGTCTGTCTGTTACCTCTTCACGCTTAAACCGCTGAACCGATTGGAATGAAATTTGGTATAGAGATAGCTTGAGTCCAGGGGAAGGACATAGGCTACTTTTTATCCCGGAAAAATACCCTTATCCGCGATAAGTGAATTTAAGGCGGACAAATCGTACGTTACGCTAATACGCAAAAACTACATAACAGATTTGCGCAAAATTCAGCAGTAATATAGCTTAGATATCAGAATAGGACATAGGCTACAACTTTTGAGGATATTCATTTATAAAAGCGGTTTTTTTAACAATAAATGGTAAAACATGACCTTTTGTTCACAGTGATTGTGACATTTTAATTCCTTAATAATGAATTAACAATTGGTAACCTAGCAACAGTAATACTACCTACACGATTAAGCAAAGAACTCACCTTCCGTATATGACGGAATACGAAATATACGAAAATTATACTGTTTTTACATTTTTTTGTTATAGAGGCAGAAATACATCACCTGTGAGGATTTAAACTCTCTAGCTATAACGCTTATCACGCAGTGGACAGACAGACAGACAGGCGGACAGACAGACCGATAGCAAAGTCTTAGTAATAGGGTCCCGTTTTACCCTTTGGGTACGGAACCCTAAATATGATTTTACATAGTCATGTAGTGGTAAAATCAATACACATATCGACAGCGTATAATTGCAAAATTATCTTCTATCTATATATATAAAAGTCTTGCGTTACTGACCTATTGACAGACAATTCACAGCCTTAACCGCTAAAAATATAAGCATGAAAGGAATGTATATTTTTTTATATTACGTGGACGTGTACTAATATAAGATTTTTCAAAATTCAACCCTTAAGGGGGTGAAATAGGGGTTGAACCGTTGTATGGAAATCGTTCATTTGGATAGTTATAAATTTGAATCATTGTATAAAGGTTTCTTACTAAAAACCAAAACAAATGATTAAAGATTAATATAAAAATTCATCCCCTAAGGGGGATAATAAAGAGTTGAAAGTTTGTATGGGAAACATGTCGTTTTTAAAGTTAGGCGCTTAAAACTTTGGTCGCAACTTCCTTATGTACAGTGAAAAACGTTGACAAGGGCATTTTTATAAATACATCCCGTAACGGAGTTAAATTGGGGTTGAAAGTTTGTATGGAAAACCAGTAATTATTTGAGTAATTGTTGTAATATTTCGCATATAGACTTCATTTAAAACTAAGAAAACTAATTTCAGCATTTTGGGAAATTCATCTTCTGAAAGATGTGAAATAAGGGGCAATAGTCTGGGACGAAAGTATAATGGCGCATAAAGGGTGTTTTGAAGCGCTGAATAGAACTTTGAATGACATTAAAGGGAACGGTGGTATGATAGGTGGAATCACCATGTTGTTAGCTGGAGACATTCGTTAGATTCTGCTCGTATTTCCGAGGGGAACTCGAGCTGATGAAGTTAAAACTTGCATTATGGCTTCAAATATTTGGCCTTTAATC
Organism: Hedya salicella; assembly: GCA_905404275.2. Lineage (NCBI taxonomy): Eukaryota > Metazoa > Arthropoda > Insecta > Lepidoptera > Tortricidae > Hedya > Hedya salicella. The sequence continues at coordinate 21,508,497 of FR990107.1, read as the reverse complement.
AAAAAACTACAATTTAAGATTAATAGGTATGCGAGGGCACCTCAAGGGCGATATTTGCGCTAGAGAATTCTCCGACCTTCTTCTGAAAATAGGAAATGGAGAATATTCCGAAACTGAGGGAAGGATTGCAATTCCATCGGATCTCGGCTTAGTTATGCGGGCCGTTGACGACCTAATCTCTCAAATTTACCCAGATGCTCAAAATCTACATAGCAAGTTCACGGAGTGGTTGTGTGAACGAGCGATTCTGACACCTAAGAACGACCAGGCTTCCGTTATTAATAACATTTTTTTGAAGTCGTTCGAAGGTTTAGAATACGAATGAACTCGAACTGTAGACTCGATCTGTAGTGAACGCGGATTATGTCATATACTATCGCGTAGAGTTTTTAAATGCACTTAACCCACCCGGCCTACCTTCTCACATACTTATCTTAAAAGTGGGTGCTCGAGTAATGCTGCTGCGAAATCTCCATCAGCCGAAGATGTAGTATGTGTAGAGGCGCACTTAGGAGGATTTTTTGAAATTCGAGATATACGCGGATGAAGTCGCGGGCAAAAGCTTGTATAGAAATAAAATAAGACGAATGCCCGTGCTAATACGTCCGCACTAAAACCAGGTTAAATAAGACAAGGTGTAGGTTTTTGAGATGGTCTTTAAAGATCGAAAAGGATCGAGAGGGGAGGGAGGCCTGTAGAATTAAGACGAGCTAAGTCTTAAGTTGAAAGTTTTAAGATCTAAAAACACAACTGATGGCCAATAGCGCTAAATGTAGGGTAATGGTAAATAGGTACGATATATTCAGGATAATTGTCTGTGGCATCGAAACCGGTATTTTTTTCATACAAAATATCCGAATTATGATTCGTTTTTTTTTGTTCAATTACGAGATTTTCATATATTTTATTGAAATTCTAGGACTTGAATCAGGTGTGTTGTGATTAATTTCTCTTCTTCTTCATACTGTTTTAAAACATTCCGGAAATACCGTGTAATTTAAAAGATTTTAAAAAATACCGGTTAAAACCGGTCTGTGGGCAGACGGCAGAGCAAGGCGGTGGCTGCTGGAGATTTTACCCAGAACATGTCGAACAGAGGAAAAGAAAAATGTGATAAGCGATATTTTCGAGACATTGTATATTATAAAATGAGTCAATTGGGTATATTACTAAACGCTACCAAACTGTCGCTTGTCTCATTTCTCCTTACCACCGTCGATATAAACTATTGATTTTATTTACATTCACCTGCACGTAACTGGGTTTGGAGTTCAAACTTCAAATTACGGAAATAAAAAAACTCAACCTATGCTAGTTGTAATTTAGAACTTCATAAGTAATTATGAAGTTTCAAAGCTATGTCGGCATTCTCATGTTCAACTTAATTTCTCTCTGGAGAGAGTTGTAAGAACTACAAAGCCAAGGTTTCCTCCTGGCTTCACACGGCTTCACACTTATGAAGCTCGCGTGCTAGTCGCAAGTTTGAATCAAGGTGCAGGGAAGAGCGGAGATACCTTTAATAATGATTCTATATTTGAATTTACTCCGAGTGAACTACAAGGCAATGGTTGCGACAAGCTTCACATGGCTTCACGCTTATAAAATACGTGGAGATCGTGTCACTCTTCTGTTAAGGACACTTATTTCATTTGTTTATTGTCAAGGAACCCAATAACATTTTTTTTAGCTTGAAAAATAAAGATTAAAGATAAAAAATCTGCCCCAAAACACTCTCCATTGGTATCGGGTCCAGAAGTCTGCCAGCATTGCCACGTAACCGTAACGTAACCTAAATAATTACCCAGTATAACCTAAATAAATACCGGTTTATTTGTAACCGGTTACAAGCCCTGGCAATGTTAGTCTGGCTACTCCTCTAAAGTTAGTGCCTCGTGTCTTACCTCTACTTGCGCACTCTGGATCTCAGTGGATGCGGAAATGAGCCCCTCCAGCTCTCCACTACTTGCTCCGAACGGCTTTACATATTTTATAGTTTTACGGGCATTAAAAAAAAATCGTGGTGTTCATTTTGATAAGTAGTTAGAAAATGATTCCAAAAAAAGTTAGTCTTGTGAATTTGTATCGTTACATTTGTGGTTTGTTTAAAACAGTGTGAGGTATTTTTGTGAAATTGATAATGTTCTTGATTGTAAATAAAACGAAACCAAAAAGGCCATGGTCTGAGACAGCAAGTGTGGGTAGACGTTTTTTTTAAATGCATTATAATATCGTAGAGCAAGTCACCGTCAGACTGAAAATAATTCGTGAGATTATTACCTAGTACTTTCCTATGAATTCATATATGAAAGAAGTGATTTAATTATATCATGCCTACAATAAAATTAAGCAAATGCAATATTATAAAATTAATGAAACTACAATAATATTGGGATGATGACTAAATTTTAATAATTACCCGTCATGTAGATGAATGTAGATCATCATTGGAGATGTTTTTTTTTTTCTTTTTTACGTAATCAATGAATAAATGCGAGACATTAAGTCAAAATATAAAAAAAAACATATAGGTGAATTTTGATTTTCATACGCTGTCATCATGCCTATTCAATAGGGAATATTCATGAATTTTAATTTTTGCTTTATTATAAGCCTATTCATGTAACAAACAGTAGACAAAAATAATTTTTCAAATAACTATCAAAATACCCAAGATATAAGCCATCAAACATTTCATTCTATCTCTTTCTAGCAAAACAGAATTTAATATGGAGTTTATATGACCGTAGTACACTGTGACGTAAATGTTGGACCTCTCCGTGAAATCTCGATGTCTAATTAGTAGTTTAAAATGCTTAGATCATGCGTATTTCTTGGCCGATTTTAATTTTAATTTCATTTTTTGGAATAGTTTTTACGGTGACAAACGATGATAAAATTTCATGCATGTTCCCTATTGTTCACGTTCGCCAAAAGACACGGTTTTATCCGGTTTGATCCGGTATCGACATGTTGGAATATTTGTATTAGGTTTGTGGATAGGAAAGAACGACGCAAATGACAAACACTCAAGGACTTTCCTTCAATCTAGTAAATAATGCAAGATTCATATTTTTTGCTCCTTTACCTTCGTTCGCTCGCGGCTGCGGAAATTAATCCAGGGTTTGCTTAACTGTGTCAAACGATTCTGTTAAGGGTATGAGGTTTTCTTCGCAGGAGTCGACATGTGTGGGGCTGAGAGGGTATTAAGTCTTTCGTGGAAAAGATCTAAGGTAAATTAAATCTTTGCAAATATGTCAGATACTATGAGAAACTTAATATTATAAAATTCGTCACACTGAGCGCAAAACTCACGAACGTAGTGAAAAAAGTTGATAGATTCAGGCGTTACTTTGCGAAATTCCATTTTAGATTAATGGATTATAGTTCCTTTAATATTTCGCGAAATAGTGTATTGGCTAGATGTGACAATAATTTGCGCTGGCATGCGCATAATCTCATGCAGTCTCCACAAAAAAAAAACGCGCATGCAAATACAAGAAACTACCACCAAACAATCTAATCCTCGACACGTGTTTCGCATCTCTACAAGGCATTATCAGGAGATGCAGGAGATGTTGACGGTCCGGCGTCCACCCGAGAAGATTGACTTCGAGTTTTTCGCGTATTATACTGTCTTATGGTGGCTAGAGGCGAGTCTAAATAGTCGTTTAGCGTGCCGAATTGCCCTGGGATTGGTGACCCCAGAATAAGGATAAACCCTTACCTGGTATGCGCGGTTCTGCTGGGTTCGAATATTTTATCCCTAGCAGCGGGAACGCAATGAGTTTCAATAATTTCAAAAACCATAATGGCAGCGATGTGGTTCGCAACCCATCACGTCTCGGTCCCAGCGAGAGCGAAGAGTGGGCTATGGAGAGCTGCTTTGCTACGTTAAATGTAAGGGTTGAAATGAATGATAAAATAGATGAAGTATGTCAAATGATGGATGCGAGAAATAGAGAGATTAATGAATGTTGATGAAGCGGCAGTTGTATGCCAGCAGCGTAGCAAGTGGAAATAGGTAGTCTCTGCCTACCACGTAATGGGAAAAAGGCGTGATTTTATGTATGTATGTATGTATGTATGTATGTATGTGATGGTTTGTTGTATTTGCAGGTGTATTTTTTTTGGAAACTGCACGAAGACCAAGACACTATATCGCAGAAAAGCAAATGAACTTTAATCCATTACTCAAACAGTGATCTATTTCAGGTAACTTAGTTCGGGTACCGATATCTCTAGCCCGTTGCTATTTGAAAGAAAGACAGAAAACATATTTATTCAACGCCAGCATATACAAAAATTACAAATAACAAAAACAAATGACGACTCTGTAAGAGGTCACCACTCAACTTTATGTCATGGCAAGCCGTGAGGCTGATTTTCGGTGGTGCCCTGTAACTTAAAACTAATTAGACCTAGTGGGTGACTTCACGAATGCCATTTTTACATCAAACCCTAATATAGGTACCGCATAGTTTTAAAATTGTAGTTTATTATTATTATAACTTACTAGCTTCTGCCCGCGACTTCGTCCGCCTTAAATTCGTTTATTGCGGATAGCGGTATTTTTCCGGGATAAAAAGTAGCCTTTGTCCTTCCCCGGGACTCAAACTATCTCCATACAAAAATTTCATCTAAATCGGTTCAGCGGTTTAAGCGTGAAAGGTAACAGACAGACAGACAGACAGACACACTTTCGCATTTATAATATTAGTATGGATTTGGGTCATACTGATTCTAGAATTTAGCCGTCTTTCCTGTGGACAACGCAGTAGTTAAGGGCTTGGGTACATTTAACTAATGTTTTTATCGCTTAGATCTAGAGTATTAATCAATTTGTACATTGCCTAATAGGACACTAAGAAAAATTAGTATTTTTTTTTTTTTTTTTTTTTTTTTTTTTTTTTTTTTTTTTTTTTTATTACGGGACAATTTTACACAAATCGAACTAGTCCCATAGTAAGCTCAATAAGGCTTGTGTTATGGGTACTAGACGACGATATATTTAATAGATATATTACTTATATACATAGAAAACATCCAAGACTCAGGAACAAATATTTATGCTCATCACACAAATATTTGCCCTTACCGGGATTTGAACCCAGGACCTTGGCTTCGCAGGCAACGTTACTCCCACTGAGCCAAACCGGTCGTCAAAGTAAGTAAGTATTTAAAGCCCTTAACTTTCGGGTGTCCACAGGAAAGACGCATAACGCTAGCTCATACTAAAAATCAGTATGACCCATTTTCCTTATTTGTTTTTCCCGATTTCAAGTTGTTTAGTCTGAGAGCTGTGTTTCGAAAATGCATATTGTAAAATACCAATATGCACGCGACCTCTCTCAGTTTTAGAATCATTCTATTCGCGCATCGTTCGCATATGTAACAACCTCTTAAATTACCCGTTGGTCGATGATATTTCATGTTATATACGCGATATAATCCGTTGAATTGTTTTATTTCAATGAGTAATAATCGCGGAAATAGAAGAAAATATTACGTACACCAGTACGGACTGGATGTTGCTAACCAAATCAGGCATAGAAAAATGTGTTTCGAAGTAATTTAATGTGGTTAAATTAAATTATCACCAAATTTTTCAATGTACAATTGCTCTCTGATCGAATGGTTGAGACGTTGGACCGGTAATCCAAAGGTACCAAGTTTGATTCCTGGTGCGGATAACATGTAAGTGCAATAGAGTTTTTTCTTTGCACTTTGTATATGACAATAATGTACGTTACTGTGTAGTTTTTTGTCATATTTTCTGAAGTGGTTGGTACTTTTTAACTTGTAATACTACCCGTGTGGCAAATAACCGTTTTCTTAACTTTACTTCTAATCACAGTGGCTATAATGGACTATGATCCGGTGTTGAATGATCGCGAGAACTATATATCCCTTCTAGATAAAGCTCTCGCGATCTTTTGGCAGCGGTCGATGAACTTATTCGTTCGTTCAGTTTTCTGTTATGGCCGTCATAACCGTGAGACAGCCTTATCCGTTCTACCCTACTTAGATGCTTAAATGCTCGTTGGATGTAAATGCATGTTTATTTATTTATGTTGTGTAAGATTCCTTTTCAAAGTCCTCCAGTTTCAGTATAAGTTAAAGTATAGCTATCTGAAGCTTAGGTTGAATTTGTCTTATTGTAAGATTCTTGAACGGAACGCTGCGGATAACCCTGTTTTAAATGAAAGAGTGAAAAGGAAAGGACTAAATCTTTTGGCGAACGCAGTATTCGTATAAGGCTCCCGGATTTTTATAATTCACTTTCGCAGAATCGCACTGTTATCGGGTTTAAGACTAGCGTATCCACCTTCATCATATGCAAAATTTCAAATGCTTTTGCAATGTATAAATTCCATATGTGGCGTAACGGTCAAGGTCTCGCACGGAAAATAAATTTTCTTATTACACAACTTGCATTACCACCAAGCTATCGCTTTGTATGTGAGAAAAATCTTTGTAAACAACTTTTGTATAACAAAAGGGCACATTTTAATAGAATTTTATAGGGCTTATAAGACTTTTTGTACTCGTAAGTTGAGTAACATATTCCTGGCATCTCTGCAATGTGTGGGCGCCTGGCACTTTAGGAAAATATAAACGTACCGTAACAACCTTTTGGGTCAAGCTGTTCGGCGTCACTGTAGTGAAAATCCAGTAGATTTTATGATGATTTCAAAATATTTGTTATATCCTGTAGTTACGGGAGATAATAGTGACAGAGTACGTAAGAAAAAATCTAATAATGTAGACTATTAAAGGTGCGTCCACATTTGTATCATTTGCCCGATCAGATCTTCGTCGCGTGGCATGATCGCGTGTCACGATCACGCGTTTAGACGTTGCGCCGATCCGATGCCATGTTAGTACGCGTATCACACACTTACATCGGACAAGCGCGGCATGATCGCCGCGCCGACAGTGAGCGTCCAAGCAGCGCGATACGCAGTCATGCCACGGCACGATGATCGGATACGAGCAAATGATAACATACAAATATTTTTCGAGTTAGTGACTTCCAATCAGTTCTTTACATTTTTTTTTAAATCTTTAATGTACACACATTTTATTTTTACAACTTTATAATAATATGGATTATGCAAGGCTGCGAAGTTGTTATTTGGCTGCAAAGTTGTTGCTGAGGACGCGACGCTCTATATCTAAAATTGAACCGCGAGCGAAGCGAAACTAACACACTTTAGAGTTATTGGATATAGCTTTTTTTTTCATATGTAATGATTTTTTTGTAGTAACTGAGCATGGTCCAACATGCTCTTGATCGATTTTTGGTAGGAGGTTAAAAATGTTTCTTATCTCTATAATTGATTCAACGAAACTAACTCGACTGCTATGTTAAATACTATATTCATAGGTTCATAGGTCATCAACGGGACATAGAAAAACAAATCACAAATACGACAACAGTTACCAAGTTCCGTAAAGGCCGGGCCGAGTTGGCGATGGAATTAAATTAAAATTGCATAAAGACACTGATATACAAATGTCAAACTTTTTATAAAAGTATTCTGTTTTGTCTGAGTTTAAAAATAACCCTATGATTGACACCTCGATTGAGAAACACGATTATCGATGAAATACACGTCACTCCGCTGATGTGTTAAGTGGTATATTCATAGGCTCATCAACGGGACTTATGAAAACCAAATTACTAATACAAAAACAGTTACAAAGTCCCGTAAAGGCCGTGCTGAGTTGGCGCTGGAATTAAATTCAAATGGCATCAAAACACGGGTGGAATAAAACAGTCGGCAGTGAAGTTTCAGCCTGCTGGCAAGGGAAAGCGGTGGACGAGCGGACGGTGCAAGTCAGGAGACACCGCTATGCTATTAAAAAGTTGTAAAAATGAAATGTTTGTATGTGACGTTGTGGCTTCATCACGCCAAAAGGTCTTAACGGATTTCAACTATTTTTGCTACATGGATAGCTGAGTATCCATAGATATATATATTTAGTTAATTAAATTACACAACATTACAGCATAAGACCAAGGCACTGTGAATTTCATACAATAACACAAACAATAACACGTAATACAGCAGACACAGGTGCAGATATAAAAATTATAAACAAATAGCAACAATTATGATCAAATAGCAAGAGAGTGACGTTCGTCCATCGCCTCGCAGAACCTCAAACATTCATCACATATACCCTTCCAGCTACTTGCAAAAACATCGCAATCAGGTGTATTTGAAATTTAGAATATTTATAAACATGGTCAGCCCACACTAGCTACTGGGGAAGTAGGATACCATTATGAAAGGTCTTAACCTGCACATTTTAGAAAAAAAATGTTTTTTTTTGTGATTACATTTTGTGTTATTAAGGAAAACGTGAAAAAAAACGCCCCCCCCCCTTTATCTCCGAAGTTTACCAAACGAAAATTTTGAATTTTTCACAATTTGTATAAATAAACATAACTATTACACGAAAATTCTAATCATGGCTCTAACTAGCAATTTTTTTTTAATTTTAAAAACCTTGCTTTGTATGCAATGTTATAGACATCAGGTTTAAACTTAACTCAACCGGAACCGGGTAATATAATAATGTTAGGGTAAGTGAAAGTTTGGACGGCACCCTCGGTGCGCGAGTCCGACTCGCGCTTGGCCGGTTTTTTATGCTATTAAAACTTAGACCGCTACCTCCCGTGACGTACACCGCGAACGTCGCCGCGCGGTTGGACCGACTCCAACGTTGACCGATTATAAAATCTATAAAACGTGTTCAAGTTTGTCCCGAACCGGACTATTTGGACTCAAGCTATTTGTGCATTGTTTGGACAAATTGGAATTGATGCCAAGACACGGCTGCTGAGTTTACCAGGTAGATTATAACTTACGTAAACTTGGACTTTTTGTTTCAGTTATAATTTGACGTTTCTGTGTTCTCTGATTCTAAGACAATATTGTAATAGTTAATTGGTACACGCATATAAATTGTTTTTTATACTCTGACATTAAGAATTTTATTGTAGACATTTATTTTTCTTTTTTATTGTTAATCCTTTTGGGATTTATGATATTAATTATATTAATTTTAGAAATGATGATTTTATCATCATTTTAAAAATTAAGTTAAATGATCTGATTAGGTTTTTCTGGGTTTTCTCTAATCCTTGCAGCAAATGTTGGATCATATTGTATGTCTCCCAGCAAGGACTTCTCTCAATGTAACTGACAATTCGAAAGTGCTTGTACCTAGGCCTACTTGACTAAAGCATATTTTGATTGATTGATTTATTGATCTGTTTCTCTGAAGTATCGGATCCGAAATAAGGTGATCCGATATAATCGCTTTGGCCTACATCGAAAACTTTAGTTCTCTGGCCTTCCTTCCCTTTAATCCTTTGGTTAACACACTGAAGTGACCGTGGGCCGGTCACATATCTTGCAGAATAAAATTAACAACTGTTGGGGCAAACGTGTTCTGGAGTGGAGACCGCGTTTTGGCAAACGTACTATACAGGGTGCCCTCCAGCTAGGTGGAGCGAGGATATAAGAAATGCTGTAAGAAACAAAAAATAAGGATCGAGCTCAGTGGCATGCCATGGGACAGGCCTATGTGTAGCAGTGGACGGGGATGGGCTGATGGTGTGTTCTCTTTATGAAATATCAAACATGTAAGCTTAGCGTAGCCCGAATTCTGAAAATCCATTCCGTGGTTGTGAAAATTCGAGAACTTAAACCGGTTATAGCTGTTGCGCAGACGATATAATTCTAATTAAAATTGAAAAGAATACAAAAAAATTGGTTGTCTGTAAAGTCGATTTACGGACGATAATTTTACGTGATAACGTGAAAAAGAGACAGATGCGTCAGAAACTAACGCTCTCCTCGTGAGAATGGGTTAGTGTCATTTCGTCTAAAAAAGCAGCTGGTCTAAGCAGTAACTGGTCTAAAAAGCAGCTTGTCTAAGGAGCAACTGGTCTAAAAAGCAGCTAGTCTAATTATCAACTTGTCTAAATCGCAACTGGCAGATGGTCTAAAACGCTTTTTGCCTAAAACGCAACTGGTCTATAACGTTCTTTGTCTAAATATCATCTCATCAAAAATGAACATGGTCTAAATACAAATTCAGTCTCTATAGAATACAATTTTATTGTAAGTCGTCAAATGCTAAGAGAAAAATATCTTTTTACAAACTTTTATTTAACTTCCCAATGCCGAATTGGGTTCTTTGCTATACTTGTGTATCTTCGGTGACAATGCAATAATATGGTACTATGGAGCTGGTCTGATGATGGAGTCAGAAGGTGGCCGTAGGAACTCCGCAGCGAAACAAGATAATCCCGCTGTGTCATCGTGATGAGCCCAAGCTCATCATAATTACCCTGACGAGTAGTTGATAATAAAGCAGAAAAGTATTTACAGTCGACATTTAAAGCTTGTCTCCAAAATATTTTTTTTGACATAATCGTTTTTTTTCCCGTGTGTTATATAGCTAGTACCTGTACCTACATAGGCATAATATAGGTCTGAGGATCTATTCACATGGACCACAACCACACCACAACGCAGCGGCGAAAAATGGTGCCGCAGTGGTTATGTGTGAATAGTGTATGTAGCTGCAGGTTTTCGCAGTTACGTTGCGGTGACTGTAAAAGTGTAAAACGACGATGTGGTTGTGAACGCCACGTCGTGTTTGGGACGAAGCAGTTCGCTAGAGCTTGGTGTCGCTAGTGGTTGCGATGTGGTTGCGATGCGGTCCGTATCGTCCGCACGGTTGCGTTTGACGGTGAAATGTGGTCCGTGCTAATAAAACTATTAATTTTTATATAAATCATCGCCCACGTGGTTGTTGTTGTGGTGTGGTTGTGGTTGTGAATAGACCCTAAGGAACTTATACTGGAACTTATACACTATATTTAGACCACTTGCAACTTAGACCCGCTACGTTTTAGACCGCTTGCTACTTAGACCAGGTGCTTTTTAGACCACATGCTAATTAGATCATCTCTGCTTTAAACCAGTTTATATTTAGGCCAGCTACTTTTTAGACCACTTGCTCATTAGACCAGCTGCTATTTTAGACCAGCTGCTTTTTAGACCAGCTGCTACTTAGATCAGCTGCTTTTTAGACTAGCTACTACTTACACCAGCTGCTTTTTTAGACGAAATGATACTAACCTGCGAGAATGAGCGGAACATGACATGACATTTTCGTGCGTGCAGCCGGCGTTCATTGATTTATAAGACGTTGTCACGTCAAAAATAATATATTCAGCGGGCTGCACATCCAATTAAGGAATAAACGGATTGTAGGCGGAGGGCGATCTGAGCTTCGATGGCTAATTTATAATTGCAACGTTATGAAGTTGTAAAAATGTAATATTTCAACATTGAATATATATTTATTCATGAAAATAAGCTTCGTGAGACCCTTGAACTGGCGGTTGACTCGCGCAAAGAATTGTTCTTGAAACTCACAGGCAGCGCAGCCACCGTAATGGGGTCCATGCCGCAAACATTTGTTAGAGGGTATATTTTTTTATAGTATGGTATTACAATTTTTCCCGTTTCCGTTGTCTCTTGTAGTAATTAATACTACTACGAGGCTCAATAAAATAGTTTTAAGCCTGAGGTTGATAAAGAAATTAAAAAGAAAATATATATAATACTGGCACAGACACTAACAAAGTCATTGCATTTGCACCAATTCAATCCGGTAGGCCAGATTTCAACCATTTTTTGGTTCAAGGATGACTCGCTAGACATTTGCAGAGAATTTTAGTGTAGGATGCTTTTTACCCTACCACTTAAAAAAAAGAGGGGAATACAAAAAACAGCCTGATGAACGAATAAAAGAACCGGCCAAGTGCGAGTCGGACTCGCGCACCGAGGGTTCCATACAAAATATACGCTACAAATGGCCGTATCTATGAAAATCCAGTGTTCGCAGAACCTTACTCCTAAGCAAAATATGCGCGGTGCTCGATCATTTTATATTGGTTACTGATACAGACAGACATAAAATTATACTGTTCTTAGTATTTGTTGCTATAGCGGCAACAGAAATACATCATCTGTGAAAATTTCAACTATTAAGGTTCATGAGATACAGCCTGGTGACAGACAGACGGACAGACAGAGGGACATCGAAGTCTTAGCAATAGGGTCTCATTTTACCCTTTGGGTACGAAACCCTAAAAATTTACTCTCCTACTGATCTGAATTATTTTCAGCATTTCACTTCGTCTTACACTTATCTTAATTTTAAAACAAATTATTTCGCTCGTACAAGTTAATTTGTGGATTTAGATTAGAGGTTATAAAAAAGAATAATTTGACCGGTTTTGTGGGTCGAAAGGGTAGTAATAATACCGGTATTGTATGGGAAAAAGGTCTTGGTTACTTGAAGATGTTTCATAATTTTAGGTAACAACGGTAATTATAGAATTAGAAACCAATGTTTAGTCATGACGACCGGTTTGGCTCAGTGAGAGTAACGTTGCCTGCGAAGCTGAGCTCCTGGGTTCAAATCCCGGTAAGGGCAAATATTTGTGTGATGAGCATAAATATTTGTTCCTGTGTCTTGGATGTTTTCTATGTACATAAGTAATATATCTATTAAATAAATCGTCGTCTAGTACCCATAACACAAGCCTTATTGAGCTTACCATGGGACTAGAGTGATTTGTGTAAAATTGTCACGTAATATTTATTATTTATTTAGTTTGGTATTTGGTATCTGGTCAGATCAGGCCACGACAACACCAACACAAAAATCTACGAAGTGCATCCTTCAAACTGCCGAAGATCGCACAGAGTAGAAAGCAATCGTCCACTACATAATTTGTAGAGGTCATGAGCTTCAGCAATAAGGAATACGACAGTAAGAAGAACATAAACAATACCAATAAATCCAAAGAAAAGCTCTTAGGCACTAACTAAGCTAACGTAATACAATTAGGTTTTGAGACATCTGAAGCAAACGCGGGACATTTATGTGCGGTGAGGTGTGTCGATAAGTGAGTAAGTAAAGTACCTCGCGAGGTATAAAGATTTTATAGATTGAAGTGTTGCGATGAATTTAATGGAAACATGAGTATGAAAAATTACCCACATGTGGGTAATACAACATTAATACACTGGTAAACGTGAATCCAGATAGATGGACGTTGTCGCGTGTATAATGAGTGGTGGAACGATGAAAGATCAAGATGTTTAAGTCCAGTAGTAGATGTTGACTGTACTCATATAAAAATAAAATTTTGATGCAAATTATGGTTTCTATGATAGAAATCCTAAAAAACTTTTGAGTGCGATACCTTACGTGTAGCTTGTTTTCATTGTTCACCAATTTGGCAGACTTTGGATATATAGAGAATGCTCTCTTTAGTTTTCTAAATAATATAATGTTGACATTAAATTATGTAGGTACTTCGTCTCACTCCTGTGGCTACTATACATTTTTCATTATTCACCTGCATAAAATTGCTCACTACAAAAAAAACACTTAAGTTTTTACTAAAGTTGAGTTCGGAGTATAACTACACATATTGCTGTGATTAGGTAGGTACTTTTGGTTGTACACGAATAACAAGATAGCTTACTTTAAATTACAAATTAATTTTTAGTTTTCACTATGCGATACCTATCAAGATTTTAATAATTGAGATGCGAATAACTCTCTCTCTCTCTCTCTCTCTCTCTCTCTCTCTCTCTCTCTTAAAGCTATAGCTCGTTTCTTCCATTTTTTCGCGGATCTGACAATCAGTCATGACGGATTTTTCCAAGAAACCTTATATGAAAATGTCCCCAAAATCGGACGGAGAGGTGTTTCTATCGTATTAGATGGCTCAAGTATGAATAATCAGCGCATTCATAAAATGAGGTTACATTGAGGCCATGGAAATTTCCAGCAAATATTTCACTGGTTCGGGTATAAAATTAAAGTAACGAGGGATTCTCTCTCTAGGGAGCGATTGTTCCTTATTTGGCCCGTTTTATTTGTTTTACTGTGTACTTTACGAGCGGTCCGAAACACCGAGACGAAATTAATTAATAAACATTAAAATTAGGCGGGTTATTGTTTTGTGTCGTATATGTTTTGAGTATTCAGATCGGAAACCAATTACACGTTCAAGACATCGAAGTCACATTGTTTGTTATAATGTGGAATTCACGCTATCAGTTAACGTTAACTTTTGTGAAATAGATACATTATCAAAGCAAAAACATAAAACTCGAACCAACTACCCTTGGATTACCGTGCGGTTCAATGGCTCAAGCATTCAACCGGAGACCACTGCGGGTACGCCTTGAATTACCTTATGCGCTTACTTTGTTTTTTGTAAAAGAAAGGATGCGTTGTTCATTTACTCATATTAAAAATATTTTAGAAAGACATTGTTTCAAACAAAACACTTTTGGATAAAATTTTACTCAAAATACTTAAATATATATATATATGATATGTTGAGAAAGTAACATGATATATTTGCTCTGCCTGAAATCAAAAAAATCCATCGTCCATTTTGTCAATCAAAACAGAGTAGAATCCTGACCACACGTGGGGGTGATCTACGCAAAATACCATATATTCGTACGTATGACAGGACATTAAATGTTGTGTTGCTTCATTGTGGGGCGTGCATACAGTAATGACTGTCACACGAGTTTTTACTGGATATCAGATGGCTATATCGGAAACAAATGTACCCCCGTATCTCTTGCCTCTATCTAATAATCTAGCCTTGCCCTAGCCCTTAGACCCTTAACCCTTAGAGCATTTAATTAATATAGATACCATACGAATACATTCCCTTCCGTCAAAGTATCGCGAATTATACTGTTAGTTTATACAGTAAGTTATCAGTGTGTGGGTGTTTTTTGTTTGTGGATGATTTATTTTAAGCGTGTGCATTTGTAGAAATAGGAATATTTCTGTAGTGTGCTGTACGTGTCTACCTCACCCCCCGCTAAAAATGCGCGAAAAATTTGTTCGGTAGTGACACGGCGTGTCATCTCCATTAGTTAAGCATATAATGTTCTAAGTCGTAATCATATCACCTTTCTTACAAATCTGTCTCCGTTTTCTTTGGCCTACTTATCTTCAAACCATCTCCAGGTTGTTCTTGCTAACATTGGCCTGCTGATTCTTCTATATCTCTGACGTATTTCTAGCATTGTATGCTAGGAATACGTCGTCAGCATGTAAAGTTATGTTCTCTCCAATTAACGTTCATAGCAAATGTATTAACATCATCATCATAATGGGTATGTTACGAGTTTTTACTGAATCGATATCAGATGGCTATATCGGGAACAAATGTACCTGCTAAGGTATCTCTTGATCAAGCCCTGTCAGCAAGTGTAGAGGTCAATCAATAGTTAGTTGCAGAGTGCACGCCGCAACGTGAACAGTGTAGAACGATGGACGAGATACTGTCAGAGGCCAAGACGTCCCACGGGAGCTGCGTCACGCTACGTACCGTTCTTCGTACATGCCTACTTTTTGGCTTTTATAGTGGCATCAGCCGCACCGTCGCCCTACGCATCATCGCCCGCATCTACTGCATCTGCCTGGCTTGCGTGCTCTTCTACGTCATTGTGTCGTCTATCACCGAAATCCCATTTCAATTATCATTCATATTTCCCGTTTTCCTTCTTTTTCAGTACATTATTAACACTTTTATCTCTTTACTCGAGGAAGACAACGTTATTAACTTTTGTAAGACCATAGCGCAAGTGGATTCAGAAATGGGATTTGATTATCTGGATTTAATGACTCCTGCTGTGCGATACATATTTTGCATATTGGCTAACATCAGTGCATTTTGTTCAATCCTATATATTTATACATATTTAAACTATTTGAGAATTTCACTATTTGTCTCGACTACTATAATTAGTGCTGCACTGAATTTTAATGCTCTGATCAATATCTTATCGTTGGATTTGATGCGTCATCGACTTTTTTTGCTGCGTCATATATTAAATTTTAATTTGCAACAAATTAATAGTAAAGACGATGGAAACATTACAAACCATAAAATTAAAACTATAAACAGTTTCTTAAAGCTGTATAAAACATTGATTGACAATTTGAACGTCATATTTCCACGGGCAAAAGTGCAGGTGAGTACATACAAGAAATGAACACATAACGAATCTTCAATGTTTCATTGTCATAGTCTTATTAGCAATACTTTATTTTCCGCTGTTTAACACAAACATCTAACTTTTAAGGGGAGGAGCGCTGCTCATCCTAAAGCGCAAGCTAAGCCTATTTAGGGAGTAGAGTTCTAGTTAACTGAACAATATAACAAGATGATTTCGGTTTTTTTTATTTTTTATTTATTAAATTTATTTGTTATTATATTTTGTTCTAGATGTTTATGAACTTCACTGGCGCTTTTATCTGTTGTGTCGTCTATGGCCAAAAAATTGTTTTGGATATCAAGAATGATGTAAGTTGTCGTCAAGTCACTTAGCCACATGTATAAGCTATTGGCGCCATTGTTAAAAAATATTTTTATTTTCAGAATATTCAGATTAACAAGCTTGTTGTAGACTTGACCAATATTACCGTTGCTTCTATGCTCGCTTGCTTGCCATGTGTATTTGCAGAGCTCGCTACTCGTGAAGTTGAAGAATTTAAAGTGGTCATTGGAAATGAACTACTTTACTGTGAAGGTATGCAGTTTTATAAATGACTTCCTCAGACACTGGCTGACTTGTAGATTAAAAACCTAACCCACATCCAGATGACCTAGACACTTTATATTTGACATCGAGGTAGACTATTAGTTGTATACAAAGGAAAAACATGTAAAAAATAAAAAAAAATAAGATCGGGCCAAGTAGGTACGTAGAAAAATATTTTTACAATATTATCTTAAGTATGATGGTATCGACTAGGAAAAAATTAATGATATCCCACCAAAACATGAATGTGAAAAGTTAGCCAAGTACCAAGTTAGGACTCAAAATGCTGGAAGCGGCATCAAAATCGTTTTACTGTTAACAATCTGGTACTAGAATTGGCACCTTTTGAGATATCACTACTTCTGGTGGAACATGAGAACTTGGCTTGTTTTTCACATTTATGTTTGGCTGCCATTGGTTTTACTGTTAAGAATCTAGTACCAGAATTGACACCTTTTGAGATATCACTACTTCTGGTGGAACGTGAGAACTTGGTTTATTTTTCACATTTATGTTTTGGTGGAATTCTATTGTCGTATTGCACTACATATTCACTCTTATCTGTACCAGTGTTCATTTCGTCTCCCGATATGACGTTATTCGATAGAGATATAAATATATTATTAATAATTAATTTTGTCGATGTTCCTAACTTTTTAATATTCGCATACCGTACGTGTGCGCAGAAGAGGAGCTCTACGCTGCGCTTGCGCTGGCTGCCGATTACCTGGAGCTACGCCCCTTCAAGATCACCTTCTACCGCGCGTTCACACTCAACGCCTCGCTCGTGATGGCCTACGCGAGTCTCTGCTCCGCTTCTTTAATCATCCTCATTGAAATAACTGGAATGTTTTAATGGAATTTTCACTTTATTATTGCCTTTTGTTAGTAGTAGTTAGTATTAATGGCTGATTGGTGGTCAAAATAATTTTCATTATCTCTTTTAGTTTAAGTGAAGTCCCGTAAACCCACTGATTTTGACCAAAGTGAACAACTCACTTCTAGTTTCCCGCATGCCTCGTTCTATCCTCTTGTTCATGTCCACCATGAATGGATGCTTGGTCACGTTAAGCCGCTTATTCGCCATTTGATCGAGGTGAGCACTGAACTTCTCTTGCAGATTGTCCACATTTGACGCGTCTGTTTCTTTCTGTAAATGACATAGGTAATATTTATTGTTAAGATGAGATGAACTGTATTCTACTCATACTATGTGTCTTTAACCCCTCCTAAACTTAGACACGGATTCATGCAGAGCATTGAAACTGTATGTTAAAATGTCATTTGCCTTAAATTTTATTGGCAAATGAATATACTAACAAAGAAGTAATTCATTAATTCATGAGCTACGCTTTTGTCGGTGAAGTAATCACCACTCTTCCCTAGACAGTGCCCACTTTCTCCTTCACTTGATTAAAATGAATTAATCTTGCTCTTCCTCTGTCTTCCTCAACAAAGAATAATGTCTACTAATTTGCAATGCAGTGCCCTTGACTGTACCAGTTGGAAGTTTTTGCTATTTATTTTATTTATTCAACACATCAACAAAGTACAAGGCTTTACATTTACTTTACACTAAAACTAGGAGCACTTCTAGCCCGCACCTCAATAATAGATGTGCAACAGCATTTACAAATATTAGACAGATACTTAAATGTGATATAAATATAAAATAAGAAGTCACATCCTTCTTATCTTACATACCATGTATCCTTACAATAAAGCAAACTATGAAAAGGAACTATTCCGTACCACAAGCTTGCGAAAGCAGTCTACGCCTCCAGCAACCGATACCATCAGATTGTTCACCAGTTTTATGTATCAGTTATATGTAAACCAGTTTATGTGTTCTGGGTGTATTGATATATGTGTGCGTCTTTTTTTTATTTTAAGAGCAAAGGCATTTTAAAAGAGACCAGCAATGTACTTCATAACTTACGTGCGCTCGCCAGCGGCTGGCAGAGAACCTTCAAGTCGATACATTGTGTCTCGGAAACTTATTTTCATTTAACATGAAGAAAAATATCCTTGTGCTTCGGGAAACATTAAATACTCGAATTATGGTTTGAAACCTTGCTTAAAATTTTCGGTATGTCGTCCCCTACACCCTGTATATGCCCTGCATATTCACGCACTCGACTGTCTTCAGGTCGTTCCAAATATTGCTAGACACGTAAAGTAGTGTTACATTAACCCGATCACAGGTCAAAATATAATTAGTGGGCAAGCAGACTGTCACAAACACTGTCTAACAAGCAGGTTGTCAAATTTGACTGAAGAAAATGAAGCCATGGGTGAAACCTATGAAAACAAATAGTTACTACGTCTGGGTAATATTATAGTAGCGACGAGTCCGTCAGCACTGGAGAAAATCATTTTGTAATATAGTTTTGCCTTTAAATCTGATCTAGTATTGCCCATATAGCCCTACGTAAACGCGGGCTGATTTTTCGCAACTCGACGTCTTGATGCGCCTATTTTGCGTGATCGGTTGGTGGCACTTCTCTTGCCAACCCAGCTCTACCAGAAAGCCTAGCAGACCCTTGACGTTGCCAACGGCTTCTGGGAGTGACCTTGGGATTCCGAGATATTGTGCCCGGTACTTGGCCACCCCTGGGCATTCGAGAATGACGTGGGTGGCTGTCTCTTCTGCTTCCATGCAGGCCCTGCAAAGAGGACTGTTAGTGTCACCTAGGGTAAATAAGTGTTTGTTTAGGCATGTCCAGTTATTGTTCTAGTTACGAGTCGGAGCTGAGGCCTCTTTAGCTGTCTCAGCTTACGTGACAACCCGGGGCAGATTGTCGGGATGGCCTCCCTGGTTTGCCTGCAGGTCCATATAGCCCTAATTTATTCATTTATTCGTATGGCATAATTAAAAAGTAGATACAGAGGATCATAAATCTTACCCCAGAGAATTAATCCACTTGAGAGCTTCGTCGTTTAAATTGTTCAGGTCCTCCAGAGTTCCTCCGGTGTATCGAGTAGATGGGCACACTTGGAAGATCTGGTGGATACTCTGCTGTTCTGCACCACGATGACAGGCAGGGGAGTCCAGCCAGCAGCAACGATATTTATATAAGGCACAGCGACCATGACCGGTGCGCAGTCTATGTAAGTAAGTAAGTTAAAACCCCCCTACAATAGCACCCGGGTCAATATCCAACCTGCCACCACTAATATTATATGACCAACGATAATTTAATCATTGCTTCACCGGTAATAGTATGTACCTAAGCCAACACAGTAGGTAGACTTGTGATAAATTCGCAACTAAATAGGTGCACTTAACTTCGTCCGCGGCGCACAATGTAATTTTTTGCTTCATTGTATTCAGGTAAAATGTATTTTATAACCATCCTTCGATATACCGCCACATATACATACGAAAAACTATTTTTTTTTATGTTATAGAGGGCATACGAGCGAACGGATCGCCTGATGGTAAGCAATCACCGTCGCCCATACACACCTGCAACACCAGAGGAGTCACATGTGTTGCGGGCCTTTCATCTTCATAAAGTCCTTCAACTCATCAATGCTACCTATATTTATTAAGTTTTTACAACTTTATAATAACACTAGAAAGTGCTCGCAACTTCGTTCGCGGAGGAGAAAAAGTCGTAACCACTCTTTTTTTCTTCAGTGTATTTGGGTAAAAAGTATCAGTCTATATGCAACACCGGAGGAATCGCCCGATTCGATAATAGACTTGTGTAGTTTGCGAATGATTGATGCAAATGAAGTTTATCAGTTAGTATCAACTCTTTCACTCTCTAGTTCAGTAAAGATCCATGCTGCTCAGTAGTTCACCCAATCACACACTCACTCCGGTAGAGTGAAACGTCATGCCGGCAGGTGATTCAATTGTCTAACCCGCGAACGGCGAGAAATGCATTCTTCTCAGTAGCTCACAGTGACTGAATGAGTGATAAAACCCACAACCATAAGGTGCGTCCACATTTGTATCATTTGCCCAATCAGATCTTCGTTCCGTGACATGATCGCATATCACGATTACGTGTTTGGACATTGCGCCGATGCGATCGCTCGAAATCCGTGTTGCTACGCGTATCACACACTTATATCGGACGAGAGCGGCATGTTCGGGGCGCCGGCAGTGAGCGTCCAAGCAGCGCGATACGCAGTCATGCCACGGCACGGTGATCTGATACGGGCAAATGATACAAGTGTGGACGCACCTATAAGCGATCTAAACTCTCTAAACCAAAAGAGTGATATGTATCTCGGTGAGCGAAATATGCATATCACTTTTTTCTTTTTAGTGACACATTCTGCGCATGACTAAACCTTTGAGTGCCCTGTTAACTCGCTTCTTGCAGAATCCTATGTTATTGCGCTCCGAAACATAGAAAACTATACATTTAACGAGGTTATAATTGAACAAATTAGTTCATAACCGTACATCTCGCTTGTAAAGTTGAATAAGTCTAAATAACAATAGTAGATGGCTTGTAAATATCAGCCAAGGACCATTAAAACAAGAGGACTGACAGTTGCCATACTTTGGATCGTGTTCCGATCGAAAGGAGATAATCTGGCAAAAACTAGACGGCGCTTTAAAAATAAACATTTAACTATGTTATAATTGAGTATAGAAACATAAATATAGTAACAATTTGTGCGCAAATAGCTAATCTATACTATTATAAAATTGTAAAAAGTAAATGTCTGTACACTGAAGATATTTTCAAAAAATTGATTGTTATGGACTTTTTGGAGGTCACTAACACGAAAAATATTTTTTTGGACTTTTTGTATGTTTGTATGTGTCGTTGAGTCATCACGCAAAATTGGCTAAACAGATTTCCACAATTTTTGGTACACGGGTAGCTGGGTATCTCCAGATGGTTATAGGATACTTTTTACCCGACGACGCTGAAGTAAAAACGACGGGTTATGACTTTCTCCTCCGCGAACGAAGTTGCGGGTATCTTCTAGTAATCTCTTAACTTTTAATAACTGTGTCACGCTTGCTAAGTTGAATTATTGTAAAAAATATTCTTATACATAGATGGTGCTGTACATATCGGGGAACGGCTTTATGTATGGAGATGGTCAGTCCTCTTGTTTTAATGGTCCTTGATATCGGCGAACGACTTTTTGTATGGTGATTGACAGTCTGGTACTTAATTGTCAGTGATCTACTTTTTCCTTAAAAAAATATATATAACATCTGTCTTCCAAGAAATATTAGGTATACCATCTATAATTCCCTTATTAAACCCCACATAGACTATTTCTTAGAAGTATGGGGTACTGCTGCCAAGTCTAATGCATCAGCCCTACAAAGATCGCAAAATAAAATGATAGTTATTGTTCAACTATAAACGTACAACTCTAACAAACCAAATATATAAAGAGACAAAAATACTAAACGTATCTCAAACATATAAATATAATACATGCGTGCTGGTCAGAAAAATAATAAATAAGGACATACACTGCCATATTAGTTTTACCAAAAGAGCACAGGTACAAAAAAAGATTACACGTCAGGCAAACAATTTACTACTTCGACCACCGAGAACTAATATTGTTTGTGAAGGGGCACAGTTATATAACAAATTACCAAAGGATGTAAAGGACGCTAAACCGCTAATAGTTTTTAAAAAAGGCCCTTAAACAACACATGCTGACGGCTCCCTCTCCGCATTAAGCGTCAGTTAACAACAAAAGTTTAACTGGCCCTGACGCTTATTACTTGACTTGTGCAGACTGGATGTGTAACTAGACAAATCTACCCACCTCTTTCACATTATGCTTAATTTGAAGATAATACTCAGTGCTGAACCAATGTTAAAGTACCTTCTCCTATTAGATATTAAGAATATATTGTATTTCTCTGTAAGTGATTTATAATCTTTTGAGAAATAAATGTCTTAAACCTTAAACCTATAAAGGGTACTAGAAGGTGCCCGGTGCAAGTTGGGGGTGAAAAGTAATTAATCCTATTTTTTTCTACGGCGTACTTGAGTAGAAAGTATCCTATAACCATTTATGGATACCCAGCCAGATAGATAGAAGGTAACCGCAAGGTCGTGCGCGGGGGGAAAAGACATTAATTCTATATTTTTTTCAGCGTAGTCGAGTAGAAAGTATCCTTTAACCATTTATGGATATCTAGCCAGATAGATAGAAGGTAACCGCAAGGTCGTGTGCGGGGGAAAAGTCATTAATTCTATTATTTTTTCAGCGTAGTCGAGTAGAAAGTATCCTATAACCATTTATTTACCCAGCTACCCGTGTACCAAAAATAGTTGAAATCCGTTAAGCCGATTTGGCGTGATGAAGTCACATCATCCACAAATGACGACGATGACTGAAGAAAAAAATAGGGTTGTGATTTTATTGTAAGCACCTTCTAGTAATAAGGTACTTGCGCCCAAGATGGCCTGGTTCTTAAGATGGCCCACTATTTATTTTGTATATTTTAAAGTTCGAATGAGATTAAATTTCACGTCCATGTTCAGTTAGTACCATAGATAAAACTGTAACTTTATTTAGGCGTATAGTATGGCGACAAGCCTCTTTAGTGTTTAGCAGTAACACAATAGTTTACTGCGACATAGGAACGCATATTGTTTGTATTGGCGTTAACTAAATGTATATAAACTAAGGTTTATTTAAAATACATCTCTCTATTCATTGGTCTCTAGACTTATCACTTATCTCCCTATTAGAGATTACCCTACTGTCACGTCGTTACTCTGCTCTACCTTATACCTTTTTAACATTACATCAAGGAAGTTGAGCTAAAACACAAGATGAAAGTGGGCCATCTTAAGCACAAGATGGGCCGGTGCCCATCTTGGGCGCAAGTGCCTTATATAAATAAATTATGATACCTGAATACATAGAAAAATATCCACGACCCGGAAACAAACATTCGTGTTCACCACTCACTTGTCCTGGCCGGGATTCGAGCCCAAAATAAAATACTTGGGCAAGTCATTATAATTGGTATTGATACCGATTCGGACTTCTAGATTTTGCTAGTCTTCAATTACTACAAGTACGTCATCGATCCCAAGGGCGGTAAAATGTTGCATTGAGTTGAGTCATGTCACTTTGAAGAAGAACTTTTTTATTTTATACACTAAAAGGTGCCCGTGACTTGGCCAGCGTAGGAGAAACAATCATAATCCCCTTTTTTTCTTCAGCGTAGTGAGAAAAAGTATCCTTTAACTATCGGGGGATGACCAGCTACAATTGTATACATTTTTTTTTTAATCTGTTTAGCCGTTTTAGCGCGATGAAGCCACAGCGACACATACAAACATACAAAAATTGATCCAGTGACCTTAAAATAGTCCGTATCATTTAATTAAAACAATTTAACGGATTATATCGCGTAAATCATTTGAGTTCCCGACGTTTCGAAAGCTTTTCAGCTTTCCATGGTCACGGGTGGGATTGTTTTATTTAAATGAGTAATAATCGCAGAAACAGAAGAAAATGTTATAGTCCGTATCACTTTATCTTTTTGAAAATATTTTCAATGTCTCTTTGACTCTTAATTTTTTCTAACTTTATAATAATATGGATGTCATAACATAATCTAAGTGTAGACTCAAGATTTGCCAGCGAACAATGGAGCGAAGCATACTCGTACGTGGGTACGTAACGTAATCGTAAGACGGATCGAATCGGAACAACTGAGCTCCAAATCAGGTATTACAGATGTGGGAGGAAAGACCGGCATGCATAAGTGGGATTGCACCCCCTATTGCCTAACGCGTTTGACGCTCGGAATGAAAATCAAGTCTCATGATTTTGTATGGGCTATGACAGTTGATTCGGATACCAAGTGTCAAAATTTGGATCGGACATGTCTGCTGAATGCATCAAGAATGACGGGCTTAATTATCTACTGAATGCTAAAAAATCGAATTCATTTGGTCAGAAGGTTTTAAAAATTGCTATAAACACCTTGAAAATATCTTATTGGGCACAAAATATATTTTATGTCAGTTCAATTTTGCGCCCAAGTTTACTAAGCTTCATATTACCGCCCCGAAAGCAATAAAGTTAACCCGTTCTCTGTCACTTGACGTATAATATTAATTAATTTACGCTTAATACTTCCCAACAATAACGGCCGTGATTAATTGATGGCGCCGATGTTATCAATTTAAACTTAAATGGCGCCCGACATCAAAGTGCACGATGAACTCTGGGCACGAAATCAACATTGGTCTTGGGATTTAAGGCTTTGTACCTATGATTATGTTTTACCTTTGTTTTATAGACAAAGTAGAAGGCGCCCGCAACTACGTTCGCGTAGGAAGAAAATTAACCGGCCAAGAGCATGTCGGACCATGCTCAGTGTAGGGTTCCGCAGCCGTTCATACAAAAAAATGAACTACAGATGAAAAAATACGATATGGAAAAGTGCACTAGCAAAAGAGCGTATCTCCACGGCACTTAGGTCCTTTGGCTGAGAAGCGCAGTTTTTTGGCAGTAACTCAAAAATGGTATATTCGATCATAATGAAAACAATTTTCATTGAAATTATTTATTAAGCTTTATCTTTGTAATTTTTTCATATTTTTTGGACACACCATTCCGTTTCGGCAATCAACTTTCCGAAAATATTCATTAAATCAAAAATATTTTCGGCAACCACAAAATATTTTTAAAAGAAGAGTCGAAATATGTGCCACATATTTGCTGAATTTTGTTTTTCAGTTTCGTTTACACATATGGAGTGCCCACTTCTCCCACTTAGTACTTGTGTAGTCATGAGATGGAGATGTCACAGAGACTTTGCAAGGAGATTGCGTAACATCGCTTGTGCAAATGTAAAATACCACCCTGAAATTATTAATTTCTTGACGTAAGCGATTTTAAAGTATGGTAACTTAATCTTTTATTTAACTAACGAAATAATTTAAGATTACCAAATCATTGGTGGTTTAGCTCAGCGGAAGTGATGCTGTCTGCAAAGCTGACGGTCCTGGATGCAAAACCTGGTAAGAGGATTTTATTTGATGTTATAGGGGCCAAAGGAGCTGACGGATCGCCTGATGGTAAGCGATCATCGTCGCTCATAGACACCTGCAACACCAGAGCAGTCACAAGTGCGTTGCTGGCCTTTCAGGTGGGATTAAGGTTTGAAGGTTGCATCCGTCCTGAAATACTGCCGGGCGCAATATTTGTGTGATGAGTACTAGTAAATAAGTATATCTATTAAATTTATGTCGTCAAGTACTCATAACACAAGCTTTATTGAGCTTAGCATGGGACTAGTTCCTAATGTTTATATTATTTTATTTTTTATTTTGTGTTTTTTACGCTTATGATTGAATACTTCACGCTCGTATACGAGATAGGCAGATATTTTAGAAGTAGATGATGTATTTAAAATAAGAATAACGCCTGTCTTGTTATATTTGTGTCAATAGGAATGAGTATTAAATCAGCTTTCATTACCAAGACTTCTATGAAACTGCCCCCCTATTGCCTAATGCGTTTGATGCTCGGAATCAGAAACAAGTGTCATGATTTTGTATGGCCTATAAGAGTTGATTGGATACCAATCGTCAAAATTAAGTTAGGTAATAACCCCCCGAGTCTTACAACCCCCTTACATTTGGTGGGGTTGCGGTGCTCCCTTATCACAATACCCAAGTGGAGAAGTTCACTTTAAAAATCACGAGGACCGTGATTGTAAACATCCTGATTTTTGTATAAATCCAATGTAGGTCAAAGTTTTATCATCATCATAATTTCAGCCATATGACGTCTACTGTCAACTACATAAGCCGCCTCAATAGACTTCCACAAGGGCCGGATATAGGCGACCCGCATCCAGCAACCCTGCAACCGTAACCAGGTTGACCGAGCACCTTGCGGCATTTCCTTAGATCTATTTGAGAAAAGCACTATAGAAGGCAGTCTGCCGTTACACCAAATTAATTTTTGGCAAATGTTTCATTTGATAAATGGTTCATTTCTCAACCCTCGATTATCTCCAAAACTTGAAAAAAAATGGAGTGTATTTTCACATGGTTTTATAGCATACGGTAGGTTAGGTTTGTTTTACGAAAGTTTTGAAAAAATATGGTTTCAGAGAAAATCGAGGGTTGGGAAATGAACCATTTGCCAAAAAATAATTTGGTGAAACGGCAGTGAATCCTATAGAAGCCACGGTGCGATTAGGGATTGCCGCAGAATCTGCAGTAATGTACTATTGTCTACTTTCTACGTTCACCTATTTTTGTTTGGGTTACGCGTTGAACGTCAACGGTATATGTTATAAGGCTGTTATTTGTAGTTACATATAAATGATCGACCTTCACATTTGTTGATGATTAACGTCCCGATAGAGCCATCGGTTATCGATCGTTCTTTTAAACCGGCTCGGTCGAACTGAATCTTTTTTTTAACCGCTTACGTCAGGCTAGGCCTGGATGCTTAGATAACACATTTAGTCTTTCCTATTGTTACAAAGTTGCATCCAAATCCAAATATTGTGTTTCCTATTGAAAAAAATTACGGTAATCACAGGTTATCATAATGACGTCATCGTTATCATGGCAGTCAAAGCAAAGTAATTAAATACTCTACAGGAGCAGTCGGTGTCATGGATTATCCGATACGTTGATTCCGGTATTTGCAACAGTTTTCTATCTCTTTGTAAGACTACATGCAAAATTAAAACGCGATTGAGTCTGATTTATTGTGATAATGTAAGAATAAACTTCACTTAGTTGGAAAATCACTGGAAGAGGTCTTTTCCAGCAGTACCGCATTAAATATCTATCTAAATAATGGATAATCTATAAATTTCCCCTACGTGTACAAATTAAGGTATAACACAATTGTAAAAGTGTTAAGTATACTTAAGATAGCTAAGTACTAATATTGTAATAGTTAAGAATTATTTTGAAAACATGACTTACTGTTGAGTTTGCTTCGGCTTTCTTCTCTTCAGTGGTCTCCTCTTGGGAAATGCCGAAGAGTCAGACTTGTAAAAGTGCCCTTTGAATTATCGAGTGTTATTTTGTCATGCACACTCTACATTTCTCCTTAGTGGTCTGGACGTTTAAAAATTAAAGGCTAGACTTTCAACATATGAAACTGCCGCAAACCCAGTAATCCTAAAACACGGAGCACTTTGTTCAGACAACTTTGAGCACTTTGGCAACTTTCTTTGCAAAGAGAGCACGTGCTACACACACCAATATTCCAAAGAAATTTAACACGAAGAGATCACAAGCTCAAATATAATCCCAAAAAATTTAGTTTTACGGTTGGTTTTGGGATACAATTGTCTCGACTTACTGCGTTTTAGTTGTGCTATCCGATATTGATCGCATAATTCTTCTAGCTCGTATCGTTCTCAATTGTTTGTTGTAAATGAAACTTAAACAGCTGTAAAACAAGGTTCTTTTAACTAGATAATAAGAACCAACATATGCTTTTGAACCCTAAGTGTCAGACATGCGTGTACGAATTGCTATTCCGTTTTCGTTTGATATATTTGTAGTAGTCGCGGAAAGCCTGAAAAGGCGCCCGTAAAATACATAGTATAAGCTCCATGGAATTTTACGTTTTAGAATTTTAAACAGAAATCAGTATCCAATTTCAGTTAATTTTTTAACATGGACTGTGCACTCCATACATGTAACCGAAACTGAATTTTTTTTTCAGCATACAATCATAGTTCGACAGGTCTTTTAAAAGACTGAGGTTTCAAAAAAAAAGAAGAAATAATCATTTTCGGAAGCAATCGTTCCGAAAGTAACGTAAATTGTGTCCCCCCCCCCTGTATTTTCTCAACAGTATGTCCAAAAAATATGAAAAATTTATATACATATATTTATTTCAACATGATCGGATATACCGTTTTCTAGTTATTGCCAAAAAGCTGCATTTCGCAGCAAAAGGACGTAAATGCCGTGGTACCCTCTTTGCTAGTGCGCTTTTTCATATCGTATTATTTTTCATCTGTAGTGCATTTTTTTGTAGTAACGGGTACTGAACCCTACATTGAGCGTGGTCCGATATGCTCTTGGATGGTTTTCATTTAATCCTGTAGAATAAATAAATAAATACTATGGGACAATTTTACACAAGTCTAACTAGTTCCACGGTAAGCCCAATAAGGCTTGTGTTATGATGGGTAAGACGACGATAAATATATATATAGACTAATGCTAATACTTAACAGCAGGGGCCTATTAGCGACGTTATTACTCAGGCTTAGTTTGCGCTAAAACTGTTTGCCGGACCCCATTTATCCTGATGAGGATGACACGCGCACACTTACTCCTTAGTTCAATGCCACCGGTAATTTAGTTAGTAGGGAAAGCATACAAAGCTAGAGGTTGTGAATAAAAATGCTTCGTAATGCAAATTTCAGCGACTTCGCTTCTGTTAGTATTTCGACCTAGCCTTTCTTTTAAGACCATAGGTTTTAGAGTTCCGTATTCAAAGAGTAAAACTCTCCGTCTGTCTGTCTGTCAGAGGCTGTAGGTATCTCATGAACTGTGATAGTTAGACAGTTAAAATTTTCACAAATTATGTATTTCTGTTGCCGCTATACAACGAATACTAAAAAAATAATATTTTTTGTCTGTCTGTCTATATCGGTAACTAATATAAAATGATCGAACACCACGTACATTTTGCTTGGGAATAGGAATCTGCTAACATTAGATTTTCATAGATACGGCCGTTTGTAGCGTATATTTTGTACGGAACCCTCGGTGCGCGAGTCTGACTCGCACTTGGCCGGTTTTTGTAGTATACTAAGATGTTAGTAGGCAGAGATAAGCCAGTCAGTCTTCTTCTCATTATTATTGATATAAAACCATGTTTTTTTAAATTTTGGAGGTTTCTAGACTTACCGATTTGATCATAATCATAATCATAATCATTTATTGCATATCACATTATAAAATACAGATGGAAATATAAGTAGGTAGAGACATGTGACACCCTGCAAGGGCACAGCAATATCAGTTTCAGAGGGCACTTTTAATTATTTTACACGCTACAGATACACACGCATATTTAAACAAGACATATTCAACATTATTCATTCATTATCAATGATTAAAATAATCGTTTATATTATAAAAACATTCATATCAAACATCAAGCCTTAATAAATAAATAATAAATAAATAAATAAATATTACGGGACAATTTTTACACAGATCAAACTAGTCCCATGGTAAGCTCAATAAAGCTTGTGTTATGGGTACTAGACGACGATATATTTAATAGATATAATACTTATATGGACATTTTATTTATTTATTTAATGTCAAACATATGCAAGATAACAGTCACACACCAAAACACTTACACATTATCTATACATATAATAAAGCTGAAGAGGGTCAAAGTCTGTGCGTTCTGTTATCGATTTTAAGTTTCCCCGGCCAATTTTTTTTGGAATATCTTCCATATATTCGAAAAATAATTGGCCGGGGATACTTAAAATCGATAACAATACTTCTAAATAATATTAGACCTAAATTCGAAAGGTTTTTAGGAAGTGTGGATTTCTATGTGTATGTTTCTTACCTTTTCATGCTTAGATTGATTTGACTGGAGGACCGATTTGGGTGATATTTGCCATGGACTTGATTTAGATAGTACTACAGTCAAGGAAGTAAAAATAGAAAAGTGGCACTGTATCGTCCGATATAAACCTCTAAGTATATACTGTGTCTTTTAAATCACGTCAACAATTTAAATAAGTACGATAAACTATTGATTTTGGAGTGTAGTTTTATTTCATGGTATTTGTATAACATTTTATCTGGACTTTACTTCAAGTTTCCGCTCCAGGGGATAGGGGTGAATTAGCCGCTTACTGACACAGACCGAATTCCACGCGGGCGGAGCCGCGGGCAGAACTAGTTAAATAATAAAGTAAAATTCCATATAGGTTTAGGTACAGCATAACGAGCCTAAATTTTTAATATAATTTAAAAATTGGTGTAAACCAACACCAATTCTGAAAAATTACAAAAAATCATTTTGGCTTAGCATGAGGAAATAAGGGTATGAAAACCATTGTTATGAATAAAAATGGTTTACTTATATTTTTATTTTATTACTTATTTATTCAGTTACATATTCCCATTGATCCAGTTTAGGTAAGTCGTAACCCGGCTGTAAACGGAGGGGTACCCGCCTTGACAGCGGTCGCCGATGCCAAATGACGTTACACCGATCTGGAAAACATTAACGAATGACACACTCCAGCTATTAGTCCACACATATAATCGACGACAGGTGTCAGCGGGAGTAATGTTGAATGCGAAGCTGAAGGTCCTGGGTTCAAATCCCGGTATGGGCAAATATTTGTGAGATGAGCATAAATATTTGTTCCTGAGTTGGTGACGAGGATGACGACAATGATGATGACGACGATGACGATGATGATGACTCTTTTAATACGATTAAGAATCCTATGATTGTTCCACACGGCTGTGGGTGGCCTCAAAAGCCTCCATCGCACGTGACCACTCCCTTCGCCTCGTTGGTGCAAAGATGGCTGCCGTGGTTGGTGACGTCAAAACTTCGCTGGCAGACGTTGGTGGTGGTGATCTTAAGATTCACATGGTAGATGTGTAGTGACGATGATGATAATGAAGATGATGACGAAGATGTTAATGATAACGATGATTATTATCATGGTGGATTATGGTAATGACGATGATAGTGATGATGACAACAATGATGACTATAATACAAACCAGAATCTTCTGATTGTTCCACACGGCAGTGAGCGGGCCTCCAGAGTCTCCGTCACACGTGCCTACTCCGTTCACCCCGTGGGTACAAAGGTGGCTGCCGTGGATGGTGACGTCAAAGCTTTGTTGGCAGATGCTGTTGGTGATGACCTTGAGATTTACGTGGTGGAGGGATGTAGAGCCGGGGAAGCTGTTTTGAGCTGAAAGAAATCAGTTTAAATTATTTTAGGGACTGTCTTAGAAGGACAAATAAAATTGGTATTTCTTAATTTGTGGCAACGCCATGAATTTTTTCGAGATAATTTTATACAAATAAATGTAGAATTTCTTGGTGCGATGCATTATCGCTCTAGCCGGTGGCGATAGCGTTGAAGCTGGTGCAGTCTTGGTTAGCATCTGCCGTCAAGGGCAGCGGGATCGCCTGGATGCTGGATGTAATCTATTCAAAACAAATGTAGGATCATAATTGCTCGTTTTGGTGTAGCCATAGGTGAAAGCGTCGAAACCGGCTAATTCTCAGTTGCTATCCGTCGAGGGCAACGACCTGGATGGTATCAATGACTTTCACTATGACATCGTAACGTCGATGATGGCAAAGTCATGGTTGGCATTCACTGTTGCTAACAACGGGATCGCCAATATATTGTCTAAAAAAACTCTCGTGAAACTCATCACCGCTGGTCTTGCTGTGGCCGGAAGCGATGACATCGGGGCCAGTAAAATCTTGGTCAGTATCGATTTGACCAACTGCTCACCATCCGCCGTCACGATTACCTGAATTTTATCTATACAGCTAGATGTACATAGAAGTGATTGTGAAACTCACCATCACTCGTCTTGCCGTAACCAGAAGCGACAGCGTCGAGGCCGGCAAAGTCTTTGTTGGCATCCGCCGCCGCAGGCAGCGAGATCGCCTGGATGTTATCTGTGGACAAGTAATGGTTGATACGATCGAAAATCCCCAACAGACCTATAAAAACGTGAATCTTCAAACGACTTAATTTTATTAATCAAGGCTATCGATCAATTAACCTTTTAACACAAAAACTGGCTGGGCACATGTCGGACCATGCTCAGTGTTCCATAGCCATAAGTACAAAGAAATGCAGATGAAAAAAAATACGTTGTAAATAAATGCACCAGCAAAAGAGCGTATCTTTATGGCATATACGTCCATTTGCTGAGAAGCACATTTTTTCGAAACCATCCAAAAATTACGATTACGCATCTGCGTCATCGTAATTTTTGGATGCCTATCTAGGCACACAGATAATACAGACGCAAGCTACATAAGCCAAACTTAATTCCCTTCTTTTTCTTGGATAGAGATAGAAGATGCCTTTCGTCTGATGATGAGTTTGAATTTGAACTGTATTTGTCGGCTAGCATTTATTTTTAACTTAAGGTGGCCGCAATTAAGGTAGCGGAGAAGATCGGCTACCTGTTTACCAAAAATGGTTGAAATTCATCGAGCTATTTTGCTGTGACGCGGTCGTAAACAAATATACACATATGTTTAAGCCACGTGCCCGAAACTTCGTTCGCGGAGGAGAAAAAGTAGTCACCCCTATTTTTTTCTTCAGCGTCTTCGGGTAGAAAGAATCCTATAACAATGTGAATACTCAGCTACCAGTGTACCAAAAATTTATAAAATTCGTGCAAACAGTGTGTGTGATGAAAGACACAATGACACATACAATCATTCAAAATATTTAAAAAAAATTAGTGACCTCTAAATAGTCAGTTTAATTTTTTTTTTTAAATGTCTTCAATGTACATGTACTTCATTTTTACTACTTTATAATAGTATAGATGAACAATTTTTCATTCAAAGACCATCGAATACCTCGCTAAACTATTTTTTTTGAAAATACCGTCAATGCAAAGACATTTCGCTCTTACAACTGTATAAAATGGTCATACTTGTTATAGAATTTAGCCGTCTTTCCTGTGGAAAACGCAATAGTTAAGGGCTTGAGTACATATAACTGATATTTTTATCGCTTAGATCTAGAGTATTAATCAATTTGTACATCGCCTAATAGGGCACTAAGAAAAATTAGTATTTAAAGCACTTAACTTTCGGGTGTCCACAGGAAAGACGCATAACGCAAACTCATACTAAAAATATTTATGACCCAAAGTTACACATACTTTATCATATAATATAATTTATTATTATTTATTTAATCTTTATTGCACAAAAGAAAAACTTATCGTACAAAAGGCGGACTTAATGCCATAGGGCATTCTCTACCAGTCAACCTTGAGGCAAAGCAGATAAATTGTGGGCGGTGCAACTAATTTACAGACATAATTTAAGAAGATAATAATAAAAATAAAAAACAATCTCATTTAAAAATATACAGATCATCAATTCATCATCATCATCATCTTTTCAGCCATAGGACGTCCACTGCCGGACAAATGGGCCGGATGGAGGCGACCCGTATCCAGCTATTCCCCGCAACCCTAAACAGGTCGTCAAACCACCTTGGGGTGGCCTACCCTCGCTGTGCTTGCCGGTACGCGGTCTCCATTCGAGAACATGTCTGCCCATCGGCATCGGTCGGCTATCAAATATAGAGAAATACCGTAAACTCGGGATACTTTGACCTATATGAAAACCTTATTTAAAAGGACCTTATTTAAAAATCTTAATAAATACACAAAAACGTTAAAGGCTAACTAAAACCAACTTTATGACATATATCCATAATTAGAGTGTAATAATATAACCTGGACCGAGTAAATCTCCATGGCCAACGTTACCCTCCAGGGCTAAAGTAACCCGACTTTACGGTAAGTATGAACTATTTATATTAAATTTAATACTATTTATACAATCATATTTATTTATTAGAAGGCACGTTTACATCCGTAAACATAATAAAGCTTTTGTGATTGTGCGCACATATGTTTTATGAATGCAAGTGTACGGCTGGTTAAATATTGTGTTAGTTGGTAATTTATGGGCACAAACAAAACGGTAGCACATTTGTGTTGCTCGCTGTTTTTGTAAGTTTGCTGGGTACGCTTGTTATTTGCAGTTCGTGAATTTATTATTGTGGATGGTCTAAATATTGTATTGTCATCTTACTTACATATGTATGCCAAATTTTAGCTCGATCGGAAACCGAAAAGTTGGTCAATAATTTGCAAGATTGGATCCAAACATAAATTGCAAGTTTAATTCAATCTAGTAAAAATGTTTAATATGCTTTATAAATCTTCAGAAATGTCATAAAATAAAGTGCGTACATAAAGTATTTCTTTAATGCCATAGCAAGAAAACACTCGGAGGGAAAGCAATCTACACAATGCAAATGGCTTAATTTCGTCAAAGCTATTTGTTCCATAATAAATTATAAATTGCGGAACACTGACCGGAGTATTCAGATTTGCTTTTGAAATAGGTTTTAGGACTTTTAGCTACCTAACTGTATTTTATAATACTACTTATATATAAACTTGTAAAAATGAAATATCTGTACATTGTAGATAATAGGGTACATGCATGTTTTTTTTCATCGAATAACTAAAATAAAAAAATATAAATAAAAAAGGAACCGACTTCAAAATAAACTAAAAAGCCATAAATAATCTTTTATGTACGGTACGGATACATTTGAATCAACTTTTGAAGTCGGTGCCAAATCATTCATTTATTACTATTAAGAACCGCGGCGGCGAGCCTTTAGTTACCTACATATATATTTAGTCATAGTAATTCGTATTTTTGTTGAATAAAGAACTTTATTTACTTCAGGTTTGGCACCGACTTCAAAAGGTTTTTGAAATGTATCCGTACCGTACATAAAAGATTATTTATGGCTTTTTAGTTTATTTTGAAGGCGGTTCTTTTTTTATTATTTTTTTTTTTTGTTTTTTAGTGATGGATCTTTGTATTGATATAAAGTATTTTTTAGAGCCCAGAATGGGAAGATTGAGGAGACACTTAGCACGCATCTCGAGTCTTTGGAAGTAAGAAATGTCAAAGTTGGTTAGTTCATTGTACCTTCCATCATCAGCTCAGCATGAAATGATGACAACCAGAGGAAAAGAACTGATAACTTTAGAAAAATATATACAAAACATTGTTAGTGCCTATGATATTTGAGGGTTTCTCTCGATTTCCCTGGTATTCCATCATCTTATCCTGACTCGGTGACAAGGAAACGACTTCAGGGACACACTAAAAAGAATATGACTAACGGTCTCAACGTATCTACCTATAATAGATGATTTTTTTAAGAATTATCCTCTAACTCTTAACTATTAAGGAGTTGTACCTTCCGTCATCAGCTCAGCATAATGAGATGATGACTACCATATGCAAATACTTAAATAGCTTAAGAAAATATATGAAAAACGTTATAAGTGTCTATACAATTTGAGGTTTGCCCTCGATTCCCCTGGGATCCCATCATCAGATCCCAACTTGGTGGCAATGTGACTACCTCGGGAGTATATCCTTACAAATAAAAAAGGAATTTTTGAAATCGGTCCACAATTGGAGGAGTAATCGGTGAACATACATAAAAAAACCAAAAAAAAAAACTTTCGAACATATAACCTCCTCCTTTTTTGGAAGTCGGTTAAAAAGCTAAATTAAAACTAAAATCGGCTAATAAATTCGTATGATTTAGTTATGCAATTTAAAAACTAATTAGACATCGATTTGATAGAGGTCCGACATAGTGCACTCCGGCCATATAACTCCATATTAAATTATGTTTTGCTAAGAAAAAGATACATAGAATGGAAATGTTTGATGGCTTATAATCTTAGTTATTTTAATAGTTATACGAAAAAATATATTTGTTTACTGTTTGTTACACGAATTAGCTTTTAATAAAGCAAAAATAAAAATTCGTGCATAATGTGTTTCTTAATATGTTATATTCCCAATATGTTTCTATTCGCAGAGTTCGCATTTTCAGAATGTGATGGATTTAAACTTTTACGTATAACCTACTTTTTACATGATGTTTTGGGTTCCCATCAACTTTTGGTGAAAGCAGGAGAAGTAAGACCAGCCAAAGATATCAGCATGAGTCCAAAGTACAATGGACTGTCATAGATGGATGGACAGATACGGAATATATCATCTCATCTGAGCTCCCGAAGCGTTAGTGTGCACAAATCTTAAATCATGACAGAAACAAAACTCAGTCAGACAAATGAGATAATTCACGCCATATCATCCTCTTCGTGCGCTTTCTAGTTCTAATTAATAACAGTCAAAAAAAATATTTATAGGGTATCAGGGCCAATCTTTAAGACGTCTTGTCATATCTGTGGCGTCCTTAACAAAAATGTTGTTTGTAATGTAACTAATAATAAATCTGTGGAATAAATTGCCGCATGCCGTATTTCCGGACCGATGCGATCTTCAAACTTTCTAGAAAAGAGCGTACTCGTACTCCCACCTGAAAGGCCGGCAACGCCCTTGTGACTCCTCTGGTGATGCAAGTGTCTAAGGGCGACGGTGATCGCTTACCATCAGGCGACCCGTCTGCTCGTTTGCCCCCTATCCCATAATAAAAAAAGTCATTAGCATTGTTTGTTTAATGTTCACTGAATATTTTAAATCCGAATATCTCCTGTCGCTTGCCGCATTGGCGAAATACTTCCTGCTAAAATCAGCAAGAAATGAAAACCATTAGAGATTTAAAAAAAAACGTTTCACTTGTTTTATTTTAATGAGTGATAATCGCGGGAACTGAACAGAATATAATTTAAAACGTTAATTCTCAGAATAAGTCCATAGGAATAAAATCGGGGAGAATTATTAATAAATTTGAACGGAATGAAGGAATGGAAGTGGCCCTTAAACAGGAGCTGAATGTTCCTTTCTTATCGAAGGACCTGGAATGCGAACTACGACGGTACACCACAGCCTCAGTGCCGTACAGACGTAACACTATGTTTAGAAGAGAACGTTAAGTCTTTTTTTATTAAAAGCTTGACTATTATTTTTGGGAAGATCTTTGTCATTCTTAAAGAAAAATAGCAAATGCGGCATCAAGAATGTGCTTTGTACGTTGTATTATAAATAGTATCCTAGGTAGTAAAACATGTTTTACTTTGTTCATTGTTATTGTTATGTATGTTCGTTCTATACTAAATAATCCATACTAATATTATAAATGTGAAAGTGTGTCTGTCTGTCTGTCTGTCTGTTACCTCTTCACGCTTAAACCGCTGAACCGATTGGAGTGAAATTTGGCATGGAGATAGCTTGAGTCCAGGGGAAGGACATAGGCTACTTTTTATCACGGAAAAATACCCTTATTCACGATAAGTGAGTTTAAGGCGGCCAAATCGTACGTTACGCTGGATTGCAGAAACTACATAACAGATTTGCGTAAAACTCTGCAGTAATATAGCTGAGATATCAGAATAGGGCTACAACTACAACTTTTGAGGGTATTCATTCATAAAAGGGTATTTGTTATCAATAAAAGGAAAAACATGACCTTTTATTCAATGACGTTTTCTTTTCTTGATAATGAATAAACAATTGGTAACTTAGCAACAGTCATCCTATCAACACGATTAAGCAAAGGACACACCTTTCGTATATGACGTATCATACAAATAAGAGTATATCTTAAAATAGCCGGATAATAGCCCGGTGTACATTTTGGATTTGCGATCATCTCTGAATGATAAACATTTTGTTACAAAAATATGGTTTATGAATAAGATAAATACATAAAATGAGTTATTTTTAACAATAAATGGAAAATCATCACTTTTTGTTAACTGAAATTTTTATTCCGAAGAATTTTAAAGAAATAATTGCTTTGAAACCAATATGACACGTAAGTACCCGTTTGCGTAACTGAATGGCGTTAGTTGTAAACGCTTTTTCTTTTTTTATCTAGATAATATAAAAGGACAAGTATACAAGACAAGGACTGATATATCAACGCAGAGCCGAAAATACTGAACTTAGAGACTTGAAATTTTCACAGTAAACACTATTTGTAACGTTAGGCAAGGAACAAGAAAGGATTTTTGGAAATTTATCTCCTAACGGGGTTAAATTGGGGTTGAAAGTTTGTATTGAATATCTGTAATTATTTGAGTAACTGTTATTATATTCCTGATACAAATTCTTCATTTCAAAGTATGAAAACTTATTTCAGCATTTTTGGAAATCCATCCTTTAACGGTGTTAAATGGGGATTGCAAGTTTGTATAGAATATCTGTAATTATTTGAGTAACTGTTATAATATTTCGCGTATAGACTCTTCGTTTAAAACTAAGAAAACTAATTTCAGCATTCTTGGAAATCCATCCCTGAAAGGGGTGAAATAAGGGACGAAAGTACAATGGCGCCCACAGGGTGTTGTGAAGCGCTGAATAGAACTTTTAAGGATGTTAGAGGGAACCAAGTTATGATATGAGTCACTATGTTGTTAGCTGGAGACTTTCGTCAGACTTCCGCGGGGAACTCGAGCTGATGAAGTTAAAACTTGCATTAAGGCTTCAAATATTTGGCCAATAATCAAATGTCTCCCTCCACCTTAAAATAAATATGCGAGTGTACCTCAAGGGCGATATTTCCGGTCGAGAATTCTCCGACCTTCTTCTTAAAATAGGAAATGGAGAATATCCCGAAACTGAGGGAAGGATTACAATTCCAACGGATCTCGCCTTAACTGTGCGGACCGTTGACGACCTAATCTCTCAAATTTACCCAGATGTTCAATATTTTCACAGCAAGTTCATAGAGTGGTTGTGTAAATGAGCGATTCTGACACCTAAGAACCACCAGGCTTCCGTTATAAATAAAATGTTATTGAAATCGTTCGAAGGTTTAGAATACGAACACAAGTCTGTAGACTCGATGTGTAGTGGACACGGATGATGGCATTAAACTACCGCGTAGAGTTTTTAAATGCACTTAACCCACCCAGCCTACCTTCGCACATAAGGGGTGCTCGAGTAATGTTGTTGCGAAATCTCAATGAGCCAAAATTGTGCAATGGAACCAGGCTGCGTGTGAAAGCCTTACATTAAAACGTTATAGAAGCCATCGTAATTACTGGCTGTGCTCAAGGTGAACCTGTGTACATACTCCGGTTACCATTTATACCCTCGAAATACCCATTCGAATTTAAAAGGGTGCAACTCCCCCTTAAGGTCTGTTTCGCGATGACCATCAATAAGTCTCAGGATCATTCACTGAAAACAGCAGGAATAGATCTTATGAGGGAGTGCTTCTCGCACGGCCAGTTTTACGTGGCTTGCTCGAGAGCACTTTCCACACAACTTAGTCGGATCTGTTAATGTGGTATATAAAGAAACACTGCAAAACCTACCTAATGTTCTATATTATAAATAGTTCAATCTCAATTGTCCAATTAAATCTGTTTTTTCAAATTACAGCTATATAACAAAGTAACGTAACTTATAACTATTGACAGACAATGCGTAGCCTAAACTGTCGACGGTAGGAATACGAGAATTGAAACACATATTCCGTTAGAGATGTATGTAGAGGCGCGCTAAAGAAGGATTTTTTGAAATTCGAGCTATAAGCGGACGAAGTCGCGGGCAAAAGCTAGTATACTATAAGTGTAATACATTATTTGTACTACTATCTGGTAAAAAAAATTACAAAAGCCTTTTTTGGATATTGTGTGTTGCAGTAACGTGTGCCTAGACATAATATGACGGGGCATATTATAAAAACGGGAATAATGTGAGTATTCGCGTTCGGTTTCTTTATCATTACTACACAATTAGCATTTAAGGAATTGCAAAACTTAAGTGGCAATTGGGTAGGGACCATTGCTCAAAAAACAGATGGTCGCTGGTGCCGACGAGTTTTTAAGTGGCAACCGCTCACCGGCCGCAGGACCGTTCGGCGTGGCGTTCTTTGTTTACCAGTAGACTTCTATTAGTTAACACATTCAGCACCGCGAACCCGGTCGCCGGGCGCTCTGCTCGTACCAAGTTTTCGCTACATACGTTTTTTTCCATGTTATTGGCTACGAGCCTAGCGCTACAAAAATGTTGGTTGCGAAAGTGTTGATGTTGTAATGATGATGAAGAAACTAAGCTTAAAAAAACTACAAGATTCTTAAAAGAATGCACGGCCACGTAGAAAGTGTGGACCCCACGGTGCACGATCTGGGTTCCCTGACGTTGTTTCCTCCCAAAAACACCGTTAGGGAACCCAGGACGATTTTGAATGTTCTGGCCTGATTCTGACCGAATGGTGATGATGAAGAAACTGAGCAAAATAAAACAGAACTTACTGTTAAATGTAACGCTGGCAATCCTGACCATAGCCATATCGTACATGATACCATTAGGAGTCCACGAAGAATGCACGGTTACTTCAGAAGTGTGCACCCTGGTTCCTCCTGTGAACAGAGTCAGCGAACCCAGGACGATGGTGAATGTTCTGGCCTGGTTCTGGCCGTCCCACCAACAGTGGGCAGCACTAAGGACTCTGGTATTCGAGATGAGGGAACCTCCGCACACTGACGTCCACCCCGTAGTTAGGGTTACCACAATTCCTGCCTGAAAATAAAAGAGAAGGATCTTTTCTTAGAAATATGGTGCTGGCTATGCAGAGAATTTCTTGGACCACATTTTGTACCAACGTATCCATCAGTTATAAATATACATATATAATCGAGTTAATAATCTAGAAAAAAAACTTTCGTTGACTGTACAATTGCTAATTTTTAAATTGTTTGGACATATATTCCGAAACTAACAGTCCGAGGAGAGTCTATTGGTGCGGGACAGGTTAAAGGCAAAAGGTTTCAAGCGCGGTCTCCAAACCGATAGACGAATCATATAAAAACAATGACAGTTTTCTGATAGTGTTCTCGAATTACTGATAATAGAAGAGGAGACAAATTGCAAAGGCGGCTACCCAAGTCGAAAGGACCTACGACGACTTTACACAATTGAAAAGTTGATTCGTACCCGTTCAGTTTGTTGGTAACAAAATTCTGAATGCATTTCTAACTTTGAGCAAACTTTGATATGTAAATTTTTTATGTTTAGGTAAAATACGATTCTAGCAACATAATAATTTGACGACCGGTTTAGCTCAGTGGGAGTAACGTTGCCTGCGAAGCTGAAGGTCCTGGGTTCTAATCCCGGTAAGGGCAAATATTTGTGTGATGAGTTATTCCTGAAATTATAATTTGTTCCTGAGTCATGGATGTTTTCTGTTTATAAGCAAAAGTATCTATAAAATATATCGTCGTCTAGTACTCATAACACAAGCCAACCAAGGAACTAGTTCGATATGTGTTAAAATTGTCCTGTAATATTTAGTTATTATTATTTATGTAATATAACACTCTTCACCTTAGATAGAAAACGTTTGAGTTTAAGTGTATTTATTATCCTATCCCTTTCGTCCATAACCAGCCTGCCTGTGCCCAGGAGTGGCTGATGATGATAATGACTATTCTAGCATAATAATCAAATTGGGTATAAGAATAAAACATAAGCAGGAAGATAATACGTATTTTTAAACTTAAATATCTCCTTTTTATGGCTAAGCCAACGGCCAAGCTTTAATATTAAATAGATATCGTAAAGAACTTCTTGATCCCGTTTACGTTTCCGTATTTAATAAATAACATTGTCACAAATACATACGTTAATGACGTTTTTTGCATATAAAACAAACTTACACTATGGGCGCACTAGCGTCACATATTTTCACTTTATTTTCATCAATCTTGCAAAAAAAGTTGAAAGTGAACTACCTGATATGGATATGCATCCGCAGACACCGTCTGTGAACCCCCCACTATCCGCCCCGCCACACTCTCCGCTCGCAACACTGCATCTGCTTTCGGTATTCCAACTCTAGCATGGTAGTCAAACGCTGTCAGATGAAAATCTGACGCGCTGCTGTCGATCGCCTGGCCTGACGCGCAAACAAAACACAATAGAAAACAAATGAAGAATTCCATCCTCAGTCTCTGAAAACAAATTAATGCGTGAGATCTGATGATAGCTCAATGATATATAATGTATGGTGTGGCATAAAAAAAGTAATTAAATAAAAATGTTTTATTAAATTTAAGAACTTTTAGTTTAATCAATAAGGTTCTTTTTGCTGGAAAATTTAAGGGCGGTGCGACGTTTTGATGTCAGTGCGATCAATATCTTATCGATTGATTATTTTGCTAATTGTTTCATACCAATTTATCAGTATTATGATGTTATCTTTGGTGATTATTTTATTGTCTCTTCACTTTAGTGGGTAAGCATTAATTATGACGACATCTTTAGATTACATTAGCGGTTACTAACATCGAAAAAGCCGAGTAGTCCATCGCTCTTTGCTCATGACTAAGGTCCTCGCAATGGACCGAAACATGTCAAGAAATACTAGGTTTTTACGACATGAATAACTGCTAATGTAATCTCAAAATGTCAGAGTCTCGCGGTAGTTTTCTAGTTAAGATACGAACGAGAAACCATTAGTAAACCAGTGGAGTTTTTATTTAATTATCACAACACTACAAACGGAGTTTAATCGCGTATAAATATGATTCATTTAACTACCTTTCGTTGGTAATTCTTTGAAGTTTCGGACGTCGCGTTATGTCCATAGTCGCGAAGGAACTGGAGAGGCGGGTTTCAACATCTTCTAGCCGCGCGAGTTTACCGATCTATCCTTGCTTGGTCTTGATTATTCATTTGAACACTCACGACAAGATGAAAGTTTGAAACCGTCCAAACCGTCTTCCCGGTTGAAATTTCGGTGTTTCAACTTTCATCTTCGTGGATTTCAGTTATTAGTAAATGTAAACATACGTTTTTGAAAATAATTATCTTCAATGTACAGACAATTCATTTTTACAACTTAATAATAGTATAGATCATAAGCCTTTTTGGCTCATGTGTAGCTGGTATTACACGTTTAGCCCATCTGGCATGTACACCTTGCATTTTATTTTAACCACTGCATATAATATAATGGTCTTTGGCGAACTTTAAGTATAAATGCTCCACCTATTCCGATCACTGGTTATAAAACTGCATTTTTCTATCGGGGCTTAAAAAAACCAGCCAGATACGAGTTGGAGTAGCGCACCGAGGATTCCGTACAAAATATACGCTGCAAACGGCCATATCTATGAAAATCCTACTCCTAAGCACACTGTACCCAGTGTTCGATCATTTTATATTGGTTAGTGACAGCAGGGCAGGGACAGCCATACAATTATACTGTTTCTAGTATTTGTTGTTATAGTGGCAACATCATTCAACTGTCTAGCTATCACGGTTCATGAGGTACAGCCTGGTGACAGACGGACAGACAAATGAACAGAGGAGTCTTAGTAATAGGATCCCGTTTTAGCCTTTGGGTCTCTTCTTTTTACGCGTATGCTCTTGGCAGAGCAGTCGTGGTCACTCATGTGGTTTGGCAGTGGCGCATTGCACAATCTTCCTCCAATTCCATCTGGCCTGAACTCCATGTGCACATCCGTTAAGGAAAGCACTCGTCAGCGTCTTTATCTGGTCAGTCCATCGCATACCCGTACCCTTGGGGTACGGCACCCTAAAAAAAAGATTTATGCCTGTTTTTCCTCCAAGAACAAAGTTAAACATGAAACCCTTAGCTCGTAGGCGCTCTTTATGTTA
Source organism: Hedya salicella (assembly GCA_905404275.2). Classification (NCBI taxonomy): domain Eukaryota; kingdom Metazoa; phylum Arthropoda; class Insecta; order Lepidoptera; family Tortricidae; genus Hedya; species Hedya salicella. The sequence continues at coordinate 21,464,422 of FR990107.1, read as the reverse complement.
CGTTCTCGTATTTAACTTTTAAAAGTTACCTCGTAATCAGCTGTGTTTTCAGAGTTGTAAGACTTCGTCGTGTATGGCTCACAGCAGTACACGCCACACCAATTATAAACAGGTAACTACGCGAACGTCAAGAATGAAGGTATCCATAATAATCCTTTGTCCTATCCACCCTTACTATATTATAAACGTGAAAGTATGTATGTACGTTCCACTGAATCTCACAAAGTACTGGACGAATTTTTATGAAACTTACCAGTTATGTACCTATTATATGAGAATAGGATATAGGCTATATGTTATGTCAAATTTCATCCCTTTTAGGGACGAAAAAGGAGGTGAAACTTTGTAAGCTATAAATTGCATCTCTACGTGAACGAACATTCCACTTAATCTCAAAAACTACTAGACGATTTTTATGAAACTTTCCAGTTATGTACCTTTTATATCAGAATAGGACATAGGCTATAATGTATGTCAAATTTCATCCCTTTTCGGGACAAAAAAGGGGATGAAAATTTGTATGGACGATAAATATTTTCTTACGCCAGGAACTTGAAATCTTGGCAATATGCATCACATTTGAATCAGTAAAGTATCGAGTTTTGAGGAAAGACATAAGCTACTTTTTATCCCGGAAAAATACTCTTTAATCGCGATAAACGAATCTAAGGCGGACGAAGTCGCGGGTTGCCGTTTTGTGTGGCTAGTATTATAAATGCGAAAGTGTGTCTGTCTGTCTGTTACCTCTTCACGCTTAAACCGCCAATTTGGATGAAATTTGGTATCGAGATAGTTTGAGTCCCGAGGAATAACATAAGCTACTTTTTATCCCGGAATAATAACCTTATCCACGATAAACGAATTTAAGGCAGACGAAGTCGTGGGCAGAAGCTAGGGTTTATATAAAACTAGAAAGGTGCTGATCTTCAACCCCTAAGCTCTACCCCCAGCAAAAATCCGTCATCCCCCCAAAAAAGGGGAAAATTTGGTTGATGACCTTTTTTTACGATTCGACGCCCGGCGTCGCGACGCCTTCACACCCCCGACCCTCATTAGGACGCCGGACACACCCCCTTCCTCCTTTGGCTCTGCTCTTCCCTACAATTGGTTGATTCAGGATACTCATTAGTAACGACTTTGTGCTTAGAGCTCTCCTATTGGTTGATTCAGCAGCCTCATTAGTTAACGACTAAGACGTCAGCCACACCCCCTTGACGCCGGCCCCGCCTCCTTTGGCTCTGCTCTTCTCCTATTGGCTGATTCATTAGCCTTATTAGTTAACGACTACGACGTCGGCCACACCCCCTTGACGCCGGCCCCGCCTCCTTTGGCTCTGCTCTTCTCCTATTGGCTGATTCAATAGCCTTATTAGTTAACGACTACGACGTCGGCCACACCCCCTTGACGCCGGCCATGCGCTCTTTGACTCTGCTCTTCTCTCCTATTGGTTGATTCAGGCTCATCATTAGTAACTAACGTTTGCTGATTGATTCCCGTCATTGTTAGGTAAGAGGACCTCCATTATTAGTTATGTGATTGTATATATAGTAAACATAACCCAAAATATCATAACTCATGACTTTCGCTTACTGTCATTTCTTACTTGGAATTTAACACCTTACCAACAGATTTCGGGTTTTGGTATTATATCTTGTAATCCTTATACTAAAAGATATAATGTATTATCACCGTTATACGTTATGTTATACGAATTGAAATTAGTTCATTTGAGTGTTATAAAAAAACATTATGTAAAGTAAATATTGTGTAAATTTTACGCACCCTTAACCTAACAAACATAGATACATATCATGCCATCAAATAAACTGCATTATATCTGTTGTTACATACACTGCTGTCGATGTCGTAAGATTACTTGTTCATAATTGTTTTTAATGTGATTATAATGTACGGGATTTCTCTGATCGCTATTGCGAAAAAAACTTGAAATATTTTTAAATAATCTAGTATCTCTAGTTGCACAATTTTTAATTAACAAGGTTTTAATGAGCAATAACCATATAAAAGATCTCCGTCGTTCTTAGTCCAGTATTATTAGTGTTTGAACAGTTGTTTCAGTTGTTACAAATATGTCTGTGAGTATGCTTTCTTTTTTGATTGTGTATAATATTATGATAGATGAGTGAGACGTCTGTGTAAAAATATGATCTCAAATAATTTATTTTGTGTTTGTGTTGTCTGTTGCAGAACTCTCCAGCCAATCTCAACATCGTTCGAAAACTATCATGAATTTGATCGTAGATGTTCAGGGTTTTAAAAGTGAAGACAATATGTTTATACCTAAAGAAATAGCAATTTTAAGTGAAAATCGTGTGTAATTAAACCACCGTATCCATTTTATAACTTAACAAGGAAAGAACGTTTGACTGTAGCATGGGTCGAAAAAACAGAGGAATTTTATGGAATGAAGGCTTTGTGCCTTATTTTAGTTTTAAGTCCTATATATCAGAATTCTTTAAAAATAAGTATATTTATACTAAAGGTTATGAAAAAGTAAAGTGGTTGAAAGAAATATTAGATAATGACAATGTTTATAATTTAGAAGATTTTAACTGTCCTAATCTAGAAACCTTGTATAAAAGATATGCAACAGCATTAGATATACAAACTTGTATTTACCATAATAATATTTGTGCTTTTAAAAATGTAACGTGTTTGAAAAAATGGTGTATAGAAAATATTTTTTTATTTGAAATAAAGTTATAAATAAATACTAAAAATTGTTTGATTTAACACTTTCTTTCTTTCTTTTCTTCGCACCTGATATCCTGCAATTCTTATTAAGACTACTATAATATAATTTTTTCATTCAACATTCAATCATAACTGAAGAGCTACGCTCTTGTCAGTGGAGCAATCGTCACTCAGGAAAAACGTATCTTCTACTGTGGGGAAAAGCTGTAAAACAGGTGGAATCTCATACATCTCAACAAACAAGGAAGATTCTACAAATGCGACACATTTGATGAAAATATAAATTTACGATTTAAAGAAACTAGCAAAAGTTCCCAACGTAAGTGAACATTGGAAACACGCAGATTTGCGCGTAAAGTATTACGTTAACGAAAAAGATCAAAATAAGATACACCACTACCAAGCAAGCAAAAGATGTTATATATAAAATCACAAAAGAAATTGTTGAATCGGAGGAATGCAAAAAGTACCATTTTGAATTCATAACTTAGTGATTACTAGATTTCTATCATTTATAAATGATCTGTGTTGTGTTAGTTATAATTTATATTCATTAATTATGTCATTAAGCTAAATATGTAGAAAGTTGACTGTTATTTAAAGGTTTCTCTTACCAATAAAGGAATTGTTATAGTAAAGGATTATTTTATTTCACTTACATCTAAGTTAAAAAATAAACTTCAGGAAATGATTTTCTATATATTTATTTAATCAAATATAAAATTAAACATATTATATACTATAAAATCGTTACTTATTGTATTAACAACAAAGTCGGCCAGTTTCACATTTTTCATTTTTAAATAAAGATAAACTAGACAATATTTTCCACAAACGGATGTAAAGTAGTTCTGAAGTTGATTAAAATTATAAAACCATTTTTTAGAATTTCGTTGTACAAACATTCTATGGTAACCTTCTGGTTTTCTTCCGAAAGAATCAAAATATTCACCAACTCCATTAGCGCTGATGTAAATAGCTACCCAATGAGATCCTGGTTTAAAATCTGGGTCCAAATTGCTTATTATAAATACAGGTAGCTGAACAAACATGGGTAGTTTGTTGGCTGCAAAAACATTTGATTTAAAACCATGATTTATTTTATTCATATAAAACTGTATTTCGTTTGTATCCATTTTAAGTCCACATTGTTTACAATCTTATGTTACTGTTAACAACATTCATGATCAAATGATATAACTTAATGAAAACAAAGTACTTATGTATGTATTAACTATTATAATCTACAGTTACATCGCGATTTTTGTTTATTTCAATGACATTATCAAATTCAGCGTATACAATACAGTTTACAGTATTACTAAGAGAACTATCAAAACGAACCTCAATTCGAACACTTCCGTGGCGAACAAAATTCCAATGCGAAGTTGAACTAGCAGATAAATCAGGTGTTAAATCAAAACATAATAAACAATATCCATCTCCATAGTTTGTTCTGCTTATTGCATTACCTTCATTGTGAAAATGAATACCGGTTCCAGAAAATAAAGTGTGATACGCTGATGCTATTAAACCAGAACTAAATGATGGTTGTAATGTTCTCGAAGGAATTTCATGACCATCTACATACAAACTAAATGAGTTCATATTAAAATGTTGGAAATTAAATGGGTTCATAGCTAAATTCCAGTTAAACCCTGCGTTTGAAATAAATCCTATAATACATCTTTTGGGAACTTGCCCGAGGAAAATATTATCTAATGTTTTACCTTGTACACCTGCTGGTATTGTAAGTACCTTAACTTCGGCCCTTGTAATAGGATATTTCGCAGTTGTTGAAGCTAATACTTTTTGATGAGCTAACAAAACACTAGGATTGATTTTAGCTCTTCTTATAATTAGACTGGCATCCGTTATTTGTACTTTGAACTTTTTGTCTTGGTGACATATTAAATTGAATGATTCTTTCGAACGTACTAACTTAACACGCATTTCTACGCCATTTATTAAAAAAATTTCTTGGTTAAACATGTCACCGTGCAAGTGTCCAATCATTTCAACTTCCTTACTTTCTTCTACAAATTCTAGTCTTTTATGAAACCCTTTGTTCAACGTGTCAACGGCATCCATGTGATGAGCAGTATCTTCATACCATAATCCACAAGTAAGATGTGATTCTTTAGCTGCGGGCCCATAGTTAAGAAGATTTTCTAAATATGCTCGGTAGGCATACGTATTATTTGGAGGTGATATGAGCTTTTGATTTAAATATACATCCAGTTGATTAAAGAGTGAATGTAGCCAATTATTAACGGGTGCAACTTGAGTATCCGATTTCAGCTTTGTACCATCCTGAGTTAATATTTTAGCGTTGATATGTAATAATGTATGTGAAAGGTCAACATAATCGTCACCTGACCCAGGAACTTGAAATTCAATTGGACCCTCATCACTTAACGATGAAATTGGTTTATAGTGAACCCACTGCCCACTTTCAATGCTAGTTTGAGTCGATGGGAGAGCAAATATATCTAACTCAGATTTTGCACATTCACACGAGTGATTATGTAGGAATGACATTGTTTAATTTGAAAATATATCAACAATATTATTGTTTTTTAATTTTTTTAGCACCGCTTTGTTGTGATCTTTTCAAAGCAATGAGAGCCTCTCGCCTTTTAGCTGTCATTTTATACCCAGAACCAGACATAAGAGTATCAATTTTTTCATCTGCTTTTCTTTTTAAGTTAGTACTTGCTTCTTTGAATCGAGACCTAATCGAGCTGTCCATAGGGCGTGAATTCACCATATCAGATAACAAACCAACTCCTGCATCTAACGCTTCTCTGCCCACAGTTTTAAAACCACTTGATAACAAAGGAATCACGGATCGAAATAGCCCGCCCAAAAAACTTCCTATCCCATGTCCTCGTTGAAATGGAACACCTTTATAGACAATCCCAATACCAGAACCAGCTTGATGTGAATAATAATGTTGATATGGGCAGGAGGTGGATAATTGTGCGTGTGTCATTTTACTCGTTGAAAGTGTAGCTTCACACAAGATGATCCAAACTGGAATGGGATTCTTGTACCAGTAGTAGCTCTTATATCTATTTCTATAGTATCAAATTCTCTACGTAAGACAGGAACATAGTGAGCAGGTGAGAAAACATGCATTTTGTAAGCTCCATAGCTGAATTTTGTTGGGTCTAGTGGAATTATTCTTAGTAACGATGTTATAACATCACCCACGACCTGTGGTTCTATGATATCTGTGTACACAAATATTTGAGACGGTAAACCTAAAAACAAATTAGCAGGATTTATCCCAATTGAGGCTTGTTTTAAATTTGTTCTTGGTTTAAAACCCAACTGTAAACTCAATATTGGTGTCGTTGTGACTGAGACTATACTATCGTCAGTTGTAGTTACTGCCACCATTTTTGATATTTTATCATATCTTAAATTCACTTTCTTTTTTAACTGTGGATTTTTATTAAATGCTTCAAGGAATTGATCAATATTATCATACGTGGTTGCAGGGATGTGGGATTTATATTCTGCGATTATTTCAGTAGTGGCCTTTGGATTATTAGCATCTTGCAAACGTACTTTCTTTTTAACGTATATGACATTTTCATGTTCTTGAACATTATACATGGAACAAGGATATTGAAATTCTACTAAACCAACAACCCATTCTCCTTTCAACTTAACCGTCTTAGGTAATTTAGTTAAGAAATGTGCAGTAGTATTATCACTATAATATGCTGTTGAGCTGTTACTTAACAAAGTTATATAAAAACTATCTTGACTCATATTTCTTCTAAGTCAGATGCCGGGATCCAACTATTAAATTTATTCGGATAACCTTTCCACTTGACTAATACCTCCTTTCTGCCACCGATGCGACGTGAACTTAATATTTTATCTATCTTATGTTTAGTGGAGGGGTCATAAGAAACTTTTTGCAACTCTTTTGAATAAAAAGTTCCAGTAATAGATTCATTTTCTAAATCTTTTAAAGTATAAACGATCCAAGGACTTCTTGATTGAGTCTATTATAAAAATTTCATCACTCCAATTAGTTTCATAACCTTTTTGAAATATATGTTTGTGTTTAGTTATTCTAACGTAATCTCCAATTTGAATATAAAGGAATTTCACTAAATTTGGGTTCTCTTTTCTTGTTTATATATAAATTCTCCCAAACAGTCATAATATTGCCAGAATTTACTTCACATGGACACATTTTTATACTTGAATGAAAACTATGGTTGTATGAATATAATAAATCTTGTAAGATATCGATATATTTATAAGTATTTTTATAAGTGAAGTAACGCCACATTTTCATTTTAAGAGTCCTTTGAAATCGTTCTACAATGCTTGCTTTAATATCTGGATTATTGGTGGTATAATAATTAATTTTATTTTCTTTAAAATAGTCCCTTACGACTTTTGCAACAAATTCTGTACCCTTATCGGACTGAATATGTTGAGGAGTGGCATTTGCCTCCAGAAATATGCTGTCAAAGCAAGTTTTAACTGTTTCAGGTTTCTTATTCCTCATTAATCTAGCAAAAGCATATTTACTAAACACATCAATAACACACAAAATATACTTATAACCATCATTATATTTACAATAGGTGCGCATATCACTCAGATCAGCTTGCCATAGGTAATTATAATTAGACAATACATACTTATTTCTAGAGAAACGTTTTTGGAGAGGCTTATGAAGTGTGTAAGTTTCTTGAGACTGCAGCCAAGTTTTAACTTCATCAGGTTTCATTTTTCCACGCATAACTTTTGTTAATTTATTAATACTACTAAATCCAGCAGGGTGAGAGATATCGTAATATGTTTTAGATAGTTCTAGTATGGGGTCCATCTTTCCCAAGCAATTTTTTTTCTTGATGCTTCAGTAGATTTACCTGATATTGGCGTAGAAATATTCGTTTCTTTTTCTTTATATGCTTGTAACTCTTTCAAATTAAGCTGATTTATATATTCCAAAGATGTTGGATTACCGACACATGTTAAAGGTATTCTTATATCTTTTAGAGCAGAAGCAAATTTTTCCCACCCTAATGGTTTAGGACGCTTAAGTGGTCTAACAGTATCACTTATAAGATCGAATATATTGCTACCAGCCAATACTTCATCATTTACAACCACTTCCCCTCCCTCATTCCACCAAATTTTAGGTTTACTCTGAATAATAAAGTTAAGCAAAATTTCACCCCTCTTTTTATAAGTTTTGGGAATTGCTTTTAAAATATATGATGGTGTATACTGATTCGTGAATGTTTCTCTATTATCAGGAGTAACAACTGCATCTGTAGGAGAGGACTGTACAACTGATGCAGGCGTTTCATATTTTTCTTCTTTATGTGCGTTTCTAATATTATTTAATTTTGTAACATCATCTTGGGGGAAAGTAAGTATGGGTAGCTTATATGGTCTTCTTCCCTCCTCAACAATATTTAAATATCTTCTTAAAACTTGGGAATATAGAGCCCATTTTTCATGATCATTAATTTTAGTGTTCAAAATTTTTTGCATTTCATTATCTAAACGTGATAAGGAATTCTCAGGTGAAATTTCATTATTTGTTTTGAATCGATCTATAAATTCCGGTTCAACAAGAAGCATTTTTTTCGTATGCTGCATGTTTATTTCAAGAACGAAGTTAGTAATCCATTAATTACTGCACCTAATATAATTGGTAAAAATGCTCCACCTTTTTGAACGATAATGTGTTTTCTCAATTTATTTTTTCCTTTAAATTATTAATTTTCTCAAAATATTTTTGTGTTTACTTAGATGTTTTTTTTTCTATTTCATCAAGTGGAATTTTACCTTTAAGGATGTTGTAAATACATTCACAGATAATGTTCACTTCTTCATTATTGCAAGCTTTCAATATAACTTTTTGATATTTTGGTTTAAGAGTATGCAATGCTCGTAGTAGATGTTGATGCGTTATCACTCTCTTATGCATTATTCCGAAATGATGGTTATCATAGATGTCCACCCTATTTAAAACCCTTCTTTGGTACATAGACTGTGCAATAATTTTCATAACGTAACACATTTGTTTTAAACCGGCATTCATCATCTGTACCTTGCTTAAGATCAATAAATAAATATCCATGTGCATCTTTTGTAGCATCTTTATATGCTTCTTCTATAAATTTCGAGTTATCTGGACAAACTTGTCGAGCTAAATATTTAATTTGAGTTTTATCTCTTGGATTTTTAAAGTAGATGATATAGTTTGCGTTTAATGAAATATCTCGTTGACCTTTTCCCTGATGAAATAAGTTTTGTGTTATGTAAAAAACGCTTAAATTTCTATGATGACTACCTTTAGTAAAAATGTCAACTATTCGACCGTCAGATTCTCTCATTAAATCGTCAATGATAAGTAGTTGCGGTTGTTTACCATCAAACATACTTAAGTCTGGAATACCCTGGATATAGTTCACATTGGTCAGATTATATAATGGTTGCATTTCATCATAACACCATGATATATTATGAAATGATTGGTTACAAACCATCCCAATATTATTTAAAAATGTAGTAACGAAATTTGATTTACCACATCCACTTGGACCAGCAACTATGGCTGTAAACGGATGAATAAAATGAATCATTATAAAATTAAGGAGTAAAATATACGTCTTATGTTGAATGAATCTGAAGGAAATGTGTTATTTATTTTCTTGTAACAAGAAGTAAAACGACATGATTGTTAGCAATAAGTTTATTATTTAACACACACTCTTACATCTAAAATACGTATAGATTTAAATTTATAGTAGTTACTAAATATACTAACATTTGAACACCTACTCAAATATCATATATTTAAACACCATTAATAATAGAAAAACACACAAATTTACAACAAATTGCATCAAAACATTAACTTAAAATTAACTAAATACATATACATTTGCATCAAAACATTAACTCAAAATTAACTAATTACATATACATTAACATTTATGATTGCATAATAGAATTTTAAATACTAACAAATTTTACAAAATACTTATCATTAAGTAATTACAGAATGACATAAACCTACTTTCTCAAACTATAATGACCCCATGCCAATGTATCAGTTGAATTTGGTAAAATAAAACGTTTAGTGTCATTATAGGAAAGACTGGTTTTATTAATTTTTTGTGTGAATATTGTATGTTTTATTGATCTGAATCTGTACATTTTAGAAAATTGATTGGTCTTATTGAAAAGACATGTTTTATAGTTATCCATTTTCATTTTTTTTGTTACACTTTTGTTTACACCTTTAGCTTTAGCAACAAATTTATCCTCCACAGTCATTGCATACATTTTTGACCTCAATCCAACGAACTCCTTTACAATTTTACCATTATTCTCATCTTTAAAATATCCTAACTTTTTCTTATTAATTTGTGGGAAACCAAAAATATTATCTTCTGCATAGTCTGATGTATCGAAGTACTGAGTCAAGTCGGGTTTTATGTCTAAATATAAATTATTCGTAAAGTATTGATAAATCAGACTGTCAGTATCAGTATACAACAACTTCGCATTACTATTAAATTTCTTTTTCATATAATTATAATGAAAGTCGTACATGAGAGTTTTTGAAATATCTAAAATACAAAAACCTAAATAAATTGGTTTGTTATAATATAGTTTTGTTTTATGTAATTGAATGGCTACTAAGTTTTCTGAGAATATACATAAACTATGAAATTCGGGTTTTGCTATTAATGATTGAGCACCTTTCACTTTCCCTCTATTATCCCAATGCGTGATCAATTTCACATTTACTCTTTTTTCAATGTTTTCCATAGTTTTACCGAAAACAGCATTATTCATTAACTTATAAAAGTCTTTTTCGAAATTTTCATTAAGTTATATCATTTGATCATGAATGTTGTTAACAGTAACATAAGATTGTAAACAATGTGGACTTAAAATGGATACAAACGAAATACAGTTTTATATGAATAAAATAAATCATGGTTTTAAATCAAATGTTTTTGCAGCCAACAAACTACCCATGTTTGTTCAGCTACCTGTATTTATAATAAGCAATTTGGACCCAGATTTTAAACCAGGATCTCATTGGGTAGCTATTTACATCAGCGCTAATGGAGTTGGTGAATATTTTGATTCTTTCGGAAGAAAACCAGAAGGTTACCATAGAATGTTTGTACAACGAAATTCTAAAAAATGGTTTTATAATTTTAATCAACTTCAGAACTACTTTACATCCGTTTGTGGAAAATATTGTCTACTTTATCTTTATTTAAAAATGAAAAATGTGAAACTGGCCGACTTTGTTGTTAATACAATAAGTAACGACTTTATAGTATATAATATGTTTAATTTTATATTTGATTAAATAAATATATAGAAAATCATTTCCTGAAGTTTATTTTTTAACTTAGTTGTAAGTGAAATAAAATAATCCTTTACTATAACAATTCCTTTATTGGTAAGAGAAACCTTTAAATAACAGTCAACTTTCTACATATTTAGCTTAATGACATAATTAATGAATATAAATTATAACTAACACAACACAGATCATTTATAAATGATAGAAATCTAGTAATCACTAAGTTATGAATTCAAAATGGTACTTTTTGCATTCCTCCGATTCAACAATTTCTTTTGTGATTTTATATATAACATCTTTTGCTTGCTTGGTAGTGGTGTATCTTATTTTGATCTTTTTCGTTAACGTAATACCTTACGCGCAAATCTGCGTGTTTCCAATGTTCACTTACGTTGGGAACTTTTGCTAGTTTCTTTAAATCGTAAATTTATATTTTCATCAAGTGTGTCGCATTTGTAGAATCTTCCCTGTTTGTTGAGATGTATGAGATTCCACCTGTTTTACAGCTTTTCCCCACAGTAGAAGATACGTTTTTCCTGAGTGACGATTGCTCCACTGACAAGAGCGTAGCTCTTCAGTTATGATTGAATGTTGAATGAAAAAATTATATTATAGTAGTCTTAATAAGAATTGCAGGATATCAGGTGCGAAGAAAAGAAAGAAAGAAAGTGTTAAATCAAACAATTTTTAGTATTTATTTATAACTTTATTTCAAATAAAAAAATATTTTCTATACACCATTTTTTCAAACACGTTACATTTTTAAAAGCACAAATATTATTATGGTAAATACAAGTTTGTATATCTAATGCTGTTGCATATCTTTTATACAAGGTTTCTAGATTAGGACAGTTAAAATCTTCTAAATTATAAACATTGTCATTATCTAATATTTCTTTCAACCACTTTACTTTTTCATAACCTTTAGTATAAATATACTTATTTTTAAAGAATTCTGATATATAGGACTTAAAACTAAAATAAGGCACAAAGCCTTCATTCCATAAAATTCCTCTGTTTTTTCGACCCATGCTACAGTCAAACGTTCTTTCCTTGTTAAGTTATAAAATGGATACGGTGGTTTAATTAACATAATTAGGACACGATTTTCACTTAAAATTGCTATTTCTTTAGGTATAAACATATTGTCTTCACTTTTAAAACCCTGAACATCTACGATCAAATTCATGATAGTTTTCGAACGATGTTGAGATTGGCTGGAGAGTTCTGCAACAGACAACACAAACACAAAATAAATTATTTGAGATCATATTTTTACACAGACGTCTCACTCATCTATCATAATATTATACACAATCAAAAAAGAAAGCATACTCACAGACATATTTGTAACAACTGAAACAACTGTTCAAACACTAATAATACTGGACTAAGAACGACGGAGATCTTTTATATGGTTATTGCTCATTAAAACCTTGTTAATTAAAAATTGTGCAACTAGAGATACTAGATTATTTAAAAATATTTCAAGTTTTTTTCGCAATAGCGATCAGAGAAATCCCGTACATTATAATCACATTAAAAACAATTATGAACAAGTAATCTTACGACATCGACAGCAGTGTATGTAACAACAGATATAATGCAGTTTATTTGATGGCATGATATGTATCTATGTTTGTTAGGTTAAGGGTGCGTAAAATTTACACAATATTTACTTTACATAATGTTTTTTTATAACACTCAAATGAACTAATTTCAATTCGTATAACATAACGTATAACGGTGATAATACATTATATCTTTTAGTATAAGGATTACAAGATATAATACCAAAACCCGAAATCTGTTGGTAAGGTGTTAAATTCCAAGTAAGAAATGACAGTAAGCGAAAGTCATGAGTCATGATATTTTGGGTTATGTTTACTATATATACAATCACATAACTAATAATGGAGGTCCTCTTACCTAACAATGACGGGAATCAATCAGCAAACGTTAGTTACTAATGATGAGCCTGAATCAACCAATAGGAGAGAAGAGCAGAGTCAAAGAGCGCATGGCCGGCGTCAAGGGGGTGTGGCCGACGTCGTAGTCGTTAACTAATAAGGCTATTGAATCAGCCAATAGGAGAAGAGCAGAGCCAAAGGAGGCGGGGCCGGCGTCAAGGGGGTGTGGCCGACGTCGTAGTCGTTAACTAATAAGGCTAATGAATCAGCCAATAGGAGAAGAGCAGAGCCAAAGGAGGCGGGGCCGGCGTCAAGGGGGTGTGGCCGACGTCTTAGTCGTTAACTAATGAGGCTGCTGAATCAACCAATAGGAGAGCTCTAAGCACAAAGTCGTTACTAATGAGTATCCTGAATCAACCAATTGTAGGGAAGAGCAGAGCCAAAGGAGGAAGGGGGTGTGTCCGGCGTCCTAATGAGGGTCGGGGGTGTGAAGGCGTCGCGACGCCGGGCGTCGAATCGTAAAATAAAGGTCATCAACCAAATTTTCCCCTTTTTTGGGGGGATGACGGATTTTTGCTGGGGGTTGGAGCTTAAGGGTTGAGCCAGAACCCACGAATCCCTACTACTGATATTTGTTATAAAATTAATAAGTACAGTTACCACTCTAGTTATAAACTACCTATTCATACATAATTTATAGTTAGCTTATAACTAAAGTGTTAATATTAACCATATCATAATTTAATGTTCATTTCACATATGTTTCGTATTAAAGAACTGCCTACAAAAAATTACAAGTTCACTTTATATCCAAAAAAACATCAAAAATAAAAGCAACCCGCAAATGTAGTCCGATTTATCTAAAATTTTGCAGAGGGGCATTTAAAGTCTAAAGATACAAAAAGAACATTGTGGAGAAACTAAATAAATAAAACAATTTGGCCACCCTAAACTACAATTAAAAAAACTCGCACACTGACAATTCATTGTATAAACCGTACCTACTTTGGCATGACAGCTCCAGTTGCTAAATGCTCTAAGTTTATATTTGTATTAATTGTACTTTTTAATTTTATTCATTTATTTACGGATTACCAGCAGATAATACATCACACTAAAGAATATAACAATTACACCAAGGATAAATAAGATGCTTACCCTTTTATAGGTAACCACGGCTTACAAATAGTAATGGTGAGTTTAGAACTCGTCAATCTATGTTGACCGTAACAACAGTCAATACATTATTAATTGTTAAGATATTAATAGTAATAGTTAAGATAATACCAGCGACAATGATAATGACTAAGCTTTAAAAGAAAAAAAAAACTGTAACAAATACAAAACAATGACAATAGGTAGATGTAGGTTATATTCATAATCCTGTGGCATCTTATTAGCTTTCGCGTCAATTACTCAAAGTAAGTATGATTTAATTGGCTACCCAGCTACCAACGAAACAGGCTGCGCCTAGTGTAGGGGCCAGTGCAACCTGAAATTGTTACGTTTTAGGTGTTTATTTTGTTATGTTTTACCGTGGAAAATTGTTTGTTAACACTGTAATAGTGTTAACAAACAATTGCTAACAAACAAAACAAGGCTGCCAAGTTGTTATTTGGTGCGAGTGCTTGGATTAAAAGCCGAGTAAGCGAAGGAATCTAAAATTGAACCACGAGCGGAGCAAGTTTTATGCACGAGAAGCCGAATAATTTTGCAACCGTGCAAAACAGATACCTTTTCATCTCACTAAAGCGAGGACAAAGTAAGGTGTAAGAAAAGGGGATCCCTTTCTTTCCCATATATTTATTATTCCGAATTTCGTTAGTCAGAAATTGATATCCATATCATTTACTGACATAAGCATCAATAGTCATAATTTTTGTTAAGTATAACGCTTAATAGATCTAACATTAATAACCTATAACATTAAATACTCTAATCACAAAAGTTATAAAATTGCTGACTATAACATTCAAAGGTCTATCAATCATTTTTCAGAAATATTTAAAGGTATTTATTTTAACCTACTAATGGTTCTTACTATTCGTTTTAATAACTAACCGAATTACATCAAAAAAATTGAATGTTCATTACGAAGTTATGACTTTCCTTAGTTTAACTTAACAAATTTATGGGCTATGATGCAATTTAGAAAACTTCCCTACCTACTCGACTCTAAGGCAGGTCAGTGTAGGTACGACGATGAGCGAAGCGAGGAGGAGTGTTAGGTTGAACTGTGACCTTACAGCGCGCGAGCCGAGCGAGCCCTATCATAAAACCATAACACCGACTGCTACCAAGTCCGACTTCAGTTAGGTTAGGTACGACGACGAGCGAAGCGAGGAGTAGTGTTAGGTTGAGTTGTGACCCTAACGAGCGAGCGAAGCGAGCGAGCCGCGCGGTAGCTTAATTATTATAATTTGAATTGCTACTTCAACATTTATAAGTCTAGCAACATCATTACATTGACGTAATCACGCGACAACCAATCATTACAACTTGCGAATATAGACGTTGTAACAGTTATAATAAGGAAGGTTATTGCTTCTAACATTCTGGAAATGATGCTGTATGGATTTTAAATGTTATGGGCATCGACTTTTATGACTATCAATAATTATGACCTACAAAAATCTGACTACCGATTTATACTGTTCATTTGTATGTATGACATAAGACTAAAAAAAATTCTGACGTACAACGTTATTCACTCCAAAAATCGAACTTCAAACTTTATGGGAAAAGATATGAAATTATAATTTTTTATTTAAAACTAGTGACAACGGACCTACGAAACACACTCATCACAAAACAAACAAATAAAAAAAAAACTATAGATAATGAAAAATTTAAAAAACACCCCGTATTGTTCTACTAAAAGCTGAATATCTTAGAAACGAAGGCTTCGATTTTCATCAAACAAAGCTAAGAACACTTGGGATAAAATTATGTATGACACAAAAAAAACCGCACTCAAATCGGTCCATCCGTATGGGCGCTACGATGCCACAGGCAGATACACAGTCACAGACACGTTAGACTTGTAACACCCCTATTTTTGTTGGGGGTAAAAAAAATAACTTCAAATTATTTTTCCACGCTAGCTAGCGGATAAAGCAAAGTTTTCCACGCAGATTGGGCGCTGTAAGCGGAACTTTTCCGAGCTAGTCAGGTGAAATTGTTATTTGACGCGAGTGCTTGAATTGAAAGCGGGTAAGCGAGGGAATCAAAAATTCTCACTTGCTCCGCTCGTGGTTCAAATATAGATTCCTGAGCGTAACGAGGCTTTCAAGGCACGAGAAGTCAAATAATTTTGCAGCCGTACGAAACACAACTTTTCACCTCACTACAGTGAGAAAAATGTGAGATGCAAGAAAAACTGTGCAATTAAAAGTTTAGCTACTAGGTCAAATAGGGTATCATATGCAAGGGCTTGATCTTCACATTTTTCTTATTTTTTATTATGATTAGATTTTGTTTTAATAAGGAAAATATGAAAAAAAAACACCACCCCTCCCCCTTCATCTCCGAAGTTAGGTTTCAAAATTTTGAATATAAATACATATAAATATTACATGAAATCAAAACCATGTCCCTAACTAGCTTTTTTTTTTTTTAATTAAAAAAAAACTATTTAATTTAAACAGCCCGCTTACGTTAAGTTTGCACCTCATTTGTATGCAATGCATATCTGTAATAGATATCAGGTGTAAATTTAACTCGACCGGATTCGGGTATTAATGTTAGGGTAAGTGAAATTTTGTACGGAACCCTCGGTGCGCGAGTCCGACCGGCACTTGGCCGGTTTGAATAGACTTCGTAGTTTCAATCGATGATAATCAGGGTATTTCGTAGATAACGTTAAAGTATTTATAGATTAACTCATTACTTAGAAGACTTCAATGTTTATCAACAGACTGGATTCAGGTGCAACGTTCCGTTAGATAGGTAATTATTGCACAATAATATTATAAATCTAGCATCATTTGGCGTTTATTTGTGACTTGTTAACATTAAACACTTCGTACTAGATAAAGTACGGTATACCTAAGTAGTACCGGAATTAATATCAAACCAACGGTTCTTGGTCAGATTAAAAAAAGTTAAATCTTGCGACTTAAATTTCACCTACTTCCCGATTTTCGATTGAGTTAAAATTTGTCATACTAATGTAAGTTAGTTGACAGTACAATATTATGACACTATCGAGCTGATCTGATGATGGAGCAAGATGGTGGTGACAGGAACTCTATACATACTCGTAAGTACATCAAAATTCAGCTCAATCTGAAATTGGGAAGTGGGTCAGATTTGACTAGCAAGAACACTCTTGATAAACCTTTCAAACAGTTCTAGAGCTACGATATCACAGACAGACACATAGATACACAGATACACACAACAAACTTGTAATAATTTTTTTTTGGAGGTCAAAAACCGTTTTCTCTTACCCGAACAAAAAAAGCGCAACTGACCGAAAAATACCTACTAAACATGAAATTCGAGCCAAAATATTATGAAAATCGGGACTTAAGAATTTGCTCCGCCAATTTTCTTATCTTAACAGCCCTCAGAAAAGTTTGGAAGCAAGAATGGCCAGATCCGTTGAATGTTCGTGACAAGCCCTATCTCTTGGGCCCGGAAGGGTCCAGGGCTCTTCTATGGGGCCGGGAACACTTTCAGGTGAAAATGCCATATAATGGTGACGGAAGGAAATAAAAATTGCCGCCCGATAACCTTTATTCGACATTTTGGCGTTTTAGCGCAAAGTGGGCGTTTGATTCGATTGTACGATTTACAATACCATTACTTTGAGTTTGCCAATCCGCATTCCTCGATTTTTATCGGGGCAAATCGAATGTAGAAATTACACGAAATACATAGTCACAGCAATAAAATTGCAAAATTTTTTTGGGTTCCGTAGCCAAAATGGCACCCTTATAATTTCGTCATGGAGATACAATCTTTTGCTAGTGCACTTTTTCATATCGTATTTTTTTCTTCTGTAGTACATTTTTTTGTAAGGACGGCTGCGGAACCCTACACTGAGCATATTCCGACTTGCTCTTGGCCGGCTTTTTGTTTATGGTTTTCATTTCTTACCTTTTTTAGCAAGAGGTATTTCGCGCACGTGAAGACATAATTATCACACGATAGAAGAATGTTCAGTATTAAAATTTACATTTTGATGCACCTTATAGTCAGAAGTAGTCATATACATCATCTGCCACTGTGACATTTCGTGCGGTAGATCAATAATCGCATGATTGCATGGATACAATAATGAATTATATAAATATTCGTAGCAAATTATTGCTTTAATGCGTTTTCTTACTTCGTACATTGCTTTATGCAAATCTAGAAGATGCCCGCAATTTCGTAAGCGGAGGGAAAATAATCATAACCCTCATTGAAATAAAACAATTTAACGGATTATATCGCGTATATTATCTCATTTTAGTTCCCGACGTTTCGGAAGCTTTCCAGCTTTCCATGGTCACGGGAGGACTGCTGACATGGAAAGCTGGAAAGCTTCCGAAACGTCGGGAACTAAAATGAGGTAATATAGGCGATATAATCCGTTAAATTGTTTTATTTCAATGAGTAATAATCGCGGAAACAGAAGAAAAATCATAACCCTCTTTTTTTCTTCAGCGTAGCGGGGTAAAAAGTATCCTATAACCATCTGGAGATACCCGGCTACCCGTGTACCAAAAATAGTTGAAATCGGTTTTGCGTAATGAAGCCACAACGAACAACACAATACAAACATACAAAAAATCCAAAAAAAAATATTTTTCGTTTTAGTGACCTCCAAATAGCCTATAACAATCATATTTTTGAAAATATCTTCAATGTACAGACATTTCATTTTTACAACTTTATAATAGTATAAATAATCTTTACTGTTATACTTAAAGTTTTGAAAATGAAGATATTTTCAAAATAATGATTGTAATGGGCTATTTGGAGGTCACTAAATTATTTATATTTTTGAAATAAAACAATTTCACGGATTATATCGCGTATATTGGTCACGGGTCCACCCGTGACCATGGAAAGCTGAAAAGTTTCCGAAACGTCGGGAACTAAAATGAGATAATATACGCGATATAATCCGTTAAATTGTTTTATTTCAATGAGTAAGAATCAGAAGAAAATATTAATAATTATATTTTGTATGTTTGTATGTGTAGTTGTGATTTCACCAATACAAATCGGCTACACGGATTTCAACATTTTTAGTACACGGGTAGCTGGGTATCCACAGATGGTTATAGAATACATACATAGTTTTATACTAGTACAAGTTTTGCTTAGTTTGGCACTAAGTCACATTGTGTAAGATTGACCCTCATATACATTCATTTACTAAATTGAATAAAAGCTTGTAAAAAGATGACTAAATGAAATTGAACCTTTGAACGACAGATAATGTTTTCTGTAATAGAAAATACCAATCGAACAAATGAAGGTTAACTGTAATAACATATTTATTTTCAAAGGGCCAAATACAGACATTTATAATATTATGAAGTTGTTAAAACGAAATGTATGTACATCCATACTAATATTATAAATGCGAAAGTGTGTCTGTCTGTCTGTCTGTCTGTCTGTTACCTCTTCACGCTTAAACCGCTGAACCGATTTGGATGAAATTTGGTATGGAGATAGTTTGAGTACCGGGGAAGGACTATATTTAAAAAAAAAAGTGAGAAGTTTTATTTGAAGATAACTGAATCGAAATATATTCTTTATTTTTGGTATGTTTGTACGTGTCGATGAGGCTTCATCACGCCCAAACGACTAAAGAGATTTTATATTTTTTTGGTATAGGTAGATGGGCTGGGTATTCACAGATGGCTAGGTAATAGGATACTTTTACCCGACTACACTGAAATAAAAAAGAAGGTTATATATTTCGTTTATCTTCCGCGAACGAAGTTGCGGGCTCCTTCTATTACACATATATATAAAAGAGAGAACATTTTATTTCTTTCTTTTAGTATCTAACCGAAGACGAGTCTTTATTTACTTGTTTAGGATTGAGTTATTGTGACTTCAGAAACTCTTTTCCCACAAACCTAAAAAACCCGATGGAAAGTGTTAGTGATTAAGAGTCAAGTATCCAAGAATGGCGTCAAAAATATGGGGTTACACGAAATAATCAATAAAATTAGTGATATTGAACCTACGAAATACACTCATACTCATACCGAAACAAACAAAATACCGAAAAAATAATAATTCGAACTTCAAATGACTTTTCCACGCTAGCGTTGAAGATTGACTTTTCCACGCAGATTTGGCGCTGTAACTGCTGACCGAGTGAGATGAAAAATATTTTCTCTAAGTCTTAACCTAACAGCTTTTTAGAGTAATAATTTGGGAAAAGAAATAGCATACATAATCTTTTTGCCATAAAAAATGTTTTTCCTGTATAAGTCATGGTCACCTTACGTTTATTAACGCTTTTGACACTTGAATGACAAATCACTACAAGCTAAGTATAGGGTGACTAGAAGAAAATGTGAGAGCGCCCGGAAATGCTTTTAACGGTTAGCAATAATGTTAAAATGTCATGTAATTGCCATTAGAACCAGATATTCTAAATCAGCATACAAAAATGAATCGGTGAATTATATTTAGACTTGGGAATCGCCTTATAGAGGCTTATGACGTGAGTATACTTAAGTTTTACGAAGCTATAACGTTGTGATATGCACTTGTCTCACGGTTCATATTAAAACTTTTCATTGCCTTTTTTTTAATAAAGGCGGTCTCATACGAGCTTTTACGATCATTGTGAGCATTATTATATTAAACTACTCGTAGCTTCAACTGGCTGCTCTGTTTGAGTCCTTTATGTAGGGCAATAAGGAGCTAAATAGTACTCTACATATATCAATAGCGGTATACCTCAGAGGCAGATGAATAATGATATTGTTTTCTTGGATGTACGTTGAGAAATACAAAATTCAAGACTGATAGTAACAAACTTGATAATTCTTAGCTTTTTTTCGTTAAATAAAACACCTCTTTATTGTGCACACCTAACATAACAGAGCACAGAAAACGACACATTCAAGGAGAGGTAAAAAATTGGCGGTCTTATCTCTAAACAGTAATCTCTTCCAGAAAACGTTTGGGTAGTGGGAGACGTTGAGAAAAAGAAACTGTACGTATATATAAGTAAGCGGCGCAAAGCAGTTCGGAATTGAAGTATAGTAGATATATATTAAACAAACACAATAAGTAGTATAAAAACACACATATCACATCTATATATATATATATATATATATATATATATATATATATATATATATTTATATATAATATATATATATACATAATTGTACATAATCCATACTAATATTATAAATGCGAAAGTGTGTCTGTCTGTCTGTCTGTCTGTTACCTCTTCACGCGTAAACCGCTGAACTGATTTGGATGAAATTTGGTATGGAGATAGTTTGAGTCCCGGGGAAGGACATAGGCTACTTTTTATCCCGGAAAATTACCCTTATCAGCGATAAACGAATTTAAGGCGGACGAAATCGCGGGCAGAAGCTAATTGTATAATAAGTTAAGTAACTATTGAATCTTGGAACTTGAACTCCAGTCTTATCTTTTTTTAATAAAATAACAGAAACCAATTGCTAAATTTCAGCTTTCTATGGATATAATAAAAATAAATAAAATGCGTGTTACAAGGAATATGAAAATAAAAACCAAATCAAATGACGATTAAACTTGAAAATAATCCTTGAACGTAAAATTTTACTCTCGTTTAATTGAATACGGTAAAAATGTAAACCCACCCGAGCCTCCCCACGGGCCAGTACAAAAGTTACAAAGCCTTGAAAAGCTTAAAAAAATCAGCCACTTGTTGTGGGTAAACCGGGGTAAATCCGCATGCAAATTACCCCAGACGGCATTACAGACGTCCGCGCGACCCTTGCCTCCTCTTTAGGAGCGTCAAGTAAAGTAATACATGAAATTTATTCGCATCTTTCTATGAATAAATTGAGTCTTGTGGTGTTTATATTATGCCTGGATTACAGACTTTGTCGTGGATTGTTCTAGGCTACGGTTCTCATATCTACGAGTAATCTTTGGTCAATATAAGGACCGAAACTAAAAGATATGAACATTTTGGATGAGAAATTGCATTTATAGATTACAGATACACGGGTAGCAGGTCATCGGCAGATGGTTATAGGATAATCAAGTAAATAGAGGGGTTATGACTTGTTCTCAAAGTAGCGGGCACCTTCTTGTTAGTTGCGAGTGGGAGAGAGAGAGACAGAAATAAACAGTCGATTACTATTAATACTTTGGTTTTACTATACGGCGGCCGCGGTCCTATGACGTAAGCCACGAATTTTCACTTTTTAAGCACGCAATGGTTGCAAATTGCTCTATTCACTCGCGCGCGGTTCGCTATCTCGCTCGCACGCGTATACGCGCGGCTTTCGTTAACCTCAAAGGCGAGAGCCTTCTGTACTTGTAATATCTATACTATTATAAAGTTGTATAAAAAATGTCTATACATTGAAGATATTTTCAAAAAAATAAGTGATACGGACTATTCGGAGGTAATTGAATCTAAAAAAATATTTGTTTGTATGTGTCGTTGTGGGTTCATCAAGCCAAAACGGCATAATGGATTTCAACTATTTTTTGGTACACGGGTGCTGGGCATCTCCAAATGGTTACAAGATACTTTTTATCCCACTTCACTAAAGAAAAAAGAAATTTGTGATTTTTTTCCTTAGCGCCAACGCAGAAGAATGGGCACTTTCTAGTTTTAACAATTTTTGGTCACTACAGAACTGAGAACGGACTGTTCTAGCTATAATTTGACTGAGAGTTGCAGGGAATATAGGCCACCACGTCGTCCTAAGGTGCGTCCACATTTGTATTATTTGCCCGTATAAGATCATCGTCGCGTGGCATGATCACGTGTCACGATCACGCGTTTGGACGTTGCGCCGATCCGATCGCTCGAAATCCATTTGCTACGCGTATCACACACTTATATCGGAAGAGTGCGGCATGATCGGCGCGCCGACAGTGAGCGTCCAAGCAGCGCGATACGCAGTCATGCCACAGCACGGTGATCGGATACGAGCAAATGATAAAAGTGTGGACGCACCCCTAAACATGACAATTCTGGATCCGACGTCAGTATTAAATCATGCATGCATAAATGACTACAGTTCGTGAGCACGTCGCGGCAAATTAAGAGTCCCCGGTAAGCTCGGTTCTCCATACAAACGAAGTTACGCTGTCATTTTAAAACGGCTGGCTAGTATGTTCTGAGACTTTGTATTTAGAATAACTTAAGGTATATGCAGGCCGGTAATTAGTTTATGTAGCTTCAGATACCATAGTAAAAAGCTACAGCGAATTTAAATGTTTCATATAAAACTTGTTTTTGCTGCATTTCGTTTGTTTTATAAACTGGAGCCATAATTCGATTTACAGGCCTAGATCTACCTCATGACATTGTATATGCAAAGTTTCGTTACAATCCAATTCTTAGTTTTAAAATGAGAACGAAACTCCGTTTGTATGGGAAGGTGAAATTCGGACGAGCTTGCCGGGGACTTAATGAAAATCTTAGAAGTATATAGAGCGGATAATACCCGGCGATTATTCCTCCGAGCTTAGCTTATTGTCTATAAGGGGACTGCATAGCTCGGTGTAATATAATATGATAAGATAAAACAAATTGTTGAAAGGATTTTATTTTCTACTAGCTTCTGCCCGCGACTTCGTCCGCCTTAAATTCGTTTATCGCGGATAAGGATATTTTACCGGGATGAAAAGTAGCCTCAAACCAGGGACTCAAACTATCTCCATACCAAATTTCATCAAAATCGGTTCAACGGTTTAAGCCTGAAGAGGTAACAGACAGACAGACAGACACACTTTCGCATTTATAATATGAGTATGGATTTGGCAAAAAGGTATTGATTTTAGAGCCACCTGTTAGTTTAGCAAGGTACTCGATACTCGTGGGCTCGTAACATATATTTGAGAGAAGTTTGCACCGCCTTCCTAAGTAGCGCGATAAGATTCAGGTGCAAACTTAACTCAATCAAAAGTAGTGGCTACCCCCCCTTTTAAGGGTTAAATTTTTAAAACCTGTATATAACCTGGCCGGAGATTTTTTCGACCGATTAGTACAGTTTGCATCAAAATCTGTTCAGCCGTTTTCACGTGATGCGCGTACAAATAAACAGACAAACAGACAAAAATTCTAAAAACTGATGGAACGTGTCCTGTTATCGATTTTAAGTATCCCCGGTCAATTTTTTTTCGAATATCTTCCATGTACAGACTTTCGACCGTCTTCAGCTTTATTATATGTATAAATAGATAGATAGATATATAGAGGATGTTCGAATTGCCAGAACTTGGTATAGTCATCTATATTAATTACAAAGTAATTAAAACCGGCCAAGAGTATGTCGGATCATGCACATTGCTCAATGTAGGGTTCCGCAGCCAAAAAAATGCACTAGGACAGATGAAAAATAATAATATGAAAAGTGAATATGAAAAGAGCGTATCTTCACGGCATTTACGTCCTTTTGCTTAGAAGTGCAGTTTTTTTTAAATACCTCCAAAACGGTATATCCGATCATGTCAAAAAAAATTAAATTGAAACCTATTAAATTTAGTATTTCTAATTTTGGAGCGATTATTTCCGAAAATATTAATACAATCAAAAAAATCTGAGAAACCACATAGTGTTTTTAAAATAACTGTTGAAATATATACCACACATTAATGTTTGTTTTTTTTTTGTTTTGGTTACATGTATTTCCCCCCTCCCCCTCCCCCAATTTTTTAAATTGTATTATGTATCTAACTATCAAACTATGTTTTTGAGTAAAATGCCTGTGACACACGGGTGGACGGGTGGCGGACGGACAGACGGACGGACATGACGAAACTATAAGGGTTCCGTTTTTGCCATTTTGGCTACTGAACCCTACAAAACGGTAGATTTTATTTCTTCGCATATATGGAGAAAAGCAGTATACAGGCCTTGGTAGGAATGTCATTTCGTGGATTCGTATTTATTGAAGGAGTTTAGTTTTTATTTTAATAACAGTCAACACTCGTACTGTAACTCTCACAAAATGTGTATTATTAATGAGGACGGTAAAATAATAAATAATAAGAATAAAATGGCATGAACAATAAAATGAGATCCTCATTCATTAAACGTAATTAACCTATACATTTGCTATTAAATCATAAAAAAATATAGTCTTTTTCAAAAGACATATTTGGACAGCCCGGTTGCGTTAAGTTTGCGCCTCATTAGTATCCAATGCCATAGATATCAGTTGCAAACTTAACTCAACCGAAACCGGGTAATAAATAATGTTAGGGCAAGTGAAAGTTTGTACGGAACCCTTGGTGCGCGAGTCGGACTCGCACTTGGCCGGTTTTTTATCCAGACAACATGAACATGAAAACACTGTGTAAACAGTTTTGCGTAAACTTGTGACGCGACATACATATTTATCAGTTTTTGTAACGGAAATCGATTCAACACTACCTAGCTTTCTTGGATTTCAATAAAATATTTTCCTAGCTAATTGTTCCGCAATTTGCTTGAAAAAGCGTTTGGTGCAAGTGCCAAATTAGAGCGGAGGCAAAATTAATGTCATATACAATAGGGAATATGCAAATATTGAAATTTTTGCTTTAATATATATATAAGTTTTTTTTTCTGCGGCATTATGCATTGGAATTTTTGCTTTATTGAAAGCTCATTCATGTTACAAACAGTAGACAAAAATAATTATTCGAATAACTATATCAATAACCAAAATTTAAGCAACATTTAATTCTATCTCTTTTTAGCAAAACAGAATTTAATATGGAGTTTATATGGCCGGGGTGCACTATGACGTAACAGTGCATGTCGGACCTCTCTGTCTAATTAGTAGCTTAAAATGCTTAATATCTGAGAGATGTCATTGTACTGCGTTAGATAAATCTACTAACACTACATCAGGCTTATTGGCTAAAATAGTCCTGTCCATGACGATAGATGATAGATGGTTCCCAATAGAGCGTAGCACGACCATTTTCTAAAACTGGCATACTTATAGTAGGTACAGGGCAGCAGATCCCAAAAAGTCCGTATTTAACAGCAAGTTGTTGGTGAATAATCCTGGCTACTTAGTTATATCTGTAAAAGTACTCGCCATTAGAAAGACGAGAACAACTGGAAATTATACTCTTATTTGCTTGAGTGACTTGCCAATAAAATGGATGTAAGGAACTTCTACAGTATTAGGGCAAACACGCGATGGATCGATAGTTTTTTGCTCCCGTGGTACTACTGGACTTATACAGGGTGTCTAGTCAACGATGTCGGAGCTTTTAAGGTTGTCTAGTACAATCAATTTCATCGATAAATCACCACGTGTTTTTTTTTAAGTCAACGGTCCTAAAATGGCGGCATTTTTTAATTTATTACACACCTGAGCACGGCTGCATGTGGTATTTTTGCTATTATGTGTCAATTATTCGTCCTACGAATACAAAAAATACGTTATTAGATAGCTAAACATATTAGCAATCGATTTAATGTAACAATCATACGCAAACGTTTCAATAACAGAGCAAAAAAAATATTAAACGTAAATAATAAGGACAAAAACGCATATTTTTTTCAGATTTTATTTGTTTTTGAAAAAACTAGGTCGTTTACCTACTTTTTTTTGTTCTGTGTTTGTAGTACGGAATATTTGCTAGAAATGCACACTAAAATCGTAGCTCTATCTTTGATACTTCAAAAATAACACGTGTTCAAATATGACCCTGTTAATTACCTTTTTGACACAATCCCAAGAACTATCATACCCACTCCCAGTTTTTCTTTTACGAGCAGGTAAATAAATCAAGGGGTGCTGCCAGGTCAATCAGTCATTCCTCGCCAGAGCGAGACAGTGGCAAACGTTGTGATAACAACCTTCTGCTATCTTCAGCTTACTTCTGATACTTTTGTTATTGTTGATACTTTTGTTAATTGTTTGACTTGCTGTTTGTTTTCCGCTTTGTTACAACCGGACCGTCAGTATTCTAGTCAGCACACTGCTGACATACATTTCGTTTATGGGTTTTGCAACGGAAACGCAAATGCTGCTGTTCAAGAGTACGCAAGGAGGTTTAATAACAGACCCATTCCGAATGCTCGCAGATTCATAAGAATCCATGCACGGCTCGCTGAGAACGGCATAAGAAGTCCTGCCGATGAACGTGTTCGACTTGTGGCACCCCAGGACAAAGACGAGATATTAAAATTCATCACACACGATCCGAGACTGAGCATTAGAAGAATAGCAAACCGGATGAATTTATGCAAGTGGACAGTCTGGAAAGTATTAAAAAGAGAAGGTTTACACCCTTATCATTTTAGACGGGTACAAGATATTATTGAACCAGATTACGCTGCAAGATCTGTTTTTTGTGCCTGGATAACAAGGAGAGCACGCAGGGTTCAAACGTTTTTGAGACGTATTATGTGGACCGACGAGGCCACTTTCACGCGATCGGGATTTACAAACCACCGCAACGAGCATCTGTGGTAGATGGAGAATCCCCATGTTGTGAGACAAAGTTCGTTCCAGCACCAGTTCTCAGTGAATTTTCGGGCAGGAATTATCGACGATATTTTAGTTGGGCCTATTATTCTACCAGCGACAATGAATGGCCGACGATTTTTGGAATTTATTCAAACAGAGTTTCATGACGCATTAATGGAGCTGCCGATAGCATACAGGAGAAGGATGATTTTACAGTTGGATGGTGCTCCTCCACATTTTGCAAGAGATGTGCGAAATTATTTGAACGAGCATTATGTCCCGTGGGTTGGACGTGACGGACATATCGCTTGGCCACCTCGATCGCCGGACTTAACTCCACTCGATTATTTTCTATAGGGAACCTTAAAACAAAGAGTGTACGTTGACATACCGAGAACAAGGGAAGAATTAGTGTAAAAAATAATAGAACATGGAAACATATACAAGAGAAGATAATGAGATAATTCGGCGGTCTACACAGCATGTTGCGATAAGAGCAACTGCTTGTCTCCAAAATCAAGGCAGCCATTTTGAACAGTTACTCAACTAATTGTCATCGTTAGCCTTAAGATACCCTGGCTGTGATTTCTTATTAAAGTTTAAATTATTATTTCCGCTTTATTTTATTGTTATCTCCTTCTAAAAAATAAACTCATTTTTAGGTACATGTTGAATCCTGTGTAACTTCTTAAGTAATTATGTCAGATCCGTAAATTTGGTATCGACGTCTGGCCAATACCCTATGCTACAAACACAGAATAAAAAAAAGTAGATAAATAGATAATAGCAAAAATACCACATGCGCCCCTGCTCAGGTGTTTGAAAAATTAAAAATGCTGCCATTTTATGACTGTTGACTTAAAAAAAAACACGTGGTGATTTATCGATGAAATTGATTGTACTACACAACCTTAAAAGCTCCGACATCGTTGACCAGACACACTAGAGCAGGAAAGTAACACCAGATGTAAGCAAAAATGGTAGGAAATGAAGCTAGAGGGCTAATTGGAATTATGTTGCCAGTCGTTCTTGTGAGCATCTACATTGCATGATCCAAAAGTTATGTTACCCGTCCGGCCCATGACTTTTCGAGTTCTTTTCAATTTACTATATTATTAAATTTAATTTGAGTAGTTTTGGTGACAAATTTCTGGGTCCGATCTCTGTCTGCCCTAAATGCTCAATAATTTAATAATGCGATGAGATTGATAATTTCAAATTCACGTTTGTTGTTATGGATTAAGATAGAAGGTGTAAACTATTGGGGTAGTATCAAGAACTGGAATATTTACCTAACCTAAGTGTTAGTTTGTCATGCTGCTTTGAAACTTCACTCTTACTCGATATGTAGGATTTTCGCTCATAACTTGTCTTACCACGCTATCTATTATTTATCACAAGTGTAGTTCAAAACATTCAATTAAAGAAAACAATAAGCTATAGCTAGTGCATGTTGCACCTACAATTTCTATACGTGTAACTCGCAGTTCCGTAACGTCAATGAAACTTGAAATACCTTATAGACTTTTTGCACTCCTAGTCTTTTTGCTACGATGGGTGCCAAATTTGATAATACCTTTAAATTTTCTTCTGCCGCCTTAAATTTGAACCGTGGCCACCCATCACTGGGTATTACATTAATATGGGTAGCGCAAATACTCCTTTCCTATGTCGGCTATGCGCCTGCTTTCTTATCCATGGTCTACAGCAGCATTTTTCACGATGATTTCTCAAAAATTTGCACGAATTTAGGTCTGGCGATACTCTTCTGTATTATTAGCTTCAACCACGGTCTTTTGATCGTTTATAGAAAACATTTCAATGACATGATCAAGATAACTGAAGAAAACATAGAAATCTCGAAGAAGATGTGCCCTGGAGATGAATTTGTGATTAAGGAATATACGGAGAAAGGAAAATGGGCAGCAAAATTTTGGCTAACTATGTGTTGCATAACTGGTGGCATGTTTTTTTGCAAAGCTATAGTAGGAACCTTATATTTTTCTCTTCAGGGTAACTTAACACTTGTACCTATATACGACGTCATTTATCCTGCTTATATAGAAGAAAGGAAAAATTATTTATACATGTATTTCTTAATCTTCGGTTGGCAATCTTTTTACATTGTATACACCAGTTTTATGTATATCGGATTTAACCCATTGGGTCCTATATTTTTGATGCAAGCCTGTGGCCAAATAGAAATAGTTATCAGACAAGTAA
The DNA here is from genome assembly GCA_905404275.2 of Hedya salicella. NCBI lineage: Eukaryota > Metazoa > Arthropoda > Insecta > Lepidoptera > Tortricidae > Hedya > Hedya salicella. The sequence goes on along the minus strand of FR990107.1, from coordinate 21,434,570 downwards.
GAAGATTATTTATGAATGATAATATTGATTTAGAAGAATCCGTAAAGAACTTAAAGGATATTGCACACCATATTGAAAATATTTACAGGTATGTAATATATTGAAATAAAAAAATACTTTAATTTACAATCCGTTCGCGAATTAAAGATTTATTTCCTTTTCTTAGTTTTGTAGATCTAATACAGCAAACACACAAAGCGGTGTATGAGATGTGTCTCAATACAACTGCAATAACTGTTCCTGTTTCATGTTTTGGTATAATTCAGGTAATACATTCTTTATTACTAAAGTAAGATTCTACTTTTGCCTTAACACTTGTATTTATTCGATTTTTAATGACAATTCGAAAGCAGCCATCTCAAATATCTTGACGCCATGCATCAATTCCGTAAAACTCACCTATCACCATATCAATGTACACTACAACTCCGATAGAGAGCTTCACTACGCTACATGCTGCCATACTTTCAAAACCGAATTTTGTTAGTCATACTCGCGCTCACGCACGTAAATGACAAGAAAATTTCAAGAAATCCGTCAGGGTATCGTCGTCGACGAACATGTCTGGGAGGACATCACATCTCCAATTATATACATATAAAAAGTGCTTCAAAGGCACTACTTTTGCTTTGATATTCATCTCAAAACAATGAGAGGAATATGAAATGAGGCCCATAAATCGAAAACATTTTAAATAAACGGCGCCATCTTTTGCCAAGCAGCAGTTTTGGCATTATACTTATAGTTGAGTGTCGGGGAAAACATTTGGTAATGAAATAATGAAATGAAATAATGAAATAATGAACTTTATTCTGTAAGTAGGCCGCAAGGGCACTTTTACAAGTCAGACTACGGCGTTTCCCAGGAGGAGACCACTGAGGAGAAGAAAGCCGAAACAAACTCAACAGTCAGTCATTTTTTCGAAATAACTCATATCTATTACAATACTATTTGTACTTAGCCTATCCTTAATATATGTTCGTTCTTCAAGAAAACATATCAACACTTATAAAAGTAAAAAAATATATAAAATATAAAAAGCAAAATAATGACATTTTTATTTAAAACAAATTACATACGTTTGATATACCACCTTATAAGAACTGTGTCCCGCTTAAAGTAAATTATTTGGTTTCTGTTTTGGGCCATGCATTTTTGTCTTTTAAATAGTCCTCTACCCTATAATATGCCATTGCCATTAGGGACTCTTTTAAGTAATTTTTGAGAGCTGGAAACGATAATTTTAAAGCATCATCTGGTAGCTTATTATAAAAATGTATACATTGACCTACGAATGATTTGGCTACTTTACGAACGCGGAACTTTCTAATAGTGATTTTGTTTTTATTTCTAGTATTAAAATGGTGGAAATCTGAATTCTTAGTAAAATACTCTAGATTCTTAATAACATAAATAATATTCTTATAAATATATTGGGACGCTACGGTTAATATGTTGATGTCTTTAAAAAGTTCTCTTAAGGAGTCACGGGAATTCAGGTAATATTTAGAAGGAATCGCTCTCTTTTGTAACACAAATATAGTCTGTATGTCTGCTGCTTTGCCCCAAACTAGAATACCGTATGACATGATACTATGAAAATAACTACGATATACTAAGCGAGCAGTATCAACATTGCTGAACTTAATTTACCTGCGAGTACTGCTAAATGGGGACTCCATTGCAAGTTCTTGGCCAATGTGCCCAAAGCCAAAGAAAAATGCCCTATCCACCATTTCTAAACATTCACCATTGAGCGATATAGTAGATTCCACTGCTCTAACATTCGGTAAAGCAAATCTAAAATATTTCAATTTCTTAGCATTCAATAGCAGATTATTAATATTAAACCAGTCAAGTACTTTAACTAGTACACTAATAATTTCGGCATAGTCTGTTGCTTTCCGGTCAACTATGAAAATGAATGATGTATCATCAGCAAATAGTACTATAACACAAAGATTTTCTACTATAGATGGCAAGTCGTTTATATAAACCAAAAATAGAAATGGACCTAAGATAGAGCCATGTGGCACTCCTAGCTTAACTGCAGCTCCACTGGATTGGGTTCCATTTGCAACAACTGTTTGTATTCTATTGCTGAGATATGAAGACATGAGGCTTAAGGCATTTATAGACAGGCCATAATGTTCTTATTTCAAAATGAATCCATGATCAACGCAATCAAATGCTTTAGAAAGGTTACAAAAAACTCCAATTGCATCACAAGATTTCTCCCAGATGTTGTAAATATGTTTAATAAGTACAGATGATGCATCAGCCGTGGAACGTCCCCTTGTGAAACCGAACTGTTTACTACTAATCAGTTTATTTCTATTGAAGTGTCCCAGCAGATCCATCAACATTAACTTTTCGAAAACTTTACTTAGTACAGGTAGTATAAAAATCGGACGGAAATTAGTCGTCACTCAAGTCACCTAATTTAAAAAGAGGTATGACTTTACTAAATTTCAATAGATCTGGAAACACGCTCTCAGATATGCAATTATTAGAAATCAAGTCTAGATAGAGTGCAATTGAATCTATGATATGATGAACAATTTATACTGAAGTTCCCCATAAATCCTCTGTTTTCTTTAAATTCAGTGAATTAAATGTTTCAATTTGTATAATCATTAGCATTCATTGAGCTATTCCATCTTAGTCTTTGTGGATTTGTGCTCCTCCTTCATTCAGTACCTAGTACGTTTATTGGTAAGGAAGCCTACTTAGACTTACCCAGTTCATAGTCAGTTTATAAGAAAATAAACTTAGTCTTTAGGATGAGGTACGCCTCACATTTTACTAACCATCTGATATTCGTTTAGCTTGTTTGCTTACTCCATATCATTAAAAAAAAAACACTAATCAATTGAAATAAAACAATTTAACGGATTATATATTTTGAGTAATAATCGCGGAAACAGAAGAAAATATTAAACACTAATCAATTTCATATTTTTTTTCTGCGACAGTCATACAATGAAGGCAATTTGAGTATCGAGCTAATGTGCTTCGCATGTGCCGCAACCATGCAGTGTTACATGCCGTGCTACTACTGTGAATTACTCGTGAGCAAAGTAAGTTATTTATTCATTATTATTTAGTCCTAGAGAAGACTATACTGAAAAAAAAAATCTGCAGAAACATTTACAAAAAAGTACTACAACGAATCCTTCCATCGGGATCTACCAACCTTAACCAAGTCGTCATTCTGTATTCTATAAAAAAACATATTGTGAAGGATTGCGTATGATTTTACTTAGAACTTAGTGAGGAGATACACATACGAAGAAAAAGTCGAAACAATATAGGCCTTTGGATGCAACCATCGTTTTTCTAGGTTAATAATACTTGTCTAAGAGATTTGTTCATCGACGAGCAAATCCATTCAATCAAATCCTTCAAATATTTTGTATATATGATGCTTGGTATGCAATACCAACCCTTAGGAATTTAGTCAAAGAAACTTTAATCATTCTGTCCTAGTTTACTACAGTCATGTATAGAGAAAACTGACAGGTAAGTTCTCAATGTATTCAAACTGAATATTGCGCAAGATCCCGTGTTCATAATCAACATAGCTCCTAAACATCTGATTTCAGGGAGAGGATCTGCGGATCGCTATGTACTCATGTGGCTGGGAGAGACACTGGATGCCGAGGACTCGGTCAACCATTCTAGTGATGCTGATTAGGACAGCTCACCCGCTGGGGATACATGCCGTGTTCTGCACGGTTGGCATGGAGGCTTTTGCTGGTGTATGAAAGATCCCGCTTATTTTTTACAATAGTCTGAGTCATTTCTTCTTCTTATGTCTGAGGATTGCGACCGATCTGAACTTCTATGCGATTCGTGTTACATGGACTGTGGAATAGATGGCTTTCTCAATAACGTTATACTCTACGGTTACTATGTATCTCCTTCTCAATCGGTCCCACATTGCTACGGATAATGACTCCGCCCACTGGATCTCACCACTTTTCTCTAACAAAATATTCCTTGGAGAGCGAACACATATTCAACGCTCGTGGGAACGGCCAAGGACCTATGCTCTATGTCCAGAAGTGGATCTCTTTGTATTGATGATGATGAGCTTCTCATTTCTTCGGGGTATTATACTTTTTTTTAGTAGGAATAGACTACACAAAATTGACCTTGAACCTTTTTTTTTCAGGTATGTAATCTGGCATACAGAATCTTCAATGTTATGAACGCTGCTTGGAACTGAAATACCTATAGTCAGCGGTGATCCGCCAAACTTAAACTAGTAATTTTGCCGGAGTAGAATAAGCATTACCTCTACGCTTGTTTCACTTTTAAAGTAGCTATCAAGATTATACTAAAGCACCAAATAAATCCGTTCATGTATGAGTACTTTTTCCAGATTATTTAATGACCTCATGATGTTTTTCTAAACAAAATCAGTCAAATTTGACTCGCCCAGGCACGTAGACAATACAGACGACTAAGTATTCTTATGTCAATACAAAATACAGATGCCACGATATTCAAGTATTTTTTGCGGGGAAACAATAAGCAGCGCCGTACGCATGCGACGCTATCATCAGTATCATGGCGTCTGTTTAATGTTGCCCCTAAAAAGTACAAAGGAAAATATGTTGCTATCAAAAGGTGTGTATCAGTTATCATTTATCAATGTCAAACATGTTTGCTGCATCTATTTTGATTTTAGCATTTGCTAACAATATATGTTCGTTCGTTTGTTACTTAAGAGCTATGCCCTTGTCAGTGGAGTACTAATTGCCACTTTTCTCTATCCCCTGTTTGCCTTATGGCTTACTGATACGACATAGTGCCAATTTTCTCCTTTACTTGATTAGAGTAAGCTAATCTTGGTCTTCCTCTGCTCCTTCTTCCATTACTTTCCAGAATGTTTATGGAGAAAGCAACAGGTCGCATCAGGTGACCAATCATCACAATATAGGTAACCTTAAACCTTAATGAACATTTGAATGACGCGCATTACTTAAATTCCTTTATTTTTGACAAACAAGGTATCCATTACTACATCCATTGAAGTAATTATTCATCAGTCGCTAAGTCGAGCGCGAAGCAAACACTGCCGTACCATCCTTTACTGGAACCATTTCGCCGCATTTTCGGGCCCCTATTTGAGAACCTCTGGATAAGACCATAACGCAGAAATTTTCGTCATCCAGTAAGCTATAATAATATACTTAAAATCCAAAATTTCAAGTCTGTACGTCATTTAGTTCTGAAGTTAAGCGAATGCAAAGTTTCGCATTTATGACACTCACTCACTCACTCATGATCATCAGAATATAACTAGTACTTCCCATAAACTCAGAGAGCTGAACTTTGGTAAGGGTTATGCCCAGGTTTCTATAAAAAGAAGTTAAATCCCACCAAAAACATTCTGTAAAAAACTAGCCAAGTCTCGATGGAGCTGCTTGTTTATCTCTAAAAAGTAATGAAATTTAGACAAAGTCGTGCCAAGTCTAAGGTTCTTTATTGCGATTTTTTTATTATTATAGTTTATGTTGTGTGACTTGGTCGTTGAAGGGTACACAATCGTACGCAACCAGGTGCTCCATTACACCATTGCACCAATCGTTGACGGTCGGACGTAGTAAAAAAATCACAGTAAAGAACCTTAGACTTGGCACTACTTTGTCTAGGATTCATTACTTTTTAGATAAACAAGCAGCTCCATCGAGACTTGGCTAGTTTTTTACAGAATGTTTTTGGTAGGATTTAGTTATCGTATTTGTGTCTTCTCCTGTCCTTATATATAAGCAGTAGTGTACAGGGTTTTTGGCTAACATAGGGAGTTTTGCGCCTATATAGAGCCATGGTCGATCATGGCTTCAGGGTAGGCAGTTTTTCCGTGCCCGTATGGCCCCATGATTGATCAGGGTAGGCAGCAGATGCATGGTGTCAGGGATTACAAGGGAAGCCAAAGCGTATTCATTTACTCATATTTAAAGAACAAGGTGGTTATAATCTTTTCCTTAGGCAACCCCGTGGGAATCGGCTTATTGGACGTCTTGCCATCGGTAGGCAGTACCTTTGTGCCTATATGGACCGCACGCCACTGTTTAGTGGCAGTGTTACCTACGTAGTTATTTATTTTATTTATATATTTATCGTATGGCTTATAATATTAAGTTGTCTACTAATATGTTAGATTTAAGGTATGCAACTGCATCCGTCGAAATAGTTTGAGATCCGTCGTTTTTCCGGTGATGGGGCACTCGAAGACAATATGGTGTACTGCCTGATCTGGGCGGCTGCCTGGGCACTGGCATTCAGCTGACTCACACCATTCCCATTTGTGCCATAGAGAGGCACAATTTTTAACGCCTTTCCTGATTCTATTTAGAAGGCACCAAACCCATAGAGTCTCCTCAAAACCTACGTAGTAACTCTAACATAATATGTAGCAAGCCCTTATCTGATAGTCGAACAAAATGGCTCAATTCTTTCTGTTTCCGTGAAAAATGAGGAATATTTGTATCACATTGTGCTAAAAGAGAATTGACGCGGCTAATTCGTGCAGCCAAAGACTTAACGCCACCCAACTTATCTACTTTACAATTTTATCTATATACAACCTTATTGACAGAGCTATTAGAGTTCTGACAGGAGCATGTTAAGTCTGTTATTCTGTGCTGGAACTATTGGAGAACTGTACTCTGTCGTCAAAAGGTCGTAGCTTAGCCGTATGGCATGTCGTTAACATCATTTTGTCCGTAGTTGGAACGTAGTTCGCACAGTTGCACACTGCTTGGGTAACAAATGTGTTCTATTTTTCCTTCAAGAGGGTAAGGAATTTCAACGAAATTTTCAAGATCATTTTATGTATTTCAAATTCGCATTTTTATACTTTTTTTGCACACATATTTTCACGTTTTGATATTTTAGAACCTGACTTTAACCTAAGTCGGCCTCCTTACCAGTTTGGACGCAGTGAACAAGGCACAAGAAATGCGGATGTGTGTTGAATCAGTTTGCGCACTCAAGTTGGCGCTTAGAGGAGACTGAGAAAATACGGGCTGAGTGACTCTTAGTCATCTTAGTCCAAAGAATTCACAGCTGTTATCCTTTTGATAGCTGCTGTGATTTCGTCGTCCGGATCAGAGAGCTCGTGTCTAGGACGCCGGGCAGACCAGCCGTTCGGCCGGCCCCTTTCGAGACGGCTTCTGGGGAGAGGATCCTCTGAGGGATCGGGGATTGTCGGAAGGTAGTTGGCTGCTTTCCTAAATAGGTGTTCCTATGGTATTAGAGGGTTCCAATGGTATGTGAGTTGTCCAAAACGGCCGGCCTTATTTATACCCCATATACTATAGTATAGTATTCGATGGACAAGCAGCAGAAGAGGAGCAGAGTGTAGCTGTGCAAAATGGACCAATCATGGTACGTTGCTGATGAAACCAACAGGATTTGAATCTGCGGAATGTGATTGAAATAACACTGATCCACTTCAATGGATTAGCAGTCTCACTCTTGCAGTCGCATATTAGTCAGACAGTAAAGGGTTCTCTATCATTTATGAACTTCAAGTCTTCAATCTCTGTAAAGTACGATACAACACCGGTATAACGTAGAGCTGCATATAGCAAAACCCAACTTAAACTAAACACGCTGAGATCTTTGTTCAATAGTGGAGAGTTTAGAGGTTTGAATTGACATTTATAATATAAAATTGGCCTCGAACCCATAATAGAGCATGCTTGCCTGAAAAATTTCTATTCAATTTGAAGAGATCCAAGATATAATGATGATGATTACAATAAGGACTCTTAGATTAGAGCTGTTGCTTTGTCAGATCCTGATGCATCGACTTGTCTGTGCAAAACTCCAGTCTCCAATGTCTGTAAAGTCTGATATAACACGAGTATAACGTATAGCCGCGCGTGGCGAAAGCTAGCTTCCTCATAAGTTGCGGGTAAGCCTTCCATTTTTCATAGTAAGGCTAACACCCCAGTCTGAGTTTACGCAGAATAACGTATTCAGCGCGATCACTTCAAATGAAATTAAGTTTTTTATTAGAATTAAAACTGGCAGGAGATTCCGTATCACCGTGGATCGGCAGCAGTGGGAAACTGTATTAGTTGGGGCCCTATGCTCCTCCAGGAGTTAAAGAATACCACAAAAAGATTAGATATTGATGCTTTACGATTCAATAAAATCTTAGTGCATTGTGGCAAAGGAACAATCAAGGGTGTATTTAATTCTTAATAATGGTTACTCGCGACGTAAAATGCCAAGTAGTTCTCGGCATAAGTCGATTGCGACAAAGGTAGCGTCTCAATGCGCTCATGCGTCAGCAATTAGGTCCCCAAAATCGATCGAAATGTGACAAGCAGTACACAACGTTTTGTATCGTGACTAACCGCTACTGTAATGTAATTATGTATGAGTATCATGGTAGTTTTCTAGGTAAAATCTAAGAACAGCGATGGTCGGTAGATGATCAACCGCGGCGCGACGTCAGGTTACCTCCCATGTGCTCGGAATCTACTAATCCATCTGCTCGGTTGACCCGGGTGGAAGGGTAGGGCTTGGGCCAGTGTACCCTGGAAACAACAGCAAGTAATGGCGATTGCTTATTTTTGGCTAACAACCTGATAGGAGATGAGCTGAGAACGGCCTAGATACTGTAGTTCTCCCGAGGTTCCAGGTGCAGGGTGGAAAAGAGAGGTCTCTTTGGAGGTCAATGTCCTAGCGGAACCCACGGAAAAGGGCAGTATCAAGCGCAATCGCTGGTGGCAATGCGTTGGAACTGTCTTTTGTGGACTTTTCCAACTTATCGCTCAATCTCGGCCATTTCGGGTGGGTGGTGCAGATAACTTGGGTGTTGCAGATAGCTCTTGATGTCTTAGTTTGCATTCTTAGGTACCCATCTCGCCTAGACCAGACATTGGCAATTAATATGGGGCCTTTGGCCATATTTTTGGATTAGTCGAAGGGATGCGGACAGACAGAGGGGCCGGTAACCTGCTCCTGGAGGCTAGCCCCTTCCGCCCTAAGGGTAGCGTTTCATCGGCAATAGCAGGGTTCACTACTGATCGGGGACGGAGGTGTAGTGGAGGTTTGCTTGAAGCGACGGTTTACCGGAAAGCATCCCCCCACTACACGGAGGGCGTGAGATCACGGGCGGGGAGAGTGCAGGTCCTCGGTGAGGATATGTTGGATGCGTAAGGTTGAATCCTCGCATGTGGTGGGGCTTTTAAGCCATCGACCAAAAAGTTTCAGCTATAAGCGGTAGGGGGTGTTCGCGGTAGCATATTCGCGATCCCGTGTCACCACAACCATTGCCGCAGAGGGCATACCAAGGATGGTTTAGCCGGTAGGTCACTGCTACTCAGTAGAGTTTGACATACCCATTTTTCTCCCTGTGGAGATGGGATCCAATTTGGACACCGACTTTCAAGCAAAGATTTCTACTTTCTCCAGGCTGTTCAATCTTCAACTACTAGATGCCTGCAAGTTTCCTTGACAGTCTAATTTTATTGCATCGGCCCATTGGATCACAAAAAAGCATTTTCCTTCGCTCCAGGTTGTTCCTCGGGAAGATAGTACAATAGTAGTAAACGGTACTTGAAGGTAATTCTATAGTGACAGCGTTACTTTAAGCTACGCACACACGTTGCCAGACAAAAGAGTTTGTGTGGACAGTGCTCTTACCCTTTTATTCATTTTGCTTGCACTGTGCACCCATCTAATAAAAAATACGAAGTCTACGCTATTCCAATAGCAACAAGGTTGAATTCTGCATAAAGTTTATCCACAGAAATGGTTTAAAACGTCCGTAAAATTAAGCTTTTCATTTACAAATGTCAGAAGTCATTTCTGGTCCATTCATCGTGAACTTTTGAAATGCTAATGATTTTCTTTGATGATAAAGTTGAAATTTTAATTCGATTCGAGTGTTAATTGGTGGAAATTGCAATGGTTTCTTTTGGATTAAGCTCGTAATTTATAGGTTTTTATAAATAGTCAGTGAAGAAAACTATTTATAATAAAATTAGTAAGTACATCAGTTCACACATTCGGTCATGGCCGAGACGTTACCGTTACTACTTATTTTGAAGTAGTTAAAATTGAATCTACCGTCAGGACGTAAAAGGGCTCAACTAACATTTTTTTCTTCATTTAAATAAAACAATTTAGACGGATTATATACCGTATTATTTCATTGGAGTTCCCGACGTTTCGCAAGCTTTTCAGTTTTTGCGTTCACGGGTAGACGGGGAACTCAAATTAGATAATACACACAATTACATTTCATCATAGTAATAATCGCGGAAACAGATGAAAAAAAATATGATTTTGTGAAATTGAGTTCCATTTATATACGTATTGTTTCCCTTTTTAGGGTTCCGTATTTTCCTCTATCCGAATATCTATATCTAACTCAATTTCACAATAACCGACTAAGAGCATGTCAGACCATGCTCATTGAAGGGTTCCGCAGCCGTTATTACTAAAAAATATACTGGAGATAAAAAAATACGATGTGTAAACATTGCACAAGCAAAAGGCGTATAAAAATCTTCATGGCACTTACGCCATTTGGCTGAAAAGCGCAGTTTTTTTACCTAAAAACGGCATATCCGATCATGATGAAAATAACTTTTGTTTAAAGTAATTATTCAGTTCAACAACCTAGTTAGAAGATAGAGGGGAACACAATGGATCAATATTCCAAAAATATTCATGCCATCAAAAACATTTTCTTGAAATCTCAAAGTGTTGTAAAGAAATACTGTTGAAATATTTACGACTTGTTGACCTTTGCTGAAAAAAAGGACTCAATATATCTTTAGCCGTCAAACGAATTTAGATGAAACTCGGCACATCAGGCCATGGATGAAAACATAGCCTACTTAGTTATAGGTAATGCGGGCAACGCCGCGAGTACAAGCTAGTAAGTAATACTATATAGGTTATAGGTATACACAGGCTGGTTTTCCCCAACTCGACGTCTTATGATGCGCCTAGTTTGCGTGATGAGTTGGTGGCACTACTCCTGCCAACCTAACTTTACCAGGAAGCCTAGCAGACCTTTGCTGTTGTTGTTGACGACTTCTGGGAGTGACCTCGGAGTTCCAAGGTTTTATGCCCGGTTCCTAGGCATTCGAGAATGACATGCATGGACGGCTGTAACTTCTGCTTCTATGCATGCCCTGCAAAGCGAGACTGTTAGTGACACCTAGAGTATATAAGTGTATGTTTAATAAGGTAGATCCAAGTCATCATTATCATCATCATTTCAGCTATAGGACGTCCACTGCTGGACATAGGCCTCCTCAATAGATTTCTAAATGGGCCAGATAGAGGCGACCCGCATCTAGCGAGTCCCCGCAACCCTAACCAGATCGTCTGACCACCTTGCGGGTGGCCTTCCTACGCTGCGCTTGCCGGTACGCGGTCTCCACTCAAGAACGTTTCTGCCCCAATAGCCATCGTTTCTTCAAACTATGTGTCCTGCCTATTGCCACTTCATTTTGTTTGTCCTAAGTAGATAGATGTATTCTTCGACAACTTCCAAGCAGAACCAAAAATTAAAAAAAAATTTATGATTTGGACGGAGATTTTTTTACAACTTTATAATAGTATGACGAAAATTACACTGAACGAATGACTAACACATTCTTAAAAGTTGTAACTCTTAAACTGCTTTTATTTAGAACCTATATCGAGAAAGTCTAGACTTAGTGGAAAATAAATCTCTGCACAGACAGGATTCATCTGCTTGTCATTTCACGTCCATTCAGGTGTACGTGACGTAGGTTTAGCTAAGGTCAGACTTATTCTCGTTCCAATGTAACATAAGTTACAAATGACTCAAATACAATTGAGTCATTTATCATGACGACCAGTTTGGCTCAGTGGGAGTAACGTTGCCTGCAAAGCTGAGGTCCTGGGTTCAAATCCCGGTAAGGGCAAATATTTGTGTGATGAGCATAAATAAATATTTGTTCCTGAGTCTTGGATGTTTTCTATGTATATAAGTAATATATCTATTAAATATATCGTCGTCTAGTACCCATAACACAACCCTTATTATTGAGCTTACCATGGGACTAGAGCGATTTGTGTAAAAATTGACCCGTAATATTTATTTATTTATTAATCTTTAAAAACCTTGATCGGCAATTTGTTCAATATGTTTGTTAGAAAACTCACAAACTACTTTTGTAGATGAAAAAAAAAGATTTTTTTTTAAGTTTTTAATATTTTTACTTTTGCCCTTTTTTGTGATTCATCACGCAAAATCGGCTAATCGGCCGCAACGACACATACAAACATACATAAAATCCAAACAAAATATTTTTCGTTTTAGTGAACTCCAAATAGTCCGTAACAACCATTTTTTTGTAAATGTCTTCAATATACAGACATTTCATTTTTACAACTTTATAATAGTACTAGCTGTGCCCGCGGCTCCGCCCGCGTGGAATTCGGTATGTGTCAGTAAGCGGCTACTTAACCCCTCTCCGCTGGTGACGTAACTTGAAGTAAAGTCCGGATAAAATATTATACAATTACCACTGAAAAAAACTACACTCCAAAATCAGTACTTTTTCGCCCTTATTCAAATTGTTGACGTGATTTAAAAGACATAGAGTACAGGTATACTTAGTAGGTGTATATCGGATGATACAGTATCACTTTTCTATTTTTACGTCCTTAACTGTACCTATCCAAATCAAGTCCATGGCAAATATCATCCAAAACGGTTCTCCAGTCAAATCACTCTAAGCATGAAAATGTAAGAACACATAGAAATCCATACTTCACAAACTTTCGAATTTAGGTCTAATATTATTTAAAAGTAAGATTAGAGGAAAGGTGAATATAGATATCAAAAACGTGAGGCCAAGTATTTACATTTTATTTACAGTTACGTTTATGTATGCACAACTAATTATGTACATACATACTCCAAAAGTAGGTATTTAGAATATATTTACGTAACGTTGGCATTTTACAATATTTTTTGTACACCCTATTGTGAGTCTTGCCGCTGGTGACGCGCGAGCACGCCCCGTAGAGCTGCCCGTGCGAGAAGCAGCCCGTGCGCAGGTCCACGCTGGCGGCACGCAGCGTCTGCCCCTGCGACTTTGGTCATGGCGAAGCAGACGCTCACGGGGAACTGTAGGCGCTTGAAGCGGAACGGGAAGTTGCTCGGGATCAAGGGGATGAACACGGCTTCTCCGACGCCGCACACCATCAGGATTTGCGCCTCGATGAGGTTTCGCTGCAGCTGCACTATTTTTAGCTTGGTTCCGTTGCATAACCTTGGAGGTGACAAATTCCGAAGAAGCATGATCGGAACTCCAATTTTCAGGGCAATGGGGAATGGATGAAAATTTTCAAAAATCTTGAAATTTTGTTTATAGGTAGGAATAAGCTTCCCTATTGTCAGAAAAAAATACAAATGTTTCTGTTGCTTCGAAAAAAATAAAAAGATGAAAAGGTGTTGGTGGGCCTATATGCCCGTCTTATACGGTACGGCAAAAATAACTGTACATTTACAGCCATTTTTAACCGACCTCCAAAAAAGGAGGAGGTTCTATGTTCGGGCTTTTGTATTTTTTTATGTATGTTCACCGATTACTCCGCCAATAGAGGACCGATTTTAAAACATATTTTTTAATTTGAAATGATATACTCCTGAGGTGGTCCCATTGTCACCAAGTTGGGTTCTGATGATGGGATCCCAGGGAAATCGAGGGCAATGCTCAAATTTTATAGGCACTTATAACGTTTTTCATATATTTTTTTAAGCTATTTAAGTATTTGCATATGGTAGTCATCATCTCATCATGCTGAGCTGATGACGGAAGGTACAATTCCTTAATAGTTAGGAGTTAGAGGATAATTCTTAAAAAAACATCTATTACGAGTATAGGTAGATACGTTAAGACTGTTAGTCATATTCTTTTTAGTGTGTCCCTGAAGTCGTCTCCTTATCACCGAGTCAGGATTAGATGATGGAATACCAGGGAAATCGAGGGAAACCCTCAAATATTATAAGGACTAACAACGTTTTGTGTATATTTTTCTAAAGTTGAAATAATCAATTTAACGGATTATATCGCGTATATTATCTTATTTTAGTTCCCGACGTTTCGGAAGCTTTCCAGCTTTCCATGGTCACGGGAGGACCGAGAAAAGATGTATTTTCCTCTGTCAAAGTTTCAATTTGTGCAAACTACCCATTTTTTGAAAAAACACAAATAAAGGTATACATACATGCCAGATGGGCCTAAGCTGTAAAGACAGTTACACATGTGCCAGAAGGGCTTAATTATTTTATTCTAATAATTTACCAAGCAGCATTTCACAAATGAGGCGTACTGAGGAGAAAAGAAACGCTGCAAAGAAAAACTCCCAGGCTACCTCATTACTAATTATAATATTGTAAAAAGCAGAGACTACTGAACTACTTTTTAAACAGATAAGATATTTTACACCGTTCGGAATTTAAGGTTTTGCAGTCCTGTGTCTCGCTTGTTCCTTGATGAGATGTATTACAGGATCCCAAGCTGGTGGTAGTGACAATCCATCTTCTCTATTGAAATTAGGATGCTTTTTAATCTCAATAGCCTCGCGTAGCATTCTGGGAGAATATATTTTTCCTTTGGCAACGTAGAAGGTTTATCAAACTTAATTGAGTGGTTTGGTTTGTCAATGACATATTCACAGACTGCAGACCTATTAGACCGACGGTGCTTGACATCTACTATGAGCTCCTTCACCCGGGTTGATACACTGCGTTTCGTTTGACCAATGTATGAAAACCACACTCGCAGTCCAGCTTATAGTTTTATTTCAATGAGTAATAATCGCGGAAACAGAAGAAAATATTATTTTTCTAAAGTTATCAATTGTTTTCCTCTGGTTGTCATCAATTCATGCTGAGCTGATGATGGAAGGTACAATGAACTAACCAACTTTTACATTTCTTACTTCCCAAGACTCGAGATGCGTGTAAAGTGCCTCCTCAATCTTCCCATTCTGGGATCTAAAAAATATTTTATATCACTACTAAAATCCATCACTAAAAGGCAATAAATAATAATAATAAAAAAAGAACCGACTTCAAATTAAACTAAAAAGCCAAAAATAATCTTTTATGTACGGTACCGATCACATTTGCAGCACCTTTTGAAGTCGGTGCCAAACCTGATGTAAATAAAGTTCTTTATTCACCAAAAATACGAATTACTATGACTAAATATCTAGGTAGATAATAACTAAAGGCTCGCCGCCGCGGTTCTTAATAGTAATAAATTTATGGTTTGGCACCGACTTCAAAAGGTGATTCAAATGTGATCCGTAACGTACGTAAGATATTATTTTGGCTTTCTAGTTTATTTTGAAGTCGGTTCTTTTTTATTAAAAAAATAATCTAAAATATCAATGCTGCAGGTATATAGGCCCACCAACACCTTTTCATCTTTTTATTTTTTTTTAAGCCACAGAAAAATCTTATTTTTTTTTCTGAGAATAAGGAGGCTTATTCCTACTTATAAACAAACTTTCAAGATTTTAGAAAATGTTCATCCATTCCCCATTGTGTGTGCTGGGAGTCCTGAAGAGTTCAATGACTTTAGGAACTCCGTCGGGTATGTTGTGACCAAGGACAATATACAATTGTATATGGTCCTTGGTTGTGACGTTGCCTTCATCCACGACAGTGTTAATGGAATTATATACTGCCTGATCAGCTTCGATGGCCGCCAATATTCAGGCATTAACAGCTCTCTCACAAACCCAAGAGTTCAGCTGGCTCAGGTCTTTCTATATGCTCCGAATGTGGTCTTCATCGGACGGAATGATCCTGCATAACATCTCTGGTAATCGAACCAGGGCGTTGGTTTCCTCCAGAAGTCCTTTCGCCAACCTGAAGCAGTACCTGGGTGAATTCCTTCGCATGTGAGCTTCCTCCTTGTTGATACCACTGAGCCACTTATCTCGTAAATTATTGTAATATTAAATCATTTATTCAATTAAATTTGTCGATATCCGTACCCCCTCTTCTAAACTTAGCGTTAATTTGGCAAAATGCTTCCTCAGTGGCTTAATTCATATCATAAGATATTTACTTTACGCTACCTATTAGTTTAGCGGGGTACTCGATAGTTCGTAGGCTCGAGAAACAGCTAGAGTAGGTTTGAGAAAAGTTTGCACCTCCTTCTTAAGTAGCGCCATAAGATTCAGATGCAAACTTAACTCAATCAAGTGTAGTGGCTACCCCCCTTTTAGGTGTTGAATTTTTATAACCTATAACCTGGCCGGGGATGTTTTCGACAGATCCGTAAATTTTGCATCAAAATCTGTTCAGCCGTTTTCACGTGATGCGCGTACAAATCAACAGACAAACAGATAAACAGACAAACAGGCAAAAATTCTAAAAACTGTTGGAACGTGCTAATTTTTTTTTTGAATATCTTCCATGTACAGGTTTTCGACTCTCTTCAGCTTTATTATTATATATAGATAGATATGTCATTGTTATATCTATAATATGTGCCGTGACGTGATCTTACGCCAGGCCCACACTGTAACGCGACTTTTTATCGCGCGAAAAAGTTTGTCTATCATTGTCCCTTCAATACAATGCGAGGAAGATGGGTAATGCTATGGCGCGTAACAAGCGTAGTCGCGGAGAGTTGTGCTAGACCGGCTGGCCAGACGCAACGCTCTGCAACCAATTTAGCTGTGGCGTTAGCTCCGGGGTGGCTCAAAGAGTGGAGACTGTCAAACACTGAGTTGCGTAGCTCTTTGGGGACAAATGGTCTCTATGTAGTGCCACTGACATCGCAGTACATCTGTACTCTTACTCTTTACAGTTACAAAAAAATAAAAATCTTTCCAGGAGAAAGGTACTCACGTAAAATATTTTACTAGGTAAAAGATGATTTTGAAAATATGAACTAATCAATGTATTAAGTATAATATGTATAATTATTTAGATAACATTAGCGGTTACTCACGTCGTAATAGCAGAGAACGTGTACAGTATCTCGCCGCCTGCGCCTGCTACGAGGAGCCGAGAACTGGGAATATTATTTACCATAGAAAAACGTCACTTTTCGACCAAAATTTGTACGAGTATAATCAGTCGCGCGCAAGCAACCGAACGCGCACCATCGTATCGTATCCGTGTCGGCGTAATAACGTTCGAAAATGTCTTCGCTTACAGTGAAATGTAGTCAGTGTCAAATTGTGATTGACGAAATGCTTTGTTTTATTCAAAACAAATTATCTGTAATTGACAATAAAAGTCTGAAGTAGATCTGTGTTTCGGCTTTTACAAGCGAAGAAATCTAAAAATCAAAATCGCTTCTTTTTGACGCAGTACCGAATGATAGACGTAAAATAGATCGAAAACAAAAAGGTAAAGAAAACAGAGATGTTGGTGACATAATTGATCTTCTGCTGGAAGTGAAAGAGTTACGGGAACTTTTAGAGCGGCCGAACGAAAGATACCGATGTTTATTACGAATGTGCATAAAAGTGCAGAGATAAGCGATATTACCTCACATATTTATGATAAGACGCAACTAAACGTCGAACTGCAAAAATTCGCCTTAAGGAAACAGACCGATTATACTGCCTATAAGTTTTTTATCGCTGAATCTAAGGTCCCAATGTTTTTGGATGAGCAGTTATGGCCAAAGGGCATACTGTTTAGACGTTTTGTATACAACAAGCATAATCAATCGGCCAGAACTAATTCTGGAAGTGTCGCGCAATTGAATACTAATAATTAATGATGGAAAACCAAACTTATACGTTTGCTAGTTATAACTGTAAGAATGTCAAACGGACAGTGGACGATATTCGCCAGCTTTGTAAATCCTCGGATTTGATAGCGTTGCAGGAAACGTGGATGCTAAATGAAGATCTGGATTATGTTAATAGTATTGACAGTAACTTCAGCAGCACAGGCACATCAGCAGTGGACTCCGCTGCAGGCATGCTGCGCGGCCGCCCCTTTGGGGGGGTTGCCTTGCTTTGGAGGGGTGCAGTTATTACTGACGTCAGCGTAATATCCTGTGATAATCCGCGTATCTGTGCCGTTAGAATTGTTACGTGTGAGCGCCCAGTGTTAGTGTTTAGTGTTTACATGTCTACGGACTCGCCAAACAATTTGGCAGAATTTACGGATTGTCCTTCGTCAGTAAGTGCTATTAATTATAATCACGATGCTGAGGCGGTTTTTATTATGGGAGATTTTAACGCCCACCCAAACGAAAGTTTTTTCTATGAACTGACCAATTACTGTTTTGAACAGGACTGGTTTTGTGCGGATATTATTGAACTGGGTTTATCGTCGGGTTCTTTCACATTTATAAGTGATGCGCATGGTTCGACACGATGGTTGGATCATTGCGTTGTAACTGAATCAGCTTTGAGCACTATCAGCAATGTTTATGTTGACTACAATAGGTTAAGCTCCGATCACTTCCCTTTAGTGTTTAACTGTAATTTGAGTTTAGTTACCCCTAAATTGTATATAAATAATGTGTGTAACAGTAATTACAAAGTAATTTGGGGGAATAGAAGCCCGGAAGAAATAGAAATTTACACAACGGAATGTAACAAGCATTTGCGTTTAATTGATTTTCCGGACGATCTGTATAACTGTTGTAATAGTATGTGTAACGATCGTAAACACCACCAGATCATAGATAAATTGTATGTAAGTACTGTAACCGCCTTAAGGTAGGCAGCCACTGTTAGTCGGGGAGATAAATCCCATAATAAAAGACCTAAATGTGTAGTTGGATGGAATAGGCACGTGAGTAGTGCTCACGGGGAGGCTAGGTTGAAGTTTAAATACTGGCTGGGGTGCGGCAAGCCTACATCAGGTCCAGCCTATGATGATATGTGCCTTACGAGGAGAATATTCAAATCAAGGCTGAAATGGTGTCAAAACCATAAAGACCAGATCGAAATGGATAGGTTAGCTGAACTCCATAAATAGCAAGATTTTCGAGGTTTCTGGAAGGGTACAAATGTTGTAAACAATAAACCTAGTCTCCCGGTGAGCATTGACGGAGTGAGCGATTTGAAAGATATTGCTGATCTATTCAAGGATCATTTTATTGTAAAGTCGCCCACTCCCCCTGACTCTAGTATGAGCAGTACTGAGACCTGTGCACAAGGAGATGACTCATGTATTCAATTCCTCTCAAAGGAAGTTGCTAATATGATCAAGTCCACCACCAGAGGAAAGTCTCCGGGGCATGATGGTCTCAGTCCTGAACATCTGCAGTACGCGGGTCCACATTTGTCGCGTGTATTTGCCATGCTGTTTTCGTTCTGTGTGGGGCACTCATACCTGCATAAAGAGCTAGTGAGAACGGTCGTAGTGCCTATCGTCAAAAATAAAAATGTCAACTGTCTAGCTATCACGGTTCATGAGATACAGCCTGAAGACAGACAGACAGCGGAGTCTTAGTAATAGGGTCCCTTTTTAGTTCTTGGGCACGGAACCCTAAAAAAGATAGGACATAAAAATAAACTATTTGTAAGTTATGTATCTATTTAATATGTACTATGGCGTAAAAACATAAAATGTAGGTATACCTCAAGAAAAGTTAATGTTCTCAATTCATTTTCTCGAAGGAATTGGAATAGAACATTTTCCAAACAAGATGAATCAACTGAAAACGATGACATTTAATGTCAATAGCCAATCTCCGTTCATTTTGAATGTTCATTAAACCACCCTCTCTTCGGTTTTTCACAGTAAAGAAAGTTCACAGTAGAATAGATAAGTAAAGTAAATAAAATGAAATAAAATAAACATTACGGGACGATTTTTACACCAATCGAACTAGTCCCACAACAAGCACAATAAACAGGTTCGTGTAATAAGTACTAGACGACGATAATGATATATAATTATATAATAGATATATTCACTTTTATATGTATATACATAGAAATCATCCAAGACTCAGGAACAAATATTTATGCCCATTACACAAATATTTGCCCTTAGCGGGATTTGAACCCATGACCTTCAGTTTCGCAGCCAACGTTACTCCCGCTGAGCTAAACTGGTCGGCAGACAGATTATGGGACACTTGTATCCCATCAAAAACAAGACTTGTAAAGAAAACCAAGTGTCGCAACTCATTTCTTATACCGTAAAAGTGGGAGATCCGTGTAATATCGAGTCGGTTAATTTATTCAGTCCCTAATTAAGGGTTCTTTTGTCTTAAGTTATTAAGTAATTAGCTAACCTAACAACATTTTATAGTGACCATATCAATATTGAAAATCTTTTATGTTTTAAATTGCATTTACATTGACTTGGCCATCGCATGAAAACACAATGTATCTCACAAGTAATACATACTCGTATTGCATTAAATTAGGTAGATTGTGCGATGGCCAAGTCAATCTATTTAATTGCGACGACCACGTAAAAGATAAAGGGAAGAATGACATTCTTACATAATATAGCCGTTTATTAATGTCAAGTCTGACTCGCGCACCGAGGGTTCCGTACAAACTTTCACTTATTTCGACTTAACTAGCCGCTTGAATTAAGTTTGTCTCTGGTATCCATGGCGTCACATACAAATGAGGGGCAAACTTAATCAAACCAGGTTCTTCAAAATGATTTTTGGTGATTAAATAAACAGTAATTTTCGTGTAATATTCATATTAAATTACGTAATTCCAGAAAATTCCAAATTTTTCGTTTGGTAAACTTTGGAAATAAAGGGAGGGGGGAGACACAGATCAAGCCCTTTCATATTATGATACCATACTTGACCTGACTAGACTTTTAATTTTTTCCCACCCTCATATTGCTCGTTTTTTTAGAAAATTAAAATAGATTTTAAAATGTTTCCTTTGCAATACATGTGGGCTGACCATGTTTATAAATTCTCCTTCAAATAGATAGCATAAGTAGTTTTTGAGATATGGCGCTCTTATAGTCGGACAGACAGACAGACAGACAGAGTCGCACCATAAGGGTTCCTTTTTTACCTTTTTGGTACGGAACCCTAAAAGCACATATCTGAAAATCAGCCTATTTCATATACTACCTAGATTTGACAAAAATTTGACTAAAAATACCTTAAATTTTCGATGCTCTCCCTACTCACTTACTCACTCGTATGATATCTTGGTATCGATATTGTATTAAAACCGAAGGTCCTGGTAAGGGGAGGATTCTAGATAAGCATTCTTCAATCCTGCTGGTATTTGCTCAGTGGCGCCATTTTCCTCCTCAAAATATTTCAATAAGACATAAATGAAAGGAATTGTCTTCTATTTATAATAACGTTTATAAATACCTCAATTGATTGTTATGACGAGCCCCGTGTTGACATTTTGACATAATATCAATCGGTTAATGGAAATAAATGTTTCTAAGTGATCGGATACAGCTTTAGTGGAAGCAATTGAATTATTTCGGACGCTAAACATCTACTTTGAGGGGCCCTTTCACGACAACTTTTTGTCTCAGATTATGAACGTTTTGGGTCCGTTTTACTCAAAATCAAAAGTGCTATCTATCGATTTTAATAAATAATTAAACGTGTTCGAAAAAAGAAAATCACTTTTGTGACAAATTCTCGTTATAATACTATGTAGGATTGACACAAACCTGATGATCTGTTTTTTTTTTCATACAAATTTTTGGTTCAGTTTTTAGTCTTGATTCTGAGTAAAAAGAATTTACTTTTTTTGAAAATGCAAATAATAGTAGCCTCTGACAATGTCGTAACAAGATACAGTTTTCCACTTCTTCCTCTTATTATTTTTTTAACCTCCGATGAAATGAGAGGGGTGTTATAAGTTTGACTTGTGTATCTGTGTGTCTGTGGATCTGTGTCTCTCTGTGACATCTTCAATCTTGAGCGGATGAGCCTATTTTGATTTATTATAAGTGTGGGAAATAACTAGGATTAGGATTTGATTAATTGTGTAAACTTAGTTATAAGAGATAAATCAATATTATTTCGCTATTTTAATCATAATTATTTTATTTCATTTTACTACTCTGTCATATATTTTTTACCCTGTTTTATAAAATACGTGTTATGTTGTTTTATAGCATTAAGAAATTAATATAACTATGTATATCATTCAATTGTAAAACATGATGAATAAAGAATATCTTTTGTCGCATTTATTAATTCGCCTGCATCAGCCGATAAGCCGCTAATTCAGGCCCTAGTATGTGGGAATAATAAGTGGCCATTTTGATAGCCAGAGTCAGTCTTATACCATACTCAGTCTTATACTATACTCAGAGTCTTCTACTACACTCAGAGTCTTATACTCTCTTGCGGCTATATTAGCTGATTATGGCTAATTAGCAAATACTTACCATGAAGAAATAAGTATTTTATTTTAAATCAAGAAAGAAGTAGTCAAATACAGTCCACACATTCAACAATGGTACTTCGAGAGCCGGATCAATGAAGCAGAGGTGCGCAAGATAAATAGAAGATCGAAGCATTTCCCGTTTCAACGAGTCAGCAAGAGCCTGTACGTCGTGCACCATACTGTGAAGCCACCAGCTTCCCCCCGTGCGGCGTGCATCATTTTTGCCTCTTGTAGCCCTCGGGCTTTTGTCTCTTGACGGGGTTCGGGCTAGTCTCGACTCCGGGGAACTTATGAAGCTTCGGTTTCTGTTCCTTCATACGGCGACCCTCTAAACGATTCGCCTTTTACTCTGGCATGGTCCAGACGCTCGCTCTCTGTTAACACGGATTGCGCAGCACCCCTGAGTGAGTATTATCACTGGAAGAAAGAAGAAAGAAGACGTAGGGATTTAGGTCCCCGGGCGTTGCTTGAGCGTCAAGTGCCGGTAGCGCTCGCGTAGGGCAATTAGGTGTTAGGTTGTGTTTCCCCCCCATTCCCCGTGTGTGTGTAAAATGTCGACCAACGAAGAGGTAGGTCGTATCGTGCGTCAGACGCGTTCGCGCACATATGAAGAAACGCCACCTTCCGGTCAGACAACAAGTGAGGAAACTAATACATGGAGCAGGGAACCGGGAGAGAGTAGGATTGGTAGTAGTAGCCACCTAGGGAACGAATCGACACATCCCGCGAACGTTATTCATTCTAACGGTGCCGCGCCACCGACCGCGAACCCGCCGTTAGCTCAAGACCCCGTAGGCCGTCATAGTAGGAGTGCGTCGGGTACTGTGGTAAACGCGCCAATTGTTAATGTTAATCAGCAGCTTTCCGTTTTGATTGCCGAATTGGATTTTCATAACGCAGAATTAGAGCAGGCTAGATGTAGGTCGATCGCGGCTAAAAGTAGGTTGGAAATTGCTAGGATGGAAGCGTCCAACAATTCAGTGCCCACGTTCGATCAGACAGTGCCTAGAAACGCGCGTGTGTTAGGATGGGTAGAACAGCAAAGACGGAGTCTGAACCATCCGGTGCAGGAAATAGAGTCAAATCTCGCGCCTATGAACGTACCGCGTACGAGTTTCGAAAATAGGGATTTCGAGCTGTTATCCAGTCAAGTGGTAGAGGCAATTAATCGTAGTAAGAGCACGCCAGTTATTCAAAGACACGTGCCAGAATTAACTCCTTTCGATGGCAATATCGCCGAGTGGATAGCATTTCGATCGGAATTTACGGACAGCGCGCCTCTATTTTCCAATATCAGTAACATAAGTAGATTACGTAGGGCTTTACGCGGAGAAGCGAAAATAGCCGTAAAATCTATCATGTACACCGTGTCGGATCCGTTAGAGATAATCGAAGCGTTAGAAAGGCATTTCGGTAACCCGGAGGAAATAGTCTTGGCGGAGATACATAACGTAAAAAAAATGCAACGCTTAGCGGAAGATAACAGTAATATAACCACTTTCGCGGGAACCGTAGCTAACGTAGTTTCCACCATAAAAGCGCTCCACCAAGACGAATTTCTCTATTCGCCCGAGTTAGTGAATAAAATCGTTGACAAACTGAATCTGATCGTGCGATATGAATGGAATAAATATAGGGCTTCGAACAAGGGGACGCCGGGTTTAGTAGCCATGTCTCAGTTTTTAAATGAGATAAGTGTAGCTACCCGAAAAACTCACGGTCGTCAACGAGTTCGGTCCTCGATAAATTTTATATCGGAAACCGCTTGCGATTCACCACCGCGCATGCGCGGCGGAGAAGCGAGAGCACGTCAACCGTCTCGATCGCACGCCTCAGGCTATAATTACGAGTCATCAGATTCTGATTGCGATGATTTTATCCCGCGAACGGTAGCTCAAGTAAACGTTAAAACGCAGAAAAATAGGAATAATGCGCCTATTAATAAAAAAAACCCCCAAAAACCGCGTATGGTAGAAACCAGGACGAGCGAACCGATTTCCCCCCCCCACCGCGACTATTAAGTGCATAATTTGTAGCGGAAATCATATTTTAAGCAAATGCGCTGATTTCGTTAGCTTAACTATAGAAAAAAGATGGGAAACGGTCAGAACACATAAACTGTGTTTTAGGTGCCTGGAATCTAACCATAAGCGTCCCGTAAAGTGTAAATACGTACCTTGCGGTTTTAATCAGTGCGAATCAGGTCATCATAAAATGTTACACGGATTGGTGCTTAACACGACCCCATCGCGAAAAAATAATACCGGGTTAGTAAATCATGTACGTAGTGCTGACACCTACCTGAAAATAATTCCGGTAGAGTTGTCAGGGCCCTTAGGGTCTGTACAAACTACAGCTCTTTTAGACGATGGCAGTTCAATTTCGCTAATTGAGAGGCATGTAGCTGATTTGGTATCACCTCGCAGTAACGCAGAGACCCTATCGATTGAGGGTGTCGGCGGTAACATATTGTCTGAAAAAGAGTCGTGCAAAATTAGTTTCAATATCCGTGGAGCATGCAGTAGGAATTTAATAAAAATGTCCGCGTACACAATAGATAAATTAAATCTCGCTACTCAGGCGGTATCTCGCGATTTGGTAAGAAAATGCAAACATTTACACGATATCGAAGATGAGCTATGTTATGAGCAAACGTCACCTACAATGATTATAGGACAGGATCACTGGGATCTTTTAGTGCCTTCTGCATCTCTCTCATTCCTCCGTTGCATCTCTGACAAAGTTAGGATGGTCGCTCCACGGTAGCCACGACGTACCTAGTGGCCGTGCTTTCATAGTAAATCATTTGCGTCCCGCTAAAACTACCGAAAATGAGATAGCCGACTTGATAAAAGAGCATTTTAGTATCGAATCATTAGGAGTAGGAAATCGCCCTCCTAAATCCGATCCAGAACAACGTGCGTTAGAAAAGTTAAATTCGACTTGCGAAAAATTGGAAAACGAAGATAGATATCGTGCCGGTTTGTTATGGAAATCCGATGACGAAACTTTGCCGAACAACAAATCGCAGGCGCTAAAACGATTACACTCTCTCGAAAATAAATTAAACAAAGATGTGCAACTAAAATCTGAATATACGAAACAGATAAATAAATTACTCGAGAAAGGTTACGCCGAGAGAATGGAATCGCCCGCGCCAATAGATTCGTTAAGGTCATGGTATTTACCGCATTTTCCGGTTTTTCACGCGCAGAAAGGTTCTATGCGTCTAGTTTTCGACGCGGCTAGTAGGTCATTCAATAAATGCTTAAATGACGCACTATTACCAGGTCCGGACCTGCTTCAATCTCTTTTCGGTGTGTTATTGAGATTTCGCGAAGGTAAAATCGCCGTAATAGCCGACATCCGCGAGATGTTTTTACAAATAGAGGTTTTAGAGGAGGACAGGGATAGTCTACGTTTCCTATGGAGGGAGGGAGACGGGCAGTGTGAACCGACTGAATTCAGGATGAAAAGGCTCTGTTTTGGGTCCGTTTCATCGCCCTGTACTGCCCTATATGTTAAAAATAGGAACGCTGACTATCACCGGGATAGGTACCCCATAGCCGCCGAATACACGGTAAAAAACGCGTATATGGACGATTTTCTGATAGCTATGGATGAAAACGAAGTCGAGGCGAAAAAGGTCGTAAATGACATAATAGAGTTGAACAGTAAAGCCTCTTTCGAATTGAAAGGTTTCGCTTCGAGTCATCCATATGTGTTATCGGATATCAAGGATAAAAGTTCGCGATCGGAAACGGTTATAGGAGGTAATAACGCGGAAAGAACCCTTGGTTTAATATGGAATCACGAACGTGACACGCTAGGGTTCAACGTAAATCTGCGTAACACTCCGCGGGAAGTCCTGGAGGGTAAAAAGTTACCTACGAAAAGGCAGGTCACGAGTAGCGTTATGGCCGTCTTCGATCCTCTAGGATACATTTCACCCATATCGGCTTTAGGCAAGATCCTCATACAGGATACCTGGCGAACAGGCATAGGCTGGGACGATACGATATTGGATGAATCAGTACCCGCGTGGAATAGTTTCATACAAAATATACAACAATTAAAAGAGTTAGAATTGGATCGCTATGTACCCGCGAGTAATAGGAAGGGCTCGTTACACATTTTTTGCGACGCTAGTGAGAAAATTTACGCGGCGGCTGTCTATTTTGTGAGTGACAGCCCGATAGGTAAAACATCACGATTAGTAGCGGCTAAGGCGCGCGCGAGCCCCCTCCGTATAGTGTCAATTCCAAGACTCGAATTGCAAAGCTGTGTCCTAGGCAGTAGGTTAGCTAAATCAGTAAAGGAACAGACTAGTTACGAAATAGATAGTTGCCATTACTGGTCAGACTCACGTACAGTTTTAGCATGGATAAAATCAGACCCGCGCTCATACAAGAGTTTCGTGGCATTCCGTCTGGCAGAAATCGAGGATAGTTCGAAACCCACGGAATGGAGATGGGTTCCGAGCGCCTCAAACGTGGCCGACGATGCCACGAAGGCTATCCCATTAAAATTCGATAAAAACCATAGATGGTTTCACGGCCCTGAATTTATCCGTAAAAATGAGTCTGATTGGCCGGTTGACAAATCAAATAAGAATCCAATTCCCACCACGGGAGAGGAGCGTAGCGCGAAAAAGGTCGTAACCGCCGTTACTGTAGATAGGCCGCTTAAGTCCTTTTCGTATTTACCTAAGATAGAACGTTTTTCGAAATACACGCGTTTAATTAGGGCTACTGCTACCACCCTACTAGCTGCTGAGGTTTTTAAGTCCAAAATGCTCAATAGAAAAATAGAAACTGAAATGAACAATAACCACTTGAAAATGGCCGAGTTATTAAATATTCAACGCAGTCAACGGGCATATTTCGACGAGGAAATGAAACTCATCGAGGCTGGACGACAAATACCCAAGAAGTCTGCACTCAGCAAGCTCGCCGTGAAGATGGACCGCCACGGAACTCTACTGCTGGACGGGAGAATCGACAGAGAAAAAGCCACGCCGATACTTCACGCCAAAGAAGACTTCACTCGCCTCCTGATCGCTCACTATCACGCTATGTTCAATCACGGTAACCACTCCACTGTGATGAACGAGATAAACCAACATTTTTACGTGATAGGATTGCGAGGTGCTCTGAGATTTATAAGTAACAGATGCCAATGGTGTCGTGTCAGAAGGGGGGTCACCCTCTAAGGCTCCTTTCGGCGATATACCTAAAGAAAGGCTAACTGTAAATCAACCTGCTTTTACCGCCACAGCCTGCGATTTATTCGGGCCTATGACTGTCACAGTCGGACGAAGACACGAAAAGCGATGGGGAGTCCTGTATACGTGCCTAACCACAAGGGCCGTACATCTTGAACTAGTGAACTCCTTATCTGGTTCGGCTATGATCATGTCACTCAGAAGAATGATGGCGCGACGTGGCACTCCATCAATCATTTTTTCGGACAACGCTACAAACTTTTATGGAAGCGAACGTGAGATCAGTGACGCCATGAATAGCGCAACCAGTGATCTGCTAGAATACGCTAGGCAGCGTCAGATTATTTGGAAGAAGATCCCACCAGGTAACCCTTCCGCCGGCGGCGCATGGGAGAGGCTCGTAGGCTCAGTAAAAACCGCCCTACGAGCTACCCTTAATGAAAAGCACCCCCACGAAGAAGTGCTTCACACCCTGCTTTTAGAGGCCGAGCACGTAATTAACTCGCGACCTCTCACGCCGGTTATGCTAAACGAAGAAAAAGAAGCTCTCACACCGAACCATTTTCTTATCGGCCGCTCTAATGCCATGTCACCATTCGGCTCATTTTCCGACGTCGTTCTTACTTCAAGCTCATGGAAAACAGCGCAGCGACTAGCCGATCATTTTTGGCAAAGATGGATCAAAGAATACCGCCCGTCGCTGAGAGCTAGATCCAATAGCGCCCACGACAACGTGAAAGAAGGCGACATAGTGCTCATTATGGACAGTACAATGCCCAGAGGTACCTGGCCAAGAGGAGAGGTAGTTAAAGTCTACCCAGGTCCAGACGGCAAAGTCCGAGTCACTGAAGTACGCACAGCAGCGGGATCCATCCGTCGTCCAGCCTCCAGACTCATTGTTATTTCCTAGAAACCTAGAGAATGGTGTTTGCACACGCGGGGGATATTGTGGGAAATAACTAGGATTAGGATTTGATTAATTGTGTAAACTTAGTTATAAGAGATAAATCAATATTATTTCGCTATTTTAATCATAATTATTTTATTTCATTTTACTACTCTGTCATATATTTTTTACCCTGTTTTATAAAATACGTGTTATGTTGTTTTATAGCATTAAGAAATTAATATAACTATGTATATCATTCAATTGTAAAACATGATGAATAAAGAATATCTTTTGTCGCATTTATTAATTCGCCTGCATCAGCCGATAAGCCGCTAATTCAGGCCCTAGTATGTGGGAATAATAAGTGGCCATTTTGATAGCCAGAGTCAGTCTTATACCATACTCAGTCTTATACTATACTCAGAGTCTTCTACTACACTCAGAGTCTTATACTCTCTTGCGGCTATATTAGCTGATTATGGCTAATTAGCAAATACTTACCATGAAGAAATAAGTATTTTATTTTAAATCAAGAAAGAAGTAGTCAAATACAGTCCACACATTCAACAATAAGGGTTCCGTAGCCAAAAGGGTCACATGTGCCTGTGATGGGCCTCGACCGCGCCGCGCTGCTAATACACTTTTTCGTGGCCGGGCCGTAAGACTTGTACTGAAAAAGGTCTTAAAGGCAATCAAGAATTGTAAACACGAAAAGGGCCGTTACCTTTAACGTCTTGATTTCTTTATCTTCTAAATTGTTATTTAACTGTCGATCCAGCGAGGCCGGGCCGCTACGAATCAATGGCTTCACATTTATTCAGTAGGGCTCCGACTTTTGTGTTTACCTCAAGTCTTAAAGGGTTACCCTTACATTGATTTGATCAATGGGTAGGCTTTCAGTAAGTTAAAACGTCGTTGGTGTTGCTTCTTTTGGGTTAAGACACGCTTAGAATGCTACTACTTTTTTAATTACGAGTATGCTTCTTTTGCCAAAATTGTAGAGAAAAGTTACACAAATCGAACTAGTACCATGGTAAGCTCAATAAGGCTGGTATTATGAGATGGCGATATATTTAATAGACATATGTATAAGGAAACATCCAAGACTCAGAAGCAAATAATATTTGTTTGTATAGATACATATTATGTATGTACGCTCATTACACAAATATTTCACACAAAGCCAAGAGTCGTACACTTAGTTGTATAACAGTTCTTGCATTAGATTTGCTAAGTAAATAATATCTTCTTAAAATTGGAAAAAAACAATTTCATTTTAATTTTTTTCAAATTGAATACTTACAGAATTCGTGTGATTAGGAAGTCTGAGCATGAAAAATTCAAGAAATTCCATCTTCATTTTTTGAGAAAAGGCTCGCTGAAAGATATTTTATAGCTGACCTATAAAGGCACAAGAAATCGTTAAAACGATAAATTAATCCGGGACACCTAAAAAAATGAAACGTTCTTCAAACGACTGGACGATTTTGTTGAACCATAGCTGGGAACACGCCCGATGAAGTGAAAAAATCGGTCCATCGTTTAAGGCGCTACGATGCTATAGACAGACATACAGATACACATACGCTTAGATACGTATATACAAATACGCTTGGATACACATCTGTCTCCCGCTCTATTTTCATAGTGGGTTAAAAAAACCGGCCAAGTGCTAGTTGGACTCGCGCACCGAGGGTTCCTTACAAACTTTCTCTTAACCTAACTGGTTGGTTAAGTTAAGGTTGCACCTGGTATCTAAAGCGTTGCGTACAAATGAGGAACTTAACTAAAATTAGGAACTTAACGCAACCGAATTGTTCAAAACTGATTTTGAAAATTAAAAAAAATATATTAATTTTAATCGGTTTTTAGTATTTGTGGTTATAGCGGCAACAGAAATAGGTACATTATCTTTGAAAATTTAAACTGTCTAGCTATAACGGTTCATGAGTAAGCGCTGGTGACAGACGGAGACACAGACAGACAGACAGCCAGACAGTCTGGATGGACAGACGGATGGAGAGGCGAGTCTTAGTAATAGTGTACCGTTTTACCCTTTGGGTACGGAACCCTGAAAAACTAACAACGTGCAAAGAATATTGATTTGAACTTAGAATTTTCACTTATTGTTACTCGTACAACACAAGAAAACGGGGCGTAATTGTGTGTAAATATGACTTATTTAAAATTACCTTTGGTAGTTCGTTCACGTTACGGACGTCGCAATACGTCCAAAAATCAATACAACCTACTAAATCTCAACCTTATCTAATCGCAACCTTACGTACGTGGCTTGAAACTTTCTAACACAATCTAGTCAGCAATATTAGCACCCTCTGTATAATTTATTATCTATAAATCCTAAGCGCATTAACCATGCTTGGCCGCTGTACTATTGCTTCGCCAGCAAGTAATCCTGGAGTACAGGAACTATAAAAAAATGGTGGTGTTAATCGCGTTCGCACGCAAACTTTAGGTAAATTACTACTACCTATTCGGTTCACTGCTTATAATCCCGTTTAGCAACATTGAATAGACCTGAAAGCTTTAAGAATATCGGCATACTTAGGCCCTGTTTAGCTGAATCATGGAGGCCGCAAAATTGCTTCGCCCATCTATCAACGCTGGGAAATCTTAATTTGAACTTTGTTTTGCTTTGGGCAGGGGATTTATTGTTAAACTTTATTTTATGGTAGGGACTTTACAGGACACTGGCGTTGTAAGTTAAAATATTAACATTCACGACAGTACAATGTTTATCTTTAACAGCGCTAGATGGAGCATAAATAAATAAAATATCAGGGACTATCTTACTCGAATCGACATAGTCTTAAATCGGAATCAAAAAGTGCTAGGTCTTTGCAACAACAGAACTTGGCTGGGAACTGTAGGAGGTGGCGATCACAATAGATCATCTATGGTTGCAGTGCTACAGAGATTGTATAGCCTGGAATAGCCTCTATTCCTTCTATTGAATTATGTATTAGTCCCGGATAATCAAAGCTGTGTTAACGGGTACCAAGCGACGATATACATGCTTATTTATATCTATCTTATATAGATAAATATATATCTTCAAGAATAGAGCATACTCCCTTCTAAAAAACCTGCAACGCATTGTGACTCCTCTGGTGCTATAGGTGTCCAAGACGAAGTGATTGCTTATCATCAGGCAATTCATCTGCTCGTGGGATCCCTATAACATAAAATTTATATTTATGATATTATAATATGGAGCGTATTAAACTTAGAATCGGAACCATGGTTTATTAGACCATATTTTTATAACTCTTTTAGATTCGGACTCAGCCATATTGACCCATTGTGGTTGTAAGTTTATGAGCTAATGACGACACATCGATTAATTAACACTTAAAATAGAGCCCATTCGAGATGTAAAACAGGCCCAACATGTATGGAGTTCCTAGATAAAAAATATCCGTTTCAGGATCACTTTGTTCTCTGTCTGTCCGTCTATCTGTTAAGACCCTTTTTCTCAGGAACGCGTTCTATAAACTCGCGCGAACTACGCGTGTATGAAGTTAAAATTTACATCAAATACTTAGGTTGTAGTTCCTAGCTGTAAATTTCAAGCTTCTAAGTCAACGCAATCTAAGAATATAGACGTTCCAAAAGGTAATTTCATACAAATTGCCGTCCATGTAAAACCTATATGGTACTTCCAGTTGCCCTAGAAACATGAAATTCGGTAGGCAGGTAGCTTTTTGTCTGCCTGTTTTTGCCAGTAGGTAATTAATATAAAATAACCGTTGGGGCCGCGTACAATTCGTTTAAAGGTGCGTCCACATTTGTATCATTTGCCCGTATCAGATCATCGTCGCGTAGCATGATCGCGTGTCACGATCACGCATTTGGACGTTGCGCCGATCCGATCACTCGAAATCCATTTTGCTACGTGTATCACACAGTTATATCGGACGAGTACGGCATGATCGGCGCGCCGACAGTAAGCGTCCAAGCAGCGCGATACACAGTCATGCCACTGCACGGTGATCGGATACGAGCAAATGATACAAGTGTGGACGCACGTTTAAGAGTAGGGCACTCGATTCGCAAGTCCGACTCAAACTTGGCAGCTTTTTTTGCTCTTTACTGTATTAAACTTGTATTAAGGCTATGCTCAGGGTCAGGGTTTCTATTTGAGCTAGAATCAGAAATGAGGATATCCCCAAAAGAACCGAAGTATCCGACATGCCTGACAGGATTGCATCGTTGATGTGGCGGGGCATTAGCCACGGATGTACTGATGGCCGTTGGGGCAGTAAACTCCTGGAGTGGCGAGCACGCATAGGAAAGCGCAGCGTAGGACGACCCTCGACTAGGTGGACGGATAACCTCGTAAGGGTCGCGGGGAGTCAGTGGATGCGGTCTGCGCATCGCACCCTGTGGCGAACTATAGGGGAGGCCTATGTTCAGCAGTGGACAGTGGATATATAGATATATAGGTATTATTTATATCTATTTTTTTACCTTGAAACTTCGGAAATTGTACAATAAGAACTCCATTCCCATGTCATATTTCTTCAAATAACACGTATTGTATTTGTCTCTCATACATATTGAGATATTCATGGGTATGTTAATATAAGAATCGTTCCGTTTCCCGTCCCGTTTTCGGTGTATTACCGGAAATTGAGACAGAAATTGTGTGAAATACGCAGACGTGTATATTTTAGCCATCCGTATGTGTGTTATTTATTAAATAAACTTCTCGTTACGTTCATCATATCAGAGACGGGCCTCCCCCAAGTATCTCCATAACTACCGGTCGTGGGCCGCCCTTGTAACAGTGTCATAGGCTAGGCTTGTGTACTAAAAAGATATTGGACACGTATTTTTTCTTTTGTCAATTAAACAAAAAAATATGAAGATTACAGTTCCCCGTCACGTCACGTCGTGCGACAGATTTTCGCACGTTGTGACGTCATGCGCCTCCACTTCCAAACTTCGACGCGCTTTATCTTTGTCTTTTTTTGTTTGATTGACAAAAGAAAAAAGTTTTTGGAATATTTTTTGATAATCTAACTGACCGACTGATTGGAATATTATTTTTTTACTCAGGAAACTACCCTATTTCATTTCACGTGTTTGAGTGGATTTGTGGGACTGGTAGCGACATCTTTTGATAAACGCTAAATCGATATCGAGGTGAGTGTGGCTACATCTGTCGGCGAATTGGTGAACTACCAAGGAGTTGAATGGGATGTTATCGCGTTTGAGACGCTGGTTTTCTAAATCGAACGGTTTCCCGCGATTATCCGCTGATCATCGGTCCATCTTGTTGGGGGCCTTCCCACGCTGCGTCGTCCTGTACGCAGTCAGCACTCGAGACCTTCCTGCCCCAGCGTCCATTGGTTCTACGAGCAATGTGCCCCGCCCGCTGCCACTTATGTTTAGCAACTCATTGCTGTCGATGACCTCGGTTTTCTGCGGATCTCCTTGGTTGGTAAAATAGGAACTAAGTAGCTTTTGGACATTACCTCTAATGCTATAGTAGTATTTTGAAAATATTTTTTTTTGAAAATATTGATATAAGGGCTATAGGACGATAGTTTTCGACGTTTTCTTTATCACCTTTTTAAAATAAAGGTTTAACAATAGATATTTTTAGATTGTCTGGGTATATGCCTTCTGAAACACTCAAATTTATGATGTAACATAAATGTTTGGCTATCGCATCGCTAACGTACTTGATAACGGCAGTAGAAATGACATCGTGACCTACAGTCCTTGTGTTCTTTAAGGATTTTATTATTAATTTTATGTCAGGTACTGTTACTGGCGCCATAAACATTGACCACCACCAATATGATATATATACATTTTGCTTAGGAGTAAGGCTCTGCTAACACTGGATTTCCATAGATACGGCCGTTTAGTGTAGTGTATAAATATATTTTGTATGGAACCCTCGGTGCGTGAGTCCCACTCGCACTTGGCCGGTTTTTATTTATAAAATAAAACCTCCATTTTATATCTCCATTCCTGGGCTTAGTCCACAAAATTACGTCAGTATTTTCTTTATAAAGCAACTTTAGAACTTATTTACTGGCTTAAAGCAACCCATTTTTCTGCTTGGGACTAATTAATTTTTCAATAATCTTTATTTATGCTTGTAATTTATATTCTCGGACCAACGTTGGTTATTAAGTTTCATAGTGAAATGAGCTTAGTATATTATAAAGTAACATTTTTAATTGATGAAAAAATCGGCCAAGAGCATGTTGGACCATGCCCATTGTAGGGTTCTGCAGCCTTTCATACAAAAAAATGCACTACATATGAAATAAAAACTATATGAAAAAGTGCTATAGCAAAAGACCATATCTCTTCGCCACTTATGTTCATTTGCTGGCGCAGTTTTTCGGCATTAACTCAAAAACGGTATATTCGATCATGTTGAAAATTATTTTCGTTGAAAGTATTTATTAATCTTTATCTTTGTAATTTTCTTTTCAATTTTTTTGTACATTCAAGTAAGGTTTACAAAAACAGTTTTTGTTATTTAGGTACTAAACTAAGTAGCAGCTCATACAAAACACCTATGCTTCAAATATCATCAATATTCATCTTGTAGTTTTTGCATAAAATGCCTATGACATACGGACCGACGGACGGACGTACTCATGACGAAACTATAAGGGTTTGCCATTTTGGCTACGGAACCCTAAAAATACGCAATTTGTTGAGTATATATTTTATTTCATAGCAGAATTTTCTCAAGGAAATATAATTCCCATCGCTTCAACATGCGACAGTGATAAATAAAATTAAGCCTCTCAGGATTTCAGCCCTCGTGCCTTAATGAAGTTAACTCCAGTCCAGTTATATTTCCAGGCCGCAAAACGGAAATTTACTGCTATTTAAGATTACATTAAAAGTTTTAAAGTTGCTTCTTCCTTTAAACGTTTTCAGAGGGCGTGTGAAAAAATTGTTACCAGACGATTTGAAGGGAGGCTTACAAAACACAATAATTGCATTAAGTATCGTTTTTTAGGAGATTGATAAAACTGATTTACTTAAAATATCAACTATTATAGCATTAAATATGGATATTTTATTGATCTTTGTATTAATAAAGAAATTATAACATCTCCATCACTTATGCTGTTTTTATAAAAAGTTTGTAATTGATGTTGTTTTTGTGTCAAAACTAGAAACAGCTAAAAATTACTAAAATGCCATAACGAATAGAGATCTAATTGACTAATTAATTATACTTTAGTATTAATCACTATCAACTGAAGTGGCAATGGGCAGGACACATAGATCGAAGAACCGATGGCCGTTGAGGCAGAAAGGTTCTCGATTGGAGACCGCGCACCAGTAAGCGCAGCGCACGACCTGGTTACGGTTGCGGGGACTCGCTGGATGCGGGTCGCCTCTAACCGGCCCATGTGGAAATCTATTGAGGAGGCCTATGTCCAGCAGTTGACGTCCTATGGCTATAAATGAAATGATGACTATCATTTCAGTTCATTTTCATCTTTTATTCCGCGGCAATATCAATGTGTGCATTTATTACAAAAAAGGAATGACTGTACAATATCAGTTTTGTCATTATGTAGCGCTTCCGAAAATAAACACTGTGGCTTCAATAACTCACACCGGCTTAAAAAACGGGCCAAGTGCGATTCGGACTCGCGCACCGAGGGTTCCGTGCAAACTATTACTTACATCACATTTTTATATTACTCGGTTCCAGTTGAGTTAAGTTTGCACCTTATATTTGCATTGCATGCAAATGATTTGCAAACTTAACGCAACCGGGTTGTTCAAAAAGGTTTTTGAAAATAAAATAAAAATTCTAATTAGAGACATGGCTATAATTTTCGTGTAATATGTATGTTTATTTATATAAATAGTGAAAATTTCAAGATTTTCGTTCAGTAAACTTCGGAAATAAAGGGGGGGAATAGTGTTTTTTTTCACATTTTCCTTAATTAAACAAAATCAAAATTAAAAAAAATGTGCAGATCAAATCCTTTTATATTATATACTACTTGACCTGGTATATGATATACTACTTGAGATAGACTTTTAATTTTTGCTCCCCCCTCATATTCGTCGTTTTTATAGAAAAGAAAAATATATTTATCAAAAATTCCTTTGTTATATAAGTGGGCTGACCTTGTTTTTAAATATTCCAAATTTCAAAGAGATACGATAAGTATTGTCTTGAAATACGGCACTCTACAAAGTCGGACAGACAGACAGACACACCATAAGGGGTCCTTTTTCACCTTTTTGGTACAGAACCTTAAAAATGCCAGTGACGTTGTTTTGGTAAACATCGTTTCCTTAATTTCATTTATTATTTAAACAGTGTTTACATTTCGTCTGTCCGTTATTGAAACATAACATAGATTTTTCAGGGCTTGGCTTACTAATACAATTTCTGAATTTCGAGCTCTCTTGTATTTAATGACAGATCGAATCTCGACTATATATTGTACGTTTAAAAACCGGCTATACTATAAATTATAAAGTGTTAGAATGAAATGTGTCTACTGTACCGGATGACCCCATAATTATAGAATTATATAGATTTAATATAGGAAATGAAATATCTAAATAACTTATAAGCTAATAAAAATATAAATTATTCGATAACTTCATTTCATACCTTTCCATCTAACCCCGATGGAAAGCTATGAAATCATTACTTTGACTTAACAGTCAAAGGAATAACTCTTATCTAATCAAATATCAGTTGTATGAAGCCCATAAGGCGATAAAATGCATAGTGGAATAATGTATGTAAACTTTCCACAGGTATTGCACAACATTTGCAACTATACCATAACATTGGTAATTTTCCATGAAAACCCAATATGTTGCACAATAATTGTTAATTGTAATTCTCAGAAATAATAAAATTACCCCCTCCCCAACCAATATACGGCTCGACTATAAAAGCCAAAGCTAATTCAATTGACAATAACCCCACTATATGTGGCATACGAATGAACACATAAATATACAAATAGTCCCCATACTATTCATGTCGTAACTACAAGTTATCGGTACTACTTACTAGCCTTTGAAAATACTTACAAGAAATAATCGTCAAGTGAATTAGCTTCAGTCAGATAGATATCATAGTTAAAATAGGAAGCCTAAGTATTGGTTTAGGAACGGGATTTCGATGTAAATTGTGACTTTTTATTCTCCACTTCACCTACACTGCTCTTAAAGCTATCGAAAGGGGTTCAGACTGCTTTTACAGTCCTCAGTCTGCATATTGGTCACTTCGAACCGGATTGATCCTAAGCTCAATAGAATAAAATGTCACAAAGAAACGGAAGTCCGTCTCCGTCGTCAGTAAGGACGACCGACACCCCCGGTGGTATTACCGATACCTCGGAGCAGAGCTCCGAAACGACCATGACCCAGACCTCCGAGTCGTCGAGGGTCACCAGAAGTGCTGCTAGAAGCGGCGCTACTGCGCCGTCGTTGGCACCTCCGCAAGCGCCTCCTGGTGCTGGGCGGAAGCGGCTGGTGGCGGCGCAGCCCCCTGGAGCCCTGCCCGCGCCTACTGGCGCACAGCAGGCTCCAGCTCCGGAGCTCCACCACAAAGTGCAACAGGCGGGCCCTAGTCCCGGCCCGGCTTCCGCGCTCCTCGCGGGCGCCGCCGGCGAGACCCAGGACCCCAACCAAGCACGAGCCCCCGCCGATGTCGTAGCGTCGTCAGAGTACGACGCACAACGGTCGGTGATGGCACCGAGTACCGTGGTCGAAAAACCCATTGCGCCCAGAAAGACGCAATCAAAGGCCTCATCGCGGAAGTCGACAAAGGAGAGGCGAATCCAATTGGCAAAAGCGCGGGAAGTGCTAGCTGCAGCCAAACTAGTAACGCTTGAAGCGGAGCTAGAAACTAGTGAAGAAGAGGACAACGCAAGTGCCACGACGGATGTGGATACAAGCCGGCAGGTCGAGACCTGGTTGGACCGGCACCACCTCCCAGCCCTTGATTTGAATCCCCATAATTTTTCTTCTCAGTTACAGTATACGACGGGAGCGCCCGCTTTTACGCAGGCGCCCGGCGCGCATGCGCCGCCCGTCCCTGCGGCCACGATGCCCCCCGCGCCCCCTGCGCCCCCCGCGCCCCCTGCGCCGATGTACGCCGTGCCACTACAAGCGCATGCGCCGCCCGCGCCTGCGCCTACGGCCACGCAGTACCCAGCGCTCCCGTCCGCCGTGCTTCACGGCTCTGCGGGACCCGCTGCGATGGATGAACTGGCGGTACAACCGTACGCGCCGAGCAACGACATCATGACCATCACAGAAGCGATCCGGAATGCCATACTGGCCTGCAAACAAGATCCCCACACAAGAAAAACGGCGGATCTACCAGTATTCACAGGTTCCCGACGGCAATGGCTGTCATTCAAGCAGGTATATACGGACACTGCCCCGTACTACACGCCGGGCGAAAATACGGCGCGACTGCAGACAGCTACCCGAAACCTGAAAAATACGGCGATAAGTGATTTCGTCATATCCGGTGCCAAGCCGGAACTCATCATGGAGAAGTTAGAAGAGTGCTACGGCAACACGGCGACTCTTGCGGCACTGGAATATAGAAATCTCCGTGAGCTGCCCAAGCTCACCGACAGCGCGCAAGACATCTGCTCGTTCTCGCTCAAGCTCGGAACGATAATGGCTACGTTACAACTCGTCGACGCCCATGAAAGCAGATATAGCTCAGAAGTCCTGCGATCGCTCCATGATAAGCTCACAGTGAACTTACAATCAAAGTGGTATACCTACTCAGCTGACAAACCGAGGCGCGAAAGCGATGTCATGCTGATGGTAAATTTTATGCGAGAAGAAGCCAGATTACGAGAACCGTACACCGTAATCAGTGACGCAACCCAGGTGCCGCCGCGCCATCAGCCCTTCCAGCAACGAAGCCACTTCAACGCGCCCTACGCACCGCGCCCGCCCGGCCAATTTACAAGGTACAGTGCGCCACGTACATATCCGCCGCCCGCCGCCGTCGCGCAGCCGCGACCCCAGAGGACCCATACCGCCATGGAGAAGAAATGTCCGGTATGTGAGAGTACACAACATAGTGGCGGCAGAGAGTGCGCGACGTTTTTAGATATGTGTGTAGATAAACGGCGGGAGATCGCGAAAACGGCGCAACTGTGTTTTAAGTGCCTGTGTATACGTAAAAAACAACATTTTTGCAAGAAAATGATTTGTTCGGCGCCTAACTGCGGGAAAAATCATCATGTGCTAGTGCATAAAGACAATATCAAATCAGTTACAGATACGGTTGCGAGTGAAACAGTGTTGTGTGCATGGACCCACAATGACTCTCCCTCCGTCGACCCCGTCCACGGTGCCGCCGGGCCTGCTAAGAAGCCCACCTACACGGCAAGCGCGCCGGACGGAGTCTACGCTGCGCCGCCACTGCCAACCAGTCCGCCCGCACCTACTGGTGCCGCTCGGAAGCAGCTGGCAACCGCGCAGCACTCAGAAGCCCTGCGCGCGCCTAATGGCGCACAACGGGCTCCCATGCCGGCCCCGCGACTTAGCGCGCCGGCGCCCGAGCCGCCACTCGTACTACACACGAGTGACGTCGGCCGGGCCATCATCACCAATCAGCGCCCCCGACGCAGCGCTCGCCGAGCGCGATGCTGTCGGTCGCGCCGCCCAACACAGCACTCAGAAGCCCTGCGCGCGCCTAGTGGCGCACAGCGGGCTCCCATGCCGGCCCCGCGACTTATCGCGCCGGCGCCCGAGCCGCCACTCGTACTACACACGAGTGACGTCGGCCGGGCCATCATCACCAATCAGCGCCCCCGACGCAGCGCTCGCCGAGCGCGATGCTGTCGGTCGCGCCGCCCAACACAGCACTCAGAAGCCCTGCGCGCGCCTAGTGGCGCACAGCGGGCTCCCATGCCGGCCCCGCGACTTATCGCGCCGGCGCCCGAGCCGCCACTCGTCCTACACACGAGTGACGTCGGCCGGGCCAACAGCACCGATCGGCGCCCCCGACGCCGCACTCGCCGAGCGCGACGCCGTCGGTCGCGCCGCCCAACCGCGCAGCTCCCAGAAGCCCTACACGCACCTGGTCGAGCACAGCGGGCTCCCATGCCGGCCCCGCGACTTATCGCGCCGGCGCCCGAGCCGCCACTCGCAATCCAGACGAGTGACGTCGGCCGGGCCAACAATACCAATCGGCGCCCCCGACGCAGCGCTCGCCGAGCGCGACGCCGTCAATCGCGCCACCCAACCACGCAGCTCTCAGAAGCCCTGCGCGCGCCTAGTGGCGCACAGCGGGCTCCTACGCCGGCCCCGCGACTTATCGCGCCGGCGCCCGAGAGGAAAGCGCGCCGCCCACGGCGCCCAAGAAATCGCAGCGACGCGCCTTACACACCGCGTCCGCGCCGCCCACGGTGACAGTGTGTCGCCTGCGGCGCCCAAGACAGCGCGCCGCCCACGGCGCCCGTCTCACCACCACGGTCCTGAGCATCGAGCCACAACAACCGACGTCTGCGTGCATCAGGCAGCATCAACGAGTCACCGGCACCGGCGAAGTTTCCTATGACTAAGGTCATAGTGGCGGGAGAATGTACCGGATGACCCCATAATTATAGAATTATATAGATTTAATATAGGAAATGAAATATCTAAATAACTTATAAGCTAATAAAAATATAAATTATTCGATAACTTCATTTCATACCTTTCCATCTAACCCCGATGGAAAGCTATGAAATCATTACTTTGACTTAACAGTCAAAGGAATAACTCTTATCTAATCAAATATCAGTTGTATGAAGCCCATAAGGCGATAAAATGCATAGTGGAATAATGTATGTAAACTTTCCACAGGTATTGCACAACATTTGCAACTATACCATAACATTGGTAATTTTCCATGAAAACCCAATATGTTGCACAATAATTGTTAATTGTAATTCTCAGAAATAATAAAATTACACCCTCCCCAACCAATATACGGCTCCTATGGCTATAAATGAAATGATGACTATCATTTCAGTTCATTTTCATCTTTTATTCCGCGGCAATATCAATGTGTGCATTTATTACAAAAAAGGAATGACTGTACAATATCAGTTTTGTCATTATGTAGCGCTTCCGAAAATAAACACTGTGGCTTCAATAACTCACACCGGCTTAAAAAACGGGCCAAGTGCGATTCGGACTCGCGCACCGAGGGTTCCGTGCAAACTATTACTTACATCACATTTTTATATTACTCGGTTCCAGTTGAATTAAGTTTGCACCTTATATTTGCATTGCATGCAAATGATTTGCAAACTTAACGCAACCGGGTTGTTCAAAAAGGTTTTTGAAAATAAAATAAAAATTCTAATTAGAGACATGGCTATAATTTTCGTGTAATATGTATGTTTATTTATATAAATAGTGAAAATTTCAAGATTTTCGTTCAGTAAACTTCGGAAATAAAGGGGGGGAATAGTGTTTTTTTTCACATTTTCCTTAATTAAACAAAATCAAAATTAAAAAAAATGTGCAGATCAAATCCTTTTATATTATATACTACTTGACCTGGTATATGATATACTACTTGAGATAGACTTTTAATTTTTGCTCCCCCCTCATATTCGTCGTTTTTATAGAAAAGAAAAATATATTTATCAAAAATTCCTTTGTTATATAAGTGGGCTGACCTTGTTTTTAAATATTCCAAATTTCAAAGAGATACGATAAGTATTGTCTTGAAATACGGCACTCTACAAAGTCGGACAGACAGACAGACACACCATAAGGGGTCCTTTTTCACCTTTTTGGTACAGAACCTTAAAAATGCCAGTGACGTTGTTTTGGTAAACATCGTTTCCTTAATTTCATTTATTATTTAAACAGTGTTTACATTTCGTCTGTCCGTTATTGAAACATAACATAGATTTTTCAGGGCTTGGCTTACTAATACAATTTCTGAATTTCGAGCTCTCTTGTATTTAATGACAGATCGAATCTCGACTATATATTGTACGTTTAAAAACCGGCTATACTATAAATTATAAAGTGTTAGAATGAAATGTGTCTACTGTACCGGATGACCCCATAATTATAGAATTATATAGATTTAATATAGGAAATGAAATATCTAAATAACTTATAAGCTAATAAAAATATAAATTATTCGATAACTTCATTTCATACCTTTCCATCTAACCCCGATGGAAAGCTATGAAATCATTACTTTGACTTAACAGTCAAAGGAATAACTCTTATCTAATCAAATATCAGTTGTATGAAGCCCATAAGGCGATAAAATGCATAGTGGAATAATGTATGTAAACTTTCCACAGGTATTGCACAACATTTGCAACTATACCATAACATTGGTAATTTTCCATGAAAACCCAATATGTTGCACAATAATTGTTAATTGTAATTCTCAGAAATAATAAAATTACCCCCTCCCCAACCAATATACGGCTCGACTATAAAAGCCAAAGCTAATTCAATTGACAATAACCCCACTATATGTGGCATACGAATGAACACATAAATATACAAATAGTCCCCATACTATTCATGTCGTAACTACAAGTTATCGGTACTACTTACTAGCCTTTGAAAATACTTACAAGAAATAATCGTCAAGTGAATTAGCTTCAGTCAGATAGATATCATAGTTAAAATAGGAAGCCTAAGTATTGGTTTAGGAACGGGATTTCGATGTAAATTGTGACTTTTTATTCTCCACTTCACCTACACTGCTCTTAAAGCTATCGAAAGGGGTTCAGACTGCTTTTACAGTCCTCAGTCTGCACATCTACATTGAAGATAAAAAAATAGTCAATAGTCAAATAGTCAAAAACTTCTTTAGTCAAGTAGCCCTAGCTATTTTTGAGCAATTTATTGATAAAAATTGGACAACAGTGAGTTAAATAATAATAAAAAAAAAAAAAAAAAAGAATCACAAAAAGGATCGTCAAGAAAATACAAAAGAATTTGTATTCATCTACAATGTTTCTAGAAGAAAATCCCAAATGTTAATATGTAATTATAATAATAATAATAATAAAACAGTACCTTTAACAGGTACTCGTTATAACAATAGTGAATATGCATGAATTTTTATCTTTGTTTTATTAAAAGCTCATTCATATAACAAACAGTAGACAAAAATATTTTTTCGAATAACTAAAAAAATTACTAAGATCTAAGCCATCAAACATTTCATTCTATCTCTTTCTTGCAAAACAGAATTTAATATGGAGTTTATATGGCCGGAGTGCACTATGACGTAACAGTGCATATCGGACCTTTCTGTCTAATTAGTAGTTTAATATGCCTTGGCCGATTTTAATTTTAAATACATTTTGAAATAGTTTTTACGGTATTTTGATATTTAGTTAAGAAAAAGGTAAAACAAAATCATGAATGTACCCTATTATAGGTACACATGTCAAGATTGCTTTCATTTTAATGAATCCCAAGAGTCATTATCATTCATGTATTCTATTTAACGGATTTTGTGTGACGTTGTGGCTTCATCGCACCAAATCAGCTAAACGGATTTAACCTATTTTCGGTACAAGGGTAGCTGGGTACCCACAGATGGTTATAGGATACTTTTGATTCGACTACGCTGAAGAAAAATAAGGGTAATGACTTTGTACCTCCCTCTGCGAACAAAGTCGCGTGCCCGCAACTTCTAGTAAGTTATAACAGTATCAGTTGCAAAAGACTTTCACACTATTGCACATTGTAACGTTATTATGCAAATCACTGTTATCTATGCTTACTCAAGAATATTTATTGGGTTATTAATGATGATAATAATGAATATTAATTAATTTCTCACTCTCTAATTTTGTATGCCTTTCAGGAAAAAAGTGTTCCTAAGCAATTTATAAAACCTACCTATGTTTTACAAAATAAATTATTGTCATTCTTATTCGCTAAGACGATTAAT
The DNA here is from genome assembly GCA_905404275.2 of Hedya salicella. NCBI lineage: Eukaryota > Metazoa > Arthropoda > Insecta > Lepidoptera > Tortricidae > Hedya > Hedya salicella. The sequence goes on along the minus strand of FR990107.1, from coordinate 21,390,131 downwards.
GAAAAACTGTAGGATTATAGTATAAAACGTATTATCAACAACAACAACATTTTTTTATTGCACACCAACAACAGAAACAGTACAATAGAGCCTTAACATAAAATAGGTAAACAATAGGCGGTCTTATCGCTAATGAGCGATCTCTTCCAGACAACCTTTGGGTAGCGGAAATGACATAAAATAGCTAGAAATAAGTAGGTGGTGAGATAAGATTATATATAATACAAAAATAAATAAAAACAAACATACATATTATACATATAAATATGCTAAACATACATACTACTATAAATATATATATATATATATTTACAAAGTCAGAAAGAAAACTATGACACAGTTGACATCAAAGTGATTAGAAAACCAGGAGCAGAATTAAAAATAGAAATTATGGGAGAGATAAATAATGATCCTTTAACTTATTTTTAAGAATAGGCAATGACTTCGCTCGCCTTAAATCGAGTGGAAGAGAGTGTTATCATGTATGTGATTCGGGTTACTAAAGAATCAGGGAATTATATTTTTCAAACGTAGTTCTCAAACATTTCATTTTCCAACCTTGGTTTTTTTTCGAAAACGGAAATATTTTCAGTATTTCTATTAAACAAAAATATTGGATTCTACACAATTGCTTAAAAATATTACACTCGATAGCAAAAGTTTCGGTTCACCCTATTTTAAATACTAGCAAAAGTTTTTTTTTATTATTTGCCACTAGTTTCATTTACATAAAATACTATTCTTTGCAATACCCAAAACTATATAAGCAATATGCAAAAAATATCAAGAACCGAAAATGCTGATTTTTGCGTTATCGTCTTTTTTGTCATGGGTTTTTACGAGTCCAAATTAAATGAGAATTGAAAAAACCTTTACAACCCTGCACTATTGTGGAAATATGATGGATTTTTTTATCGACCTGAAATGTTTGCTCTCGAGTTATTTTTTTCGGTTACGGAAATGAGTGCGAGTTGGGAAATAAAACAGTAGGGAATATATTATATAAAACAACATATAAATCGATTTACCCCTACCCCACTAAAGTCAAATAACGTTAAATGCTATTCAAGGACCTTACACAAATATCTCGACGATTACCCGTTTTGAGTTATCTGCATCTCACAAGACCGTCAGCCACGTTAATTAAAAAAAAACGGTAAAAAAATAATGATTTCCAACTCATAGCTTTTCTTAAATTTTCGTCATCATTATTTATATGATTTTATAAATTAATGAGCCGTTCAAAACATCTGCCTCTCCTTCTAATTAAGCGTCACATTCACACATCCAAAACGTATTTTATTTCAACAAATAAACGCGAATAATGGAGTAAATAAACGGACACCTGTTTGAGATCTCCCGTGATAAATAATGGGCAGAATTTTTTCATATTGTCAGCCAAATTGTTATACTGCTTATTTATTATTATAGCGACACTTCGTTGCCCCAAGATAAATGCTCGACAAGGGCCCCAAGAAATCGACCTAGTCCCAAACTAAGCAAGGCTTGTACCATGGATACTCGGCGATGATATACGTCGGGGGGCACGGCAGTGCCCCCGCCAAGTAGAGCGCGAAGCAAACACTGCCGTACCATCCTTTACTGGAACCATTTCGCCGCATTTCCAGAACCGCTACCCATTGACGATGGAAAATTGCCACTTGGAAAACGTAGATTCAATAACCAGTCAATTGTAGGCTTGATAAAGCTGCATATTTCAATAATACTTATGTATAGGTGAGCCTGAAACAAACATTATAAAAAAAAAAACCAGTACAGACGGACTTCTAATCATTGTTAGAAGTCCGTCTGTACGTCTATTTTATGGCAAATATTTAAGTCCTTTAGTTCAGATCATAGAGGTCAGAGAGCATCTTTCCCAAACACTTTCCAAGAAATACCACAAACTATAACATACAGACCCATAACTAGTTATCGTTTAGAACTATTCAAAAATGAAGTTCATAATGATCTATGTATGTTATCCATTTCACATGATGACCTAAATTGTTTTTACAAAAATTTATTTGGCATAATAAATAATTTTAATACTCATTTCAAAATGAAAACTATTTCTGGGTCAAAAACGAAAACTATTTCTGGGTCAAAAACGAAGTTTAGTGAATGGGCTACTGTCGGTATTCATAGAAGTAGAAATAGGCTTTATGAATTATATGGAGAGAAAGAGGTAAACAAGAATACTGCTTTCCTGGACTATGTCAAGAATTATTCAAAAATGTTTAAGAAGGTGTGCATAGCCGCTAAGGCAAATTATATTAGTTCTAAACTCAAAATGTCTGACAATAAAGTGAAAACTGTTTGGAATATTATTAATAGAGAAACTGGTAAAACAAAAACTCGCAATAGTCAAGTCAACATTATGACAGGAAATATTAATGTTAATTTTAACAAATTCAATGTAAGCTTTGAATTTAGTCAAGTAAATTTAATAGACGTTATTAAAACATTTAAGTCACTCAATTTAAAGAAAACAGAGGATTTATGGGGAACTTCAGTAAAAATTGTTCATCATATCATAGACTCAATTGCACCCTATCTAGCCTTGATTTATAATAATTGCATAATTGCAGAGGGCGTGTTTCCAGATCTTATGAATCTTAGTAAAGTCATACGTCTTTTTAAATCAGGTGACTTGAGTGACTTGACTAATTTCCGTCCGATATCTATACTACCTGTATTAAGTAAAGTTTTCGAAAAGTTAATGTTGATGGATCTGCTGGGACACTTCAATAGAAATAAACTGCTTAGTAGTAAACAGTTCGGTTCCACAAGGGGACGTTCCACGGCTGATGCAGCATCTGTACTCATTAAATATATTTACAACATCTGGGAGAAATCTTGTGATGCAATTGGAGTTTTTTGTGACTTTTCTAAGGCATTTGATTGCGTTGATCATGGAGCACTCATTTTGAAATTAGAACATTATGGCCTGTTTATAAATGCCTTAAGCCTTATGTCTTCATGTCTCAGCAATAGAACACAAACAGTTGTTGTAAATGGAACCCAATCCAGTGGAGCTGCAGTTAAGCTAGGAGTGCCACAGGGCTCTATCTTAGGGCCATTTCTATTTTTAGTTTATATAAATGACTAACCATCTATAGTAGAAAATCTTTGTGATATAGTACTATTTGCTGATGATACATCATTAATTTTCAAAGTAGACCGGAAAGCAACAGACTATGCCGAAATTAATAGTGTACTAGTAAAAGTACCTTACTGGTTTAATATTAATAATCTGGTATTGAATGCAAAGAAAACGAAATGTGTTAGATTTGCTTTACCGAATGTTAGATCAATAGATTCTACTATATCGCTCAATGGTGAATGTTTAGAAATGGTGGATAGGGCATTAGTCTTAAGTATAACACTGAACAAGAACTTGCAATGGAGTCCCCATTTAGCAGTACTTGCAGGTAAATTAAGTTCAGCAGCTTACGCTATTAGAAAAATTAGACAATTGACCAATATTGATACTGCTCGCTTAGTATATCATAGTTATTTTCATAGTATCATATCATACGGTATTCTGGTTTGGGGCAAAGCAGCTGACATACAGACTATATTTATGTTACAAAAAAGAGCGATTTGTTCTATATATAACTTGAACTCCCGTGACTCCTTAAGAGAACTTTTTAAAGACATCAACATATTAACCGTAGCGTCCCAATATATTTATGAGAATATTATTTATGTTATTAAGAACCTAGAGTCTTTTACTAGGAATTCAGATATCCACAATTTTAATACTAGAAATAAAAACAAAATCGCTATTAGAAAGTTCCGCGTTCGTAAAGTAGCCAAATCATTCGTAGGCCAATGTATACATTTTTATAATAAGCTACCAGATGATGCTTTGAAATTATCGTTTCCAGCTCTCAAAAAGTACTTAAAAGAGTCCCTAATGGCAAAGGCTTATTATAGGGTACAGAACTATTTAACAGACAAAAATGCATGGCCCAAAACAGAAACCAAATAATTTACTTTTACTGGGACACGGTTCTTATAAGGTGGCATATCAAACGTATGCAAGTTGTTTTAAATAAAAATCACTATTTTGCTTTTTTATATTCTAGATTTTTTTTTTTTACTTTTATAAGTTTTGATATGTTTCCTTGAAGAACTACGCATTGAGTTTATACTCAAAACATATATTTAGGTTAGGCTAAGCACGAATATTGTAATAGATATAAGAGTTATTTCGAAAAAATTACTGACTGTTGAGTTTGTTTCGGCTTTCTTCTCTTCAGTGGTCTCCTCTTGGGAAACGCCGTAGAGTCAGACTTGTAAAAGTGCCCTTGTGGCCTACTTACAGAATAAAGATCATAATTTCATTATTTCATTATTTCATTATTTCATTATTTCATTGTTTCATTATTTCATTATTTCATTATGTTAGATCGGTGGTCGATTTGACGCTCCAAAAAGAAGAGAGCAGAAGTCAGCATTGTCAATGCTGAATGCATGTGTTGCACAATCAACAACAGCTAAAATGAGACACTAGCGTCCAATTACCAATACCAGTATGGGCTATTATCTCGCTTAACAAACATAGGTAGTTACAACAGATTGGTGCAATGGTGTCATGGAGCACCTGATTTTGTACCCTTGTGTACCCTTCAACGGCCAAGTCACTAACATTAACTATAATAATAAAGAAATCGCAGTAAGGAACCTTAGACTTGGCACGACTTTGTCTAGATTTCATTACTTTTTAAAGATAAACAAGCAGCTCTATCGAGACTTGGCTACTTTTTTACAGAATGTTTTTGGTGGGATAATATATAGATAAATTATAGTACTTAAATACATAGAAAATATCCAAGACCCAGAAACAAACATTCGTGCTCATCACACAAACACTTGCTCTGGCCGGGATTCGAACCCGGGACCGCCAGCTTCGTAGGCCGTTGTGTAACCCACTGAGACAAACGTGTCGTCTAGTGAAGAGAAGGGTTGAGTGAGAGAGAACGCGCGAACACCGGGTGTTCGCGATCGCACACACTTTTAAAAAGTCGCAATTTTTTTTAATTTGAAGAAATTAAGTTCGTCACTCAGCTTCATTTAAAAAACAAAAGAAACAAAAAAAACGTAGATTCAATTAGCAGCTTTCTTAAATTTTGTTTCCAAGATATTTACATCATTCTATAATTAACGAGCAGTACAAAACACCAGCGTCCTTTTAATTACACGTAACGAACATTCTCACATTCAAAACGGATTTTATTTCAACAAATATACGCGAGTAATGGAGTAAACAAACGAACACGTGTTTGCAATCATCCGTAATGGTGGGCGGCTGCTTTCCATATTGTCAGCCATATTGGCGAAATGTTGTTCCAATTTATTGGTCGTGTTTATCACATGACTAGCTTTTACCGTGTCTGCCTCTTCCTCCGCGTACCATTCGAGTTTCTACAAAAATCCTTTCTTAGTATACTCCTACGTTTATAAAGGAGTAGGTAGGTGAAGCTCCAGTATGTTATGAAATTTTCTGTTTGCACTCTATCCTCCGCCCTCTCCAGCCTCCGGGCTTTTACTATACAATTTAGGGGTAGACCAGACAAAACCACGTGGAGTAGGGGTTGACGGTTTTAGATTCCAAGAAACGATTTTATGTCATAAAATGTTTAAGTGATAAATTGGCGAAATATTTTATTCAAAATTCCCTTGTGCCGCTTCAAGAAAATCCGAACTTCATTATTCCTTCAGATTACGAGTCATCCGTCCACCTGATCTGCTGCAACCAAGTTATAATGAGCATTATAGTATTCTTCAAGAACGCACGGTTCACAAAAAAAGCAAAATACTTTCGAATTTTGGGTGGAATATGACAAAATCTTCCTGAGGAAAGAGAGAGTAATAACGGTACATAAACAATATCAGTAAAAATACAAAGACAGAGATTCGAAACCTGTTTATGCACCAATAACAGGCGTGCATCAGCATTTAGAAATAGTTTAAGGGCACATTATTGATATTTGAGTTATTTTACATACATACGTAATAATAATACATAGCTAATAATTTTTATTTTCAATATTTTAGATTTTTTTTAGAATTGACAGATCACAAAAGCGACGCCCTACACCTAAGGTTTATCAATCAGAGCGAAATATAGTTCTATAGCTGGACAAACAAAAAACATATAACTTGGATCTCTTCAAGACGAGAGTGAATAGACACTATCTAGGTAAGCATGATCCATCGTCGGCTTCATCGTCGCTTACCAACAGGGGAGATTGAAGTCAAATGCTTGCCTATCCTGCATAAAAAAAAATAATTGATTAAATAAATTTACCAATATTGTTCAACTCCAGCAATATGGCGGTTCTAATATGCGCATAAGCTAGCCCACAGTGTACTGATCCGACAATTAAGATTAACTTTCAGTTCTCGAGGCTTGTGAAATACTTGAAACATTCACGAGACCGTTCATAATTTCGGTGTATGGTATGGACCGAATCAAGGGACTGATGAGTGCTCTGCTTAAACAATGTGCTTACCTTTAAATCAAATAATAATAATAATATTTTTTATTTTATTTCAAGTAACTGTGACTCATTTTGTAAGTACATGTTTCTTATCCTACGTGATCGTATTTACCTGAAGCAAGCAACAATGATTAATATAGGGACAGTCTAGTCTGTTCGCTATCAAGAATGGAAAAATACACAACTGGCAATTAAAAACCAGAGCCCAAAAAAATAAGTTTGCCAATATTGTTTAACTGCAGCAATATTCGATATGGCACTGCCAATATGCGGTACAACACTACGGGCCTAATGGTCCGGCGATTACAACTAGGTTTCAATTCGGTTCGATTGTTCGACAAACAACTCAGAATAAACAGAACTAGTGCCCTTACATTGAAATCGGAAACGAAAAGGTTTGCATATTGTTAGGGATATTGAAATGGCTGATTGGATTTGGGAGCTGTGTCTTGTGTTGACTTTCAATAATACTTGAGTTTGAGTAATTTTTGCTCGTTTAGGGTTCGGTAGTGAAATGGGAGAAACAAGGTAACTAACTATATTGGCTACCTAGGAAGTTTGATAATGTACTTACATTAAGAGTCGATTCACTAAACAGGGTCGCGCGGCACTGAAACCTTTTCCCGCATGGCAAAATAACGGAAAAGTAATGCCGTAAAAAACCGGCCAAGTGCAAGTCAGACTCGCGCACCGAGGGTTCCGTACAAACTTTCTCTTAACCTAACCCAACTGGCTGGTTAAGTTAAGTTTGCACGTAGTATCTACAGCGTTGCATACAAATGAGGTGCAAACTTAAAGCAACAGAATTGTACAAAATAGACTTTTGAAAATTAAATAATATATTGGTATTTATTTTATTCTGTGTTTAGTATTTGTTGTTATGGCGGCAACAGAAATACATCATCTGTGAAAATTTCGACTCTCTAACTATCACGGTTCATGAGATACGGCCTGGTGACAGACAGACATACGGACAGCGGAGTCTTAGTGAAATAGGGTCCCTTTTTATCATTTGGGTACAGAGCACTAAGAACTTTCAATCTGGAATCGCAAACTATACATGCATGTTCAGTATATATGTATATTTAGGCTTCGTCTCATCGACTATCAAACAGAATTGTTGATTTGTCATTGCTCAAATTAAGGTCTCGATTCAAACCCAAATAATGGTTTAAATTAATCCGCATGATCCTAAAACAAACATTGCAAGCTCAGAATTCGAAGGTTGTTTAGCTAACACAAATACTTGATTACTATTAGTAAGGGATGTTAATTTCAGCTACTGAAATTTATACTCGTATTAGTTATCGCAGACAGATATCTTATATCACGATAAAAATAACAGTTCAAAATTTGCTTGTATCAAAATTATAGGAATTTATATCATGATCGTCAAAGAATAAGAAGTATTGGAAATAAACAATGTCATAATGTCAAAACAAAATAAAATAATAAGAGACAACTATAAGAAAATATCAACTAGAATTCCGATTGTCATCAAACCATTAAAAACAATTAAAAATCATATTGAAAGTAATAAATGAATAAAACTTTTTTTATTAATTTATTACATTCATTAAATAACAGAAAGACTAACTCACAGAAATCGACCTAGTCCCAAGCTAAGCAAAGCTTGTACTATGGGTACTAGGCGACGATATACATAATATACAGATCAATTATAATACTTAAATACATAAAAGACATCCAAGACCCAGGAACAAACATTCGTGCTCATCACACAAACACTTGCCCTGGCCGGGATTCGAACCCGGGACCGCCAGCTTCGTAGGCCGTTGTGCAACCCACTGAGCCAAACGTGTCGACAGAATTTATTATGATTTTATGTTGTTTATAATGGTGTGTATAGTTAGAATAGGCATGGTAACGATGAAATGCCAAAACACACGCAAATATACATTTAAGTGCGCAAATAAAATTATCAGTAGTCCGTTTCACTTAATTTGAAGAAAATATTGTCAATGTACGGTAAACTGGGGTTACTTTGAACAACGGGGTAACATTGATCATTAACTTTTAAAGTATAACGAGTGCATTTCTGAACGCAAAGATGTTTTCTTAACGAGGTTGCCAACCTTAACAATAAAATCTCATAAACGCGTTCAGAAACAAATTTCTTATGGATTAAAAATGAGTGATCAATGTTACCCCGTTGTTCAAAGTAATCCCAGTTGACGGTACACTCATTTCTTTTTTTTACAACTTTTTAATACGTAGCATGTTAATACACCTGTTAATACACATTATAAAGTTACAACTTTATAATGTGTATTAACAGATTAGATGTCTAAAGTTTATACGCGCTCAACTCAACCGCTATCTCTCACACCGGCATCTACATGCGACTAAACTAAGCGATTTTGCGTTTAACCTCTCAAAGTCGTTCGTCTGTGAACGCATTAGACTAAGATCTTTCAATCAAACTTAACGGGTTAAGGATTCCGAACGTTCTAGATGGGACAGCCTGATCCTTTATTGGGGTTCCGTAAACAAAATGGCAAAAACGGAACCCTTATAGTTTCGTTATTTCTGTCCGTCCGCATGTCACAGGCATTTTACTCAAAAACTACTCGGTGTACTAGATGTATATTAATGACATTTGGAGGACAGGTGTCTTGTATAAGCCGCTACTTAGTTAAATAATAAAAAATATATTGCTGGGGGGGCACTTCATACATGTGACCGAAACTGTTTTATTTCTGCAAATGTCAATGTGCGACACATATTTAGACAGTTATTCTAAATAGACTGAGTTTTCTAAAAAAAACATTTTCATTTAGTAAATATTTTCAGAAATAATCGCTCCGAAAGTTGCAAAAATTGTGTCCCCCCCCCCGCCCCTCTCCCTCTATTCTATTTTCTAAACGGTATGTCCAAAACATGTGAAAAAAATTACAAAGAGAGAACTTATTAAATACTTTCAATGAAAATTATTTTCAACATGATCGAACACATTTTTTCAATATACCGTCTTTGAGTCATTGCCGAAAAATTGCACATCTTAGCTAAAGAAACTAAGTGCCGTGGAGATACGGTCTTTTTCATATCGTATTTTTTTCACCTGTAGTGCATTTTTTGTATGAAAGGCTGCGGAACCCTACACTGAGCATGGTCCAACATGGTCAGGGCCGGTTTTTTGAAATGCGCAATTTATGACTATGCCTATGCAACAATTGACATTCTAATCTAAACACGTCAATTTGTGAATACACAAACGTCAAGATGCAACTTCATACAACCATCAAAACATTGCTTGCGGGGTGCAGCGATTCATAATCCCGTCACGACCGCATATGGATCAGGCACGTTCGAGGTTTTGGCACCGTTCCTGTGAATAACATCGAAATGCAGTGTGGATTTCGACGGACAATTGTACGGCTGAGGTTGTCTACATCTTGTTTCAAATCCATGAAATATTTCTTGAAGTGGTAGGCCTGCTGTTATTTCTAGAAGTTCCGTAATTGATGACAGCAACTTTTGTTTTTTTAAGTTCCTGCTAAGTAAATAATTTAGTTTAGCTCTTGTTTTCAAAACTAAGTAGTTCAAGGGACGCGGACAGGCAGAGGGCCTGTGACCTGTTCCTGAAGGCTATTCTCTTCCACCTCGAGGTCCTCGAGCTTGGTTCTCTGCAAAAGCAGAGTTCACTGCTGACCTGGGACGGTATAGTGGAGGTTTGTTTGAAGGGACGGTTCCCCGAAGGCATCTCCCCACTACAAGGAAGACCTGAGAGAGTGATCACGGGATTGTTCGCCGTCCTCCCGGAGTGGAGGTTCTCGGTGATTGTACGTCAGATGCGTGAGATGTTACCCAGAATGTGTAAGACATGGTGGGGATTTTTAGCTATTCTACTGAGACGGGACAGCAGGTTGTTAAGGTGAAATGTTTACCATCCCCTGTCACCCCCTGTAAATGCTGAAAAGGGCGTACCAAGAAGTTTGAGAAGGTAGGTCACTGCTTCTCAGTGGAGCCTCATATATCTACTCTCTTCCCCGTTAAAAGGGGATCCTATGAGGATTTCTTCGTGTAAAAACGTCTGCTTTGTGAAAATTGTGAAAAAAACGATTGTGAAAACGATGTTTTTCTGTTGCCAACAACAAATGCTATAAATAGTATAATTTTATAATATTTTCTTCTGTTTCCGCGATTATTACTCATTGAAATAAAACAATTTAACGGATTATATCGCGTATATTATCTCATTTTAGTTCCCGACGTTTCGGAAGCTTTCCAGCTTTCGATGGTCACGGGAGGACTGAGAAAAGATGTATTTTCCTCTGTCAAAGTTTCAATTTGTGCAAACTACCCATTTTTTGAAAAAACACAAATAAAGGTATACATACATGCCAGATGGGCCTAAGCTGTAAAGACAGTAACACATGTGCCAGAAGGGCTTAATTATTTTATTCTAATAATTTACCAAGCACCATTTCACAAATGAGGCGTACTGAGGAGAAAAGAAACGCTGCAAAGAAAAACTGCCAGGCTACCTCATTACTAATTATAATATTTAAAAAACAGAGACTATTATACTACTTTTAAACAGATAAGATATTTTACACAGTTCGGAAATTAAGGTTTTGCAGTCTTGTGTCTCGCTTGTTCCTTGATGAGACGTATTACAGGATCCCAAGCTGGTGGTAGTGACAATCCATCTTCTCTATTGAAATTAGGATGCTTTTTAATCTCAATAGCCTCGCGTAGCATCCTGGGAAAATATCTTTTTTCTTTGGCAAGGATATAGGTTCACAGACTGCAGACCTATTACACCGACGGTGCTTGACATCTGCTATGTGCTCCTTCACCCGGGTTGATACACAGCGTTTCGTTTGACCAATGTATAAATGACCACACTCGCAGTCCAGCTTATAAATGCCTGCACTCTGCAAAGGGGTGCTACTCTTCACGGGTCTAAGGTATTGAGACACCTTCTTCAACGGCTTGAAATATGTTTTTATAGAAGCACGCTTCAAGATGTTTCCGATCTTGTCTGTGACCCCTTTCACATATGGTAATACGGCAAGTTTACGCTCGACTGTTGGTTTCTTCATACTGGGATTCTGCTTGGAACGTGGTATCTGGAGCTCGTTGGCTCGAAGCGCACGTTTGACATTCTGCAACTCAGCAGTCAGATGTTGATTGTCGCAGATACCCCTGGCTCTCTGAAAAAAAAGATTTACCCACTGTAGCAAGTTGACAGGGATGGTGGTGAGATTTGCCATTCAAATACCTATCTGTATGCGTAGGTTTCCTATATACAGTATGACCTATGTCATTTTTAGGATCTCTAATTACAAGCACATCTAAGAATGCAAGTGAATTTTGATTTTCCAACTCCATAGTGAATTTAATTTTACTATGCATGGAGTTCAGATGGTCTAAGAAAGCTGAAACACTAGATCTAGGTAAAATAGTAAAGGTATCATCTACGTATCTTTTAAAGATCCTCGGCTTGACAGGTGCCAATGAAAGCGCTCTCTCCTCGAAGTCTTCCATGAAAATATCGGCGACGACAGGAGACACCGGAAACCCCGTTGCCACACCATCAACTTGCCCGTAGAATTCACCATTCCATAGCATATAGCCAGATGTAAGGCAGTGTTGTACTAACTCAGCATATTCTATTGCCATCTGTTGTTCACCCAATCTTCTTTTCACAATTTCGATACATTCTTGAACTGGTAGGCATGTGAAGATAGACTGGACATCAAAACTGACCATAACTTCATCATCAGTTAGTCTCAAATCCTTAATCTCACTGACAAAATGGTATGAGTCCCTTGTGTATGCTTCCGTCTTCCCTCGCAATAAGAAAGCACACCTGCTAAGTGCCGAGCTAATCGATAGGTAGAAGCATCGATTTGACTCACTATAGGGCGTAACGGAGCACCAGGTTTATGTATCTTTGGTAACCCGTACAACTTTGGTGGCACCGGGCAAGAAGGCACTAAACTTTTCACATCCAGATTAAGATTTTCAGTACTTACTTATCAGCTCGGCTGTCGTTTTTACTACTTTCGCCGTTGGATCTCGCTTAACAAGCTTGTATGTTGTAGCGTCTGATAAAAGTACTTCCACTTTCTAGTTGTAATCACTAGTATCCATAACAACCGTCGCATTTCCCTTGTCAGCTCGAACAATGGTGATGTCTGGGTCTTCACGCAAGCTCTTCAAAGCGTTGAACACGGACAAAGCTCGGCACTTAGCAGGTGTGCTTTCTTTACTGCAAGGGAAGACGGAAGCATACACAAGGGACTCATACCATTTTGTCAGTGAGATTAAGGATTTGAGACTAACTGATGATGAAATTATGGTCAGTTTTGATGTCCAGTCTCTCTTCACATGCCTACCAGTTCATGAATGTATCGAAATTGTGAAAAGAAGATTGGGTGAACAACAGATGGCAATAGAATATGCTGAGTTATTACAACACTGCCTTACATCTGTCTATATGCTATGGAATGGTGAATTCTACGGGCAAGTTGATGGTGTGGCAATGGGGTCTCCGGTGTCTCCTGTCGTCGCCGATATTTTCATGGAAGACTTCGAGGAGAGAGCGCTTTCATTGGCACCTGTCAAGCCGAGGATCTTTAAAAGATACGTAGATGATACCTTTACTATTTTACATAGATCTAGTGTTTCAGCTTTCTTAGACCATCTGAACTCCATGCATAGTAAAATTAAATTCACTATGGAGTTGGAAAATCAAAATTCACTTGCATTCTTAGATGTGCAAGTAATAAGAGGTCCTAAAAATAACATAGGTCATACTGTATATAGGAAACCTACGCATACAGATAGGTATTTGAATGGCAAATCTCACCACCATCCCTGTCAACTTGCTACAATGGGTAAATCTTTGATTCAAAGAACCAGGGGTATCTGCGACAATCAACATCTGACTGCTGAGTCACAGAATGTCAAACGTGCGCTTCGAGCCAACGAGCTCCAGATACCACGTTCCAAGCAGAATCCCAGTATGAAGAAACCAACAGTCGAGCGTAAACCTGCCGTATTACCATATGTGAAAGGGGTCACAGACAAGATCGGAAACATCTCGAAGCGTGCTTCTATAAAAACATATTTCAAGCCGTTGAAGAAGGTGTCTCAATACCTTAGACCCGTGAAGAGTAGCACCCCTTTGCAGAGTGCAGGCATTTATAAGCTGGACTGCGAGTGTGGTCTTTCATACATTGGTCAAACGAAACGCAGTGTATCAACCCGGGTGAAGGAGCACATAGCAGATGTCAAGCACCTTCGGTGTAATAGGTCTGCAGTCTGTGAACATGTCATTAAAAAACCAAACCACTCAATTAAGTTTGATAAACCTTATATCCTTGCCAAAGAAAAAAGATATTTTCCCAGGATGCTACGTGAGGCTATTGAGATTAAAAAGCATCCTAATTTCAATAGAGAAGATGGATTGTCACTACCACCAGCTTGGGATCCTGTAATACGTCTCATCAAGGAACAAGCGAGACGCAAGACTGCAAAACCTTAATTTCCGAACGGTGTAAAATATCTTATCTGTTTAAAGTAGTTTAATAGTCTCTGTTTTTAAATATTACAATTAGTAATGAGGTAGCCTGGGAGTTTTTCTTTGCAGCGTTTCTTTTCTCCTCAGTACGCCTCATTTGTGAAATGGTGCTTGGTAAATTATTAGAATAAAATAATTAAGCCCTTCTGGCACATGTGTATACCTTTATTTGTGTTTTTTAAAAAAATGGGTAGTTTGCACAAATTGAAACTTTGACAGAGGAAAATACATCTTTTCTCAGTCCTCCCGTGACCATGGAAAGCTGGAAAGCTTCCGAAACGTCGGGAACTAAAATGAGATAATATACGCGATATAATCCGTTAAATTGTTATATTTCAATGAGTATAATTTTATGTCTGTCTGTATATGTCAGTTACCAATGTAAAGTGATCGAGTATCGCGTATAATTTGCTTAGGAGTAGGGCTCTGCTTTATTATAGATACGGCCGTTTGTAGCGTAAATTTTGTACGGAACCTTCGGTGCGCGAGTCCAACTCGTACTTTGCTAGTTTTTTATTTCATTTTTTAGGGGAAAACGAAGACTGATTGCCTGATGGTAAGCGATCACCGTCGCCCACAGACAACTCCAACACCAGATGAGTCACAAGTGCGTGGCCCTTTCAGGAGGGAGTACGCTCTTTTCTTGAAGACTAGAAGGTCGCATCGGTCCGGAAATACTCTTTCCTGTTCTATAGATTGTCCAGTGGATTTCTGTTCTAAAATTACTGAACCACTTCCAGCTAAGTAAACAAATTCAAAGCCGTCGAACTCGTTATCGGCTACAACAGAACGGAGTCAACAGGGATTTATGGCCGCTAGGGCTCACATGTGTAAGCTGTACTTAGATCTGATAGAAGATAGACTTAATGTGTTTGATTGTTATTTTAAATTTGTTTCTTAAATACAGCGCTATTTCTTGCTTAATTTAGGCAAAACATTCTATGTTCATAAGAAGGTACCCTTACCGGATCCCTTTGTTGTCCGTCTGTTTGTCTGTGAAGACCCTTTTTCTCAAGAACGCGTGATCGTATCAAGTTGAGTTTAACATCAAATACTTATACCTGCGGTCCTTCAAATCTGTAAAAAAATTAAGCTCGATTTTCGACGCAATTCAAAGATACAGTCATTAAAAATGATGTTTCCATACAAATTGCCGTCCATGGAAAACCTATGGGGTATTTCCAATTGTCCTAGAAATTTGAAATCTCTTATATCACAATTCATGAAATGAATCTGAAAATCTTTTTTTTTAATGTTTGTCCGTTTTTGTCAGTAACAAATATAAAGTCACCCCACACCGCGTACGTTTTTCATAGAAGTAGGGGTCTGCTAACACTGTATTTTATAAATACGGTCGTTATCAGAGTATATTTAGAAAGTAATCCTCGGTGTGCGAGTCTGAATCCGATTTTTTTTAGATATCTTGGGTTATGCTTTTCACCTATTTCTGATTACAATTCAACAAGTACTTTTAACTGACGTTAAAATGACATGAAGGTCGTGGCTTTCTTCGTCCATCGGTTTTCGCCAACCCTTATCAGGTCGTCGGTCCATCTTGTGGTAGTACAGACACACACGTTAAACTAACATGCGTCTAGTTTTTCATCGGAGGTTAAAAATACGCGTCTATGTTGACTGCCATAGCTAATAACTGACGAGATACATAGATGATAATGTGTATCATTGTTTAAAGTGTCATGTAATGTTTGACCGATTTTTTTTAATTCAGGGCAAAGCAATAGAGGGAGTGAGAGGGTTTTAACAAAACAAGCTTAACCTAAGGGGGTTCTACTGGATGACTTTTTCAAAGATCCTGGAAATTTTACGGTTTCAGAATTATCCAACATCGCAACTGCGTCAGCGGAGAAAAAATCATTACCCCTTTTTTTCTTCAGCGTAGTCGGGTAAAAAGTATTCTATTAACATCTGTAAATACCCAGCTACTTGTAACCTAAAAATTGTTGAAAGCCGATTTCTTGTAATGAAGCCACAACGACACATACAAACATACAAAAAATCCAAAATAAAATATTTTTTCCGTTCAGCGTCCTCCAAATAGTCCGTTACAATTTCTTTTTTAAATCAATTTCAATGTACAGACATTTCATTTTAACAACTTTATAATAGTATAAATTTTATTATGACTTTCAATAATTATGGGAAACAAAGGAATCCGAGGTATGAAGTATGTTAAATTGTTGGTCTTAATGATATTTTCCAGATTTTACTGTAAACTGTGATAACTTAGCAATAGCAATTTAACAGTGTTTTGTGTAACACAGTTTGCAAGCATGTCCCGTTTTCCCACTAAGTCTGAATATCAAAGCATTGTTGCGAGTCGTCTATGAACGCTCACCCACGTCTATATTAAGTTACACTGCAACCTTACCTTTCTTACGACATTTTACAATTTACAACCACTACCTTCTGGAAGAGATCGCTGTTTAGCGATAAGACCGCGTGTTGTTTACCTCTTAACTGAACCTTGCATGTATTGTTTGCTGTTCTCTATTTTGTGTGATGTCCAATAAAGAGTTATTGTATTGTATTGTATTGTATTGTATTGTATTTATGAGATACAACGGTCGTAGTGGCGTTGTTGCTGAACATTTTAAAAATCGAAATGATTTTTTTATTTTTCTCCCTCGGCTCTACTTAAGGGCCTCTTAAGGAAGTTCAGAGTCACTCAGCGAGCTAGGAAAAGGGCTATGCTCGGGATCTCTCTACTAGATTGAATTAGAAATGAGGAAATTCGAAGACGAACCAAGGTCGGTGACGACATAGCAAACATGGTAAGCAAACTGATGTGACAATGGGCAGGGCACATAATTTGAAGAACCGACGATGGCCGTTGGGGCAGAAAGGTTCTCGAATTGTGGTATTCCCACATTTATAAAAAAAAAATGAATAAAATATTAATTCACTTTCTTCCCCGAAGACCATCTCTTTCGTTGTTCTAATACTTGCTATGTAGAAGCAACAGTTTTTTTTATATCTTCAATGTACAGACAGAGTATTTTTTATTAACTTTTAGGTATTACCCAATATTTCACTAGTCCATCCACGACCGCCATTGAGCTTAGAGAGTTGCGTCGCATCGTTTTGTTTTAGAATGCGTCCTTTTAGAGTGAACCCTATTGAACCAAATTGAATTATTGTATTACATTGTGGTAAGTAATACACCTGCCCAGGTATGGAATACTGTTCTCATCTGTGGGCTGGGGCTCCCCAGTACCAGCTTCTACCTCAAGACCGCATTCAATGGAGAGCGACTCGTATCGTCGGTTGCCAGCGTATTTCAAATCAGCTTGACTCCTTGGCACTGCGTGTACCCTAACTCTGCATTTTCTATCTCTTGAATAACGGGAAGTACTCCGAGGAATTGTTACCTACCGCATCCTTCTGCCATCATTCTACGCGACATTTCATTTTACTGTAAGTTATTGTTATATTTTCACATGTTGTCACAGTTTCGTATAGTAATACCAATATTGTATTGTAATAATAATTGTAATTATATTTGACATCTGATAATTTGAATTAAATACTATATAGGGTTATTGTAATATTGTAATTGACATACATTTTTGAATTTTAACAACTGAAATTTAATCAAATGGTATATATGGGCGCTCGATGGTGCTGCCATCTAGTATAACGTTTGTTTGCAATGTTTTACTCACACTGTTCAACTGTAAAGCGACATCTACTTGAAAAATCGGGAACTAAAATAATTGGAGGCATGTTTTTAGCTACTTTTATTGCAAATACATAAAATTATGATTTATTATTATACATTTATTTTAGGCAATATTTTGGTAGATTTATATAGTTTTTATGATTCTATGATTTTAGTAAGCAAAATGAATTAAGTTCCTGTTTGTTATGTTATGGCGCCGCTGTTCATTGCTGCCGGATTCATTACGTTTAGTGAATAATAAAGTTAAATGAGACATCTAGAGTTTTTGTTAAGATGTATTGCGATCTGATATTATTTAAATGATTATATTAAGTGAAAATACATATTAAAATCGTAACAATAAATTTAATGGTCTTGTATTTGATTAGCAACTGGCCGAACCTATATAGAACCTGAAAGAAAAAATAAGATGGCGGGCGCGCATTCTTTATCCGATTTTTGAGGTGTAAGGTGTGTTTTACTTTACTTTTACTTTGTGTGTTACTTTCAAACTGTACTCAAGCTTTCAAACTTTTATGTAAAGTGTGTTTATAATGATTCTAAGCAATAAAAGTGTGTTACTGTGATTGTGTGGTGTAATTTCGAGAGGCGCCGACATATACTATGCATGGAATAATTATAAAATTGTAACTGTGTCTTACCCAATAATAATTCAAACACAATGTATATTGTTCAATGAATAAATTACTATGACTATGACTATGACTATGACTATGACAATATTTTCATCCCCACCACTTAGATGATTGGCAGTCCACAACTGTGCGTTTCGCTAGAGATTTCCTGCCTCACACGACTGAACTGAGGGGTAAATTGTCGCCGGCAATATTTCCAGACCCATGCGACCTTTAAACTATCAAGAAAAGAGCGTACTCCCACCTGAAACGCCGGCAACGCACTTGTGACTCCTCTGGTGTTGCAGGTGTCTATGGGCGACGATGATCGCTTACCATCAAGCGATCCGTGTGCTCGTTTGCCCCCTATAATATAAAAAACCAATACATTAAACAGTTATTCATTTATTATGTTTTAATACAGTTTTATATTGCAACGCAACCTAACGCAATAATGTGGCCTCACTCTTAGTAACTGATAGACGACGACTTTGTTTCAGTTTTCTCCTCCCCGAAAGAAATTTTAGCTATAAGTAAACACCAGCCTAGCAGTGTAGACGGACGCGATTAACTCCTTGCTTGCTTGGCGATATTTGAGACGAGAATTTTCCAGAAACAAACAGCGTTTCATTTTGAAACTGACGGAAAAGGCAGTTGATGTTGTTACTCAGATAAAGAGGAAATTAATTTCAATAACAGCTTATTAAATAAAGCAAAGGAGATTGGAAAATGATTATTTAGTATTGCTCGCTCGCTCTTATGATAAGATTTAATCTTTTAAGTACCTACGAGTATATGTGAAGAAGGTAAACAGTGATATGTTCCAAATTTTATTTTCATTTGTTACGTACAGACAATACAGACACAAAACTTTTAACACTCACTCTTAGAGCGAATATGATTTTCCTAGGGATTTCTAAACTATATTAATTTATCGAATAATTATACTTCTATTATATACCTACGTATAATATGTGATGTGACACGTTTGTCTCAGTGGGTTGTACAACGGCCTACGAAGCTGACGGTCCCGGGGTCGAATCCCGGCCAGGGGCAAGTGTTTGTGTGATGAGCACGAATGTTTGTTCCTGGGTCTTGGATGTTTTCCATGTATTTAAGTATTATAATTTATCTATATATTATGTACGCCGCCTAGTACCCTTAGTACAAGCTGTGCTTAGTTTGGGACTAGGTCGATTTGTGTAAGATTTTCCCTCATATTTATTTATTTAATATGAATATGCAAGTTTAATATACCAGTATAAAATCCGTATCGGTTGATTAAGAAACTAACGTACTTTTCCTTGAACATCCATCTACTAGTCACCGAGACGATTCTAAAGAGTCCAAACTCGGTAGGATTGCATTATTTTATTACAAAGTTGCTATGACGACCTTTATGCCCCATCATCAGATCAGCTCGATGGTGTCGTACTATTGCATTGTCACCGAACTTACACAAGTATGCCACATTTTAGCTCAATCGGAAACCGACAAGTAGGTTAAATTTAACTTGCAAGATTCCACCCGAACAAACATAGTTACATTGCAATTTAAATAAAAAATTGTAAAAATACCGGCCGAGTGCGAGTCGGACTCGCGCACCGAGGGTTCCGTACAAAATATACGCTATAAACGGCTGTATCTATGAAAATCCAGTGTTAGCAGAGCCCTACTCTTAAGCAAAATGTACGCGGTGTTCGATCGTTTTTTATATTGGCTGTTGACATAGACAGACACACATAAAATGATACTGTTTTTAGGGTTCCGTAGCCAAAATGGCAAAAACGGAACCCTTATAGATTCGTCATGTCTGTCTGTCTGTCTGTCTGTCTGTCTGTCCGTCCGTATATCACAGGTATTTTACTCAAAAACTAAAAGATGTACATTGATGAAATTTAGAGCATAGGTGTCGTGTGTAAACCGCTACTTAGTTTGATAGTTAAATAAAAAAAATATATATGTCTGTCGATCATGTAACCGAAACAGAAAAAAAAATCAGCAAATATTTCACAAAACACTTTGATGTTACCGAAAAAAAAATGATTTAGTGTTGTGTCCCCCCCCCCCCTCTATTTTCTAAATGGTATGTTCAAAAACTGTGAAAAAATTACAAATATAGAGCTTAATAAATACTTCCATCAAAAGTTGTTTAAGACATACCGTTTTTAAGTAATTGCCCAAAAACTGCGCTTCTCAGCAAAAGGACGTAAGTGCCGGGGAGATACGCTCTTTTGTTAGTGTTTTTTTTATATCGTTTTTTTTTCATCTGTAGTGCATTTTTTTGTATAAAAGGGCTGCGGAACCCTTCATGGGCGAGTCCGACTCGCACTTGGCTGCTTTTAGTATTTGCTGTTATAGCGGCAATTACATCATCTGTGAAAATTTCAACTGTATCGCGGTTGGGATACAGCCCGGTGACAGACGATCAGACAGACCGATAGACAGACAGACGGGCAGTGGAGTCTTAGTAATAGGGTCCCGTTTTACCAGTAGGGTACGGAACCCTAAAAAATAATGTTACCAATCATCCATACTTCGTAAATTCCGTATCACTGTTATAAAGGTAAGTGAATAATGTGCAATACACATATGAGATATAACAAATCGCCTTGGACCACTGTATAATAAAACATCTCCATTTCTGTACGAGAGAAATGTACCAGAAAAATTGTGTAACATTTTATCAAGACCATTCCTCGGGTCCGAATTGCAGCGGAAAGCAAATAAACATATTTTAACGTGTACGATATAGAGATCATATCTGCCCCGTGAAAAATGCGTCGTAGCCTCGGACTTCTGATATGAGTAAGAAATGAAATTCATACGTTATGAAATAACATGAACAGTTCTTCCGAAATTCAGGCGACTTCAGGCTATATACAGGAGATTTTGGTTATTGCCGGAGGCCGGAAATGTGAGAGATTATCACTTTGTCTGAAGATGCCTAACTGTACCTTCTGTCAGCACAGCAATAAAAAACCCGGCCAAGTGCAAGTCGGACTCGCGCACCGAGGGTTCCGTACAAATAATACCCTATTCCGTACAAATACCTGTACGGTATATACAGTAATTTTACTTTATTACTCGGTTCCGGTTGAGTTAAGTTTGCACCTGATATCTATAGCATTGCTTACAAATGAGGTGTAAACTCAATGCAACCGGGTTGTTCAAATAGGTTTTTGAAAATAAAATAAAATAATAAATAGATACATGGTTATAATTTCCGTGTAATATTTATGTTCATTTATACAAATTGTGAAAATTTCAAAATTTTCGTTTAATAAACTTCGGAGATAGGGGGGAGCTTGTTTTTTATTTCACATTTTCTCCGAATTTCAAATAGATAGCGTACTTAGTTTTTGTTATACGGTGGTCTAATAGTCGGGCAGATAGACAGACAGACAGACAGAGTCGCACCATAAGGGTGCCTTTTGTACCTTTGTGGTACGGAACCCTAAAAACATAATATATCTAAATCTCACCTCTCCAAACTTACCTTCCTCTAAAACATATTTGTTTTTCACTCCGCTTTATAGAAGACAATCTCAACGAAGTATCCATTACGCTATATCTCTATAATCTACCAAAATCGTCCGGTCGTGCGACATCAATTTTTTCGCTCGACTTTTTCGGCCGTGTTACGTTACGGTCATTTGTCAACGAGACATTATCGTTTGTCTCGCCGCTTTTAGAATAGGACACCGGTGGCATGGTGGGCGTTGTCCGATGTCAAGTTTGGTGGTAAAATAGGATGCCGATTTTATGCGCATACTACACTTGAGAAGAAAAGTTTCGGGACACCCTAGTTTAAATAACAGCGATAGATTTTTATTATTAAACGCTAGTTTTACATTTTTTTTTTGCAATACCCAACTCTATTAGCAATAGCGGCGATCTTATCATACAAATAGCAATATCCAAAAATGACGATATTTCGCTCGGTAAAGACTTTTATTTCATAGGTTTTCACGAGTTCGATTTATAAATATCAGGGTCTATCTTACAAAAGTCGACCTAGTTCCAAACTAAGCAAAGCTTGTACTGGGGGTATTAGGCGACAATATGCATAACCCATACTAATATTATAAATGCGAAAGTGTGTCTGTCTGTCTGTCTGTTACCTCTTCACGTTTAAACCGCTGAACTGATTTGGATGAAATTTGGTATGGAGATAGTTTAAGTCCCGGGGAAGGACATAAGCTACTTTTTATCGAGGAAAAATACCGTTAAATGAATTTAAGGCGGACGAAGTCGCGGGCAGAAGCTAGTATATTGATAAATGATAATAATAATAAGGTTATACGTATGCATGATTAAAAAGGCAAATATCAATGTAGGCAGACCTTAAGCACATCAATGCTGGGACACGCGTTTTGGCCATGACAAAGGCAGTTGATGACTGACTAATAATAATGCCAAGTCAAGATACGCTTAAAGGTGCGTCCACATTTGTATCATTTGCCCGTATCAGATCATCGTCGCGTGGCATGATCGCGTGTCACAATCACGCGTTTGGATGTTGCGCCGATCGGATCGCTCGAAATCCATTTTGCTACGCGTATCACACAGGTTATATCGGACGAGTACGGCATGATCAGCGCGCCGACAGTAAGCGTCCAAGCAGCGCGATACGCAGTCATGCCACGGCACGGTGATCGGATACGAGCAAATGATACAAGTGTGGACGCACCTTTACATAAAGCAGATGTTCTATCTATATACCAAACCAACCAATATGCACCATGAGTAATCTGCACCTAATCTATCTATCCTATGTCTTACTAGAAGGTACACACTTCGTTCGTGGAGAAGAAGAAGTCACAAGGCCTCTTTTTTTCTTCAGCGCAGTCGGGTAAAAAGTATCCTATAACCATCTGGAGATACCCAGCTACCCGTGTACTAAAAATAGTTGAAATCCGTTCAGCCAATTAGGCGTGATGAAGCCGCAACGACACATAAAACATAAAAAAAAAATCTGTGACCTCCAAATTGTCCGTTACAATTTTTTTTTAAATATGTTCAATGAGACATTAAATTTGTACAACTTTATAACTTTACTAGAAGGCGCCCGCAACTTCGTTCGCGGAGGAGCAAAAGTCATCACCCCTCTTTTTTTCTTTAGCATAGTCGGGTAAGAAGTATCCTTTAACCATCTAGAGATACCCAGCTACCCGTATGGTAAAACTAATTGAAATCCGTTTACGGATACGGACTATTTGTATGTCAATAAATATAGAAAAAAAGTTATTTTATTTGATTTTTTGTATGTTTGCATGTGTCGTTGTGGCTTCATCACGCCAAAACGGCTAAACGGATTTCAATTACTTTTGGTCAAGTCCAAATGAAGTTCAATTAAATAAATTTCGCAATATAGTGTAATTTCGTAAACAACACTTGCTCCCTAAATAACCGCCCATTCCGCTACTCTCGGCTATTTCTCATTTTGCGTAATGTGTAATTTTTCGAGTGCTCTTCTAAGGGCTGATGTCCATAGAAGATGTAAAATTTGAAAAATGATACATATTTATCCGATTACGGCGAAGTAAAAGGTTTAACTACTACTATGAATAGTAGATAACCGCTGTTCGACGTTTGTAATCACAATAATATTAACCGTTTGTATAATCCATACTTCCATACTTTCATGCTTCCATACTAATATTATAAATGCGAAAGTGTGTCTGTCTGTCTGTCTGTCTGTCTGTCTGTCTGTTTCCTCTTCACGCTTAAACCGCTGAACCGATTTGAATGAAATTTGGTATGGAGATAGTTTGAGTCCCGGGGAAGGACAAAGGCTACTTTTTATCCCGGAAAATACCGTTATCCGCGATAAACGAATTTAAGGCGGACGAAGTCGCGGGCAGAAGCCTGTTTTATATAAATAGAAAAACCATAGTAATTTTTATCCTAGTAATTTGAAGACTCATTTTTAATGAGCATCATGATCAGTATACGACTGTATTGGTAAATTTTACTTTTTGAATAAATCAACAACAAATTAATCGACCTAGCTTCCTATTGAACAATGCTATGATTAGGGTCAATTTCAGAGCGTTTCAACCGCACTTATTAGTATCACCGCATTAATGGTGCCTTCTATTAGATACATATTCGAATGGCATTTTGAGATAATATGTAGAGGTACACTGGTACAGTACCTTTACACAGGAGGTAGTATTTCATTCGAATCTTTAATAGATGGCACCATTAATGCGGTGATACTAATAATGAGTTTCAACCGCACTCTCTTAAATTGATCCATTACCTAAAAGTGATACGCAATCCCAACCACACCCTCTTTCCTACGCTAGCTTTCTCTGTGCTTTTGTAAAAATCTTTTGTCAACAATTTATTTGCTTTTATTTATGTTATACCTACAATAGCAAAACGACCACATTGATGATCTGATGCTAAGTGAATTCTGAGGCAAATGGACATTTTCAATATCATCTCGATACCTTAAGGTGCGTCCACATTTGTATCATTTGCCTATATCAGATCATCGTCGCGTGGCTTGATCGCGTGTCACGATCACGCGTTTGGACGTTGCGCCGATCAGATAGCTCGAAATCCATTTTGCTACGCGTATCACACAGTTATATCGAACGAGTACTGCATGATCGGCGCGCCGACAGTAAGCGTCCAAGCAGCGCGATACGCAGTCATGACACGGGACGGTGATCGGATACGAGCAAATGATACAAGTGTAGACCTTTAGATAGAAAGCATAAAGGTATACAACTCGTACTATCTGCGATTTTCTCTTCCACGTCAAACATTATCGGCGAGATAAAAGCGCACAGACTTCGCTGGCTCGGCCATCTTGAAAGGAATGCGGAAGGTCGGGTAGTAAAGCGAGCAGAATGTGGGGCTTAATCTCGGTCGGCGGCCGGTTGGTCGTCCTAGATAGCGCTGGGAGGACGAGGTCGTCCTCCCGTCGCCCGCAGACCAGTTTCACGAGAGAAAGTCTTATTCCACGTCACAAGTCACAGTCAAAGTTGAACCGCGTAGCGGTGGATGCAGCCCGGGAAGGCCTTTTATTATTAGGTGTGCCGTTCGATCGCGGGAAACCGTTGGATGCGACCGGCGCACAACGCACGATCGCTCACTGTAAAAAATAAAGATTTCGACGTCTTACGCCTTTAGGCTGATATGAATATTTTATAAATTTAAATCATCCATACTTTTATATTATACAACGTCTCTTTGGCTGCCGAACAAAGACCGAAATCTCGAGTAGAATAACTTCTCAGGAATGCTCTAATATTTTATGATCACATGAAAAAAAGATAATAAAAATTACAAATTTATATTAAACAAATCAACAACTATAACATACATAACTGTTTCAGTCGTTAGTAAAGACGATAAGATTAAAGTGACACATGTGACATGACAAATGATACAACCCAAATTGTGCGTACATACGAGAAGTTTTGAAGTATTCAATCGTAAATCAGTCATTAATACGTTAATACTATGCTACTTGTTATGAGATTTTATACATCGGTTAGAAATACCCTAATCAACACATGTCATATTTTTCATATTTGTCCAGAGGTTGTATACACACGTTGTATACATACTAATATTATTATATTATACAATCAATACTAATAATGTGAAAGTAGCTCGGTCTGTCTGCTTATCCGTTAGCTTTTCACGATTAAACTGCTGAACCAAGTTTTGGTAAGGAGATCGTTTGAGACCCTCAGAAGGGCAGGCTCGGAAGGAATAGATTTTAACCCGGAAATCATCCCATAAGGGATAAAACCGGAAATGGAAAGGAAAGGGAAATCAAATCAACCTTTTCGACGCTACGTCAAACAAAAGCCTCAAATCAGACGCCATGTCATAATAGTGTCAAAACCGAAATTGAACTTTATACCAACTCGCCTAGTTCGGTGGTTGTAGGTCTATGTATCGCTCTTTAGTGGATTAATCCGTCGTTGGTGTTAAACCTGCGGTGCGGATATATCCATCGTTGGCGTCGGAAAGGTTAAAATATAGGCTACATAGTCCCAAATGTTCTGCTGCTATAAAATGTTCCCGCTCACTATTTGATGGACACGCATCTTTATCGCCGACTGTTCTAGCTAAATTAAATAACGCCGGGGTCTATTTCGGCGCCATATGAGAATGAGAATAACCCCGCACAAAGGCTTCACACGTGGAATTGCTTTTTATCGCAGGCTATGTTTAAATAGACTTGTGTAAATCGGGCGCTTGTGAGTTGTTCAACATAATAGGATCGTGAACCAAGCTGAAAAGTCGGCAATTTAGAAAATACAGCTTTTTTTAAATCGCCTTAGTTGGTTCGTTTTTGTATTATAATTTTAGTAGACGAAGGCACCAAGTGAGAATATTGAATAAAATATTACATAGGTATCAAAACTAAGTTACAGGGAATTTTCGCTTAATGTGCGTCATCAAACCGATGATATTATAATGTCGATTTTATGTTTCGTCACGAAATTGACAGATCAAACGTTATTTAAATACAAAATAAGTTCCGTTCAACTTGTTTTACTGATATTCAATTAATATATTGTTGTCGGATCTACATATAACATTTTTTTTAAATTACATTGAAAATCTTACACAAATCAAGTCCTAAACGAAACAAAGCTTATACTATGAGTACCAGTGGGCCTATGATGGTTGCGTTTGTCACGCGATTTATAAATGACATAGCTGCCGTCACCTTCTGACACGTATGTGAGTGCGATAATGACAGACGCGTTATCATATCTTTTATCGTGTGATACGGACGATATGAACGAGACCATCAAAGGCCTGCTGGTGACAATACACATAGTTACATATATAAATATAATACTTTTTAAAACGTTCGCGGACGCGGATTGCATAACATCCGTTTTTTTACTACTCCTGGTGACGCGCCTGTTATTGAATCCGTTATTTGGTTTAAATTTCTGTACTGGAATGCTAACCAATCTGTTTGGCCACAGTATAATATCATTCACCAACATTTCCTCTACCATTCACTAAAATCAGAGAATACATACTGTAAAATTTCATAGTTATATCGCAGTTAAAAATTATACTGTGTCGTCTCAGATTGTGCCCCCCTTTCCGTGACGCGTATGCAATAGCATTCGTTTTTATATGAAAGGCTCCTTAGTAGCCCCGCGCGTGCGTCTAGGAATGGGCGCGTCAAATGTGGCCAAATTTCGCGCGCAAACGCTATTTTACGGATTGTTTGTAACATGATTTTTTTACAGTTTCTGTATGTTTTTGGTTGTGGTTTTATAAACAAACATATTTACTGACTGTTTGTTGTAGTACGACTTGATTTTGATTACGATAAATAAAGAAAAGTGAGGCATGTTTATACCTATTATTAAAGTTATGACTTTAGTACTTAGTCATTGTTTTGGTCGTATAATTGTGAATTATAAGCCTATTCGTGGTCGATGCTGACCGCATACGTTATGGTAAGAATTGTGGCATGTATTTCGTTTGTGACTTCTTATATTTGGTTTAGATGCCTCCAAAAAATATAAATAAATAAAGCTGGGCGAGTTCTATCCAGAAACCAACGTGCCAGTGCCTTATAGAGTACTCCGTTAGCACCTATACAACCGCACGTTCCACTAAAGGCTCGTCCTGTACGTTCTGCTAATGCTAAAATCACATTTTTACTAGGTATATTGTGTCAAACATGCATACGCATCAGAATTGTACAGCATTTGTTGTCACATAGTGTAAAAAAATAGGTTTCGTATTGACGAGGATTGCATAGCATTCGACTTGCATATAATTTCGCGTCACATAAATAACCCTAACTTTGGCTTTATTGTGACAGGTATGCAATAGCAGTTGTAAAATTTCCATACAAAATTTTATAACTGCTATATAGTCCGCGAACGTGTTAAGTAAATACCCAGGAAGAAATATTCGTGCTCATCACAGAAACACTTGCCTGGGCGGGATTCGAACCCGGGACCGCCAGCTTCGTAAGCTGTTGTTCAACGTACTGAGCCAAACGTTGCGGGAGACCTATGTGTTAAAATACCTAGGGTCTCTTCGGAATCCCTAATGTTGTTGGTCCTAAGTATCGTTTGTCATAAGCATTTTTTTCAGAAACCGTAAATTCTTCAGGATTTATGAAATGATCATCGTATAGATTAGGTTAGGTCTGTTTTATAACAATCCTGAAAAGTTTAGTTTTATAAAAAAATGCGTTAGAACAAACGACGAAGGATTCCGATATAGATCAGTTAAAGTAATAATGATTGTAAATAGTTTTCTTTTTATATTAATTTTCAACGAATTTACTCAGTAAAATAGCGCCATTTTAATTAACTTCATAAATTCACTTACCAAGAACGACACTTCAGAGTTATGAAGCGTCAGAAAAATGGAGGCAATTCGTTTCATCGCACCTCAGTGTGGTGAAATAACTGAAGTTATGAAATTTGAGGAGTTTAAATATTCAACAGCTTGATATTGTACCATACTGAATAGAAAACTGCCAGGTTAAGGCTCAAAATGCATTAAGCGGCAAAAAATGGTTTTACTGTTAACAATCTACGAGTAGTACCAGAATTGGCACAATTTCAGATATTGCTAATTTTGGTGTACTATGAGAACTTGGCTTATTTTTTTTACATTTATGTTTTGCTGGGATTAACACTACAACCCGCAACCAGGCTGCTCTTCTCTTAGCAAACCTTCGCAATATAGGGGAGACCGAGTAAGGTTGTGTCACGGGTTGGTTGTCACACTACGGCCATAACGAACGCATAATTAAATTTCGACGACACGTTTGGCTCAGTGGGTTATATTATACAACGGCCTACGAAACTAGCGGTCCCGGGTTCAAATTCCGGCCAGGGCAAGTGTTTGTGTAATGAGCACGAATGTTTGTTCCTGGGTCTTGGATGTTTTCTATTATCAGCCTAGTGGGTTCGCGAACATGAAAGCGTTAGTGGCTAGAAGCATGGACGTGAGACAACAACTTTGAAATCTGGGGCGTTGGCCCCAGACATAATGAGTTTTTTAACTTATGATTATGAACTTTATTTGAACAGTGAGCATCACCCACCTACTGATGTTTTTGTAGGTTCCGTATTTTAAAGGAAAAAAAACCGGAAACCTTATAGGATTACTTTGTTGTCCGTCTGTCAGCCCGTCCGTCTGTCAGCCTATCCGTCCGTAAGCCTGTCTGTCTGTCGAACCCTTTTTCTCAAGAACGCGTAAAGGTATTAGGTTGAAATTAACATCAAATACTTATACTTTTTGTTTTACAAATATCATGATAATAATCACAATTTTTGCAATTTATTAGTGGATCACTCCACTAGCGTTATTATTATAAACAAAGATCAGAAACAAATGAAAAAAATTTTCGACGATACTGGACTTGAACCAGTGCCTTGAGCCAGACCGGGGCAGCACGCTCTACCATCTGAGCTAATCGTCCACACCAGCAGTCGACGAATTTTGTCATCTGTTCTTGCTTATGGATCTCTGTAACGGCTAAAGAGTCGGATGCACCATACAGAGATCCATAAGCAAGAACAGATGACAAAATTCGTCGACTGCTGGTGTGGACGATTAGCTCAGATGGTAGAGCGTGCTGCCCCGGTCTGGCTCAAGGCACTGGTTCAAGTCTAGTATCGTCGAATTTTTTTTTCATTTTTTCTGATCTTTGTTTATAATCAAATACTTATGTCTGCGGTACCTTGAAACCCCTTCATGGTCAACTGAGCCCACTCTCAACTCAGCCCGCGGGTTCAGTTGACTACGTTTATTTTTTCGGGGGCAACTCGGCTCAGCAATTGGCTAAGGGGACTATAGTTTGAAGTTATATGGTTGACTCAGTCCACGGGCTCAGTCGACTACAGTTTAAAATTATATGGTTGACTCAGCCCACGGGCTTAGTCGAAGACAGTTTAAAGGTATATAGTTGACCAACGGAAAGTTGAGATATATTTGATCCACCTGTCTGGACTGCGTTTTGACTTATCACGTTTTGGTAAGTTACTAATTTTAACAATAAAAGCACTAGATATCGGATAACAATATATTTTTGTATTTAAGAACAATCGATCAGTGTAGACCCGTGAAGGTACGCTATCGGCGAGAGCCATCTTCTCTCGCAGTGTTGCCAACATAAATATATATTTTAAACACAAATATACGTGAACACAACAGAAGCAAAATTGACATATCCGCGTCTTCGTCAGCATGGACGTAAATCACTCCGCCCAAACATTTATTAAATGTTCTAGGATCTTAACAGTTCTATACATAAAGCTTAACTTTTTTATTGTGTTCTAGTTCCATAACTATTTCATTAATTTTGTCATTTACCTCGATGACTTCATTTTTTCTTTTGCTGACGATGTTATTTCTCACTTTATTTTTGTCTGTTTTCATGAGGCGTTGCAAAACTACTAGAAGTTTTAAAATGTTGAGTTTTGGCTTTAACAGCTTGTTCAATTTCGCATGCAACCCTTGAAGTACATTGTTCGTCCTATTAAACTGCCTGTAGCATGTCCACTGACCAAAGTAAAGGGATTTTGGATTCATCCAATTGTCAAAAAACTATTGATTAAAATCGTTTGTCATTTTTGTTTTAGGGCCTTTATCTAAGACGTGTAGCCAAGCGTCCAATAGGTGTTCAAATGGCAAATTTGCCAAAGCTGTGAATTGCCTTTGCCTTGTTCCAGAGGTATTTGGTGAGGTGATAGAAACAGCCTTGAATTTGGACACCCTTGCATGTATCGAGCAAAGCTGATATCAACGCCTTTTCATAATCCACTTTTATGCTGGTAGGATTCCAGTCTGGAATAGCTTTTAATGAGTTTTTTAAAGTATTTCATAACAAGTTGTGCGTTTGTCGGGCAATAAAGCATACAGTACCGGCACTATTTTTATATTTTCTCGGTCGCTGCCGAGATCGGCATGTATGGTTACCAGTTGATAAAAATTTCGTTAGCACGACTTAAACGTGCCATCAACATAAAATTGTTTGCACTGCGACAGCAAGTTTCGTAATTCCGGGCATGAAAATACCAATATTCTCATCCCATTATTTGTGTAATAAGCGAATAACAACTGAAAATTTTTGTGGAATGATCACGTCAATGGCCCGCAACCGATGCAATCAGATGGTGCGGACAGCGAAGCGGCGATTTATTCACCTGAATGTATCATCTTCATCTATGGCCGATGTCTGGAAATTTCTCAAGTCGCTTGGCCTAGGTAAACCTGTTAATGGTTTCGATGGCACTTCCTTTTCTCTTAACGATTTAAACAGTCATTTTTTCTCTGCCCTCTCTATTGATAATCGTATTAAGACCAATACTCTCTCTGATATTTCTTCTCTTCCCCCTTCTTTCTCAGATTTGTTCTCCTTTTCTCCCACTAATCAAGCAGATGTCAAAACCATCATAAGCAAAATTAAATCGAAGGCTATTGGAAATGATGATATTGGTCGTTATATGATAGTATCGGTGTTGGACTGTGTGCTTCCTATAATAATCGATATTATCAATTCCTCGCTATTTAATGGTGATTTTCCCTCTCTGTGGCGTAGTGCATTTGTCATACCCTTGCCCAAAATAAATAATCCCACATCACTTAGCAACTTTAGGCCAATTTCGATTCTCCCTTTTCTACCAAAAATTGCCAAAGCCGTGGTACACAAACAACTTTCGGACCACATTCATGCCAATAAACTCTTGAGCCCCTATCAGTCAGGTTTTCGACCCAGCCACAGTACCTGCACTGCGCAGGTACTGTGGCTGTCTTAAGGTGACTGAGGATATTAGACGGGGCATGGAGGATCAAATGGTCACAATACTTGTTCTTATTGATTTTTCCAATGCATTTAATACTGTTGACCATGACATCCTACTTGCCCTGCTCAAGCATTTGAATGTGTCTTCGTCTGCGTTGGGTTGGCTTTCTACCTATCTTCGTGGACGCCGGCAGGCAGTCCGGGTAGATCGGTCGTTGTCTGACTGGTGTGACTTAGCCACCGGTGTACTACAAGGAGGAATTCTGTCTCCACTTCTATTTTCTACTTTTGTTAACTTCATCACCCCTGACCTTCGATGTTCTTACCATCTGTATGCCGACGATCTACAGCTTTACGACCAGTGCAAAGTGATTGATATTACTGCTACCATTGACAAGTTAAACCTGGACCTCTTACACATCCAAGAATGGACTGAAAAATTCGGCCTATTTGTAAACCCGTCAAAGTGTCAGGCTGGCATGACAATAGTCATTGGTAGCTCTCGCCAGCTAGCTAAACTCAATCTCAACTCTCTCGCGCCTGTAACTTTTAACGGCACACCAATTTCATTTACTTCTAGTGTTAAGGACTTAGGTGTTTACTTGGATAGCACGCTGAGCTGGAAGGTGCAGGTTGCCGAAATTTGCAGGAAGGTAATTGGATCGCTCCGTGCTCTCAACAAATTGAAGCATTTCTTGCCCAATAAAACTAAGGTCTTGTTGGTAAATACCCTAATCCTACCCATAATTGATTATGGTGATGTGTGTTATCCGGACTTAAACGAAGATCTTCTTGATAAGTTGGATCGGCTTCTCAATAATTGTATTCGTTTCATTTTCTGTCTCCGTAAATATGATCATATATCTGCTTTCCGCACTCAGCTTGGTTGGTTTCCAATTCGTCAGCGACGTAACATTCGAATGCTTTGCTCTCTCTTTTCAATTCTCAACGATCCACAATCTCCAGAATATCTCAAAACTTTCTTCAGTTACATTGAATCCACTCGTAACCGTCATTTTCGCTCTTCCGGCAATCTCGCCCTTTCTATCCCACTCCACCGAACTGGCTTCATATCTAATTCTTTCTCCATTCAGGTTGCCCGCCTCTGGAACGGCCTTCCTCTTAAAATCAAACAGGCCCCGAATAAGTTTGCATTCAAAAAGTCCGTGAGCAACTTCTTTGCTGGCAGAACCGAAGACTCTTAGTTTATCTGCTTAATTCGTTTCATCGCTATATATATATATATATATATATATATATGTTATATATTTATTAACCTTATATATATTTGTGTATTTATTATTAATTCATGTATTTAAAGTATATAATGTGTTATGTGTTTTTGTAATTACACAAGCCTCAGCACCTCCTACAATTTTTCTGCTTTGCCCTAAGGTTGCCTTATGCCTTAAGAAATGCATTAAGTTCGCCTTTTGTACAATAAGTTTTCTTTTGTGCAATAAAGATTAAATAAATAAAAATGGCGTTCTTGAAAGTGCAGTTTTTAATGCCTAAAGATTTTTAGCGTTTTCGATACAATTTCTGTGTCCAAGCCCGCG
Source organism: Hedya salicella (assembly GCA_905404275.2). NCBI lineage: Eukaryota > Metazoa > Arthropoda > Insecta > Lepidoptera > Tortricidae > Hedya > Hedya salicella. The sequence goes on along the minus strand of FR990107.1, from coordinate 21,356,414 downwards.
TCTTTTATTTTATTCGCGAATTGATCTTGGTAACTTCCACTATAAAAACGAAAATTAAATAACAAACAGGTATTTTATTTGCAAACATAATTGTAAACAAACAAACACACACTAAGTTGCCCCCCTAGCGAAAGACTCAGCCCGCGTGCTGACTTGTCCCTCTGGTGGTAGACTGTGGTCAACTGAGCCCGCGGGCTGAGTTGACCTTGTAGGCCGAGTCACCCCCAACATATATTTTAGAGGTCAACTGAGCCCGCGGGCTGAGATGTGAGTGGGCCCAGTTGACCATGAAGGGCTTGAAACTGTAAAAATATCAAGCTTTTAAGTCAACGCAACCCAAAGATACAATCCTTATAAAAGGTCTTTCCGTACAGATTGCCGTCCATGGAAAACCTATAGGGAGAAAAATATTTTTTGTTAAAATTATATTACCCAATCTATCTAAACATTTAATAAAGATGAAGAGGGTCAAAAGTCTGTACATGGAAGATATTCGAAAAAAAAATGGCCGGTGATACTTAAAATCGATAACAGAACACGTTCCAACAGTTTTTAGATTTTTTTGTCTAATTATCTGTTTATCTGTTTGTTTATTTTTACGCGCATCACGTGAAAACCGCTGAGTAGATTTCGATGCAAACGTTACTAATCTGTCGAGAAAATCCCTGGCCAGGTTATTATAGGCTATAAAAGTTCAACCCTTAAAGGGGGGGGGGGGGGGGGGGTAGCCACTACACTTGATTGAATTAAGTTTGCTCCTGAATCGTACGGGGCTTCTTAGGAAGGAGGTGCAAACTTTTCTTAAACATATGTTACGAGCCTACGAGTATCGAGTACCTTGATCGAGTACCTTGCGAAACTAACAGGTGGCGCTAAAAATAATGCCTTTTTGCCAAATTTCTCTCTAAGTTAAGAAGAGGGGGTACGGATATTAACAAATTTAATTGCATAATTGATTTTATAATGGAACAAAATACGAGATAAGTGGCTCGGTGGTATCAACAAGGAAGAGGCTCACATGTGCAAGAATTCGCCCAGGTACTGCTTCAGGTTGGAGAAGGACTTCTAGAGGAAACCAACGTCCGTCGAAGACCACATTCGGAGCTTATAAGGAGACCTGAGCTAGGTGACGTGACGTGAGAGCTCTTCGGTTTGTGAGAGAGCCATACTCACGCCGAAAATTGATCAGGCAGCGGCAGTTAATGCGCGAATATTGGCGAAAATAAAGGTGAACAGGCAGTACCTATATAATTCCACTAGCTATTGGCCGCGACTTCGTCCGCACAGAGATGAAATTTGTAGCCTTTTAGAAGGCAACTTCGTCAGCGGAGGAAAAAAAATGTAACCCTCTTTTTTTCTTCAGCTTAATCGAATAAAAAGTGTCCTATAATTATCTGAGGATGCCCAGCTACCCGTGTACCAAAAATTGTTGAAATAAGTTTGGCCGTTTTGGCGCGATGAAGCTACATCGACACATACATACAAAAAATAAAATTGAATTAGTGACCTTCAAATACTCCATCTCACTTATATTTAGATTTTCTATATTATAGTAGTAGATTATGTACATGTGTGTGTAGCCACTACACTTGATTGAGTTAAGTTTGCTCCTGAATCTTATGGCGCTACTTAGGACGGACGTGCAAACTTTTCTCAAATATGTGCTACACGAGCCTACGACTACTATTGAGTACCTTGCTAAACTAACAGGTAGCGCTAAAATTAATACCTTGGCATATTGCTCTAATTCTAAGTTTAGAAGAGGGGGTACGGATATCAACAAATTTAATTTAATATTACATTAAAATACAAGATAAGTGGCTCAGTGGTATCAACAAGGAGAAGGCTCTCATGTGCAAGAATTTGCCCCGGTACTGCTTTAGGTTGGAGAAGGACTTCTGGAGGAAACCAGCGGCCTGATTCGATTACCAGAGATGTTATGCAAGATCGTTCCGTCCGTTGAAGACCACATTTTGGAGCGTATACCTGAGCCAGGTGACGCGACGTGAGAACTCTTCGGTTTGTGAGAGAGCCCTTAATGCGCGAATATTGGCGGAAATGGAAGGTGAACAGGCAGTATATAATTCCATTTACACTGTCTTGGATGAATGCTTCGTCACAACATACTTGATGGAGTTCCGATCATGCTCCTTCGGAATTTGTCACCTCCAAAGTTATGCAACGGAACCAGGCTAAAAGTAGTGCAGCTGCAGCGAAACCTCATCGAGGTGCAAATCCCGATGGGTGCGGCGCTGGAGAAGCCGTGTTCATCCCCTGCACCCCCCCCTCATTCCGAGCAACTTTCCGCTCCGCTTCAAGTGCCTACAGTTCCCCGTGAGCGTCTGCTTCGCCATGACCATCAACAAGTCGCAGGGGCAGACGCTGCGCGCCGCCGGCGTGTACCTGCGCACGGGCTGCTTCTCGCACGGGTACACGAGCTGTTCGTGCTGATGCCCACCACGAAGACTCACACTTATGTAAATATACTTTACATACCTACTTTTGGAGTATGTAACTGTAGATATAATTATATGTACATATTTAGTTGTGAATACATAAACAAAACTGTAAATAAAATGTAAATACTTGGCCTCAATATCTATATTCACCTTTCCTCTAATCTTACTTCTTAATAATAATAGACTTGAATTCGAAAGGTTGTTAGGAAGTATGGATTTCTATGTGTATATTTCTTACCTTTTCATGCTTACATTGATTTGACTGGAGGACCGATTTGGGTGATATTTGCCATGGACTTGATTTAGATAGTACTACAGTCAAGGACGTAAAAATAGAAAAGTGGTACTGTATCGTCCGATATACACCTATGTACTATGTGTCTTTTAAATCAAATCAAAAATTTAAATAAGTGCGAAAAACTATTGATTTTGGAGTGTAGTTTTATTTAGTGGTATTTGTTTAACATTTTATCTGGACTTTACTTCAAGTTTCGGCTCCAGGGGAGAGGGGTGAATAAGCCGCTTACTGACACAGACCGCATTCCACGCGGGCGGAGCCGTGGGCACAGCTAGTATAATATATTATCGTATTTTAATATTTAATTTTTTATTAAATACTAGCCTTTGCCCGCGGCTTCGCCCGCGCACTACACGTAATTTTTAACAGTTTACAGAAAAAGAGGTTTTCAGTTTGACCCTTAAGTAGGAATGTATGTATTATCTCGCGTTTGGCTGAACCGATTTAGATTCGGTTTTTGAAAAGTATTTGTTACCTTCTGGAGGTCTCGGTATACGACGTTTTGGTAAAGGCAGTTCCCTTATTTTTTTTAAAGAAATGATTGCAATAATTGTTGAATTGTTACGCTGGCAATGACTTACTACTTCTAAGAGATTATGATTAAAGCAGATTTCACCTCTTGAATAGAAACTTTTGCCGGCGGTTTCGCTCGCGTCAAATTCGGGGTAATTTTGAATTTAAAAACCAGCTAAGAGCATGTCGGACAATAATTAGTGTACGGTTCCGCAGCCGTTACTACAAAAATAAGCACTATAGACCAGCAAGAGACCTTTTGTTGAGAAGCGGAGTTTTTCGGCAATATCTCAAAAACCGTATATCCGATCGCATTGCACACAATTTTTGTTTAAAGTATTTATTAACTTTAACGTTTTTAATTGTTTTACGACTTACGGTTTAGAAAATAGAGGGAACGGAAGGACACAAAATATTCCCTAACTTATTTTTTTTTCTTGGAAACCTCAAAGTGTTTTCACTATCCAAAGGTTGTCTGGAAGAGATAGCTGTTTAGCGATGAGACCGCCTGTTGTTTACCTCTCCTTGAATGTATTGTAATGAACGTCCCAAAAAACTATACAAACGACACCTATATTGATATTTTGAAATTTCAACTCCATCGCACACCAATAGGGAGATGATATTTCACGTCCACTAAATTTGATTTTAAAATCGATGCCATTTTCGTTATTAACGTCCCAAATAACCATAAAAACGACACGCATATTGATATTTTGACATTTTAACCCCATCGCACCCCGACAGGGGCGATAGTATTTCACGTCCGCCACGTCGGATTTTAAAATCATTGTTGTTTTCGTAATCAGCGGCCGGATAAACCAAAAAAAACAATATTCATGTCGACTTTTAGACTTTATAACCAAATTTCCCCTTTTAGGGGTTGAATTTTCAAAAACCTTAAAACACGTATTTACTCATTTATTGTTAAAAATACTCGTGTGAAGTTTAGAATTAAATAGTCGGAACTGATCTGATTTCCCCATACAATCTTTGGACCCTCATTTCATCCTTTAAGAGGTTGAATATTCCAAAAACCTGAAAAAAATATTTATTCATTTATTGTTAGAAATACTCATGTGAAGTTTAAACTAAATAGTCGAAACTGATCTGATTTCCCTATACAAACTTTGGACCCTCATTTCATCCCCTAAGAAGTTAAATTCACAAAAAACCTGAAACACGTGTTTACTCATTTATAGTTAGAAATACTCCTGTGAAGTTTCGAATAAAATAGTCTATATAATCTTGTTTCCCCGTACAAACTTTGGACCTCCATTTCTACCCTTTAGGGGCTAAATTTTGAAAAACCGTTTCTTAGTGGATACTAACGTTATAACAACTACCTGGTGTCATAAATTCTGGTCTCTAGGTCCAACAGTTTGGGCTGGGCGTTAATTTAAGTGAGTCAGTCAGTCAGTCAGGATTTTGCCTTTTATATATATAGAGAATCACTAAACATCTATACTATTATAAAGTTGTAAAAGTGAAATGTCTGTACATTGAAGATATTAAAAAAAAAATATTTTAAGGGAATATTTGGAGGTCACTGAAGCGACTTTTTTTATTGCGTATGTGTGTATGTGTCGTTGCGGCTTCATCGCGAAAAATCGGCTAAACGGATTTCAACTTCAACAACAAGAGACCTTAAACATCTCAGTAGAATTCAGTCAAATTATTATATTTAATTTTATCGCATGTCGTGACGCCTAGAGACCTTATACATCTCTGGAAAAAAAAATAGTTTATAATTTATATTAATATTGATCTGGAGAATCTGTACATCGCCTCTGCGTGTATCAATTATAAATTAGTTATAACACAATTGTAAAAGTTTTAAGTATAATTAAGACAATATTGTAATAGTTAATTGGTACACGCATATTAATTGTTTTATATACTCTTGACATTTGGAATTTTATTCCAGACACATTCTAGATTTTCTAATTATTTTAATTTTTATTATGATGATTTTATCAATAATAAGTAAGTATTATACTTAAGTTAAATGATCTGATTAGGTTTTTCTGGGTTTCCCTAATCCTTGCAACAAATGTTGAATCATATTGTATGTTTCCCAGCAAAGACTTCTCTCATAGTAACTGACAATTCGAAAGTGCTTGTATCTAAGCCTACTTGAATAAAGTATATTTTGATTGATTTGATTTGATTTGATTGAACTATTTTTGGTAAACGGGTAGCTGGGTATCTCCAGATGGTTATAGGATACTTTTAACCCGACTACGCTTAAGAAAAAAGGATGGGTTATGACTTTTTCTCCTCTGCAAACGAAGTTGTGTTGCTAATAGTTCTTAATAAGAAGCAATAATATTTACATTAACATTATATCATTATTAAAAATCATTGGGGCATAGGGCTTAGCAATGTTGTTTGAAATAAACCCATCCTACATGAACCTTTGCGTCATAATTACTTCACTGACAGCATAGAATTTTGGTCCTTGCTTATCAGCTTGTCAGTATACATTTTAGCTGACATGAATATATTAACTGTCTCAAAACGTTCCCAATCTTCTCAACGCTAACTCGGGAATAGTATTTTCAATGCAATTACTGAAACTGCATTCGGGTGCATTTGAATTTCAAACCCAGCTGTGCGTTGTTCGGTCGATGAACCTTGAATAACCGAAATTGTAGTCTGAATTAAACCAGAAGGCACCCGTTACTGCTTGCGATAAAGAAAAGGTCACAACCGTCTGGTTTGTTTCAGTGTAGTTGGGTAAAAGGTATCCAACCATTTCCGAATGTCCAGCAATTCTCGTACCAAAACCGGTTGCAGTCTGTCTAGCCCTTTTGACCTGATCAAGCCGCAACGACATCATATCATCATCATATTAGCCCAAGGACGTCCAATGCTGGTCAAAGACCTCTCCTAAGGATCTCCACAACGACCGGTCACGCGCCGCCCTTATCCAATGGTTTCCCGCGATCTTTACCAAGCCATTATTAGTGTTTTGAAAATATCTCCAATGTAGGTACAGACATTTAACTTATATTAATCAGAGGACGGAATAGATAGTGCCTACTTACTTAAACTCCACGGGAGGACGTAATTAAGAGTAGTTATAACCATACAAATTTTAGTTAATTATTTAGTTAAATGCGGGATTTCCCAGATGAGTTATTATACTTAAGGCTTGTCCACGAAAAAAAGTAGCCATCGAAAACTAAGTCTCCAGTGTCTCCACTGGGAGACCTACTAAGGTCTAGGTAGTTCATACCGCAATTAAATTTCCAACAGAGTATTCTTTATCATAGGTAAAAATCGAAAATTCATAATTTTTTTCTTAGACATTGTGAAATTCCAACATAATGCCAGGAAGGCACTAGTCCCAGCGCCGGCGAGAAAGCGAGCAACTATCGACTATTTTCTCGCCGAACTCCGACAAGAAACTCACAATACATGTAGACTCCGTGTCAATAAAAGAGATACGCATATGAGAGAGTTTTCGCCGGCATGCAGTGTGAACAGCTAGTAATGAACTATTAATAAATGTGTCTCTTACTAATACAGGATCTATATCTATATTTTTTTTGTTCGTTTCTTGGGTGAAAAAATCGCCGATAGCTTATCGCTTTCTCGGCCTAGGCTTTTAAAGCTAAAAAGATTGCAGGCAAATGAGTGTAATTCTGGCATTATTTAAAACAATAGGCATGATGACTGAGTATGAAAATCAAAATTCTAATGAATCCGTCAGCTAGATAATAGGAAAAAAATTGGACACGTATATTTTGCTTTTTCAAAATAATAAAAAAAATCTCAGATAAATCGCACTAAAGTTTAGGAGTGGGGCTTGTGATTGTGACGTCACTCCTAAGTAAAATTTATACTTAGGTAACGTCACGCGACATTTTGACTCGATATAACTAACCTTCATTTTTCGACTGTAAAAATAAAATACGTTTCCAATATTTTTTATTAATCTACATAACCGACTAATTATTAAATTTTAGTCATAATCCCTATTTATGACCTGCATACGGTAATTAAGAGTCTGGAAAGATACTCGCGGTACATTATAGTGTCGATAATCTATTTGATTACAGAAAAAAAGAGCCTTTGTGACCCAAACGTAAAAAATATAAAATCTAAGACTAAAATCCAGAGATTTCGAAAGTAAGCCCAAAAATGAATAGCAACTGATATAAATATCTATAACGGCACTCAAAACGAAAGTGGCGGAGTCCTTATTTTTAATAAAATTAAAAAAAAAGACATTTCATATTGAGACCTGTGCGCCTACCATAAGTTCGGCATGAGCGAGTATCGAGCGCTCGATGACAGTCTTATCTCTTTCGCACTAATAGCGCGTGCGAGAGAGGCGCACTGACTCTCGATACGAGATACTCGCTAGCGCCGATCGTACGCTCAGCTCTTGGTAGGCACACTAAATTATACAACAGTGGCTACTTTTTTCGTGAACAAGGCTTAATACACATAATATCACTCTAGGGATCAGTCCTACGAAAATGTCCGGTGGTCCTATTGTATGTCTACTTTTGCGATGTCAAAGTATTTTAATTTTCTGCAAGAAAATGGAAGAAATCCGTTTTAATATGAGAGTGAATTCATGATCGTAGAAACATTATCCTTTATAGTTACCAAGAGAGAAATATAGCTGTTATCACGGCACCCTGTGCTATAAAAGACTCGAGACGTTCGGGGTGTAAAATTAAGTAATATAAGCAGTAAAACCCGTCGAAATAGTTTTATTTAAATGAGAATCAACGTTGTTCAGACTTCGCACATAAATTGAAAGTATTTATTCGCGCTGAGCTAGCAACGTCGCCATTTTTAAGTTCTTCTTGATTTTTTTTTTAATTTTGAAAGACTTGTCCAACCATCATTTTAAGTGTATTTTATTCTTACAAATGCAATCAATATCTTTTCACTTTCATGCAGAGGTACATTACTGTGTACTTTACAGTATATATGATTACAGTACAATTCTAATTTGATCTAGAAGGCGCCCGCAACTTCGTTCGCGGATGAGGAAGTCATAACACCTTCTTTTTTTCTTCAGCGTAGTTGGGTTAAAAGTATCCTATTACCATCTGGAGATACCCAGCTACCCGTTACCAGAAACAGTTGGAATCCGTTTAGCCGATTTGGCGTGATGAAGCCACATATATACATACAAGAAATCCAAAAAAATATTCTTCGATTCAGTGACCGCCAAATAGTCCGTAACAATATTTTTTTTGAACATATCTCCAATGTACAGACATTTCCATTTTACAACTTGATAATAGTAGGTATAGATATAAACTAAAACTAGACCTTATACTAAATCACCTAAATTGGTGCCTCTGGGTAGGATTCCCATAAGAGTGGCTGCATTCCTTCTCTGGATGGATATCCAAATTCTTTGAGCGAGGAACGAGCCAGCCCTAAGGTCACCGATTTTTTTTTTTTTTATTGTGCATAATAATTGGTGGGCATCTGAGCTCCATGAGCCAATGTATGCAATTATAAATCGATAATTATGTGCAAAGTCTGGACAATGTTAGGTACGCACACATCACGCAAGCGGTGTGTTATTTCTTATCAAGATTCATACTTTACAACGCGTACGCTACGAACACGTTACGTGTACGCCACGCACACGCATCGGGTGTGGCTCGGCCTGAACTGTGTAATAAATTATTGCAATCTTACCGAGCTTGGGCACTTTAGAATCGTCCCGATGCTTGTCATAAAAATATTTTTTTTACAGAAACTTATTCAAAATTCAAATCGTTTTGCTTAAAAAAAAATGTATTCTTCTTGTTCAAATTTTGGAAATCTTTTAGATATTAATGTACCACAATATTTGAAAAAAAAAAAAAAACCCTTGTGCACAGCCTATTGCTTACATATTATCGAGAGTATTGCTCAGTTAAATATTACAGCTGAAACGTTTATATATTTTTGACTGTTAAATCTGTACATGTATATACACCCTTCTATGTATATACATTTATTTATGATGCCTAGGGATGGCTCATATACTAATGAACTCGGCTGTACAAACTGCGAAACCGAAATGTGTTAGAGATACGGAAAACCTTGCAAATACCTCACGAAAAACATGTTATAAAGTTAATTGATCAATTAACAAGTAACAAGCAAAAAAACAACTGAAAGAGCTTGAAGCTGTCAATTACGTCGTTAGAATTAACAATAATTGTAGCGGCGTCGAGCGCACGAAAACAATTTACTTAAATAGGGGTGAGCGGATACGCACATAAATATATATTATGTTGTACGTCGACAATCGTTTAGCCGGAAAATCGTGAAAACGGTACAAAAGTGAGAGAGTTATACAAGGATTAAGAAAATCTTATCCTACAAATATTATAAACTAAAAGAGAAAAAGTCATAAGTAACTTTTTTTACTTCAGCATAGTCGGATAAGAAGTATCCTTCTGTAGGTATTTACAGAAGGTACCCGTGTACCGAAAGTACTTGAATTCTGTTCAGCCGTTTTGACATGATGAAGCCACAAATAATATAACAATATTTTTCGATTCAGTGACATTAAAATAGTCAGTTCCGATATATTTTTTGAAAAATATTCTATATACAGATATTTCATTTTATAAACTTTGTTATAGTAAAGATGTTCCGATATGTTTGGTACTGAATAACGCGTACACCTTCGTACGGATTTATTTTTAAGCAGTGATTTATATTTTTTTTTTAAGTGTAATTCTTGTCTGAAATAATATATATATATTTGTTATTTACCTTAACTTAATCCATCTTTATTAAATTTAATAAGATTCCGCAAAGTAACGCTTGAATCAATTATCGCTTCAAGAAAGTATCAATTATTACTATAGATTACGTTTCATTGAAACTACCCAAGTAGCACACTAGCTATATAAGGGCTGACTAAGCTCTTATACAACTTGTGTGTTACTTGGGTAGGCTAGGCACCTAATTCTTGATGTTGCAAGCGAAGCCGCGCTGTAACCTTTAATAATGACTGTATCCTTGGATTGCGTAAATTTAGAAGCGTGATTTTTTTACATCTTCAACGACTGCAGACATAACATAAGTATTTGATGTTAATGTCGCGTTTCTGAGAAAAATGGTAATGACAGACATACCTATACAGACATACAGACAGGCAGACAGAGGGACAACAAAGTGATCTTATAAGGACTCATTTTGTTCCTTTTGAGGAAGGACATTGAAAAAGAAGAAAAACTCATAAAACTTTAACTATTTTTAATTTTGCTGCATATCTAATCGATGGTTTTTTAGTCTGTTAGACTATAAAAACGGTGTTTAGAATAAGACGTTTTTTGTAGCTAAATAAACCAGTGTAATTCAACACACGAGCGTAGAATTGGCAGATGCTTATATCATCTCAAAAGTGAAATCTACTTACAACATTTATAATAAAATTATCCAGAAATTCACTCACTCACAACCCTGCGCCCATCATAAACAGTTTATTTCGTATGAATAACACGCCTGAGTGGAAAATTTTGATATCATTCCTGGCGAGATATTTTTGACATTTTGACAGGCTTCCTTATGAAATTATATTAGCGTGGCAATGTGAAGTATGGTTAATGCATATAATGATTACTCATTTTAAGGAAAATTCTTTGCACGATAAAACTGCCATGTATGATGAGAAACTTATATAAATTTAATGTGGTCGCAAATTTAATGAACATTTTTCCACCGGACAGCGCCTGTTAGCCAGCTGAATACCAGGTTGAAGAATGTGTGTGCCGCGGGATTTTTACTCCCATTACTGGCAAGCCCCCGATATGTCACGGCAATTAGTTCGAGACAGCTAGTGGGGCCAGAAAAATGGAGGCAAAGAAGCAGGTCACCTATATAAAGGTACAAATTTACTCGTACCCAAGATTGTACGGTCAGCGTGCCCAGGGTTTTTGGGAAAGGTAACTAGTTAAACTGTAACTATGGGTCTCTTAAGGAAGCTCAGAGGCACTCAGCGAGCTATGGAAAGGGCTATGCTCGGGATCTCTTCGACATCGAATCAGAAATGAGGAGATTCGTAGACGAACCAAGGTCACCGACATAGCATACATACTTAATTTAATTTATTTATTGTATTGAACTAATGAATGAATGAATTATTGTATTGTATTGGACAAATAAACATTTTTGACTTTTGACTTTTTACTTTTGAAATAAAACAATTTAACCGATTATATCGCGTATATTATCTCATTTTAGTTCCCGACGTTTCGGAAGCTTTCCAGCTTTCCATGGTCACGGGTGGACTGAGAAAAGATGTATTTTCCTCTGTCAAAGTTACAATTTGTGCAAACTACCCATTTTTGAAAAAACAAATAAAGGTGTACATAAAGACAGTTACACATGTGCCAGAAGTACTTAATTATTTTATTCTTATAATTTACCAAGCAGCATTTCACAAATAAGGCGTACTGAGGAGAAATGAAACGCTGCAAAGAAAAACTCCCAGGCTACCTCATTACTAATTGTAATATTTAAAAAAACAGAGACTATTAAACTACGTTTTACACAGATAAGATATTTTACACCGTTCGGATATTAAAGTTTTGCAGTCCTGTGTCTCGCTTGTTCCTTGATGAGATGAATTACAGGAGCCCAAGCTGGTGGTAGTGACAATCCATCTTCTCTATTAAAATTAGAATGCTTTTTAATCTCAATAGCCTCGCGGAGCATTCTGGGAAAATATCTTTTTTCTTTGGCAAGGATAGAAGGTTTATCAAACTTAATTGAGTGGTTTGGTTTGTCAATGATTTGTTCACAGACTGCAGACCTATTACACCGACGGTGCTTGACATCTGCTATGTGCTCCTTCACCCGGGTTGATACACGGCGTTTCATTTGACCAATGTATGAAAGACCACACTCGTAGTCCAGCTTATAAATGCCTGCACTCTGCAAAGGGGTGCTACTCTTCACGGGTCTAATGTATTGAGACACCTTCTTCAACGGCTTGAAATATGTTTTTATAGAAGCACGCTTCAAGATGTTTTCGATCTTGTCTGTGACCCCTTTCACATATGGTAATACGGCAGGTTTACGCTCGACTGTTGGTTTCTTCTACTGGGATTCTGCTTGGAACGTGGTATCTGGAGCTCGTTGGCTCGAAGCGCACGTTTGACATTCTGCAACTCAGCAGTCAGATGTTGATCGTCGCAGATACCCCTGGCTCTCTGAAACAAAGATTTACCCACTGTAGCAAGTTGACAGGGATGGTGGTGAGATTTGCCATTCAAATACCTATCCGTATGCGTAGGTTTCCTATATACAGTATGACCTATGTCATTGTTAGGATCTCTAATTACTAGCACATCTAAGAATGCAAGTGAATTTTGATTTTCCATCTCCATAGTGAATTTAATTTTACTATGCATGGAGTTCAGATGGTCTAAGAAAGCTGAAACACTAGATCAAGGTAAAATAGTAAAGGTATCATCTACGTATCTTTTAAAGATCCTCGGCTTGACAGGTGCCAATGAAAGCGCTCTCTCCTCGAAGTCTTCCATGAAAATATCGGCGACGACAGGAGACACTGGAGACCCCATTGCCACACCATCAACTTGCCCGTAGAATTCACCATTCCATAGCATATAGCCAGATGTAAGGCAGTGTTGTAATAACTCAGCATATTCTATTGCCATCTATTGTGCACTCAATCTTCTTTTCACAATTTCAATACATTCTTGAACTGGTAGGCATGTGAAGAGAGACTGGACATCAAAACTGACCGTAACTTCATCATCAGTTAGTCTCAAATCCTTAATCTCACTGACAAAATGGTATGAGTCCCTTGTGTATGCTTCCGTCTTCCCTCACAGTAAAGAAAGCACACCTGCTAAGTGCCGAGCTAATCGATAGGTAAGAGCATCGATTTGACTCACTATAAGGCGTAACGGAGCACCAGCTTTATGTATCTTTGGTAACCCGTACAACTTTGGTGGCACCGGGCAAGAGGGCACTAAACTTTTCACATCCAGATTAAGATTTTCAGAGTACTTACTTATCAGCTCGGCTGTCGTTTTTACTACTTTCGCCGTTGGATCTCGCTTAACAAGCTTGTATGTTGTAGCATCTCACAAAAGTACTTCCACTTTCTGGTTGTAATCACTAGTATCCATAACAACCGTCGCATTTCCCTTGTCAACCCGAAGAATGGTGATGTCTGGGTCTTCACGCAAGCTCTTCAAAGCGTTGAATTCACTTCTGGGTAAGTTAACTTTAGGAGACTTCGCTCGTCTTAAAATTGAAGACACATCCTGGCGTACGGTCTGCAAATCCTCCTTACGCATATCATTTTGGACCAGACAATCTTCCACACCAACTATAATCTGTTCAAAAGGAATATTCCGTGGAGTAACAACATAATTAAGCCCTTGTTTAAAAAGCGAGGTTTGAGAATTAGAAAGTGGCTTCGAGCTTATATTCTCTACAGGTGCAACGGCATTTGACGTTGACGTTTCATTACTTCCACGGAGCGTTTCATTCCTAGTGCGTTTTGATTTCAACTTGTCAAACTTAACATTTTTCTTACGTGTACAACTTTTAAATTTTGATGCGTAACGTCTGTCGCCTTGTTCAACAATACTTTTGAAGTCATTCTCTGTCAATATCAACTGCAATTTGTCACTCTTTTCTTTAATCTGTTGTTCAAATTTGTGAGCTGAATAACGGGTATTGTAGATAAGTTTGCACAGTAACTTTACACTAGCTTGGCGGAGAATGCGTTCACTACCGAAAATGTCCTTCTTCGGTGCTATTTTCACGCATGTAGGAATGAGATCGTCATCACGGCATTCTTTAAGGAAATTTAATGAACTTCGAGCTCATGCGAGTCCCGTCCTGAGGTCTTCATACCGCCTGATTTGGTTAGCAACATCCAGTCCGTACTGGTGTACATAATATTTTCTTCTGTTTCCGCGATTATTACTCATTGAAATAAAACAATTTAATGGATTATATCGCGTATATTATTATCTCATTTTAGTTTCCAACGTTTCGGAAGCTTTCCAGCTTTCCATGGTCACGGGTGGACTGAGAAATATGTATTTTCCTCTGTCAAACTTACAATTTGTGCAATATACCCATTTTTGAAAAAACAAATAAAGGTGTACATACATGCCAGATGGGCCTAAGCTGTGAAGACAGTTACACATGTGCCAGAAGGGCTTAATTATTTTATTCTAATAATTAACCAAGCAGAATTTCACAAATGAAGCGTACTGAGGAGAAAAGAAACGCTGCAAAGAAAAACTCCCAGGCTACCTCATTACTAATTATAATATTTTAAAAAAACAGAGACTATTAAACTACTTTTTAAACAGATAAGATATTTTACACCGTTCGGAAATTAAGTTTTTGCAGTTCTTGGTCTCGCTTGTTCCTTGATGAGATGAATTACAGGATCCCAAGCTGGTGGTAGTGACAATCCATCTTCTCTATTGAAATAAGGATGCTTTTTAATCTCAATACCCCCGCGTAGCATTCTGGGAAAATATCTTTTTTCTTTGGCAAGGATAGAAGGTTTATCAAACTTAATTGAGTGGTTTGGTTTGTCAATGACATGTACACAGACTGCAGACCTATTACACCGACGGTGCTTGACATCTGCTATGTGCTCCTTCACCCGGGTTGATACACTGCGTTTCATTTGACAAATGTATGAAAGATCACACTCGCAGTCCAGCTTATAAATGCCTGCACTCTGCAAAGGGGTGCTACTCTTCGCGGGTGTAAGGCATTGAGACACCTTCTTCACCGGCTTGAAATATGTTTTTATAGAAGCACGCTTCAAGATGTTTCCGATCTTGTCTGTGACCCCTTTCACATATGGTAATACGGCAGGTTTACGCTCGACTGTTGGTTTCTTCATACTGGGATTCTGCTTGGAACGTGGTATCTGGAGCTCGTTGGCTTGAAGCGCACGTTTGACATTCTGCAACTCAGCAGTCAGATGTTGATCGTCGCAGACACCCCTGGCTCTCTGAAACAAAGATTTACCCACTGTAGCAAGTTGACAGGGATGGTGGTGAGATTTGCCATTCAAATACCTATTTGTATGCGTAGGTTTCCTATATACAGTATGACCTATGTCATTGTTAGGACCTCTAATTACTAGCTGTATTTGTTGTTTCAAAATTGGGTAGTTGGCACAAATTGTAACTTTGACAGAGGAAAATACATCTTTTCTCAGTCCACCCGTGACCATGGAAAGCTGGAAAGCTTCCGAAACGTCGGTAACTAAAATGACATAATATACGCGATATAATCCGTTAAATTGTTTTATTTCAATGAGTAATAATCGCGGAAACAAAAGAAAATATTTTTTATTGTATTTAAAAAAAAATGTATGCTGGACCCACGTTGTCTGTAATGAATAAATGATTTGATTTGATTTGATGGCAAACAGGGTAAGCAAACTGAAGTGACGATGGGCAGGGCACATAGTTTGAAGAGCCGATGGCCGTTGGGGCAGAAAGGTTCTCGAGTGGAGACCACCTTGTGGTAAGGCCACCCACAAGGTGGTCGGACGAAAAAAGTAAGACCGTTTATTTCGGATCATTGGAAATCCACATGAATGTTAGTTCATCGACTTAAAGCTCTATGTTAGTAGTTACAGTTCTTGACAAATTAATATTTGATGTATCTGCGCTTTTTGGGAGGGCCAGCAGTACCCACCAAAATCCCTACTTCATATTTTCAATAACCACTTCGCTCTAATATTTCGTGAGCGGGCATTCGAAACGCTCGGCCAATACTCTCAGCATGCTGTTGCTGCTACTGCGCATGCATTTGAGTAGTGAGGATATTCTTTTTCGCCTTATCGCAAAAAAGTCGTCCGCCCGCACCTCGGCAAACAAGCCCCTTGCACTGCAGTTCGGCATCCTCAACAGCATCCTAAGAATATGATTATATTGCAAAATTATGAGAAGATTTGTACACGAACCAGGATCCACGACAAAGCAAACAGGGTACGCAAACTGAAGTTGCGATGGGCTGGGCACATAGTTTGAAGAACCGATGGCTGTTAGGGCAGAAAGTTTCTCGAGATGGAGTACTTGTACTGGCATGCGCAGCGTAAAAGGGTGGTCGGATGACCTGGTTAGGGTGGCAGGGACTCGCTGGATGCAGGTCGTCTCTATCCAGCTCATGTGGAACTTTATTGCGCAGGTCTTTGGCCAGCATTGGACGTCCTATGGCTGAAAGGATGAAGCAGTTAAAATATTTTGATCACATGTGTATTATTCTTTATGCCTATTCAGAAGCCATGGTCGTTTAGGGTAGGCAGCACCTTTGTGCCTATATGAACTGCATGCCACCGCGGTCAGCGGTAGAGAAACTTGACCGTCTTGCTATATATTCTTGTGTGACATACATTCTTAAATGATTTTTCTAAGAGTGCGGTTAACCCCTTTGAAATTCAGAAACCATCTTCTCCGATCTTGATCTGTCTTTAAAAACTTTTATAAAATCCATAGATGTTATATAGATTACGTAGCTACCCACGTCGTAAAATCCCATAAGTACTGCCACATGTTTCGGTAAATTCGGAGGTCTACTAAATGTATCCCGCTAGTTTCGTAGCCTGGCCACTTAAGCACCCCGCACACGTCCCCGCCATGTCTCTTCGACTTCACCAGATAGGTGATTGTCTTCAGTGTAGGTGATCCTGTTAATTTGGGCCAATATCGTTGCCTCACTGCCCTTAGCAGCTTACTACGTGGCCTGAACTTCTTGTTTAGTTTTAAAGAGAACTTTAAGACGGGTAGGTTTTAGTGACAAAATAGAGTTAAGAGTTGTAGTGTGTATTGAGATCGTTGAAATAAAGAAACAATGCATAGTTAACTACAAAATTTGAGTCATCTATACTAATGTAAAGTTTTTTTTTTTTGTTTTATAAATATCATGATAATAATCACAATTTTTACAATTTATTAGTGGATCACTCCACTAGCGTTATTATTATAAACAAAGATCAGAAACAAATGAAAATTTTTTTCGACGATACTGGACTTGAACCAGTGCCTTGAGCCAGACCGGGGCAGCACGCTCTACCATCTGAGCTAATCGTCCACACCAGCAGTCGACGAATTTTGTCATCTGTTCTTGCTTATGGATCTCTGTATGGTGCATCCGACTCTTTAGCCGTTAGCGCCGCCTAGTGCTCAAGGCACTGGTTCAAGTCCAGTATCGTCGAAAATTTTTTTCATTTGTTTCTGATCTTTGTTTATAATAATGTAAAGTTGTTCACATCAGGCGTGACAATGAAGATATTTGGAAAAAAAAGTTAGACGGGCTATTGGAAGTTTACTGAATGGAAACATATTTGTATGTATTGCGCCTTTACTAAGTAATGTACTGTGGTAGCATTAGCATATAGTAATTAGATTTAGTGATACTAACCCCTAAGTTTAAGTTGTTTTGCATTTACTAATATAATATGTGTCACCAAGTTACACAAAATAAATAAATAATAATAATTATTATTATTATTTTAGCCGGCTATTACCTTTGATCCCACCAACATGTCCGCCTGGTAGGTCCTTTTTTAACCGTTGTCCTACCGTTCTAAACAGTGTTACGGGTAAGTTATTTTTACCATGGTTCCACCGGACTAAGTGGTAAACATTAATTAAAAACTATAGCTGTTTTGTGGTCACCTTTGGCATCTGGAAAATAAAATAAAATGTGTCATCAATTTTTTTTAGTCTTGTTTATCATTAAAATAAATGCTAATATAAATTTATTATAATACGAAAAAAACTTATATAAATTAATGTAAAAAAAAATTGAATTATCAAAAAAAAAATCAATAAGTTTGGCAACCAATAAAATCCGAGAATGTGTATTTCCTGTGGCTATTGAATCCACATCTAAAGTAAAACGTGTGAAAAGTTTACGCACAAACGCAGGGAATACCGGCGAGAGGGTTCCGCATTCATGTAATTTTCTAAATTCCATAACAGAAAGGATAAGATTTAAATTTAAAATAAAATAAACAACATTCCGTCAGTTAAGAATGCGTTTGTGCCATATTCAGCTATTTTTCATACAAATTGGATGGATATAACACAAATGTATTCTCACCCAACGATACATCATTAGCCATATTTGTACCCACGAGGAATAAGAAAGATTTTAACTACGCATTCCTGAGGCCATTAGGAGTAAAAAAATATATGAATCAAGTCAAGTTCAACGAAAAAAAAAAACAAAATCCATTTTAGTCGATTTTTGTAAGTACATATTTTATTAAAAATTTCGATTCCTATGAAAATTATCCCTTTTAATAAAATGGTGACGATTATTTTTCCAAACCAGGTTGATTTTAGTGGCTAATAGAATAGCTGACACTTAGATTTCTTTAAATAGCGACGTATAAATAAAAGTATTTATGTGGCCAAGTTTCGCGTCGCTATTGAAAGAAATCTATTTATATTACCCACTAAAATGTAAACTTTTTTTGTGTTTACTAAAGTACATTAGCTCTTTAGTCCACCCGTGACCATGGTGAAAAGCTTTCGAAACGTCGGGAACTAAAATGAGATAATATACGCGATATAGTCCGTTAAATTGTTTTATTTCAATGAGTAATAATCGCGGAAAAAAAAGAAAATATTAATGTATTTTAGTAAGCACAAAAAAAAAGTTTCATGAAAATTAGTAATATCTTCGAAGCTAAGCCAGATTTGCCTGGCGTTTACATAACATTTTTTCCTCCTAAAGAACTAAGGAATGCGTGGTTATAATCTTTCCTATTCCTTGCGGGCACCGTATATAACTTACAAATGTATGTAGAAAGTGGTCAGATACGAGTAAAAAGGCAATCATAGTACGTTGATAAGTAGAGAGGTACAGACAACAATCAGAAATACGTACAATGCTTTGATAAACACATGCTGCTGCTGTCTCAATCGCCCGTGATTGTGTTTTTTCTGCGGCTGTTGAATCTCCGTCGACTATCACAAGTGGGAAGTTTAGGCGTGCGGAATCCCGACTCAAGGGTTCCGCATATATATAACTTTCTAAATAACTTAAGAGAAAATATTAGAGAAACAGTAAAAAAATACATGCTTTTTTATATTGCAGTAAATAGGGACAGCGATGAGTAGAAATCAAAGAAAAGGGCAAAGCTTTCTTCCTTGGATTTTCACTCATGTCCAAAATGGAGACAGTTAAGGTTGAATATATATATGTCCTTTTTGTAAATATTGATATTGTCTATTACTTTTTGTTCTGTTACTTTGAAGTTGTAATTTTGTTTTTTAGTTGTCATTAAATTCTTGCTTTCAGTCAGCTGCTTGGGTTTTCTTTTAAAATTTCCACTTTTCTGTATGTGCTATCGAAGTCTGTTACAGAGACATTGCAACATTGCAGCTGGCGCACATAAAAAAATGTGTTAAATGTCTCGCTATTATTTTACTAATAAACTTTACAAAAATTTCCAGCCATTTTGACGTAATGGGGCAGATTGGAGATACACAAAATAAAATATATGTATTATATTCCGATTTAGTGACCCTTTGAAAACATCTTCAATCTAGGTACTCATTTTATTTTTACAATTTGGTAATAGTATACATAACAAACTACGAAAATTACGGTAAAACTACGGTATTGAAAAAGATAGATCGAAGTCCAATTTTTAGATCAAGTAACACTATAAAACAAGTTTGTGTTTTATTTTCTTCTTGTATTTTAATACTTAATAAGTGAGTTTTGGCCTCTGGCACAAGCCTATATGTTTTACTCCAAATTATTCTGTTGCGGAACGGAAAAATTGTATCAATGCGGGATAAAAATACGCTTCTCAACGAGGCATTGAATCAGCTGACTCAGGTAGGGTGCACAAAACATTCGAATTCGATCCATCACGACATAGCTTTTGCAAAACGTCATTCGGATGAATTGAGTTACTGGTTTTGAAACGTTGGCATAGTTCCGAGAGATATCGTTACGGTTTGGATGTTGGCGTTCGACAAATTTGTGGAAGGGAAAATTCCACTCTTAGATATAAGATGTTTTATCTGCCGTTCGTACGACTAACATAAATAAAATTGCATTTACCAATTTTCCATCGTAATAATCTTTAGTATTATAAAATTGTACAAATGAAATATCTGTACATGGAAGATATTTTCAGAGAAATGATTGTAACGGACTATTTGGAGGTCACTGAAACGGAAAATATAGTTTTTGGTTTTTTTCTACGCTTATATATTTCACTAGCTTCTGCCCGCGACTTCGTCCGCCTTAAATTCGTTTATCGCGGATAAGGGTATTTTTCCGGGATAAAAAGTAGCCTATGTTCTTCCTCGGGACTCAAACTATCTCCATACCAAATCTCATCCATATCGGTTCAGCGGTTTAAGGGTGAAAAGGTAACAGACAGACAGACAGACCGACAGCCAGACACACTTTCGCATTTATTATATTAGTATGGATTCTGGCTTTATCATGTCAAATTGGCTTAACGGATTTCAACTATTTTTGTTACAGCTACACGAGCTGATCATCCACAGATGGTTAAAGAATACTTTTTACCCAACTACGCTGACGACAAAAAGAGGGGTCATGACTTTTTCTCCTTTGCGAACGAAAATTGCGGGCATCTTTTAGCACCACTGTGATTAGAAATCGTTAAAATAACAAATGTCTAAATCCTCCAATTGATTACTTTCAACTAGTGTGGTTCGAGATAATTGGCATTATAATCGGCATATTTCAAAAAGGTGACAGATAACAACTGTCATCTCATAGAAAAACGTTAAGTAGGTCGTTTAGTTATCTACTTACGGTAACTAAATTCAGCTAATGCATTCACAAAATGTGAGTCAGCGTCAAACGCAGCGCTGACGGACTCGTGGCTACTATAATATGACCCCTAGACGCCTATAAACTATTCGTTTGCATAATGTTAATAATATTTATTTAAGTATAAATAACAATTACATAATTAATATTACAGAAATATTGTCTAAATTATATCGATGATAAAAATAAAAGAAAAAAAATACCTTAAATAAAATCTAATTCTGTGGTTTGTATTTACCGAAACATTAAAATCATCATCATCATCAATAGTGTATTTCTTTTCCTTATAAAATGGTATGTTCAAAGCTTGAACTACAAACGCAGTCTTTAAAAGCAGAGCATTTAACCAAGTCAGCGTTCCAGTTGCACTTGACGCAGAGCACTCACAAAGCGGTACGGCGGAACATGTCAATACCTGTTGGGAAGCTTGCAATGGTATCATTTAAGGCCAAGCCACACCGGATGCGTGTGCGTGGCATGCACGTAGTCGTGCGCGTGGCGTGCGCGTCGTAAAGTACGAATACCCATAAGAGATGACACACCACTGCGCACGTGCACGCCACGCAAGCGGTGTGCAATCTACTATGACATTTCATACGATACAACGCGCACGCCACGCACACGCGCACGTGCACGTGCTGCGCACGCATCCGGTGTATTTCGGCCTATAAGGTTCACTATAACGCTCAACTCCCCATACACCATCTGATCATCATCATTATCATTATCATCATTTCAGCCATAGGACGTCCACTGCTGGACACAGGCCTCCTCAGTAGATTTCCACATGGGCTGGATAGAGACGACTCGCATCCAGCGAGTCCCCGCAATCCTAACCAGGGCGTCCGACCACCTTGCGGGTAGCCTCCCCACGGTGCGCTTGCCGGTATGCGGTCTCCACGCCACTTCAGTTTGCTTACCCTGTTTGCTATGTCGGTGACTTTGGTTTGTCTACGAATTTCGTGATTTCTGATTCGATCTCGTAGATAGATTCCGAGCATATAGCCCTTTCTATAGCTCGCTGAGTGGCTCTGAGCTTCCTTAAGAGGCCCATTGTTCGAGACCACGTCTCGGCACCGTAGGTCATTACTGGTAATACGCACTGGTTGAAGACTTTCGTTTTCAAACACTGAGGTATCCTGGACGAGAAGACACTTTGCAGTTTCCTAAGCGCTAGCGCTGCCCATCCGAGTTGGATCCGTCGATTGATTGACTCTCTCTCGAAGTTGGACCTGTTTATACCATCTAGGAATGTATTATACGCATTTATGTAACACACTAATACTCGGGTCATTTTACGCTACTTGAAATTGAATGCTAGTAATTACAAATGTGCATAATCCAGAAAAATATTATTATTGTTTTTTTGTTATAGGAGGCAAACGAGCAGATGGATCACCTGATGGTAAGCGATCACCGTCGCCCGTCGTCCTTTTAAATTCCATAGAAAATTTTAAAAAAATTCTCGCATCCATCATCCGACATACTTCATCTATTTTATCATTCATTCCTCCCGTTAAATTTAACGTAGCAAAGCGGCTCTCCATAGCACACTCCTCGCTCTCGCTGGGACCGAGACGAAAGACTGGGTTGCGAACCACCATTTGCGTTTCCACTAGCAGCTAGGGATAAAATATTTGAACCCAGCAGAGCCCCGCATTCCGCATTACCGGGTATTTTGTAATCAATGAACTGATTTATTTTAATTGAGTGTAATGAAAATCCATCCGACGTGACGTGTAGTTTTCCAACGACACAAAATCTGACCGACGATCTACGTGTTATTTTTCAACGCCGTTAAAAATGGAGCATTTAGCTCCGCCCTGTGAAATTGGGGTACCTATTGTACTTGACACGGAGCACTCACAAAGCGGTACGGCGAAACGTGTCACTCAATGCCTGTTGGGAAGCTTGCATTGCCGTTCAACAAGTAAGCTTGATCCCCATTCTATAAAAGTATACCAAACGAACTAAAGGTCTTAGAAGGAAATAAATTTAAAAATAAGTTGAAAACGTGGCTACTTCACAAAGTGTTTTATAACCTTGGTGAATATTGAAATAAAATTAATAATATTTTCTAATTTTAGCATCGGGTAACTGTTAGAACTAATTCACCGTGCTGTTAAAGGCGTTGAAATACAGTTAATCTTTTGATCTTCCCCATACTTTTGTTTTACCCGAAAGCGACCTATGTGAAATTCTCTTTTTTTCCCATACCAACCCTTCGTTCGCGAGTTTGACTCGCACTTTACCGGATTGATTCTTTACCTTAGCTGGGTATTTAATATAGCGTTTTGGTGTGATGATGACACGACGATATTTCGAGAAAATGATATCAAAAAATGTCTCGGTACTACGGTACGGTGCCTTATCGCAGCCATAAGCCTTCGCTAAGACAACTGTAATAGACTGAGTTAGGATGTTTTGTGCCATTGGGGTTATAAAGAGCAATAGAGTCGTTGTTATTTATTTTTTGATTGAATGAATAAATGATTGATAAACCGTAAATTGACTCATAAAAATTAAATAAAAATATAATAAATTGTTAAAGTGTATAATGTTTTACCTATTCAAGGTCCTGAACAAAGTCGTTCTCGACACATAAATGGATTTTTCACATATTGAGAAACCTTATAACGCCAGCTAATATGAAACAAATTGCCATATTATATGCTTTTCATAATCTTGACAACCGTTTAACATGAGATGAAGATAATATGCAAGATTTTCAAACTTTAATTCTAGTTGCAAGTTGTTCCAGCTCTTGAGTATATAAACATTTTAGCTAAATTTATTTAAACGTTATATTATAAAATCTACACCAAATGGATTTATGATTCAATTATTAATTTATTGAAATAAAAAATATACAATGGCGTCTCTTCCGCATTACCTGTGCCATAATGCCACCAGAAACCTAACTCTACTTATAGAATAGATGTATGCGACTCAAATTTGGATTAATATTTAGATTTCTTCCGCCTCTTTATAAACCACAATCAAAATAGTAACACAGACAAATTGCGATTTGTAATAGTTTCAAGTATGATTCACAGAAAAATTACTTACTGTTGAATATATATGATTCAAAATTGTAAAAGTGCCCTTGTTGCCTATCTTCAGGATAAAATATTTAAATTTGAATTTACTTTTATAAGTTAACTAAGCACTGAGTTTATACTTAGAAAGAAAGATAATTAAGGTTAGGCTAAGTACTAAGTACTAATATTGTAATATTTAAGAATTATTAAAAAAAATACTGACTGTTGACTTTGTTTCGGCTTTCTTCTCAACAGTGGTCTCCTTTTAGGAAATGGCTGCCGTAGAGACTCAGACTTGTGAGTCTTGCGGCCTACTTTTTTTACTAGTATAAAATTGAAAATATTAGATAAATATCTTAAATGTCTGTACATTAAAGATATTTTCAAAAAATTGATTGTAACGGACTATTCGGAAGTAAATAAATCGAAATATTTTTTGTATGTTTGTATGTGTCGTTGTGGCTTCATCGAGCTAAATCGGCGGCGCTAAAACAGGTTTAATTATTTTTGGTACACGTGTAGCTGGGTATCCACAGATGGTTATAGGATACTTTTTATCCGACTACGCTGAAGGAAAAAAGAGGGGTTATAACTTTCTCTCTTCCGCAAACAAAGTTGAGTACTAGAAACTGGAGTACAGAATAAAGATCATTATTTCAATATTATTATTTCATTTAAGTAATTATAAACACGTTACCTTTTGGATATACATACTTAAAAACACATTTGTATTCGAAAGCGGAGGCACTGAAAGCATACATCTATAATTAATGCCGAAAAAATGACCCATTTACATCAATTTCGCGAATAAACCCCGACATTGAAGCTCGATAGCCCTTCGACATCTTTATTCAACGGAATTATTAATTTGTAATGGATTTCAATGGACGATACTCGTGCTATTGGAAATTAAATGAGTGGCAGGTTTGTTAATTGTTGACACAGACGTAATAAATATAATACTTCTTAAACCTATTTAGTCAAGCCGCACACAAATTTTCCTTAATTTCCCGTTGGACTGAAGAATTTGTGAGTTAGAGGTCCAACGTGGATAGTTTTTAGTTAAACCTTTGTTTTGCGAGGAAACATACATAATTAAATTTATGAACTTTATTCTGTAAGTAGGCCGCAATGGAACTTTTACAATCTGAGTCTACAATCTAAAACACAACAACCCATTTGCAAAACCATGTACTATGATTAAATTAAAATGTTATATATGTAGTTAGCCTGGAAGGTGCAACTTCATTATCGGTGGAAAAGAAAGCATAGGTAATCCTTTTATTGCATAATTATTTTGGCGAATCCTGGAAGCATAAAGTGAGGTCCGGGGGTGAAGCCCCCCGAATTTAAAGAAGTCTTCCTAACAATCATTCTTTGGCCTGGTTAGGATCGTTAGTGACCTTGCGGTCCTCAAAGCAGAAATAAAAGCCCCGCGAAGCAGGGCCTCGTGGAAACGCTCACATTTACCAGCATGAAAAGAAAAAGCATTCCAAACATTTTTTGGCCTGAGGGGTTACTCCGAAACTCAAAAATCAAAGTTCGTAACTTGCTGTTACGCTCGCTCTCTTGTTTTGCTGTATTTGAGTGAGTAGGATGGCGCCATACGAACCTTGTTTTTCGGATTTCGTTATTACAATAGACGAGGTCGGTATTCGTACGGTATATCGGACTGCACTTTTCTTTAAACATCCATCAACCATTGAATTTCTATGAAAATCACGATGTTTTATCATCATTATGGCAGCTATAAAATTCGTTCTGTTACGATGAAAATGTAGTTCTATAAATGCTCATCATGGCGCTGAAAACCCAGTTTTTAATGTAAAGGTTTTGTAATAAATAGTGACTATAATTCAAAGACAAGCTGACTGGATTCTGTAGCTCAGTTGGCAGACCGTACGCCCTGACACGGCACAAGGCACTGGTTCAAACCCAGACTTGGATTTGTTTTTCATTATTTAGAACTTCTGTAAACTTGGACAAACTATCCCACCAAAAACATTCTGTAAAAAACTAGCCAAGTCTCGATGGAGCTGCTTGTTTATCTCTAAAAAGTAATGAAATCTAGACAAAGTCGTGCCAAGTCTAAGGTTCTTTACTGCGATTTTTTTATTATTATAGTTAATGTTGTGTGACTTGGCCGTTGAAGGGTACACAAGGGTACAAAACCAGGTGCTCCATGACACCATTGCACCAATCGTTGACGGTCGGACGTCAGACGATTTTGGACATCACATGAAGCGGCCCACCAAGTTGAATATTTTTTGTATGGGCGGTATGTCGATCTGTAATAGTTTGGTTGGGCTCTTGTGTTTTCTAATCAGGGTCACCAGGTACTCCAGATCTTCGATTATCCTAGTTTTATAGTTTTCCCTTTTTGTGGCTATTAAACCCTAACTCTGTACCAAATTTCAGCTCTCTGAGTCTATGGGAAGTACTAGTTCTATTCTGATGATCATGAGTGAGTGAGTGTCATAAATGCGAAACTTTGCTTTCGCTTAACTTTGGAACTAAATGACCTTCAGACTTGAAATTTTGGATTTTAAGTATGTGGTTATAGCTTACTGGATGACGAAAATGTCTGCGTTCTGGTCTTATCCAGAGGTTCTCAAATAGGGGCCTGAAAATGCGGCGAAATGGTTCCAGTAAAGGATGGTGCGGCAGCGTTTGCTTCGCGCTCGACTTGGCGAAGGCACTGTCGTGCCCCCTGATTATAAAGTTGTGAAAATAAAATGTCTGCGCATTGAACATATTTTCAAGAAAAATATTTTCACATACTATATGGAGGTGACTGAATCGAAAAAAAATCATTTTTTGTATGTGTCACTGTGGCTTCATCACGTCAATAGGCTACGATTTCAGCTATTGGTACACGGGTAGCTGGGTATCCACATCTGTGTTATTGGATACGTTTTACCCAACTACGCTGAAGTGAGGGATTATGTTATGATTTCTCTCTTCCGCGAACGAAGTTACGTGCACGTTCTTGTTATAAGAATCCATCAACTACTCAACCAGACAATCTTTTAGAGCCAAAAATTTGTAGGATTGTATTATTTTATTACATACTTGCTGTACCACCTTCCGACTCCGTCATCAGATCAGAAAGAAATAAAGAGAAGAAAGAAAGAAAATACATTTATTCGAGGGCATATTAACAATACAGAAATACAAAGTTAATTTATAAGCAGATATGATATTATAATATTGCATTGTTAGCAAACTTGTATAAGTATGACAGATTTTAGATCAATCGGAAAGCAGGAAGTAGGTCAAATTTAACTTGCAAGATTTGACCCGGACAATCAATCAATCATTTATCAATTCCTTTAGGGCTGGTTTCGGCTTCGACCACGAGAACTGCTACCAACTCTTATCTTGTCGTTAGTGAGGTCATATATGACCAGGACAAACATACATACAAACATTGCAAACTAAATAAAAGCTTGTACAATACTTAGAGACAATCCAATACACGCGGTAGGAAATTCTTACAAAGCCTGTGAAAATCTTAAATATCCAACACTATGATATTGTAACATACTGAAAAAAAACTGGCAAGTTAAGACTTAAAATGCATTAGGCAGCATTAACTTGGTTTTACTGTTAACAATCTAGTATCAGAATTGGCACCGTTTGAGATATCACTACTTTAGGTGGAACATAAGAACTTGGCTTATTTTTCACATTTATACTTTGGTGGGATATCATTACTTCTTCCTAGGTAGTCGATACCAACATCTTACAAAGATATCTTTAATAAGTCCACTTAAGATATCTTTGTAAAAAATATTTTTCTACGAACTTGGCCCAATTTTTTAATATTTTCAGATTTTATTGCATTCCTTTGTACGCGCCTAATACAAACCTTTAAATCAAAAATCAAGTTTCGAGGTTATCTGGAAGTAAGTTAGGTTTTTGATCTATAAAAGTCAGTCGGTCATATACTTTTGTTTTCTACACAAGTTAACGGATTTTATAAATGTATATTTTTTATGTATATTTGTAAATAATAAAATGGATGCTATAAGGAAAGATTTTCGGGGCTATTTAAGTGAAAAACATGTTAGTTATACCCGAGCTCTTGTTGGAACTAAAGTATGATTTCAATTCTCAACAAAATTAATTCTCAATAAGTTCTTGTGTTTCCGCAATTATTACTCATTTAAATAACACAATTTAACGGATTATATCGCGTATATTATCTCATTTAAGTTCCCGACGTTTCGGAAGCTTTTCAGCTTTCGATGGTGACGGGTGGACGGGTGGACGAGTGGACCATGGAAAGCTAAAAAGCTTCCGAAATGTCGGGAACTCGAATGATAATTTACGTGATACAATTGCAAGAAAGAAAGAAAGAAAACACATTTATTGCAGCGAAAAGATAACACCATTACATGAAGAAAGCTTAAAGAAATAATTAAATTAAAATTATATTAAATCTAGATTGACAAGAAACAATTGACTAATATAAGTATACAACACGGTGCTACCATGTCCGCAACAAAAGGCCACCACTAAGCGTGATGCTGCGACATCGGGGTAATATCGCAGCGCTGGTCTTCCGTGGGACCCGAGGTAGGTAGGTAAAAACAGCAATAGGAAGTCCTGACGTAATGTTTAATTTAATTGGTTAAGTAGTTTTTTTTTTTAAATGAGTAATAATCGTTATTTTTCCTCAAACTACATACATTACCTACAGGACTCAGGTAATTGCAAAATTTGTATAAAAAATTGCAACAAACCTGACCTTAACGCAATATACAACGCATTCGTATTCAACCCGCACCGCGCGGCCAGTGCCGACAGATTGGGTTCATTATTCCCGTACAAAGCGGTCCTCACTACTAGCCATGGCATATGAAACAGCGCCGAAACGTTCTAAAATAAAGCTACATGATCATTATTAATTGCTGATTATATTTGTCTATATCAACCATTGTGTACATGGCCATTAACTCTAACAGCGCATGGTGAATTCACGCTTTACGGTAACGTTAGATCTATCATGGTCCTAAAACTAAATGTCCAATTGTGTCATGTACACTTAAACAACCTACAATTGAAATTCTCAACATATTTTTACTTACTCTCCGAATTTCAGCCCGCACCGTGCGGCGAGTGCCGACAGACTGGGTCCATATTACCCGCAAAATAAATTCAATGTCAACGGAGGATTAGAGTTTACTAATCTGCAGTCTCTGGGTGAAGTATTCGCAACGGGCCTATAGGACCCTGCGAATCCAGTGTAACAACGCGTTCCGGGTGATAGTGGGACTGCCCCGTTTCTGTAGTGCATCGGGGATGTTTGCGGAGGCGCGTGTCAACTGTTTTTATGCAACCATGCGCGGGCGGGCCGCATCCCTGCTGCGCCGAGTGCGGGACAGTCCCAATACCATTCTGAGAATGATAGCTAATAAGCCTGATTGTGCTATTATGTCACACTGTGCGGGACTGCATGCTCCTACTAATGTAATTTTATGGTAGAGCTTTAAAATAATGGTAATGTAATATGTATATGTGTCGTGTAACACGAAATAAATAAATGATTTGATTTTGATTTGATTTTGATCTAATTTTTTCTTGCTTTGGTAAGTTTTGAGATTGAGAATTTATGATTTTTCGTTTGTTATTACAGGTTAAAAAATATATGATTGTTGGAATAAGTTTTTTTATTAGGTTATCTACGTGTGGCACGGCATATGAAACTGCGCCAAAACGTTCTAAAATAAAGCTGAATTAACATTGTTAATTGCTGATTACATTTGTCTAAATCAACCATTGGGTACACAGCCGTTAATTCTAACGGCGCATGTTGAATTTACGCTTTACAGTAACGTCAGATCTATCATGGTACTAAAACAGAGTGTCCAAAATAAATGTATTACGTGGGTAAAGTCACCAGAAACCTTCTTATAAACTTAAACGACCTATAATTTAAATTCACACCATATTTCTTTTTACTTACTCTCCGCCACTTCATTATCTACAGGACTCTAATACTTGGAGGGGCAACATTTGTACCTAATCCTAACGCAATACATGTAGCATCTTTATTCAGCCCACACTGCTTGGCCAGAGCCGACAGACTGGGTCCATTATACTCGCACAATGCGGTTTTCGCTAAATTCAATGTCAACGGAGGGTTAGAGTTCTCTGCTCTCATATTTTTCTACTTTGTTAAGCTTTTGAGGGCGACAATGTATGATTTTTGGTTGCTAATACATTTTTTTTTGTTAACGCATTAAAATAAAAAAAAAACAATATTGTTAGAGCACTATAGTTGTTGTTAAGGTGTCTGCGCGTATAATAGCACATGAAACTGTGCCGAAATCTTGGGCAAAGATAGCGAAAATCTTTTAGAAACTATATGTAACTTAAACTCACAATATAATTAATTGTCGTTATTCTGTGAAAACCACATTACCTCTAGGATTCCAGGTATCAAGGCAACATTTGTACCTAACCCTAACGCGATATACGGCGCATCTGTATTCAGTCCGCGCCGCGCGGCCAGTGCCGACAGATTGGGTCCATTATACCCGCACAATGCGGTCGTCACCAAATTCAATGTCAACGAAGGGTTAGGGTCTTCTGGTCTCATATTTTCCTGCTTTGGTAAGCTTTTGAGGGTGGAAATGTAAGATTTTTCAGTTTTTTATTACAGGTTGTTTGTCATTGAAAATATTAAAAAAAAGGAAGAATATAACTACGATATTTTGTAGAATTACTTTAGTGTCACACATATGTGCCAAGAACCTGTGACGCTAGGTATCTACGGAATAAATACGTATGTATGTTTCTCATACAAAAAAAGCCAAGTAACAGTATAGTAACAGTTCATCACACCCTTTTTAACCGACTTCCAAAAAAAGGAGGAGGTTCTCAATTCGACGGAATGTTTTTTTTTTTTTATGGATGTTCACCGATTACTCGAAGACTATTTGACCGATTTCAAAATTTCTTTGTGGTTTTTTAGAAGGAACTTTCTAGTTGGTCCCATTTAATTTCAGTGAAGATCTGATGGTGGAATCCATGAGGAATTGAAGGAACTCCTCAAATATTGTAGGCATACATATAGCGATTTTGGTATTATAAGAAACATAATAAGCATTTGCATTCAGAAAGTGTAAATTGGTGAAGTGGAACTGATGCAGAAGACCACAGAATACCATCGGAACTCCTCAATGATAAATGATTTACGGGTGGCGACAAAATATCTTGATTAATTTAGCAAAGCAACTACATAGTCACAAATTTAAATGTTCCGGATGAGAATGGTACTATCGAATTGATTTGATGATAGAGCCGGAAGGCACCAGATCCATGTAATAAAATAATGTATCCTAGCCGTGTTTGGGCTTGTTCGAATTGTCACGAGATACACTTTTAAGTCACGATTAACTAAAAAGTGTAAAATAAATAAACTTTTAAACAAAAAAATAAAACCGACTCCAAAAAAACTAAAAAGTAAAAAATAACGCCATAATTCAGTTTCTTCAAATTACTTACAAGTAACCGTTTGTATACTCAATCTATACAGTATATACAATTAATGTTATTTTGGAGTCGGTGCCATCGTGTCACAACTTACTAAAATCGTCAATTTTCAATATTTTACACATTCTTTATATGGCACCGACGCCAAAATAAAATTAATTGTATATACTGTATAGATCGAGTATACAAACGGTTACTTGTAAGTAATTTGAAGAAACTGAATTATGGCATTATTTTTTACTTTTTAGTTTTTTTGGAGTCGGTTTTATTTTTTTGTTTAAAAGTTTTCTAGGCAGTGCAGCAGTGTATTGTTTAAGAGTATATTTACTAGTACCTACTATTTTTTTAAATTATATATTACAACGAGGCTTGGAGTGAAGATTTATCATTTATTTAAAAATAAACATAGGTATCGTGCCCTTGTGGCAAAAACCGCTTATCTGCGGTGCCGTGCCACAATTAAAACGTAGTAAGTCTAATGCAAATGGAAGTCTATAGTATTACTATAGACAAGGGTTGAAATTAATTTATTAGGGACAAAACTGTAAATTAATATGTCTCATCAAAAATAATTGATGTCTGTTCAAAACATGCATCTAAATAAAAGGGATATCAATTGACTCAATCAAAAATAGGTATACAAATTAATCAAACGAGTAGATAGGTAATTAATCGTAAGGTAGGGCTTGGAACTTGATCAAAATATTTTAGTTTGATGTGATATTACTGTGAACAATTGAAAATTTACTGCCTATTTAGGTATGTGAGGTGTGTTGTCTGTACCTACACACTGTGAGGCTTTTTGTTTAAAAAAAGTCCAACAATATTCTCTCACCCATTTCACTTGGCGGCTCATATTAAACTCTTATACTTATCGAAACAAAGACTCATCCCAATATGACAAGCGTAGGCAGATACAACGTTATTCCTTTAAGAAGAGAAATTGCTGAAAACATACCAAAAAAGTTTCACGCTGCGTTAGCAGCACTGAGAGACCCGAATCTTTTTGTCATGCTAAACCCTAAGTTTCACCGGTTAATAACGTCTTAAGTGCCCGTCAAAACCGAATCCGCTTAGTTCGTTCTTGTACACGCGTCCATCATTTTTTAAAGGGTTTAAAACATCGTAAGTGCCGTTAAAGAATCAGTCTACTTACGTCTTTCTTGTTGCGTATTCGTAGCTGCGTGATCAATTAGGTAATATGTGCTGTAGTAATTCGTTTGTTCCTACGCTCTTTTAAATTTGTATCGGTTTTGGCTGGAAATTTAATATAGTACGCACATTTCGTGATTTATTGCCGAGTGTGAAAAAGGACTAGAGATTTTGTTTGAGATCTTGTAACTGTTATAAGTATGTTTAGTAAGCCCTAAGGGCTTCAGGGAGACAGAAAAAGCTGGAGAATGGTAATTTTTTGGTATATTTTTTTCACGAACTTAAAAGTAAATTGTAGGTAATCATACACGATATAATATTTTCTTCTTTTTCCGCGATTATTACTCATTTAAATAAAACAATTGTAACGGATTATATCGCGTATATTTTCTTATTTGAGTTCCCGACGTTTCGGAAGCTTTTCAGCTTTCCGTATTTAAGCTTCCGAAACGTCGGGAACTTAAATGAGTACGCGATACAACCCGTTAAAATTGTTTTATTTAAACTTTGTAATAGTATAGATGTAAAACAGTCTGTGACTAGCTAAAATGAAGTTTATTACCCCCAAAATGTGAATTATTTCAAAAACATAAAACCTCCCGAAATACGCGAAATCGATCAAACCTGTCGAACGCACGGATCGGGTCATTCATCAATCCGACTGTATCTCCCTCGTCGCTTCAGGTGACATTTCAATTCTCTAGTGTGTTTATGTGATAGTATTAGGAGGTCTGCTTATATTACACAGTATGATTATCTTTAAAAACCTGTCAAGTGTGAGTCTGACTCGCGCACCGAGGATTCCGTGCAAACTTTCACACACTAACATAATTATACTACCCGGTTCCAGTTGAGTTTGCACCTGATATCTATAGCATTGCATACAAATGACGTGCAAACTTAACGCAGCTGGGTTGTTGACACAGGTTATTTGGAAATAAAAAAAAAATAGCTATTTAGAGACATGGTTATAATTTTCGTGTAATATTATTGTTATTTAAACAAATTGTGAAATATATGAAATTTTTGTTCGGTAAACTGGGAGATAAAGGGGGGGAGGGGGGATAGTGTTTTTTTTCACTTTTCTTAATAAAACACAATCTCATTACAGTAAAAAAAAATGATCAAAAATGTGCAGATCGAGCCCTTTCATATGATATACTACTTGACCTAGTACGACGTAACGACGAATATGCACTCATATTCGTCGTTTTTTCGAAAATAAAAATATATTATATAATGTTTCCTTTGCAATACATGTGGGTTGACCATGTTTATAAGTATTCCAAATTTCAAATAGAAAGCATAAGTAGTGTTTGAGATATGGCGCTCTAATAGTCGGACAGACAGACAGAGTCGCACCATAAGGGTTCCTTTTTTACCATTTTTGGTACGGAACTCTAAAAAGGCCAAGAGCATGCTTCTGACATGTCAGTGTACATACAAAAAAATGCACTACAGATGAAAAACCGGCCAAAAGCATGTCGGACCATACTCAGTGTAGGGTTCTGCAGCCGTTCACATAAAAAGTGCACTATCAAACGAGTGTATCTCGACGGCACTTGCGTCCTTTTGCTGAGAAGCGCAGTTGTTCCCCAATAACTCAAAAATGGTATATTCGACCATACTGAAAATTATTTTCGTTGAAAGTTTAAGTTTTATCTGTGTAGTTTTTTTAGAACATGAATGGAGGGGACACAATTTATCCTAATTTCAGAGCGATTTTTTCTTTAAATAATCACTAAATAAAAAAATATTTTAGAAACTTAAAAATGTTATTTTATAGAACTTCATTGTCTAAATATGTGCCACACATTGATATTAGCTGCAGAACAATTTTATTCGTTTCGGTTAATTATATGGAGGGAAAGAAAAAAGACAAAAAGGTTGTTTTTTTTGTTATTTAACTATCAAACTAAGTAGCGGCTTATAAAAGACACCTATACTTTAAATATCATCAATATAAATACATTTTGTAGTTTTTGAGTAAAATTCCTGTGACATACGGACGGACGGACATGACAAAACTATAAAGGTTCAGTTTTTGGCCTTTTTGATTACTTACGGATTTCTAAAAATGTATTCACATTTTTTGATTGATGTTCGAGGTAGTAAGTGTAGATAGGTACCGGCATCAGAGTTGAAGTGAATGATTACACACACAGCGGGGGTGTCGACCGCCCTTAGTGAGTCCTAAAATAATTAGACACGTGAAATAGTGGTACATGTTCTAGATCACAGGTAAAAATATTATCTCTGTCTGTCAACAGGTTGTCATCAAAATTGACTAAAGAAAAAGAGGCCAAGAGCGGGGATTTGAACCCGAGAACACCAACTTCGTAAACTGGTGTGCAACCAACTTACCCGAACATTTAGTCGAATCAGCCGAACGTGTCTTCGAATCAGCTGAACGTGTCGTCGAATCAGCTGAAAGTGTCGTTGAATCAGCCGAATGTGTCATCGAATCAGCTGACCGTGTCGTCGAATCAGCCGAATGTGTCGTAAAATCAGCCAAACGCGACTTAGAATCAGCTGAACGTGTCGTTGAATCAGCTGAACGTGTCGTTGAATCAGCTGAACGTGTCTTTGAATCAGCTGAACGTGCCGTGAATCAGCTGAACGTGTCGTTGAATCATTAAATTTCTGACTAGAACGTTTGTTTATATTCGTTTATTATTTCAAATCAATCGAACAGCGCGCACTAAACTCGTGCCTCATGGGGCGGATACGATTCTAGTGAAACAATTTAATATTCGCTACTCTCTCGGGCATGTTCTACTTGACTAGAAAAAGACTTAAAAGACATAATTTCAGCAACAACATAGGACGTATTATCGTAAAAAGCGTAGGAGGCGTGTGGGAATCCATGGATACGAAATGTTTCTACAAATACTTATTGTTATGATTCGGTACAAAAATATTTACGTTTGAAATACAAGTGAAATTAATGTTGTTTCTATCAGTGAGCTCTTGAGGGCGGCTGTATGAAATTCATTACAGTTTGGTGACTTGTTAAGCGAACAATGTTGAAAATGTTACATTGTTTTGAGACCAAAATAAGAACGAGGTACCCGACAGCTTCAGATGCAGTCGTGTATAACTAATAAACCTATTCACAGGCTCTTCAAAATTATGTTACAGGCCAACAATCACACCTTCACATTTTTAATAGATAAACAAAGCTAAACATTGATTTAAACTAAAACGATTTACACGTTGAAGAATAAAATTACCAACGGAAGGTAATTAAATAAAATCATATTTACAAGCGATTAAGCCCCGTTGGATGAGTTGTGATAAACAAAGCAATGTTGATAGCACTTAATATCAACCGCTGTATTTTGCCACATATTAAGTACCTACAGTTAGCATCAAATTGTCTGGAACATCCAAAGCGGCAAATATAATCGTCTCACATCCTTGCGCCTATCCTGTGGTAATAAAATAACGATGTGTTGAAATATATTTGGCGCCTTTAATGTTACACATTATTTGATGGTGACTGTACTAGAACTCCATTAGTGGAAAACTAAGCGTAATTTTCTTTTTTATTTCAGCGTAGTAAAAAAAAAACAGGGACAATCTTACACAAATTGACCTAGTCTCAAACTAAGCAAAGCTTGTACTATGCGTACTATCAATCAATCAATCAAATAATGCTTTATTCAAGTAGGCCTAGTTACAAGCACTTTCGAATTGTCAGGTACAGTACATTAGAGAAGTATTTACTTGGAGAGATACAATATGATCCAACATTTGTTGCAAGGATTAGAGAAAACCCAGAAAAACCTAATCAGATCATTAATATTAAGTATAATATTATTGATAAAAAATATCATTTTAAAACTAGGCGACGATATACATAATATATAGATAAATTATCACACTTAAATATATCGAAAACATTCAAGACAAAGGAAAAAACATTCGTGCTCATCACGCAAACACTTGCCCAACCCGGGACCGCCAGCTTCGTAGGCCGTTGTACAACCCACTGAGCTTTCGTTCTCTGGGCTACATCGCCTGCCCGTTGCCACTTAAGCCGTGCAATCCTCACAAAAGAAACCGACATCAGTTACATTAGTTTTTCAACAGATGTCCTCATTTAGATTATTTCATGCAGAGAAGCTCTGAGCATAGACCGTTATGTCCCTCTTGGTGGACAGATGACCTCATGAGGGTCGCGGGGCATCGGTGGATGCAGTCTGTATAGGACCGGACTCTGTGGCGAGCTATAGGGGAGGCCTATGTTCAGCAGTGGACGTCCGTGGCTGATCGATAGAAATAGATGGAAAACGTATTTGACTGTCTTTATCAGTTTTGTGACAAATTCTTGTTTTCAACTGTACTTGTCTTGAACATCCACCAACTACTTACTTGGCAGGATTGCTTTATTATAACACTTTCGCAACAGACATTTTCGTAGCGCTACGCTCGTAGTCAATAACATGGAAAAACCGTAGGTAGCGACAACTTGCTACGAGCGGAGCGCCCGCCAAGCGTGAATTTGTCTTGAATGTGTTAATAGAGAGTTTTTTTTTATGGCATAGGGAGCAAACAAGCAGACGGGTCGCCTGATGGTAAGCGATCACCGTCGCCCATAGACACTTGCATCACCAGAGGAGTCACTTGTGCATTGCCGGCCTTTCAGGTGGGAGTACGCTCTTTTCTTGAAGGTTTGAAGATCGCATTGGTCCGGAAATACTGCATGCGGCAATTTATTCCACAGTTCCTATGTACACCATCCATCTTAAGAAAAAACCCTTACTTATGAGGAGTCTTCCTCACGGTACATGATATTACCTATTATTGTTATGTATTTACCATTATTATGCAGCGTGTTGATGCTGTTTCATGTGCCAAGGTTGCAGATAAACTGGTGAATTGGCTAGGAACTTTGTCAATTCATAGCTCTCTGTTTGAAAAGAACAAAAACCGGCAAAGTGCGAGACGTACTCGCGCACCGAGGGTTCCGTACAAAATATACGCTACAAACGGCTGTATCTATGAAAATTCAGTGTTAGCAGATCCCTACCCTATAAGCAAAATGTACGCGGTGTTCAATCATTTTATATTGGTTATTGATATAGACAGACAGACATACAATTATACTATTTTTAGTATTTTTTGTTATAGGGGCAAAAAAAAAAATACATTATCTGTGAAAATTTCAACTATCTATCACTGTTCATGAGATACCGCCTGGTGACAGATAGACAGACAGACAGACGAATAGCGAAGTCTTAGAGGATCCCGTTTTACCCTTTGGGTACGGAACCCTAAAAACACACTGCTGCATTAATTATGTGGGTAAGAATACAACAAATAATTAGCACATTAAACTGATGACATTTATCATCCTGTTTAATCGCGCAATGTAGCCGTCAGAGAATGCACTACAATACTTAAATTTAATCTATCATGTATCGTTCCATGTCTACATCGCTCAACGGACGCCGTTTATATTTGGAATCCATTCGAATTTCGAATCTGGCCGCTGTCCAGTCCGGCCGGAACAGAGTTCCGCATAGTTCCCAAGTTGCGAAATTGTTACGAGTTCCAAACTCGTCCCCTTCGTAAGTAAACGCTCTTTAGGAATATGGTTATATTTTACTTAGGTTAGGATTGAATGGAAAAGTTTTGGTATCGTGAATCAGTTTGATAGTGGCTTAAGCCTCGACAAACTGCAATATTAATATAGGTTAAGTGGATTTCATTATTATATTGACACCATGTGATTCTATATTAGAATACCACATTTCGCTAAAATTTAAAACTTGATTCATAATATATCTATCAATCAGCCACGGACGTCCACTGCTGAACATAGGCCTCCCAATAGCTCGCCACAGGGTGCGATCCTGCGCAGACCGCATCCACTAAACTCCCCACGACCCTTAAAAGGTCATCCGTCCACCTAGAACGGATGACCGCTGGAGCAGTAAAATCCTGGAGTGGTGATCACGCATAGGAAAGTGCAGCGTAGGACAGCCCCCGACTAGGTGGACGAATGATTAATAACACTTCAAACCAAAAAGTCACATTTATTGAGCCGCGTCATTGATAGGGAAGTAAAATCTTAGAATGACACAGGTTGATAACAAAATTTTGATGTCATTCAAAACAAAAGTGCGACCTCTTTATTCGGTTATACTCTTTAAAATTTCATTAGTAACTTTCTCATAAACTAGCAAATAAAAAAATCATCATCATCATCATCATCATCATCATCAATAAAATATACTCATAAGCAAAGACGTTGATAAAAAAAATACTGATAAGCAAAGTCATTGATAATCTAAATTTCAAATAAGGATAATAGCTAGTTACTGCGATGGATGTTATACTGAAAACATTAGTTACAAATGATTCATTTTTCAAAATAAAAGAATTTGCTTTCAAAAATCGAGGTAATTTTCCCTTCAAATATCAGTGATATTTTATACCCTTTATCTTGGCAACATGAGACACCCTGACGCCCTCAATCTAAAACACCCCTCATACTTACTAACTATAATCAGATTAAAATTTCTATAAAGAAAATGCACCCAGATTAAGAACGAATCACATTTTCTGATGCTGGCCGGCGGCGCCCCGCTGTCGAGACAAATAAATTTTAAATTTCTAACAAATCACCACCAACATACGTTTGCGGACGGCTAAATTTTAAACTAACATCGATGCAAACAAATTCAAGCATCACGTCGAATGACAACGCCAATTCTACTGTTTTAGATAAGTTTGTTCTCCATACTGACAGGATAATGATAGAAAAGTCATATCATGAGCTTAATGTGTTCCAAATTTGAACTTTTATACTCAAAAAGAAAGGTTGCTTGTGTGTTATGAGAACTGAATGTCTTAGGGATTTTTAGTGCTTATTCGATACCTGTCTCTAGTGGGGCTGGATCACATCCAGAATTCCTATCGAAAGTTCGAGATTGTTCAAGATTATTCTAGAGCGTTCGACGCAGTAACGAACCAATTTAAAATTCGAATGAACGAAATCCGCGAAGATGGTTATGACTTGTTCTTATTTGTTTGTTCAAGTCGCCGGTTACGGCTGAATTTTTTAATCTCCGCAGTGGGAAATATTGGCAGAAAATATGAATTTAGAATGAAGAGTTTTGAAATTGAGCATTACTACTCGTATTTTCCTGTTCTAGTGTTAGAGCTGTTCATTGTATAACACCTATCCATACTAAAATTATAAATGCGAAAGTGTGTCTGTCTGTAACCTCTTCACGCTTAAGCCGCTGAACCGCTTTGGATGAAATTTGTTACGGAGATAGTTTGAGTCCCGGGGAAGGACATTTAGTACTTTTATACCCGGAAAAATACCCTTATCCGCGATAAACGAATTTAAGGCGGACGAAGTCGCGGGCAGAAGCTAGTACTATTATTAAGTTGTAAAATGAAATGTATGTGCATTAAAGATATTTTCAAATAAATGAATAGTCCGGACTATTTGGAGATCATTGAAACGACCAAAATATTTATACGGATTTTTGAATTAGTTGCATGTTTATATGTGTCATTGTGACTGCATCACGCCAAATCGGCTAAACGGATGTCAAATATTTTTGGTAAATGGATAGCTGAGCATCTACAGTTGGTTATAATGTACTTTTTATTTGACTATGACAAAGAAAAATGAGGGATTATAACTTTTTCTCATCCGTAAACGAAATTGTCGACACCTTTTAGTTATTTAATAATATATATAATAGTATAGATGTTAGTATTCGGAAATCATGGCATTGAAATGGTTTCTTTAACTAAAATTTAACAATCTAACCATCCCGTATAACTTGACCTCTAAACTCGAGCATGTACCACTAATTAATGTGTCTGTTTACATCAGATTTATAGACCCGAATTCCCTGAATTTTTTCCTTTACATTTTTTCCTCGATTAGCGACCTTTTGTTTCCTTATTCCAGTATTGGTCAAAACAAAAGAAATAACGATTCGCGCTCGACAAAAGGTTAAAACAGCGAAATAAACACGTCCACTTCCTCAAGGAAACGGCTATTTCTTTAGCTCCAATTTTCTTTTGTTCAAAACACATTATCTGGTTTGACCGTAAATAAACTTGGGCCTATACAGGGTGAAGCGTAAGATGTGATGCCAAACGTTATTTGCTTTCTACGATTACGATTAAACTTAACGAAGTCTGGATGCTTGGCATTCCAAAAATAGACGGGCGTCACGCTCATTTTTACAACGTATTTGCAAAATATTTTCTTCTGTTTCCGCGGGTATAATTCCGGGATAAAAAGTAGCCTATGTCCTTTCCCGAGACTCAAACTATCTCCATACCACATCCAAATCGGTTCAGCGGTTTAAGCGTGAAGAGGTAACAGACAGACAGACAGACAGACAGACACACTTTCGCATTTATAATATTAGTATGGATTATAAGCAAACGGGTGTTAAAATAAAAGCTCAAATTTACAAGTACAATAATTATTAAGAAAAATATCTATAAACACAATTTTTAAAATCAATTCGATATCACTGAATCACCGACAATCGTCTTTGTGTAATAACAACGTCCGTTCGCTTCAAAGCCCAGTGCCAAAGTGAGCCTCTGCTCGGCGCTGCTGCGTCAGGAAATGATGACCGGTGTGAAGTTGTCTGCATACTGCGCAGCAAAGGGCGCCATGGTTCCAACTTCCTTCTATTTTATTGTTTTTTTTTTTAATTTTATTTTATTTATTTGGGACATCAACAGCATTACAGAAAAACACAATGCTTAAAGCTAATACATAAAGCCAATA
This sequence comes from Hedya salicella, assembly GCA_905404275.2. Taxonomy (NCBI): domain Eukaryota; kingdom Metazoa; phylum Arthropoda; class Insecta; order Lepidoptera; family Tortricidae; genus Hedya; species Hedya salicella. Next base: position 21,314,834 of record FR990107.1, on the reverse strand, counting down.
ACAGATGTTCACAAAATAACGGTTAACGAGCCATAAAAAGTAGGTAATGGTACTAATGGTTTAAGATTGGAATCTCGCATTGTATAAAGACCATATATATAAATTCGAGAAAGATGAGACACCCAAAACAAGACAAAGCACAAAGTATACACCCCGTGGGTATGTGTGTGTGTGTGTGTGTGTGTGTGTATGTGTATGTTTAATATATTAATATTTATATATTATACATCATATATAGTATAGGTTTAAGTAATTATGTACTCATGCATTATTTGAATGTAGGATACACATTTACAAAGCTCCCAGTACTGAATGTTTTCCCCACTGCACCATTTTCATGCATCTCTGTTTGGCCCTATGGTTGACTGGTAGAGAATGCCTCGTGGCCTTAAGTTCGCCATTTATACTTACTTTTTTTTGTGCAATAAAGTTTAAATAAATAAATAAAACAATATTAACCGATTATATCGTGTTTATTATCTCAATTGAGTTCCCAACTACCGAAAAGCATCCGAAACGTCGGGAACTCAAACGTCAGAAAATTGTTTTACCTAAAAAAAAACATAAATACTTATACATACATGAGGTATGCGGTTTTTTCATCCGCCTATATAAAATCGTGCGCAAATCCTAGTATCCGATATTAAAACATACTTTACAAATCTAAACAGCGACAATATTCAATAGTAATATTTATTTTCTCCCAGCAGCGAACATAATATCTTTTCATCTGAAAGCTAATGAATAAGTTTGGTTTGAGTTAATTTGACTTGTATTTATGCGATACTGACCCAATTTTTCATCTGTATTTCGTAGCTTAACAATAAGAAGATAGTCCACTTTTAAGCAATTGGTTAAAATATTGCTATAAACTATCTCTCTCTTCCTTTTGCACTTTCCTAGCCATTATCTTACATGGTGGTGAAGTCAGCTTTCGTTACTTTGCTTCTCCACTTCGCCCTATTTTTGACGTCGTCTTTGGATGCTTGACACTCACTAATATCCTTTTGCACTACATCTTTCCACTTCGTTTTGGGTCTACCTCTGAATCTTCGACCGAGAATGAAAAGTGGTTGTGCCAGGTTCCCTACATAGTCGGATGCTCGTCGTCGTTACGTGGCCATATATATATTTATTAAGTTTTATTACTATTTTTGGGTATTTCTAAACACCAAATTGACAACCGGTTTAGCTCAGTGGGAGGAAGGTCCTGGGCTCAAATGCCGGTAAGGGCAAACATTTGTTTCCGAGTTTTGGATGTTTTACTCCCTCTATGTATATTAGTAATTTTATCTATTAATTATATCGTCGTTCAGTGTTCAAAACAGCAGCGTTATTGGGCTTTCAATTTGTGTATAACTGTCGTGTAATATTTATGATTTATTTTATTTTAATTTTAAATAAATTTTATATTTGTAGTCTGAAAATATCTAAGAGCTAATTAACATTTCGATCATAGTAAAGTGTTCCGTCTGTGTACCGCTAGGCTGTGCCTTATCTGCAAGGGGATATCATCCCTCCTCTTACAAGAATTGCTGTCGTTTTGAGAGTATTTTAGGGGTTCCGCAGATAAATTACTTTGGAACTTAGTAAGTGCTCTGCGAAAAGATTCAAGGCTTGTTGTGTAAAATAATAATATCTTTATATTTTGCGGCGTAAAAGACATACTTATACTTACCAGACAGGTTCCAGTCAGTTACCTATTTTATACTTATTCATCATTATATCAGCTCAAGGACGTCTCATCATCATCATTTCAGCCATAGGACGTCCACTGCTGGACACAGCCTCCTCAATAGATTTCCACATGGGCCGGAGAGAAGCGACTCGCATCCAGCGAATTCCCGCTACCCTAACCAGGTCGTCCGACCTCCTTGAGGGTGGCCTTCCGACGCTGCGCTTGCCAGTATGCGGTCTCTACTCGAGAACCATTCTGGCCCAAAGGCCATCGGTTTTTCGAACTATGTGCCCTACCCATTGCCACTTTAGTTTGCTTACCCTGTTTGCTATATCGGTGACCTTGGTTCGTCTACGAATCTCCTCATTTCTGATTCGATCTCGTAGAGAGATCTTGAGCATAGCCCTTTCCCTAGTTCGCTGAATGACTCTGAGCTTCTTTAAGAGGCCCATAGTCAGTCGGCTACGTAAGTTTTTACCGGAAATACGCACTGGTTGAAGACTTACGTCTTCAAGCACTGAGGTATGCTGGACGAGAAGACACTCCGCAGTTTCCCAAACGCTGCCCATCCGAGTTGGATCCGTCAACTGATCTCTTTCTCGACGTTGGACCTGCCTACCTGGACAAGGACGTCTACTGCTGTACAAAGGCTTCCCCCAAGGATCTCCATACTTTTTCATAGACCCCGATGTTTGTAGACCCCCGTTATCGGAGGAGAAATTTGGTAGCTGAACGTTCTTAGGGATGGCTAAAAATAATTTTGAAATATAGCTATGTCCATTGTTTTTCTCTACCATAATGAGTCTTAGACTAAAATTGAACTTGTTAATTTTGTAAAACATGACAAGATAATGAAAAATGTTTATAGATATTCATTTTGTAATAAGAAAATTAATATCTTTTAACATTTCTTTCATATAAAAAGAAATCTTCAATGATTCATAACTAATTGCTATCTTCTTGTGGCTTGAAATAAATGATTATAATTACACAAAACTTCATATCTGTAGCAACATAATCCAGTAAAAAAACAACACTTATTAAGTAAAAAAAAAACTTTTTTCAATTATTCAAAAGTTGTATTAATATTAGACTGCACGCTTCACACGCGTCGGATGAGCCCTCATACTTACCGCGTGGGCGTGCTTCGTGAACGGGCTCTTAAGAAGCAAAGGTTTTGGCTTCTAGTACCTATTTCAAATGTACCTTTTCTGTCATTGTCTACAATCTACAGTCTAGGTAATCTGACACGATACTGAAACCGAATATTTCAGAGAACTGAAACACTTTTTATTTGCAGATAGCATTTTGCCTTATAACAATGATAAGGACGGAGTATCAAAGGCCTATGTAAGTTGAGATGGGACGAAAAAACTGCCAAATTTATAAAAAAACTAGAAGATGCCCGCAACCTCGTTCGCGGAGGAGAAAAAGTCATAACCCCTCGTTTTTTCGTCAGCGTAATTAGATAAAAAGTATCCTATAACCATCTGGAGATAGCCAGGTACCCGTGTAGCAAAAATTGTTGAAATATGTTTAGCCGATTTGGCGTGATGAAGCCATGACGACACATACAAACATACATACTAACAAAAAATCCAAAAATTAAAAATCTTTTAGTGACCTACAAATAGTCCGTAACAAAATATTTTTTTAAATATCTTCAATGTACAGACATTTCATTTTTACAACTTTATAATAGTATAGAGATGTATGTACCTAACAACAGCGCATATTCAAGTAAGCGTAGCAGGGATAGGAACCTGTATTTTTTAAATCTTCTAATTTACACGCTATTTTTAGATTGTATTTCGGACATTAATCTCAAAACACCTGATTTAGGTTCTAGAATTTTAATAAAATATACTAAAATGACGTAATTGGACGAAAAAACAAATCGTTATTTCGGATATTTTGTATGAAAACAATGCCGGTTTTGATCCCTGAAGCGTAGGCTGGAAACAGTGCTCGACCGATGTGCGTACGGGCGTAGCTATCGCTGTAGAAAGTATAGGCGCGTTCAGGCTGATGCTGACCGTCAGCGCGTATGCAGCCATATAAAATACGCCTGACCGACCACGCGCGTACCATCGGTCGGGCGTAGCTATCGCTGTAGAAAGTATAGCCGCGTTCAGGCTGATGTTGACCGTCAGCGCGTATGCAGCCATATAAAATACGCCTGACCGACCACGCGCGTACCATCGGTCGGGCGTAGCTATCGCTGTAGAAAGTATAGGCGCGTTCAGGCTGATGTTGACCGTCAGCGCGTATGCAGCCATATAAAATACGCCTGACCGACCACGCGCGTACTATCGGTCGGGCGTAGCTATCGCTGTAGAAAGTATAGCCGCGTTCAGGCTGATGTTGACCGTCAGCGCGTATGCGGCAATACAAAACACGCACGACCGACCACGCGGTCGCCATACCGCCAATTTCGGCTGAGTAAACTGTTAGTCGTAGATCAGTAGTAATTGTTATTATCCAGTAAGTAACTTACTTATATCCCAATTAACGTGTTACCCGAACAAATTCCAGAAAATTTCAGATTTCTAGTTTGATAAACTTCGGAGATAAAGGGGGAAATGGTATTTTTTAAACATTTTCCTTATTTAAGCACAATAAAAATATTAAAAAAAAATGTTCAAAAATGTACACATCAAGCCTTTTTATATTATACCCTATTTGACCTAGTGACTAGACTTTTAATTTTTGTCGTCCCCCCCACGCTCCCTCATATTGGTCGATTTTACAAAATAAAAATATATTTTATAATGTTTCCTTTGCAATACATTCCAAATTTCAAATAGATAGCATAAGTAGTTTTTGAGATATGGCACTTTAATAGTCGGACAGACAGACAGACAGAGTCGCACCATAAGGGTTCCTTTTTTACCTTTTTGGTACGGAACCCTCAAAAACCAATTGTCTATCTTACTTGGGTGTATTACAGTTACATTCCATTAATTCGTTCCACGTTCCAGTGTAACTATGCGAGAGTCCGTAGACTAGCGTGGTGAAACGAAATTGAACTCAACCATCGAGTGAATCTTTATACTGGGGTCACTATCATGTAAATTAAATGTTGCTTTTCTTTAGAGGAGTATTTTAATGATAAGAATGAATTGTAATGAATTAAACTGAATATAGACACATATATACTGACATAATGTAATTACGTACGAATACCAATGATTATTATAGTATAAAATTGAAATGCAATGTGATAATAATGTAAATATAATATAATGTTACATTAATAATAGTACGTTGCAATGAAAGATACCTGTAATGATGAATTATTTAAAGCATGTTGTGATAATAGTTTTAGTTAAATAGTATTTTATGCAATCGTTATATAATGTATGCTTTTTCAGTCGAGTACCGCGTTTAGGCCACGAAGCTTGCTGAGTGGCCTAAGTAAGGTACGACACTTAAAAAGCTACTTATATAACTATTGTATACAATACTTTTTCTACGAGTAGGTATCATCATCATCATCATCATCATTATCATCGTCATCATCATCTCCATCACCATCACCATCACCATCACCATCACCATCACCATCACCATCTCCATCTCCATCACCATCACCATCTCCATCTCCATCACCATCACCATCACCATCACCATCACCATCACCATCATCATCACCATCACCATCAGCATCACCACCACCATCACCATCACCATTACCATCACCATCACCACCGTCACCGTCACCGTCACCGTCACCATCACCGTCACCATCACCATCACCATCACCATCATCACCATCATCATCATCACCATCATCGTACCTCAATTATCTTCGACTCATTCATTCGACATATTCATAAGCCAACACTTCAATTCAAAGTGTTGGCTTATGAATATATCAGTTCAGTTGGAAGTGCCATAGAGTATCCCACATTGAAAAGTATGCTATTAAAGTTTACTCTATGAAGTTCTTATTGAGGGATTAAAGTCGACGAGTAGAAAAAAATATCTATGATATGTGTTGGCCATCAAATTGGTGTGCCCTGACAGGGTTCATGTGGAACTGTACCTAACTAAGAAATTCGTTTAAGAACTTCATACTAACATGAGTGCAATAAAAGATTTTGATTTTGATTTCGATTTTAGAAACACACAAATGTGTGTTTCATCTAAACATTAAACGTTGGTGAAATCGATGTAACCATGAGTATAAAGCGTTTTGTCAACTGGTTACTTCATGGCTGCGACCGCGCAGTTTCAGTAAATTTAACAAAATTCTCACCCGCCAACTAGCCAAGGCTATAAAGTAAAGCTAAATTTTCCAGGCCGCTAGTTCGCTCAATTTGCGGGGAGTTTCGAGTTGGCCTGAGTTGTGATTAATTGCGGGTAACAGGCTCTTAACGGGCCTGGCTACCCAAATCACTCAAGTCCACTGCTGACACTCAATGCTGCTCAATGCTGGCTAAACTATTTGGGAGCGACAAGGGCTTCGCGTGGCCTATTTTTGCACATGTTAGGTTTTTGATGGGATCTCATTTCTTTTTGTAGGTAGTCCTCCTTTTTTCCCTCAGTGCGCGAGTCCGGTTGTCCACTGTTGGTATCTACCCAAATTGGTCGTACGTTATTTCATGGACTCTATAGACTACAGTTTGTTAGAATTTTGTTGTACATAAAATAATTATCATATTATCATGTCATATAATAGTCAACTCGCAAAGTACTTACTTTAATATTTTTTTCCATTTCCGCTATTATCATTCATTAAAAAAAACCAATTTAAACGGATTATACTGCGTAAATTATCTCATTTGAGTTTCTGACGTTTCGGAAGCTTTGAATTAGCTTTCGTGTTCACGGTTTCGACTGGAAAAACATATATTTTCCTCTGTCAAAGTTACAATTTGTGCAAACTATCCACTTTGAAACAACAAATAATTTTTTCAATGGAAAATGTTTCCTGTATAAATAGGTGTTGAAACAATCATATTCTAAATGAAAATACAAGAGCCAAATATTATTATGCATTTCATGGATTATTCAATGTTATTATTACTTCAAAAAATGATTTTTCCAGCTACCTTTAAAGGCTTATGAAACAAGCTACACGTAATGTATCGAACATATATTTTTTGTATTTCTATTATAAAAAGTACCATTTCACATCAAATTTTATTTGAATACAGTCAACACCCCAAGTGTCGAGAAAAAAATTACAACCCTATAGTATAAAGCGTGCCACTCTTGGCACAGTGGCCCACTCATACAAAAAATCTACAAAGGAAAAACGAGATAGCGTGATACTTTTATAAAATACGGTTTTATAAACTTCATAATACAGCCATATGCTTTTAATGTGAAAATTGCGTTTTTAATAGACGTACACAAGCCAAGTTCAGAGTTAATCTTAAAACTAATGAGAGGCTTTTTGCATGCCAAATGGGTAATACTCGTAACACGAGAGCGCCAATTTGTTTCTTGCTTTTTTATGTTAAATAGTCAAGCATTTTACTTCAAAGTTCAATCTCACCCGTTAGTAAGCGCCTGTGAAACCGACGATAGAGAATACTTACTATTATACAGACAGCGCCTAATCGCTTTCGTCTGCGTACAGATTAAACTTCAGTTTAATAAATAAATGTTACGGAACAAAATCGAATTAGTCCCATGGTAAGCTCAATAAGGCAAGCCTTACAAACACAAGTGTTTATGAGTATTACACGTTTTTGCAAGAAAGAGATAGAATGAAACGATTGATAGCTTTTATCTTCGTTTTAAATAAAAAAATATTACGTTAAAATTTTACACAAATCGAACTAGTCCCATAGTAAGCTCAATAAGGCTTGTGTTATGAGTACTAGACGACGATATATTTAAAAAATGTATTTACTTATACAAATAGAAAACATCCAAGACTCAGGAACACCTATTTATGCTTACGTTAAAAATACTTGCCCTTACCGGTATTTGAACCTGAGACCTTCAGCTTCGCAGGCAACGTTACCCCCGCTGAGCTAACCCGGTCGCCCGTGATGAGCATAAATATTTGTTTCTGAGTACGGAATGTTTTTCATTTATTTAAGTAGATATATTTATTAAAAATAATTATCGTCGTCTAGCACTCGTAATACAAGTCTTATTGAGCTTACCATGAACCTAGTTCGATTTGTGTAAAATTGTGTGATAATATTTATTTATTAATTATAAATAAGTGTATTTTATAAGCCGCTACTTAGTTTAGTAGTTAAATAACAAAAATAAATATTTCCTTGGGGCACTCCATACATGTAATCAAACCTGAAAAAAGCTTTCCAGCACCTCTAGTACAACTGTGATACGCGACTCTTAGTCGCGCGACAACGATCCTCTGTCTCTTTCCTTTCAATACAGTGCGAATAAGATGGGTGATCCTACGTCGCGCGACAATTGATATCGCGGAGAGTTCTGCCAGATCGGCAGCAAAGATCAACGTGTGGCACATAATTTTGACAGTTATTTTTTGGTTTGAGGATTATATATATTAAAATTTTAAGCAGTCAAGTGAATATTTTCGTAAATAATAGATCCCATTGTACATACATTTTGTACCCCTCTATCTTCTAAACCGTAAGTCCAAAAAATATGTAAAACATAGATAAAACTATAAATACTTCCAACGAAAATTACTTTTAACGTCATCGGGTATACCGTTTTTGAGTTATTGCCAAAAAACTGCGCTTCTCAGCAAAAGGACTAAAGTGCCACGAAGATACGCTCTTATGATAGTGCCATTTTTCTCACCTTATTTTTGTCATCTGTTACTACAGATCATTTCTTTGTAGTAACGGCTACGGAACCCCACAGCTGAGCAAGGTCCGTCACGATCTTGACCGGTTTTTTTAATATTTTCTTCTGTTTCCGCGATTATTACTCATTGAAATAAAACAATTTAACGGATTATATCGTTTTTTAAGTCACTTAAATAACAGACGAAATATCAGAATAATGGGATGCATTTTACACAGGAAAAATAACCTCGTAATGTGAAAAAAAATCCTTGAAATTTCCAACTTTATAAAATATTATTTATATTTATTTATCGCAACTCCCGTGCCTCCGTGTAATTGCCAAACGAAAATTAAAAAGCAAAAAACAATCCAAGTTACCTGATCAGATACCGGGCAAATTAGCCGGCGTAGAAATTAGAAAAGTTCCCTGTCATTATTCACAAAGCAGCTCCTTACAGTCGGTTGCGTAAATATTTAACTTGGGCAGGATAGAGTAAAAAATAGGTAAAGTCCGAGTGGGGATTGGGCAAGGGGTTCTGGGATAATAAATAAAAACAACGTTATTCAATTTTAAAACGTACATTTTACAGTCTCGAAGTTTGTTTGATCTAACGAGGTCACTGATCTGTATTATTCTTCCGGACAGGCTGTCCAATACATTTGACAGTGGTTTTGTGTACGAATTTGAAGCGCCCCCCTCGGTCAGTGAGCGTCTTATTGAACTAATTTTGACGTCAACTATTCCAAGCAGGTTATATCGATAACTTCGATATCGATATTTAAATAATTAATTTTCTATTGAAACATGTAAATATATTAATTTAATTAAATGTTACTTAGCTTAAATTAACTAATAATTGGGTACTTTCCTGTAGCCAACATAAATAATGTCGGGCTTGCAGTTAAATGATAATTCTGAAAATACGTAGGAAATATTCATGGATAGTTATGTTTAAGCTTTTGGCGATTTTAAAATTATCAAAAACTAAAAAACGGAGGCAATTGGAATTATTTTTATTTTATTAATTTATTTATCTCAGAATAAATATTGTGGTACATTTCTTACAGATAATTCGCCAAACATGCGTTTATTGGCGATTATAGCACTCACTTTCTATTTATATTTAAATGTACCTAACCTTGCTATAACACCATCACCTCACATGAGTAGGTGATAGTGCAATACCGGGGTTATGAGCTATAAACTAAACAATGATATACATATTTATTTATAATTTTATACATAGTAAAAACTTACTAATATAACTTTAGTTAGGGTAAATTACGTTGTGTTCTTATTCAAAGTATCTAATTGCTGATGTCATAACCCTTTCTTCCTTTCAAACTTCATACTTTCTGACCGTTTTGACAAGGAACTGATTTGATCTGTCAGTAAAGTACCCTATTAAGATATTCAAATAGAGTATAATTTCATATGCAGTTATTCTCTTCGATACTGGCCAATTTAATGTTTTCAAGTCGCCTTATTTATCCCGTGCAAATTAAAATTGCAGAAGTTAGCTTCTGCAAGTTGTAATACTAGCGTAATTTCATGTTTGAGACAAGCGATATTGTCAGTTAGCTGTCGCATTTTATAGTATCTGCGCCGTCTGTGATGACGTTTTGAATAGTAATTGATAGCTTCAGGCGTTACTTTGCGCAATTCTATATTAGAATAATGGATTGTTCCTTTGTTTTTCCGTGTAAAGTGTCTTGGTTATATGTGGCAGTAAATTGTGCTCACATTAAAAAATTACCCAATGACCAAGACACTATCTTTTTCAATAGTATTTTTAGTAACCCCCACCCACAGATACAAACTTAGAAGTCCCTAATAATTAACGATCGATGTATCAGTTATAAATATCGACTTACGGACATCACTTGTTTTAGTTCCGTTGACACTCGTATCTGCCTACCAGTCAAAGGCCCCCAAGGATTTCTATAACGACCGGTCGCACGCTGCCGTCATGCAATGGCTTCGATTTCACCAGATCATAGGTCCACCTTGTTGGGGTCCCCACGCTGCGTCGTTCGTACGCAATGCGCGTTGCTCCAGCGGCCATTAGAAATGACGAGATCCATCGAAGAACCAAGGTCATCGACATAGCTCAGAGTTGCTAGACTTAAGTGACAATGGGGCTGCCCATGAAGTGATCCCAGCTTCCATTCTCGGTTAATCATTAATGTCATATTTTTATAACCTCAAATGAAAAAAGAGGCGTTTCATTATAAGTTTGTCGTATCTGTGAGTCTGTCTGTAACGTCGTAGCGCTCGAACAAAATAATCTATTTGCTTTTTTTCCATTTCATCGAATTCTTCGGTGGGTTTCATAACTCTACGGACCCCTGTCCCAGCAAAGTCTGATTAATCAATATTTTCCTTTTTTTATACAGTCATTTAAATATAGTTTCAGGGGTTTTTACTGACTCCTAAAATTAAGCGAACCTCTCGAAGTCGGTTCTGTTTTCTCAACTTTAAAACGACCCCCTATTTTAATAAAAAGGTTCTCTTCTCAAAACGGGCTCCTTAATTTTATGGAACCCTACTCCAAGATAGTCTAAATAATAAAGCCCCATACATATTTGTTTTTATTTTTAATGCAGATATGTACACATAGTTTAGTTAGGGGTTTTAAAAGACTTAAAATTATGAGATCCTCAAGTCGGGTGTGATTTATTAACTTTAAAAATCACTTCTTATATTTAAAAAAACCTTTCTAATGGGTTAGGGTTTCTTAATTCTACGGAACCCTACTCCGAGATAGTCTAAAGAATAAAGCGCCATGCATATTTAAGCGAGCAGCGTCGAGAGGGTTATTTAATTCTGTAAACCAATTTCGTTAGTCGCCGTTATGGGTAGTGTTCGTGGTGGGACTGTTCTTGGATAATGTTCTTGGATAATGTTCTAGAATGTAGGTTTCTAAACTCCGACGTAAAAAGAGGAATGTTATACGTTTGATGATTGTATTAATTCATCTGTGTGTTGGTCTGTCAAAAGAGAGTTCCACGTATTGGTGGGCAGATGTGATCGAAAATGATCTGCGCGAGCTCCATACAGTCGACTGGCAGGCAACCGCACGCGGCCGAGATCGGTGGCGTGCACTTGTATTGGAGGCCAAGATTCACTTTGGGTCGACGCGCCAGAGGAGTAAGTAAACAAGTAAGTGTGTTGGGTCGGTCTGTGGCATTGCAGCGACTGAACGGATGAACCGATTTTGATATGGTTTTTTGTATTTAAAAGGTAATTTAATCAAAACCAATAGTTGAAGAAACTCGGTTTAGTCGTTTGTAAATCCAAATTCAAAATTGTTTATTTAATACAACAGGGGTCCATCATTATGTTAGTAAATAATTAAGAGCTAGGTTAATCACAAATCCATACTATCCATACGAATATTATAAATGCGAAAAGAGTGTGTCCGTCTGTCTGTCTGTCTGTCTGTCTGTCTGTCTGTCTATCTGTCTGTCTGTCTGTCTGTTACCTCTTCACTCTTAAACCACTGAACCGATTTGGATGAAATTTGGTATGGAGATAGTTTGAGTCCCGGGACATAGGCTACTTTTTATCTCGGAAAAATACCTTTTATCCGCGATAAACGAATCTAAGGTCGACGAAGTCGCGGGCGGCCGCTAGTATCTTATAAATCACAATTATCTAGGTTAATCACAATTCTGATCAGTGTTTTTCTATGTGTAATTGCACGGTTATTTTTTTCTGTTCACCGATTACCTATTTACGTATTTTAAGGCTTTCAACTTACGAAATAAGAAGCGATTTTTTTTTACCGACTTCAAGAAAGGCAGTGGTTTTATTTTTCGATTCAGTGACCTACAAATACTCCGTTTCACTTACTTTTTTGTAAATATTTTCAATAAGTTCAACTTTATAATAGTATAGATTACACTGTTTAAGATGCATTGTCAATATTTATTTAAGTAATCGTAAATTCAAGCAAAAAAAAAAAACTACATATTATTCACTTCGTAATTTAAATATTTAACTATCAATGATTACATTTTAATATATAAATACTTACTTAATAGACCGAGATGAGACCGTTGACAGTAGTACCTGGTCTAATGCCAGGAAAAGACCGACACCGTGCTCGTAAAAAAAATGTTTGTCTGTTAAGTCAAGTTACGGACGATAATTTTATGTACGTGATAACGTCATAAGAAAACATTGATGAAAAACTGCATACTTTTATGAATTCACAAGCCGAACTCTTAGGCCGATCGTGCCTCTCTATCCCTTGTTCCGCGTTCTGGCTTGCACGCTCGGCTCAGGCGGAACGTGATAATGAGTCGTGCTTTTTCTTGCGTGGAGCCGCCGTTCATCGATTTATATGACGTTTCACGTCAAAAATGACTCCAATTTTCAACCAACAACTTTCTAGGGCGTGTGATAGTGGTAAATAGGGATCTATATCGGAATCCCTAACGTCATTTGTCATAATGTATCGTTTGACATAATGTATCGTTTGCCATAACGCATTTTTTTACCAAACTGTAAACTTTTCTGGATTTTCATAAAACAAACCTAACTAAACCAAACCTAATCTAAAATATCCTGGAAATTATACCATTACTGAAAAAATGCGTCATGAAAAACGATACATTAGGACAAACGACATTAGGAATTCCAAAGGAGACTCAGTAAATAGAGTAATTTCATGTTGGATTAGGTAGGGTTATCGACAGTTGTATCTCGGTCTATAAGTGCTCGCACTTAATTACTAAGAGCATACACGTACGTGTTTGATTAAGCGTGCTTGAATTTGCTTTCACTTTCCAACTATTAATACTTCCACTACGTCGTTATTACGAAAATAAAAATGTTTTGTTTTTTTCCAAATACAGTTTCTATACTAGTTGCTTTTTAAAGCGGAATCCTTATTTCGGTTTCGTCATAACCGTCCGTATATTGATGAAATTTTAAGTAACTATAGGTGTCTTGCGTAAGCCGCTACTTAGTTTGATACTTAAGTATATAACAAAAATAAAAAATCAAAAGTGTAGGTTTATACCTACACTCTTGATACATTTATTTATTTTGTTTACAAGCAAATCCCATTTTACTTCAATAGTTCGAAATCGTAAGAACCAGAAGTTATTACAAATGCGTCCTGTGATTTCTGTCTAGACCCATAACATAAATATAACCACAACTTGAATACTCAGCAGGGGGACCGATAATACTACCAAAAGGGCACATTTTCTTGAGAAAAGTTATGCATTAAGACCTTTTGTCCAAAAAATAGCAGTTCCATACAAACGGCAATGGGATTTTGAATCTAATGATCCGGTCGAAGTTGAATGGTGGTTTCGAATTTTATTGGGTCGTTGTCATTGAATGAAGCAGCGGAACAAACTAGAAACGCATGTAACTGAGATTACTGAGGCAAGCACAGTTGCTAGAACTTGTAAGTGACTTTTTATTGACGAATAAAAATCCATATCCATACTAATATTATAAATGTGAAAGTGTGTCTCTCTGTCTGTCTGTCTATCTGTCTGTCTGTTACCTCTTCACGCTTAAACCGCTGAACCGATTTGGATGAACTTTGGTATGGAGATATAGTTTGAGTCCCGGGGAAGGACATAGGCTACTTTTTATCCCGGAAATACCTTTATTCGCAATAAACGAATTTCAGGCGGACGAAGTCACGGGCAGAAACTTGTAAATTAATAAAAGTATCAAAAGTGTAGGTATATCTACAATTATGTTACGATTAAATTTCAATTAATGACCATGTCTATAGACTGTGACATTTAGGCATCCATTTAATAATTTTTGTTCGACAAAACCAATATTGCTTTTTATTTACCAAAATTGGCCCCTTTGTCATTTTGATCCCATAGGCAATGTTGTATTTGTATTTTCAATGCCACGAAGATCTAAGAATGGTTAAGCCTGCTCTTTGTGAACGTTTGAGGAGTAATAAATATCTTGTTTAGCGCAGTACAGCTTATTTGGATCTGTAATAGCAATTTATTTAGGGCGTTTGAACACTAGCGATTTCAAAATTAATATGGCATTTTCTCTCAAGAGATGGCATGTGTTGGTACACATTCCATGTGTACCAAGGGGTCTACAATAGGTGATGCCAAAGATAGTGCGAAGTGCAGAAAACGAACTTCGGGCTCCGAAGCAGCAGCTGAAGACGGAACTGGGAATACGCTCAGATTAGAGAAAGAGAGAGAGATCATCTGAATAGGGATGTTGACTATACGGTTTTGGTATGAAATGGTAGTTTTTATGATGCAAATCCTAAAAAAAATGAGTTTGATACCTTATATGCAGCTTGTTTTATAAGCCTTTAAAGATAGGTGGGATAGTCCATTTTTAAAATATGAAATTATTAATAAACGATAATACCATTGAATAACCTATGAAATGTCGTACGTACCTTTTACGTAGTACCTTTTGTTATGAAACTGTTTCGATAAACGCAAATTTTAACATAGCTGCAGAACAAAGTTTTTCCATACAAAGTAGGAAAGTATAACGCCACACCTTCCTACGGTTTAGTATGGAGCGTTTTTAGAAAAATCCAAAAGTAAAAATAAGAATAAGCATAAATTTAGTTCACAAAACACACTTGAATAAAATACACTGAAATATCTTGCAGACTCCAAACCAGGCTGGGCCTGTATCTCGGGGCCTAGGAAAGCACTGACCATGAGATAACAAAGTGTGATGACGTTGTTATATCCGTGGAGTTTTCATAATACTAAAATACTGGTGAAAAAATTACTTTAATAATAAATATTATAATTATAATTTAATAATAAAGTGTGATGATGTTGTTATATCCGTGGAGTTATCATAGTCAAAGTACTTTTTTCACCAGTATTTTAATATAATGAAAACTCCACGGAAATAACAACGTCATCACACTTTATTATTAAATTATAATTATAATATTTATTATTAAAGTAACTTTCTCACCATTATCTTCAAAATCCCATTGCCATTAAAATACTGGTGAAAAAAGTACTTTGACTATGATAACTCCACGGATATAACAACGTCATCACACTTTATTATTAAATTATAATTATAATATTTATTATTAAAGTACGTTTTTCACCAGTATTTTAATATTGAAAGGTCGTTGTACCGCAGAAAAAAAATGTCGACATTCCTATTCTTTCGAGATCATAGATAATCTTATTAGTCTGCTATCTCTTTCACACCTGTTAGGACCACGCAAGTGTGAACGAGATAGTATTATGATCTCGGCCGCCAATTCGTTTTGCGTTAAGTATGGTGTTTAAGTTTAGTTTACGTTTGTTAAAACTCAAACAATTTTTTAGGGTTCCCTCTATGTCGCATACTTTTGTTTGTCCGAAGCTGTTTTAGCATAACAGACTTGGCATGTTCAGTTTTCGACGAATGGTAATGTGGCAGAAACCTTATTTGGCATAAGTTCTAACTTACCGAAAATGTATTTGTCCGAAATTGTATTCGCATACTATTGTGTAGGCCGATTATATTTACGAATAATTTGGTATAGCATAATGATACTTGGCATATTATCTATTGTCCGAATCTATCTTGGCATACTTAAATTACAAAAAGAAAAGCGGGTTAAGTTAGGTTAGAACTGCATCCCTCGCAAAGAGGAACTGCTAGCAGAAAAGTAAGTTAGGTTTGGTTAGAAGTGCGTCCTTCGCAAAAACGATCTGCTAGCGGAAAAGCGGAGCGTCAAAATGGGTCAAAAACCGAAAACTGTAGGTTAGGTTAGGTTTGTATTATGACTATGTATAGCGGAGCGGCAAAATGCTAACATTACCTATATCACAAGATAATTAAACATATATGAAGATATAAATAACATGGTTTTATTTT
This sequence comes from Hedya salicella, assembly GCA_905404275.2. NCBI lineage: Eukaryota > Metazoa > Arthropoda > Insecta > Lepidoptera > Tortricidae > Hedya > Hedya salicella. Next base: position 21,298,555 of record FR990107.1, on the reverse strand, counting down.
TAACATTGAGTATATTTAACAAAAACATAAGCTGCAAGATTATGAGCAAATAATTTTCGGTCTGATAAAAATATGCCTATTAATTTTATGCGTAGACATGATTCGGACAAACAAAAATATGCGCAAACAAATTATGACAAATTAATATCTGCGTTATCAAAGTATGCAAACCTTGATTATGCCAAAACAGTTTATGCGAAAAGTCAATTATGCCTACATTGAATATGCCATGCAAAATTATGACTAAAAAATTTATGCCAAAACAGGGGGAACCAATTTTTTAACAATACGTCTAAGGGGAGGAGCGCTACGGCCAATTTATAACTTTACAAGGAAATCTTTATTTATAACATGCTTTTTTTTTGAAATATATTATTGAATTTGAAATGTTTACTATCGACGTTACGACGTATGTGTAACTTCAATGTATGAAAATCATTAATTTCATAATTTAACCTGATTATCGTGACATAGATACATGTCAAAGCGCAAAGAAAAATACGATTGCTGTCGCAAATGGTCAAACCGAGACTCGAACCCGGTACCTTTCGATTACGCGTCGAACACTGTGCCAATCGCCTCGAATTTATCCATCCGCCTTGACCCATGTACCTATTTTATTTTTTGAAAGGAGTTATAACCTTAACCATCTTAATTACTAATTAGTAACCATCTATGAGAACACATATTACACCTGTTCACATTCCGACTGTCCCTCCTTTACAGCAAGCAGTTTTTTTATCGATCGATCTTATAGATTTAAAACTTAACTAACCGCATCTCAAACGGACACATGACAGAGGAATCTTTCTTAAAATAGACCGCAAAAACTGCACCACAAACAGACTAATCCCCGTGTACAATCAGCCTAAATATTAAGGCGGATCGATGGCCGTCCAAGCGGAATACAAATGAGTGTGTGTCCTAATAAATTACTACATAAAATTGCTTTACTGCCCCACATGTTGGTCGTATTGACTTTTATTATTTTGGCGCAATTGGGATGGATGCCTTGTTTTATATGTGGATTGTAATAAAAATGGCGGCGGTAGATTAACAGATGTAAGCGTTTAGGGGAGTAAGATTGTGGAAAGTTGGATTTATTCAATTTCATATATCTGTCATTAGGAGTTGTTGTAATGGGTGCACTATATTATTCCATTTTTTTTTTTTACTTTGTCAATCTGAACATCATACGGAAAATATTCCAGTACCCGATACAACGGAGATACTCGTAGATATCCAAAAAATAGATCAAACACGGTGCTCGCGAGGAATAGGAAAGATTTTAACTACACTTTCCTTAGGTCATCAGAAACAAAACATGTTAAATTAACCCCAGGCAAAGACGGCTCAGTTTTGAAGATATTATCAATTTTCATGTACAGATGTAGTGAATAATCCTTTCCCATCGTAAAAACTCAGCACATACGACTACCTCCGAATGGTGCCGATGAGTCCACGAATTATTGTATTATTAAGTGACGTGTTTGTATCAAATAAATTGAGTAGGTACTTTATTCATCAATGTCAAATGTCAAACCACCAGTTTGAAGTATATCACACTGAGATGTTAGAACCACCACGATACAATCATATAAAGAATTCGTTAGGTAAACAAAGATTAAACTTGTTACCGAGGATATTTTAGTCATAAATAAGTATTAATAGCATGAAGTTTGTATACCTATACAAAATATATTAAGTTGCTAACATGACTATTAAAAGGACTTAATACTAACTTAAATAAATCCAGTGGTATTACCCATTCTATATCGATACTTCGTCTCACAATGCGACCGTCCCCTACGTTGTCTTGATGGGTACCTACTGAGTGTGAAAGAAGTAGTAAGACGAATACGAACATTTTCGAGAAAAACGATGGGAAATGATTATTCACTACATCTGTAAACAATTTATTGTGATTACTAAAGTACATTGCGACGTTGACGGCTAAGTTTCGCGTCGCCATTGACAGAAATCAAAGTGACAGCTACTACTCTCTCAAATCATCCTTTTTTGGAAAAATAATCGTTACCACTTTATTAAAAGGGATAAAATTCATAGAAATGCGAAATCTGTTCAATTTTTATGTACAAAAATCGACTAAAATAGTTTATTTTTTGTGAGTTTCTTTTTTCATGTAACATTTTCTAGTCCTAATGGCCTCAGGAATGCATGGTTAAAATCTTTCCCATTTCTCGCGCGCCGTGTATATAAGAAACCTTAATCGTCTTTCCTTTGAATATCGTGCGTACGTAATCGCTGGTTTCAAGACAAGGCAATCCTCTCATCGCATTAGCTGCAAATCCTTATTAAAGGCAACTCAGCGATTTTTTCACAGATTAGCAGGCACGCTGGAAGATACGCTACAAGATCCGCGGTAGAAAGTTTCTAAAACCTTTACGGTAGTAAGCAGACGGATATGCCAATTGTTTGAATTTTAATGTAGACTTAAAAGGTGGATAAAAATTTTTTTTAAATTAAAACCCGACTAACTTTCAAACAACTTCAATGTTTTTTTTATTTGTGCAGTTAATTGCGAAAATGTAAGTTGAAATTTTACTTTAATATATATTATAAAATAAATATTAATAATCCAAGAATATTCAGAAAATCCTTGACTTTGTGCATAATATATATGTAGGTGCTATTCCTTAAATAAATTTGTATTTATTTTCATTCGTAGGCGGACGCTTCCTTGCAAATTTGCGCTTTCTAGAAATAGGACGCCTCCGACTACAACACCCATATTGCTGTGAAAATGTTAATGTTTAAATCAATATTTATTACCTTCTAATTTCTGAAAAAAAATATTATTAAAATCTTGATTTCAGAAATTACAGCTTTACCAAAAGAAAAATAAAAATTATTTTGCCATGAATATCAAACATAATGAATAGTATTAAAACAAAAGAAACATTGCAGTGTTCATTTATAGGTGTGATGACTCGGTATAAAAACAAAATTCTAAATGGTCCGTAAAACTAGATAATAGAAAAAAAATGGGACACGTATTTTTTGCTTTTAGAAAATAATAAAATAATGCTTAGATAAATCGCATTAAAGTTTAGGAGTTAGGAGGGGCTCGTGACGTCAATCCTAAGTAAAATTTGTACTTAGGAGTGACGTCACCCGACATTTAGACTCAATGTATCGCCTCTATTTTTCGATAATGTGAAAAAAGAAAAAATACGTGTCCAATATTTTTTATTAATCTACACGACGGGCTTATTATTAAAATTTAGTCATCACCCTATTCTCCTATTCGCAAGTGATCATTATAGAAACAAATCTAAAACCAGTGGACCTATTCATTATATCTGCTATATTATTAAACAATTCAAATGTACTTGGGAATTTACGCTAACAATTGAATACGAGAATTAGATTGTGACAATGCCGTTAATAACCGTCGGACCGGAAGTCCCACTCCGCCGACGGAAGCGGAAATGTATCGACGTACAAGAAAACAGTTTCGGAGCGAGTTTTGCGCACACGCCGGTATATCCTACTTCCGTCACAGTAAAAAGAATAAAATCAGTAGTCTTAGAAATAAATACCTACTAAATTATTCTAAATGTGAATGAAAGTTTGTAAAGATATCGGTTTATTATTTTATTTATGTTATAGGGGGCAAACGAGTAAACGGATCACCTGATGGTAGCGTAATATAATTTAGTTACGATACAGGATTACATGATTGCCAAATTCGAATTTGAGGTGATTAGAATCCTCTCGATGTTAATGGATATTCAAAGAAAATTACAGTCAGCAAAGCTGGTTACAATTATTTTATTTTTGACAGAGACTTATTCCGAAATTGCTACATTTATTGCAGTGTTGCTGTATTTTTTTCTACAGCCGTGCTACAGAACCTGTGATACAGGGGATGTGCCATCCCTATAACTACGGTCTCGTATTTAATTAGAGAGAGGGGCAAAGAAGCAAATAAAAAAGGCCTGTCACCCGCTATCCTTTTACCACAATTACATTTGCTGCGGGCAAAAAGTCAGCAGAGTTAGAATAGGGAATATGCATGATTGATTATTTTTGTTTAATAAAAGCTCATTCATGTATCAAACAGTTGACAATTTTTTTTTGAATAGCTTTAAAATAACCAAGATATAAGCCATCAAAAATTTCATTGTATCTCTTTCTAGCAAAACAGAATTTAATATGGAGTTTATATGGCCGGAGTGCACTATGACGTAACAGTACATGTCGAACTTCTTTGTCAAATCGCTGTCTAATGAGTAGTTTCAAATTTCTATATCATGCGTATTTCTTGGCCGATTTTAATATTAATTTCACTTTTTTAAATTGTTTTTACGGTATTTTGATATTTTGTTAAGAAAAGCGATACTAAAAATCATGCATGTACCCTATTACCTTGTCATACACATAGCGTCACCCGTCTTTATCACGCTGTACTAAATAGAAAGGGAGCTCCTATCATCATGACTACTTTACTGTTTGCGTTCTGGTGACTGTGCATTCGGGATGTCCGGCAGTTTTCACAATTTGCTAGACATTGGCGGGCCTCCAGCGATTTCGTATCCTGTTCCGGTACACGTTTGACCTTGGTCTGAAATTTAACGATACGCGCCCGCAACCTAGTAGGAATATTTGTAGTCACGGAGACTTGCCCTTATACAAATTGGACAGTTAAAACAATCAAATATCTCAGTAGTAGCAGTTACAGTATATTTTTTACATTACAATGACATATTCATATAAAATACACTTCAAATACACAAAATACAGACACAAAATCAAAATTAAATAAGTGGAGGTTTTATCGCCATTATTACGAAACCTTCCAAACTAACTTCTAAGAAGAAAAGAATGAAGAGATAACTGGAATATTTAACAGAAAAAAGTTTACAACCGGCAGTTTTATGACTAAAAAGCAATTTCCTTGAGACAACGTTTCCTTAGTAGAATAGATTGCAAAGTACATTTTAGAATTAAATAAATTTAAGCAGTTCGTTACGACACTTGTTCAAGATCTTACGGTGGAGTACTGACTGGTTGGGTAGACAGGGTGAAGAGGCACGACGATCCTTTTCGCAAAGGGGGGTTAGTTTAAGTGATGGAAAATCGATTCCTAATGTTTAAATTTTTGTTACGATCAATTAGTAAAAATATTAAAATTAATTAATGTTCTTCTTAGCGACAACCCAACTATTATTACGTACTATCTAATTGACTGGGAAATATTAAGGGTAGAAATGTTGTTTTGATATAGGTCACCCTTGTGTTATTGTTAAATGTTACTGAACCTAGGGTTGTCACTTGCATTATTTTGGATTAAAAGTTAATTGCCTATAACTACACAACACTTACGAATATGAGCTAGTTTCTTTAGAGGAAATACAGTACTAATTCTAAACAATTCCCCTTTTGCGGAAAGGATCGTCGTGCCATTCCACCCGGTATATTTAATATATTGCACGGGAATGGAACATAACTTTTTAGGTTTGGGTGACTGCGTATCCGGGCTGGGATGTCCGGCAGTGTCAACAATTTGCTAGACTTTGGCAGGCCTCCAGCGACTCTGTACCCTATCCGGTTCATGTTTGACCTTAGACTGAATTCTTCACGATACGCGACCGCAGCCTACTACGATTTGTTACAAAAGAGTCTTTGTATGGTTTAAACGAGACAAAAAAGCAGATTTATTATCATTTCATCATTTGGTGGTGATGAAAGATGGACGGCAACAGACTACGAGGGAGGAGCTCAATACGATGGTGTGATCAAATATCCGACTAACTGGATACGACACTTAGCAGCGCGCTCCACAAAGCAACTGACAGGGAGAAGTGGAGAGCTGCCATTAAAAATATTAATGGGCCGAGTCACAATCCTCAGCAGACCGACTTAAAAAAAGAAGATCCTCATTTCAAATCATGAACGTCTACTGCTATGTATAAGTCGCTCCTATGAATTTAAGGCGGACGAAGTCGAGGGCAGAAGATAGTATTCTTATAAATACAACGATAAAAATATTGAAAACATGTCAAGACTCCGACTTGTTTTGAACCAGTGCCCTGGCAAAATGCAAAATGTAACTTCTAACAAATAGTGACAAAATTTGAAGACAAGCTAACTGGACTCTTTAGTTCAGTTAGCAGAGCGTGTGCTACGGCAAGGCACTGGTTCAAATCCAGGCGGAGTCTTGAGTTTTTCCGTCATTAAGATCTTTTTTTAAAGACTAAAGAACTGTTTTCCTTTAACCATGTTCTAAGCTTTGTATTCAAATGACATTCACACATCAGCGCTCCGAGCAGCTGCCTGGTGAACATCGCGTATGTCAATGGTTAATAACTGCCCATTGCAGTGTTCCCAAGTCCACTAAGCGTGTATGATTGTTATTACAGCTATGTAAATGCCTTTGGACGCATGCTAAACGCTTGGGTGGTTAGTGGACTTAGTTTACTTACTATCTATCAATCTATCAGCCACGGACGTCCACTGTTGAACTTAGGCTTCCCCTATAACTCGCCACAGGGTGCGCCGACCGCATCCACTGACTCCCTGTGACCCTTACGAGGTCACCCATCCACCTAGTCGGGGGCTGTCCTATACGCTGCTCTTTTTTATGCGTGATCGCTACTCCAGGACTTTACTGCCCCAACGGCCATCCGTTCTCCGGGCTACATGGCCCGTTCATTGCCACTTCAACGATGCAATCCTGTGAGCTATCTCGGTTACCTTTGGTTCTTCTTACGGATATCGTCATTTCTGATTCTATTACGAAAAGAAGCCTCGAGTTTTCCATTGCACGTTGCCTAACTCTGAGCCACTTTATGAGCCACATACAGTTCACTTACTAATATAATTTTATTTATTTTTCTTGGAAGTTGAAAATTTTATATTCACTGTCCCATAATGTTTACCGTGCTAAAATAACTAAGTAATTAGCAAATATAACCTAATACTCTCCATTTAAATTACAACTAAAAGCTTAGCAAATTCACGAGTAAGTATTCCTAAATGAGAGTCCCTTTATCTATTTAGGGTACGCTATACACATCCAGAGATATTCTACAAGTATTGGTATAAGAAACTTTATCAATTGGTGTCAAATTATGAAGTAAGATGTTGATTTATACAAAGCTTTGTATTTAAACGGCATTGACGTCACGTACGTGAACGAGCCTGCTGTGCTCGAAACATCGCTTATGTCAATGCTCAATGGCTGCGCGTCGCAGTGTTTCCAAGTCCACTGAGTATGATTGTTATTACATCTATGCAAATGCCGTTGGACGTGTGTGGACGTTCTACTGAATTGTAAGTTAACATGCTAATATAACTTTATTGAATTGTCTTAGATATTACAGTCTGTTCTATTTATGATCGAGTTACGCTCCGATTGGTTCTTGTTCTTAGAAATAACGGATGTGGGAGAATTATATACACACAATTTTGACACTTTAAAAATAATAATTTCAGATGCGCAACACGGATTTAGAAGAGGGAGAAGCACGGGGTCGGCTTTGGCACAGTTCTCAGATGAGATAAATTGTCGCCTAAATCAGGGAAAACAGGTTCTCGCACTGTTCATTGATTATAAAAAGGTGTTTGATACCCTAGACCATGACATCCTTCTCATGGCAATGAGAGAGTGTGGCATAGCCGGCCCGGTCAACGACTGGTTCCGCAGTTACTTATCCGGCAGGATCGTGCGTACGTCCGTCGGCGGTACCGTGGGAGCGGAGTGTGACATCACGCTCGGGGTGCCGACTGGCTCGGTGTAAGGTCCTGTCGGCTATGTGATGCTGGTCAATAGTGTTGTCAATGTCGTTGAGAGGTGCAAAGTATTTTTTATTTATTTATTTATTTATTTATTATTCAATTTATTTACACGGTATTACAGCGAACCAATTCACCGTGAAACCAGATTACTTAATTAACAAGTATACAATTTATTGACAACAATTATAAGTACTTTCAAAAGATTCAGTACACAAGCTAAAAACAATTGACAATATTTTAAGTACATAAATTTTATGCATGTACGGAGGTCTGCCTGTTGTCCATCATCTCACAAAACCTCAAACATTCACGGCACACAGCTATCCATCTCCACGCAAACAGATCACATTCGGGCACGGATGCCAAGAGCGCATTGAGTAAAGTGAGTGCGCGCGGTAGTGGCGCACTTCTGCGCGACAGCGTGCGCGCCGCCGGCGCCGCCAGCAGCGCGCGCGCGCGGGGGCGGAGGTTGACGCGGGGGACGTCCGGGACGCTCAGCCGTAGTACACTGTCCACTAATTGGATAACGTCCGACTCCCCGCGCAAGAACCGACAGACTGTGATGAGAAGATCGTTGTTTCTCCTCACTTCCAAAGAATTAAAACCTAGGCAACCGAGTAAAAATTTTGTGGGATATAAGTATGGGTAATATCCATATCTTTTCTTATAGAGAAACCTAAGGAAAGACTTCTGTATTTTCTCTAGGAGTAGGGCATATGTGGATTCATGCGGATTCCAAATAATGGACGACGCCTCCAGTTTACTCCGCACTAAAGCATTAAAAAGTAGCTTTATAACTCCGGGTTCATTGAAATCCTTGCAATTACGGAGCACGAAACCCAGTCTTTGGTAGCAGCTACTGGCGAGTGCCCGAATATGCTCATGGAAGGTGAGGCGCGTGTCAAACACCACCCCTAGATCCTTCACAGAGAAGACACGATTGATGACATTGTTGTCCAGGAAGTATTGCGCATGTATAGGAGACGAGCTTCGCCCAAATGAACAAACGCAACACTTCGCTGTATTAAACGACAGCTTGTTGACTATGCTCCACTTTAACACGGAGACAATATCTTTTTGCAAGGAGACACAGTCCGCTGCATCTTTCACACCATAAATAAGCTTGAGGTCGTCAGCATACAGAAGACACTTAGCATTACGAACCACAGATTCTAGGTCGTTAACCATCAGACCAAATAAGAGAGGTCCCAATATGGAGCCCTGACTGACGCCAGACCGAGTGTGATATCGATCTGAGATGAAGCATCCATGCCGAACATATTGCTGACGATCGCGCAGATAACTGGCAAACAGTGCAAGTAACTTAGGAGAGAAGCCAATGTCGTCAAGTTTATTTAATAGGACGTCATTATCTACGCGATCGAAAGCTTTCTTAAAGTCAAAATAAATGACGTCGACCTGGATACCCCTATCCAGGTACTCGGAGATGGCATCAGTCAAAATTAAGAGATTGGTGTCAACGGAACGACCGGCTCTAAAACCATGCTGCGACTCGCATAGAAACGGCTTAACTTGTGTGGATATTGCACGAAACAGTATAGACTCGAACAGTTTTGCTAAAGTTGAGAGAACAGCAATGGGCCTATAATTTTCCACTTTGGAATTATCTTTGGACTTAGGTATAGGGGTCACTCTAGTGATCTTCCACAGATGTGGATAAACACCAGTTTTTAGAGATAGGTTAAGAAGGAAGTGTATCGGGATCTTCAACTGACCAGCACAGCCTTTGACTATATAAGCTGGCAGAGTGTCGGGCCCTACGGAACAATGAGGCTTGAGTCGCCTTATGGCCGCTTCAACTTCTTGCATAGAGATACTGTTTACGTGGATACAATGAGCCACAGATTTCTTTTTCTCTATATTAACGGAGTTCACGTCAAGACGAGGAACGTTTGGTAGGAATACGCTGGAAAAATATCTAGAAAAGGCTGAAGCAGCCTCAGCACCAACAAACTGTTTTCCCTCAAACGACACTTCGGACGCAAACCCACCCTTTGACCTGAGACTGTTTATATGTTGCCAAAAGGAGCGCGGATCACTCTTGACTCTACTTTGGACTCGATCAATGTAACAGTCATAGGCGACGCATATTCGGTTTTTGATGTACGTCCTAAGTTCGGCAAACTGTCTGTACACCTCAGGGCATTTTGTAGTTTTCCACTTTCGATGGAGACTAGCTTTTTGCGCGATATCAGCAATTATATCGGCGGTGAACCAAACTGGAAATCTCTTACCGACCCGCTTTAATCGAGTCTTCCTAGGTATACATTTATCGAAAATGTGGTAGATTTGATTATAAAACATATCTACCGCAGAGTTGACATCCTCAGTATTAAGAGTTCCCAGCCAGCTCGCATCCGATACTAATTGGTACAAAAGCATGTAGTCACCTTTTGCAAAGTTCCAGTCTTGTCCTGAGTCTACATTGCTGGGGTCAATTTTAGCAGAGGAGGGGCGGGTCGCGCCTTCGATAGGGAGCGAAATGTCTAATGGCGGGTGGTAATCATCACGTCGGGGTACTAAACCACCTCCCTCGATTTCGGAGACACTGACTTCACCGATACGCTCTGACACCAGCACAACATCTAGCATTCCCCCACGCGCATTCGTCACCTCATTCATATCGCATATACCACACACAGTTAAAAAATAACTATAATAACATAAAATATGATGTGATGTATACATAGGATTCAAATTTAGATCGCCTACTATAAGAATTACACCGGTCAGTGACGGACAGTCACTTGTTCTACTTTTTGGAACCAACATGTATAAACATCATCAGAGGCACTAGGGGGAATGTACACCACGCAGACATGATAGACAACCCCACCCAGGGTAAATGAGATCCACAAGTCTTCGCCAGTTTGCGTCTCTAGCTCCGGCATCCGCCGCATCTCCAGCCCAGGGCGAGCAGCGAACAGGACTCCTCCTCCACGCGAGCCAGTGGCCCGGTCACGACGCATCACAGTCCATTCCCCACATGAGAGCTCCGAGTCTACGACAGCATCAGTGAGAAAGGATTCGGTCACAGCCACGATATCGCATTCCAGGGACAACATGTTGAGGCTAAAAAACTTGAGTTTCGTGTTGAGGCCTCTAACATTTTGGTATACAATATTCAGTGTCTCCTTTGTTTTCACTTTTGGCTTCTTCCTGGAAGTGTTATGCTGATTTCCCGCTGTTCTGAGATCTTCGAAATAACCAGGCCTTGACACGGGCATTATCCGGCCAGATACTTGGGGTCAGGCACATCTCATACATTTTCGCAGGTACACCTATTTTGAACGATTTATATTCTCCTTTCGGCTTAAGCTCTTCAACCACATAGATGCATTCAGGGTTTAGTGTCTGGAGATACTCACGTACATCATCCGCTCCCGAAACCATGTTCCACAAGTGAATAAATCTGCGCTGCTCCACTGCCCTAAGGGGGTTCACATCAGGACCCGCAGTACCACGTACGGAAGTGAATCGCCGCTTCCGGTTACAAACCTCTTGAAAGTCCTCAGCTGTAGCCTCCCCTCCGTCTTTGGCGCTGTCAGCCTGCTCCGAGTTAATTTTCTTAGGTAAGGCAGTAGGTACACCGCTAGACGAGTGTGTTTCTTCCTCGGACGATGTTCTATCGACGCTCACTGTGAGAGCACTCATTTGACTAGATGAAACCCCCTTTGCACGACGTTTCCGCCTGGGCTTCGGCTTGAGTGACAAGGTATTAATCCCTGAAGGAGGAGGCCCCGACTCACCGCATTTACAGGGACACACCGATACCGATACCGATTCCAACTTCATAAGCCTCTCGTTGATAAGGTTGAAATTTTTAACACTTTCTGCGAGCGACTTCTGGTACTGCGCAATGGCTGCGATAGCATTGGCCAGTTGACCAGTCAACACGGTCATTTGGTTTCGCGTAAGCTGTAATTCTTGCGCTGCCGATAGATCCTTCGTGAGCTCAGGTACCGTCTTAATGCTGGCAGGTGTACCGACAGGAGTATCTTTCGTGGGCTCAGGTGCCGAGAGAGTGGACTGACTTTTCTTTCCCCACGCCACATTCTTAGTGCTGGCCGGCGCACCGACATGAGTATCCTTCGTAAGCTCAGGTGCCGAGAGAGAGGACTCACTTTTCTTCCTGCACGCCACGTTCTTGGTGCTGGTCGGCGTACCGACAGGGGTATCGCAATTACGCCCACCTTTTTTCCGCGCATTGCAAGTATATATGTATGCGGATGATATGTGTTTGTTGTATTCGGCTACAGATATATCGGAAGCTCATGACAGTATTCAGTCTGATTTTGAAATCGTAGTTAAGTGGGCTCACGATAACGGAATTATAATAAATTTGACTAAAACGAAATGCATGCATATATATTCCCCATATAATCGAAAGGCAAAGAATATCAAATATGATGAATTTGGTGTGATAGGGCATGATTATGAGTGCTTACACAATTATAAAAATAACTGTACCTGTGAACGGCTCGAATATGTAAATAGGTATAAATATCTGGGTCTATATATAGACAGCCATTTTAATTGGAAAGCTCATGTTATCGCCGTGTGTACTAAACTTGGATCAATTTTGAGTAAATTTTACCACTTAAATACAGTTATTAGTAAAAAAACCATGCTTGTTGTTTATTATGCATTGGCGGATTCGGTGATCAATTACGGCCTTAGTGTATATGGTAGAACTTTCCATACGTACTTAGAAGAAATTAAGAAACTATAAACAAGATTTATTAAATACCTAGTGAATAAAAAAAACAAAAATAAGTTTAAAGGAAATAACGAGCAGCTATATAAAATCTGTAAAATACTCCCTGTACATCTAAGGGCACAGTACTTAACAGCCTTAGAAAATTATTACATTAGCGAGTTTAAGGTGCGTAAGCAGAATAAATATAATACAAGAAATGTAAGACTCGGGAAACTTGTACAAAATAATGCAAATAACTATTATGGTAGGAGAATGAATAAGTATGTGGTTTCTAGGATGTGTAACGAAATTGAGTGGTTAAGAGACGATAATAAACAATACAGCAGAAATGTCGTAAAAAGTAGCTTAAAAAGGATATTTTTGGAAAAATTGCCCTAGGATAGTCTTTCCGAATATATCCTTGTTACCAATGTTTGTTAGTAGTAAAATTAACAGGTTAATATAGTTGTAAGGTAAATAGTGTTAGGTGCATATAGCTAAAAATAATGGATATGAGCGCGATCTCGCCAACAAACTGTCTTAGCAGTTTGGCGAGTTACTTTAAGTTGCATGAAGTTATGTACACCGTTTTGCAAAAAAAAAACTAAAAAAAAAACACAGATTTACTTACCAAAGTTAGTCATAAGCTACGATAGAACTAAGGGTAAATTCAGGCGTTGCTTTCCGTAATTCAATTTAGATTAATTTATAATTAGCTCCTTTGTTATTTCGTGAAATAGCGTGTTGGTTAGATGTGACAATAATTTATGTTCACATCCGTATATTTCCATACAGTTTATAATAATAAAGTGCTCTGCTCTCCCTCATTCCTCACAAAAATTAAACACATAAGCAAATACAACAAACCACCACCAAACAGTATTATCCGGTGTGTCAGATTGACTAGTTTAACTCAGCGGGAGTAACGTTGCCTGCGAAGCAGAAGGTGAAAGTCCTGGGTTCAAATCCTGGTAAGGGCAGATATTTGTGTGATGAGCGTATATAATTGTTCCAGACTCTTGGATATTTTCTTTGTAAGGTCAGCTAGGGTAAGAAAAACACCGGGGTAAGAGAAACATTGTAAATGTGATACTCAAAGCGGACATATGTGTCAATGGAAATAGAGTTGGGCCAATGGGGAATGGATGAAAATTTCCAAATATCTTGAAATTTTGTTTATAGGTAGGAATAAGCCTCCTTATTATCAGAAAAAAATACAGATTTTTCTGTGGCTTAGAACAAAATAAAATGATAAAAAGGACCTATATACCTGCCTTATACGGTACGGCAAATGCAGCATTGATATTTTCGATTAAAATGGCTGTAAATGTACTTTTATTCTTGCCGTACCGTATAAGGCGGGCATATAGGCCCACCAACATCGTTTCATCTTGAAATAAAACAATTTAACGGATTATATCGCGTATATTATCTCATTTTAGTTCCCGACGTTTCGGAAGCTTTCCAGCTTTCCATGGTCACGGGAGGACTGAGAAAAGATGTATTTTCCTCTGTCAAAGTTACAATTTTGTGCAAACTACCCATTTTTTGAAAAAAACACAAATAAAGGTGTACATACATGCCAGATGGGCCTAAGCTGTAAAGACAGTTACAAACGTCGGGAACTAAAATGAGATAATATACGCGATATAATCCGTTAAATTGTTTTATTTCAATGAGTAATAATCGCGGAAACAGAAGAAAATATTATCGTTTCATCTTTTTTATTTTTTTCTAAGGCACAGATTTTTTTTTAATTATTTTCTGATGATAAGGAGGCTTATTTCTACCTATAAACAAAATTTCGAGATATTTGGAAATTTCCATTCATTCCCCATTGCATGGATTCTCTTTCCCCACGAAATAAGTTATGTTTCCCTTACCTCACCTTACCTTATATAAGTAAATATATCGTCTAGTTCCAAAATTCTCCCGTAATATTTATTTAGTATTTAAACCGACAAGAACTCAAGAATTTTATCTATTAGGACAATATCCCCAATATCTCCTGATGATGTCTCGAATAAAGTAGATCTGTTCAGGTTTTTATGAACCTCTAGAAGGCGCCCGCAACTTTGTTTGCGGAGGAGAAAAAGTCATAACCCCTCTTGTTTTCTTCAGTGTAGTCGGGTACAAAGTATACTATAACCCAGCTACCCGTGTACAAAAATAGTTGAAATTCGATTAATCGATTTGCGTGACGAAGCCACAGCGATATATAAAAAAATACAAAAATTACAAAAAATATATTTTGCGCTTCAGTGACCTCCAAATAGTCCCTGATTAGATGAGACCTACAATAGTTTTTTTTTTAATATCTTCAATGTACAGAAATTACATTTTTACAACTTTATTATAGTACTAGCTTAATCTGCCCGCGACTTCGTCCGCCTCAAATTCGTTTATAGCGGACAAGGGTATTTTTCCGGGATAAAAAGTAGCCTTTGTCCTTTCCCGGGACTCAAACTATCTCCATACTGAGGTGTATGAGTAAAACACAAGGCGATCCATGCAAGACTGGTTTATTGTTTATATGGCCGGTGGACACATTAATCTAGTTTTAGATCTACCTACATTACATTCTTCCCCTTAGAAAGAGGAATGACGAAGAGAGAAAAATAAACATATGAAGGAAGCATATTGCTAACCCAGTCATAACTATAACATATTATGTTGCTTGAAAAATTAAACCTTTACGCTACGTCTTACAGTGCAAAGTCGAACATTGTTATAGCAGCTGCTGTTAATGAAAGGCAACAGCTGATGAATGACACTACTAACTTAAATTATCTTCTTATAACTAGATACATTAACTTAATGGTTTGTCTGGCTAACCTTTTAAAACGTTGCTAGTTATTAAGGTATAGCCTGGTGTTTACCAGTTTACAGCATAACTTCGTAAAATAACTCACAAATGCTTATAATTATAAGTAAACCCTTCACATAACAAATACAACTCACATTTTGTCTTAGACAGCCATATCATAACACATTGTATAATAGCGATGCCTATTAGAGATACTGACTACTTGATGGGTTTCGGTACATTTTGGTCTTATAGTTACCGACGTCAGCATACGGACAGAGGTGTTAAAAAAAAAGGTATGCCTATACAATCATTATGATATAGATACTTGAGCGATATTTACTTATAATATATATATATATATATACATATGCATATATATATATATATTCCTATGGAAAGCTATACTTTGTAGTTTCGTTTGACTCGTGGACGCAAGGCCTTCTTCTGCACCGGGCTTTTGGAAGGGTCACAGGCCGGCGAGCTCGCGAAGGGTCCGCGCGCTCCCATGCTCGGCTCGGCGGTCGGTCTGCAGAGCCAGCGAGCCCGGCGATCCCGGCGCAGTCTCGTCCCCTGCTAGTGATGTTTCAGCATCGCGAAACTCCGGGGATTCCGCCCTCGATGAGCTCGCATCCGGTTTATTTGTTGCGAGCTCCGGGTTAGATATCAAGTTATCACTAGGCAATGAATAACGAACTATTTTTTTTTTAATAAGTTGGTCGACGTGTCGGCTCGCCTCTTGTCCGTCGACCTTCACATTGTAAGTAACCGCACCGGTGCGCTCGGTTACGGTACCTTCAGTCCATTTGGGGCCATGTTTGGAGTAATTTCTCACTAACACATGGTCCCCGTGCTGTAACTCCCGCTGCGTGCCGCCGGCGCTGCGCTGTTGCGCGCTCTGCGCCACTTGCACGGCGGCGGCGGGCGCGGCACGGCCGGCGCGCAGCAGGTCCAGGCGCGTACGCAGCCGCCGCCCCAACATGGCCACGGCGGGTTCGCGCTGCGTGGTGCAGTGAGGACTGTTCCGATACTGCAATAAAAATTTTAAAAGGGCAATTTCGACGTCCTCGCCTTCGGCTGAGGCCTTTTTCAACACCTTTTTTACGGTCTTGACCGCATTCTCTGCGGCACCGTTGCTCGACGGATGATAAGGTGCCGTGATAACGTGTAACACGCCATTTTTTTGTAGGAACGTCTCGAACTCGTGGGATGTGAAGGGAGGTCCGCCGTCGGTTACCAGTTGCACTGGCAGACCGAATCTTGCGAAGCATTCCCGCAGCCTGGTCGAAACGAGCGCGGCCGACGTGCCACTCGTCATCGAAAATATTTCGATCCACTTTGTGTGTGCGTCTATGACGAGGAAATACGTACGACCGTTGTGATGCAGAAAGTCAGCATGCAATCTCAGCCACGGTTCGGCGGGCCAGGCGTAGGGCGCGGGTGTCGCGCGCGGCGGCGCGTCGAGCTGGGAGCGGCAAGTGGCGCACGAGCGCGCGCGCTGCTCAAGGTCGGCGTCCAGGCCGGGCCACCACACGTAGGAGCGCGCGATTTGCTTCATGCGCACCATGCCCACGTGACCCGCGTGCACCTCCTCCACTATCTGAGCTCGCAGGCTGCCCGGGACTACCACACGGTACCCCCATACTATGCATTCGTGATCAATGTGCAGCGTGTCCTTGCGGGAAAAGTACGGTTTCTCATTTTCGAACTCCGTCCCTGAAGGCCACCCGCTCATGATATAACTATATATTTTACATAATGTAATATCTTTTTTTGTTTCCCTCGCGACGTCCCGATGACTGAGAGGGAAAGTTTCTTCTACGAAGTGGAGATAAGTCGCGTCGTCCTCGTCGTTTCTCGCCGCCACCCTTGGAAGCGGCAACCGAGAGAGGCAATCCGCATTACCGTTTTTATCTGTCGATACGAATTGTATATCGAAATCGTAGGCCGACAAACGCACCGCATACCTCTGCAATCGGCTAGCCGCTGTTTGAGGAAGTCCATGTTTTGGACCAAAAATATATGTCAGCGCTTTATGGTCACTGCGAAGGGTAAACTTACGACCGAAAAGGTATTGATGGTGCTTATTGACTCCGTATACGATGGCCAGAGCTTCTTTGTCAATCTGGCTGTAGCGCTGTTCCGTTTCGCTTAGAACGCGCGACGCACAGCATACTAAACGTTCAGAGCCATCTGGGTAACGCTGCGCCAGTATGGCGCCGAGCCCGTACGCACTGCTATCTACACAAAGTACCAGAGGCAGCGACGGCTCGTAATGCGCCAACGCTGGGCTATTCAATAACTCTTCTTTGATCTTCGTAAATGACTCAGCACAAGAAGGGGTCCACTCCCAACGAGTGCCCTTCGCGAGCAACGCGTACAGAGGTTGAAGCATAGTGCTTATATTGGGTATGAAGCGCGAATAATAATTAATTAGTCCCAAAACTGCCCTGAGCTGAGAAACGTTTTGTGGCACGGGTAAATTATTTATTGCGGCAATCTTACCCTTATCCGTATGCAGACCTAATTTATTTATTCGATATCCAAGATAACAAACTTCATCTTTAAAGAATTCGCATTTTTCGAATTTTATTCGTAAGCCAGCATCTCTCAGTCGGCTTAACACGGCATATAAATTTTGCATGTGATGTTCTTTATTTTTACCAGTTACACAAATGTCATCAATAAAGGCAACTACACCCTCTAATCCGCTCAGTGTTTCCTCGATAAGTTTTTGAAAAATTTCTGGCAGGCATTTAATTCCAAATGGGGCCCGCCGGTATACAAAGGTGCCGACGTGTGTTGTGATCGCGGTTAGAGGCTGTGATCCTTCATCAAGAACCAATTGCAAGTACGCATTTTTCAAGTCCAATTTTGTAAATTGCTCCCCACCACTTAAGGCAGCAAATAATTGTTCGATACGGGGTAACGGATAATGAAATTCTTTCAAATATTTATTGACCGTGACCTTGTAGTCACCGCATATACGAATCGAGCCGTCCCGCTTGACTATAGGTACTATGGGTGTGCCGTACTCCGACGATTCCACCTTGTAAATTACATTTTCAGATTGTAATCTTTCAAGCTCACGTTCGACTGGCATACGCAGCGCCAAAGGCAGCGGTCGGGCTTTGCAGAAAATCGGAGAACTGTCTTTTAGATGTAATTTTATTTTTGTTTTGAAAGTACCAAGTTTTTCATTAAAAACTTTTGGAAACTCCATTTTTAATTGGAGCACCATGGGGTCGTTGTCAGCAATTTTATTTAACTTAATCGATTCCAGATTTAATTTACGCAACCAGAAACGACCCAACAAAGGAGGGCCTCCATTACTGATAACAAATAACGGTAACTCAGCTGACTCGTTCCCGCTCGTCACGCGCACGCTAATGCGCCCGAGTGGGACTATCGCTTCACCCGTGTATGACTGTAATTTGATGTTATCTTTTTGTAAGTTCAAATGAGAGAAATTTTGTTCGTAGAATTCCTTAGACACCGCCGATATTCTGCTACCCGTATCGATTTCAAATAACACCTTACAATTTTCAACTTTAAGATCACAGTAATAAGGTCCATCTTTCATATTACTTTTTGCTGATAGAATATTGTACATACCATCACTCGCATCACTATCAGAGTCATCGCCTTCCATGTAATTCTGATACTTGGACCGACCGCCACTATCACTTTTGCCACTTTTCTTGCACACACTAGACAAATGACCTTTGTCCCTGCACTGATTACACGTGTAACTCTTGTACCGACACTTGTTAGGCGCATGGCCATCACGGCCGCAGCGCCAGCAAGCGGGCCGCCGCTTGTCGTGGGTGGGCGCACGCGCACCCACGTGATGCAGGGCGGCCGCGCCCTGCCCGAGTCCTGCCACCGGCGCCCCGCCGCCACCGCCGCTGCCGGCCGCCGCCGTCTCGGCGTGCCGCTCGGCGGCTTCCAGTGCGAGCGCCAGCTCCACCGCCTTTTTGTAGTCCAATGTGGGTTCCGCAAACAAGCGCGAGCGCATCTCCTCGCTTCTGAGGCCCGAAACGAACTGATCACGGATATTTTCTTCCAACTTCGAACCGAAATTACAATACGTTGCGAGATGTTTTAAATTTTGAAGAAAAATCCCTATCGTTTCGCCCGCTGCTTGTCGCCGTTGTCGAAAAATATGCCTCTCGGCTATTTCTGACCTTTTCGGGTCCAGGTGATTCCTGACAAGGTCCACTAGCTCTGTAAACTCTTTCTTCTCGGGATGATCGGGCGCACAAAGGTCGCACATCAACTCGTAGGTCGCGGCGCCGACATGAGTCACCAAAGTCGCCACGCGTAATTCTTGTTTGATGTCGTTGAGTAAAATAAATTGATCTACGAGTCGTATATACGCAGCCCAATTACCTCGACCGTGTAGGTCAAATTCGTGTAGTTTCCCGAAAGGCATGATCACTAATTTCGACTAAAATTCACAAACTTGTCGCCAGTTGAGGTGTATGAGTAAAACACAAGGCGATCCATGCAAGACTGGTTTATTGTTTATATGGCCGGTGGACACATTAATCTAGTTTTAGATCTACCTACATTACACATACCAAATTTCATCCAAATCGGTTCAGCGGTTTAAGCGTGAAGAGGTAACAGACAGACAGATAGACAGACAGACACACTTTCGCATTTATAATATTATATTATATATATTATGGATAGTATGGATGGATTTAATTAGCTTTTACATAAGTGCGTAAGGGTTTTATTATTGTTTCAGTCTTTACTTGTTCAATTAAAATTAAGATAAACCAAAGTTTCACTAATGCTCACTGTTTTAAATATCTTTCTAATGAACTCGTCAGAATCAATCGAGCGTAATAGTGGGAATTGCCCCTGAGCCGAGTCTTCAAAGCTAATTCGTGTAACACCTGAATAATTCAGCTAATCGTTAACCTATCGGGATCAATTAAACGCATTGCTTGGCATTAGCTTGATCAAATATGAGAAGTGTTTTAATCTAATGGACTTAGTATGATTTCACGCATTTCATAAGCATTGAATAAGATTTCATCGATAATAATAATAATAGAGTAAATTCATGAAATTTCGTTATCGCTTTTCTAAACTAAATATCAAAAACCAAATAAAAACTATTTCAAAATGTGAAATAAAAATTTAAATCGGCTAAGAAATACGCATGATATAGGCATTTTAAACTACTAATTATAGGCAGAGAGGTCCGATATGCACACGTCATGGTGTACTCCAGCCATTTAAACTCCATATTAAATTCTGTTTTGTTAGAAAGAGATAAAATGAAATGTTTGATGGCTTATATCTTGGTTATTTTTATAGTTATTCGAAAATTATTTGTTGTAAACCGTTAGTTACATGAATGAGCATTTTAATAAAGCAAAAATGAAAATTCATGCATATTCGCTATTAAGGCGCGCAATAAAAGGTAAAAAAAAGTAATTTAAAAACAAAACACCCCACTGCGTAAAAAACTAAAAAGAAAAAAAACAAGTCCAGTACCCCAGAAATTTGTTAAGTTATACATGATCGATACTCACAATATAACAAATAATAAATTGAAAAGCTCCTGGACGATCACATCATAGTCACCATATAGTCATGGGAGATTTCAACACGTGCCTCCTCAAGGATGATTCTCGGTCTAGGAGCCTTAAATCTCTTGTGAACACTTGCAACATGGTCATTTTACCTTCTAAATCAACTCATCACCTTCCTAATAGTACACCTTCGCTTCTAGATATCACTTTTGTTTCTTCTGCAAGTCACGTTGCAAAATATAACCAGTACTCTGCGGTTGCGTTCTCGTATCATGACTTACTTCTTTTATCTTATAAAATCCGTCCTCCGAAGGCAAAATCTAAAATTCTCCTTCAGCGCAATTTTAGTCGAATGAATGTTGATGAACTTCGCTCGGATGCGATGCAGGTTGATTGGAGTGTGGCATCTGATGCTGATACTGTTAACGAGCAAGTGGCTCTCTTTAATTCTCTTTTGACTCAGCTTTATGACGTTCATGCTCCGATTCGTCCTGTCAAAATCAAGCATCTACCTGCTCCCTGGCTGTCTGAGAAAATAAGAGCATTAATTGAAAAGAAAATCTGGCTAAATATAAATATAAGGCTTCCGCATCTGATCGAAATAAAATAAGATATCATATCTTGCGTAATCGATGTAGCATGGTATGCCGTGATGCTCAGAGACGTCACATTCATAATTCAACTGACTCTTCACCGTTTTCTCTATCTCAATTTTCTGACAGTGATTTTAAAAATAACATACTATCCATTTCTTCGAATGCTGTTGGCGTAGATAACGTGAGCCGTAATATGATCCTTCCTCTTCTTGACCTTCTTGTTCCTGTCATTTCCTTAATAACTAAATTTCTGCAAGTGTATTTCCATCAATTTGGAAGGATGCTGATATAATTCCTTTGCCTAAAAAGTCCAATCCCATATCTTTTTCTGATTATCGCCCTATTTCCATTCTTCCTTTCCTATCTAAAGTCCTTGAGCGTCTAGTTCATAGGCAGTTAACATCCGTTTTAAATACGAATGATCTCATGAACCCTTTTCAATCTGGTTTCCGTTCCGGTCATAGTACGGCTACTGCACTTGTCAAAATTACTGACGATATTCGGGAGGGTATGGATAAAAGGATGGTAACGGTGTTAACGTTGCTGGATTTCAGTAATGCATTTAACACTGTCGATTTTGAGATCATGCTTGGAATATTATGTTCTCTTAACTACTACTAACTACTTGGAAGGTCGACGGCAGCGGATAAAGGTGGAAGGTTCTCGTTCTTCATGGCGTAGTACGTTGGCTGGCGTTCCGCAAGGCGGCGTGCTATCACCTCTTCTTTTTTCAATTTTCATTAATTCTATTACTAAGAATATTTTTTCTTCCTATCACCTTAATGCTGACGATCTTCAAATATATTCACAAGGCGCTCTTGTTGATTTGCCTATGGTTATCAACTCTACTAATAATGACTTGGAGATCATATTGAATTGGAGTTGTCGATATGGGTTAAAGGTCAAACCAGCTAAAACTCAAGCCATTATTATAGGCAGCTCAAAACTCATTTCTAGAATTGATTTCCCAAATTTGCCTATAATTGAGTTTGACGGTGTGCAGGTACCTTATTCACATCAAGTCAAAAATCTTGGTGTGATTTTAGATCGTACTCTGTCTTGGGTTCCTTAGATCAGCGAGGTTAGTAGGCGGATGTTTGCTGCGATGGGATCATTACGACGATTACGCAACTTTTTACCATTCTCCACTAAAACTGCGCTAGCTCAGTCTCTAATTGTCCCCATCTTGGATTACGCAGATGTCTCTTACACCAATCTTTCAGAGGAACAGCTAAATAAACTTGAGCGCCTTCAAAATGTATGGTTCCGGTTCATTTATTCATTTATTCAACATTACAAGCCATGTTTATCACAGGAGATGTTAATTATAGGTAGTAGATACATGACACCCTGTTAGGGCGTATAATGTAAGTTCTTAGGTACTAAACACTTATCTTACTCAATATCTACACTACATCAACGTATGTCAAGAGGATTTCATTCAAATTAACTACTACAATGTATGTCAAAACGACGTCATTCAAATAATTTAATACATGTCAAAAACGATATCATTTAGCTTAAATTTCCTACTACAATGCATGCTAGAGACGATGCCATTTAAATTAAAATAACAATTACAATGTGCGTCAATATGATGTCATTTAAACTAAGATAACTAATAATACTAATACTAATGTCAAAACAATTTCATTTACATTAAAATAATTGCTACTATGTCGAAAAATTACATTCATGTCAAATTAAGTACTAAAATATATGCAAAAACGATGTCTTTCAACTAAAATTTGTGTCAAGACTATGTCATAATTTAGCCACTACAATATATTAAATAAAGTAACTACTTACTTGATATATAACATTAAATTAAAATATTCATAGGAGATGGCAATTTTTAATGTCTTGTGTTTTATGGATTCCATTTCATTAATTTATCATCATTTAAAAATTCATCTATTGTATAGTAGGAAGGTCAATGAGTAGCTTTTTTAACTTATTTTTAAACAATTTGTCGTTAGTTTCTTGCTTTAACTGATCTGGAAGTTTGTTTGTTATAATGACGCAACGACAGTAAGGACCATTTCTGTACATAGCTAATTTAGAAATTGGCAAGAAAAGTTGGTTTTTATTTCGTCTATTGGAGGTGACCTTTTGCAATGGAAATAAGTTTGGGTTATTTCTTACGCTCATTGCCGCTTCCATAATGTACATACTTGGTAATGTAAGGATTTTATGCTCTTTGAAATACGGACGGCAGCTGTTCGGTACTTGCGTGTTGGTGAGGATGCGTACACACTTTTTTTGTGATACAAAGAATTGGTGCGAGTCCGTGCTGGCACCCCACAGAATTAAACCATATCTAAGCCAGGAATTCGCATAAGCATAATATGCTGACAAAGCTGTTTCGAAGTTTGTATTTATTTTTAGGACGCTTAAGGCATATATGAATCGGGACAGTTTTGCTTTTACATTTTGAATATGAGGTTTCCAGTTTAAGTTACAGTCAATTTTTATTCCTAGTAAATTAAATTCTGCCACTTCCTCTATAGTCAAATTGTTAATTTTTAATGTCATTTTCAGTGTTTTTTTCTGTACCGGTCTGAACTGGATTATTTTAGTTTTTTTTGCATTAATTTCGAGATTGTGATCATCAAGCCATTTTTGGGTACATGCATATAATTCTCTCAAACGCTCATTGCACTCCAAATTGTTTTTACAACTGAATAATAGGGAGACGTCGTCCGCGAACATTATACAAGTTGTGTCTAGTATTTTAGGTAGGTCGTTGACATATGCTAAAAATAATATACATCCGGCGACGCTTCCCTGGGGTATTGAGCATGAAGTGTCGCGCATTTTAGATACAATTTCCTTAGCTTCATCGGAGCCTTCGCAAAGGTGGTCAATCTGCACATATTGACTACGGTTGTTAAGGTACGATTTGAACCATTCATAAGCGCTTCCGCGAATACCCATGCCATATAATTTGGATAGCAGAATTTTATGGGAGACCCGATCATACGCCTTGGTCATATCAAGGAGTAACCCTACACCATATTCCTGTTTGTTTATACTATTAAGGATCCCTTGAGAATAATTATAAACCGCAAGTGTAGTAGAGTGGTACTTTCTGAAACCGAATTGATTTTTGTCCAAAATGTTAAATTTTTCGAAAAATTTATAAACTCTATTTATCATTGCTTTTTCGAAGATCTTAGACGTAGCCGGTAATAGTGCGATAGGTCTATAATGGTTTGGGTCTTTTCTATCACCTCCTGGTTTCAACAACGGCATAATTTTTGCGATCTTTAAGAGATCCGGAAATACGCCTTCGCTAAACGATTGATTTATAAGTAGCCGCAGCGGTGTGACAAGCTCGGCTGCGCACAGTTTTAGAAGGGCCGTAGGAATTTCGTCTATGCCGAAGCTTTTTTTATTTCTCATTTGTCGTATTATTGTTAGAATCTCGCGGTCAGTTACTTCACTGACAAATAGGGAGTTTGACACCGGAGAAATGACAGGTCTGCCGGCAACTGCGGCGTCGCCGCTCCCGGCCGGTGATGACTCACCTACTGACGCGAAATGCTCGTTAAGTATATTAGCTATTGATTGGGGTGATTCTACAATATTTCCTTCGAATTTTAGTGACATCCCATTTCCCATTTCCGTTCGCAACTAAAGTGGCTTCCAATTCGGCTTCGTCGTAAGTCTCACATTCTTGCCCTCCCGTATAGCATTCTTTTCAACCCCGCTACTCCTTGATATCTCAAGGAGTGATTTAAATATTTGCCATCTTTACGATCTTCGCAAAATCATCTCCTTGCACGTGTTGCTTCTTTTTCTAAATTTTATAACACTTCTTTCACTTTTCAAGCGATCCGGTGGAATTCTTTGTCGTTGGACGTTAGGTGTGCTAAATCTATTCCTGTTTTTAAGAGTCATCTTAAGCAGCACTATTTATCGCTCCCTTGAACCGAGATGTCGATGTCGTGTAGTTCAGTAAATTATTGGTTATATGTATGTATTTGTGTAGGTATATGTATACTTGTGTATATGTTTATTTGTATTTTATATATTTATTTATTAGTATCTAGTATCTTTGTATGTATCTGAAATTTTCATTACTTTTTTTTTCTTTTAGTTTTTTACGCAGTCGGGTTTTTTTTTTGTTTTTAAATTACATTTTTTTATTTTATACTTTTTAGTTAAAATTATATAAGTCAGTCAATTTCGCAATTTGTATCGTGCGGGTTATCGAGAAGCTTGCACAGATTTATTACAATACAGTGCAATGAAAATTTAGTGAGAACGGCTTGCTAGCCAACTTTAAATGGTTATAGTTCCTAACTGGTAAGTTCAAATTAAAAATGATAAAGAACCTATTAATGATTTTTAAATTTCTATTCATTGATACCCCACTCGATATAGCACGTCAATTTTCTTTTTTTTCTTTTTCACAATATCGTGGGTCTCATTATCGCCATTTTGAGTTTTCATCATTTTCATGTCTTCAGTGACATTTAGACAGTTCAGACAAATCGATTGACGTAAAAATCATCAAAATCGGTCGACGCGTTTGGTCTCTAGAGTGCCAGATAGGAACAAACATACATACATACATACATAGACTGATAAACACATTACCACTTCTTTGCGTCGCGCAGTCGGGTAAAATGGAACCCTTATACCAATAACACTCAAGCTGAATAAGAGCTTATACGGCCTGTATAAGCTTTAAAACAGCTTGTGTGTTA
Source organism: Hedya salicella (assembly GCA_905404275.2). NCBI lineage: Eukaryota > Metazoa > Arthropoda > Insecta > Lepidoptera > Tortricidae > Hedya > Hedya salicella. The sequence continues at coordinate 21,272,402 of FR990107.1, read as the reverse complement.
CTCTGTCTGTGCGTATGGGCGACTAGTACAAATTGTAATTATTTATGCTATCTATTTGAAATAGTCATAGACATGACCAGCCCAGCCAACAGTATTTCAAATGAAATTTTTTAAAATATTTATTTTATAACCGTGGGGAGTCAAAAATATCTACTAAATAGGTCAAGTAGGGTATATATAAAAGAGCTTGATTAGTACATTCCCCAATATTTCCGTTTTACGGTGGTTAAATTTCGGTTTATAAAGGAAAATGTTGAAAATAATACCATAGTAATGATATGACATCCAGACTCTTGGAAATTATGCGTACTTAGTTCTGATGACAACATGATACAATGGCATCGTTAAAATACATAATACAATGAAAGAGCCGGAATACAGGTATTGGACTCCATAACGGATCAACGCATTTTTTTCATGTCTGTGCTTATAAAAATAAACGGGTGATGTATTTTGACCACGTATAGGTATGACGATGGAGCACGCATTGTATACGTTGAAAAAAATCAGACTGCTTTTTTTCCTAAGGCTTTGTTAATGGTTTATAGTTCCTTGGCTATTCCGCAAAATTGTGTCTTGATAAGATGTGAATTGATTTATTGGTTGGACGGCAACCGTCAACATCTCCTGCATCCCCGATGATGCCTCGAAGAGAGGCGAAACACGTGAGGATTATACTGTTTGGTCGTGGATTGTTGTATTTGAATGCGTCTTTTTTTTTGGAAACTGCATGGATATGTGCGCATGTGAGCACAATTTAATTGTCACGTCTTACCAAGACACTATTCCGCGGAATAGCAAAGTAATTATCATCCTTTAAACTAAAGTGAAATTCTGCGTCAGTATCTATCAACTATGCAAGTTTGTTATCCCACTCAATATTTAATAACAAGAAGGTTAACAACTTCGTTCGCGGCGGGGAAAAAGTCATAATCCTTCTTGGTTTCTTCAGCGTAGTCGAGTATAAAGTAGATATTTGGAGATACCCGTGAAATAAAAGTAGTTGAAATCCGTTTAGCCGATTTGACGTGATAAAGCCACAACGACCCATACAAACATACAAAAAATGCAAAAAATAATAATTCGATTTAGTGATTAAACTTTTTTATTTAATTTTTTATATTAATTTTTATTATTCGGATGGGAGACGATCGGGCCGTAAAGAGAGCGTATCAGGGGCGACCGAGTGGAAGACGTCCGGTCGGTCGGCCCAGATACCGCTGGAAAGACGGGGTGCAAAAGAATCTGTGCGCACTAAATACCCTCAACTGGCAGGGAATGGCGCAAAACAGAGAAGAATGGCGTTCTCTTGTGTCAGAGGCCAAGATCCTCTTCGGGTCACTGAGCCAGAGTAGTAAGTAAGTAAGTAATTTTTATTTTTGGATTGTTTGTTTACTTATATTCTTTGACATGGTGCTAAAAAACTGAAACTAATATATAAGAATAATGGTCAATTTTAATTAATTTAAGAATGTATTAATTATTGTAACGTGCGTGCACTACTTATTATTATATTTGCATGCCTGCATGCAGGCTGAATACAAGGATCTTTATTGTTTAGAATAAAATACCTCATTTGTACCTGCCTGTATTCTAGCAAATAAACGATTTGATTGATTGATTGACCTCCAAATAGTCCGCTTCAATCATTTTTTTTTAATAACTTCTATGTACAGACATTTAATTTTTACAACTTTATAATCCATACTAATATTATAAATGCGAAAGTGTGTCTGTCTGTCTGTCTGTTACCTCTTCACGTTTAAACCGCTGAACCGATTTCGATGAAATTCGGTATAGAGATAGTTTGAGTTCCGGGAAAGGACATAGAATACTTTTTATCCCGGAAAAATACCCTTATCCGCGATAAACGAATTTAAGGCGGATGAAGTCGCGGGCAGAAGCTAGTATTTAATAATATTCATTTTACATTTAGGAGCCAAATGTAAATATAAATCGTGCCAATAGATTTAGGCACAGATAATAAACGTTAATTTGAGCTACGCCACGGCTATCGAATCTATCGTTAAGTTTCGGTATCAATTGTGGCACATATTGTTTGTGCATGGTTAACAGACCAAGCACTGTCCGGTGACTTGGATTAGAGCCAACATTATTTTAGTGATGGGAGTAGGGATTTGAGGATGAAACAAGGTGTGCAATGTACATTCGTTTTTGGCGTTTAAGTAAATTCTATCCTTTGGCTTTTGGTTGGCAACTTCAGGTAAACTTGATTGACTTGAGAAAGGGAATTCGTGATAGCTTTACTTATGATTTTTTTATTGAAACTAAACATGTTATTTACTAGACCTTTGACCAGTGTGTATTGCCAGTGATTTTCGGCTCAGAATCGTGGTCGCTCACGATGGGTGTTATCAGAAGGCTCAAAGTTACTCAGAGAGCAACGAAGAGTGCTATACTTGGAGTTTCTTTGCGGGATCAAAACAAAAAGATGATCCGCAGAATAACCAGGGTAACTGATATAATCCGAAGAGTTGCAAAACTAAAGTGGCAATGGGCGGGGCACATCGCTTGCAGAACCGACGGCTGCTGGGGCCATCGAGTTCTTGAATAGCGATCATGCATCGGAAGACGCAACGTGGAGGCCCCCACAAGGTGGACTGGTGACTTAATGAAGGTCGCTGGAGTCGGCTGGATGCGAGTGGCGCAGTGCCGGTCGCGGTGGCGTTCTTTGGGAGAAGTCTATGCCCGGTAGTGGACATATTTTGGCTGATAATGATGGTTATGGTTCCACTGTTTTGGCATAATTTTTTTTTGTAATAATTCTTTTTGGCATAATCAGTATACGTATAATTGTAATTGAGCATAAGCTGATTTCGCATAACCATAACCACACTTCGCATATAGGTATTATGCATTAATGGTTCCATCGCAGAATAATAAATTCGTATAAATTAACTACGCAGTAAGCTACTCTTGCATAATCTAACTTCGCCTACTTAATCATCATCATCATCATTTCAGCTATGGGACGTCCACTGCAGGACACAGGCCTCCTTAATAGAATGAAGCGACCCGCATCCAGCGGGTCCCCGCAACCCTAATCAGGTCGTCCGACCACCTTGCTGCTGGCATTCTCACGCTGCGCTTTCCGATACGTGGCCTCCACTCGAGAAACTTTCTGCCCCAACGGCCATCGGTGCTTCGAACTATGCCTACTTAATCAAATATATTTAATTTTGATACTAATATTGATAATGGCCCAAAAATGTTTTAGAAAATTATTCTCTTCATCGTCTCCGACGCTGAAATTTGTAGATCCTCAAGTCGCTGGAAATGTTTCCACAACGAACTTTATCTGTCCCGGTGTTCTTAAACAGTTTGTCAGACTACCCTTATAGGAGTCGACCTGTATGATGCGTATAATACATCTAAAATGTTCGTGCATGCAGCTCTCCGTGGCGCCACATATGGTCTCACTGAAGATCAGCGCTGGCTCCCGAGCCAGCATTATTCTGAGGTTTGTATGTTTTTTTTTCACTTGCATGCTACCGAATAAATTTATTTTCTTTCATTCTTTCTTATATTCTCAAGGGGGTTGAATAAATATTTAATTATTGAACTATACGTTCAAAACGCGCTTTCACGTCACTAGTCCTCATAATGGACCAGGACTTAGGTACATAAATTGCCATGAACAAACTATTGTTAGAGTTAGCCGAAAGTTTTATAGACTTAAGCCAAATTTACCCAACTTGGGGAGTGGTTCCCTATTCAGCTGTGTGTGAACGTTTTAATTAATGACGGTATAAAGTAATTCTTAATTTAGTTGAGATGAATTCGATATAATGTTATTACTAATGAAATTTGTATTCAGGATGAAATTGTTTTATGTTCCAACAGGTACGTTATAATTATAAAAAACTTGCAACTTCGTTAGTGAAGGAGAAAAAGTCATAACCCCTCTTTATTCATATAAAATTATATGTTTGGAATAATCTTTGGGCTTGATCACGTCACGTCACGTCAACCGGCGGAATGGTTGAGATCTATTTCAAGTATTGAAGATTTTAACTGAGTGATTTTACTGTCATATAGATACAAGTTAAAGCGCAAAGAAAAATACGATTGCTCTTGCACATGGTAACACCAGAAATCGAACCTGGTACTTCTCGATTACGAGTCCGCCTCGAATTTATCTATCCGCATGGACCCCTGGAAAGGTATTATGACTGATATGTTTGAACTCTTCAAAGCGCATGAAAAGAAAAACAGTTTTATAATGATACGGTTTACTATGTCCAGTGATATTGCTTTGAGGTATCTTTTTCTCCATGTTTGCAATATTTTTCCATAAAGTGATTTTCTAAAAGCTCCAAGGTCATGTCATTAAAACAAAGCTATGCTTAAACAGATTATCTAAGCTTCTCATTTTATAAGATCAAAGTGCAGTGTGTAATGGCTTCAAGTGAACAAGAAAGCGTATAACGTAAAAAATACTATACTCCTTTCTTATCTTAACGCCTACTTGATATTCCGACGGTGTGCTATCTCGCTCATTTGTAAAGCGCCGTATCTGACGCTTCGGCCATTTTTATAACGCCGATAGATATTGCTATCCGGTTCGAAGGACCACACGCTGATGCATAGAGCTGAACGCTCGGGAAGTATCTTTATGAAAAGTTGAGTAAAGATTATTTAAAGTTAAAGTAAATTGTTTTTGCGTGAAGGTTTATACAGTTAGTTTAAGTCAAAAGAAATTGTTTACCGCTTGAATTCATGGGGTTAAGAGCATTCGAGGGTGATGGGCAGGATCACGCTGAGCAACTTTTACTATGGGACCACGAATTGCGAAATATAATACTAGCTCGATTTTATATAATACTAGCTTCTGCCCGCGACTTCGTCCGCCTTAAATTCGGTTATCGCGAATGAGGGTATTTTTCCGGGATAAAAAAGTAGCCTATGTCGTTCCCCGGGACTCAATCTATCTCCATACCAAATTTCATCCAAATCGGTTCAGCGGTTTAAGCGTGAAGAGGTAACAGACAGACAGACAGACAGACAGACAGACACACTTTCGCATTTATAATATTAGTATGGATTTCCGATAATTAGCTATCAACTAACTTTGAATTCGTTGATTTTTTTTTCACGTTTTCGTGGTTGGCCCTGTAGCAGTGATGGGGTGGGTTCCCCATCACCCCTGTCACTTCCGCTCATGATCCCAAAATCGCCCTGTGTACTCGTACTATTAAAAAGTTGTAAAAAATAATTAACACATTTTTTTATCTGTGTATTTATGAATCTTCACGTCATCACGTCAAACAGGTTTTAACCATTCTTGTGCAAATGTTGCTGGATATAGAAGGATGGTTAAAATCTATTTTTGTACAACTGTGATGAAGCAGAATAGAGGGTTATGATTTTTTCTCCTCCGCGTACGAAACAACGGGCACATAATAATGGTATACTGAACTAGTGAGGAATATCTATGATCCCGTAGCAACGATGCTAAGACCACTAGTCAGCTTCTGAATAAAAGTTATGGTTTCAAAGAAAGCTGTATAGAACAATTATTACTGCAAAATGAATAACAGGAATCCCTAAAACCTTACAATTCCTCTGTTAATAGAAAAATCTTCATTAAGTTCGTTGTATAAAGTTAATGATTCAGTAATGAGTGTAATTTAATTACATGACGGTGGCGGGTCCGACTGACCCAGTTTGAATAATGAAAACGGATCACGTGTCCACTGATATCCTGATTTTGTTAGGAGAAACGTAAATTGCAATAAGAGTCATTAGATGGACTGTATAACTAAAAGGCGTAGTAATACTAAAATTTTCCTTGAAACTTAGTTTAATGCGCAAAGTAATAGAATAAGCTCTAGACTTTGATATAAAACCTGCTTCAAGTTTTTTCTTCATTGAAGCAAACTTCAAAGTACTAAAAATAAACCTTTTATGAAGATTATTTAATAGACAAGTAATCGTTGAAAGTCGAAACGATATAAAAACCCAGGCAATGCGCCTAGAAAAAAGATGATAAACTTACTATTTTGAATTATAGCTAAGAAAATTCTGGATCTAGTCGAATTTCAAACAAAGTAAGTAACTAGTTATAATTGCGCAAGGATCCCAAGTAAATCTTGGCCTCCGACACTAGTTTATGCCACGTCTCTCAATTCTCGCTAGTTGTCGATGAGATCCTTTAAATCTTTCAGGACGTCGTCACTCCTGCGATACCAAATAATTCGCGGCATGATCCTCCACCATTCTCTTCACATGTCCGAGCCAGCGGAATCTGGACAACCTTGGTCTCGCCTATAATATTAGACTCGCACACTAGGTTATTAAATAGACGTATAAGACCTAGTATGTAAGTCTAATATTATAGGTTCGACCCAAGGAGCTGGTGATAGAGGAATACCTCTATCACCAGTTCCTTGGGTCGATCCCAGTATTTTTGCAAGATCTTCCTTTCCGCCACTAGGTTATTACATAGACGTATAAGACCTAGTATGTAAGTCTAATATTAAGGTCAGGGTCCAAGCTTCGCAACTGTAAGTTTACATTGGTCTTATAACACTTGCTGATTCAAATTTTTGTGTTACTGCGTATCAGCTTGGACACCAGAACTTTGTGGAGGTCAGCTGTGCATCTGAGGGTGTTCTGAATACGGATGCTAAACTCCTTTTCCCTTTGGTTGGTGTCTGTTATAGTTTATAGTACACCCCAAATATTAAAATTTAGAGACGCCTATATAATATAAAAAACAGTATCTTTCACATGCCGGTTTTTCCGTCTCTCTTTTGAATTCCTACATTGTTTTATGTGTTTTTAGACTTATCGCGCCTTATTTTGAGAACGACCTTCTTTCTTTCTGCCTCGAACACCTCTGCTATGGCTTCAACATCACTTTCGCGCTGTACAAGTAAGCCAGATCGTCGGCGTATTCTACTAATTAGCGAGCCCTAACTACGCCATTAACATTGAGTACCTTACTAATAGCGTGTTCGAGAATTAAGTTGAAGAGTATCGGAGACGACGCATCACCTTGTTTAAAGCCTGCTGCTACATTAAATTCTTCAGTGAGACTTAATTCATGATTTGATTTGAAATTTGTCCAGATGTGAGCTACGACGCCTTACAGACCGACGGAAATACGTATACACACAATAACCATATATAACGGCCCCTTGTGTGGTCAAAAATAAAAATTGAGACGGGTCCAACCTTGTTCATGGTCTCCTTTCAATCAAATCTTTTGTACGCAGAATTTTTTGTTGAAAGAGTAGTACATTGTGTAAAATACCTATGGCTAGTTGAGATAAAGCGCTTACAATTTCTATACTACTAAATAGCATTGAAATAAAATAGTTTGAAATAAGTTCCCGACGTTTCGGAAAGCTGAAAAGCTTCCGAAAAGTCGGGAAATCAAATGGGGTAATATACGCAATATAATCCATTTAATTGTTTCATTTCAATAAATAATAAATAAATAATTATCAGGGACAATCTTACACAAATCGAGCAAACTAAGCAAAGCTTGTACTATGGGTACTAGGCGACGATATACATAATTTATAGATAAATAATAATGGCCAGGAACAAACATTCGTGCTCATCACACAAACACTTGCCCTGGCCGGGATTCAAACCCGGGACCGCCAGCTTCGTAGGCCGTTAAACAACCCACTGAGCCAAACGTGTCGTCAAAGTCAATGAGTAATAATCGCGGGAATAGAAGAAAATACTAAATAGAATATTGTTTTTCTGATGTAAACCGTTTGTTTACTGTGCTCCAGTATCAGTAAGTACGTAATTTTTTCTCATCACTGAATAATCCACACTACGTGATTTCTGCATAATCCGTGGAATATCACCCGTTGATTTATTTTAAAAATAATAAGAACAGCTTTCATTTTGATAGAGTAAATAAATGCGCATTGTAGGTTTTACACTTATATAACCTCTATCATGTTCACAAATGGAAAAAAATCGTATCAGTGCTATTAACACTGTCAAACGTATTGTCACCGCTTTAATGTCGGAAATTCGTACCAATAACCATGCGTATACCTTAAAATAAGAGTCTATATTTCAGAGATATATGTTGGCATACCGCATTTTTGTACGAAAAAATTTAAAAGACCCAAGGCCAACTAAATACAAAACAAGAACTATTAAAACAAAAGGACTAAAGAACTGTTCCCCTATATGTCCAACACATCTATGCATAAGAATTATTTTTTACAATTATTCAAATTTGCAAACCTGACACATTTGAATAATTATTAGCTATTCGCGAAATAATCGTTACTATACTATGTTTCTTTATTGAATTATAACATTGTTAAATGTTTAGTTTTAAAGCGCCATCTAGTTTTTGCCAAAATATCTCCTTGCGATCGGATTACGGTCCAAAATATAGTATCTGTGAGTCCGCTTGTTTTAATGGTCCTTGATACATTTTCATTTACTTTAAGATTTAAGTAACATAAAACTACCCAAGTATAGTGCAAAATTACCCAACTATGGTCCAAATTAAATCAATTTTACTCACCACTTGGGATTATATATTATTATGAATGAGGTCATAGGTAAAGTCATTTGATTATAATTGTAACGAAATTTGGTCAAAATCCTTAATAATGATTATTTACATATTATATTCTTTCTGGACCATAGTTGGGGGGCCTGGACGTGGGGCCGGGTGGTTTTACGATAGTAAAAAAAAACAAAAAAATACACGTGAAGTTACGTGGTAGAGCGGGAGTCGCTTAGAACCTCTCCAAAGATCACAAAGGGGAGGGGAGTCTAAATGTCGCCCAAAAAACCCCGCGTGATTTCTGAATGAACCCTATGTCCGATTCTCCCACTGCTTAAGCCGGGCTGAACCGGCTCATCTCACCTCTGCAGTGCTTGTGCTTTGCATACCATATCCCCACCTTACTTCAAGTGGCGGCGGATGACATTCCCTTAAAAAAAAAACCGTATGCAAAGGTTCTTAAACATTTCATAAACTAAATTCATTCACGACCTTCTTACGACCAAACTCAAGCATGAACTTAAGCTGTTTGTCTGGAGGGCACTATTATAAAGTTTGCCGGTTACAGCTCTCAATTGCCTTTGAATTTCTACTCTTGAGTCCTTTAAATTATATAATTATCATGTTACCCTCGTCTGATAGCATCATCAGGAGGGAGACCATGAATGTATTCACCAGTTACTTATAAGCCAACAAAATAAGAAGTTCCGTTCTTACCAACGTCCTTGGGCCTTTCATTTTGTGCTCAATTGAATGGGTTTGAGTCCTTTACATTTCGAAGTGATTTACGGAGTCAAACCGTGAGATTTTTCAACGGTTACTGGTAACCCCTTCAAGCTCGGGCTTTTTTTTTTGTTTTGGCAAGCTCTTTACTTGACTGACCATTAGTAGACCTAATTGGCATTGAAATAAAGCCTACAGATGGTCATTTAAGTGTGATGCTGATTGTACTTGGTGACAAAGGTCTGACGATGAAGTCAAAAACTTGATTGCAGTTCTTCAACCTTTCGAATTAAGTATCGTTTCGTGGGTTTTATATTCTGCCTATACTAATACTATTTTTGATTTGTCGCAACTCCTTTAATTTGTCTTTAAAAGTCAAATGTGCAAAGGCTGTTAAAATTTCATAAACAAATCCCATCTACTACCCTCTTACGACCAAACTGGAGCACGAACTCAGGCGCGATGTTAACTGAAGGGCACTATTATGAAGTTTGCCGCTTTCAGCGAACTGTCTGCAACCGCTTGCCGCCCACTTAGGAGTTTCCGTGAAAAATGCATGCAGACTTGTCTAGACTTGCAGAGATTTGCCTAACTAGGCACTTTGCAGTTGTAACTTGTGTGTTAGGCTTGTTTCGACTTGTTGTGGGCTAGGTTGAATCATGTTGAATGAGTTTCTTCTTGAACATCTTTTAAAGATTTCCGACAACTACTCTAAACAATTGAAGTGTGCTCATCGCGAACAATTCGTTATGGCTTTTTAGTCAAAATTTGATAACGTACCGGGTCTACCTGGTGTCTGGCTACCAGAAAACCTTCCTCATTTCTAAGTTAAGAAGTCTTTTTTGATCTTGTATCAATAATGATTGAGCTAAAACGATGCTTTTATTAAGCTTTTTAGTTACTTATTTAACAGTTTTGCAACCGACGCTTCACGTCATCGCAGCGTAGACATTTTCGCAGCGTACAAGCGGGCTTGCGGTCGTGAATGTGTTAAGTCCAACCAATGACTCGCATTACACATTTTAACAATGACTGATAGGAAAAAGCCACGAAGAAAACACGTGATCCGTTCCCATTAATCCAATTGGGTCAGATGAACCCGCCACCGTCCTGTAATTAAGTTAAACTCATTAGTAGATTTATTAACTTACATTGTACAAAGAATCTGATGGAGGTTTTTCCATTAACGACGTGATGGAAATATTTTATGAAATCCTGTAAGAATATTATTTATTAGAAAGAAAATGGCGATGAAATTCACTTACTTTTATGAAATCTCACATTAATGTAGGTAAAATGGAACAAAAATATAGCGCGTATAGAGAACATCAATCAGATACAGTGTAAAATGGGCCAACATAATTGGAGGCGACTTTATTTGTCACAATACACAGCATCACATGTTTCTCTTGTACTGAATGGAAAAGGATAAACATTATACGTCACGCGATAAAAAGTATGGTGTCACAGATACGCTAACGTATTAAAATTATTGGATTATCTTTTGAATCCCTTGTAGTGGCAGCAAAGAGTGAAGGAAGATCGCGGAACGAAAGAAGCATACATGGGGCGACCAGCCGTTTGGCGACCAGTTGGTCATCCTAGGTCGATACCTAGGACAACCAACTGGTCGCTGACCGGCTGAGGAGACGTGGTAGGGGTGGATCTGCGTAACTTGTAATCCAAAAACTGTCGGGAAACTGAATAGGATCGATAAGAGTGGCGTGCTCTCGTTTCGGAGGCTAAGATGCGACGTCTAGTACTAGACAAAAGCCGCAACCAATCACCACAACGGTGACAGTCGTGCACCGCCCTCATCCATCGGTTTCCAGCGATCTTCACCAGATCCTCGGCCCATCTTACTGAGGGCCACTTTGCGTCTTTCTGTACGCGCTCGCCACTTTCTGCATCAGCAACCATCATTTCTACGACCAATGTGCGCCGCCCACTGCCACTTAAGTCTAGCAACTCACAGAGCTATATTGACGCACTTCGTTCTTTTTCACATCTCCTCATTTCTGATTCAATCACGCAAAGAAACTCCGAGCATGGTTCCCTACATAATGTTACACCAATATTGTCTGGATGAATTACAGTTGTCACGTCCTGACGTGTAATTATAACAGAACAAATAAGAGGGCCACTGTCCCTTTGTAAGTGTTCCTGTTTCAAGCTCCCATCAAGCTTAATGCTATTAACACGACTCTACTTAGCGAGGGAAACAATTTGATTAACAGCTCCCCTGAATAGATGCTTACAAAAAACCTTCCTAAAATTGCATTACGGGTAAAAATTCTTCCGGACTTTGAGTTCTGTTTCATATAGTAATAAGGTTGGTGGTCCATGGATGTTAACCTACGGCATTCGATGTTGTGGAAGATATGTATGAAAATGTGTGACATTTTGCACGTTTTTTGTGCTGTAATTGGTATTACGTCACGGGTGGGCCGGTCACGTCTGTGGGTAAACGCATATTTTATGTGCACGTGTTTTGGACATGGGTTTTAGGGTACCGTTTATCAGATAAAAATTGTTGCCAACTCGCCACAAAGCCAATTTGTTGTCTTCTCAAAAACGGTTTTAGAATGAAGTTTGAATGAACATATGTCCTAAGATACCGAACTATTTACCGAATTAAAACCGGAAAATTTGGGTAATTTAATGGATTTTTACAAAAAAATTTAATACTCCGACTGAATTTGAACCAGTGTCTTGTGGCTTGCCGGGGTGAACGCTGTAGCCCGGCTAGTCGTCGGGAATAAAAGATAGGAAGTGGTAATTTAAAACATATAATAAAAATAGACTATATACAAATAAAAACTTAAACTAAACGGGATTCAGTCAGTACGCGGCACTAAATGGAAATCACTGGCCTTATCTGAGCAGGAAGGTAGGACGGTTGTGGAGATTCAGTTCCCTTTCCAACTATCCATTTCCAGCTTTCCAGGAAGGCATTGGATGGAACCGTAGGCCGAGGTGCGACTGTAGACTGCAGATAGGTTTCCAGTAAAAAACTTCAGCGAAGAAGAAAGGACTGTAAAAATGCTCCACTTCATGGGTGGTTGCAATCAACCCAAGCCTTATTTCTTCATGGTTAAGACCAGTGAAAACGAAATTAGACTTGGATTGAGTTGAACAGAACAATACACGAAAATGAAGAAAAATAACTATATACAAAATGTACCTGCTAAGTGGCAGCCCTTGTAGATATTTAATCTAACACAATATTGCGAAATACTGTAAATTTTTTACAGTTTTAGGGTTTTGGAACAGCACAATAATTAGTAATATATTTTAAATCTCAGTTCTTTCATAATTTGCGCAGCACAAGTTCAAGTCAAACGAGTCGGGACCTGTCTCCCACAAACAAACGACAATCGTGGAACTCAAATTTTCCCGATGCAATTTATTACTGGCCAGTATTGTGCCAAAGAGGTTTGCCGCGTTACAACGCTTTGCCAACTGAGCTATAGAATACAGTCAACTTGCCTTCTTATGTTGACACTATTTGTTACAATTTTTTTATTGCATTTAAATCGACTTATCTACCGTCAGCAGTGAGCATTTATAGAACTAAATCTTCACTCTAACAGAGTGAACTTTAGAATTGTCACATGTTAGCCAGAGATGTCACTGTATGTCATAGAAATTTAACAAATGTTTACAAATGAAAAAAAATGTTCGCCTAAAGTTAAAGAGCAAAAAACAATGAAAGTTCAAAGTTCAAAGTTTTATTTGCTAGAATTATGGTACAATACAGGTGACAAATACAATATACAGCAGACTATGGCATGCAAAATTTTGTACTTAAATTAATAACATGGCATATTTAAATTAAATTAATAACAGATCATTGATAACATTACATATTTTGACTTTATGTCATACATTTAATTTCATTTTAATAATTAAATTGAAAGTAAAATCGAATACATTACTTAAGTACCTGATATTCTTGCGCCCAAATATAGTTTTAGATAAGAAGTATTTATTTAATTCAAATATGAAAAAAACTAATATAAACAATACATACAACGAATAAATAAAAACAATATTATACAAACATGAAGTTCGCAATATTTTTTATGATATCAACAACAAGTAAACCTTGAAACAATAATAGCTATAGAAAATTTTAAAAATTAAAAACCCCCCGACACATAGCTTCAATATTGGCTGAGATCCGGTCACTTGTTCCAATAAAAGCTGAATATCTTGGAGACGAGGGCTCCGATTTTCATCAAACAAAGTTACGAACACTCGGGATAAAATTGACACAAAAAACCGCACTTAAATCGGTTCATCCGTATGGGCGCTACGATGCCACAGACAGATACACAGAGTCACAAACACGTCGAACTTATAACACCCCTCTTTTTTGTCGAGGGTTAAAAATAACCCTAACGCACCTCCATGTTAACATGTACGAATTGTCGATATCATACTTAAGAACGCTTTTGATTAACTTACCTTTCAAACAGAAACGAAAAAAAAAAGTCAGTTCATCCGTGGAGGAGCCACACGATGCTACAGAAACATACAGATACACACGTCAAACTTACATTAAGTACTATTGTTCTCTTTAGGGTTAAAATAAAAGGTAGCAGTTATGGGTAAGGTATGAAAACATTAAAACTCAATTCCGTTTATGATATAAATATAAAATATAAAACAAACATGAAACGCATTCAATAAAACCGAATGGACACTCGCAGGCAAAATTCCGATTGGCTTGTATTTCCTCCTAGAAGGAAGAAATAACGAAGGCCTGCAAAGATAAGGGAGTAAGTCTCTTTATTTTAGCCAGGGGCTTAAGCCCTTCTTAATAAAAGCATTGATTTTGCCTTGCTTGTCAAAATCTTTCAGACGACTTTTTGTGATGTAACAACATTTTAGGTTAAAATTTTGCAAATCTGATTTCTATTCTACTTCATTTCTTCATTCTGCATGAAGTGAAACAAACACTGGATGAAATATCTATGCATTCGAATTTTGTTCAGACAAAGCTATAGTGACCACTCCCCACTTGATAAAATCTTCCTCATTGTTGCTATACTCTTGGCAGAGTGGTCGTGGTTATCATGGAACACCATCGGTCCTGACAGAACTAGCCGCACCACGTCCTGCCAACCCTGCCTGCTTGCAGTCATCCGGGTGCACTCGCGTAGCGGCCCACTATTATTCGGCCTCTCCATCGCATTGGCGATCTGCCCCTTGGTCTTTTTCCCTCCACCTCCCCTTGCTTGACGAGGTGTTCTATGGAGTCAGTTCCGAGCCGATTCACATGATCAAAATATTTGAGGATTCGCCTTTGCACGATTACTAAACAGACGCTCTTTGATGCTCAGTGCTTCAAAAATGGAGACGTTTGATAAAATAGTGTGAATAAAAAAAAGAACAATCTTACAACACAGACAAGCCAGAAAAAAGCTTTCAATCAAAAAGTGTGGACTCATCGTGTGTGGAGCGGACTCGACCCCAGATTTAACCGGAAAGAAGTTACGCAACCCAAAGCCAATAAACAAGCAAAATTATTTTGAGAGGTTACATTAAAAAAATACGAGTATAAGTAAGCCTATTATATCAAAAGCACGTTAAGTATTTATAATTTCAGTAATGTTTTCCTTTTAGATATCATCAAAGTCAGAAAGGAGGAAAATTCCATTGCCTGTAGCTATTATCTTTATATTCAGGGTTTATTTACATTACATGTTTAAAAACACGATAAGATGGAAATTCAATAATACTTATATAAAAATTAAGCTAACTATTTTTACAAGCTGTTATGTAGATTCACCTGCGCTGGTGTTTGTTATTAAATCCTGCAAGTTAGACCCTCTTCCCGGCTTTCGGTTGAGTTAAATTTTGACATTTACATGAAAAACCGGATAAGTTTGGTGACATGTTTATGGTTATTGGCTCCATTTACCGCAAGAGCCTGTGAAAACCTGGCCATTGTGCGTGGGGATAGTGCTGCCTAAGGGTATAGCCAGCAACTCCGTCTAGAAGAGCACAGGAACCTCTTGATGTCTCCACAGGCTCCCCGGAGTAACCTCTACCCCTACGCCTATGCATTTCAAGATTACGTGGGGAGCTGTTTCGTCAGCCGACAGGGGGGGCTGTCAGTTATTCCTAGAACATAAATGTTTGTTACATGTTTTCTGTCCATTGATTCGCGTGCTGTGTTCGCGTTCTATGACGTAGCCATGTCCGCAGCTGGCTAAAGGAACCATATTACTTGGGCCAATCGCTAGATGTCCTGGTCCTCTCCTTGCCAGCTAGTCAAACTGCGCCGTTAGATACCTAGAGAGGCACTAGACCCTTTAATCGATTGCAGCGTGACTTTGTGAAATTTGATCATTTCTACTAGTATGAGCTCTGAGTAATTTTTTTTTGTCCAGGGCTCGTAGTACTGCGGCACTGGCGGAAACTATTACGTATCTTGGTCTTAGCCACCGCCTTACAGTGTGGAATTTAGGTCAATTTGGGATAATCTTCTTTTATTGATTTTATAAATAACTCGGTTAATGTAGAAGCTTTGAGTACAACTATGTATGCCTATCTTGATTAATTTTTGAGATATGCTTTTGTCATGAAAATTAAATGATTGAATTATTTTATTCTATCGTCGTAAAAGTGAAAAAATATATATTATCCAAAGTAAAACTATTTATGAAAACTATTTTAATTTTCTGTTTGAAACCATCTCCAGATTTCATTGTAAAATATGCAATAAAAATAATTTGACTATTACAGGACCGTAATCGTAAAAGGACCGTATCCGAGTGATGTGTTTCTTAGTTTTCTATAGATTTAATTGGAAATAGGGTTGTCAACACAAGTTTTGTAAGAATGCATTATTTAAAAAAAATGCAGTTTAGCAGAAATTTGCTTTACGAATAACGAATTTTAAGAATAAACATAATATTTTCGTAAAATCCCACAATTATATCACACACAAAATTTCCGGATAAAATATTGCCAAAAATCTTAAGGAGCTACAATGCCTCAGACAAACACATAAAAAACACAGATTAAACTCCTTCCTAAAAGGAAAAGATTAATGAAATTATAACATCCCTCTTTTTTCGTCAGGGGTTTAAACAATGAGGTGGAATAATGTTTCCCCGTGATAGCAAGCACTTGCCTCTTAAGTTGTGCAACCTTATAAACCTTTAATAACATAAAAGCATGTCTTTTAAAAAACAAGGCACAAGTTCGTAATTCGCCGACAAGGTTTGGGTGAAATTAGAAAAGTTCCTTTTTTCATTCTTGGGAGAAACATGCCGCCGTTACTAACAAGTATTTAAATATTAAATTTGTTTATTAAGCCATGACCTTATTTTTAAATTAAGGGACGATACTTACACTCCCGCGGAATTTGGGAGTAAATTAAAAAGGGAAATAAGGAAATGAATGTGGTTGTCGGGAAATTTATTTTAAATTACGCACTAGAGGGTTTGTGTTTTACCGAGATTAGAAAGAAAGAAAGAGAGAAAATATTTATATTAAGTAGTTAGCATAACAAATAAATCAATAAGAAACAAATATACACAAAAAAACTAGTATGCGACGAAAAGGTCCCATCTCTACCTCAGCATAATGTTAACTTGTAAAGCCAGCACTGATCTTGCGGTGAAACCTTAGCCAACGTCGAGGAGAGCTGTACACACGACACGAATTTTTTTTTTATCATGAACGCAGCGTTAAGTAAGCGAACAACTACTGACAGAACTGTCAGTGTCAGATGACAAATTAGTTCGTGATTCTTGGATGTTTTCTATAAATATAAGTTTTATCTAATAAATATATCGTCGTCTAGTCATAACAAAAGACTTATTGAGCTTACCGTGGGACTAGTTTGATTTGTCTAATATTTGTTTAATAATTATTAATTTATTATTTATGAATATATGAGGGGAGAAGCGATGTCTCAAGAACGGATTACTCTCAAATTTCTACTGAAATTGGGAGATATTTCACTCCATTCGAACCTGACATTGTATTCACCGGAACGTTAACACTATGAATTAATGGAAAAGGGCAAACACATGGCACCATAATGTGAACGGAACTAGTGGGCAGTGGCCGTCGGCAGAATACTAAGCAGGCGAAACTGGGGAGATGTATATCCATTTATTTTCTGATTTTGCCTTTTGAACTAGTTAGGGTTGCCAGGTAGGCGCATCAAATTAGCAAAACCTGGACAAAATCCTATAATTGTAATTACCTTCTTCTATAGTATAAAATATTGTTAGTTATAGTTAAAGGTCCCGCATCTATGTAAAAAAATAAATAAAATTTTATACACAATTTGATTTTATAAGTACAGTGAACGACAATGGCGTGCGGTTCATATTGGCGTAAAGGCACTGCCTACCCTGAACGACCATGGCTCCATATACTTCGACATAGAGAAACTGCCTACCATGAAGCCCTAAACGGCCATGGTTCATAAAAATTGCTTACCTTGGCCAAGTATGCACGCCACTGTTCAAGGAAAACTATGACAATATCATTCCTTAATATGAAACACTTGTGAAAATTCTTGTGTTCTGTGTATTTAATGTGGAAAAATTAACACCACGATATTATTTATTGTGATATAGATACAAGTCAAAGCACAAAGAAAACTACGATTGATCTCGCACGTGGTCACACAGAGCTCGAACCCACTGCACTGCAGTACAGTGCTCGCTGGTGGAGGGGTGACACGTACGCTCGACGCGTAATCGACTGGTACCGGGTTCGAGTCCTGGTGTGACTACGTATGAGAGCAATCGTATCTTTCTTTGCGCTTTGACTTGTATCTATATTACAATATGACAATATCAGTTTGTAACAAGACGAAGCGTGGATAAGTCCCCTTCAATGTGGACTGATGACATAGTGACAGGTCGCTCGAGTCATTTAGATGCAGGCGGCGCAGGACTGGTCGCAGTAGTGTACTTTGGGTATGACCTATGCCTATCAGTAGATGTCTTTTGGCTGATGATGATCAAAGTACGCCAATTCAAAAATTAAATAAGTTTTATGAAGAATACGAGATATTATCCTAATTTTAGGATTATATAAGTACTAGACGTCTGCGTAGTCGGATAAAAAGTGTCCTATAACCATCTGTGGATACCCAGCTAGCTACCGGTGTCCCGAAAAACGTTGAAATCCGTTTACCCGATTTGGCGTGATGAAGCCGCAACGAGGCATACAAAAATCCAAAGAAGTATGTTATGTATTCTTTGAAATATCTTTAATTTACAGAAGTTTCGTTTTTACAATTTTATAATATTTAGTTATAGCAAGGACCATTGAAACAAGAGGACTGACAGTTGCTATACTTTGGATCGTGTTCCGATCGCAAGGAGATATTCTGGCAAAAACTAGATGGCGCTTTAAAACTACACATTTACTGGTGTTATAATTGAATAAAGAAACATAGTATAGTATTAATTAGTCCGCAAAAAGCTAATAATAAATAAAACATTTGAAAAATTGTAAGAAAATATTCCTATACATAGATGGCGTTGTACATACCGGGGAACCACTTTTTGTATGGAGATGGTCAGTCCTCTTGTTTTAATGGTTCTTGGTTAGACATAACTACATTATCTTAATAATAGGACAAACGCATGAACACAATAGTGTAACCGCGGAACTATTTAGTGGGCAGCGGTCGCCGGCGGAATACTGAGTAGGCGGGACTGTGTGCATTTATATCTATTTATTTTCTGATTCTGCCTTTTCGGCTGGTCACGGTTGTCATGCATGAAATCCATAAAAACACCAATTCGGGCACTAAATAAGGTCAACTGGGACAATGGGGAATGGACGAAAATTTTCATATATCTTAAAATTTTGATCATAGGTAGGAATAAGCCTCCTTACTGTCAGAAAAAAATACTGACTTTTCTGTGGCTTAGAAAAAATAAAAAGATGAAAGGTGTTGATGGGCCTGTATGCCCGCCTTATACGGTACGGCAAATGCAGCATTGATATTTTCGATTAAAATGGCTGTAAATGTACTGTTATTCTTGCCGTACCGTATAAGGCGGGCATATAGGCCCACAAACACCTTTTAATTTTTTTATTTTTTTCTTTTCGTAATAGGGAATATTCATGAATTTTAATTTTTGCTTATTAAAAGCTCATTCATGTAACAAATAGTAGACAAAAATATTTTTTCGAATAACTATAAAATTAACCAAGATATCAGCCATCAAACATTTCATTCTATCTCTTTCTAGCAAAACAGAATTTAATAAGGAGTTTATATGGACAGAGTGCACGATGACGTAACAGTGCATATCGGACCTCTCTGTCTAATTAGTAGTTTAAAATGCCTATATCTTGCGTATTTCTGGGTCAATTTAAATTTAACTTTCACATTTTGAAATAGTTTTAACGGTATTTTGATATTTAGTTAAGAAAAGCGACAAAAAAATTTCATGCATATTCCCTATTAGTAACAGTGTTAAACATTAAGCGGGCAAGTTAAAGGTAGTTGTGAAGTTTTCGGATATCATCAAATGTTGAACAGACGTATTTGTCACATAGACGCAATAGTCCCAGTTAACCTAAGAAGAAAACGAGATCTGAGAAAAACAGCATGAATAGTTCAGTTTATAAAGAAACATTTGACAGCTGTCAAAATAGCAAAACTGTATGTGTTGGCATTTTAATGTTCTGAAGAAGGTTGAGATATAATCTTACATATTTATTTGGTAGCCGCGTGGGATTAATGTGAATTATAGCGTCATGTAGGTATATGTATAATTATTTTAACAAACACGTATTGATTATTATTATTTTAATCTTAATCCATACTAATATTATAAATGCAAAAGTGTGTCTGTCTGTCTGTCTGTCTGTCTGTCTGTCTGTTACCTCTTCACGCTTAAACCGCTGAACCGATTTGGATGAAATTTGGTATGAAGATAGTTTGAGCCCCGGGGAAGGACATAGGCTACTTTTTATCCCGAAAAAATGCCCTTATCCGCGATAAACGAATTTAAGGCGGACGAAGTCGCGGGCAGAAGCTAGTTGTTTTATATACTCGGACATTTAGAATTTTATTATAGACACATTCTAGATTTTTTTTCTTTTTTATTTAGTATTATCTTTTTAACCCTAATTTAGTATTATGTTTCTATCTACGTAAGTATGTACGTCGTCGTCTACTATCCACAGCGAAAGCTTTGCTTAATTTGTAACTATTTAATACTAAAAGGTGCCAGCAACTTAGCCAGCGGAGGAGTAAAAGAAGATAACTTTTTTTTTCTTGCTTAGTGGGATAAACAGTATCCTATAACCATCTGTAGATGACCAGGTACATGTGTACCAAAAATAATTAAAATCTATTCAGCCGTTTTAACGTGATGAATTGAAGCCACAATGACATAAACAAACAAAAAATCCAAAGCAAATGTTTTTTTCAGTGACATCCAAATAAATACTCCCTCAATTAAAAACAAAAACAATGTAAAGCCATTTCCTCTTTACAACTTTATAATAGTATAAATTTAACGTAGTAGTAATAAAGCATCACGATTAGGCATAAATAATTGAGTCAGTGGCAACCCTATTAACATGTTTCTTAATAGGGTTGCCACTGACACAATTATCACCTACCAGTACCACTACCAGTTATGAAGTAGCACTACTGCAGAAGGGCCCAGTTAAGATAACACCAGTGATTTTGGCCGGCTAGATGACCAGTAAGTATGTAGGGGAAAAAATGTAATGCGGCTTCTTTTGGAGCGTCTTTGCCCATAACTAAACCGCATCACTTTTTTGAACAAATTTTTGCCGAAATACCTGTAGATATTACTGCAAAGTATTCCTTATACGTCTGGGACATTTTAAATAGGTATCTCAACATTTTGCAATAGTCAAATAATGACCCGTTTACGGCGTCCACACGTGGGCATATGTTTTAAACAAGTGTCATAATTTTTACTTAGAGATTAAAACACACGTCTGCAGGTTACACCCGCCCGCGATAGTAAAATATCATTCATGATAAAGGTTAAGGTAGAAATAATTTTGATTGCGGCAACCCTAATTACTAACGGTTATGAAGCAACCCTACTGCACAAGGGCCCGGTTAAGATCACACGTGAGATTGTGGCTGGCTACATGGCCAGGGCTACACCTATAGGAAAAGTTTTAATGCGATTTCTTCACGAACCTTTTCAAAGAGATCAAATTATCTTATCGCTAAACTTTTTTGAATTTATTCAGGCCCTGATAGGCAAAACTTACTAAAGCTATGTTACGGAGGTAAAAAATCAGTATGTAGCATAAAAAATACTTAATATAGCCACGAACGCATTTTAAACTCGGTAAGTGGTAGACTTTTTTTTTCTGAAATAGATACGTAAAGATCGGGCTCAAAGCGTAAAGAAAAACACAATAGCCCTCGCAAGTGGGCACAGTTCTCAATGGTGGAAAGGCTGACTCGTTGGATGTATAGTCCAAAGGATGAAGGAGGAAGAAGGGTTTGATTACTGGAGTGACCAAGTGCAAGAGCAATGGAGAAAAGATGAAAATTTTCAAAAATCTTGAAATTTAGTTTATTTTTAGAAATAAGCCTCCTTATTGTCAGAAGAAAATTACACATTTTTCTGTGGCTTAGAAAAAACAAAAAGCTTTAATTTTCGTTGAAAGTATTTATTAAGCTTTATCTTTCTAATTTGTTTCATATTTTTTGCACGTACCGTTTACAAAACAATTTATGCACACAATTTAATAATTTATGGACACAATTTATGCTTCTTTTGGAGCGATTACCTCTAAATGCTTTTAAAAAATCTGTTGAAGTATCGCCACACATTCACATTTGCTGAAAAAAAAAAAAAAACAGTTTCGGTTACATCTATGGAGCCCCCTTATTTTTTTTAAATACTTTATTTGACCATCAAACTAAGTAGTGGCATTTCACAATACGGGAAAGACAAAACTATAAGGGTTCCGTTTTTGCCATGCTACGGAACCCTAAACATACGAAATACTCATTGAAATAAAACAATTTAACGGATTATATCGCGTATATTATCTCATTTTAGTTCATTCTCATTTTAGTTAGGAGGAGTCCTCCCGTGACCATGGAAAGCTGGAAAGCTTCCGAAACGTCGGGAACTAAAATGAGATAATATACGCGATATAATCCGTTAAATTGTTTTATTTCAATGAGTAATAATCGCGGAAACAGAAGAAAATATTATACGAAATACTTTTAAAATCGTATTTTTTCATCTATAGTGCAATTCTTTGTAGTAACGGTTACGGATATCTTAGTGCAGAAAAGGTATTTAATTAAAATAATGTAAGGACTCTGGCCATTTTTTTTTTAACATTATATTAAGTCCCTTAAGAAATATACCATAGTCCGATTAGTGTAAAATTGTCCCCCTAACATTTAAATATTGATTTATTAGTAAATATTTGACACGCCTACTTTGAGATCTATGAAGGTAACTTTGGTTCTAATAGGTGGTACTGATAAGTCCATTCCTCAATGTGATTAACCAATAAAGCAACTCCGAGCATAACTCTTTTCATAACCAGAAATGAAACACTAACTAATAATCCAAGGATTAATTACAAAACACAGCTGTGCCTTTGAGATAATTATCCAATCCAACTTCGATGCTAAGAAATCCATCCTACGATATTTCGAACCCTATTCAAATATCTTCAAAATGGTAGGTTGGTTGGTTGGTTCTTTTCATTTGAACTAAGATTTTGTTCGTAAAATATTCCGAGGAAATAAAACTGTCTACTGTAGCGGTGCACTCTGGCAATACAGGTTATAAGATCCTCATAATGTTAGCTCCACACTTGGGTGAGTATTAAGGTTTTTTTTTTTCTAAATCGAATACTTGCGAATAGCTAATGGATACGCTAGCGGGCCAGCACCAGCGCTCTGTGTAAATTTTTTTGCGAGCGATATGCACTAGTCCCACCGCCGGCGAGAAAGCGAGCAACTATCGAATATTATCTCGCCCAACTCGCTCATGAAACGCGAAATAGTTTCCTACTCCGTTTCAATAAAAGAAATACATATGTGAGAGAGTTCTCGCCGGCAGTGCCAGCGATGAACTATGAATATATGTGTATCTTTTCCTAACACAGGATTTATAGCTTTTGTTCGTTTCTTGAGCGAGAAAATCCCCGATCGCTAATCGCTTTCTCGCCCTTGGTGGGATCAGTGCCATAACCTGCGCAATAGGCATGATGTCTGGCTATGAAAATCAAAATACTATTTTTGTCCGTCACTTAATAAAACCATATTGGCCACGAATTTTTTGCTTTTTCGAAATAATGAAAAAATACTCAGATAAATCGCATAAAGGTTTAGGAGTAGGCTCATGACGTCACTCCTAGATACAATTTGTACCTAGTTATTTCTAGTTACGCGACATTTTGACTCAATGTATCGCCTTTATTTTTTGTTTACGCAAAAAATAAAAAATACGTTGGCAATATTTTTTATTAATCTACATGGCGAACTCATTAAAATTTAGTCATTAACCCTATTGTAAGGAGTCGTAACCTAGATAGATGCCCCTGTGGAAATATGGTGGGATTCATGTAGGGATGGTAACAGTGCATCTTCTTATACAAGGCCCTTAAAAACCTCCTTTGAATTTGCTCCAACATAAGAATATACCCTTCAGCCGCTATCGCAATTGTGTTTCACAACCAGTCGTCTACGAGGATCTTTTAGTCTTTCATGGCAACCGGTTATGATAGAAGAATATTTATTCTTCTTACGCAACCAATTGCCAACAAGGAAAAACTTTAAAACCAAGTTGCTATAGAAGGGTTAATTTTTCTGTTCACAACCATAGTACACATTTGTAAGTTTTGTAGTCTATGTTTAAACCTGGACTGCTATAGATATTTAATATAAAATAAATTTGCCACAAGAGCCCCTGGACTGGATGCAAAACCCAGGAATTTATAATCCTTTATCCAGATAAAGGATTTTAAATTCCTGCAGCTAATCTTACGGCATACGATTAAATAACTAAAAAAAAATAAAAAAAAATAGTAACGCCATTCATTCTACTACTTTTACATAAATATGAAAAAAATATATAGTTTCGCCGATAAGTAATGGCCTGAAATCAGGCTCACACTCGTTGCTCCACTCTGGAGTAAGGATTAATTCATGATACCATTTATCCATACAAAATTCAATTTGACTTCCGTTAGCCATTTACTAGTATTTCAGGAGATGCATAATTTGAATATACGGGCTGGCTCCTGTCTCTAGTAATTAGCCAAATGCAGCGCAAACCAAGATTGATCGATTCGATAGCAACATCATAGTGCATTGAGTACTGCCAGCTGATTACCATACCTAAGTGCGATGCAGTTCACGCTAGCATAATTATAGCATAGTGGGTTGAGGGTAAAATCACGTTTTTTTTTTATATACAGATTAAACATACAGTATGCAAATAACATAATCAATACACTCGCTGTAGTGACAATCGTTTCGAGCATAAAATCTTCCCTGTAGTTATATTTTATTAGACTTGGAATATCCACTATTATAATTCAAGTACCGCGATTCATCATCATATATTTAAGAGTTTATTCTGCATTTCGCTTTTTGTTTTACTTCTTTATATGATGAAAAAAGTATCTTTTCTTTTATTTGCTTCATATATGTTCTTCTTGGTCTTTCTCTTTTCCTTTTCCCTTCCATTTTTCGTTCTATTATAGTCCTAATGAATAATTATCGTGACGCAAGGGATGACTTAACATTTTTCCTCTCCTGTAAAGTACCGATTAGATAACTATTAAATCACAAATTAAAGTGCGCATTTTTATGCCAAGGAGATAAGTGGCGCCAGATCGGGACAATCAGCGCAAACTCGTAACGGAGGCCAAGACTCGCTTAACGACGCTGAGCTACTAAGGAAGGTATTTATTTATGCGGGTTTTGTCAAACATTATATTTTTCTTTAAAGGTCATCACTGGTATCATGTACTCCACTTTAGCATAAGCATAACAGATCATTGCAAATTTGGTAGTTCAGATATTTAACTAGTAAATGTATATTTTTTTGGTTTCATGGCGTTAAATAAACCTTTCTTAAAGTCCTGGCAATTCTAATTAATTATGACGTATTTGTATATATAAATCCATACTAATATTATAAATACGAAAGTGTGTCTGTCTGTCTGTCTGTCTGTTACCTCTTCACGCTTAAACCACTGAACCGATTTGGATGAAATTTGGTATGGAGATAGTTTGAGTCCCGAGAAAGGACAAAGGCTACTTATTATTCACTCTTTATTCAGCTATATATATAAATTTCTAGCTTCTGCCCGCGACTATGTCCGCTTTAAATTCGTTTATCGCAAATAAGGGTAATTTTCCGGGATAAAAAGTAGCCTTTGTCCTTCCCCGGGATTCAAACTATTTCCATACCAAATTTCATCCAAATCGGTTGAGCGGTATAAGCGTTAAGAGGTAACAGACAGACAGACACACTTTCGCATTTGTAATATTAGTATGGATGGATTGTTTTACATATAAAAAAAAACATTTCACTACAATATAATTATTGACCTGTTTCATAATTCTCTCGTTTAACTGATAATCGAGAAAATTATGTAAGTAGTATCAAGAAACAAAAAAAGGTATTGATTGACCAATGTTAAATTTACTAAAGAGACACTCAGTGTAGCCATACCATTATGTGTGGGATAAATTCATGACTTATGTTTGGCTTGAGTACGTTCAATTATTCACGAGGCTACCCTAAAGAGGAAAGGGTATACATCTTGTTTTTCCTTCATGTCATGTTAAAGACGCAGAGATTCATATGTGATGAATAAATATAGTCTAATGAATATACAGCTTAGGATTTCGTAATGTGTTTGTTTGAACAATTTCCGTGTTTTAATTTTAAATTATTAAGAGGGAAAGTACGGCTATTTCTTTTGCGGAGGAAGCATAAATGGCACCGTCGCCAAAATAATATTAATTTTATGTCTATACCATTATAAAGTTGTTAAAATGAAATGTCTGTACTTAATACATTGAAGATATTTACAAAAAAAGTAGTGTAACGGACTATTTGGAGGTCACTTAATACTTTCACAACCGACATTTTCGTAACGCTACGCTCGTAGCCAATGACATGAAAAAAACCGTAGGTACCGAAAACTTGCTACGAGCGGAGCGCCCGCCGAGCAGGCTTGCGGTCGTGAATATGTTAACTGAGAAAAAAAATCTCATTTTTCGTGCGTTTGTATGTGTCATTGTGGCTCCATCACGCGAAATCGGCTAAACGGTTTTCAACTATTTTCGGTACACGGGTAGCTGGGTATCTACAGATGGTTGTATAATTGGTACTTTTTACCCCATGACGCTAAAGAAAAAAAATTGGAGTAATATTTTTACTTCTTCGCAAACAGTCGCCAGCACCTTCTAGTACTCTATAAATTGAGTAGAAAAACGGTTACTTGTAAATAAATCGAAAAAACTAAATTATGCAGTTAATTTTTACTTTTTTCCCGACTACGCGACGCAAAGAACGGTAATGTGTTTATCAGTCTATGTATGTAAGTATACTCAATAACCCCCACGATTAAGATTGCGAAATTTACTGACTTATAATTTTAACTAAAAAGTATAAAATAGAAATAATAATTAAAAAAACAAAAAACCAAAGTGCGTAAAAAAAATAAAATAAAAAATAAGTCCAGTACTCACTCTAGAAATTTGTTAAGTTATAATAAAAATGTTTCATGATTCATGATCCACACTCACATAAAACAAATAATGAATTCTAATGTGGAACAAAGCGATTTTAAACAGTCGAGACCCATTGATGGGAAGATTTTCGTCGATCTAGATTTCTTATGGGTCCCTTCATTATTGAAAAGAAAGTGAGGTAGAATTGATCGAGCGACAAAATTTATGTTGAAACATGACAAACACACATGAGTCGTCGTTCCAACAGCCGCAGAACTAACTAATTAAAACTGTAGCGACTCATCGGTCGTCGACACTGCACGCCGACTGTTAACGAACTGCAAATTATCTCTTACATTCATTAGTAGCTCTAACAATTGGATGAGATTTTGTGTGTTGATCCAGTTTTGTTTTCAAGTTTATTATTAGTTGTTTTGAAAAACAAAAATTCGTGCACCACCATATGCCAAGCTTGGTCATTCAGCTTCTTCAAATTTTAATCCGCGTTTTTTTTATATATACGACTAAAGTGGCAAACAAGCATACGGCCTGCCTGTTGTTAAGCAGTCACAGCTGCCTATGAACGCTTGCAACGGCAATTGCAACTGGCATTACGTGCGTGTTGCTGACCCTTTAAAACCCTATTTACGGGCAGTGACAAGTCTTGAAGAAGCCCATACTGTAACCTCCAGGGAAAACCGCGGCAGGTCGATAATTACATATTCAGAGTGTGCGCGGTAGAAAAATTCCTTTGATACCGCACGGTGCGTGACCATTTTGGTTCCAATATGTTTTTTTAATGTAAGATAGGCAAGCATTTGACTTAAATCTCCTTTGTTTGTAAGCGACAAAGAAGCCGACGATGGAGCATGCTTACCTAGATAGTGTGTAGTCACTCTCATCTTGAAGAGATCAAAGTTATATTGTTCCGGGAAAAGATATGTTGGAAGAGAGTTCCACTCTTTAGCCGCTCGAGAGAGAAATGTGGAAGCAAATCGCTTTCTTTTAATTCGTTGTTATATCAACGACATAAGGGTGGAATCCAAATCCACGTCAAGTCCTATACTGACAAAATTGAGAAAGTGCAATTAGTGCATGTAGTCCCGACAGATACTCAGCGAAATGCATATCTTGTAAAACACCGCAAGGCAGGCGACCATCCTACGGTGTTGGAAGCTTTGCAGCTTTGCCTCATCAAGATTTGGGGTCACCAATGATCTAGGTACGTCTGTCGATTGAATCCAGGGAGTGGATGAATAGCGTACCGATGGTGAGCGGTGCGTGGACATCGCTTAGATCTGACAGCCGACTGTAAAATGGAACAGAAAAGAAATTTACTTAAAATCTCCAACATTTCAACACGAGAAAAACTCATCACTATATTAACGTAGCAAAAAAAGATGTCCCAGCTAATGATTGACCTTTAGGTAAGATTAATGGCAGTCCTAATTTAAATTTCGAGCCGTCAGCCGTGGAAATAATTTCATCCCCGAAATTCTCGTGTCAATTCGCTCCTGGGACCGCTTTTAATATCGCGGGGTGAAAGCTTTCCGTCTAATTGCGAAAAAAGTGCGTAAGTTTCGTAATTTAAAGTTTGGTTCCGTAAAAACTAGTTAAATAGGGAATATGCATTAATTTATTATTATTTTATTTTTGCTTTATTAAAAGCTCATTCATGTGACAAACGGTAGACAAAAATATTTTTTCGAATAACTATGAAAATAAACAAGATATAAACCATCAAACATTTCATTTTATCTCTTTCTAGCAAAACAGTATTTAGTATGGACTATATGGCCAGCCATATAAATTCCATGGACTATGACGTAACAGTACATGTCGGACCTCTCTGACAAATCGCTGTTTAATTAGTAGTTTAAAATGCCTATATCATACGTATTTCTAGGCCAATATCAATTTTAATTCCACTTTTTGAAATCATTTTTACGGTTTTTGATATTTTGTTAAGAAAAACGATAAAAAAAATCATGCATATACCCCTTTTATTTGAAGTTTCAGTCCTGGCTGAAATCTCTTTATTATTTTATACAACAATTCGTGGTAGCCAGTTGTTGGCACATCGTCATTGTCACACGATATATTGATTAAGAGCGGCGATTGGAACTTTTTTTACACATTTTTTATGTATGCATTATATTGCATTTGGACTTCTTCTGCCAAATTTACCACAACAAAACTTAGGTACCATTAAACATTCTAATGTGTCTAGAAAGTGCCTTTAGAGTCATTCCATGGGATTTCAACAAATCGCGTGTGCCGCATGATTTTTAATTTGAATAAAAAAAATTGAGGATATACTTCATGGTGGCAGAAGTGCTGAACTACTACCAGTTTTTTTTTTATCTTTTATTTTCCAAGTTTTGTCCATTTCCAGTTCACAGTGGAGTCAAATTCCTGCTTGTACAAAATCAGACCTAATTTTTTTTTTATAAAAGGTAACGAAATAATTATTACTTCTTTTGATTAGGTAAGAAATGTGGATAATATACTGTATGACAAAATGTATCTGAATCAACTACAAAAAAAATGGTGACCACCCGAAATGTACACCTGATTAGTCAATTATTGCAATTTTAAATTGATTCTTGTGCCAACCCTGGTGCATATCAAATATTACTTTTTGCTGAAATATAAAGTACTTGCCATGTTCATCTTGTAAAAAAAATATAATTATGTTAGAGCAACTACTTCTAATAGAAAAATGTGAGTGAAAATTGAGAAATTCGAAAAATGCTCATGTTTGAGTCAAAAAAAATCCATGTGGAAGACCAAATAAAAATTTGATTTTAGTCAAAAAATATAGCTGATATCTTCGTTAATTAGATTTAGAAAAAAAAGTTTTGTTATTTTGCCTATTTTTTAAAATATTATTTTTTTAACATGCTTATCTCATACATTTTCGCTCTTGTTGTATTTAAGCAGATTAAAATACATTACGACCTTAAACTTCTAAATATGTATGAATTCAATGGAAAAATATTAAATAAAATCCAGGTGATTGAAATTTACTTTATATGCATATTTATACAAAAAAACATTATTTGCAAACCCTTACTACTTCAAAATTTTCTGAAGTTGAATAACGTCGCACTTTTAATTCATTTTGAGAAATGGGAACGAAGCTATGATAAGAACGTGTATTTTTTATGGTCCTTGTATTTTTAAATCGCTCTGATAGATATACCTCAGCTACTTCGACATCTGATTTTGAGACGAAAAAGAACTTGATCCCATGAATTTTAGTGACACAAAACTCGTACATAGCTTCAGGTGATAAAATGTTATCACTACCTGTGATGCGTTGCAGGCTAGCTTTTCTAACCAACCGCTTAATCGTGCCTCCAGCACCATCACACGGGGATTTGCCGTGAGAGGTGGCAAAAAAGTTCCACCCTGCTTTTAGTCCGAAATCATCGTAATGATGACACAAGTTTACAAAATTCTTCTTGTTCTTATATTGTGCAGCTGCACCATCACTAAAATAATGTATCATTTCTAATTTGTCATATTCTTGTTTTAGGCATTCAAGCAAAATCTTTTGGAAAGCGAAAAATGATACGGTGTTGTGAGTTAAACAATCGCTGATAATACAAAATGTTCTACACTGGATAACGTTATCTTTTTTAATGTAAATAACGAATGGATACAGCGTGGCTTGATCATTTGTCCAGTGAAATGATTGCACTTCGTCTTGTACCAAAAAAGTGAAATTGAATTGTCAAATATGTCAATGAAATGAATACTTCTTCTTGTCAGTGATATATAACGAACAGTCAACTATTAATAACACAAGTACTTACTACAAAGAGTTTGAACCACTTAATTATCTCCTAGATAAATACTGTCTCCTATTATAGAACTTCGATAAGGATTAATGGACCGTTTACTTATGTTCATATTTTAGCCATGTAACATGCAAATAAAGCTTGTTAACAAGTCAGGAGGCATCTGTTATTCACTACACAGCTAAATTAAGAAACATTCGCAAGTGATTCACAATCCCTGTCAGGTAACAGTGTATTGTCGAATTTCTACCCTCATTAAATTTACAAATGAAATTATTGCCATGTCAAAAGATTTATTTAAACATGAAAAGAGTAAATAATATCCGTATGACCAATTACCGTCCCATTTTTATTAATTTACAACATAAAACATTTTGTATCGATATTTGTAAAAAGTAGCATGTTCATAAAATCATATTTCAAAAAATAGGCAAAATAACAAAACTTTTTTTTCTAAATCTAATTAACGAAGATATCAGCTATATTTTTTGACTAAAATCAAATTTTTATTTTGTCTTCCACATGGATTTTTTTTGACTCAAACATGAGCATTTTTCGAATTTCTCAATTTTCACTTACATTTTTCTCTTAGAAGTAGTTGCTCTAACATAATTATATTTTTTTAGAAGATAACCATGGCAAGTACTTTATATTTCAGCAAAAAGTAATATTTGATATGCACCAGGGTTGGCACAAGAATCAATTTAAAATTGCAATAATTGACTAATCAGGTGTACATTTCGGGTGGTCACCATTTTTTTTGTAGTTGATTCAGATACATTTTGTCATACAGTATATTATCCACATTTCTTACCTAATCAAAAGAAGTAATAATTATTTCGTTACCTTTTATAGAAAAAAAATTAGGTCTGATTTTGTACAAGCAGGAATTTGACTCCACTGTGAACTGGAAATGGACAAAACTTGGAAAATAAAAGACAAAAAAAAAAACTGGTAGTAGTTCAGCACTTCTGCCACCATGAAGTATATCCTCAATTTTTTTTATTTAAATTGAAAATCATGCGGCACACTTTTTAATTCAAATTTGTTGAAATCATATGGAATGACCCTTTAACATCGTTCGCGGCGAAGGAAAATCATAACTCTTTTTTTTTTTTTCGTATAGTCGGAAAAAGGGGACCTATACTAGTACATCTCTTATAACTATTACATCCAGTACAAAACAAAATTAAAATTAGCTCAGCCATTTTAACTTAGCCTCAGCCCATCAATCAAATCAAATCTTTATAAGTCTTATATATTTCATACAAACATCAAATCTAAGCAATCAGTTACCTCCAATAAGCATGTTTTACTTATTTCATTGTAATCATCAACAGTACAGACATTTCATTTACAATTTTATAACTACCTATAGAAATGAGGAATTCAAACTTCTAACTAAAATACATAAAACTTAAGTATCCATTCAATAGATGATTGGTTACAAAAAATCTCTGATACCTACTTTTCTATACATAACCAAGGACCATTAAAACAAGAAGACTGACCATGTCCATACAAAAAGCCGTTCCCCGATATGTACAACGCGATCTATATATAAGATGTTTTTTTTACAATTATTCAACTTTGCAAGTGTGACACAGTATTTAAATGTGACGTTTATTCATTATTAGCTATTTGCGAACTAATTGTTGCTATACTATGTTTCATTAGTCAATTATAACATCGTTAAATGTTTAGCTTTATAGCGGCATCTAATTTTTGCCAGAATATCTTGCGATCGGAACACGATCCAAGGTATTAGCAACTGTCAGTCCTCTTGTTTTAATGGTCCTTGACTTAACATACCTACACAAAAGCGGAACTCTAAAAATGCAGGTGTCGGCCAGGTCAGCAAAAAAACCGTGTCTCTTTTCAATTCTTGGGTTCCGAGTACTATTCTGTGACTTTTAGGGCATCGCGGAAACATTTGCCAAATTCCGACAGTTTCCAGCTTAAACTATATAACCTACCTAGATGAACTTGGAATGCATAACTATGTTTATTTCATCCAAATTGCTAAAGTCGATTCCAGGAAACCAATATCATGACATATATGCATGCAATAACATGATGTATGCTATTGGTTTTATATGTCTAATATTTATAATGTGCAAGAATTACTCGCTTCATTTAATAGGATTTTGCTAATGTCTTCAATCTTAGTCATAAATCAAATGGTGCTGTGTGATACCATGAATTAAAATAAATAAATAATAATCAGGGACAATCTTGTACAAATCGACCTAGTTCCGAACTAAGCAAAGTTTGTAGAATGGGCACCTGGCATATTATCTATAGGTATATACGAGTACGTAATATATAGATAAATTATAATTCATAAATGCATAAAAAACACCCAAGACCCAGGAACAAACATTCGTGATCATCACAAAAATACTTGCCCTGGCCGGGATTTGAATCCAGGGCTGCCAGCTTTGTACCCCATTGTTTAACCAACTGAGCTATGCGAAAAAACAATATTCTTTGTAGACTAGTACAGTTTCGCTGAACATTTTAGATTACTGAAACTTATTATAACGAGTACCTGTTAAGGTACCTTTTTTAATGGCTTGTACATCCCGGATTTTTGAGAGGCTTGCGTGGGGATATGGATCCAACACGTAGAGGCCCTTTCGAGAAGTTTGCTGTAGCTGTACTTCTGCTGGGACTCGCTCCTGATCATATCAATAAGAGGATACGTCCATGAGCAGGTCCCAGCAGATGTTGGAACTATTGCATTTTAAGGAAAGAGATGTCGGGCTATGAAGTTGTAGTTTGGATAGACTTTTTTTTTGTCTATTGCAATAGAAATATGTCACCCGCCATAACCACCAAATCGATCGTTATCTGTGGCGGGTGGTGACTCGCCACTCACTTGATGGGCCCCCGTAATTGCCGTCAAACAAGACAGCCGGAAGCAACACGGACGTGAGGGCTCAGGGGTGTCGAGAGGTGTGCTGCGCTTTCTCCGAGGTTACTCGCGGCGTTATGTCCTTTAACACTTCCACCCCTGGAGCATATAGCTCTAACGCTCCTCTCTGGACAGCCTATGAAAGCAATCCAGAGCTGAGAGTCCTACGGGTCCTTTTGGGTATCCACTCCGGCCGATGAAGACACACCGGAGGCGAGGGCCCTGACCGACTCTCAGAAGATCTCGGGTCCGTGGGGTCGTCACTTCCCAACAGCTCGCCGCAAGCTGCCCTTATTATTATTATTTACATATGTCAATTTGGGATTTTATTCTAGAAACATTGTAGACGAATACAAATTCTTTTGTATTTTCTTGACGATCTTTTTTGGAAATTTTAAATTTATTATTTCATATTTTATTATGTTGTCCTAAATCCTTTTGATTCTTTGAAATTCAAAAGTGCTTGTAGCTATGCCTACTTGAATATAAACAAATTTTTGACTTTGACGCTACATGGATTAACACTTTCGCTGCTAAGCTTTTCGTAGCGCTACGCACTTTCCTCTATCTACGGGGAAATGCCTGGTATCGGCTACGCGTCTACGAGTAGACACGAATGTGTTGAGCAGACAAATGGTATATTCCACTACGCATCTTCTAACTACGTTTCCACAAAATATTTTTTTCTTATTTACCTCCTGAGAATATGTTAATTTACAGAACCCGTTTCAATCTGACGAATATTTTTCAAAGATTTATCTGCATTTCGTAATGCAGGTACTCGGACTGGGACAAACAGACTAAAGGCTCTTTGGAGCAAAATTCTTTCTTGTCGAGGCATTGGAGTGTCCTCTCAATTATATGCAACCGGCTTTTGGCTTCTGTTCGTATGACGTTAGGGTTACTTATCGTATGGCAACAAAGTTTAAAAATGCGCGAGGTTCTTTACAAAGCCCAAGTTTCCTACAAGATTCTTTTTGGATGTAAATTAAAATAGTACTTGTGTGCTTTTAGCTGTTAATTTAAAATGAAATATGTACAATGGACCACCATTCATGTCTGATGAGCAAATTGCTCAAAGGTTAACTGGGTGAGATCTCAATCCCTCAAAGGTAAAATATATTCACGTTTGCACATGTTTATTGAATAACATAATACATTTGAAAACAATTGAACATTTTCAGTTAACAAAATCGATGCTACCAAAATGTATCAACAATAATAATAATGATAAGGTTGGCACTCATCGCAACGATTAATATTCTTCTTACGCGATTTAAACCTTCAGAAACAGTAAGAAAGTTCACTTTACAGAAGTACAATTCAGATAGGAACGTTAAAAAGTAATCCATCAAATATTACATAACGATTGATAACTTGAAAATGGCTTTTTTAAAACTTACCCTCGCTGAAATTTGTTTCTTAGCCACGTACTTAAAGATCGGTTTTATAACAATACTAAAAATAAGATATGACTTTCCGGAAGTAATTTCTAAAGTCCTTGTTTTGTTAATGAAGATCGGTGCCGAGATTAGAAGCGGAGTTGCTCAGACGGTTTATCTCGCCTCTGGAACCACTTAGCCAATTACAAAGCTGTAGCGCTAAGGAAGTTTCATCTTCTACAATATTTAAGAGATATATTTAAATTAATTTTGATATATTACTGAAATATTGAACAATACTTTAATATTCATCATCTTATTTAAATTTTGAGGAGCGTATATATATAATCGTTCATTTTTCGGTATTACGTCATCTCCTATCCCGTCATCGCCTATCCTGGGTGTGTAATATTTTTAATATCAACTATTTTCGAATTTTCATTTTACATAATACGAATTACATAATTTTGACCTGCAGAAATGTTTATATAGTTTAAAAACAAAATGAATATAAACGAATTGCATAATATCGATATTAATAATAGTTATGTATTTGTATAAGGCTATCAATATAATGGTCACTTTATATAGTGTTTATTGCTCATAACGTTCTTTTTCCATAAAAACCAAGATCATTATCATAATGTTCAAAGAATATGAAAGCCTACAAAAATTTATCTTCTTTGATTCTTGGCATCGATTAAAATGAATATATACATTTGGTGTGTTTTTAAAAAGCCACTTTTCAAGTAGTATTTATTGAACATATTTATTGAACGGCACCCTAGGGGGTGCCGTTTAATTTTCATACAAACTTTTAAGGATAGGACCTTACGTTGTATAAATATCCGACTAGTGTTTTTTTTTCTCATGTAGGCTTGTACATTTGTTTATTATTGTCCTGCTTGTACGCAGCAATGTATAAGTAAAGCAGTCTATAAGACAAAATAAGCCGTGGATTGACATTGTCTACTCAACGAAATACGGTTTTTGAATGAAAGTAAATAAAACATTGTGGAAAACAAGATATGATCTTATATAAATAATTTCTAAAGTTTCGGTTTTGTTAATAAAGCTTGCTGCCGAGATTAGAAGCGGAGTTGCTCAGACTGTTGTCTTGCCACTTAGTCAATTACCAAAGTGTAGCGCTAAGGAAGCGTCATCTTTTACAATGCTTAGGAGTTAAATATTAACTATTAGTTAAAGTGAATAATCAAAAAAACCTTCATCAACCGATTTTATATATAATGTTACGTATTTAAGTACAACCGTTATTTTTCCGGTATTATATCAACTCTTTATAATTTTTCGGTCCAGTCACGCTAGTGCACCGTATTTTTTCTTTAATTTTAACAGGTGATAGTAACCGACAATACAAACAAGTTAATTACGGAAACGATACAATTTACCATTTTACACTAGGGACCGTCCACAAATTACGTAACGGAAAATTGAAGACCCCTCCTCCCATGACACGCTTTTTCCTATCTCTTTAACACGCCCTGTCACGCAAATGACATCCTCCCTATCGCTGTGACGTAGTATTGGGAATGGCTCCCTATATGCTAGTAACTCAATCAAAATATAGGGAATGGCAGATTTTTTTGTTTCCGAAATGTCTCCCCAAAGGAAAAGTTGTTCGTATTGACGGATACTATACACAGGGGGTACAAAATTATAGAAAATAAAAAAACGGAAAAGTGCTAGTCAGACGCGCGTGCCGAGGGTTCCGTACAAAACAAACGGCCGTATCTATGAAAATCCAGTGTTAGCAGAACCCTACTCCTAAGCAAAATGTACGCGGTGTTCGATCATTTTATATTAGTTACTGACATAGACAGACATGTACTTATACTGTTTTTAGTATTTTTTGTTATAGTGGCAAAAGAAATACGTCATAGGTACAATTGCAACTGTCTAGCTATCACGGTTCATGAGAGCCTGGTGACGGACGGATAGACGGACGGACCGCTGTCTGCAGTACTGTGTGACTCCGCTGAGTCTTAGTACTTAGTACAACGGTGTATCCTATTCGTGTGGTTCTTCGTATGTTGGTTGTTTTATTTCTTTGTTTATTTATCCTTTTTTTAAATAATGCCTTTAAGAAAAATAAAACGAAGAAAAAAATTTGCTAAACAGCCTTTTAAATGGTGACAATGTGGAATTGAATATGTGATTTTAGGAAAGTAATTTCCATAATCTTTGTTGTTTTAATGAAGATAGATGTTGAGGTTAGCTTTTCCAAAACTGTAGCGCTGAAAAAGCTTAATATTTTACAGGAGACACATTATAGTCACATGTTTTTGTACACGAAATTAATGAAAAGTACAGAATCGAACTGTGTTAATTATTTTAACATCATCATCATTGTTATTTCAAAAACGGCAACATCAATATCAGTCCAAACTGGACAAAGGCGTTCTTTAAGGAGTTTCACGAATGCCAGTACTAGACTATCGTTTCTCTTCATAAAATCAATTTCAATTGTCTTTCTGTAACTGTGGAATATTCTAGCGAAAAATAAGCTTTTGCCACTTTTCGGTTTATCCTTTATCTCTATACAAGAATAATACGTAGATCCGTCGTTGCTTCAAGTAAGTAAAAGATAATAAAACAACATACTGACAAGAAGCACTTTAGCATTTAGAGTAAGAATTAGATACTCAACTTAACAAGGAGCATTAGACGAATTTGTATATTTTGTTGGCCTTGATTTTTTTTTCTCGACGTAACTGTTTGATGTAACAACATAAAAATTACATGTATTTAAGGGGTTAGGAATTAATACTGGTACATGAAATGTCTGCCAGAGATTTGATTCTTAACGAAGAAAGGAGTTGTTTTATTATCCCACATAAATCACAATTTTAAGAGTTTTGGAAACTAAGTCAAATTCAACGTAAAGTATAAATTAGCATATCACTTTTAATTAAAAGTATCACATTATAAATAAATATCTGGGGAAATCTTTCACAAATCGACCTAGTCCCAA
This sequence comes from Hedya salicella, assembly GCA_905404275.2. Lineage (NCBI taxonomy): Eukaryota > Metazoa > Arthropoda > Insecta > Lepidoptera > Tortricidae > Hedya > Hedya salicella. Next base: position 21,234,348 of record FR990107.1, on the reverse strand, counting down.
ACTAAGCAAAGCTTGTACTATGGGTACTAGCATATACATAATTGTATAGATAAATTATAATACTAAATACATAGAAAACATCCATGACCCATGAACAAACATTGATGCTCATCACACAAACACTTGCTCTGGCCGGGATTCGAACCCGGGACCGCCAGCTGTGTAGGCCGTTGTGCAACCCTAACGTGTCATCGTGAGCCAAACGTGTCATCGTGTCTATAAAAACAGTGTTAAGAAAAAAAACCGACGAGCAGGCATGAAGAGAGTAATGAATGTTGATGAAGTAGCAATTGTATGCCAGGACCGTAGCAAGTGGAAGGAGGTAGTCTCTGCCTAACCCGTTGGGAAAAAGGCGTGATTGTGTGTATGTGTATGTTACGGAAGAACATCTGTTTTTCGTGGCTAAGTTAGTAGCGGCAAACGCGACCACAGGCTTGTCAGATAGATATAAGAACGCCCTGAGCGCGGTGACCAAGTACCGAGCTGATTGTCTTTTGTCACGTTTGGTTACAAGTATCCTGAATTAATGATTGTACGCGCATTCAATACCAATCCCCGCCATTTGTCTCTACTGCGTACTCCTCCCGGTAACTTATATTGCAATAATAAAAAGCACTTCCCTCATTCCGTAAAATTGAGTAAACATTTTCATTTAAGTTACTAAAGCAGAGATTCATTTGTCTGGAAATTTCTGAAATGTATCTCGTAATTTAATTCCCAGTCCCTATAGACAGTTTTGTCCAAGTAATCGTTGTGCTGAAATGTGGGGACCGTTGAACTGTGGATGATTTTTATTTCTTGGCCATGGACGAAGGATATTTACGAAGGTTGCTTATTTTTATTCATTTTATTTTCTTGCAAGTCAGTGGCGTGGCGTCTAACATGTTGTCGGTAAAGCAGGAGTATATTTTCTCTTGTGTTTTGACACAAATGCTTTAAAGTAGGCAAACAGATGAGAATGGAGTTCTAATAACGCCACGCCACTGCCGTCTGTGGCATCGTAGGTGCTAAACTAAAAAAGATTCCGATTCAGTATTTTTTTTCTTGAAAAGGTTACTTGATTGAGTATTCTTAGCTACTTATTAAAAATATTTATATATTAGCTGCGCCCGCGGGTCCGCCCGCGTGGAAGTCGGTCTGTGTCAGTAAGCCGCTAATTCACACGTCTCCCCTGGAGCCGAAACTTGAAGTAAAGTCCAGATAAAATGTTATACAAATACCACTAAATAAAATAACACTCCAAAATCAATAGTTCATGCAATTATTTAAATTTATGACGTGATTTAAAAGACATAGAGTATATACTTAGAAGTGTATATCGGACGATGCAGTACCACTTTTATATTTTTACGTTCTTGACTGTAATACTATCTAAAATTTAGATTGGATGAATGAATTTTGACTTGATTTAGATTCTAAATCAAGTCCATGGCAAATATCACCCAAATCGGTCCTCCAGTCAAATCAGTCTAAGCATGAAAAGGTAAGAAATATACACATTGAAATCCATACTTCCTAACAAACTTTCGAATTTAGGTGTAATATTATTTAGAAGTAAGATTAGAGGAAAGGTGAATATAAATATTGAGGCCAAGTATTTACATTTTATTTACATTTTATTATTACAGTTTTGTTCTTTGTATGCACAACTAAATATATACATATAATTATATCTACAGTTACATACTCCAAAAGTAGGCATGTAAAGTATATTTAAGTACATAACATTATTTTACAATATTTTTTGTACCCCACATTGTGAGTCTTCCCGGCGGGCATCAGCACGAACAGCTCCGTGCAGCTGGTGACGCGCGAGCACGCCACGTAGCTGCCCGTGCGCAGGTCCACGTCGGCGGCGCGCAGCGTCTGCCCCTGCGACTTGTTGATGGTCATGGCGACGCAGACGCTCACGGGGAACTATAGGTGAGGGTGTCTAGATGAGGTTTCGCTGCGGCTGCACTACTTTTAGCCTGGTTCCGTTGCATAACTTTGGAGGTGACAAATTCCAAAGAAGCATGATCGAAACTCCAACTTTCAGGGTTAATGTGTGTGCTGGGAGTCCTGAAGCGCCCAATGAGTTTAGGAACTCCATCAAGTATGTTGTGACGAAGCGTTCATTCAAGACAGTGTTAATGGAATTATATACTGCCTGTTCACCTTCCATTTCCGCCAATATCCGCGCATAGACGGCTCTCTCACAAACCGAAGAGTTCTCACGTCGCGTCACCTGGCTCAGGTCTCCGTATACGCTATAAATATGGTCTTCAACGGATGGAACGATCTTGTTGGTTTCATCCAGAAGTCCTTTTCCAACCTGAAGCAGTACCTGGGAAAATTCTTGCACATGAGAGCCTTCTCCTTGTTGATACCACTGAGCCACTTATCTTTTATTTTAATGTAATATTAAATTAAATTTGTTGATATCCGTACCCCCTCTTCTTAACTTAGAGTTAATTTGGCAAAATACCAAGATATTAATTTTAGCGCCACCTGTTAGTTTAGCAAGGTACTCAGTAGTAGTCGTAGGCTCGTGTAGAACATATTTGAGAAAAGTTTGCACCTCCGTCCTAAGTAGCGCCATAATATTCAGGAGCAAACTTAACTCAATAAATGTAGTGGCTACCCTTGTTAAGGGTTAAATTTTTATAGCCGGGAATTTTCTCAACAGATAAGTAAACTTTACATCAAAATCTGTTCAGCCGCTTTTACGTGATGCGCGTACAAATAAGTATCGATTCTAAGTATCCCCGGCCAACTTTTTTTGAATATCTTCCATGTACCTACAGACTTTCGAGCCTCTTCAGCTTTATTATATGTTTACATAGATAGACAGATAGATAGAATATAGAAGATAGATAGATTAAAGTTTAAAATGAAATGTGTATGTACATTAAACATATATATATATATATATATATATAATCTACTACTATAATATTGAAAATCTAAAAAATAAGTGATATTTGAAGGTCACTAATTCAATTTTATTTTTTTATGTTTGTATGTATGTGTCGATGTAGCTTCATCGCGCCAAAACCGCCAAACATATTTCAACTATTTTTGGTACACGAGTAGCTGGGCATCCTCAGATAATTATAGAACACTTTTTATTTGATTACGCTGAAGAAAAAAAGGGTTATTTTTCCTCCGCTGACGAAGTTGCCTTCTAAAAGGCTACAAATTTCATCTCTGTGCTTACGAAGTCGCGGCTAACAGCTAGTGGAATTATATACCGCCTGTTCACCTTCGATTTTCGCCAATATCCGCGCATTAACTGCAGCTGCCTGTTCAATTTTTGGCGTGAGTATGGCTCTTTCATAAACCGAAGAGCTCTCACGTCACGTCACCTGGCTCAGGTTTCCTTATACGCTCCGAATGTGGTCTTCAACGGACGAAACGATTCTGCATAACGTCTCTGGTAATCGTTGGTTTCCTCCAAAAGTCCTTTTCCAACCTGAAGCAGTACCTGGGCGAAATCTTGCACATGTGAGCCTTCTCCTTGTTGATACCACCGAGCCACTTATCTCGTATTTTGTTGTATTATTAAATCAATTATTCGATTAAATTGGTTAATATCCGTACCCCCTCTTCTAAAATTAGAGTTAATTTGGCAAGTAGATATTAATTTTAGCACCGATACTCTATTTTGATACTCGGCTCGTACTCAATAGTAGACGTAGGCTCGTGTAGCACATATGTGAGAAAAGTTTGCACCTCCTTCCTAAGTAGCGCCATACGATTCAGGTAATAACTTAACTCAATCAAGTGTAGTGGATACCCCCCCTTTTAGGGTTTTTTTTTAGAGCCTATAACCTGACCGGATATTTTTTCGACAGATTAGTAAAGTTTGCATCAAAATCTTTTCAGCCGTTTTCACGTGAGGCGCGCACAAATAAACAGACAAACAGCCAAAAATTCTAAAATCTGTTGGAACGTGTTCTGTTATCGATTTTAAGTAGGTATCTCCGGCCAAGTTTTTTTCGAATATGTTCCATGTACAGACTTTTGACCCTCTTCAGCTTTATTATATGTATAGATGTATAGATAAAAGTATTTTTTGTAGGCAGTAGAAACAAAACAATTACGGTTTGTTTTAGTAGCTGTAATGGATAACGATGTATAATAAAAGGTGTTTACTTTAATTGTGTATTATGCATGCTGCCTGCAAACATCTTTACGTATTCCGTACGTACTTTGGCAAAACATACTGTTCCTATTATAAACAAAGATCAGAAACAAATGAAAAAAATTTTCGACGATACTGGACTTGAACCAGTGCCTTGAGCCAGACCGGGGCAGCACGCTCTACCATCTGAGCTAATCGTCCACACCAGTAGTCGACGAATTTTGTTATCTGTTCTTGCTTATGGATCTCTGTATGGTGCATCCGACTCTTTAGCCGTTAGCGCCGCCTAGTGCAGAACTATGAAGTTACTTTCACCCCGAGCAGATACCTTAAAAGCGTGTGCTTAGAGCGTGCTGCCCCGGTCTGGCTCAAGGCCGATTCAGTATTTTTTTTCAAGTCCAGTATCGTCGAAAAATTTTTTCATTTGTTTCTGATCTTTGTTTATAATAATAACGCTAGTGGAGTGATCCACTAATAAATTGCAAAAATTGTGATTATTATCATGATATTTGTAAAACAAAAAGTATACTGTTCCTATTTAATACAAGAAGATGCCCGTTTTTTTGGATTTTTGTATGTTTGTATGTTCGTAAGTCTCGTTGTGCGTTTATCACGCCAAATTGGCTAAACGTATTTCAACTGTTTTTGGTACACGGGTAGCTGGGTATTGCCAGATGGTATGATTTTAGTATACTTTTGACGAGACTACGTTGCAGAAAAAATAGGGGTTATGGCTTTTTGTCCTCTACGAACGAAGTTGCGGGTGCCTTCTAATATTTCATAGATATATTACTTATATACATATAAAACATCCAAGACTCAAGTGCCCACCATCCAGTTTTGTAGTGTCTCGGATTTATAACGTGAAGAATGAAATTTAAAGACTTATAATAGGCAATTTGACAATTTTTTTGGTTTGTTATAAAACGACGTTTTAAAAATAGAAATATTGGTGAAAAAACTGCTCCAATATAAGAACTCCCCGAGATACAACGAAATTAAAAGCACATTTTTGGAGTTTCCCAAAAAACGCTTCCTAAGAAAGCCTACAAGCATGTGAAGTCACATGCTTGTATCTTGTATAGGGAAAATACGAACTTTGTTCTGCAGCTATGTTAAAACTTGCGTTCATCGAAACGGTTTTGCAACAAAAAATATAGAACATATTATGGGTTTTTTAATGGTATTATTAGTTATTAATATTTTCATACTTTAAAAATGGATTTTCCCACCCAACTTTAAAGACTCATAAAACAAGCTACAGGTATCGAACTCAAAGTTTTAACGTACTTTTTTATTTTGCTTGTTTTGTAAATATAAAATACTGTCAAATACCTTATCTACACAGTACTTACAGCTCCGACCAATTCGCTCCTTCATGCATCTGACGTCACATTGCAGTTCGTAGCATCTCAGTAGTCGAGTCCCCTGACGGCAATATAACACTTTATCGTTACAACAATATATTCCTCGGGTTTATCACCTAGCTTTATTGCTTCTTTAACAGTTATTCATTGCAATTGAGACTAAGTTCTGATATTCTTTATATTACCTTTATACACTAGGAGGTACTCCCAACTTTGTTCATGTAGAAGAAAGGGCGAAAGTTTATTGAAGTGAAAACTTCTTTAGACCGCCACATGGTAGAAAGAGAGAGAGGTATACTTCATCTCCTACGCCGCGCCGGCTAAGAATAGTATTTATCGAAAAAATGCAGAACGTTAATATTCAAGTTTTCACTTCTGCCGGCACTCCCGGAGTGCGACCCGTTGTTTTTTTTTACTTAAACATAGTCTGGTAAAAAGTATCTATGTATAATATAACATCCTTAGATAACCTACTATCGTCACACTCTTGGCAGAAGGGTCGTGTTAGTCACATCGGGGTTTCTGGCAAGCTTCACGATTCGCCGCCATTCGTAAATGCATAGAATGGGCCATTGAGTGCAGTTTTAACTTGATCGGTTCGACACATTGGTGATTTGCCGCGCGCTCTTGTATCTTCAACTTTTCCCTTTAACCTTTTGAACGCCACATCTAAATGTAAAAGTTGTCAACTCAGACGCCACGCCATCTTGACGCCAACTTGAAACTTACGCGCTGCTACTTATGCACTGACACACTCGACGGGTATAGCCGTCATTGGCGTCTGGGGCACGATTTTCCGTTGTCGGTCACAGCCGACTGTGGTGTTCAAAGGGTTAAACAAGTTTTTCCACGAATGTGTCTTCTCGACGTGTGTTATCTATACTATTATAAACTTGTAAAAAATGAAATGTTTGTATGTGTCGTAGTGGCTTCATCACGCTAAATCGGCTAAACGGATTTCAATTATTTTTGGTACACGGATAGCTGGGTATCTTCAGATGGTTATAGGATTCTTTTTACCCGGCTATGCTGAAGAAAAAAAGAGGGGTTATGACTTTTTCTCCTCCGCGATCGAAGTTGCGGGCGCCTTCTAGTCTCCAATGCAAGTGAGAATACAACATTGGAAGATATCCTACTTTTCCTGGAAATAAGGTTAAAATTCGACCAACCGTCCAATGAAGACACAAAGATAATCAAACTAAGATATTTATTGAACATTGACGACCAGATTAGCTCAGCGTCAGTAACGTTGCCTGCGAAGCTGAAGGTCCTGGGTTCAGATCCCGGTAAGGGCAAATATTTGTGTGGTGAGCGTAAATATTTGTTTCTGAGTCTTGGATGTTTTCTATACAGATAAGTTAATACGAGTATATCGTCGTCTAGTGCTCATAACAAAAGCCTTAATGAGCTTACCATGAAACTAAATACCTAGTTCGATTTGCGTAAAAATTGTCTCGTAATATTTATTATTTATTTGTTTATTATATTCAGATATAAGTGTGGTGTCTGCTATAAAAGCCTATTCAATGCAAGTCTTATGCGTTTACGCAACTGAATGTTTCGTGACGAATTAAAGGGCTTCAAGCGAAAAATTTATAATAGCTTTTGTGCTGTATCTAGTCCAAGGAAGAACCAAAATAACTTTTGAAACACTGTTTATATGATAGTTTAGTTTCTATTCAAAACTTTTTTGCATTCAGAAATTAGAATATATTTTTATGTATTTAATTATGGATTTTTACAGAGAAAATAAAACAACAAGCAACTACATTGTGTAAATTAATATGTTCTCACTGTTCAGAGTTGTATGTTCCACACGAGACCAAAAAGTTATTTGCATCTTGTGTCGTTGAATCACTCGCTGCTCTTATTTCAATAATAGAATCCTTCACTTCTTCGGGATTGACAATCGGCACTCACAGCTAAAAACAACTTTAGCGCTCTTGTTTCACAAATACTGTTAAACAAATTTCAGAGATTTCATTATTTAACTTCATGTCTCTCACATCTCGCTATGTATTTTGCTAATTTTCAACTGTTTTGAGCTTACCTCAAATCGTCTTGGAATTTTATTCGACACTCGGCCACAATGGCAATATTCCTCACAGTCTCGACCGTCAATCAGGTGGGCACGGTGATTGGTTGGTTCCTACGTACAGATATTGATAAATTGTAATCTGATTGGCAAGCTAAGTCAAAAATAATTTAGGTGAAATCCGTTTGGATATTTGAAGTCAACTAATTCGGTACAACCCATCTCTATGACGTATCTATTGTTTTATATTTTTTCTTCCTTCCGTGAAGTCTACACAAGTAGCACAAAATGTCATAATGTCTCAACAGACAAGGATAACTTCTTATGTTTATTCTTACTGTAAAACTCTGCGTATAACATAGAAAGATAATCTTTACACTAGAGAAAATAGGGATACTGGATTCATAATGTATTTTTCAGTTATTCAGTACGATGAGCACTTGCGTTTCCTTTTTGACTTATTTTGGCTCCAGCGAGCGGCAAGAGACAGTCATATTATTTTTGAAATTAATTGAAAAGAATTGACCGAGCTCAAAACTCGAGGCTTGTCTCTACGAATGAGTTTTACATCACTATGTATATGAAACTCATTCGTGGATATGACCATGTTCAGCATATCGTTCTCTTTGAAAACTGTGAACCTTGTTTCACGACCATCATGAGCGTCGATCATATGCCCGATTGCAAAGCCGAATTTGGTTTTAAATATTCTGTTGCAAAGCGGGCATTGCAACTCACCTCTGGCATTTTAAGAGTAGACTTCACACCCGGTTCTTTTTATTTATGCGTTTCGCATCGATGTCTTTTAAGCGATACTCTTCAGAACCAGTGACAGCCTTATGAAAAAAGCTGCTTCAAACTCCTCTCTGTTGCGCAAGCTCTTCCTAACCCTCGCATGGAGTAAGATGGCGTTTGATGACGGTCCGATAACGCAAGAGTTTTCTGTCCTTCAACTGCGAGTTAAAAGACAACTTTTGTTAGTCTAGTATCAACCATGTGGGCGCGATTCCTACACCACCTTACCTGACCTTTTATGAGCAGGTACTTCTTTCCAAAAATGTATGTATTGTTCTTCTGATAATATACAATTTTCAGAATTTCTCAAAACTTATCTCCATTCGGTTTCAAAAAAAATGTTTTTTTTTCCATTTCGGAGAGAAGCGTTACTTGGGAAATGGAACAGTTGGCAACTGAGGCAGTTTAGAAAATACAGTTTAGCGAAAAAAATATATATATTTACCTAACTTCAAATATTTTACTAAGGCTTCATAAACTAATTGGGTCGTTCTTGTTTTTTACTGACAATGGCTCCAAAAAAAGAAAAGATTAATTTGTCAGCAGAAAATAACAACGACTGTATTGCCCTTGCACTATCGACCAAAGTAATATCTACTTGGTACACAATTGAAATATTTACTTACCAGAGATGCGGGTCATTTGGCCGCCTGCCAAGCAAATGGATCCGGGTTGGATTCTGCTGTGATAAATATTTATTTGCAACCGGACCTTCGTTTGGCCTTCCTTTGTGAAACCTTGTTTTCTTTATTTAGAGAATTCGAATAGGTATTTTTTTCCATGACATGCCGAACTTGTGGGCGTGCTGAATCCTGATCAGAGTGCAGACATCTCTATTGAAAACTGTCATTTCAGTTGAAAATTCGTGGTGGAACATATTTCACAAATACATGTAGGTATAAAGTAAGTACTTCCTTAATATTACGTAAATTCTTTCAAGCAACTTTCTGCCTCACACAACTGAACTGTGAAAAAAATGTCGCTGTCACTATTTCCGAACGAATGCAACCTTCAAAACTTCAAGAAAAGAGCGTACTCCCACCTGAAAGGCTGGCAATGCACTTGTGACTCCTTTGGTGTTGCTGATGTCTATGGGCGACGGTGATCGCATACCATCAGGCGATCCGTATGCTCGCTTGCCCCCATATAGCATAAAAAGACCGATCTTGATGTGTCCCGTCCACTGCCAACTTAAGTGTAGCGTGTCTTCTGTCTATGTCAGTGGTTATGCTACAGCGGTTTTCATCATTTCATCTCTATCAGCTTGTTTTAGTCATCTGCTGGTCACTGTGAAGTGTGTGGCATTGGTGATAATGATACAACGAAACTTGGTCGAACAATTTATAGAAAAACTGGGTTTATCTGTATAAACACCGCTATATGGTGATACGTCATCGAACCTTTGTATTTGCCCGGGACATTTAAGGACCGATTTCACCAATAATCAATTTACACGAAAGTGGCTAATCCAGTATAAACTAAATCGAACGATTTACTCAATGGTTAACTTCATTTCCATTTCACCACGCTAGTCTACGGATAACAATCTCTCGCATAGTTACTAAGTAACGTTGAACGAATGAATTGAATGAAATCGTAATGCACCCGGGTAAGATAGACAATTTGTCCCATGCTTGAGCAATAGTGAAGCGTATTTTTTAAATTTATTCGAGTAATAACATCAATTGTGAAGTAAGTAATTAATTCACTTGACAGTGACAATGACAATACTAATCTAGATCTAACAGTTTACTCAGCCAAAATTGGCGGTGTAAGATTATTCTCTAGTTTAGACATTTTATCTTTAGGTTAATTATTGGTGAAACGTAAAATGAGCTCACTCACGTGTAATTAATGATTTATTATTGGTGTTGTATGTAATAGGGTTCAGAACTGCTTGTAGGGATTATTTAAGGAAAGAACGTGTGCACTGCTCGATGATTTATTTGCGACTAGTATTTGACCCATACATATCTATATATTACACATTAACAAACCTTACGCACACATGCATACCTAAACGCAACTAACATACCGCCCACCAAAAGGTCATCGACCTTTTCTTACCTTATACATAGTTGTACGTCTACAAAATTGTACATAGTATTTGACTATAACAAATTGTATGACAAAATTATCAGCATGCACTTGCATTGACAAACTATAGCCCTATGTATAGAAAGGAATGACAAATATGAGTAATTACAATAATAAATTAGGACAGGTCACGTTACATAAGAGTTGATCATATGATATTGGATGATATGATATTGATACAAATGCATGCAAAATTGAATATAATAAAAACAGTATCACGACTCAGTATCAACAGGCATCAGACACAGTTTTGTGATAGTTCTCTTAACAATAGAATCGCCACTCTTTACACTATAAGCACGAGTGAGATTGTCGACGCCCGGGTGCTTATCCACGATACGTCCAAGCTGCCATTTGCCGGGTGGCAAGTTGTCATTTTTGATAATTACAATTTGGCCTATTTTAAGCTCCTCTTGCCTTTGAAGCCACTTAGGCCGTTGCTGCAGTCGGCTTAAATATTCTTGTTGCCACTGCCTCCAAAAATCGTTAATAAGTTTCTGTGTGTGGCGCCAACGGCTTAAACTGCTTATGCTAGCGTCTTTCAGTGATGGAGATGGTACAGTGGTAGGAGCTTCTCTGATCAAAAAATGGCCAGGGGTAAGTACTTCCATAGTGTCAATATTTTTTATCCTCGATAGGACATAAAGGCTGTGAGTTAAGACATGATTCTATATGACATAGAATAGTACTCATTTCTTCAAATGTCAAGTTGGTGTTCAAAATCCGTTTTAAGTGGTACTTCATTGAGCAAACACTGGCCTCCCATAACCCTCCAAATGTGGGTCTGTAAGCAGGTATAAAATGCCATTGCGTTCCGTCTAAGGCCAATTTCTCAGCTACTTCGCCATCTAGTTCCAGTTTCGCATCTTTCCAGTCGTCAGCAAGCTCTTTATTCGCTCCCACAAAGTTGCGGCCTTGGTCGCTCCAGAGATTCTTACATCGCCCTCTTCGTGCTACAAATCTTCGGAAGGCACCGATAAATGCTTCTGACGTTAGATCGCTCACCAATTCTAAATGTATGGCTTTGGTGGCCATACATACGAAAATTGCAATATAAGTCTTGCATGTTTTTGCATCTCGACCTTTGGACATCAAAATTTGGTAAGGTCCGGCAAAATCAACACCGCTATTCAAGAAAGGTCTCGCTGGTGTCACTCTCTCTCTTGGTAGGTCTCCCATTATTTGTTCTTTCATAACGGCGTCATGTCTTGCACATTTTCGACATTTTCTGAGAAAAGTTGTAAGAAGGCTCTTTACTCTTAAAATCCAGTACCTTGATCTTATGCAGTTTAATGTCAGTTGATATCTTTCATGCAGGGTTTGATGATGAGCGTCTGCCATAATGAGGTAAGTCAGGTTACATTTGCTTAATATCATGGGATGTTTTCTGTCCTCATCTAAAGCAGAATGGCACAATCTACCGCCCACCCTGAGGATGTTGTTTGCATCAAGATACGGGTTGAGGGTTCTTAATTTGCTTCTAGCGCTTACTCTATTTCTCTTTTCTAGGTTTTCTATATCTTCCTTAAAGCATTCATTTTGTGCAGCCTTTATACATATTTGTAACGCCTTGTCTAATTCTTGTGTGGTAATTTTACTTCTTATGGTTATAGCAGTTTTCTCTTTCATACTTGTCAGGAATCTTCTCGCGTAAACCATGGACTTCAATAATTTAGATAATGACTCATACTCTTCGAATTTTTCAGGTAAAGTTTGTATCTTTCATTGTTACTGTTTACTTTTAGATTAGCGGCCATCGTAATTCCTTTTCTTTCTAGGTTCGTGTCTTCGATAATCGGGTGTTCTAGTTGTATTTCCTTTTGTTTCAGCCACTGCGGTCCGTGCCACCAAATGCTGCAATTCTTCAATTCAGCCACCGACATGCCTCTGGACGCAATATCTGCAGGATTGCCTTCGTTCGAACATGATACCATCGATTTGGAATAATGTCTTGTATGGCTACGACTCTGTTTCGTACAAATGTTTGCCATCTTGTAGGATCTCCATGCAGCCATGCCAATACTATCGTGGAGTCTGTCCAGGCGAACATCTGACTGGTGGGTATTCTTGTTGCTTCGCTTATTTGTTTTAGTAACCTTGATAGCAACACAGCACCGCATAATTCCATACGAGGAATGGTCGTTGGTTTAACAGGTCCCAATCGCGTCTTGGCTGCTAGAAGAAACGTTTTGCATTCTCCATCTTGGTTCCTCACGCACAGGTATGCTGCGGCCCCATATGCGTGGTTAGATGCGTCACAATACCCGTGTACCGTCACATCTTCCAGTGAGTCTGGTGTTGTATTTAACCATCTGTCTAGTTTAATGTTTTTAAACTCCTCGAAACTTCTACGAATACTCAACCATTCGTCCTTTATAGCAGTGTTCACTTCTTCGTCCCATCCAACGTTCAATCACCATAATTTTTGAATAATTCTTTTTGCAGGCAGCAAAGCAGGAGAAATCCAGCCCAGGGTATCAAAAATTCGCTGAATGTCAGCTAAGATATTACGTTTTGTAATTATTTCCGGCAGATTTGACAGGTTCAAGTATCTTCACCCATGTTCCAGCAAAGTCCTAGAGCCTTAATAGTACCTCCAAGTTCTATGTCTATCTTCACATGAGTACTTCTCTCTGAAGGTTCAAATTCTTTAAGTAACTCGGTGCTGTTTAATGCCCATTTTTGAAGGCTAAACCCTCCTATCTTCAAAATGTCTACTATTTGTTTGGCAGTATCTATTGCTTCCTTCACGGTATCTAAGCCGGTCATCAAGTCGTCCATAAAAAAATCTTCTTTAATAATTTTTGCTGCGGTCGGATAGTCTTTGCCTTCATCTTCTGCCACTTGTTGTAGCGTCTTTACTGCAAGATAAGGTGCCGAAGCTGTACCAAACGTAACGCGTAGAAGCCGATAATCTTTGACAGGATCACGGGTATTCTTGCGCCAAAGTATTCTCTGATAATCGGTATCCTTAGGATTGATCAGTACTTGCAAGTACATCTTCTGAATATCTGCTATTACACCTATACGTCGCATACGCCATCTCATAACTAGGTTCCTCATATCTTCTTGTAAGTGCGGTCCTATTAATAGCTCTTCATTCAAAGCTACACCATTGGGTCCCGAGATGAGGCATTGTATACTATCCTTGTTTTTGTGGTTTCCTTTTCTTCTTTGATCGCAGCATGGTGTGGTAGAGAAACTGCTGTATTATCTATTTCTTCTTGAGGTACTTCTTCAAATTAATTTAGTTCCATATATTCTTCCATTGCCTTGATATAATCGTTTTTCAATTTAGTATCCTTCTCGAATCTTCTTTCTAATTATTTTAGTCTGAGCATTGCAATTCCTCTGGTATTTTCCTTTGGAGATTGTGGATCTGTTGTTTTGAATGGTAATGTCACCACGTATATCCCATCTTCGTTTCTCATATGCGTCTCCTTGTATATATTTTCACATTCTTCTTCTTCTTTAGTTAATTGTTTCCTTGTGTCTGTAGTGTCTATCTCCCAAAATGCCCTTAACATGTCATCAACATTAACTTGATGATGCATCACTACTATATCTTCTTTAGAAGTGTATGCTGTATCTTCTGCTTTTCCAAAAAGAATCCATCCTAGGCTGGTGTCTTGGGCGCATGGTGAGCCAGGTGGACCTCGTATAATATTACTCTTGAATATTTGTGCACACACTTCTACACCGAGCAACATGTCTACTCGCCCTGGCTGGTGAAAACTTGGATCAGCCAGAGTGAGACCTTGTATGTGTGGCCAGGCATGGGGGTTATAGTTTATCTTACTTGCTGGTAATTGTGATGTTAGCTTCGAGGACATGATATAAGCCTTCACATCTATCTTGACCTTGGAATCTTGTTTTGAAATGATTTGCAGTTGAGCCATACTGTTGATAGTCGTCTGTGTTGAGCCTACTCCGGTAACAGTTCCCTTTGCTGGTAACCTCTTAACTCGTAGTGCTTGTGCTGCGCGCTCACTTATAAAACTTGATTGGGAGCCTTGATCGATTAGAGCACGCAGTGACGTCAGGTGTCCGTCGTTATCCCTTACAAAAACCACCGCCGTCGCTAGCAGGGCCATTGATTTTTTGCATGCAAAATGAGTCGATATTTGTATCACCTCTTCTTCATTGTTACTATGAGGTTCCGAGCTTGAGTGCTGCGTCAGTTGACTGTGGTGAGCTTGTGTCCTATCTAGTTCCTTATTCTGCGCTTGATGGATAAGTGTGTGATGTCGCTTCTTACATAGACGACATGTGAAATGAAGCAAGGCGACATCGTAAAGCAAAATGTCCAGGAAGTAGACAGTTTCTTCACATACTCCATTCTCTCCACAAGTGACATTTTGATAAATTCCTTACAGTGACATAAGGTGTGTTCTTCCCTACATAAAGCACATCTCTTCGATGGTGCTGTCGCGTGAAATGACTTCTCCTTAATACTTCTTGCTTCCTTGGATACATTGGCAGTGAGCGGGTTAACCAGTTCTAACGTACGCAATTTCGATTCAAGATACGCCCTTAGTTCTGTCCATTTCGGTAATTCGTCGGCATTTAACTGGTACGCGTGTTCTTCCCACGATTTATGCGTTTCAGGATCGAGTCTATTCACCACTAGGTATATAACGAACGGGTCCCACGATTCAATATTCACGCCAAGATTAAGTAAATCATTCAAACATTGTGTTGTTAATATTTTCTTCTGTTTCCGCGATTATTACTCATTGAAATAAAACAATTTAACGGATTATATCGCGTATATTATCTCATTTTAGTTCCCGACGTTTCGGAAGCTTTCCAGCGTCCCATGGTCACGGGAGGATTGTGTTGTTGTATCCAATACATTTTTTATTTGAGTAGATGTGTGTTCCTTTGATTAAATAACCTCTTCAATAAGGAATTCACAATTAACCTTTTACTACCGAACCTTTGTTTTAAAGTTTTCCATGTTAATTCGTAATTCTGTTCGGTAGTTGTGACATGTTTTAGTAACGCCGCGGCTTCACCAGAGATACTTGACTTCAAATAGTGCAGTTTCTGAACCTTGCTGAGACTCGTATTGTTGTGGACTAACGATGTAAACAAATCATGAAAGGTTGGCCACTCTTCGTAATTATTTGAAAACACGGGGAGGTGAATGGCAGGTAGCTTCACTTGTTTTTGTCCCGCATCCGCCATAGAAACATCTAACGAGCCTGTCCCCTTAAATTGCACAGCACCGGTCAGCGCGTCCTTTATATCGCCTTGTAAGCAAATATACAACTCTTCTATAGCGTAATAATCTTCCTTAAGAAAATACTGCATCTCGCCGCGCTGCTCAGTAATCGTAATTTGTACCAGTTGTTGATGCGCCGTTTTAAATGTCTGCCAGTACGCTTCGATACAAGCGCTTCGTGCTTCTTAGTAGCCTTTTATTAACCGTTGCTTTGGACATTTCTTTAAATTCGATTCAGTTTTCCTTAACGAGCACGCTGTATCTTCTAAAACTCGTAGTAGTTGATCCGATAAACTCATATTGCACTATTGACTAGTTAATTTGCGTAAACAACACTCCGTAATAAAGTAATATCTTGTAAATTCACTTAAAACGTTAGCAAACGATGTCTCATTAGGCTCCAGATAGCGGTACGCTATTGTTCTCGCCTGCCCGATCGTATTCTCTAGTCTGACTTGGATCCGGTTCGAAGGACCATATGTTGTATGTAATAGGGTTCAGAACTGCTTGTAGGGGTTTTTTAAGGAAAGAACGTGTGCACTGCTCGATGATTTATTTGCGACTAGTATTTTGACCCATACATATCTATATATTACACATTAACAAACCTTACGCACACATGCATACCTAAACGCAACTAACAATTGGAATAAGGCTTATACTACGTCAGTAAAATTGACGCTTACAATGATATATTTAATCAAATAGTTATTATAACAATAGGGTTGACATTTACGTATCCGTATGCGTAAATGTTAATTAGTGTGTCTGTAATGAGATATTCTATGTTTATTTAATACAATATTAATTGTCTTTGTAGACACTACGTCGGCTTTACAGCATACAAATAAATATGATCCGCAGTCACTAGCACTAAAAAAAGAGGATTGTGTATCTCTATAAAAAATTACACCGATATGTACAACGACATCTATATATAAAGGAATCATTATTTTTGCAGAAATTAGAATTTTCAGGACCTTTAAAACAAATGTTAACGTTTTCAGAAAAAAATGCATTATGCCAGATGATGATGATGACGAAAAAGTTTATGCCAGATGAGGGTGAACCTGCATACATACTTTTACCTTTAAAAGCACGTTTAACTCAACGATTCGCGGCCCAAGATAAAACAGTAAGAAATAACTCTTTCGCTGCGTAATCAGGAAAATATGATGTTCCATACGATAAAGGGGTTCTTTGATATGATCGTGATAGGGAATATAAACACCAGCGTTCGGCGGGTCGGTGGTGATTTATTTAGAGCAAATTGCGGGCGGCAATAATAGCCGGATGTGACGTCGCTTACCTAACCGTCAAGGGTGGATAAAATTTGTATTTGGAGGGGGCAGTTTTATTATTGACTGTGAATAATGATTGACTCACCAACACATTTAACTCAACGACAACTCCACACGATTTTAGAAAGAGTGTCTAAGTTCCTAGTACCAAAAATATTTAATAAACTGGACTTCATAAGACAAGAACCACAATTCAGTAAAACACTGTTAAAATAAAATAAAAACGGCCAAATCATCTCCCTGCCCTTATCCCACTTATGTAGGGTCGGCACAACATGTTTTCTTCTTCCATTCATCCTTATTATTCGTCATTTCAGCGCTTACTCCTTCCTTTCTCATGTCCTCTCTCACACAATCAATCCATCGCGTTTTTGGCCTACCGATCGCGTTCGTCCTTCGACATTAATTTCTAGTATTATTTTACCAATGTGACGTTCATCCCTTTTTATTACATGCCCATACCACGCTAACCTACTGCTCCTCCTTTTGTCCATCACGTGTGCTACTTTCAAACTTCTCCTTATATACTCATTTCTAATCTGATCTTTCCTCGTCCTCCACATATCCATTTCAACATTTTCAAAATCATGTTGTAAAGGATTTGGCATGGTTTAATTTACGACAGGCCGCCTGCTTGACATCAACCCTCTTCGTCGAAAAATAGCTACCGTTTGACGTTAAAGTGACATAAAATGCTACCGGTCGCCGATCACTGCCCATAACACAAGCCTCATTGAGCTTACCAGGGGACTAAATAGTTCGATTTGTGTCTGCCGCATCCTAGCTTTCGCAGTATCCCGTTCAATGTATGCGGCTTCCGGCATTCTCGGATCGGTTGTTCGCCGAGCTGCCTTTTTCGCATAACGCCGGGGCTCAATACATGTTGTGTAGATTAATTATACCCGTTCGATAAGGTTCCCTCTTGGTATTTTAGTATGAGGTTACATCAGCCTCAATTTCTGTCCATTTTTTTATGTATCTATAACTGAATTTAATAATTTTTCGTTATAAACTTCAAATGAACAACAGAATAAATATAAATATATTTGGGTTAATTAAAATTTGTGTAAAATAATTATAGCCGTTCGATAAGGCTCCATGGTATAAAATCAGTATCAATTAATTATTTTCTGTCCATTTTTTATGTATCTAAAACATCTTACTTAAGATAATGTTGACCACTTTAGTATGTTTTTGTAATGTACCTACTTCAAATGCACGATAGAAAAATGATTAAACAGAAAAATAATAAATTTGGTATTTTAGTATGGCATACAGTAGCCTCATTTTTTTTATATTTCGTTCATATTTTATGTACCTAAAACATAATATGTAAGATAAAACGTGTTGCGAATTGTTATAATGTAAGTATGACTTGGACGAAGCTTGTCGCTGATAAATACTTGAATGTAATTTGACGAAGGTTCTTACAGATCCTCATTTTGTATTTAGGAACAACCTGCGCTGTGGTTATTATATTTGGATGCATGTATTTGGATGCATGCATTTGGATGCATGCATTTCATTATTTGGTTACTAATAAAAAGTATTCTATATGTAAGAAAATGTTGATCATTTTAGTACTATACATTCTAGTGCTTTTTGTAACTTCAAATGACCAACGAGAAAAAAAATACAAACAACGTATTAAACGTGCTGGAGTTTAACAAAATAAAACTTTATTCTGCATAAGCACTTTACCATGTTCAGGGGGCACGGCAGTGCCCCCGCCAAGTCGAGCGCGAAGCAACCATCCAGTACCATCCTTTACTGGAACCATTTCGCCGCATTTTTTGGCCCCTATTTGAGAACCTCTGGATAAGACCAGAACGCAGACATTTTCGTCATCCAGTATCCTATAATCGCATACTTAAAATCCAAAATTTCAAATCTGTAAGTCATTTAGTTCCGAAGTTAAGCGAAAGCAAAGTTTCGCATTTATGACACTCACTCACTCACTCATGATCATGAGAATAGAACTAGTACTTCCCATAAACTCAGAGAGCTGAAATTTGGTATAGAGTTAGGGTTTAATTGCCACATAAAGGGAAAACTATTAAACTAGGATAATCGAAGATCTGGAGAGTACCTGGTGACCCTGATTAGAAAACACAAGAGCCCAACTAAACTATTAGAGATCGACATACCGCTTTTACAAAAAATATTGAACTTGGTGGGCCACTTCATGTGATGTCCAAAATCGTAGGGTTTTGCCCACGTTTCTACAAAAAGACGTGAAATCTCACCAAAAACATTCTGTAAAAAACTATCCAAGTCTCGATGGAGCTGCTTGTTTATCTCTAAAAAGTAATGAAATCTAGTCAAAGTCGTGCCAAGTCTAAGGTTCTTTACTGCATTTTTTTTATTATAAGTTAATGTTGTGTGACTTGGCCGTTGAAGGGTACACAAGGGTACAAAACCAGGTGCTCCATGACACGTCCAACCGTCAAAGATTGGTGCAATGGTGTTGATTTTAAATAAAACATTCACAATCTAGATAATTACGTTATTGTTCATAACAGCCTTCATATCAAGTAATCTGGATGATAAAAATAATTTATTAAAAATTAAACTTTGTCAATTACTCGTATTTTTCGGATGTGAACAAATCTACATATTTAATTTAATCGAAAGTGCTATCTCATTAATGCAATCATATTCGCATTGGATTGAATTAATGTATTCAATAAGGGAAGTGGGCGTCGAACAAAATGCTATCACAAGCTGGAAGCACGTGTAACGACAAACATATCATTTTTCTCAAACATGCAATGAAATATTGATGTTATGTTCCTTATAATAGACTGCGAAATATGACGTTTCAGGAGCGGCTAGTACAAGAGGTCGTTAATGGAATTTTATACAAATCATGCTGGCCTAGGCCTGCAAAGTCCTCTTTTTGAATTCCCATTCCACATAAATTTGTGGCGTATTTAAAAATAAAACTTTGATTTTTTTGTTGCTTATTTCATTGCACATTTGAAAAACGCACTATACATAACCTCGGCGGGAATCTCAGACCTCGCTTTGCTCGGCCCTCTGTCTTCGGCCGGCAACCCCTTTCGTCCGGCCTCTGTAGTAATGTACTATTACGCGTTTTGAGGATTCATTAAGGTGAGTTCGACTAAGATTGGACACCGGGTAAGAACGTATGGCTTAAATTTACGCTTACTTCATTTTTAGGTTGCCGTAGCCAAAATGGCAAAAACAGAACCCTTATAAAATAAGTTTAACGGATTACATCGCGTATATTATCTCATTTGAGTTCCCGACGTTACGGAAGCTTTTCGCTTTCCATGTTCACGGTAACGTGATCACGATATAATCAGTTAAAATTGTTTTATTTTTATGAGTAATAATCACGGAAACAGAAGAAAATATTACGGAACCCATATAGTTTCGTCATGTCCGTCCGTCCGTCTGTCCGTCCGTATGTCACAGGCATTTTACTCAAAAACTGCAAGATATACATTGATGAAATTTGGAGTATAGGTGTTTTATGTGAGCCGCTACTTAGTTTAATAGTTAAATAATAACATAAAAAAACATGTAGGAGGGGCACTTCAATGTAACCGAAGACGTAGTGTGCATTTACTCGTATAAACTGCTGCTGAACTCTACATTGAGCATGGTCCGATATGTTCTTGCACGTTTTTTTTTATTGCCTGCGATATGACGTGATTCGCTATTTTAGTAGCAGGATAAATAGCGCATCATACCCGCATTTAAAAAGAAAACACAATATGCCATCTAATTTTGATATTTAAAACGAAAAACCAGTTTTTGCAGCTTTTCTTAAAAAATACACGCTTTTTAAAGATGCTTACTTAGCGAGTTAGGTTTTTCATACTGAACAATTAAGCAGAGGTTTAAGTCTATTAAAGGTTTATTGAGACAGTACAGATACGCAATCTTCATTTTCTCTGTAAAAATCCATACAAATCCATACAAATATATTCTAATTCACCATTCTGTGTGTTTATTATCACACATCATTATCACGCTCAATGTAAGAATACTTTACGTGATTCACTACAAAACATGACAAACGAAGATACAAAGAATTTACTCACTATCGTGAAATAAATGTTTATTTTAGATTTTTATTATTATTATTTTTTAAGTAGTTTTCTGTAAATTATAGTATTTAAGTTACCATATGCTCTATTATAATATTGATGAATATTTATTTTATAGAAAATAATGTTATATTAGGCTTTCCTTTTGCCTGAAACACAGGAGGAACCCTTGTTCAGGATATATAAAAATCTAAATTTAATCGTGTATTATAGAATTTAGCCGTAACTCTCTGAATATTATGTTGGTTCAATAAATGTATTTTTATTTGTATCATTCAAATGAATATTTAATAGAAATGAAGTTAATATTTACAATTTGGTTCCCTCATATTTTTTAAAGCAACATGATATATATTAACAAACAGCAGAAAACATAAGCAAATTATTCAATTCATTATTTATGATATAGGAGGTAAAAGCAAACGAGCAAACGGGTCCCCTGATGGTAAGCGATCACCGTCGCCCAAAACGCAGTGTTTATTGTAGTTTTTTTTTTAGTTTCAATAAGCTTTTATATTTTACAAAACAATCAATGTTGCGAAGCAGAAGACACGAATATAAATAACAAGAATTTGATTCCTTCATCATTGTTTAAGAAACTGCACGCATAATGAAATAGGTAAAAATTAAAAATTAATATTTATAAGGTAATTTTGATAAACATCCTTTTATTTTGACTATATCTCAGAATAAATAATAACTTTATTTTATGTTGAAACTAAAGTTATTTGCTTATAGTAGTAGATAGTAAAGTAACAACAATCGCCATTAAATTAAACTAGGTACAAGATATTTTAAAATTGTAGTGTATTATGCGCAGTTCTTTATTCGGGGTCTGATTCAAAAATCGAAATTCGAAATGAATGTTCATAGCAATTGTCATTTGCTTTCTTTATATGTAAATGAAAGAGACAGAGCGCTTCTAAATTCAAATATTTCGGATTTGGTAATAGACCCAGCACTGATAAAGTACAACTAGCGGCATTCTAAATTAAATTAAATTAATAAGTTACTTTGCCTCACACTCGCAGCAAAATCGTATATTGCACACTCTGTCAACTCGAAGCAAAACCTGCATGTTTGAATTCCTGAGGTGAAAATTGTTTCTATTTTGTTGTATCAACTAGGATTTCTCATGGCAACTCTGATAAAACAATTGCGGTATTACCCTCAATGCAAAAACTTCCCCTTTTGCTACAATATACACGTGAAGCCAGATAAAACAGTTGTATTTTACTTCAAACAGTGCCTTTGTCGCTAAAACAATACGAGCTGTGGAGTGGAGCCGTGAGATGAGAATAAAATTGAACAGAAGAGACCTTTGAGGTGAATGCGGGCAAATGATTACTTCGTGCAACTTGTCGTGTTTATTTATACGATTAAAATGTGCCTGTAACTTTCTGATAGACGGGTTTAGATCAGTGGCAGGATGCCTGAGAACTAGTGTCCGATCGAAGCAAGATATTTTTGCCGAAACCGAATTTCGGCTCTGCATCCAGTCTCGGCCGAAACCGAATTTCGGCTTTGGATCCAGTTTCAGCCGAAACCGTCAGCAAATATATAAATACATAAATATTCCATCGGAAATGTTTTATTATTAACTCCATTTTTTGTATGGCATGTTTTGTATTAATTGTCAAATCTCTGTTGTAAAAAAATATATGGCAAGATAAATAGACAATACATCAATAACATTATTTTTATTCTGTAAACATTTTATTATACAAATACGCATAAGAAAACAATCAAATATCGACAAACCAATTAAAACATCACGAATATTTTTAAAACATAGGGTTTGTCCAATATAAGCTGTGTTAAGTGACCAAAAAACGTTTCAACTCGCACTACTTTAATGCGGCGATAACTTTTTTCACACAAAAATTTGGGTCTACTTGCCATAGTTAAAGTTTTACAACTCAAAATAACCTATCCAGTCACATATCGCTTGTCCTTATTAGTCATTGTACGAGTACATCGCACATGCGTCATATTATCATTTGCAACATCAGCATTTTACTTTGTATAGCTTTCCGCTAGTCAATAAATCAGTTCACGTTCGCTAATTATAAGTGTGCACACCTATCAAGTAAAATAAATCGAATTTATCAAGAAAACAGACTTTCGTGTTCCAACCAAATATCAAGATACCTATCAAGCAATGTACGTGTAGACAAGTGCCCGTACAGTCATAAAGGCCAATTAGCTCACCCTCTTTTCACCTTTTTTTCATCCAGTAGATTCAGAAGAAAACTGATGTGACACACAAACAGATGCGTGATCCTATAAGACTATTGTATTTTCATTGGATGCACGTAACCCTATTACAGCAGAAACTCATAATTATTGCCCTATTATTAACTCATACTTGTTATGAATTGTTCCTAATTCGTCCTATTACTGTTTTATCGTATTTCTGATTCGTCGGATTTTCAATATCAAATTAAACTATGTAATTACCGAGACTCCAATTCTGTATTTAATATAAATTTAAATTATATAATATTAAAACTAAATATTGATGTACTGCATGATAGATTGCATAAAATATAGATAATTCCGACGAAACAAGAATACGACGAATGAGGAATTCGACGATACGGGAAACCGACGAAACAGGAATACGATGAATCAGAAACAATACTTTGTTATCAGTGCGCTTGGTGCGGGTATTTTCACCAGTAACGTGTGAATATTATTCAACTTTGTGTCATCAAAATTCATTAAGTTCATAACGAGCAGAAACCCGTACTCGAGACCATTAAAACAACCATTTTATGATAGCGCAGTTGTTTACACAATATGTAATTGCAATTTAACGATCTCCCATATCTATACTATTATAAAGTTGTAAAAATGAAATGTCTGTACATTGAAGATATTTTACAAAAATAAGTGAAACAGACTATTTGAAAACTGAATGGAAAAATACATTTTTGGATTTTTTGTATGTTTGTATGTGTCGTTGGTGCTTCATCACGCCAAAACGGCTAAACGGATTTCAATTATGTTTGGTAGACGGGTAGCTGGGTATTACAGATTGTTATAGGGTCTTTTTTACCCGACTACGCTGAAGAAAAAATAGGGTTATGATTTTTTTCTCCTCCGCTGACGAAATTGCGGGCACCTTTTAGTTTAGAATAAATTTGTACCAATCCCATAACATATGCGACTACAAAACTACGACTGTACGTTTATTTATAATGTGAAAATTATAAGTTGCGATACAATAAATAACTACATGTCATATTTACAAGTGGGTATGGCCCGATGACCGCGATTATCCGGTGATCATTTTAACTGTTATAATAATACCCTTTACACTTTATATAAACATTTTTAGCGTATAACGTTTCAAGATTGAAACTTGTGACAGAGAGATGGACAGCGCTTGTTTAGGCGCTCGGTACGTAAAACTAAAACTGCTCAACAAAATAAGCATGGGCGTTAACTAGTGACCTCATCTGAAAATGCAAGCGTGATACGGAACGGCCTATATCATCCGACATCGTAAACCGGCTCCGAAGCTATCTCCTTGTTTATGCCACTGGTTTCATTTGTTCCGACAGGACCAACGAAATCCAAACCTTTTTTCCATAACGGCAAAGTCGTTCTTATCCGTCTAGGGAGGAAATTACATGTTGGAGTAGTAAAACTGTATTTACATGTTTGGTTGTATAGAAATAGTATTTTGGATTCTGTGTTTTCACATATCTTGGGTATATAGAAATATTTATTATATTGGTTGCTATTGTTGTAGAAACATTTTAACTGCCTTGTGCTAGTGTCTATAGTAATTACAGCAGTATGTGCTGAAACAATTTTATATAGAAGTCGTGATTAAGTCAATTATCGCAAGATTTTTGTAATAAGACAGAGATCGTAGAAACAAAACTATTTTCAATTGACAAATTGTCAAAAAAAGTTCTCGCTCCTAACACGTTAGATCAGTAAAAACATTGGACTTGACCGCAATCATCGTTACTGAAACTGGCCGTTACGCTTAGCCCAATCTCTCTATGCTTTTTTAGTTGAAACTCAGCTGTTGATAACTAATAGACCATTGCGAATTCAATTGTTATACCCGTATCTAGAACACTCAGTTATACAAAAACTCTTTGTTCCCCACCTCATATCTACAGAAATATATGAACGATAGTAACATAATATAGAGAGGTCAAGAGGTCTTATTGCTAAACAGCGATCTTTTCTAGACAACCTTTTGCTTGCAGGCGAAAAAAAAAGAAACTACTTGACATGTATAAGTACTTACAAGTTAATTAATTTGTTTATGTCTAATTCGATTTTCAATTTTCTTTTATAGTTAAGATAAATAAATAAATGTTACCAGCAATTGTTATCCAAGTTCAGGTCCATCTGGTCTAGAGTATCAAAATGTCCAGGGTAATGTCTTCGTATACAAAATTACGAATTCAAAATGTCCAAATGTCTACAGTGTTAAAAAAATATAATAAAAAAATGGTAAGATTATCGAAATGACCATATCAAAATGATCATATTATCAAAATAACTACATAATCGACCGAGCGAGCGAAGCGTCTTTGCTTCAGCTTGGCCGAAAAATCGTTTTTGCTGTTTTCCGGATATCCAGATTTTCCGCTGTTCTCGCCTAGAGGCCACATTTCGATGGACCGTTTTATTATGTTTTTATATTACCCATAAGATGGCAGAGTTTGAGTTTGAGTTTATTTAGTATGATGAAAAGAGATGTTTATTTTATGAATTATATGTATAATAAGGATTAGTTTTAGAATTGTTTCATTACAATAACCACCTTTATTAGTATGTACCTAAAGTACTTTAAAATGACAGTCTTTCACAGCTGACGAATATGAATCCAAATTAATTTTAAGTTCGTTTTATATTTTTGATCATTGTACTCAATGAACTAGCTTTATGAAATGAAAAACTTTAAAAATATTCAATTTGAATATTTGATAAATTAAAGGGTATTGAACATTGAGATATTATTTATCATAGAGTCACAGAATTGAACATAAAATTAAATAAAAGTAACACCGTTCACATGTTCAAGTAGATGCTAATAACGCTAATTTAAAATTTACAACATAATAACTACCCTTCAGGTCCATCTGGTCGAGAGCAGTGTTATTCAAACTTTTTGATGTCACGGCGCTTCATGACGAACAAAATTCCTTCGCAACCCCCCAAAACTCCGTTTGTACGATTCTACAAGAAAAGGACGAAAACATAAATTATGTTCCGCTGAATTTTATATTTTATATTTTTTGAATTTTATATTCTGCAATTATGTTACACTAGCTGCACACACACTGCACTCACAAACTTTCGCCGTTTATATTATAAGTGTTATTATTGCAATAAAAAGTATAATTCATGGATTTATAAGACGTTATCACGTCAAAAACAATTGATAAAAAACATACATGTATAAACTAATCTAATTAAGTCTTTGTGATATTCTAGTAATTTTGATACTATGGTAATGTTGTACAATTGGACAATTTAACCCTATAGATATTTTGTATATGACGACATTATGAAACCCTGGACATTTTGATACATTAGACCAGATGAGCCTGAAGCCCATCAGCTTCGCAGGCAACGTTACTCCCGCTGATAATGCCCAACGTAAGCCAAATAGCAATTTAACTAAAATATAACTTTTTTTTTACAACTAAAACAAATTTACGTCTATAAACAACCCCCGTGTCATTGTTTCCAAGATACTGACAATATTGCCTCTGTGTATTGCTATACTAATGCGTTGGGCGTAGAAGCCGCATGATATTACCAAAATACATCGTCCACTGCTAATTTATTTATTTATTTATGTTTTATTGTACAATACAAGAAAGTACAAATGGCGGACTTAATGCCACAAAAGCATTATCTACCAGTCAACCATTCGGCTAAACAGAGAAATTATTGGTGCGGGATATCGGTATGAAACTTGTACAAATTAATAATTACAAGAGTGAGACACAGAGACACCCAAATTATATACTATACAAACTATACATAACACGTAGTATATATAAACATAATACATAAATATATGGTTCAGGTGTCGTCAATCACCATGCTTGCTAATTAATGCTCAATTCATTTGACATTGGTAAAGCTTAAGCTTAACCAAAGAAATGTTGTATGAACTGGGCATCAATTCAGATAGTTTTAGTTTTACGATATTTTGCAAGAGCTGTTTTTAATTATGCTGTACTTGTTTTGGATAACATTTTTGTCAGAATGCCTGTATCTTGCTAACGTTATATATAAATGAATGTATGTTTACAGTGCCTAATAAATAAAATAAAATAAATAAAAATATACATACATACGGGTACCTGCCTCCAACTACTATGAAGATTCTTAATCTTGAAGATTTTCCAAGAGATGCTCGTGCAACTTACACTTGAAGGAGAATTTACTCTGAGCTGTCGTATACTGGGTTTTTTCGCGTCAGTTTCGGTAATTCCCCACTACCACAGATAACCCGCGTGCCGCTTGACCAGGATAATCTAGCTGTACGTAAAACCTTCCTCACCCAACTTTAAAACCGTTGTACGGCCATCCCATAAATAAAGATATCTTCTAAGAGTGCCCTGCAGTAATGTCAAGGGCGTTGGAACAATATATCCTAGAAAGGGATAAGATGGATCGAAATGAGGCCGTTGAACTCTGGGCCCGAACTTAACCTTCGCTTAGCCTCAAACAGCTTATCTGTCCCTCAGAAGCTCAAGATTTGAAAGGCTGTGTGTGTGATTTTACAATCAGCCAATCATTAAGTATTAAAAAAGCTATATCTTCAATCTTTGTCCTCAGTCACGAGGTATCTAAGGAAAGGAATTCTTACTGTATTCGTGTTGATTAGGTACCAGAAGGAAGGAAAAAATCCTTTCTTTTTAAGTCCTGCTCTTTTTTGCTTTAGCGATATCGACTTAAGAGTATACTATAACCATCGATATATCATCGGTAAAGGTCCAGCGAATCCTAAAACAAAAAAAATGGAAAAACCGTTCATAACCGTTTTGACGTGATGGTGGCACAAAGATACATAGGTATCTATATACATAAACTAAATACAATAAATAAATAAATATAAGGGAACAATTGTACACAAATCGAACAAGTCCCATGGTTAGCTCAATAAGGCTTGTGTTATGTGTATATATTTACTTACATACATAGAAAACATACAAGACTCAGGAAAATATTCATGCTCACCACACAATTATTAGTCTCACCGGGATTTGAAGCTAGGACTTTCAGCTTTGCAGGCATAAGTCATCCAATAATAATATTTTTAATTTAGTGACCTTCAAATAGCCCATGCTAGTCTATAAAATAAATTATGTTTATGAAAATAAATATCTGCAATGTTTTTAATAGGTAGTACTTTTAGAAGTGTTTTCTTTTAAAATTGTAATAAGATTTACCTTTTTATTTTACACAGTTTACTGTGCCAGTTGCGTCTACGGGGAAAATACGTTTTTTGATGAAATCTTAAACAAAACAATTAATCTTATTGTGTCATCAGTGCCATCTAAGGAATGTACTGTAAAATGTTAAAAATTAACGATTTTAGTATGTTGTTACACGATGACCCCGACTCTTAAACAACTTTTATTATACATATTATGAAGATTGAGTAAAGAAACGGTTACTAAGATCCAGTCCTTCCGGCTCCATCATCAAATCATTTCTATAGTACCATTTTCATCAGGACTATTTAAATTTGCCACTTCGAAGTCACTAACTATTTAGAGGCATATCTTGTCGCCACCTGTAAATCACTTATAGTTAATGAGTTCCAGTGACCTTCTGTGGTCTTCCGTTCCACTTAAGCAATTTACACTTTCTGAATGTTAATGCTTAATTTGTTTCTTATAAGTTGTTACATGGTTGGCACCGACTTCTAAAGAGCATTAATTGTATATATTGTTACGAGCGTGGGGTATAGGATAGAGTTAGAACATCTTGACAGTTCCACGTTAGTTTATTCACGACTTACAGGAGCGGGGATTCACTGTTAATCACGTCCTGGTACCGATACTAGACTTCGCACCGTGTATAGCACACACACTAAGTCACTGACACTGAACACTTTCTAGTTTACTTCCACTACTTCACTTTTATCACTTCACCTTTAACTTCCTCTTCTTTCCACTTGTTTCTCCTTCGCTTGCCACTTTAAGACTCGCGTCTGCTCTCATTTGTCTTTTATACGCCTTAATTTAGCACGTCTTTGGTCACTTTTTATCGTCATATTTTCGTTATTCTGCTGTTTTGAGTAGCGTCGTTTTTCTAGTAAATTGGGCTATGTCGAAGGTTCTAGCATATTCGAATCCCATACATTTGTCCTTTAAACTTCTATTTTCTTTTCTTTAAACTTTCTAGAAACTTTAGTCTCACTTACTAAAATCTAAATATCCGAAGAAACCTTGCAAAAAGCTCGCCAATGCTGGGATTAGAACCGCCGACCTCACGATTTAAGCCACTGTCTTACGACAGGGCTATTCGGTTCTTAATTTACTTGTCTGCGAAAAACTGATACACATTTAGTAAACACTACTCGACGGTTGATGACGCTATGGTCTTCGCAACAATATCATATAGATTAAGTTTAAAAAAGTGTTATTTCAAAGTAAATTGAGGAATCTATATTATACAGTTATTTTTCTACTTTTATTGCGGTCGGTTTTATGTTTTGTTAAAAAAATATTTTTGTTCGCTTTTATAGCTAATCATGAATTCAAGACGTAAAATTATATCTCGTGACTATTCCAAAAAGCCCACACACAGCTAGGATAAATTATTATCTTCCGGCTCCACCCATCAAATCAGTTCGATGGTACCAGCCTCATGAAGAACATTTAAGGTTGTGACTGTGAAGTTGCTTAGCTAACTTAATCAAGATATTTTATCACCATCCGTTAAACATTTATCATTGAGGAGTTCCGACGGCATTCTGCGGTTTTCTTCATCAGTTCCACTTTACCAATTTATATTTTCTGTTATTGTTTTCTTAAAATACTGAAATCGCTATATAGATGCCTATAATATTTGAGATTTGTTTTTTCCACGTTTGTTCCTTCGATTCCTCATGGATTTCATCATCAAATAATATATAGTCTCCGAGTAATCCGTGAACATATAAAAAAATCCGACAAACTTGAACCTCCCCGTTTTTGAAGTTGGTTAATAAAATCACTAAATGCATTCCATGCCTCGTGGATACCATCACCAGATCTTCACTAAAATTATGCACCACCTGTCAAAAAAAAATCGATATCGGTTCATAGACGATGTAGTTCTGAGGTAACAGCATCATAAAAAGAATATTTTTTTAACTCAATTGAGAACCACTCCCTTTTTTAGGAGTCGGTTAAAACATATAACTTATATAATACTAGCTTCTGCCCGCGACTTCCTCCGCCTTAAAATCGTTTATCGCGGATAAGGGCATTTTTCCGGGATAAAAAGTACCCTATGTCCTTCCCCGGGACTCAAACTATCTCCATACCAAATTTCATCTAAATCGGTTCAGCGGTTTAAGCGTGAAGAGGTAACAGACAGACAGACAGACAGACAGACAGACAGAGACAGATAGACAGACAGACACTCTTTCGCATTTATAATATTAAGTATGGATTTTCTTCTGTTTCCGCGATTATTACTTATTGAAATAATACAATTTAACGGATTATATCGCGTATATTATCTCATTTTAGTTAGATTATTTTAGATTAGAGTATTTTAGAAGTTATATACTTTCCCGACGTTTCAGGAAATATATAACTTATATTTAGGTAGGTAAGCCATTAACTATTATATTATGCGGAGGAAAGACCGCTTTATTGTAAAGTCTATATGACCTAAATATCGTCGGGTGACAATACGTTTGTGCCATATCCATCAAATTTGTATGGAAAATGGTTGGATGT
This sequence comes from Hedya salicella, assembly GCA_905404275.2. Classification (NCBI taxonomy): domain Eukaryota; kingdom Metazoa; phylum Arthropoda; class Insecta; order Lepidoptera; family Tortricidae; genus Hedya; species Hedya salicella. The sequence goes on along the minus strand of FR990107.1, from coordinate 21,203,371 downwards.
CACACAAACGTATTCTCAACCGACGATATATGAAATAATTTCAGAATGAAGATATTGAACTGAATTAATTTAGAAAATAATAAATTAGTAACTAGGCGATTGGTCGCCCAAGGAACAGTCGCCGAGTTATTAATTTAGTCGCCTAGGTAATATTTTTGTAGATTAGGTTAGGTCAGTTTTAGATGCTCCTTTGATTTTAACACAATTCATTTTAGACATACGTAGGTCACTCGATAAGTTTTGAGGTGCCTAAATTCGAAAATGGAACGCACCTGAATTATATGGTTTTAAAAAGCAAATTTATTTAAATATAGAACACAACTTGCCGATTCGCTCCAATTTAAAAAATGAATATGTTACAGTCATTTTTCTAAAACGCTTCCCACGTTTTTTCTTTGTAACGATGGAGCTTAACCACGAACATTTGCGTGCTATGATATTTTATGATTTTAAATTTGGTTTATCTGAACAATTGTGTTTGCAACGATTGCAGTCAGCGTTAGGAGATTCTGCTCCTTCACGGGCAACAGTTTTTAGATGGTTCAACGAATTTAAAAGGGGTAAAACCAGCCTCGAAGATGACCACCGAAGTGGTCGCCCGCAAACAGCAGTAACTGCAGAAAACATGTGGACTACTGAAATGTTGGTGCGAGAAGATCCACGAATAACATACAAAGACATAGAGAATATCTTAGGCGTCAGTTCGGGGAGCGTTAGCATCATTCTACATCAACATCTTGGAGTAAGGAAGCTCTGTTGTCGTTGGATACCACGTTTGCTCTCCGATACTGAGAAACAGGCTAGTGTAGATTGGTGTCGTGAGATGCGTCTACGATTCGACAACGGGACATCGCGGCGTGTATCGGAAATAATTACAGGTGACCAAACATGGATTTACCAATATGACCCGGAAAACAAGCGGCAATCGTCAGTATGGGTCTTCTTAGAGGGAAAGTTACCAACAAAACTACAAAGACCTCGTAACGTCGGCAAAAAAATGGTAGCTAGTTTCTTTTCACGGGGCGGACATTTATCAACATCAATGCTGGAAAATTATAGGTCAGTCAACTCTGATTGGTATACTACAGTAGCATTGCCGCAAGTTTTCAAAGCAGTGCGAGAGAGGAGACCAAAGACTGGACTCCGGGGAATCTTGCTGCATCACGATAACGCCTCTTCACATATGTCCCTCAGAACAAAGGCGTTTATTGAGAAAGCTGGGATAGAAACCTTACCACATCCACCTAACAGTCTTGACTTAGCTCCCTGCGATTTCTTCTTGTTCCCGGTGGTGAAACAAAAAATAAAAGGGAAGTTTTTTTGAGTGCTGAAGAAGCCGTGGCTGCATATGAAGAAGCAATTTCGGATCTATCTGATGAAGACTGGCAAAAGTGCTTCCAAAGTTGGTTCAGACAAATGGAACTTTGTATTGGAGAGTATTTTGAAAAAAAAGTAAAATAAATAATGCTAATATCTTCAATAGTTTTTTTTAATCTCAAAATTTATTGAGTGACCTACGTATATATATTTTTTCTTGCAGTAACTCATACTTAAACAGCTGTTTAGCCACCATACTTCGGGCTTCCCTAGCTCTGTCGGCCATGACACCCTCGTATAACTTTATTTATGGGTACCCCATAAAATATGGGATGGCCATGACTTAACATGATTTTATTATGTCATTGGATTGTTTTATGTAATGAGCTCTCGTTTCCGTTTTATACGAAATTTGTGGTTACGATTTGTTTACAGTTTAGATAATGTTTTATGTGAGAGGATGTTGTTTTGTTTATTATATTTGCTAGCAGAATCCTGAATATCAGTGTTTGTACTGCAAATGTTTTTATTTTATTTTATTCTATGAAAAGAAGCTAATATGAGGGGGAGCTGAAATTAAAAGTGAAATGAGCAGAAATTAAACCAAAGTATAAAACAATATTTTGTTTGTTTTACTTTGGTTACATTTCGTCTTATTAAGGAGGCAAAAATACCAGTTCCAAAGATACGGGGTTGCCTGGGGGGGGGGGTATCTTCTAACTTTACCCAGCGAAAATTTGGAATACTTCTGTAATTATATCGATGAATATGATAAAGAAACCGATATATTTATAGAAGAGAATAGAAAACATTTATGTCAAGTAACATAAGACTAGTACATGACATATGTTGTGCGTAGTTTTTGCGTATTAATTATGTTAGCGTTACTTACTTATTATTATATAATAAAAGGACTGTTTGAGACATGCATCTTGCAACAGTGCCTCATAACGAACAGTCAAGCATGTCCGCTATAAAACGCAGGATGCGGTTGGGGCTGGCCCGTATCCGGCGCACCAGGGATGTGCATCGTTTGCGCATAGTCGTATAAAAGTAATCTATGCGCGCTTCAGTAAATATCTCTGATGCGCTACAGAAAGGAGGCAGCCCCACCAGCACCCGAAAGGCGTCGTTATATTGGATCCGGAGGGCCCCATAGGCTCGCTGCGTATAGTGTGTCCATAAACTGCAGAGACGAACATCAGGAAAGAACACGGTCGAACATTCGGAAAGCTTCGTCTAATATTTACGTCACCTATACCACGAAGCCTGAAGATTAATGTCTTCAACCAGTGCGTCCACAAGCTCAAAGTTGCTCAGCGAGCTATGGAGAGGGCAATGCTCGGCATCTCTTTGAGGGATCGTATCAGAAAAATGATGATCCGTCACAGAACCTAAGTGACAGACATAGCCCAAAGAATTAGCAAACTGAAATGGCAGTGGGCTAGTCATATTTGCCAAAGAACCCACAAACGTTGGAGTAGACGTGTTCTCGAGTGGAGACCGCGTCTTGGCAAAAGAAGCGTAAGACGTCCTCAGGCAAGGTGGAGCGATGATATTAGCAGGGTGACTGGCGGCGGCTGGAGGAGACTGGCTGAGGATCGTGCTCAGTGGCGCACGCTTGGAGAGACCTATGTCCAGCAGTGGACTGCAACAGGTTGATAATGCTGATGATGATATTATCAGTCGAGTACAAAATTGAAGAATGACACCCAAGATCACCTTTATCGTTGCCTTCTGGTGCGTGGATGCCACTGAAAACAAAATCAAAATGAAATAACATTTCACATCTGTACCTTCGTAAATGATCCCTACGATTACGTGAAGAAAGAAACTTTTTGTCAAACTCTGAAAGTCATTGAACATTTTATTTATTCAATACGTCATGTGGGAATAACCCTTTTGGAGCGACAAAAACTTTTAAGTCCGATTCTGATACATTTTTAGACGCGTTTTTATCAGTTTTGTTTATAATCGTAATCATATTAGTTTACTTTTCGTTTTTAACGACATAAGTGGTAACATGCTTAAATAAAACATTAATAATCATGGAAACAGGGGAGTATATTAATATACTCCTCTGTTTCCATGATTATCACTCATTTAAATAAAATAATTTAAACGGATTATATCGCGTACAACGCGGCGTACATTATTTCATATGAGTTCCCTAGCACAAATTGTAACTGTGACAGGACTTTTTTATTTATTTTTTAGTATATCCCGTAAACACGGACGCTGTAAAGCTTCCGAAACGTCTGTAACACAAATAAGATAGTAATATGCGTTTCAATTGTTTTTTTTTTAACATTGATTTACGAGTGTAGTGAAGTTGTATATCTATACTATTTAACGTTGTAAAAATTAAATTTAATAGTGAAGATATTTAAAAAAAGTGTTGTTTGTGTCGTCGTGGCTTCATCAAGCGAAAATGGCTAAAGAGATTTCACGCTAAACAGGTAGCTGGGGATCCACAGATAGTTATATAATATGTTCTATCCGACTGCGCTCAAGAAAACAAGAGGGTTATGATTTTATTCCTCCTCCACTTAGGAAGTTGCGGACACCTTCTAGTATGTTAAATAAGGTTGTAAACATGAAAGCCACATCATGGGTTATCTAAAGAATCAACTCACGTTTACCAAAATAGGGTACATCCATAAACAAAATATCCTTAGCTTTTCTTAGCATAATATGAAATGTGAAATTAAAATTATTTATCTTCGTTACAAATATATAAATATTGCGGGACAATTTTACACAAATCGAACTAGTCCCATGGTATGCTCAATAAGTGTAGGTACTAAGTAGTAAAATACAATAGGAAATCTCTCTCTAGAAAACAGCTGATCGATCATCTTCAATTGGCTGAGCAAATTATCTTTAATTATAGCTAAGAACACTCAAAATCGGTCCTAAATGGATTTTACAATGAACTATTACACTACACATAATACACTAGACATAATTACAGATACACCCGTTGTACATAATAAGACCAAATTAAATCGGGTTAAAACAGGTTTCACTGGCAGCCCCATAATAACCCTCAAAATAAATCGCGTTCCGAAAAATGAGTTTAGAAAACTACACTTTGTCAGGATTGCGATATAAAACCGGCCAAGAGCATGTCGGACCATGCTCAGTACAGTGTTCCGCAGGGTTAGGTACTACAAAAAAATCAGTACAGAAAAATTGCACCACCATAATATAATTATTAGTGCGTATTATCTTCATGGTAATTATGTCCTTTAATTGAGTTTTTCGGCAATAACTCAAGCACGATATACTTAATTTTCGTTCGGAGGTATTTATTAAAAGTTACCTTTGCTCTTTAGGTGGGGCACAATTTATGAAACCTTCGGCGCGATTATTTCCTAAAATATGGACTTGAACAACATTTATTTTTTTAGAAACCTCTACGTCTTTTTGGCAGAACTGTCGAAATAATGGCTTACGTTAATGTTTGCTGAAAAAAATAGCTTTTTTATGTTTGGAGTGCCGCCACTTGTATTATTTATTATTTAACTATTAAGCTCTGGCTTACACAAGATACCTATACTCCAAATTTCATCAATGCATCTCGTAGTTTTTGAGTAAAATACCTGTAACATATCGACGGACGGACATGACGAAACTATCAGGGTTCCGTTTTTGCCATTGTGGCTACGAAACCCTGAAAACTGGAAGCTGTGGTAAAATTTGGAACTTATAAAACAAAAGATTTATTTGATTCTTTCATAAGGCGTGGTTAGTATTATTTAAAAGTTCATTGAAATTCGTATTTATTTTGTAAAAAGTTTGTATACGAATTTTAATTTAGTTAGAACAGTTTAGTTACTTATTCTTTAACTTTATCAACTATCTAGGGTATTGTTTTAGATGCTGTTCATTCGTTACGTCTTACCGTTGGCATAGAATTTGTTCTTCCACTTTTCGACTCTATTTCATGCGTATGAAGGTGCAAAAGTGGTAGACCAATTTTTTTGTCCGACCGTACAAAGGTTTTCTTTGGAGAGATTATTTTAGCAAAATGTTTTGGCAATCTGAGAGTAAAAACATCTGCCGCTTGTAAAAGCGGCGTTTTAATTTACACGATAAATAAAATAACATTATTTTTAAACGGTTTTGAGTTTACTTCAAATTGAGTTTGTATAAAACATTTGCAATTACGATATGGTCAACAATTAGAGATTAAAAATATGCCAAAGAGCTGGAAATTTCCCAATCCAGCTACTACAGACAAAATCCCGTGAGATTTGCATTATGTTTATATATGTAAATACAATTAAATAATAAAAAAAAAATACAATCAATATATACAATGGCAAATTAATTCCTGTAAGGGATTTCCAATAGTCAATCTTTGAACTTCTTGAAGTCTTTAAAATCATAGAGTTGCGACCACGCATAGGAGAGCGCAGTGTGGGATGGCCTCCGACTAGGTTCACGGATTACCTTGTGAGACTCGTGGAGAGTCGGTGGATGCGGTTTGCGCAGGATTGCATTTTTTGGTGAGCTATAGGATAAGTTTATGTTCAATAGTGGACGTCCGTGGCTGATAGATCGATAGAATCTTAGAACAAATCAGCGATTTTCAATTAACCAACAGAAGTCAGTACCTAAACAATATAACAGAAAATTACATGCTTATCATCAGTTTCATCCACAGGAGTCAAAGCGAATGAAATAATCTTAAAAACGCTCCACTTAGTAGTCGTTATCACAACGGAACACCGGAGAGCAGAAGAGCAAAAAGGCTCACAAAACTTACATCTTATTTTGCAGATCGAAGATACAATACATTAACTCATCGCTGCAGCGCTGCCCTGCTGTACTTTACTGTCTAAAAGGTCTTATGTAAGTTGAAAATTATCAGCATTTACGTCGTTTCTATACGGAGGGGGAAGGGGAGCGACGATCGGCTTGTACGTGGCGATCGAGTTTGTACCTACTTTGTTAGACACATGGGCGTTTAAAATGCCAAACAAGCCAATTTGTATATATCGTTGACTTAAATTTTCAATACTCAGGCATTGGAAACCCAAGTATTGTGTTTTTTATTTATTTATAGGTGAGCAAATGTTACAACTTTTTTGTAAGACACAAAAGCGTGTAAAATGGCGAACAAGTCTATTTGTATAAAATTTGCACTCGAATTTCCAATGCTTGGGTGTTGTGATGGAAGTTTTTGTCCTTTATAGTTTTGCAGTTGATTGTAATTCAGAAGGACCATTATTATGATTGAGACTACCTTTAACAGTCCTATTGTTCGCGGTATTCCGAAGTGCTAGCTTTGGCTTAGGCGCTTCATCATTACAGCCATAGGACGTCCACTGCTGGACACAGGCCTCTTCAATAGATTTCCACATGGGCTGGATAGAGGGGACCCGCATCCAGCGAGTCCCCGTAACCCTAACCAGGTCATCTGAGCACCTTGCGGGGTGGCCTTTCCACGCCGCACTATGCGGTCTCCACTCGAGAACCTTTCTGTCCTAATGGCCATCGGTTCTTCGAACTATATGCCCTGCCCATTGTCAATTCAGTTTGCTTAACCTGTTTGTTATGTCTGTGACCTTGGTTCGACTACGAATCTCCTCATTTTTGATTTGATCTCGTAAAGAGATCCCATGCATAGCCCTTTCCATAGCTCGCTGAGTAACTCTGAGCTTCCTTAAAAGGCCCATAGTCAAAGACCACGTCTGGGCTCCGTAGGTCATCACCGGTAATAGGCACTGGTTGAAGATTTTGGTATGACTGACTGAGGTATCCTGGATGAGAAGACACTGCGCAGTTTCCCAAACGCTGCCAATCTGAGTTGGATCCGTCGATTGATCTCTTCCTCGAAGTAGAGCGGGGCTTAGGCGCTTACCTTTTTCTAATTCTAGGGCTAAATATATATGTGTTTTTATACGCTTTGAGACGATTTCTAATGCTTGATTAAAAATATAAAGCGGACAGCTTGCTTTAAACTTTTTAATTTTAAAATTTTGAGGATCATGAAATAAAAAACAACAATTTAGAATTTATTTTTCATTGTTTGTCCAAATGGCACCAATATGTTGGGTTGTTGCGTTACAGTGCTGGCTAAAGATCAATTTTCTAGGCTTCGTTCGAAGTGAAACCAAGAAAATTTAAAACCTGCAAAATAAGAGTAGTTTGATATGTTTATATGTCTGCGGTGTCTTGGCTCAATGGATAGATTCATCAAGTGTTTTTTTTTTTATCGAATTTTCGACTACTCGCTTAAACTAGGTAAATGTTTTGCATTGAGCCATTTATTGTCATCGTACTTACCAACACAGTCCTTATTCTTATTCTTCTAGTGGCTATTCGAGGCTCTTATAGCCCCAGGCTATCACTGCAACCATGAATTAATGATCTAATGTGATCGCCACCTCCTACAGTTTCAGGTCGAGTCCTGTTGTTGCAAAGAACTTCAGCACTTTTTTGATTCCGTGAAGCTTTATTCGTATCTCTTCTGGGCACGGTAAATGTTTTCCCAGTACAGAGCTGCGGTTACATATGGAAGGGCAGTCAGTGAGACAGTGCATAGGCGTTTACTTTGCTACACGGCAAAGTCTGCACAACCTTGTGTCTTATTTCCCAACCGTCTGCATGTGCTTGTATAACAACAGTGGCATGTCAGCATCCTCGCTAAAATGAGAATTGTTCTTAGACAGTTAAGACCTCCGAAGATACGTTTTTCTGTAGGCCTTTATCAGTGCCTTGGAATGATTCAATCCCGGAGTTTCCTTCCAGAGTTGTATGGGAGCATAGTAGCAGTAGGTCCTCAGTTTAGTTAGACTTTTCGGAATACCATTCATAATTAAACAACTATCACATGTGTTACCAACTTGTATGTGTGTTAAACACTTTATTGTACATAATAGCCAATTACAAATACAATCAAAGAAGATGATACAAGTACAAAGGTGAACTATAGTTGGCTTGAATAAAATAATGCTCCGCTATTCTTCCCATCCGTGTGTCCCCAACAAAAACATCGACCTACAAGCTATCGTAAAAACCGAGTCTGTCCCGTCATCTCCGCAGCTTTGAGACCCCTTTCTTTATCTCCAACAGGATTTATCGGTACGTATACTTGAAATATCTGCCTTAGCTTTCACTGCCCGGATTATTGAGCACTTGGCAGAGCTGCAGCTAAAACTCATAACACGATAGGATTCTGGAATGGCGTGAGGGCAGTTGGATTTATGTAAAAGTATTACAAGGAATCAGCTGCGGTTTGTAATTCTGGCTTGTTTTTGGGGAAAATTTGGTTATATATTTTAAAGCAAGAAAGCTTATCATTTGTTTTATTGGCGTCATTTGATCTACTTTTTAATTACTATTTGCATTAAAAAAGTATACTTAATTCTGTTTGTTGGCAGTAAAGAGTCTGAAAATGTCACAGTGCAATCGCGTGAAGCCGTTAACATAGGAAAATGCGTGCAGCGAAAAGTTACTACGAGTAGAGCGCCCAGAGCGCGGGTTTGCGAATATTACTCAAATCGTCCTAGTCCCTAACTAAGCAAAGCTTGTACTTTGGTTACCAAGTAACGATATCCATAATATAAAGATGAATTATAATACTTAAATAGATAACAAACATCCAAGACTCAGGAACAAACTTTCGTGTTCATCACACAAACACTTGCCCTGGTCGGGACTCCAACCCGGAACTGCCAGCTTCGTAAGCTTTGTGCAACCAACTGAGCCCAGGGTCTCGTCAAAATTCTTTAGTTTGTTTTGAGCATGAACATGATAAGACAATTTACTCTCTGCCTAGTTGTCGTTATTTCATTAGATAGATACTGCCATTATTCTTTTCATGACCGTGTTTTATTAACTACTCACAGCTTTGTAATGACATCTTTGTAGTCAGGATTTACACCATTGTTAGTTTTTGACACGGATTGAGGACGAATTTAAACCCTTTAGGCACACTTAGTTGACCCAGATCACACCTAGTTTAGGGGTCGAAAGCATTGACCACATTATTACAGAATTGTATTGCTTCAATGTACAGATATTCCATTTTTACAGCTTTATAATAGTATATACATATTATAATTCAAATTCAAATTGTTTATTCTGTAAGTAGGCCACAAGGGCTCTTTTACAAGTTTGACTGTACGGAATATCCCAAGAGGGGACACTGTGGAAAAGAAAGCCAAAACATACTTAACAGTCAGTCATTTTTTCGAAATAATTATTAGCTATTACAATATCTTAATTATACTTAATGCTTTTACAATTGTGTTATAACTAATTTAAAAATGGTACACGCAGAGCAGGTGTACAGATTCTCTAGATCAATGTTAATATGAAATATAAACTAATAATTTTCTCAGAGATGTATAAGGTTTCTAGGCGTCACAATTTGATTACTTCAAACTGCGTTTTTACGTCAACTCAAATGTTATTTTTACAATACCTCTCCCTTTCTTTGGCTGTGTCGCCCAAATAAAAAAAAAAACAAAATATTGTACCACTGCCAAAAATCGAACTCTTGGACACAATTTTTCTTAAATCTCCTTTTTCTCCACAAATCCACGAAAAATAGGTTACGAACAACGCAAGGGGCAAAGAATTAGTTAAATTTGGCTCGCTCGCGAAACTGATTGTCTTTTACGAAAGCTGTTGGAAGGCTGCCTAATTTTTTGCCTTTTAAAATGAAAGTGTACAATGGTTTATCGTGGTGCCAGAGATTTAATGTTATTTACAATCGTGTTTTAACTGTTAACACAAAAATAGGTTCTTGTTTTTGGCTCGTTTATATTCTGCGTCTATTTATTGCGATTGCTACTGATCAGAGGCGTGCACTGGGTGCTTGGCCACGGTAGGTAGTTTTTCCGTGCCTATACGGAACCATGGTCGTTCAGGGCTTCAGGGTAGGCAGTTTCTCTGTGGATTACCAGAAGGTGCCCGCAACTTTAATCGCAGAGGAGAAAAAGTCATAACCCCTCTTTTTTTTCAGTGTAGTCGGGTAAAAAGTATCCTATAACCATTCGGAGATACCTAGGTACCTGTGTACTGAAAATAGTTGAAATCCGCTTAGCCGATTTGGCGTGATGAAGCCACAACGACACATACGAACATACAAACGTACAAAAAATCAATCTAGTGACCTCAAAGTAGTCCGTTACATTTTTTTTTTCAAATATCTTCAATGTACATTTCATTTTTATTTCAAGTTTCCGTCTAGTCAGAGCAGATTCTTAGATTTTCCCATTTTGTAAGGAAGTAATGTTTTAGACAAAAAATTAATACCGTTTAATACTTGTAATAATTCCATTTTGCATGAAATTATTCCAAACTAAAAAAAAATAAATATAAGGATACCAATTTCGTGAGCAGAAGAAATTATCTAACTTTTTCGGTTACAAAGTCAACAGTCGCAAAAAGGGCCTTTAATACAGAAAGCGACATGACATAGCTATATATACTGACAGTTCTGTTTTGTATTTGCGCTTAAAGGCTGAGAGACACTGTCTTAGTCGAATCAGCATTAACCACTTATCATGGATACTGTAAAGTGGTTCGGAATTTTGATTTATTTTGGGGCCGGCGATTTGCACTGTTCATGCAAAATGGGTTGTTTACTTACGTGTTTTGACGATAAAAAGGTATAACGACAGCGTCGCGGAACGCGAATGGACTGCAGCACATCACAAATTCTATTTTGTGTTACTATTTCGAGAAGAAAAGCATTAGAATCTAGCTGAAAGCTTGAGTATTATGACATCTTCATTTGGACAGTTGTCAAACTGACAGCTGTGAGGCCGTTTGAGTAGAGTAGAGTAGCGTTTCTGCGCGCGCGACGGGTTGTGCGTTTTTGTTTTTTTTGGCGTTCATGTCAGTCGTGCAGGAAGGATATTTTGAGAGAGTTGAAGTTAAATAAAAAGCAGGACACGTCAAATAGATGGTTTCGGTAATTTTTTGGTAAATCTCAATTCTTCAGTATTATTTATTTAATTGGGTTTGTAAGTCATAGACAAAATCGGTTGGCTGAGAGGTTAAGGATGACATCACTAAATGCGGTCATGATTTAATTCGCTCTCACGTTTTTTGGTAAGTTTCAACTTTCATCCAATGAAATCATAAATAAATCCATGCGGAGCCTTTTCGTTATTAGCCATTCGTGTTGTTTCTTGTTACAGTGGTTGTGTGAAGTCACGGGGTGACGTCGCTGGCACGTATGCCCGTGGCGTGCGTCTACGCATCGTTGTGTGGACTCTTGGACACCTCTCGCTGAATTGATATTGGAACACCAAGCGGTGATTAAACTGGTTCCACTTTCTTCGCGGGTGCGTACACTTTGCATAATTTCTTTGAAGGATAACCTGTTAGACCACGCGCTGTCTGCACGCGTGTTGTAGAGATTGTACCTAACGATGTGGTTTATTGTATTGTAGGAGGTGTCACGTGCGGGCTGGTAAGTAGGATTACGGATTCGCCGTGCCGCGGTTACGAAGTCAGCTGCTGTCTCGTCACCTCGGGCCAGTGCGGGCACGAGACGTCACTGGCAAGGGGAGACGGGCAGGCGACGGGCCTGTAGATCGGTCTGGCCCTGCCAGGTATAGACTGTGGTTTAGAGGTCAGTGCGATGACATTCTGTAGCGTTCCGTACCATTGGCCAGATGCAATTACGACCCACAATTTAGTAAAGAATAAGATAAATTTAAGTTAGTTACACGGTGTCTGTAACCGGGGAACTTGGAAGATAAGTGAATAAACTTTTGCTGCAGACTTTGGAGTTTCCTTGACCGGCCCCGACAAAAAATAACTTTACATCATCAGTATCACTGCCCTTGGTTATGGTTTGATATTGTAGGGAAACGCAGTGGAAATAGACAGAGTCTTTAAAATACAAAAAAAGTGTGTCAGGGCCATTGGTAGTTCGTGGTGGAACGAAAGTTGTGTGCCCTTTTACAAAAAACTTAAAATTCTCCCTTTGTCATGCCTATATATAAGAGAAGTAATTTTCAGATATTACATCACTCATATTTTAAAACACGTGGCGAAGTTCTGGAAAGGCGAACCAGGGAAAAAATAATGAACCTTTTATATCACTCTCGAAGCCACAAGATGATCTATAAGAAAAACGTAGTCAATATGTATATTGTTATTTATAATCATATCCCGGAGGAACTAAAATTGCTGGAGGGAAACGCCTTTAAACGCAGTCTAACAAACTGGCTCTTGGATCATTGTTTTTACAGCGTAAAGGCGTATCTCCACCACCAGAATTAGTATTATTTAATTATTTGTTATTGGGCCATGCCTATTATGTTAATATTTTCCATTATTTTAATTTGTCATTTTATATTAATTTGGATTTATTAATATTTTTTTAAATAATTATTTGTCATTTTTATTTTTTACGATATATTTGTACGCTTGCTCGCAAGCTAGATACAACGAACCATAATTTACTTAAACATCCATATACTGTATCTATGCAAATAAATGATTTCTGATTTCGAGCCCATGAGTCAAGAAATGCAGTTAAAAAACAATATTTCGATTCGTTACTACTACTCAATAGATTTCCACACGGGCCAGATGAGGCGACCCGCATCCTGCGAGTCCCCGCAATCCTAAACAAGTCATCCAACCACCTTGCGCGTTTCGCTGGCTTCCCACGCTGCGCTTGCTGGTATGCGGTCTTCAATCGATTCTACCAATATACACATATTTTTTTACAATTTTTCAATAGTAAAAATAATTCAGTCAGCAAGAGAACAGTCTCTGAACAGCAGTTTATTTACGCTATTAATAAGTTTGTCACAAAAATCGTTTTCGATTTCATTTATTAGCATTTCAGAGATTAGCCACCACATTGCCGGATTATCCCAAAGTTAACACCTAAAGGTGCGTCCACATTTGTATCATTTGCCCGTATCAAATCATCGTCGCGTGGCATGATCGCGTGTCACGATCACGCGTTTGGACGTTGCGCTGATCGGATCGCTCGAAATCCATTTTGCTACGCGTATCACACGGTTATATCGGACGAGTACGGCATGATCGGCGCGCCGACAGTAAGCGTCCAAGCAGCGCGATACGCAGTCATGCCACGGCACGGTGATCGGATACGAGCAAATGGTACAAGTGTGGACGCACCTTAACAGATTGTCGGATTAGCTGCTATCCCTTTTATTCTTTACATACCGTAAGTTAGCGTGAGTGCAATAGGTGATAAAAGTTTGCTCATGGAGTAATTATTGCTAGCGTATATACCACGGCGGTAACAAATCATATTTTTTCTATAAATACAAAAATCATTACAGCTATAAATAGCATTCACAAAATGTGCGTCAGCGTTGAAAAGGGCGCTGACGGATTTGTCGCTTCTATAAAATTACCCCTAGACACGAATAAACTATTTGTACCCCCCTAGACACGAATAAGCCTTTGGCTTCGCAGCTTCGTTACCTAAAGTCAGTTTTGTTAACCTGCTTAACGGACCAATGTATTTTGCCTGTGATCCGGAACATAAACCATTACTTTATGTATGTAGTTATATTGGGTACAAACTGAAGGCCTTTGAGCACGAAATTTAAAAATGACGCCCAGGTCTTCAAGGAGTATCTTTTTTTTTATTGACGATAGATGGACATTTGACCGCAGTCTCAGATGCGGCGGAGGATGTATGATTCCCGTCTAGAAACAGCTTATTCATTTGACAAGTCTTGAACATGCCCAAATTATAATGGTCGGGGAACACACTCGTAGGCAAGAGGACTCGAAAAGACTCGTGGATTTTGACGCGTGATCAAAAAGCTCGATCATATCTGGCTCTATGGGTCACCATTGCCAAACAACGTCACAATGCTGCCAGTCTTCTGAGCATGCTAACCACCGCAAGCAAATTTTGGCAATTTTTCATTTCCTACTTTTTATTTTAAGATCTAGTTTTATTGTAGTTGTGTAAAAAAATAAAACCTACGACGAGACGGAAAACCAACTATAGAAAATCAACTAAACCTCACACACATACTGACTCTATCCAACATACTCACATACACACACCACGCATATGTGAGGAGTGTGCACATTCACTTACACATTCGCATGATTGGGTATTAGATAACCGAGCTGCTTGTTTTGATGATCCACCGTAAATCAATTGTTCGTTTATGTAAACATAATTAATTTATATACACCTATTTTTATTTTTAGTAGTTATTACTACTAATAAATTTTGGTCTTGTTTTAGCTAACTATAAGAACTATTGTAAGAAAAAGCGGCGCCTCCAAACACAGGCAATTGTTTGCCTACTGGGCGGCTCCATCCCTTAGAAATGAAAATGTATTTATGAAATAAACAATTTTGAATCGTCTTATATAATCTTTTTATTATAAATGTAGTGTTCTATTAATAAAATCGATATTACTAGCAGAACTTTCAAATCAGAGGAAAGATAATTTTGTGTTTTTTCTACTGTCAATACCATCTCAAAAAATGTAACCTTTATAAACTGTTATTTGCTACTTCAGTAACGAACGTAACAGCGTATTCACTCTAGTCTTGAGGCTCAACCACGATAATAGTAGCGAGTGCATTTCAATAGTGGTATAAGTTAGAAATATATGAATAACGCACTGCAAGGCATTCCTCTTAGCGAACGCGGATAAAAGCTTAGGAACATCCCTATAGATTGGCTGATAGGGAAAACCTTGCCACATTTTTACCAATGCATCATATTTCTTTTGCATCTTTGCGAAATAGTACTATTTCGCGGAAAACCAAAGGGAACTATAAATCCATTAATCTAATATAGAATTCCGCAAAGTAGGGCCAGAATCTATCAACATTTTTACCATTTGTAAATGCAACAAATGTCTGTCGCAATACATGATCTTAGTTCTCATTCAACATAAAATTCTGAATTCGGCGATCTTGATCACTGGTCTTCGGAAATAATTTCCAAGTGTGAATCCATTAACCTTTTGGACGCCTATCTTATTGACCAGACGGGACGCCACTCGCCAACCAATTGCATGAAACTGTATAGCGGCCAATGACGTCATAGCGAAAGAGGCACAATTTTCCGCTGACGTGATTTACCGACTTTGGCGCTCAAAGAACTTAAATAAATGCACGGTTCCATTACTAACACTCTAATGATGACATGACATAACAATGCTTAACTAAAGAACTCGCTACAATGAAACTAAAAAAACACGCCGAGACAACTCAGGCGGTCTTAAAACTTACAACAAACGTTTAACAAATAGTAGTAAATATCCTCACACGCAAACATGATAAAACTCTATTCATAATACTTCCCAAAATTACTACCAGCATCACTCGTAAAGTAGAACTTTAACCTCTGATATCCCGATCCTAGAGAAATGTTTTGTTAAACTTTTTCAAGCTATTTACAAGATTAACTTTCTACACTCTAACCGCAAACTGTACAGTTAAATATAATAGCAGTAGAGACACACATACCTTTCCGCTAAAAGGCTGTGTAATTTTCTATTGAGTTGCTATACTGTGTCTTGTGTTGTTGTGCCTGCGCGCTACGTCGCCGCGTAGCCTTCAGTCTTGCTACGCCAACCGTCACGGCTGCTACGACGAGCAGCGGTCACGGATGGCCGTTCGCTACGAATGCTACGAAACTACTTTAGCTTAAGTCGACTAAAAAGTGTGTGTCACTTACTATCGAATTAGTTATTAGTGAACTAATTTAAGTGTTTGTGTTTAGTGAGTGTACTGTTAAATATGGACTGGTGTCCAATTCGCAAAAGCAACGAACGATGACCTTTACATTTTGCAGGTTAGTTGTTTTTTTAATTAAGGGTTTGCCCGTAACGTCTCTTGGTTGAGTAGATGGTTGCGTTGGTGCGAAAAGGTTTCCAGATCTGTTATTTACATTTTAATTAGCACTTTAGAGTGCCTTTGAGGTAACTTTGGAATTAAATTAGGTACCGTTTTATTTCGGTAGGTAGTTCGAAATTACTTGATCATAATTAACACCTTTGAAGAAAAGTTCTCGTAATATAACTTGGTGCCGAAATGTTTGAAGTCGCTTTCTAGTTACCCACTTCTGATAATTAAAAGTTATGCGAAATTAGGTTTTCTGAAACTGATACATGTAATTCAAATCAATTGGTGTTATTACAGATGTGAAATAAACAGGTAATTAACGTTTGGCTAACGGAACATAATTTAAATGATTAATTATTCATTACTACGTAATGAACCGAAATGATACTGATGAGTATGAAATTATAATATGAATATATTATGATGTTTGCATGATTGTACCTAATTACGAAATAAGTTTTTCTGACCAATTATAATATTTATTGAAATAAAACAATTTAACGGATTATATCGCGTATATTATCTCATTTTAGTTCCCGACGTTTCGGAAGCTTTCCAGCTTTCCATGGTCACGGGAGGACCATGGAAAGCCCGCCTCCCGTGACCATGGAAAGCTGGAAAGCTTCCGAAACGTCGGGAACTAAAATGAGATAATATACGCGATATAATCCGTTAAATTGTTTTATTTCAATGAGTAATAATCGCGGAAACAGAAGAAAATATTAATTATAATATTTCTTTGCATAAAATTTTTCATGACCCTTTTTATTTGCATTATTTATTTTTGATCATAGGTAAGCGTTTTTCACAATATTGATATAAAAAGTAAAAACAAAAATACATAAAGGTTCAATATATAAAAAACGTAACCTAGGATGCCACTGGCAGCAGGGCAGGGCTCAAGCTGCCAGTGTTTAGGCAGATTGCTGCCAATGGTTAAGACAGATTCCTCTCTCCGCAATGAGAAGAATCTCCTGATGATGCGCGCCGTTTCCAGGATACTGCCTTCTGTACCCTTGATCCAGCCATCTCCAGAGCCTCTTAAGATGTTCACCGAGACACTTCGCTACTATCTTACTTTCCGGACTCAATGTCGCTTTTCAGATTCAATGTAGCTAAAGACGGGAAACTACCCAATGACTTAAATTACTCGCATATACAATACAAATATTTTTCATCACTGGCTTACCTGGTAGTAAACCACAAACCCTGCAAAACCCTGCATTCCTAGGTTCATTTTCTAAAAATTACCACTATAATGGGATAGATTCATTGATAAGAACAGAAATATGACATATTCTTTTGTACATAACAATTTTCTTACCTTAACTTTATTTGTTTTGTTTAGTTTTAATAACATTATTTCGATTTCATAAACATCATAATAATATATTTGCTTAAACTTGATTGCACAATACAAAAAAACACAAATAGCGGGCTTAATGCCATAAAGGCATTCTCTACCAGTCAACCATTAGGCTAAACAGAGAAATTATTGGTGCGGGATATTGGTATCAAACTGGTACAAATTAATAATTACAAGGGTGAGACACCCAAATTATATACACTATTAAACATACATAATTACCCTCAAACAAAAGATATCTACCGTTGGGCATAGGCTTTCCTCTAATAACGCCACCATGATCGGTCCTGCGCCGCCCGTATCAAGTGGACTCCAGCGGCCGTCGGTTCTACAAGCGATGTGCCTTGCCCATAGCAACTCAAGTTTTGCTATCCTCGGGCTATATCAGTTACCCTGGTTATGCTCCGGATCTTAATTTTCTAATAATAAAAAAATGGACTTAATAAATATTGACTTACAGAAAAAAGAAAATTAAAATAAATTGAGGTAGCAAAATATTTGTTTTGATTTTTCTATTTATATCAGTTCTGTACATATTCTGTACATGCAAAGCTTCACATACATACGATACAATCAAACCACATTAATTTAAATACTTTCAAATTTTTGAAGCAATTTGGTAATGTGATTATGTACCATAATATTGTTTTTTTCTAAATTTCAAACTATTTAAACATTTTTACACTTCCAATTTCCAGCAAACTAACCCAATAGAATCGGATTGAAATGAAGAGCGAAATTTATTAACTTTACTATTATTGAACCAATCACCTGCTATTCAAAAAAATCAAATACTCACTTCTATTCCAATAACTAAGTTGATATTTAGTTTAATTAGTAACATTTGTTAAATTAAACATAATCTAGAATTTACAAGCTTCTTAATATTTTGCGAATATAAATTTTAAGGCTTTATTTGACTAGCTTTAGAGATACGTATAAAATCTGAAGCTACAAGTATTTTAAGTAAAAAAGGTGTAACTAAAATAAGTGTCTCGAGAAGCATAATTTCAATTATTTAATTTCGTTAAAGCTATTTAATAAGGGAACTTTGGGTGTTCTTTGACATCCCATTGCGCAAAGATTTTATTACTAAGTTTTTTGGGCATTAGGGAGCTAAATCAGTGAAGTTTTTTAACAGTATTTATTTAAAACAACGGAGTCCTGACTTTTGAGACTTATATATCTATCAGCAATTGACGTCTACTGCTGAACATAGGCCTCCTTATAGCTCGCCATAGAGTGCGAACCTGTGCAGACAGCATCCACCGACTACCTCCGACCCTCACGAGGTCATCCCACGCTGCGCTTTCCTATGCGTGGTCGCTACTCCAGGACTTTACGGCCCCAACGGCCATCCGTTCTCTGGGCTACATGGGCTGCACTTTAACCATACAAACCTGTGAAACTTTGGTTCTTCTGCGGATATCCTCATTTAAGATTCTATCACGCAAAGACTTACTGTGCTCATACTGATAATTCGGTACTTTAAACCACCAAACTCTTTCTATATAGCTATGAAAAGGAGGACATTTTGTGTAGAAATTTCATACATTTTCTGGATTATAGGGAATTTAGTTTTACTGCTTAAAAATTAAATCTCGTACAAATCTCGTTTAAAACTATTAAAATAATCCAAAAGGCTTCTCTATATGCATGTCTACTACTTGTTTTTATTTCTAGAAATGTTCACTCGGATCCCTACGACGAAATCACAGCAGCCATTGAAAAGATGGTTACTGCGAACTCTTCAAACGATATCTTAGCGTTGACCTTGCCGCTGGATAAGATCAGTTCATGTATTCTAGAAACATTTAATTCAAGAACAAATTCTTCTGTATTTTTTTGAGTTTTTTTTTTCATTTATTATTTAATTTTTATAATGTTCTCTAATATATAATATTTTCTTCTGTTTCCGCGATTATTACTCATTGAAATAAAACAATTTAACGGATTATATCGCGTATATTATCTCATTTTAGTTCCCGACGTTTCGGAAGCTTTCCAGCCTTCCATGGTCACGGGAGGACTGAGAAAAGATGTATTTTCCTCAGTCAAAGTTACAATTTGTGCAAACTACCCATTTCTTGAAAAAACACAAATAAAGGTGTACATACATGCCGGATGGGCCTAAGCTGTAAAGACAGTTACACATGTGCCAGAAGGGCTTAATTATTTTATTCTAATAATTTACCAAGCAGCATTTCACAAATGAGGCGTACTGAGGAGAAAAGAAACGCTGCAAAGAAAAACTCCCAGGCTATCTCATTACTAATTATAATATTTAAAAAACAGAGACTATTAAACTACTTTTAAACAGATAAGATATTTTACACCGTTCGGAAATTAAGGTTTTGCAGTCCTGTGTCTCGCTTGTTCCTTGATGAGATGTATTACAGGATCCCAAGCAGGTGGTAGTGACAATCCATCTTCTCTATTGAAATTAGGATGCTTTTTAATCTCAATAGCCTCGCGTAGCATCCTGGGAAAATATCTTTTTTCTTTGGCAAGGATAGAAGGTTTATCAAACTTAATTGAGTGGTTTGGTTTGTCAATGACATGTTCACAAACTGCAGACCTATTAAAATAATTAAGCCCTTCTGGCACATGTGTAACTGTCTTTACAGCTTAGGCCCATCTGGCATGTATGTACACCTTTATTTGTGTTTTTTCAAAAAATGGGTAGTTTGCACAAATTGTAACTTTGACAGAGGAAAATACATCTTTTCTCAGTCCTCCCGTGACCATGGAAAGCTTCCGAAACGTCGGGAACTAAAATGAGATAATATACGCGATATAATCCGTTAAATTGTTTCTCTAATATATTTTTTCATTTTTTATTTTCTCTTTTTTTTATTTATAAATTGCTCTAAAATATTGGTATAAATAACGATTAAAAAGTGCTTGTAGCCAGGCCTACTTGAATAAAGAAAATTTTGACTATTGACATATTCCATGTCCGATTTTTTCGCGTTGTCTACCTTGCCTTATATCGAGGAGAACCAGTTTAACCCACCTCCGCAGTCCTTGTGACTCGCGCACTGCGTCCTAACCCTACTAAAAGTGGTACAGATGGTATTCCCGTTTATTAAGTGGCGTTTCCTCACTGAATCCGATTACTGGTTAGGAGACCTAAGGCTCAGTAAGTCGATACGGGAGAGGCACACGCGACCACTTGCTTGGCAGACATAAGAACGGCATGCGCGTGGTGAACAAGTGTCTAGCTGATGCCTCTTGTCACGTTTGGTTAAGACCTGAACCATGCATCATTAAACATTTTACGCCCATCCAAAGGCTACCAGTTTAATAAACGATATTCGTTTACAAAGGCCGTTTCTATTCCATGGTTCAATAGATAGATTACACAGTTTGCGGGGTGCCGCTGGGTTTGATTTTAGTTTTAGTTTTTTAGCTTTTGCCGTGAATACGTTTTTCCTATTCCAATATTTGCTTAATTGCTTTGTAACTAACGGGAGCAAAGAGGTATAATAGTGTTATGGTTAGCTATAATATGACACACATTAGATGTGGGTTGTACCATTCCCCCTCTAACTTAACCTAACTTAACTAACTAACCTAACCTAAACCTAACTTAACTAACTATTCTACCTACCATTAAACAGTCACCAAAATTTCCTAAAATACCTAAATTATAATAATGTTCAGCCGTACCTAGATCTATCACTAGTCCAGACCTAATTATTACAAGAAACCTAACAAGACCTAAACAAACCCTAATAAGACCTAAATAAAACCTTAATGTGAACCTAAATACCTAACTTACAAATTCCTTCAATAATATCCTTTGTTTAGATCGTCGTAGGAACCTATGTCATGCCGTAAGTAACCATAAGTACTTTTCACATAATAGGATGGGGCTATTTGTCTTACCTACTGACCTATCTGTAAATTTAGCCTACCTAACGCCTAAAAAAACCTATTCATAACATACGTAACATAGATGATAGAGACACATTGAGTAAACCAACACTATCAACACTAAAAAAATATGTGATGTTTTCACATTAAAATATAAACAAACACTATTTATAACTTTTTTAACACCATAAAAATAAAGTTCAAAATAGTTTGTTATTTATGCGTGTACCTGTTATTTAATTTTTGCATATTCTAAAAATTATGAGACAAACAGCGTTCCCTTAAAACAAAAGCCAAATAATTTTAAAAGGACGTAATATTCTAATTATCTTAAAGCAGTTACTACCTTTCAGCGTACAACTGTTTATTTGAAACTTATTTCGGCTCAAACAAAACACTCCTTCGGTTTCAAGATCTCCTTTCTTCAGACTCCAAACGAGCTATGTCTACACATGCTATTTTTAACTATGTGACTCTATATTATGGAAGTACAATTTAAAATTCTTAATTTATTTGAATAAATATGACATTACTATTTTTTATAAAACAAAGTTTATTCATAACAAAGGCGGTCTCTGTGACTAAAAATATATTATATCTGGTCCGGTGACGGTGTAATTAATATAAATAAATTAAAATTAAATTATCTATGTATATAAACTTAACGAGTACATAGCTGGCTCGTTACAGGGTGTATCAATGATAATCCTCCAACTAAACTTAAAATCCTCCGCATTTATTTTTAACCGACTTCCAAAAAAGGAGGAGGTTATATGTTCGATAGTTTTTTTTTTCATGTTATTTCACCGATTACTCCGCCATTTGTAAACCGATTTTAAAAATTCTTTTTTTATTTGAAAGGATATACTCCCGAAGTGGTCCCATTGCCCCCAAGTTGGGATCTGATGATGGGATCCCAGGGAAATCGAGGGCATTCCTCAAATTTTATAGGCACTTATAACGTTTTTCATATATTTTCTTAAGCTATGGTCATCATCTCATCATGCTGAGCTGATGACGGAAGGTACGACTCCTTAATAGTTACGAGTTAGAGGATAATTCTTTAAAAACTCATCTATTATAGGTAAATACGTTAAGATTGTTAGTCATATTCTTTTTAGTGTGTCCCTGAAGTAGTCTCCTTATCACCAAGTCATCATCTGGTATTCCATCATCTAATGATGATGGAATACCAGGGAAATCGAGAGAAACCCTCAAATATTATAGGCACTAACAATGTTTTGTATATAATTTTCTGAAGTTATCAGTTGTTTTCACCTTTTGAAGTCGGTGCCAAACCTGAAGTAAATAAAGTTCTTTATTCAACAAAAATACGAATTACTATGACTAAATATATATGTAGGTAGATAATAACTAAAGGCTCGCCGCCGCGGTTCTTAATTGTAATAAATGAATGGTTTGGCACCGACTTCAAAAGGTGATTCAAATGTGATCCGTACCGTACATAGAAGATTATTTAAAGCTTTTTAGTTTATTTTGAAGTCGGTTCTTTTTTTTTTTTTTATTTGTTATTGAAATTTAAATTCTTATTATCAGGTGGTATATATACATTTTATTTTCAAACACAATGTAAAATGTTTAATAAGACTAAATTATGACTGAAAATATACATCGTGTGTATTTTCATGTGAACATATATTTTAAGGGCAGAACGTATAACTGCCAGTCCTTATATATATATATATACTAATATTATAAATGCGAAAGTGTGTCTGTCTGTCTGTCTGTCTTTTACCTCTTCACCGTTAAACTGCTGAACCAATTTAAATGAAATTTGATACGGAGATAGTTTGAGTCCCGGGAAAGGACATAAGCTACTTTTTAGCCTGGAAAAATACTTTTCTCCGCGATAAAAAAAATTAAGGCGGATGAAGTCGCGGGCAGAAGCTAGTCGAATATAATTTGCTGTTTGTCAATACGTTCACTGCCAGAAACCCGCCTAGCGGGCGCTCTGCTCGTAGACGCGTAGCCGATACCATGCGTTTCCTCGTATGTAGATAAAAGTGGGTAGCGCTACAAAAAGCTTGGCAGCGAAAGTGTATACAAATTATAACTTTTTTCCTTAGAATATAATTTGGCACGCAATTTAACAGCAACAACTATTATTGTCATCACTAAAATAATGACACTTGAAAAAAAACTTTGTTTACTAAACCTAATTCTCTAAACGGTTTTTGAATCATCATAATAATATTATTGTGAAGACTCGATCAATCCTAATTTATCACAGAGACACCGATCACTTTACCCTTACTTTACTTTACCCGTGTCAAATCAAACCCTAATTTTTTTTGCATTTTAGGTAACAAAGGTTTTTCGTATTTATTATTTATCGCAGAATAAATATTGTGGTTCATTTTTAAGGTTAATTTTCCAACAAGAGCTTATTGGCGATTATAGCACTCACTTTCCATTTAAAAATGTATGTTAACCGATTTATTTTAATATAATAATAAAAGAAAAAACAGTGTAATATGTGGATGGAGCAACTTTTTCTTGTTAATCTGTCCCATAACTCAGGAAAATAGTAACAGAGTTACTTATTATGTATGTATAAATATAATATTTTTATGAATAAACTAGACTTTATACATAAAACTTTGAATAATGCATTTTTAGTTAGGATACATTACAATGTAATTTTTATGCGAGAATCTGTTAAGTATCAAGAATTTGAAAATTTAACCTGAACTTAGACACATTTGTTCTATAGGAAGATTGTACCAAATCTGTTAGTTAAGATGAAAAAAAAAGACATTAAACGGTCATAGAAGCTATGTAGATGTCCTAACGAAGAAGAGAAGCAATAAGCTACGAGTATCAATTATTTCACAAAAAATATGTATATATATAGATCCTGTGTGAATAAAAACAATCTAAGTAAGTATCAATTGATCGCCGGCAGTGTGATGTCAACGATGTATTACTTTTAATGTCAAGCTATCATCATCTTTTGCTGATAAACTGTTAAAACCTAATAAGTTAATGAAAAATATGTAAAATTTTATACCTTTTCGTAAATGTCCTTACATTTTCGGGAATTTTACAGGTTTATTCGTTTTTTTTTTCATATAAAATTACATCATTTTTAAAAGTATACCTACGTTTTTTGAGCTTATTCGTTATCTCTTCGGTGATGAGACAGGCAATCACCGTTCTGTTAATTAATACTAAACTGTTGGGTACCTCATCATCATCATTTCAGCCGTAGGACGTCCACTGCTGGACCCAGGCCTCCTCAATAGATTTCCACATGGGCCGGACAGAGACGACCCGCATCCAGCGAGTCCCCGCAACCCTAACCAGGTCGTCCAACCACCTTGCGGGTGACCTTCCCACGCTGCGCTTTTCAGTACGCGGTCTCCACTCGATAACCTTTCTGCCCCAACGCCTATCGGTTCTTCGAACTATGATATATGAACTATATATACTTTGGTACATCGCAGCTTGACGACTATATGTAGACGGGAATGTACCCATTTCAGTTGTCCGTTTCTGATTGCTAACTACATAAACATAATCTCCTTTTTTTACCTAAGCTAGACTAAAATGTAAATCCGTTCGAAATGGGTGTAAATGCATGCTGACTTTGACGACATGTGCTCGGCAAATGTATTAGAGTGCTATGATTGCCAGCTGTTATTAATGGCTTCTTCAGGATATTTTGCTAAGGAGAAACGTAATGGGAAGGTCGGAATCTATGTGATTCCATAGAAAATACAGATGTATAGATGTAGCTCCTGTAGATGTCATCTTGTCCAGGTCACTTAATGCAGCTTGAATAGTAGAATAACTTTGTCACATCGAGATTTTATTCGAGACAAAATAAGTTATGGATTTATGTCGTTCATTTTGTATAAAATACGTGAATAAATTATTATTTATTCTGATAACTTGAAACATTATAAAATAATTTTGTGCATATTATTTTATAAATTTGTTATAATTTAAATGTCTATACATTGAAGATATTTAAGAAGAGTATTTTATGCAATCGTTATATAATGTATGCTTTTTCAGCCGAGTACCGCGTTTAGGCCACGAAACTTGCTGAGTGGCCTAATTAAGGTACGAGACTTTAAAAGCTAATTATGTAACTATTATATACAATACTTTTTTTACAAGTAACCCACTACAGTAAATTACACATAGCAAAAAAAAATTGCAAAAACATTTCTTTCTTTTTTTTTCAAATTAATTTTAGTTCTGTTCGGAGTTGTATAATATAGGTATTGTGACAATGAATATAAAGTATAATCTAAAAAGTATGCCTTTTTAGTATGATTTGTGGATTTCTGGTTCTCACGAGTACAAAAAGATTATTATATTACTGTTTGGAGGTGGCTGAACCAAAAATATTTTTATATTTTGTGTGTCATTGTGACTTCATTACGCTAAAACGGCTAAACAGATTTCCACTTTTTTCGTACACGGCTAGATCTACAGATGGTTATAGAAAACGTTTTGTTCGACTATGCTGAAGTAAATAAGACATACATTTAAAAAATAATTTTGAGAGTCAAATCCGGTCCGACACACGGGCGACATCAGATGTCTTTGAGACTGTGGTTTGCGGTCCATAGAGCCACAATGACACTTTCTACCCTGAACGACCATGGCTCCTTATAGGCACACATAAACTGCCTACCAGAGATGTGGAGTGAGGAAAATTACACAGGAAGCTGAAGCGTATTCTTTTACTCATATTTCAAGAAAAAGGTGGTTAGAAGCCTTTCCTCGAGCAACCCGCTGGGAACCAGCTTATGTGGACGTCATGCCTCTGCTGCCTACCCATATTGTGATCAAAACATTCGAACTGCCAGGAATCAGCTTATTTAGACGTCACGCCTCAGCTGCTACCCATATTGTGATCAAAACATTCGAACTGCCAGCCTTGGCATTTAATCTTTACTGCACAAAAGAAATACTTATCGTACAAAAGGCGGACTGAATGCCATAGGGCATTCTCTACCAGTCAACCTTGAGGCAAAGCAGATGAATTGTGGGCGGTACAACTAATTTAGAGACATAATTTAGTAGTCGTTTTGTATTTTATGCTACTGCTTTGAGATTCCATAGAGAATACTATCAAAATAGTATCACGGTAGTAGCAGTAAAAAGCGATGGCCAAATTCCAAGTGACAAATGACGTTTGTCCAAGATATCTCCCAGATATCAACAATATATGTTTAATTTAGCTATATAATGTATCCGAAGTTACCGCTACGTGAGTTCTTGGAAACGCGTATCCATTTGTGACGGGTGTGAATGCATATGGTGGCTCTGACGAGGCGTGCTCGGCAAATCCATTAACGTGCTTAATGATCGCCGGCAGTAAGTAATGGTTTCCTCTATGTAGTTTATGAACGAGGAAAGTGGTGATAAGGAAATTTGCGAAGAGAATACAGATCAGTGGGTACAACAATCTTTATAATTTTGCATTTCACTCAGCACTGGTAATCTCAGTTATTGGACACTAAGAGACTATACAGACCTACCACAACTAGACGAAAACGCAAGTTTGTTTACGAATGAATAGTTGCGTTTCAGCTTCTTGCAGATGCTTTGAATGTGGTCGGTCCACACGGTTGCGGTTGACGTCTGTACGTCTGAATTTTTAATTCAATGACCTCCAAATAGTCCATTACAATCGTTTTATTGAGAATATCTTCGATGTACAGACATTGCATTTTTATAACTTCTTAATAGTATAGATGTATTAATATTTAAATTTACAAAGACTTCAAGTACATTTCACTACCTTAAAGCAAACTTCTCTCTTTTATTATAATATGATATTTAATGACGATAGCTTAAGACGACGTAGTATACATTTTATAACATAAAAATCTTTATAACATATTCAGTTCTATTGAAGTGAGACACAAAATGAGATAGATATATTTTTACATTGTATTAATCAAATGCTAAACATTTTATTTCTCTTAACTTCAACTCAAAAAAAGACCTGTCAACTACTGACTCGCGCACCGAGGGTTTCGTACCATGACGATGACGACGAAAGTTGGCACATAAATGTAAAAAAAAAAAAGATAATTCGGGTTACTATTCAAAAAAATGTTACATCTTAATCGATTTCGGATTGCGAAAACTCAAAATATCCACATCTGAATCCACACACGAACCGTTAAAAAAGACAAAATTAAGACTAACCGTCAAACTTTTCTTAATGATAGCCAAAATTATATTTCTACGCTCAAACATTGTTAACACATTTAGAATTAAACCGAAGGTATTTGTATACTAAGCTTCTGCCTCGTTATTGTACGATATAAGTATTTCTTAGAATACTTGTACGATAATATTATTTTCTAAGAGCTGACATTCTTGGAAATCAGGGAACAATTGTATTAAAAACTCGGTAACTTTATAAAAAATAAGGAAAGTAAATTTAAGGAAAAACAAATGCTACAGTCTCCATCAAATAACCATGGTACAGTGCAAATGTATCATATAATTATGACTTAGAGATGTTATATTATATCAAAACAATTAACTTTAAATAAATAATAATAAAACTTTTTAAACGATACTTTTTTTCTAATTTCCAAGAAACTAAGTAAATTAAAACTCTGCTTAAACATTCTGTGCATTTAACTGTCAGTCGAGAGGTTCTAGAAGAAAATGAAATAGGTCATAGATTATCTCATTAACAGGGTTTTTTTATGTAGCAAAGTTGTTTCCTTAATTTTCTACAAAGACAAACATAAATATTTTAATGTTTTGTACTTAACTCTATCTAGGAGTAGAGTTAGTGTACTAGACAAATACTATCAGCTCTAATATTATTGGGACCTAATTTATTATTAGCACCCTATATTTGGCCAAAATGATAATTATTTCCGACTATGTTGATGCTGAATGAACAAATCTGAAAGGGGCAACATTAATATTGCCGCATACTAGTTGTTACATCAGTCTTGCATTGACTTCAAATTTTTTTTTTTTTTCACATTCATTTCTCAAAAGATTATAAATTCCAACAGCATTCTAAACGCGGTCGCTGGGAGATACGATTACCCTATACAGAGGTTCTGGACAGAGCAGGTTAAAGGCGCGGCCAAATATGTAATATAATATGTAATATAATAATAATAAATATGTAATATTAACCCTAAATATAAGAACATTTACTAATACGCTATAGATTGTATTTTATCCGAAATAAAATTTTATTCATTCATTCATTCATTCATAAATCACTTACAGAGAAATACAATATATTCTTAATATCTAATAGGAGAGGGTATTTTAACACTGGTTCAGCACTGAGTATTATCTTTAAATTAAGCATAATGCGAAAGAGGTGGGTAGATTTGTCTAGTTACACATCCAGTCTGCACAAGTCAAGTAATAAGCGTCAGGGCCAGTTAAACTTTTGTTGTTAACTGACGCTTAATGCGGGAGCCTTCAGCATGTGTTGTTTAAGGGCCTTTTTAAAAACTATTAGCGATTTAGCGTCCTTTACATCATTTAGTAATTTGTTATATAACTGTGCCCCTTCATAAACAATACTTTTTTTACCATAATTAGTTCTTGGTGGTCGAAGTAGTAAATTGTTTGCCTGACGTGTAATCTTTTTTTGTACCTGTGCTCTTTTGGTAAAACTAATATGGCAGTGTATGTCCTTATTTATTATTTTTCTGACCAGCACGCATGTATTATATTTATATGTTTGAGATACGTTTAGTATTTTGTCTCTTTATATATTTGGTTTGTTGGGTGGGGTTGTACGTTTATAGTTGAACAATAACTTTATCATTTTATTTTGCGATCTTTGTAGGGCTGATTCATATATAAAACTGCAATTTTTAATCAAAGTATAATTGTGTTGTTACTAGACTTCATATTTTAATATTTATTTTTTTAACCTTTATAATAATAATCTTTTGGGGGCTTAATTTGTGATTTTTTTTATTACCCATCCTTAATCGCGGTTTATTAGGTATCTTTGTTAGTTTATTATTTTTTTAACTTTACTCATCCACGCAACAACGGAGCAATGGATTGGCGCAATTGTTTGCAAAGACCACATAGACTAATATTAAGGATACATTTCATATAAAATAAAACAATCTCAACATTTTTAAATATGACTAAAATAAATATGCTCCTAAAAATAACTAATAGCATCACATTAAGTAGCTGTTCAGTCTGTATAATGTATTAACGCGTATTCACTATTTTAAAAATATCTTAGTAGTTTAATAACGTTATGACTTGCAGGTGGCTTTCTGTCAAATTGAGGCCAAATTCGGCGAAACCGCAACGTAACGCATTAAGATTTTTTCATCAAACAGAAAATCATCCGTGGGAATATTTACGGCATCGATCGCGGCTATAAAAAGGTCGTTTGCAACCAACACGCCGTTTTGCCGAGGCACGTTAAATGATTCAGGTAGACTTATTGGAACAATTGTAAACTGTCTCATTGTACAGAGTTTTGATATTAAAGGTCACTTAAAATAATTAGTATGTCTTGGGTGCTATAGATAACTCGAATAACATACTGTAAAACTCGTACCACCCATTTTGAACGTGTAATTCCCGATGCATAAAGTGTTATGATTATGAAGCTTGTGTCTGTTGGTGTGTGACATGTTGTCATGAGTTGAGTCAGTTGTTTTGCTACGTTAGAGGCCTATGTCTAGCAAATATTTAATAAAGGCGATCAATAGGATGATGGCGTCTTTTTTTGTATATACTTCTGTTTTGTAAATTTTGAAATAGGATTAAGTAATAGCTTTCATTAATCTCTATAAACGGTTGAAAAGGTAATCAATATTTATCTGCATATCCTATTTTGCAAACTATTTCAAGTAAATGAGTGCCAAAACCAAAGATAAATACATATTTTGTCGGTGACTGCAAAAAAAGTTTGACGAGTGTATATTACACTGTTGGCCTCACAACTCAACGTATCCGATTCCGTAGATTTCCCCTGTGCCGCGAGGTGCAAACGACATCGTTGCCAATATGCAATAACAACGGGTTATGAATAACTACATCGGCATAAGAATACGTATCTTTGAAACTGATATTATCATCCGATTCAACCAATATTATCGTCATATCAGCTGAAAAATGCACATTGACAGAAGTCTCTCCCAACGATCGATCAGTCGTATGCTACCCACGTGTAAGTTTTCTGAGATCTTGTCCATATCGGCAATAGGTATATATTATTAGAAACCTTCCTACGATATGTTTTCTGACGTACTTTGTTGTTGTTTTGAAACTTTATCTCCAAATAAGCTGTATTCCAGTAACTTTGAATTTAGCCTCAGTCAGCCTTAGTTAGGCATTTATATTTAAAGTGGTATTATTCACTGAATTTAATCCTTTAAAGGTTTTTACACTATTATTTTAGACAGTAACCTGAGATTGAACAGTTGCGTTTTATGATTTACGTGTCTTACATTCAATTGGATTCGATGGTTCGCTATAATCTAAGCAAACCAATTGTGTATGTGAAGAAAAAGAATAAATAAAGCATTATTTGACAACATATTTATGGATAAATTTGGACCATAATGCTGCAAAATAATGATTGATATCCATGCTATTATGCTGCCCATTGTACATAGAAAATCAAATAAAACAGATTACTCATGGCACTAAATGGGATCACTATCATTACTAAGCATTTTGTCTCGGAAAGTCAAATGATTATTTATTTGTGTGTATTATTTTGTTATCGTTATCCAAACTACAAAGTTATATTGCTAGCTTCGCATAAGTGTAATAAGAAAGAAGATGAGACCTTTACGCCCCTTTACTGTAGGATTATCAAAATTTTTTTTAGTACACATAAATAATTTAAACGCATATATATTTCAAATTGTTCAGATCTTAAATTAGTAATTTGTACCAAATAAAAATTTAAGAAAACACATTATTGTCCTGTGAGATATGCTTTTTTAGTATCCATACCCACATTTGATACCGGTGTCTGCCGGTTGTTTGTGGACGAAGCGACAAAGGGCTATCGTTGCTCGCTGTGGCAGACAGCTATTCATTCGCATGCGCATGGAGAATAGAAATTGCAGATACGGTGGCACGTGTGACTACCTATTCAGTCATACGAGGATATTTGTTACAAACGAAGATTTTAAAAGTATGTTTTTTAGACCGATAGAATTGAACTTGGGGAAGCAAATATTCCAATAAACATTAAATTTTTTACGATCAAGCTAATACTTTTTGTTTATTTTTACCATTAGAACCTAATCCCAGTCAATCTAAAACCAACCATTGAGCCAAGATTATGTGATAATCTTGGCTCAATTGCTGGTTTTAAAATAAAAAATAACCGTCATCATGTTTCTGACTTACAAACGTAATTAAAGCTTGAATTTGACACCTTACATAAGTTATCGACTTGTTCGTCGTTTTATTCAATAATGTTGTTACTTAATAAATACTCTATACATACAGTTCATTTTTGTCAACGTTTTAATGTAGTCCTTAACGACAAGACGCTCTGTTGTTTACCTCTCCTCAAATGTATAATTTTATTTTTTTACTGTTTTGTTAGATGTGCAATCAAGAGGAATTTTATGGTATGTAATTCTGTCAGACGCTTAATGTAGTCTGTTACGTCAGTCACTGGATATTGCCAGATACATACCATTACTCCGACAACACAGTCTGCCCCGAGTTTCATTAACTCCAAACTCCGCATTACATCCAAAATTAACCTTACCTCCGACAATGTGCATCGTCAGGAATGCATTACCCGTTAACGATGCGCATGTGGACGCCTGCGATACGTGGCGGATGCTTTTGATACCGTGAAAGTTTGGCGAGTACAAAACATTTACATGCTTAATATAAAATGTTGTTTGTAAAAGGGAGATGCTAATAAGGTTGTTCGGTGATGAAAAAATAAATAAAAAATACATAAGGACTAATACTAGACTAGAACTTAAACTAAAATAAAAGTAAATATGCGGCCAAGTGCGAGTCGTACTCCCCCTTGAAGGGTTCCGCAGCTGTTTATACAAAAAAAACACTTCAGATAAAAAAAAATACGATATGAGAAAAAAACACTAACAAAAGAGCGTATTTCCCCGGCACTTTCATCCTTTTGTTGAGAAGCGCAGTTTTTTGGCAATAACTTAAAAAGGGTATGTCCGATCATGTTGTAAACAATTTTCGTTGGAAGTATTTATTAAGTTTTATATTTGTAAATTTTGACATATTATTTTTTGAACATACCGTTTAGAAAATAGAGGGGGGGGGAGGGTCAAAATTTTTGCTACTGTCGGAGCGAATATTTCGGAGAATATTCACTAAATCAAAAAAAATCTTAGAAACCTTAGTGTTTTTAGAAGAACTGTCGAAATATGTGCCACACATAGATATTTGCTCAATTTTTTTTTAGTTTTGGTTACATGTATGGAGTGCCCCCCCTAG
This sequence comes from Hedya salicella, assembly GCA_905404275.2. NCBI lineage: Eukaryota > Metazoa > Arthropoda > Insecta > Lepidoptera > Tortricidae > Hedya > Hedya salicella. The sequence goes on along the minus strand of FR990107.1, from coordinate 21,170,504 downwards.
AAATACATATATTTTTTATTTAACTATCAAACTAAGTAGCGGTTTACACAAGACACCAATGCTTCAAATTTCATTAATATACATCTTAGAGTTTTTGAGTAAAATGCCTGTGACGTACGGACGGACAGACAGATGGACAGACAGACATGACGAATCTATAAGGGTTCCGTTTTTGCCATTTTGGCTACGGAAAAAAGAGCTCCCCTTCGTCATGGTCTTGAAGATGCTGGCAGCATTTCCTCGTTGTACAGCAATGCTAATACGTTGAGTGAGGAAGCTGCCAGCTCTTTGGTTTCCAGTGGAGCCATTTCTTTGTAAATATAGTGGGGGCTGTGGACCCCACGGGACAAAGGTCTCACCCGAAAGCTATAAAATTATATTTGGAGCCGAGACATAGACTGTAAAATAAGTTAGATTTAAATTTACCCTTTTTTAATGGCTTTAACTTCTTGCCGATTTTACCAAGATATATCTCGCCAATGTCGACGTGAAGACATATAATACTAAAGGAGAATGTTCGGTATCAAATTTTGGTTCTGACGAGAGGAGAGGAGTTGTCAAAAAACCTAAAACAAATAACATGTATAATATGGACGGCACGGCCAACAGTTAAGACGTTCGTACAGTGGTGTTTTGTTCGGTATTTCAAATTAACAGGCGTATCCAACGGCCATCCTTAACGGATATCCGCAGAAGAACCAAAGTAACCATCATAGCTCACAGGATTGCATCGTTGAAGTGGTAATGGGTTGGTCATGTAGCCCGGAGAACGGATCTGCAATGTATAGCCATTTAATTTTTACAACTTTAAATTAGTACATCAAGTCGACGACAGTTAGTTAATATTTAAATTTTGCTTTATAAATGATTAACTATATTTGGCTTAGTGGTTGGCTGTTAGAAATACCTCACGTCATTAAATCCGGAATAAGGCTAAACCCTTACCTGGTATGCGGGGCTCCACTGGGTTCGAATATTTTATCCCTAGCAGCTCGTGGGAACGCAATGAGTTTCAATAGTTTCAAAACCCATAAAGGCGGCGATGTGGTTCGCAAACCCATCACGTCTCGGTCCCAGCGAGAGCGAAGAGTGGGCTATGGAGAGCCGCTTTGCTACGTTAAATGTAAGGGGAGGAATGTATGATAAAATAGATGAAGTATGTCAGATGACGGATGCGAAAAATAGAGAGATTAATTAATGTTGATATAGCGGCAATTGTATGCCAGGACCGTAGCAAGTAGAAGGAGGTAGTCTCTGCCTACCCCGTAGTAAGAAAAAGGCGTGACTTTATGTATGTATGTATTAAATCCACCATTCAACTTGTTATGTATATCAAATGCAGTTAACTTTAACTTTCATAGCGCTACGCACTTACCTATAAGGAGAAACGCATGGTATCGTCTACGCGTCTCCGAGCAGAGCGCCCGCTGGGCGGGTTCCTGATAGTGAATGTGTTAACACATTCACGTCCGCGAGCCCGCTTAGCGGGCACTCTGCTCATAGCAAGATTTCGCTACATACGGTTTTTCCTATGTAAAAAAAGATTTCTTTTCAGGCTACGAGCGTAGCGCTACGAAAATGTCGGTTGTGATGAAAGTGTTAATAAGTAAATCTCAAAACACCCAGTCATTTGGTAACGCTTTTGTCAAACTTCAAGCTTGTACTTATCCTTTATTACGGGAGCATAACAATAGGTGTTATAACCCTCGGGCTAACAAGAAAAGGTATTTGTATACCAAAAGAAGGAAATATTTTTTTGTTTCTCTTCAAGTCTTTCATAATTATAGCCATGTATCATTCTTATGGGCCAAACTCCCTATCTGACGCTTTTTTTGAATCATCACATCATAGATAGGGAAGACCGAGGCGAGTTGTAACAGAGGAGAGTTGCGATATCGTCGATTTTTTGAAATCTATTAACTAATAGCGCACGTTTTTTAGTTCAAACTTCGAGCTAACAAACGCGCGCTGTTGCGTGCTCGCTAACAGTTATTAGGAAATACTCTCTTCTGTCACAACTCATCTCGGTCTTGCCTATCTATGATGTGATGATTGTATAGTGGAGTACAGAGGCAACGTACCACGCTCTCATCTCATCTTGTGGGGGATTGCTCATTTGTTCTATTAGCCCTGATGCAGTAGAGTATGTCCAGTACTAAACAACTTTCATATTTATTACATGCTTAGATCTAACGAATAAGTAATGGGAACTATACTATAATAGCAATATTTAGTCTAGTTATTTTCTTTGTTTCAATAAGGAAATTCTTTAAGGCATTTGGGTGTGGGGGAAAGGAGAAGCTTAATAAAATCGATAAATAAAAGCAGAGGGAAAATATTTGTTCTCCTTATACGACACGACGCTTTTACACGGGTAGCTGGGTATCTTCAGATGGTTAAAGAATACTTCTTACCAGACTACACTGAAGAAAAAAAGAGGGGTTATGACTTTTTCTCCTCCGCGAATGAAATTGCGGGCGCCTTCTACCGGGCATCTTGGGCTCAAGTACCTTAGTACTTGAGCCCAAGATGCCCGGTTCTTAAGATGGACCACTGTCATCTTGTGTTTTAGTTTCAACTTCCTTGGCTTTAATATAAAGTTGCAGTTTTATCTATGATACTAACCGAACATGGGCGCGAAATTTAAACTCATTCGAACTCTATAAACTACAAAATAATTTGATAGTGGGCCATCTTGGGCGCAAGTGCTTTAGAAGGCGCCCGCAATTTCATTCGCGGAGGAAATAAGTCATAACCCCTCTTGTTTTCTTCAAATTACTCGGGTAAAAAGTATTCTATAACCATCTGGAGATACCGAACTACCTGTGTCCCAAAAATAGTTGAAATCCATTCAGCTAATTTTGCGTGATGAAGCCGTAACGACACATACAAACATACAAAAAATAAATAAAAAATGATTCAGTGACTATACTTATAGTCTCTATCAGACATTTAATATTTTAAATTTTATAGTAGGTAGATTAAGATTTTGATGGCGTTTTGGTTTTATCACGCCAAACACAAAACCAAAAACAAAGTTCATTAAACAGATTTCAACTATTTTTGGTACAAGCTAGCTGGGTATCTACAGATGGTTATAGGATATTTTTCCAAGACTACGCTAAAAAATACAGGAGTTATGACTTTTCTCTTCCGCAAACGAAGTTTCGGGCAACTTCTAGTAAATTATAATCGCAAACACATTCTGTTGAATCACTTTGGAACTTAAATATACAATTTATTAGCTTTATATTCGTGCTATAAATTGGTTATTGCTTATTTTCAGCTGCCGTCTTCCATCATTCTATATTCAATACTTAAGTAGGTTTTCAACTCGAAAATCAATTCGTCTCCCCCGCTTTTTAGTGGGAAACGTAGTAATTCTCCAAAGTTGTGTTGGCTCGTCAAATATTAAGTGCCATGAATAATATAAGGCGGGGCGCAAGTAATCGACGACAGCCTGCAAAAACGGCGCGTGCGTGGTCGACGTCGGATTTTTGGGATCAAAATAAGGGTTTGGTTAAAATATGCTGACGTTACTTTTGGCTCACAAGGAAAGGTACCCAACTGTCCAGCTGCGATTTGATTTATTTTTATAAATGTTAGAGAGTAGTGTAAAATAACGGACACGTATTTTTTTTAGCTGCCCAAACTCAAAAGTTACTTCCTCTCACTAATTAGAGCTTAACATTTAAACGAGTAGAAGCTAGGGCCATTTAACTATGAAAACGCCACTATTTCTTCGCATAATTACGTCACTAGGCATACTGTGTAAAAAGTTATAGATTTTTTTGTGTCATAACATTATTAAAGTGTAATTTTCGATTATTATTTTTGGTTGATCGTTTATAATTATAAAGCTGGTAACACAGTGGTCACCGATGTCCCACTTTAGTATGAAAATAAGGTACTCGTATTTACCGCTACGTAACCACATTTTACGGCTATAATGAGCAATGTACTTTTCACATATTAGAGTCCATAAACAGAACTTATGCCTAACATTGAAATAAAACAATTTAACGGATTATATCGCGTATATTATCTCATTTGAGTTCCCGACATTGAACAGGGTTGACAGAGAAAGGATATATTTTCCGTTGTCAAACTTACAATTTGTGCAAACTAACCACTTTGAAAAAACAAATAAAGGTGTACATACATGTCCGATGGGCCTAATTTTAAGAATTTAAAATGAGATAATAAACGCGATATAATCCGTTAAATTATTTTATTTAAATGCGTAATAATCGCGGAAACAGAAGAAAATATTTTATGTTATTTTTATAACGATTTTATTGAATATTGGTTACTAATTTGAAAACCAAAGTCGTTAATGAAAAGAGAATGGACCCTGTGCAGTGATTATTTTGTAGGTGGGTTAAGAGAGAGGGACTAGACCGTGCTACGAATTTTTTTTTTTTTAAGGCAGTGGTGTACATACGAGACTGGGGCGAGCTCTCGGACCGAGATGCTTTACGAAGCATGCCACACGCAAATGCTTAGCAAGCGCTCTTTGTCCCTGCACCCAGAAATCAATCATGTTTTAATGAAATAATGATCTTATTCTGTAAGTAGACCGCAGGGGCACTTACAGAATACAAGTATGACTACGATATTTTCCTAGAGGAGACCACTGTTGAGAAGAAAGCCGAAACAAACTCTGTCAGTTAGTTTTTCTAAATAACTCTTATCTATTAGAATATTTGTACTTAGCCTATCCGAACGATGTTTTAAGTTTAAATAAACTCAATGCGTAGTTCTCAAAGAAAACATATAAGGTTGCATATCCAACGTATGTTTGATATGCCACTTTATAAGAACCGTGTCCCTGTAAAAGTAAATTATTTGGTTTCTGTTTTATTAAAATATGACTACTCCGGAGTTATACAACTTTCTAGATTCAGATGTTAATGTTTTTTTAACATGCCTACCACAACGTTTTTACGAGAATGAATAGCATTCGTCTATTGAGGAAATACATCTATCTGCATAATATTTTAAATATAGTATATTTGTACATTTGGGCGTTCAAAAAGTCGGTCACGTTAACTCACGTAATAAAATTTTCTATTAAAGTGTCCGTTTTGTGACGAATTAACCATACTGAATTAAATATTTTCGTCGCACAATGGAACATTTCACTTTCCTCGGGTTTTTGGGCCTCATCCATTGATGCGATATTATTTTCTGTTTTCACGATTATTACACATTATAAAAAAAAATACAGATTATAACGCGTATCATTTGAGTTCCCAACGTTTTGCAAGCTTCACAGTTGCTGCTTGTGTATTGTTCTCGGTCAAAGTCATGTTGCAGAAAACTTAGTGTTAAGGTCTTTATTACTTTAAATTATAAATTTCGTAGAATTTTCATGTTACAAATATTTAACATACAACTTGGTACTAGTAATGAGACTCTTTCTCCAGTCAAAATAATGAAGCCAAAGAGAATTTCAATATTTAAAAAAGAATATTCTTCAGTGTTATTATAATCAAGACACAAAACCGGCGTAATAAAAAAATATTCCCCTCCAAATGGCCTGTTTGTTTCTAATGAACAAAATTAACGATTTTTGCAGAAATTTAACTACACAATTAAGGATTTATAATACTTAAAACGGTCGTCTTCTTTTATAATGCTGTCAAAGGATTCCATCATTACAAGGGTACATTAAAATTTAACATCGTTATGGCAACTAAGATGCCTAAGTAATTTAAAAGTCCATAATTTGCTATAGGATCGCGGTCGAAAAGAGGATTGGTTGTCTCCCGAAAAGAAATCAGTAGGTATCCTGATGATGGGATTTTCTTTTTTAGGGTTCCGTAGCGTGTCATGTCCGTCCGTCTGTATGTCACAGGCTAAAGAAACTACAAGAGGTAAATTAATGATATTTGGAGTATAGCACAGGTGTCTTGTATAAGCCGCTACTTGCTTTGGTAGTTAGTAGTAGCAACACCGCAATAAAAAAATTTACAAATATCAATATGTGGTACATAATTCGACAGCTCTATTAAAAATATTTCGAGGTTTCTGATTTAGTGATGTTTTCGGAAATAATCACTCCGAAAGTAGCATAATGCGTGTCCTCTATTTTCTAAATCTTATGTCCAAAAAATATGAAAAACATTACAAAGATCACATTTATAAATCTTTTCAACTTAAATTATTTGAATCATGATCGGATATCCTTTTTGGGCTATATTGCCGAAAAACTGCGCTTCTCTGCAAAATGACGTAAGTGCGATGGAGATACGCTCTTTTGCTAGTGCCCTTTTCCATACTGTTTTTTTTTTTTCATTTGTAGTGCATTTTTTTGTATGTGTTCGATCTTTGTTTCTATGTGACAGTCAGTGTCTTGGCGTCAAGAATTTTATTTTATCTTCCGAAATAATATCTTTTGATATCTTCCCGCCGTGAACTACCATTAAACAACCTACAATCTATACTAAATATAATTTAATATTCATACACGCCTAATGTCAATTCAGTACGGTGGAAACCCAAACACGTACAAACAACAGTCTGAGAAAGTGCTTCTATGTATAGTTTGCTTATCGTGGGTCCCTTAACTTTGGCACTTTAACTAAATTTACCTAACATACATGCTCAGAGATTTATATATACTACGAGGAGACTAGATCGAGCATATTTGAAATTTGTTTTGAAAGCATTGAGGCCAAATTCACCAAGCACCGCGATATACCATCATCATTCATTCATCATCGTTACGTCCACATTACGATACGGTGTAATATTCTGGGGCAATGCGGCAGACAGAGATTTAGTATTTAAAGGCCAAAAGAAGTATGCGATCGGTCTGTGGTCTAAACCCCACAGAATCACATAAGTATTTTGTGACAGTAAATGTACTGACATTTACGCCTCTTTACATCTTCGAGACCGCTGTGTATTTAAGAAATGATTTTAGTCAATTTGTGAAGTTTAACAGTCTTCGTATGCAGGCCAAAACTATCCATGGACCGCATGAAGCTGCCCTGCTTGCAAAAAGTAGTTTTGGAATGGTCTCTAGAATTTTTAATTAATTAGGTACCGAAAGATAAACGAAATTTGCATGATCTTCAAATAACTTAAAAAAACATTGTTTACATTTTTAGGTAAGAAAACATACTATTCAACTCAAGAATACCTAACAGATAATGACATAGAATAAAAAGTGTTTATTTTAATTGTATATTATGCATGCTGCCTGCAAACATCTCTGACCATTTTGTACGCCCTTTGGCAAAACTAAGTGCTACTATTTAATTGATAAGTCACCTAACCTACCTATGTTTCACAAAATAAATCATTTTTACGTCGACTGCTAGATAAATGTCTTCCACCAAAGAATGCCACAGAAATATTTTGGTTTCGGAACGTGTTATCCGTTTCCATCATTACCGCTCCCAAATAATCCGTTTCCCGATGTAAATATGTGTTTCTCACAACGTACTTCTCCCAAAAAATACGTTTGGCTTGATAATTGTTTCCCAAAAAGACCTAAACCCGAAACGACCGTACCCGTCACTACTGTTTCCTAAATAATCCGTTTCCCAGAATGTATTTACCCCAAAAGATACGTTTGTTTGATATCCATTTCCTAAAACACCCGATCTTGAAACATACGTACCCGTCACACATTGTCAGGTATTTGAACGATAAGGTTAAATCCGGATTTTCTTACGTGATTAGAAACGGATCTTTTGGCATGTGGATACTATGAGAAATGGGTATTTTGGCATACAGATGTTACGAGAAACGTAACTTTTCAAAAAAACGTTTTAGTAAATTTTACAGCAGAGCGAAAAAACGTATTTTTACTTCAAAAGCCATTTTCTCAAAAAGTACATGAGATATCTAAAAACATTTTTTTTCATCGCGTGATATATTTCACATTGTACATTATTTGTTTTTTACACGACTGTAACTGAAACCGTTGAGGATACGCAGCTGAAAATTGTTTTTAAATTGATAAAAAATAGAAAAAAATACAAGATAATCATATTAAAAACAAGTAACTCAAGGATACTTGTTTTTAATGTAGTTCAATAGTACTAAATTGTAAAGTAGTTGTTTCGTAAATTTGAATTATATTTAATTATTTGACTGAAATAGGCTATGTGAAAGTCTTTGAAACTTAATTTATTAGGATTTGTGTATATTCATCTGCCTGGATGACATGTATTTTAATTCGTTACGTTGAATTTAATTAGGTATGTCTTAAAAACACATGGTGATCCTTTTTATAATTTTATTTAACAACCAATTAAATTGTCATCGTGCAATATTATCTACGGATCTTCCATCATTGCTTCTTCATCAACCCAACGTAGTCACTTTAAGGCATTTTCAACCAAAAACGTTGTTTCTTAACCGATAAAAGTAAAAATAATATAATATAGCTAAAATATCAACTATACATACAAAATTAACTAAGTGTAGTTAATAAGGTAAAAAAAGTTTTTTTTCTCACTTGCTAACTTAAAATATTAGTAACATTACACAGTTTACTTTTTCATTTACTCAGCAAATAATTAAAATAGTTAGATTTATTGATGACATTATTATATATATATATATATATATATATATATATATCATAATATTTACGCTTAAATAAAACAATTTTAACGGATTATATCGCGACGCTTCCAGTTATTTTGTTATTATTGCAATATAAGATAATTCTGTTAAAAGAAAAATTAACAAATACGATAGCTAGTATGTGTACATAATTTACATTACATAGTTAGGTACTTACATTCTTATTATATATATATATATATATATATATATAATATTATTTTTTTATCAAGGCAACCAACTTTCTTCCACGGCTAAATTTTCTCTTGTTTATTTCCATGTTTACTTCATTACAATCTATTACTATTTGATGTTGTTAACCTATAAAAGTTCTACACTACATTGATAGTACATTGATTTAAACTCACACGATTTTCACACATTATTATAACAAAATGGGACTTAAAATCAAAGTTATTTCTATCAAAGTTCTATTTTGATGTGTCTAATACTACGTACGTAAATGTCACTCCAAGTGTCATTTTATACCCGTATGAAGGGTATCTTTAACATCAAACTGATTAGTACAAGTGTTTACATTAATAACAAGTAAGTCACCTGTATTCAAGTAAGTCGTGGGTCATATCTTCCTCATCAACTGTCGGGCGATGATAAAAACGAGTATCTCGCAAAACCAAGTTAAAAGCAATTAAGAGTGATTCGACTTCCTTGATTTTATCGTAGTTTTAGTTGAGATACTTTGTTTTAACATTGTTTTGTGATCGAGTTTGAGATACTTGAAATCTATTTTCACAAATAACTCAAAACTATGAAAAAAAATATATATAAAAATACACGGATGTGTATTTTAACACAAGAAATTCAATGGGCCAAAAAACCGAAAATGCCCAAAAATGGACTTACTTATTTTTAATTTTAAGCAGCCGAACGGGTTTTTCGGGCATACGGGCGTCATGAGAAACGGATCTTTTGGCATATGAATGCTATGAAAAAAGACTACTTTAGCACACAGATAATACGAAAAACGGTATTTTGGCAAACGGTCATTAAAGAAAACTGATATTTTAAAACGGGTGTTCTAGGAAAGGGTGTTTCAGGAAACGGACACCACGTTCCGAAACCAATATGTTGTAAATGGCGTAAATTAATATTTTCAGATTTCTCAGCTTGATTCCTCGATTAGAAAGTCGATTGGATTCTCTAATATTCAAAATAAATAAAAAACAAAATAATTATATTTCGAAATATATACGCCCAGCAGTAGGTATATCACAATTATTCTATCTCAGTCAAATTTCAGACGCACTTACCCCGTCTATTGATTATTGTAATAATTGTCTTCTTTAATTTAATTCAAAATCTTCATCATTAATCTAGCCGAGGTCCTTTAAATCTCATCTAGAGTATCTTCGACCCCCAATGAACACGTCCTTAACATGGAAGTCGATGTGAATGTATAATAAACGACCCCTAATTGTATTATGTCCCTCTATTACTTAACTTGCTGAACAAGCTTCTTGGTAATTTATTCAGAGAGGCTGGTTGAAATGAAGAGGGGTTAGTATTCTAATTTTATTTTCTTTGCGGCGGGTAAGATCGACTTACTTTGACTGTTAATATGCTTGTAAGTTTTTTTTTTACACTTTATTTGTTATATTTTCTTCTGTTGTAGGTTCATTGTACGTCCACACTTGACGCCGCGAACGACGAAGCCGAGAACGGCTCCGCTTGTGCTTCGCTTGTTCTAGGGTCATCTAGCGTAGTTTACATTATACTTCTACCTTTACAATCAAATTGGCCCATGGGACATGATTTTAAGTAAATTCTTAACTCTGCCATCCATAAAGAGTATGAACATTGATAACAGCGCCATCTCTCGGTTGAAAAATCAAAACGGCAGGACAGATATATGTATATGAGAGTCATCATCATATCAGCCCAAGGACGTTGACCACTGGACGAAGGCCTCCGCCAAGGTGCTCCATACTAACCGGTCAATCGCCGCCCTCAATCAACGGTTTCCCGCAAACTTTCACAGATCATCGGTCCTTCTCATCGGAGCTATTCTCACGTTGCGTCGTCTTGTACACGATCGATAACCTTGGTGCCCCAGCGGCCACAAATTATGTTACGTGGGAGTAAAACCCAATACAATTCATTAAATAATTCATTTCTGTTTTCTGCGCAACAATTTGTCTAAAATTAGTTTTTTTTTTGCAGGTAAAGCCAGACATAAAGACAAACTGTCCTAAGATCAACACTATTCAATTTATACCGCTTATAAAATTGAAAAAAATCCGATTATAAACTTATTTTACGTTTAACTTAAACTGTTTGAATGTCTGTTTAAAATGTCTGAATTCCAACCATTAGCCAACCCGTCAAATAGGGTTGGCAAATGATTGGAATTCCACCGCCTCCGTGTCACACTTTGGGCATCGAAAATCCGGTTTTGGGCCACTAAGTAGATCTCACCTACGAACAGTCCAGCCTTGCGTCCTCGATGCATAAGACATACAAAAAACGCGTCGCGTTGTCAGGCTGACGTGAGTTGGGTACCAGTCGAAGATCGATGAAAATTAAATACCTATACTTGACTTTCCTTAACACGCGCTTATTGACCCTGTATCTACACTTAGTTGAATTATTACTTAATAACTTGGCTAAATTACATTTTAACAATATCGTGCCTTCCGCGACGCGCCCCCAACAAGAAACCATTTGACACTTCTGTCACGGATTAATAGATCACGTTTGGAAATCAATACTCGCATCGATAAGTATAAACGTCAACGGTTTGACACGTGATGTTGGTAACAATGAGTTTAAGACTGGTTTAATAGCATGATGAATTTGATTCAAGACTATTGTATCTAAAAGAACCCATAATTACAGAAGCTGAAGAAAATATAATAAAAGTACTGCATGTAATTACACTCATAACATCACCCGCAAGAACGGAAAACGTATAAAAATTGAAATCTAACGAACTCCCCCAAGTATAAAATCCTATTAGCAGTCAAATTCTATGGCACGGAAAATGTCGGTATAGGCCATAACCACATTACTCTGAGACCTGCCTACTCGACAACGGTTTTGCCCCAGAGAACTTGAAGCCCAAATTGCAAGGGAAAGACGCCATTTTAAAATGATTTCAGTGAAAGCTCTGTTAGAAATTATGTTTAGATTCTGCAGCTTTTGAGTCTCAGAAATGTAGGGAATTTTTGAATTAGGAATAAATGGAAAGATAATAATGACTAGATATTTTGAGGATAGACTATCGAATACAAATATGACCTTTAAGCAATTTCGACCAGTTATAGTGCGATAATTTGTGGAAATCGTGTAAGTGAAAATCAATAATAATATATTAAGTAAACATAGATAGAAGTCCCCAGAAGAACCAAAGTAACCGACATAGCTCACAGGATTGCATTTTTGAAGTGGCAATGGGCGGGCCATGTAGCCCGGAGAACGGATGGCCGTTGGGGCAGTAAAGTCCTGGAGTGGCGACCACGCATTGGACAGCGCAACGTAGGACGGCTCCCGACTAGGTAGACGGAAGACCTCGTAAGAGTCGCAGGGAATCGGTGGATGCGGTCTGTGCAGGATCGCACTCTGTGGCGATCTATAGGGGAGGCCTATGTTAAGCAGTGGACGTCCATATCTGGCTGGCATGACGTAGATAGATAGATAAATATAGAGAGTAAATGTCGAATATTCTGAAAAAGTATTTATTTTGGCAATATAAATAATAGAAGTATTTTTGCAATATCAAATTAGAAAGAAAAACATCCGTAAAAAAACAGCCAAGTGCGAGTCGGACTCGTGCACCGAGAATTCCTTACAAAATATACGCTACAAACGGCCGTATTAATCTATGAAAATCCGGTGTAAGCGGAGCCCTACTCCTAAGCAAAATGCACGCGTGGTTCGATCATTTTATATTGATTACTGACTTAGACAGACGGACATAAAATTAGTTTTAAGTATTAATTGTTATAGCGGCAACAGAATTACATCATCTGTGAAAATATCAACTGTCTAGCTATCACGGTTCATGAGGTACAGCCTGGTGACAGACGGATAGACAGACAGACGGACAGCGCAGTCTTAATAATTGGGTCCAGTTTTACCCTATGGGTAAGGAAGCCTAAAAATTCAGGATGTGATAGCACAACTTAAGTGGCAGTGAACGGCGCATCGCTCGTAGAACCGTTGACGACTGGAGTCATTGAGTGAAGAAGAAGAATACGCAGCGTGGGAGGCCCTTTAAAAGATGGACTGGTGATCTGGTTAAGGTTACTGGAGTCCGCTGGATGCCGGTGGCGCAGTACCAGTCATGATGGAGTTGTTTGGAGGAATATATTCCAGCCAGTGCACGTCATTTGGCGGATGATGATATAATATCTATACCTACTATTATAAAGTTGTAATAATTAAATGTCTGTTCATTGAAGAAATTTTCACAAAAACAGTAACTAAATAGAAATTTTTGTTTTCCTTTTTCTTTAACCGACTTCCAAAAAAAGGAGGAGGTTCACAATTCGACGGAATGTTTTTGTATGTTTGTGTGTGTTGTTGTGGCTTCATCACGTCATAACGGCTAAACAGATTTTAACTATTTTTGGTACTCAGGTAGCCTGGCATTCGACATGATCTTCGTCTTGACCATGTCGATGTTCACCCACCTGTTGGGATACTTTGTAGAGATCTTCGAGCATTATACCGATATTCTCCAGCTTCTTTGCCATGACCACGATATCGTCGGCAAACCGAAGGAGCGTGATGTACTCGCCATTAATGCTGTTGGTGAGTCCTTGCCTTCCAAAAGCTTGAAGGCGTCTTCCAATTGCGTTGGTAAAGAGCTTCGGAGATATTATATACTCTTGTCTCACATCTCTCCATAACAGAATCGCTCCGTATACTAGTCTTGTACTTTGACCGAGTCCGAGTAAAAAAAAAACCTTCAGATAATATTCTCTTGAAACTAAGATCAAATAACAACCCTCTAATCAATGTCATTGCCTCTTCACATATTGTATTTACCGAATACCCTCCAGCCCAAAAAAAAGCCATCCTTCCCCTGAGACCGAATTCATTCTTAACCATTTTCCGTTATTCAATTTACGAATACCTCTATTCGTAAAAATACCGATCACGAATTTAAACACGTATTACGTACCAACGAAATAAAGTGGATTACAGAGCGTAGGCAAACAAATTTGGACCGAAAATTGAGCACAAAGGAGCTAATTTTCATTGTATAGCATTTTCGAAATTCTTTGTAAGCACTTGAAAGCCTAATGAGTAACTGGTAACATTCTTTTGTGGAGGTCTCATTGTTTTCTAACAACGAAACAGAATTTATGTGTGACGTACCTTGGTAAATTACTTTGTTTGGCAAACTTTTCGGTGGCTCGCGTCGTTTTTGATGTGCTGCCAAAGTGTTTATCTTGTCAAGCCTCCACTGGATTAAACGGGTCCTTTGCTACCTTTGGTTGCCATTGCGTTCACACGGTAAATATTATCATATGTTATCGGTATTTTTTTTTATTATGTTACCGTGATCAATTGCGCATATTAATTGTTTTTTATACTCTGACATTTAGAATTTTATTCTAGACACATTCTAGATTTTTTTTCTTTTTTATCGACAATCCTTTTGGGATTTATCTTATTAATTATTTTTATATTTAAAATGATGATTTTATCAATAATATTATACTTACGTTAAATAATCTAGATCTGATTAGGTATTTCTGGGTTTTCCCTAATCCTTGCAACAAATGATGGATCATATTGTATGTCTCCCAGCAAAGACTTAATGTAAGTGACAGTTCGAAAGTGCTTGTACCCAGGCCTACTTGAATAAAGCATATTTTGATTTGATTTGATTAGATTAGGATTAGCCATTTTTTTAACATGTTCATTCAAAAACCATTTCAAGGAATAGGTTTATTAAACCGCTTGCAATAGTCAAATTTCAAAAATATGATTTATGGGATAAGTTATTCGTATTTTTAACACTGACTCATTTATTTGTCCTTGCCAAACCCTAGTACAGACGTCTGTAGTGACTTCACTCGAAATATCTCCCAGGCAATAAAAAAATTTAAAGCATCTAAATTTAAAATTCATGATGTTAGTATTTTAGAAAAGCCTATATTCACCAAAAAAAAACATATCAAATGTCAATTTGAACACTCTCACCTGTGACTCGTTTCCGAATATTCAAGAAAAAAGTGTTGTTTTATTCGGCGCGGATCAAAATAAAGACACCAAGATAACCAAGTTTAAAACTTTCAAGACAGTTATATTAATACTACCCCCCGCCTACTAGCTTATCTGGGATAAAAAGTAGTCCAAGTTACTCTCCAGCCTGTATTTTTTTTTGCATAAACTGATCACCGATTGAACCCAGTATCACCTGATGGTAAGTGACTACGGGGTCGAGGATGAAGCTGGCTCGTTCAGTAACAGCTTATTCACTCTTGCCTTAAAGTGACCCAAATTATAAGTTTAGGAAATATACACGAAGGGAGTGAGTTCTGTTCCATTCCTTAGCGGTTTGCATTAGAAATGATAAGGCAAATCGTTGCGTGCGTATGAATGGCAATTTGACAACGAAATAATCAAGTCGGTGCCTACGCCTAGATATTCGATGGTGGAATGGGTATATCTAAAATTTTAAAACAATGAGTCAATCCATTATCGTGTGAAAGATGGATACACCAACAAACCAGTAAGTACTTTCTCATTTATTGACCCAGCAAGTATAAAGAGCGAAGCGTCTCCGTTTCAGCTCGAGCAAAAATGATTTTGTATGTCTGTCTTTCCGTCGGATGTCCAGGTACTATCCTCTATAGGTTTAATTTTTCAATCGATTCTAATGAAATTTTGTCAGCAGTTTTCATAATTATATGTTTTTTCATCGATTCAGTTTTTGGAAATGTTTTAAAATTTCGGAGATTTGGAAGTTGAAAGACTTGCGTGATCTCACACTCACAGAGCAGAACCACTAGTAATAAATGTTTGTATCGTATAATTGTATTTAATTATCATTAAATAATTTTGTTAGAATCAACAGGAATATCAACTTACTATAATAAGAAAATTCAACGTTATACGTTTTTCCGTCGCTAAGTTAGTGTCGGCTTATTATAATTTAATGTTGGTATAATGTTCCCTAAGTTTATAATGAAGATACTCCTGATATCTGAAGTTTTCGCCTGAAGTAATGTATAGCTAAATTTAGACTTTAATATTTGGGAATCGGCGATCAAGATAATGGACTGGAAAAGATTAAGCTCCCAGTCAGCGGCAGCCGCCACGTTTAATGATTTCTTGTTTAGTTCATTTGCTTAATCTGGATCTGGGATTTTGAAAGGTTAAGGTGAGATTTAAGGCAGTCATTACGCAGGATCAATCATAGCTTAAGGTTGGTATTAATGAAATCGACATGTCTAGACGGATTAATATTTAAAGGAAGTGTTCACGAATGATATAGATAGGTACTTTGAGTTTTGAGTTTTAGATGGCTTTTATTAAATATTGATAGTTTAATAACAATGAATTCTTCCAGAAATAGCGTCAACTAAGGTTAAATATCTAAGTGTAATCTAGATCGTAACTAAATCTGATAAATAAATATTACACAAATCGACCTAGTCCCAAAACTGATCAAGGATATTTGTAAAAATACTTCGTTTCTGCAACAAAGAGTAAGAAATACTTTATGTTGCTTATCCCTAATTCTCGTTTATTAGTAATACCTGTAGCTCTTCGTGTCGCAAACCATCATGTATAAAAGTAAATAAATACATAATCATATTTTCGTACATCTCTGTCTGGCGATAGGGCCAGATGGCATGATTATTATTTTAATCTTAATTGTTTTATATACTCTGACATGTAGGATTTTATTCTAGACACATTCTAGATTATTTATTTTTTATTGACAATCCTTTTGGGATTTATCTTATTGATTATTGTAATTTTTAAAATGATGATTTTATCAATAATATTACACTTAAGTTAAATGATCTGATTAGGTTTTTCTGGGTTTCCCTAATCCTTGCAGCAAATGTTGGATCATATTGTATTTCTCCCAGCAAACATTCACTCTCATGTAACTGACATTTCGAAAGTGCTTGTAACTAGGCCCACTTGAATAAATAATATTTTGATTTGATTTGATTTGATTTGATGGCAACCATAGGGTTGACTCGTAGATAATGCCATTTGGCAATAAGTCCGTATTGCTACTTTTGTTTTGTGTTATAATGTTTAAATGAAAAAATAAATAATATTTCATAGTCGCGGCAATGTTCATGCCACCTTGGTCGCGTTAATAAACATCTATTCTGCTCATTCGTCAAAAGTTTTTTACTGTTCTTGTACCCAAATTGTTTCCTAAAACAGAACCGGTGATATTAGGATCAGGATTGATTCAATATTTTTTTACTGATAAAAAATATTCCGTGTTCGGAACCAAATGCGTATGCTTGGTCAACCAATAAAAGCTAATCCTTAAAATGGGTTCAGCACGCAATTTCGAGCATCACTCAGCGCCGAAGTTCCACTAGTTCTCGTTAGTGTAATGTGCAGAGTGGGAGCAAATGTTTGCGTTTTACCCGCCCGCGTCAATGTTAGCTGTGTAGGGCCCGTAAAGATGGCAAATTTTAATGCTCTTGATATTAACATACCATCATTAAGTTTTTTGTTATTTTTCTCGGGAGAACTTCCAAGATGCGTGAACTGTTCTTGCTGCGTTATTTTCTCTCTGGTTACTTCAACTTTACATTTTTTCAATTTGACGAGTAAGCTATGCTTGCTTTTTTATTAAGTGAGGTCCTTATTAAATTCTCGACAGTTGATTCAGTATGAATCCTTCAAACTGATTTAACTTCCAGTTTTTAACATCACTCAGGGCTGGAGGTTCACTAGCCCTCGTTAGTGTAATGTGCGGAGTGGGAGTAAATGTTTGTCTTTTACCCGCCTCGTCATTGCGGGCTGTAGGGGCATCAAAAATGGCGAATTTTGATGCTCTTGATATTAACACAACACAATAAGCTTGGTAAAAATTTGTTATTCTCACCGAGAGAACTTCTAAGAAGTGCGAACCATTCTTGCTGCGTTATTTTCTCTCTGGTAACTTTAACTTTAGATCTTGTCAATTCAACGAATAAGCTGTGCTTGCTTTATCATCAACTGAGGTCTTGATTAAATTCTCGACAATGGTTCAGTATGAATCCTTCGAACTAATTTTCAGTTTTTTAGCACTACTCAGGGCTGGAGTACCATTGGTTCTCGTTAGTGTAATGTGCGGAGTAGGTGCAAATATTTGCATTTTACCCTCTGCTTCATCGCGGGTTGTAAGGGCAGCGGAGATGGCGAATTTTAATTCTCTTTATATTTGGATAAGAATCAAAGCCTTCACGATTTTTTGTTTGCTTTCTTCGGAAGAACTTCTAAGAACTGTGAGCCATTCCTGCTGCAGTTTTTTCGGTCTGATATATCATAATATGGATACCAAAAAACAATATCACTCTTGATATTAGGGCATCACCAACAGCTTTGAGAAACTTTGATCCTTTCCTGAGTCACAGGTACATTTCTTTTCCTTCTGATATGTTCAACTTTAAACTTGATACTCTTGACACATACCTTGAGGAAATTTCCAAAAAAATCCTCGGGTCAGCTTTAAAATATGGATTCTTGGAGTTTTTATCTGCATTTTTTTTTTTCATTTTAAATCTTTTCTAGACAAGACTCGATAAACCATGCTTACTTGATCATCGAGTGAAGTAAAAATTATTAATTTTTCATATAATAACCAAGTCGTAGTCAAGTGACTAGCACGGCATGGCATGGCTGATGTGCGGAACCAACATACATAACGTTCTACTATAAAATTACAATCGTTTCTCAAAGCAAAGAAAAAAGGTTAGACGATATGGATAATATAATAATAAGTTTGATGAATTTCTTGATTTTACATATTTGCGTTGTTATCTGAAAATTTGACAGCCATAAGTTTTCCAACTGTAGCAGCAATGTGTAGTCTATAAAACGTCGTTTCAGTGGCTAGACTGTTTGAATGCGTAATAGTTATGTATTATCTCTGGAAGCTTTGTTTAGAGCTTGTAAGTTGTACCTGACGTTTGATCGCTAGATGAAAAGGTCAGACTCAGCCAAAAATTTTAGGCAAAGGCTGACTTGAATAATATAGTACAATTTCTAGATGGAATGGAGTAAGGCGGAACAATACCGTTATTTTGAAGTGTTATAAATGGGAGATGCAAATAATGATTCAAAGCAACAATAATTTTATTTGGAAATAAATCCTGTTCAGATCTTGCCTAAGTTCTTCAAATCAGTGATGAGTTTTTGAAATTGATCAATCATTCCGGCTGGCATCATTATATCAGCAGGACAGTTTAAAAAGATTACAATTCTGTGCTGGATTCCAACTGATGAGTTTATTTTTTCTTTATTATTATCGCATTCATTATTTTTATGAAACTAATTGTAAAAAATCTCAACAACCAACGCTGATTTTCACTTCTTAGACTTAAAAATCACTAGCAGTAATCTTACACTCCTTTAAATCAATTGTAACTTTAAATATACCTAATTGCAGAGAGCATCGCCATTGGTTCTTTTGTAGTTGTTCCTTGTTCGCTAGTTTCGCGACGTTTTTATTAGTCGCTGTTTGTCTTGGTTTTAGTGTTGGCGACTTCCTTTGATTTTGTTTGTTGAGTTTTGGTACAGTTTCTTTGGTCTTTGTATATTATGAAATGTAATTGTTATGGTTTAAATTTGGGATTTTTAAGCTAGTTTCATTTATCAAGTGGTGTGCATGGGGCATGGGATTTTTTTTGTTTGGGTTGATGCACACAATTGAAACATTATACTTTTTTACATTAGAAAAAAATTAACAATCTCGACGTAAGAAACGTTTATTGAAAAACACTTTAAAAAAAAGGCAGCGCAAATATGTAACAATTAATATAGCGAGGATGGTAATTCACATTATGTTGGTTTCATAAGTAATAGTTACTACTTTTTAAAAGCGTTTGTTAATTAATAGACACGTCAAGATTGTTTACCCTTTTTCTAATGCTAAAAAAAACTAACTATAAATAACAGGATTATCTAATCTAGATTCCTTCGTATAAATGTTGTTGCATGGTTTTTATTTATTAAGAGGTTTTAAATATTCGTATTAATTAAATTCGTCAAATATTTCGTTTGTATTGTTATTATGTACCAAGTAGTTATTGTTAACATATTTCAAATTTAAAATATTTTGAAAGAATAATAAAAAATATTTTACATACTTAAATAAAACCAAATTTTGAAAGCACGCTATTCTTGAACATCTATACGAAACTAACTTTGTGCGGATGGCAGCTTATACAGAATTTGTTCATAAATCTGTTAATTTAGAAACATTTTACTAACACCGTTGAAATTCCTCTAATCCCAACTAAAACATCTGTTAATGTTACAAGCTAACTCATCAAACTTTGCACTTTGAAAACCTTTAATGGGTTACGATGCTCAATAGGGCCTTTCAACCCGCGAAAGCCTCCCTAATTTACTATTTCCGTTTCCGCCGTTAATCCGTCCGGTTAGAGGCAGAGCGCATTTTTCACCGAATTGTTTGGCCGAAAATATGTTAATGTTGTTCGGCAAAACGGCCATAGAAATCTGGTGATGAGAAGCGTTCAATTTTCGAGATGATTTAAGATTGTGTCTCTAGCGGACCTCCCCTGCTTTACTGTTACATTTTCGATTTCAATTTATCTAGAGTATTTTTTCCTAAAAGGCTTACACTTCTTACCGAGTTTAGAAAGAGGTATTTCGCCAATATTGACGTGAAGACAATACTCGAGTGATAACACGAGAGGAGAATTTTCGGTATTTAGAGGTTGTGAATGAAGGTTAAAATAATTGTGCACACTTAGTGCTGAGTGTGTACACGGTTACTGAATCTGACTAGAAATGGTTGTATGGGACGTCACCAATCCGCAAAAGGCCGGCGTTGAATCTCCAGCCCATTTCCTCTCATCCATGAGACGAGGTCAGTGCCCAGCAGTGCAACGTAAATGGGCTGATGATGATGACGTTCTATCATAAGGCAACAGACATATTCTTTTTAAGCCTTAATAATTAATAATAGTTCTTTATGTTAGCACAAGTGTGACGTGCAAATCTAAATTTGGATTAGAAAGTAGTGCAGTGAGTGTTAAATATAGTGATGGGCTTGGGCTGAGTTTTACAGATTAGCGTATTGCGTCCATATCTTTGATTGAATCAATACAAGGTTATAACAACACAACAAACGCAACACTTAATCGCGTATAAATATGATTTATTTAATTACCTTTCGTTGGTAATTCTTCGACGATTCGGACGTCGCATTACGTCCATGGTCTCAAAGGAACTGGACAGGCATATCGACATGTTATAGCCGCGCGAGTTTTCCGATCTACCCGTGCTTGGTCTTGATTACTCATTTGAACACTAAGGCTGTTACTATACCGACACACTACACTCACGACATCTGGCAATTTATCGAATGATGTTTGATGCTGTTTACATTTACTTATAACTGTATTCCACGAAGATGAAAGTTTGAAACCGTCTTTACTGTTGAAATTTCGGTGTTTCTTGATTCCAATTGCTTTACGTACGATTCAGTATGTTGTGATGTGATAATGAGTGAAAATCGTGTTAGTTTAAACCAGTATAAGGTTGTTTCGTCAATCAAATCTTTCGTTCAAAACGTCCGCTATTGGACTTTCTAAAGGATTTCAATGATGTGCACTATCTTTGCCCCAACGCTTCCTCTGTCTGTCCTTAAGATAGTCCAATAAATATGACCTACAACAATTTTACGGGATACTATTAATGAGCCATTATAAAAAGTTCAAGGATGCCAAAACAATGCCACACGTATCCCGAAAGTCATGCGTGTTTACCTATTTCATTCAAGCAACAGGATATTATATATTTTTAGCTAATATTTGTTATCAATCAAATATCAAATGGCTTATCATAATAGAGAAACAAACGCTACGATAAAAAAAATGTATAAATGGATCGGGCCCTCTAAGCCGGTTGTTTCAAAGTTCAAACCGCCTCGATTTGATTATAACAAAACATTAGGACACGATACTTTCCCAGCTGAGAACCCTTACCTCGGCCCATATGCATAATTTACGCCTCCATGTTTACGGGATATTATACGCCTACGGTGAGTTGACTTTACTTGTATCCAGTTTTGTATTTCCTAATAAGATTTCATGAGACACCACATTCATTATTGTAATAAAGGCTCGAAAAGTAACATTTTTTTCCTTCAAATACTTATTAGTAAAATATGGACTACAGGCCGGTCATAATTTAAGCAAAATGCCATTTAAATTATCAAAAAGTGTGTTTCGTTTATTGTTTTCACTCTGGTACTTTAAAAGTGTTTGAATATTCGAATTAGTAGATAGTGCGCATTAGAAAAAGATCCTAATTATATAATTTTGGTGAAAAACGGAACCATTCCATAGACTTTATAGTTCACCCACTTTATATTAAGTTACACCGAAATTCCTAACAATATTTTCGGCTTTTTTTATCGACAGTGTTCGCGCACTACCGCCGGCATTTTACTAACGACTGCGTTAAATTCCTCACTTGAGTGACGGGTGACTCGCCCATTTTGTAACGTTTGTTGGGTTGCGTCAAAACTCTTGTCAAGGCGTTTCCTATGGACGGTGATTTTTATAGCCCGGTGTGGTGTACCACAAGGCCCCGTACTAAGCCCTTTTGTTTTCACTGCTAATTTTGTCCTCAATTTTACTCTTAAATTTGCTTGTTTTGGGTTTTTTAGAAGGATTGTAGTTATGTTTTTGGCGTGTATTAATTTTGAACTTTGAATGTTCATTGTATTTTTAAAATGAGATTAATTTTAATCGTTGAAAATTGGCATATTTCAGCATTTAGTGCCCTATTTGTTTGAATTTGATTCAATATAATAAGTTTGTTGTTGGGTGGTGGAATGGTCTGGACGAGTAGTGTCATTAGAATATCGTTGTTCCATGTTTTAATTTATATTCTCAGTAGCTAACGCAATTGTAATTAAATAAGTACAATTTGAATTAAATACTAAACTGCTTTCATTCTCGATTTTGATCTTCTTTAACAAATTAACGTACAAAAATAGCATTTAGGCCAAAAGTTTAACTAAAATAAATCTTAGAAATATCCGTGGTATCAGAAGAAAAAGTCAAGTATTTTACCACGCAGATAAAGAGAGTAAAAGCTGGAAGGTACTTACAATATTTTACCATTTACCTTAATGACCGTCATTAGGATAATTGTTAAAAAAGTAGATAGGATATCCATCATCTCGAATGACACTTTAAAATTGCATTATTTATCCACTTTGTATAACATGCTAATTTGTCTGACGAATGACTCAACAACCTTACATTAGATTTGTTCATTTTCTTCTCCGGTAACCTCTTAAATTTTCATGTTTTCTGTACTCATATTTTATGTGCAGATTTGCTCCATATTTCCAATTTATTGTGAGTTCGAAGCTTTTCTAATTTCCGTTGAATATCTTGGATTTTGATTGAGAGATTATTCGTGCTCAAAGTTGTGTGTTTGCATATTCATTATCAATAACAAGAGTTCAGTTAGTATTTCGCCTATTGCTCGGTACGTCACTTTTATAGCTTTGTGATGTAAAGCTTGAGGGAGAGATAAATATTCATATCCATCTGTCCATTTTAAAACACAAGATACTTTATTTTATTCTAATTAAAGTTATTTATAAGTTAACAGAGAACGTTTATCGGTTAAACGGTTATGACAAAGGTATTTTTAATAAATATTAACGCTACCAGGTTATTATAATTCACCATTTTTTTGTTACTATATATACTCAAAAAAAAGTAAACTAGTGCACGAAATTTATTTTTATGCCTAACCTAAGTTTTTTACTTAAAAAAAGTGTCTTACAGAAGTTGAGAAATCGCTAAACATAATTATAATGGTCCGACTTTATACCTATACTACTAGAGGAAGCTACTTGTATTTTTCGTTTATACGATCCCTTGGGTCAAATTTCCAGTGTAAAATGACATTTGCCCGATTTATCATAGATCTAAAGGTGTATGATATCACCACGTTGTGAAAACCTTTATTCGTCACGGTACTGGTATAACGGAATGGAGGTTACTGTCATATTCTCTGTTACCTTTTTTTTTTTTGTACTACTAAGTTGGCAATCAAGCGTACGGCCGGCCTGATGCTAAGCAGTCACCGCAGCCTATGAGTGCTTGCAACGCCAGGGGCATAAAGAGCGTGTTGCCGACCCTTTAAGAACCTATTCACTCCCCTCTTGAAGAACCCTATATAGTAACCTCCAGGGAAAACCGCGGCAGGGAGGTCATTCCACATACGGAGTGTGCGCGGTAGAAGATTCCTTTGATACCGTACGGTGCGCGACCATTTTGGTTCCAAGGTGTGTGGATGAATACCCTGCCGATGGCGGGCGGTGCGATGGTAGAAGGTGGCTGTAGGCATCATGTCGAACAATTCCTCGGAACACAGCCCATTATACAGGCGGTAGAACACACATAAAGAGTCGAAGTCTGACCTTAGACTTAAAGGTTCAATACCGTTTGTGAGCACGGGATCGTCAATAATTCGTACAGCGCGGTTTTGAACCGAGTTAAGAGGGCCAAGCTGATATCCAGGTGCTCCTATATTATAGTTCAGAAATGTGGTTTGTCAAAAAGCCACGGAGCATAGTATTTTGGGCGTAAAATTAACTGACCGGATCAAGAATACAGTACTACGTTACAAAACTCGCATCGCCAACATAGACCAAACATGATATGGGACTGGGATGGATATGTCTGTCGCATACCGGGCGACTTGTAGGCAGAGGGAACCACCGAGTGGGTCCCAAAAAATACAGTCCGGGGTCGCGGCAGACCTCGATGAAGATGGCGGGGCGGGACCAGAAGCTAGTAAACGATATTGGCGATAGGTTAATTAAGAATTTGGATATAAGTAGTAGGTAAGTTTCCGTTGTGCGATGAATTTTCGTCGCTCAGTTGAACTTGTCTCTTTCATCGGGTTTGTATAGCTACGGCTAATGCTGGTCCAACTTTTTGGGCCTCACCGATATTACTCAATAGGAGAAATTGCGATGCTTAATCGACTTTAAGTTTTGGTTTTATCTTACGCTGTTTAACTGTTTAGGAAGCAAATAGATCGTGAGTTAATTAATTGTCGACGAAGGGTAACCTGATCAGAGGCAGCACCGTCACCATAATTATTATATTCTAAGAGCTAGTCTACATTTCAAGGTGCATCGGTTGAATGCAACTTCTATACAAAGGTTTGTATAAAGTATATGTCTAGTTCCACGCGAATTAAAGTTACGCACACAATAACACTCTTATGTAATGACAGCGGGATTTTGAAATGAGTGTTTTTATATTGTACCAATAGCATGTTTAACAGTAATTTTTTTTTAAGATAGATCAAAAAGTTTCTTTTAACTGTTTTGTTAAGTCGACTTCAAACAAAAAGAATTTGACTGTTTTGATTTAAATAAATTCTTATATGTATTAAATAAAGGTCAGATATGCGTTGGTATATGAATAAAATATTAATTGAAGCCACCAAAGCGAATAAGTAATAGGTACATTGCCTTGTTATGTAGCTGTTTAAAATTATGTTTACCTATATTTTCATTACTTTGTTATTTTGTTATCAAAATGACTGAAGTAACTGGCACTCGTAACACTCGTTACATCGTTCTCATACCTATTGCCAACCGCATTTTCTAAGAGACAAGATGCCTATTTGAATAACTACGTAAAATGGCTTTTTCTATATATCTATTAACAATATAAATTAGCGTTTTATTTCAACTCACTGACTCATTTCATTAAATTTTTTCTATTTTTGCAATTGCAACCTCAACTCTCGTGGAACTACCTATACGCACGGTAACGTGCTACTGTTGTTTTAGTTCACATACGTTGCAAGGTCAGAAGGCCCCCAACAAGATGAACCGATGATATGGTGAAGATCGCAGGAAATCTTTGGATGAGAGCGGCGCACGATTGGTCGTTAGCGAGATCTTTGGGAAAGGCCTTTGTCCAGTACACGTCCTTGGGCTAATATGGGGATGACGTTGCTACTGTTGCAGTTGCGTAAAAAACAAATAATAAAAGTCTATTTTATTTCAATACAAGCGTTAACATCTTGCTCGAGTATGAAAAAGTTAATGTCAATACATGAGAGAAATACAATACTTAACTCTTTATTAAAAACAAAAGTAAAATAATCTAAAACACATAAAACTGAAACAGGTAATGTGGCATAATTGTTGTGAATCAAAATCATTAATTGAAAATTCTTATTAACAGTGCAGGGTGGATATGAACTTTAATTAAATGACCAAATTCGGGGTCTTCCCACGTGTTACAACTTATTACCGCTGGTAACAGCTGGGATTTTTTACCCCAACTGTTACCAGTGCGTGGCACCAATCACTTATGTGTAACAGCTGGCAATTTTATTCCCAGCAGTTACTACTTGGTAAAGATCCAGATTTTACCAGTGGGAAGAAGTTGATGGCACCAGATGAAAATGATCACCAAATTCCAAATACTTTTTTTCATAAAGCTGAAACTGAAAATATTCTTCATCATGATAATATTGAAGTAACAAACAAGGATGCTTATTTTATTAATACTGTAACATTTTATACAGAAACCAATACTTAACTGACAACGAAGCACCACCACGCCTTACTTTCCAAATCGTTTTATAAATTACTGTCTTTATCCTTAAGTATAATTTATTCATTGCACGCAAACTCAGAGCGTGACTACCAAGGTGTTGCCTATAATTGCTTTATTACAGCGAGGAAATGATTTACCTAGCTACGGAATGTGAAGTTTTAGCCACATTCCTGGCTTTTCTAATCCATTTTACAGCAATTCACATTTGATTTGTTACCTTTCTGAAGCCACCATAGAATGCCTGGCTTCAATTGTAGTTTAGAATGCCTAGCAATTTTAGTTGAGGTTGGTCGTGATACTAGCAGTAAATAAAGTCTGGAATAACGTTATAATCATCGTTGTAGCTTGTCATAACCGTTGCTTGCAATTAAATGTCAACTGTTATTAAAATTGGACTTTATGAATTTAAATAACATTAAACTTTTAGACAATACGCTGACGCAAAAATCCTTTATTTTCTTAGCAATTTAATTTCATAAAAGTTTTGATTTTTAAAGAATATTAAAATGACAAATTTTCTTACTTTATTTATTGTCATCAAAAATAAATATTTTAATTTAACTGTATCAGCTATTTGATCAAACAAAGAATAACATTTTTATCAGTATTGTCGCCTCAAAAATCTTAAATGAAGCAGGGTTTAGTGAAACAATTCTAGTTATATACATTTGTTTATTTAAGGGTGTACTTATACTTATCAATCACCATTTTTTTTACAAAAAATTGTAATTTTTATTATTAAATTATCAATGCGATCACAAATTATACACAAACAGGCAAGAATTTAGGCATAGCAGACTCTAAACAGTCGAATCATTGTGTTCATTAAAATTTGTGGGTGCCGACTCTTGGCCTATTTAGTCGAGTCATACCTCCTAACGTATTGTAACACGTGACGTCATTCTAAACCAATTACCGGGAACCGGCAATGTTCATTACAGAACCTTCAAGTACTGTGCAAAATAACATTATTATCGCATATAAGATTATTATTACAAATAAACCCAGGTGCAGGTAGACCGAGGAGAATTTGAGATAGATTTTTTTTGATAACTAGGAAAACTTTGAATGCAGGTTGTTTCATGAATTAATGAATAAATGATAAGAATGAATAAGTGAATGAAATTAATGAATCAATGAAATTAATAAATACATGAAATGAAGTAATAAATCAAATGAATGAACAAATTAAATGAAGGAATAAATGAAATGAATGCATAAATTAAATTAACGAAAAAATAACATAAAATAATAAACACAAAACAAAGTTAAGTACTTGGGACATATCATTGTAAGTGATCTAAAAGATGATCTGGATATTGAAAGGGAGCGCAGGGCACTAGCGGTTCGTAGTAATATGCTTGCTCGCAGGTTTGCTCGATGTTCATACGAAGTAAAAATAACGCTTTTTAAAGAGAGAGAGAGAGAGAGAGAGAATATTTATTTGCTTAAACATAGGTGAGTATAAACAGGTGTTAAAGTAAGCTTGTGAACTCTATGTTTTGCCAGATTGGCGTACAAATACTTATTTACACATTAAATAATTCAATTTTAATTTACAATTCAGTATTATAACTAAAACATTAAGCATTTAAAAAGTCTTTAACTGAGTAAAAACATTTTTCTATTAAGTACACATATAGTTGAAATTTAAATTGTCTTAAATTAAGAGATTTAATATAGTTCGGTACCTTATTAAATATTGTAGGCGCCATTCCAAAAAAACTTTTTCGCATTAATGCCGATTTAATTTGTTTGCTCTGCAATTTGTGCTCATACTGGGAGCGTGTTGGGAATGTCCGACTTTGTGATACTTTACAGAACAATTCAGGGTGACATTTGACAAAAACAGCTACTTCAAATATATATAACGATGGCAAAGTCAAAATGTTCAGTGATTTAAAAAGAGGAACACAACTATCTCTTATATTAAGGCCACATACGGCTCTTATACATCTCTTTTGAGCTTTGAAAGCTGCCTCTTTGTTTACCGAGTTACCCCAAAAAATAATGCCGTATCTGATTTTTGAAGCAACGAGCCCATGATAAGCTACTAAGGCGGCTTCACGGCTGGCTACTTGTGACAATTTGTAAAGAGCATAGGCTGACTTACTTAGGTGCTTACAAATTTCGTCTATGTGTTGTTTCCATGTCAGCTGACTGTCAATCAACAACCCTAAAAATCTTGTAACAGACACATTATCTATTTTTTTGCCTTTATAATTAATGTCCATAGTATTATTATCAAATTTCAATGTCCGTTGATGAAAATGCATAATATTAGTTTTAGAAAGATTAATTATTAAATTATTATTGTCAAGCCATGTTATTATACTGCTCAATTCCATATTTATGTCGTGTTCAAAATTAATTAAATTATTACAATTTATTACAGATGTGCTATCATCGGCAAAAAGTACTATAGGATGCCTCACTTCATTTGGCAAATCGTTAATGTAGATAAGGAACAGTAGTGGGCCAAGCACACTTCCCTGTGGTACACCATGTCCAAAGCACACAATCATTTTACACGAGCAGCCTGTGGGTTAGGTATACAAAGCGAGCCTATAGCGCCCTGCGCGTCCAATACAATAATGCATTTAGAATGCTGTTGGGGCTGCCGAGAAGGTGTAGTGCCTCGGGCATGTTTGCCGAAGCCCGTGTAGACGGGTTCCAGGCGATCATAAGAAAAAAGATAGCCTCGTTATTAGGCAGGGTGAGAGCTAGCGACAACAGCATTCTAAAGGCAATAGCGTGTAGATTTGACTGTCCTATTCTATCGTTTTGGGTGGGACAGCTAAAGGGCGTTGCTGAATTTAATATTAAAAAAAAAAAAAAAAAATGTATTTTGTTTAGTAGGTAAGTGTTACTAATTTAGTCATAAGTCGATTGTTACTAACATGCTATGGATCGCGATCTGAAATAAAGAATTTTTATTTTATTTATTTATAAATAAAATTAATGAAAAAAAAAATATCAGGAACCTGTCCCATATTATATTAGTAACATATAACTTAAGAAATATGTTATCTTGACAATCATAGATAACCGTCTTTTTTACATCAGCGTAGTCGAGTAACAAATAGGTATGCTATAAAAGTGCCTACATAACAATACAATTCGTTTATTTATATCTAAATCCACTTAGACGTTTTAGCGCGATAAAGCCACAACGACACAATACAGACATTTCATTTTTACAAATTTATAATAGTATTGAAAACACAAATGGATATCATAAGTGTGCATACAACAGGAAAGTTGATTACCCTCTTGAATTTTCCCACTGTTGTGCGAAGGCCTCTCCTCTTTTTCGCCATGCATTCCTATCCCACGCATACTCAGGAGTATTACGCCCTTGCAAAATATGTCCAAATTATGCTGCTATGGTGACTGTATTCAAATAAAAATAAAATGCTGACGCAAAATAGTAATTTCTATGATAAAAATCCTATAATAAACAGACTTCGATACTTTGTGTTTAGCTTGTTTTATGAGCCTTTAAAGTTGGGTGGGAAAGTCCATTTTGAAAGTATGAAAATATAAATAACTAATTTTCAATGTTATCATTGAATAACCCAGGAAATGTGTGGTAACTTTTGTTATAAAACCGTTTCGATAAACGCAAGTTTTAACATAGCTGCAAAACAAAGTTTTTTACTTCCCCATGCAAGGTAGGAACGTGCACCGTTACACGTTCCTAGGCTTTAGTATGGAGCGTGTTTTGGGAAACTCCAAAATGTGACTACGTATAATATTGTTGTATCTCGGGATTTTTTATGAGATTGAAAGAGTTTTTCCTATAACATACCCCAAAAATAAAGTGCCAAAATTCGTCAATATTCCTGTTAGTTCAAGAATTCTCAGGGTTCCCTACGTTCATTTGTCTGAATAACCTACCTTTTTATTAAGTACAAGAAGGCGCCCGCAGCTTCATTCGTGAAGGAGAAAAAGTCTTAAACCCCCTTTTTTTCTTCAGCGTAGTTAAGTAAAAACCATCTGGAGACACCCAGCCACTCGTGTACCAAAAATAATTCAAATCCATTTAGAAATGATAATTGAAATGATAGTATTTCACCCTTACACAGTCTTGTGCTAAAGAAAGACATTTTTCCTAACAATATTTGCGTTCTATACTGGCCTTAAATAAGTTATACGGTATCGATCTGTACGCAGTTCAGGCATAAATAGCACCAAGAATAAAAACTGAGAACAAGTATTTCAATAATATGTGAGGGCGGTTGAAAAGCATTTCAAATTGTATTTTGAGACTATGAGCGACAACCCTGCTTAAAGCGATGACGTAGTAAATGCAAAGAAGTGAATTCGTTATGAATTTTATAAGGCTGAAACAATAAATGGAGAAAATGGGACGCAAAAGGTACGTCATTGTATATACGCAGCGCAGCGTTAAAATTCGGTGTGGAAGGTATGCGTAAAGAACTGTTTTTACAGTGAGTTAGCGATTTTTGAGCCGCGGTTTGGAGAATCCTTTATTATTCCTAGTGACATGTGCATTCTATAGTAGTCTTAAATAAGTTATGGCGTATCGATCTACTGTACGTAGGTCGGGCATAAATAGCATCAAGAATTCTGAGAATGAGTATTTTAACAAGTATTGTAAAGCGGTTGAAATACTACTTGTATTTAAACATAATTACTAACTACCCAGGTTCTACCGCGGTCCAAAGGACGACGAAATAGCTCAAAGCGATGCTAAACTTAAGTGGCAGTGGGCGGGCACATTCCTCGTAGATCTGATGGGCGCTGGGTCAGAAAGATTCTCGGGTGTCTACCGCGTACAGAACGGCGCAA
This sequence comes from Hedya salicella, assembly GCA_905404275.2. NCBI lineage: Eukaryota > Metazoa > Arthropoda > Insecta > Lepidoptera > Tortricidae > Hedya > Hedya salicella. The sequence continues at coordinate 21,139,302 of FR990107.1, read as the reverse complement.
CGACCGAAGGCCCCCAACACGATAGACCGATGATCTGGTGAAGATCGCGGGAAACTGTTGGAAAAAGCGCAGTGAAGAGAGAATTCGCTCGCCCATGCGACGTCAGAACAACTCCCTCTAGGGAGTTGTTCCAAGACTCTCTCGCTTTTGCAATCGGAATACTCTATCTCGGTCTGCAGCGTTGCCCCAAAGGTCAATACCGTAGGTAAGTAGCGAGTGAAAGTAACCGTAATAAGCTTTCATTACGTTGTTTATATGTAAACTGGGGCGCAGTCTACCGAGCGCGAAACATGAAGATGATAGTTTATCACAAAGGTTGTGACAGCGGGGTGGGTATGAAGTGTGCGCGCGGCGAAGCAGTGATCCTGCCGCGCGCACACTTTCCCCCCGTCGCCCACAGACCATGGGATTGTCACGAAGGAACTTATCAAGCTATAGTCGCGCGTTGTCATGGCCGAGAGCTAAAAAGGTAAAGTGTTTCAATTCCCCTGTGCCTCTCGACAAATAAGCACCTTAAATCGAAAGAACCTAGGGGTAGGTATTTATTCAGCTGTTGAACATAGGCTACAGATGGAAATCGTACCTAGTATTTGCATTAAGTATTTCAACCCGTCTCAAAACGCCCACCCACGCACCAAGTACCGGATTATTTATTCATGTGGCGAACCTTTTTAGTACAGTTAGTTTTTGCATAACAAATATAAGAAATCTAGGTTTAAGATATTTGCTTAGGCTCGGAACATAGGCTAAAGATGTAAATCTTATGAACCCCGATGAAGAAGAGTTTGTCGTCAACTCTCACGTTTATTTTGATATCTATTTATGTCATGTTTAGATCAAACGACTATAGTAAAAGGAACAATATTAGCAAGGTTTATTGTAGTTTATTTTCATTATTTATTAGAAACTAACTTCTGCCCACGACTTCGTCCGCCTTAAATTCGTTTATCGTAAATAAGGGTACTTTTCCGGAATAAAAAGTAGGCTATGTCCTTCCCCTGGACTTAAACTATCTCCGTAGCAAATTTCATTCATCATATGGTTAAGGCGTGAAGAGGTAACAGACAGACAGATAGACAGACATACAGACCGACAGAAACACTTTCACATTTATAATGTTAGTATGGATTCTATAATAAGGCTTTTACTGTAGACGAAAAGGGCGCTTAAAAACTATTAACCAATTTTAACTGTGGTCTGCAACCTGCACTTTTTGACTCATAGGCGAAGCAGGACTGTCAGCATGCTGCTATGCCGTGTCGTTTTCCTTAGTAATAGCCCTTTTTAAGCCTGTTGAATTCTTAACAGAAATAATTGAAAAAAAAACAAATAATTTATTCTGTTCCTAAGGTATGTAGCTTGGGCCTCCATAGATCTGCAGATCTGCCCTCTTAAAACAATAGGCGGTATCTTTCGAGTTTGTTATACCATCACGTAGCTTAAAATATTCTGCATAAGTTGTACGAAACAAATTAGTCGTATTTTACCTATAACATGGCTAACAACCTCAAAAGTATCCTATAACTATCTGATGGTTATAGGATACTTTTTATCCGATTGCGCTGAAGCAAAACCGTGGGTTATGTTTTTATTCCCGCGCTGACGAAGTTGTGGGCACTATCTTGTAAAAAATAAAATAATAATAAATGATTTATGTTAATTTAGACTAAAAATAGAAATCTGACCTACTATCTGAATAACAAGTATTTCAACACGTCTCCGCGCCCACCCACGCACCAGGTACGGATTATATATTTATGTAGAGAACCTTTTTAGTACAGCTTTAGAACGCTTATAATTTAATGTTGAATCTGTAAGGTTAGCTTGAGCCGGTATATGTAGTTATTTACAGAACTCTGACTGAAAGAGGTTATGAATTTTGTATAGAGCAACAATACGGCAGAAGTAAGACAGGTACTGTTACTAAGCAAAATGTCTCCTTTAAATAATGACGAAAAATGTACAATTTGTGCTTTAATTAAATAAAATTTAATGGATTCCTTCGCGTAACTAAAATTATGAACATTGAGTGTCTCAGAGCCAGGGCCCTAAACTTCTTTTCCATAAGAGGAAAAAATCATAACACTCTTTTTTGTTACACTGTAATCCATACTATCCATACTAATGTTATAAATGCGAAAGTGTGTCTGTCTGTCTGTCTGTCTGTCTGTTACCTCTTCACGCTTAAACCGCTGAACCGATTTGAATGAATTTTGGTATGGAGATATTTTGAGTCCTGGGGAAGGACATAAGCTACTTTTTATCCCGGAAAAATGCCCTTATCCGTGATAAACGAATTTAAGGCGGACGAAGTCGCGGGCAGAAGCTAGTATTATATAAAGTATCCTTTAACCATCCGGAGATACCTAGCTACCCGTGTAAAATAGTTGAAATCCGTTAAGCCAATTTTACGCGATGACGCCACAACAACACGTACAAACGTACAAAAAATAAAAATAAAAGATTTCCAGTTAGTGACCTCCAAATAATCCGTTACAATATTTATTTTTCAATATCTTCAATTTACCTACGGAATTTCATTTTTACAACTTTATAATAGTACTAGCTGTTGCCCGCGACTTCGTCCGCGTAAAGATGCAATTTATAGCTTAAAAAGTTTCACCCCATTTTTCGATCCCAAAGGGGATGAAATTTGACATATATTACAGCCTATGTCCTATTCTGATATTTAACGTACATAACTGAAAAGTTTCATAAAAATTCGTCCATTAGTTTTTGAGATTAAAGGAAACGAACTTTCACGTTTATAACATAATAATGATAAAGAAGAAAGGAGAAAGATGAGGAATTTAGATGTATAATAAATATAGGATAGATATTTGTAGATTTTCTAAGATATTTATTTTATGCATTTGGATGCGTTTATTTTTTTTATCGCGTAGGAGATATTTCGAGTTACGTATTTACTGACTAACGTGGGTTTGGCAAGGTACAATAAAAGTAAAAATTAAAAATACACAAATAACTTATCCCAGAAATCATATTTTTGAAATCTGATAAATGTAAGAAGTTTATTTAACCTATTCCTTGAAATAGTTTTTGAATTACCATACTGTGTAAAAAATGGCTCATCCGAATTATGTTCTTGAAATATTACTACGGATAATATTAGTAAAGATAAATATTTACGACTTTGATGTGTAAATATAACGATAAGATACAAACAACCACGTATAATAAATAGAGCATTTGTTTATTGAGTAGGTACAAATGTTAATAATTAATTATTTTTAATATTTTCTTCTGTTTCCGCGATTATTACTCATTGAAATAAAACAATTTAACGGATTATATCGCGTATATTATCTCATTTTAGTTCCCGACGTTTCGGAAGCTTTCCAGCTTTCCATGGTCACGGGAGGACCATGGTCGCGACGACGTTTAGTACTCATTTTAGTTCCCGACGTTAATAGTATTGGTTGTTCAAATGCCCACAATGCACACACCCAAAATCTGACTACGTCGGGCCAATTTTCGTTAATATAAGCGAAAGCTAGAAATTGGATTTCACTACAGGAAATAAAATTTACTGTTCAGTAGGTACAGATATATTGAAATAAAACAATTTAACGGATTATATCGCGTATATTATCTTATTTTAGACCATGCTTTCCATGGTCATGGGAGGACTCAGTCCTCCCGTGACCATGGAAAGCTGTAAAGCTTCCGAAACGTCGGGAACTAAAATGAGATAATATACGCGATATAATCCGTTAAATTGTTTTATTTCAATAATTATTTTTATTTTAGAAATGATGATTTTACCAATAATATTATACTTAAGTTAAATTAACTGATTAGGTTTTTCTGGGTTTTCCCTAATCCGTGCAACAAATGTTGGATCATATTGTATGTCTCTCAGCAAAGACTTCTCTCAATGTAACTGGCAATTCGAAAGTGCTTGTACCTAGGCCTACTTGAATAAAGCATATTTTAATTTGATTTGACTTGAGTTGTTGTTTAGAAAAGCAAAGTTAGGTTCAAAAAGTGCTGCAGCTTTTTGATCTCTTAATGTATTTTTATATCATTATGTTTTCTTTTCAGAGGTATGCAATATAAAGACTATTCTTGTTCACAGATTATATACACGAGTAGAAAAAATGTATCACAATAGTCGCAAGACGCGTTGAGCATTAAACAAAAGCTGTTCTCATTATGAACTCAGCGTCGTTTTACAATCACGATCCCTTTAATTCTGTCACGCTCACACACTTTTTTATAATATAAGAGCGAGAGAGCGAGCGATATTTTTCGCAGACTCCCTGACCCTCTTTCGTTCGCAGTTCACTTTCATTTCAGCTGCCCCAATTTTCACGACGGATACGGCATTTCCTATCCTTTCTCTTTGATTAGTGGCTGTTGCGGTAAAAGTGACAATGATTTTGTGACAACGGCGAAGCTTGGTAATCGGTAGCTACGGTGCGAAGCAAAGCTACGCAAGGTGTCTGATTTCAATCACAACTACAAAGGAAACTGCCGGTTGGCTGTGGTTGGTCAGAGGAACGGGACCTCTGAAATGAACATTGGCAAGCTATATGGGAATACTTACGCTCTTTCTATCGCACAGCTAAATGGGATAGTGTGCAGTTGGAAGCAAAAACTGGTGGCGACTAATCGGTGGCTCAATATTACTCTTAAATCCCGCTTATTGGAGCTATGGAGTTAATAATCTGCGCTTTTCTATACGCACTTGCCATTCCAGGACTTTACTGCGCACACGGAATTCCGTTCTCCGGGCTACATGGCCTGCCCATTGCCATTTCAAGCACGCAATCAAGCTATGTCGGTTACATTGGTTTTTCTGCGGATATCCTCATTTCTGATTTGATTACGCAGAAAAACTCCAGGCATAGCCATTGAACATTGCGTGAATCTAAGCCTAATAAAAACCTTACTTATGAGTCACATTGTGAACGCCTACATCTCAGTTCCGTAGTGGATGGCTCCAACTAGGTAGACAAATAACCTAGTGTACGTCGCGAGCACTCATAAGAGAGGCCTATGTTCAGCAGTGGACGTCCGTGACTGATAAATAGATAATAGAAATAGGGATGACGACTTAATTTTAATAATTATTCCGTATTGTAGATCATTAAAAAATATTGGACATGTATTTTTTCTTCTTTTACGTAACCAAAAAATAACGGAGATACATTGAGTCAAAATGTCACGTGACGTCACCGTATGGTACAGATTGTACCTAGTCGTGACGTCACGAGCCCCCACTCCTAAACTTTGTTTGGTTATCTTAGTATTTTTTGATGAATTTGGAAAACAAAAAATACGTGTTCATTTTTTTTTACTATCTACTATAGGGACTAATTATAATTTCGATTTTGGTACTCGGTCGTCATACCTATTACCTACGTATACGTTTTTTGTACAAAAGAATGAGATCATAACCAAAATTTGCTTTTGTCGCTTAGCATGAACAAATGTAAAGACAAATCCAAATAATAATCAGAATAATTCCTCCATAAAATTTGTGTATCATTTGGCTAAAAGTCCAGCATGGCCGGTGAAATATCGCCGTGACATTTGATAAGCCGTTTCGAGGGCATCAAGGCCATTTCGCTTATTCCTGTCATATTTCAACGCGAACATGAGGATGTAATTGGGTGCCGAGTTTATGTAAAGACATGATGTTGTCAGCATATTTGTCAGCGAATTGTTCGAGAGATGGCGCTGTACTTTCCAAGAGATGTATATGAATGAAAACTTGAATAACAATAGGTTGTTAACTTGAATAAAACATGGATAACAAAATCGGCCACAGAAAAAAAAAACTATTAACAATCTAAGCAGAAATCGAACCTAGAGTTTTATTTTGGCTGGTTTCGACTTGTTTATTTTTTACTAGGTGTGCCCGCGGCTCCGCCCGCGTGGAATTTGGTCTGTGTCAGTAAGCGGCTAATTCACCCGTCTCTCTGGAGCCGAAACTTGAAGTAAAGTCCAGATAACATGTTATACAAATACCACTAAATAAAAAAACACTCCAAAATCAATTTTTTGCACTTATTTAAATTTATGCCGTGATTTAAAAGACATAGAGTATATACTTAGAGGTGTATATCGGACGATACAGTACCACTTTTCTATTTTCAACATGGCTTTACCAAGAACAGAGGAACAGGCACACAAATCCTTCGCACCGGTAAGTTCATAACAGATGCGCTGGAAGCTAAGGAGAGCGTGGCCATGGTGTCGACGGACCTCTCAAAGGCCTTCGACTCCATAAATCATAAAGGTCTTTCGAAGGAGCTTCAAACAGCCGATGTCCCGAAAAACATTATCCAAGTAATAGAGAATTACCTGACGGGTCGCAAAGTCTATGGGAGTTTTAGAACCACCAAAGGAGATGAGAAATCGGTCCCACACGGAGTTCTCCAGGGCTCTATCCTGGGCCCGGTAATTTTTAATCTGTACGTACACGACGTTTGGGACCATCGGGATCATATCCGCGGACTAAAGCTCTCCCAATACGCTGATGACCTGTGCATCCTCAAAAGATCTCCCGACCCGAACTCCGCAACGCAGCGCGCAGGCTGGGCCACCGAAACTATTATAGACTACTACCATCGTTGGGGGCTACGATGTAACGTAGATAAAACAGAGTGTGCCATGTTCACTAACAAGAGAAAGTACCGAAGAACCATTCGTATAAAAAATGAGGTTATCAATTATAAACACAGTATCAAATATCTGGGAGTACACCTTGACAAGACCATGACCATGGGTAAACAGACCGAATACGTAGTTCAAAAGGCGCGACGAGCACGCAGCGCGTTAGCCCCCATCATAGGCTGGGCCACCAAGACGGACCTGACGGTAAAACTCGCTGTCATTCAGGCCTGCCTACTTCAAATATTGGATTATGGCGTAGTACAACTATTCTCACGTTACACTAAGAGCAACTTATTAAAAATTAAACGCCGATATCATATGGCCCTCAAGACCACAGTACAATTCCCAAGACGCCTCGAAACTTCTGTCCTCTGGGATATGCTAGACTGGGACCCATGACACCTCCGTGCGCAAGATCTAAACGAGGACATGCTGACTCAATTTCGCGAATTCCACATCGAGGGTTTAGACACCCCTGGTGACGCCTACATCGGATACGGACAGCACAACCCCCTCCTAACTAATACTAGACTAGGTGAAATAAATTATGTACCGAAAAAAGACAGGAGTCGGCTGCTCAGCAAGCGAACAACCGCTCCACGTCCCCATAGATTGTAAGAATCAGTTGTAATTAGCATAAGACAATATTGACCAACATTTTAAATTTATATAAATTTATTTTGTACATACTTACAGAGTAACAAACATACAGCACACACTACATGACACTTATACAGATCTTTAAGACAAACATGAGTAGACTGTAAGTAGCTGATACACCCACAGGCCAAATAAACCATCGGCCTGCTGGACATATTGTAACATATGAACTAGGGAAATAAACATCTTTCTATTCTATTCTATTCACTTTTCTATTTTTACGTCCTAGACTGTAGATCTTGATCGAACTTGATCTAAATCAAGTCCATGGCAAATATCACCCAAATCAGTCCTCCAATCAATCAGTCTAAAAATGTAAAGGCAAGAAATATACACATCCATACTTCCTAACAACCTTTCGAATTTAGGTGTAATATTATGTAGAAGTAAGATTAGAGGAAAGGTGAATATAGATATTGAGGCCAAGTATTTACATTTTATTTACAGTTATGTTTATGTATGCACAACTAAATATATATATACAATTATATCTACGGTTACATACTCCAAAAGTAGGTATGTAAAGTATATTTAAGTACATAACATTCACATTTTACAATATTTTTTGTACACTATATTGTGAGTCTTCCCGGCGGGCATCAGCACGAACAGCTCCGTGCAGCTGGTGACGTGCGAGCACGCCACGAAGCTGCCCATCCGAGAAGTAGCCCGTGCACAGGTCCACGCCGGCGGCGCGCAGCGTCTGCCCCTGTGACTTGTTGATGGTCATGGCGAAGCAGACGCTCACGGGGAACTGTAGGCGCTTGAAGCAGAGCGGCTTCTTCGGCTTCTCCGGCGCCGCACCCCATCAGGATTTGCGCCTCGATGAGGTTTCGCTGCAGCTGCACTACTTTTAGCCTGGTTCCGTAGCATAAGTTTGGAGGTGACAAATTCCGAAGAGGCATGATCGGAACTCCAACTTTCAGGGTTAATGTGTGTGCTAGGAGTAGGTGAGTAGGAGTATGAAGCGCTCAATGAGTTTAGGAACTCCATCAAGTATGTTGTGACGAAGCGTTAATTCAAGACAGTGTTAATGGAATTATATACTGCCTGTTCACCTTCCATTTCCGCCAATATCCGCGCATAAACGGCTCTCTCATAAACCGAAGAGTTCTCACGTCGCGTCACCTGGCTCAGGTTTCCGTATACGCTCCAAATGTGGTCTTCAACGGACGGAACGATCTTGCATAACATCTCTGGTAATCGAATCAGGCCGTTGGTTTCCTCCAGAAGTCCTTCTCCAACCTGAAGCAGTACCTGGGCGAATTTTTGCACATGTGAGCCTCCTTCTTGTTGATACAACCGAGCCACTTATCTCGTATTTTATTGTATTATTAAATCAATTATTTGATTAAATTGGTTAATATCCCTACCCCCTCTTCTAAAATTAGAGTTAATTTGGCAAGTAGATATTAATTTTAGCGCCACATGTTAGTTTAGAAAAGTACTCGATACTCGGCTCGTACACAAAAGTAGATGTAGGCTCGTGTAGCACATATTTGAGAAAAATTTGCACCTCCTTCCTAAGTAGCGCCATACGATTCAGGTGCAAACTTAACTCAATCAAGTGTAGTGGCTACCCCCCCTTTTAGGTGTTGTTTTTTTATAGCCTATATAACCTGACCGGATATTTTTTCGACAGATAAGTAAAGTTTGCATCAAAATCTGTTCAGCCGTTTTCACGTGATGCGCGCACAAATAAACAGACAAACAGACAAAAATTCTAAAAACTGTTGGAACGTGTTCTGTTATCGATTTTAAGTATCTCCGGTCAACTTTTTTTCGAATATCTTCCATGTACAGACTTTTGACCCTCTTCAGCTTTATTTTATGTATAGATGTATAGAGACAGAGCAGAATGTACTATACCCTAGTCAATTGGGATGTTGATAATTTTTGACTACTTTTTTCTGTGGTATTTTTATAGAACGGCGTCTCGATAATAGAAACATTGGTGAAAGAACTACTTCATTCTCATACAAACTCACCGAGATACAATAAAGTCAAAATCACATTTTTTTACCTTTTTTAGGATTTATTGAATAGAAAATGATATTTCGCATCAAATTTTTATTTCTTTTTGGATACAGTTAGCATCCCAATTCTCACAATTATGAGAAAACGTACTGTGTGTCTCAGTGTTCACTTGTCTAACTCTTACACTGACAAAGCGAAAACAAAACTATGATCAGCAGAAAGTTAACTCATAAGCCAAAAAACTTCTAACGCAAAAACTTCTGGGAGCGATCGAATTGATGAATTAGCAGTGGCTTGTCTCGGCTATTCATGGCTTTTTTTCTGGTATTAATCAGGGCGACATGTCAGCCCTTCCGAAGAAATGACTTTGGATATCGGCTGAATCATTAGTGACAACCATAGTTACAAAGATTGTTTGTAGAAGGGGAGGATATTTTTCTGTTAGTATTTTACCTTCCTTGGACATTTCAAAAATATTTTCTTGACGTTTGATACTAGCATGGCAAAACATTTGCTGATATATAACAAAACCTGCATATATTTTATACATAAACTAGAAAGAAGATGCCCACATATTTGTTCGCGGTAGATAAAAAGTCACAACCCCTCGTTTTTAGGGTTCCGTACCAAAAAGGTACAAAAGGAACCCTTATGGTGCGACTCTGTCTGTCTGTCCGTCTGTCCGTCTGTCTGTCCGTCCGACTATTAAAGCGCCATATCTCAAAAACTACTTATGCTAACTATTTGAAATTTGGAATTTTTATAAACATGGTTAGCCAACATGTATTGCAGAGGAAATATTTAAAAATATATTTTTATTTTCTAAAAAAACGACGAATATGAGGGGTGGGGGGGATTAAAAATCTAGCTAATGTGTCAAATGGGGTATTATATGAATGGGCTTGACCTGCACATTTACAAACAATTTTTTTATTGTGATTAGTTTTTGTTTTGTTAAGGAAAATGTGAAAAAAAAACACCATTCCCCCCTTTATCTCCGAAGTATCTAATGTGTCAAATGGGGTATCATACGAATGGGCTTGACCTGCACATTTACAAACAATTTTTTTATTGTGATTTTTTGTTTTATTACGGAAAATGTGAGAAAAAAACACCATTCCCCCCCTTTATCTCCGAAGTATACCAATCGAAAATTTTGAAATTTTCACAAATTGTATGAATAAACATAAATATGACACGAAAATTATAGTCACGTCTCTAACTAGCTTTTTTTTTTATTTGCAAAAAACCTATTTGAACAACTCGGTTGCGTTAAGTTTGCAACGCTATAGATATCAGGTGCAAACTTAACTTAACCGATACCGGGTAATAAAGTTAGGGTAAGTAAAAATTTGTACGGAACCCTCGGTGCGCGAGTCCGACTCGCACTTGGCCGGTTTTATTTTTTAAGCGTAGTTAGGTAAAAAGTATTACCATTTGTGGATACCCAGCTACTCGTGTACAAAATATAGTTGAAATCCGTTTAGCCGATTTGACGTGATCAAGCCAAAAAGACACATACAAAAAATCCAAAAAAAGATATTTTTCGTTTCAGTGACTTCTCTATTCCATCCAATCTAGATCCAACAAGTCCCAACCAGATGGACAGAGTGGTTGGTCAGTTACTAATAGACGGTTACAATCATTGTTTTGTAAATATCTTCAATGTACAGACTTTTTTTGACATCTTTATAATCGTATATATGTATGTTAGTTTGTAAGGTATTTATTTATGGACTATTGATGCCTCGAAATGAATTTAAATTTGAATAAGGCTTGTTCTGGGTCACACTACCTATCGTTGAATTATTCTGACACTAGAATAGCTAGACAGAATTTACCAAATTATTAAAAACATTTCTCGTAGGACACCTGAGGATAGTATACGATACTTTTACTCAACTGTGCTGAAGCAATAATAGTGTTATGACTTTAAACTTTTCTGAAAATGTATTTGCTGACACTTTCCAAAAGGAAAAAGTTTTTAAATACCATTTTAAACAACGAAGACAGTGGCGTTATCTAGCTGAGTAACAAATTGAAGATCAAATATTTTACGCATTTCCAGCGCTATCAGTTTCCTGGAGCGTATAATGGTGAAGTGAGGTGCAATTATAGTAACATTTTACCAAGTTTTTACGCTCAATGTGGGTCATTTCTTCAAAATATGCAACAGGAGCAGGTAATGAAACTGAAATGGCAATGGGCAGGGCACATAGTACAAAGAACTGATTATCAAAGTCATTTTCAGACAGATAAAAATAGCGTATATGTAGCAAAAACAATAAACGGCCAAAAAAAACTATCTCGACAATTTTCTCATCCAGCTGCCAAAAACATTTCTGACCGCATTTACAACGCTTTTATAACTCATAACAAAATACCTGAAGAGTATTTCAGGCAAAGCTCTCCAAATTTAAAAGAGCTTATGTCTATTGTAGTTTTTGGGTACTTGTGTCATTTCGGCTAGGCTGGATTGGTGTGTAACTGATTGCCTGTCCTACGGTTTACCGTACTGTCAGCTCCATACCCTTTTTGTTCGTCAGGTAATAACACGGTACACGTATTGTGCCTCGCTCACAATGAAGAGCCTGTTTTTGAGAGCTATGCTTATGTTAAATTACTGTCCTAGATATGACAGTTGCTTCGTATTATGTAGACTATTATAAAGTTGAAAAAATTAAATGTTTGTTCGTTGTTGCTTCATCACGCTAAATCGGCTAAACAGATTTCAACTATTTTTGGTGCACGGGTAGCTACCTCCAGTAGGTAGTAGGTATCTCCAGATGGTTATAAGATACTTTTCACCCGACTAAAGAAGAAGTGGCTATGACTTTTTCTCCTCCGGAGTTGCGGGTACCTTCTAGTCTATAATCTATACTAGATATTATAAAGTTGTAAAAATGAGATGTCTGTACATTAAAGATATTTTCAAAACTTGATTGTTACCGACTATTTGGAGGTCACTAAAACGAAAAAATTTTTTTTGGATTTTATGTATGTTTGTGTCTCGTTGTGGCTTCATCACGCAAAATCGGCTAAACGGATTTCAACTATTTTGGTACACGGGTAGCTGGGTATCTCCAGATGGTTATAGGATACTTTTTATCCGACTACGCTGAAGAAAAAATGAAGGGTTATGACTTTTTCTCCTCCGCGAACGAAGTTGCGGGCGCCTCCCAGTGTTTTATAAAGTTGTAAAAATGAGATGTCTGTACAACACTCACCTTTTTAATAGTATTCATTCATATTCTTAATATTATATGAAATTTTATCAAAAAATTTGGTCTTAGACGAAAGTGGGCACACTAATAAATCAATTTATTCATCGAAAAAAAAAACGGTTTACTTATAATTTCTGGAAACTGGAAGCAGGTGAAACCACGGCTAAAAATAAAAGATAAATAATTCTAATTGGAATGAGCCAATTTTTTACAAGGTATGCTCATTCGAAAACCGCGGAATAAGTTTAATAAACCACTTGTAATTATCAGATTTCAAAAATATAATTTCAGGGATAAATTATTCGGGTTTATAATTTTGGCCGTCAGTAGTGTCGTCACTTGAAATATCTCCTAGGCAATAAAAAAAATCAGTGCATAAGCGTGAAATGCTTGAAAATTAGTATCTTAGAATAGCCTATTTTAAGAAAAAGTAATAATAAAAGTGCATTTTTTAGCTCATCCTGCATATCGGAATTTCTAATGTGCATTGAAATAAGGAAATAAGTTTCGTTCCGTACCATTTACAGAATCCGTACTTTATTTGTTTCTTCTGTAATTTAAGTGAAAACTCATTTCTTTAAAGTTGGTGATTTGAATCCGTAACTGTTCTGTATTGATTTTCAAAACGCGTAAATCCAACAAAAGATGTCTATTATGTTGCTAACAAAATCTCACGTGGCATACTTGTATATAACGTAGCATATTTTCACTAAAACATTTTTCAATAAATAAAAAACCTCTGACTAAATCCCCTACCATCAATATTCTGTGTCGTAATTAATCAAACCTTACCCAACACAGGTAATTAATATCGCCAAATTAATAATGTGTGTCAAAGACGAGGCGTAATCGGGCCATAATAGAACCTTGCCGCTGTAACAACTTGTCTAATATCGTATAGTATCGGGTGAATCGGGGAAATTAGTTGCGGTGACATGGTTGTATACTTTCAGTGAATAAGGTGTTTCGATTGTCAGATACCAATGAAAGATGATATAATTGGATTGGTTTTCGATAAATGATAAGTAAAGTAATATTTACGTTAGTTGTTATCGAATTCTTATTATTTCCAATATTCGAATATTATGAAATTTATTAAGAAAAACGTCGTAACTCTTTTGTTACTACGTAGTCAGGTACAAGTAATTCATAGCCATTTGTGATTATCCCACTACCTATGTACCAAAAAAAATTGTAATAATTATGGCACTACGACAAATATATATTTTTTTAATTAAGTGACCTTTAAATAGCCCGTACCTGTATTATTTGAATATATCTTCAATGTACGACAATACATTTTTACAATTTCTTAAGAGTAAGGTCACTGAAGAGGGAAAGACTGGGAAGTTCAAAAAGTTGTAATACGACGCCCTTAATAGCATTTAATATAAAAAAAATGGTTGTTCCCATACATCCGTATTACCCCCAAGTGACTCCCAATCACTTTACTTATAAAAAAAATACTGGAAAACACAGCGTGTACGAATATCAGCCGACCACAAAATAAATGAATAAATAATAAATCAATATATTAGGGAGAATCTTACACAAATCGACCTAGTCCCAAACTAAGCAAAGCTTGTACTATGGGTACTAGGCGACGATATACATAATTATATAAATACATAGAAAACATCTAAGACCCAGGAACAAACATTCGTGCTCATCACACAAAAACTTGCCCTGGCCGGGATTCGAATCCGGGGACCGCCAGCTTTATAGGCCGTTGTACAACCCGCTGAGCCAAACGTGTCGTGAACTTGGCAAAAGCTACCGTAAACCAGTAGACCGTACGATTGGTTTCGGTGTAGAAGTCTTTAAGGGAGACCTTGAGCATTTGATGTTTAGGGGTTAAAAATGTATGTGCCACGACTCCCACCAAAAGCGCTGGATCTTAATAATAAAAACCATGCAATATTTAATCGTGTTAAGTCCTTGGACTTAAAATTACTTTGTAGGCTTTATAAATTTCACTACTCCTACTCGCGATGTATTCATCATCATTTCAGCCATAGGACGTCCATTACTGGACACAGGCCTCCTCAACCGATTTCCACGTGGGTCGGATAGAGGCGACCTGAATCAAGTGAGTCCCTGCAACCCTAACCATGTCGTCCGACCACCTTGCAGGTAGCCTACCCACGCTGCGCTGGCCGGTACGCAGTCTCCACTTGAGAACCTTTCTGCCTCAACGGCCATCGGTTCCTGGAACTATGTGCACTTCAGTTTACTCGTGTCATGCCATCAAAATAACAAATAAAGAAATCCATATCAGCCAATCCCCATACATGTTACCGAAACCTATCTTGATTTATTTCTGAAACCCTCCATCTTTCCAAAATACTTGGAACCTGTTTAGGGCCGCCTAATGGAGGGTCAAATAGGAGATAAACGGCCTCTCTTCCACTTCAGTGCCATCAGAGAGGTACCCATTAATTTTGGTATTAGTTTGACCTGAAGTGTAAGTTCAGGATTTTCGTCTCGGAATAGCTACGCCGAAGGGGATAGGATTTAAAATTGGATAGGAAATAAGTTGGTAGTTGCCTGCTGAATAATGAATTTGCAGACTCAGAAATCAAAAATCATTTTATTTGTGAAAAATACGCACAGATGAGGTACATTGTGTCTAGGTATAGCCTAGATACCATTATAAAGTTGTAAAAACGAAATGTCTGCACATTGAAGATATTTTTAAAAAAAATTGTAATGGACTAGGTATTCAGAGGTCATTGAATCGGAATATATATTTTTTGGATTTTTTGTATGTTTGTATGTGTCGTTGTAGCTTCATCACGCCAAATCGGCTAAACGGATTTCAACTTATTTAGGTACACGGGTAGCTGGGTATCTACAGATAGTTATATTTTATTTTTTTTCGGACCCGTGGAACATTTTTTTTTTAAATCCGTGAAGCCGTTTTGGACTGATGAAGCCTCAACGACATATACAAACCAATAAACATACAAAAAAACCTAAAAAATATTTTTCGATTCATAGAGCCTTTAAAGTTATGTGGGAAAGTCCAATTTTAAAGTATAAAAATATTAATAACTAATATAATACCATTGAATAACACTTGAAATGTATGATAACTTTTGTAATGAAACCGTTTCGATAAACGCAAGTTTTAACATAGCTGCAGAAGAAAGTTCTTAATTTCCCTGTATATGGCGTCACACGTTCCTAATACGCTTTAGTATGGAGCGTTTTTTGGGATAGTCCAAAAATTAAATTTTAACATTGTTATATTTCGGGGAGTTTTTATGAATTATAAGTTTATTCATAATTATTTTATTATAAAGAGATCGTTCCATAATACGGCACAAAAAAGTTGTCAACATCCCAATTGAACGCTAGAAAGATTTGACACATTATTGCAAATCATAGTCACATATTCATATAATATTTAGAAATACCTAGTATAAGTTAGGGGTACAGCTTAACAAACTTCTATGCTATGATCGTGGCATAACTTAATAAAGACGCATCGAAGTGTTCTCGAAGTTTCCAGATAGCGTGACTTAGCAGAGAGTTAGACTAGAATGTAATTCTAACTATCTAACTTAAACGAAGCAGACTGAAACGTTAGACATAATACTATTGTACCCGATTTCGCACATAAATTAATCCGACAAAGTTCAATATGTTGGCAACTAGAGATTATAGAATGCGAAGTAAAATACTTTATGTTGCAAAAAGATATAGTTAAATCAATCACGTTCGCTATCTTTGGTCACTTTTCATACATTCGTTATCCTATCTATCTATCTGTATTATTATAAAGTTGTAAAAATGAAAATATTAATATATACGTTGAATATATTTAAAAAAATATATTGTAGTCACTGAATCGAAATTTTTTTTTTGGATTTTTTGTATATTTGTATGTTCGTCTGTGTCGTTACGGCTTCATCACGCCAAATCGGCTAAACAGATTTCAAATATTTTTGGTACACGGGTAGCCGGGTATCCATTACACAGATGGTTTAAGGGTACTTTTCCCCCGACTACGCTTTTGAAAAAAATAGGGCTTACGATTTTTCCTCCTCTGCGAACAAAGTTGCGGGCGTCACCTAGTCTATACTATTATAAAGATGTAAAAATAAAATGTTTGTATGTCTCGTTGTGGCTTCATCACGCTAAATCGGCTAAAAGCTGCGTATCTCCAGATGGTTATAGGATATTTTTTACCCGACTACGTTAAAGAACGAAAGAGGGGTTATGACTTTTTCTCCGCCGCGAACGAAGTCGCGGGCGCCTTCAAGTATATAAAGTTGTACAAATGAAATGTCTGTACATTGAAGATAAATTTAAAAAAAAACATTGTCACGGAGTATATGGAGGTTACTAAAACGAAAAATATGTTATTGGATTTTATGTATGTTTGTATTGTCGTTGTGGCTTCATCACGCTAAATCGGCTAAACGGCTTTCATCTAGTTTTGGTACACGGGTAGCTGGGTATCTCCAGATGGTTTAAGGATACTTTTTACCCGACCATGCTAAAAAAAACAAGAGGGGTTATGATGTTTTCTCCTCAAGTTGCGGGCACCTTCTAGTCTATATTATTATAAAACAGTTGTAAGAATGAAATGTCTGGTACATTAAAGATATTTAAAAATAATGATTGATACGGACTTTTTCGAGTTCTCTTAAAAAGAAAAAAAATTTTTTTGGATTTTTTGTATGTTTGTATGTGTCGTTGTGGCTTCATCACGCAAAATCAGCTAAACCGATTTCAACCATTTTTGGCACACGAGTAGCCGGGTATCTCCAGATGGTTATAGGATACTTTATACATAACTACGCGGTAGAAACAAAGAGGGTTTTGACTTTTTCCCCTCCGCGTACGAAGCTGCAGGCATCTTCTAGTACAAATATAAAATTGTAAAAAATATATAACTGTACATTGAAAATATTTTCAAAAATTAAAAAATTTAAAAATCCCCGACTTGTTCCACTAGAAGCTAAATATTTTGGAGACGAGTAGTTCAATTTTCATCAAACAAACCTAGGAACACTTGGAATAAAATTATCTATGACACAAAAAAAACCGCACTCAAATCGGTCCATCCGTATAGGCGCTACGATGCCACAGACACATAAACAGATACACAGAGTCACAGACACGTAAAACTTATAACACCCTTCTTTTTTGTCGGGGGTTAAAAATAAATAAAAGTGATACGGACTATTTGAAGGTCACTGCATAGCAAAATATTTTTTTCGGATTTTTTCTATAATATATACATCATTGTGGCTTCATCACGCCTATTTTTGGTAAACGAGTAGCTGGATCCACAGATGTCCATATGATACTTTATACCCGACTCCGCTGATGTAAAAGGGAGGGTTATGTTGAGAATGACTTATGACAGTCTTACACAGTATTCCTCTATGACCACTTTGGTAGGTAGCCACCCACCAAAGAATTTTAAGGTTGTCTAAGAAATATACAATCCATATTAATATTATAAATTCTAAAGTGTGTCTGTCTGTCCGTCTGTCTGTTACCTCTTCATGCTTAAACCGCTGAACCGATTTGGATGAAATTTGGTATGGAGATAGTTTGAGTCCCGGGAAAGGACATAGGCTACTTTTTATCCCGGAAAATACACTTATCCGCGATAAACGAATTTAAGGCGGACGAAGTCGTAGAAGGCTAGTACAATATAATAACTCTTTATTGCACAACACACAAAATAGAGTACCGAAAACAATTCATTCAAGTAGAGGTAAACAACAGGCGGTCTTATCGCTAAACAGCGATCTCTTCCTGACAACCCTTGGGTAGTGAAAGACGTACGTGTTTATGGAAAAGTTGTATCAATACATGGCGTTATTGTCACTGGCCATTTTTTTTTTTTTCATAGTGCCTCCATAGAATAAGGAATGACACATACTAACATACAAAGAATAAAAAAAAAGGATTCTTTGTATGTGCATATGGCATCATAAAACGGCTAAAAAGATTTCAAAAATTTTTATAATGACACGCGTAGGTGGTCACAGATTGTTAAATAACTACTTTTTATCTGACTACCGCTGAAGGATAAAGAGGGGTTATGACTTATTGTTCTCCGCTAACAATGTTGCGGGCATCCTCTTGTAATAAATAAATTAGTATAATAATACATTTGGAAGAAAATAACGTGGTCGAATCTAATCACATTACTACAAAGAAAGTTTTTGTCTGTATCCGGTTCAATCAAAGGCTTATTTTCTATAGTTACAATTCACAATAACGACCAGAATTACATTCGTTTCTATAGAAGTTTTGCATTCATCGCCGCTCCGTTTTATTTTCCAGGGTATGGTACAAGTTACAGTTTATTGAAGCAACATTCTAGAAAGTATTAACAAGAAAGGCATAAGATACCAGTATGGCTGGGATACATCCTGTATTACTCAGCAGACCCTTTCTAGAACGCATTTTCAAGAAACATTCATAAATGATAAAGCCGCGTGGGATTACTGTAAATTACAGCGTCATGTAAGTTTTAAAATGATGATTTTATCGATAATATTATACTTTCGTTAAGTGATCTGATTAGGTTTTTCTGGGTTTTTTCCCTTACCCTTGCAGCAAATGTTGGATCATAATATTGTATGTCTCCCAGCAAACACTTCACTCTCATGTAACTGACATTTAGAATGTGCTTGTAACGATAGGCCTACTTGACTAAAGAATATTTTGATTGATTGATTAATTGAAGTCATAAGATTTGCCCGGGATATGGTCTATATGCAGACCCTTTTTAGAACGAATTTACAAGAAAGGCATTAGATATGCTTGGGATGTGATCCATGTCCCAGCAGGCAGTTCCTAGAACATATTTACAAAAAAGGACTACATTCCCGCAATATTATACCATCGCACTCTTTCTAGTACACATTTATAAGATGAGCATAAAATATGCCTTAGATATGCCTTTGCGACCATTATAACCCAGCAGAAGTTTCTAGAAAGGCTTTCTTTGGCTGGCCCATGTGGAAATCTATCGAGGCCTATGTCCAACAATGGACGTCCTATGGCTGATATGATGATTATGATGATAAGACCATTTCTAAAATACACTTGTAATAAAGGCATAAGATATGCCTGGGATATGAACTATATAGAATCCAGCAGAACTTTTCTAGAAAGTATTTACAAGATCAGCATAAAATATGGCTTATTAATAAGCCATATCCCAAGCATATTCCATCAGTAATTTAAGAAACCCACAGTTTTTTCGGATTGCCATTCAAATCAGAAATAAGAAAAAAAATTGGACCACCCTACGAGTGCCTTTCTACCAGACCCTCTGGACCATCTCACCACTAAATTTCACCACCACCACGTCCATTGGAACGAAACATTTCCCATCTAACCACTGGTGGTAAAATAGGAATAGGAGCAGTGTTACCAGTGGTCAGTTGGAATGAAATACTTCCCATTAAACCACTGGTGGTAAAATAGGAGCAATGTTACCACTAGTGGTTAAATGGGAAGTATTTTGTTCCTACTGAAGCTAGCTGTAGCTGGAGCTACGTTTCAAAATGACTATAATAAGGTAATGACAGAGATTGGAATGACTAGGGGGTAGGAGAAATATCGCTCTTATGAGCGACGATTCTGGATGTAGCTCAATTTGATCGAGAAATAAAAGTAGATCCAATGATATGACATAAAAAGAGGTAGATAGGTTATGCGGGCTCTGAAAATGGCACACCAAAATTATGCCAATTGGCAAACCTTAACTCAGTCTCGCGCACAGAGTACTTTGTTACATATTGGATTATGCGTCAAATAAACAAAAATGCCGTCATTTTAATGAGATTTTGCACTAATTACTCAATAAAAGCGTCATAAAGCATTTACAATTAGTGTGTTATTGCAATATTATCAGATTTATGTGTGCGTAAGCCTGGCCATTTCTACACGTGGATTATTATATACCTCTTTTTATATTATATCATTGAGTAGATCGAAATACTTAATAAAATACCTTTTGTGATTGACTAATGCAGAAGCTCGCAATGAACTAAAGGCTGCGAGAAAAATGTGTGCAGTAATATTGTGCAGTAGAACGTTGAAAAACTTAGATGGCTTTTTAAATATATATAACTCTAGATGGCGTTACTACCGACGGGCACTGTAAAATTGTTAATAGACCGAGTGAGTGTAACAAGCAAAAGACTCACGAGGTTCGAAGCTCACAGAACCACTATATAATATAATCTATGCAGCATATTTTAAACAAACATATATCAGACAATGATACTGCTCTGTACAGACAATAAGTACTCCGGTTGTACCTTATATTATGGGAAAACGTTTCATCGAATACTTCATTTCATCGACATATCTTTTCATAGGAAGCATTTTTCTCTGAAACCGTAAATAATTTGGCATTGTTATAAAATAAACATAACCTAACCTGATGATCTTTTAAAAAATAATGAAAATTGTACGGTTCCAATATCCGCTACATCTCTTACCGTACAACCTCACATTTCATTCGCTTATCTCCCATGACTCTGCAATGTTCAGTGAATGGCATTCAGCTCCACGCGTCATCGTTACGCCGTCATTACCTGCCGCGAAATACGGACCGAGAATGACTAGCGGTAATGACGGAGACGGGAATGACGTGGGGAAGAGAGGAGAGGGAGGGTGTATCCCTCTTATCTGCGACAATTGCGGAATGTCACTCCGTTTGATCGAGAAATTGCAATAAGTGCTTCGATGTTTGTTACACGGCTGAGTGGAGACGAATAACGCTTTGAGGTTTTTTTTCAGAATTTACAGTTTTGATACGGCCTTTCTTGGTATATCCCAAAAATTGATTTTTTGTATTAATATACAGCTTAGGCTAACTATAAATATCGCTGAAATTACTTCAATCAACGAAAATCAATCGAAACACAATCCAAATAATCTACGAGTATAGGTACTATTATAAAGTTGTGAAAACGAAATGTCTGTACATTGAAGATATTTTCAAAAAATTGATTGTTACGGACTATTTGGAGGTCACTAAAACAATTTTGTTTTATATGTTCGTATGTGTCGTTGAAGCTTGATCACACAAAATCGGCTTAACTGATTTCAACAATTTTTGCTTCACAGGTAGCTGGGTATCTCTCTAATTATATAATTAACACTAGAAGGCGGCCGCAACTTCATTCGCGGAGGAGAAAAAGTCATAATCCCTTCATTTTTTCTTCAGCGTAGTCGGGTAAAAAGTATCCTATAACCATCTGGAGATACCCAGCTACCCGTGTACCAAAAACAGTTGAAATCTGTTTAGCCGATTTTGCGTGATGAAGCCACAACGACACATACAAACATACATAAAATCCAAAGAAATATTTTTCGTTTTAATGACCTCCAAATAGTCCATAACACTTTTTTTTTTACAACTTTATAATAGTATAGATTAGACGCCTAAAATTATGAAACAGTTTTTTTTTTCACTTTACATACCACCAAGGACTATTAAAACAAGCGGTCTGCCAATACTCATACATTGAATCGTGCCCCGATCGCAAAGTGATATTTAGGAAAAAACTAGATGGCGCTTCAAAACTAAACATTGAACGAAATTATAATTAAACAAGAAAACATAGTATAGTAACAATTTGTTTGTAAACAGCTAATAATAAATAATTCGTAACATTTAAATACTGTCTCACGCTTGCAAAGTTGAATAATTTTAAATATAAATCCTAAACATAGACAACTGAGAAGGCTCAAAGTTACACAAAGGACAATAGAGCGAGCTATGCTCGGAGTCTCCTTGCGTGGTCGAATCAGAAATGAGGAGAGCCGCAAAAGAACCAAGATCGTCGACACAGCTCAAAGAGTTGCTAAACTTAAGTGGCAGTGGGCGGGGCACATTGCTCGTAGAACCGATGGCCGTTGGGGCAGAAAGGTTCTCGAGTGGCGACCGCGTACAGAAAACGCAGCTTGAAAGGCCCTCAACAATATGGACTGATGATCTGGTGAAGATCACGGAGAGCCGTTGGATGAGGGCGGCGCTCGACCAGTCGTTCTGGAAATCCTTAGGAGAGGCCTTGGTGCAGCAGTGGATTATATATATATTTTTTAATGTGTCGGTCCCAGCAAGAGCGAAGAGTGGGCTATGGAGAGGCCGCTTTGCTACGTTAAATGTAAGGGGAGGAATGAATGATAAAATAGATGAAGTATGTCAGATTCTGTGTGTGAATGAGACAAAGCGAAAGAATTGTGACAGCACAAATGTATTAATAAATGTTGATGAAGCGGCAGTTGTATGCAAGGACCGTAGCAAGTGGAAGGAGGTAGTCTCTGCCTACCCTGTAATAGGAAAAAGGCGTGATTGTATGTATGTATTTGTTAATGTTAAAACAACATACAATATTTTTAATTTCATTGCGATCCAATGCAGTCTAAACCGGAATCGAACTAGCGTCTCTGTTATACCGGAACAGCGTCCTGAAACAATTAGACCATCAGACCACAGGTGTAACCAAGCTGGTTCGATTCCGGCTTAGACTGCAGTGGATCGCAATATATTTTTTTTACTATTTAGATCTTTGTATTAATATTGTTCATAATTTGTATGGCTACCAATGGAAAATGTTTCAAACTCTCAAAAATTAACTTCACCGGTAAATATGAGAAATTACTAATTTAAAACCATATTAATTACATTACCTTTTAACAAGGTTTCCCTCAACCCTTACCAGTAAATTAAACAATAATGTTACAATGAAACGTAACTTATACATTTTGTATGAGATACACATCAATTACCAGAATGAGGAAATGTTTCAGCAAATACCCGAATGAAATTCATATTTGTGGGAAAATGGCGCACGTATTTGTTTAGTGTCGAAACGTAATGTGGCAACACTGCCACAAAGTAACGGGGTAAAACTTACTCTTATGTTACCCATTTGGTAAACACCGTGTCGAAATGTAAATTCCCGTTGTTTTAGAATGGTGGTTTATCATGTTTTAATTAAATAAGCTTCCTTAGTTGTTCTGTTCATATGTTATTTTTTATCAACCAAATAATATTATGCTTGCATCTCAATATATAGAATGCACGAACAGAAAACACTTAAGGCCTACATCTGGTCACTTATGTACCTAAGTGTATTGCTGTTTGTACATTTACTGCCAGGAACCCACCTAGCGGGCGCTCTGCTTCTACAACCAGAGCGCCCGCTAGGGCACAGGCAAAACTATAATTAAACATTTTAGGGATAGGACATATTTCATAGAGACTCAAAAGTTATTCATTAACTTAAATTTTTATGTTGGTACAAAAATCGACAAAGCTATAATAATTATTATTTTTTGCTGAATTTGACATGGGTCATATAACATTTTCTACTCCGGATGGCCTGAGGAATACCTGGTTAAAATCTTCGAGTTGTATTATATTTGACACATTCCCGTCATAATCAAATTATATATCGACGATTGCAAACTTTTTCTACACCACTATATTTTAGGTATCCAATAACCATTCCAATTTGCCCCCATAACTGTATCACTCGGCGTTCTCAAAGTTCCTTACCAGTATTACGGGTATTATTGCCCATAAACAAGCATGTGCGTATAAAACTGCAATCAAATAGCGATCGGTGGGCCATCGCGGGCAAATGACTGCCGTGGACGGAATGACCAGTCATTGACTGACGGGCTTGGCTTACTAAATTACTTACAGGATTGAGATACACTAGAATAGATTTTTCGGGTTTTAATCTTTATTATTTTTACTCTGAAGAAGATAATCAACTTCAGCTATGAGAAATTATTACAAAAAATCTATGCTATTATAAAGTTGTAAAAATGAAAGGTTTGTACAGTGAAGATATTTAAAAAAAACATTGTAACGGACTATTTGAAGGTCACAGAAACGAAAAATATATATTTTTTTGTATGTTTGTATGCGTCATCAAAATCGGTTAAACGGAGTTCAAGTATTTTTGGTGCACGGGTAGCTGGGTATCTCCAGATGGTTATAGGATTATTTTTACTAGACTAGGCTGAAGAGAATGGATCACGAGAGATAAATATATTGTCAGGTGCGATTGAAAGTGGGGCAGCAATATACAACCGAGTCATTAATATTCTTGTTTTAGTGTGCTAAATTACTTAGAAGTTTCAACATAACAGTATTGTTTTTTTTTATGAAAAGTCCTGATGTTCTACTCATCTTATCTCGATCTTCGTGATTTAGTGAATGTGTTCACTTAGACTATATTCTTATAAACCAACCAGTCAGTCTTAGATTTTTTTCGTATTTAGATCTTTGTATTTATGGCAAACAGTAAAGAATAGTATTATGTTTATGACTGTTTGACCTGTGTGCACAAATTCTTGTTATACGATAATGATATATGTGTTTTTTGTTACAGGTATTGAACCGTTCAATCATCGATATTTTCCACAGGTTTGTGTGTTAACAGTTTTATTCTGATTACATGCTTCTTACGTTATTGATATTGTCGAGGGTGTACCTACTTTCTAACTCCGGCGGTTATAGACTTACAGTACAGCAAATCAAGGTTCCTAATAAAAACTGAGGAGATTTCTCGTGCAAGTACTCCAACAACTGGGATTAAGAACAACACAGTTTTATGATACAAAATTACGGAAACAATAAAAACCAACTTTGTTGGCCTTGCGCAGTAATATGCATTTTACGGTTACATGTAATTTATGGCTTCCTTTCTGCGCGTGTTTGAGATATTTTAAGGGTTTTGTAACCAACTGTAATGAAACATTCAAGTTATATATAAGAAGTAAATATGTTGTTGATTTTTTTTATAATTGCTGCAGTATTACCTAGTCAGTGCGATACGCCAAAATAATCTGCGATACGTGACAAGCATAATGGACGATACAAAAAGCAATCACCATGAATTAACGCGCGCGGCAGAATTTAGAAAGACGGAAAGTTACTCAGCCGGAATAATGCCCTATCCGCATTATTCTTAGGTATAACACTGGACAAGAACTTGCAATGGAGTCCCCATTTAGCAGTACTTGCAGGTAAATTAAGTTCAGCAGCTTACGCTATTAGAAAAATTAGACAATTGACCAATGTTGATACTGCTCGCTTAGTATATCATAGTTATTTTCATAGTATCATGTCATACGGTATTCTGGTTTGGGGCAAAGCAGCTGACATGTGTTACAAAAAAGAGCGATTCGTTCTATATATAACTTGAACTCCCGTGACTCCTTAAGATAACTTTTTAAAGACATCAACATATTAACCGTAGCGTTCCAATATATTTATGAGAATATTATTTATGTTATTAAGAACCTAGAGTCTTTTAAGAATTCAGATATCCACAATTTTAATACTAGAAATAAAAACAAAATCGCTATTAAAAAGTTCCGCGTTCGTAAAGTACCTAAATCATTCGTAGGCCAATGTATACATTTTTATAATAAGCTACCAGATGATGCTTTAAAATTATTGTTTCCAGACTCTGAGAGACTGTTGAGTTTATTTCGGCTTTCTTCTCTTCAGTGGTTTCCTCTTGGGAAACGCCGTAGAGTGAGACTTGTAAAAGTGCCCTTGTGGCCTACTTACAGAATAAAGATCATTATTTCATTATTTTATTTCAAAAATGGCGAGTATGGACATGAAAAGATACGGCATGGAGATACAATATCATACAATATCCAAAATGATGCTCAATTTAACTCGAGCATACTAACGAGTAAGTAAGATATTCGTCTGTTCTAATGACTTGCAGCCATTATGGCCCAGCGGGGCGATAAAGCGCGATACGCGGTAATCATTCCGCACAAGCACTTGATACTCTTCAGTTAGTCCCTAATATAACAAGACACGTGAAAGTGCTAAATATATTGGTCCATCAAGAAGGTTGTCAAAACTGACTTAAGAAAACGAAGATAAGGGCGAGACCTTTTAAAACGAATAGTTTATACGTATTTAGGGGTCGTAATTATTATAGTAGAACATGTCCATCTGCGCTCCGTTCGACCCTGACGCACATTTTGTAAATGCTATAGCTGATCATTTTAATAGATACTTGGATAGACAAAGTAATACTAGTAAATTAGCATTGTAGTTAGCAAAGTAGCATTGTGTATATGTAAACAGACAGATTTAATAGCAAGTCGACAGATGTAACAGTTGATATAACGTATGTATGATTCCTATCATGATCTGGATTTTAAATGTATCACTTTTGGCGTATCATATATGAATCTCGTCTAGGAATAAAGTGTACCATGCTCGTTAAATGATGCTCGGTGTACCACTGGCCGCCATCCCTTCGAAAGGGCGCACTTATGTAAGATAGTCGTTCGTACTAATGACCTGCGGCCGTTACGGCCCAGCGGGGCGATACAGCGGAATATGCCGGTATATTGCGCGATACGCGGTAATCAAAATGGGCCGTGATAGTGATGTGTTGTGTACGGGGGCATTTGGGAAATAAAGACTCCGGCTAGACTTAGGATTTTTGCTTCGAACCACATATATCCT
Source organism: Hedya salicella (assembly GCA_905404275.2). Taxonomy (NCBI): domain Eukaryota; kingdom Metazoa; phylum Arthropoda; class Insecta; order Lepidoptera; family Tortricidae; genus Hedya; species Hedya salicella. Next base: position 21,112,284 of record FR990107.1, on the reverse strand, counting down.
AATTCATTTGAAACAGTAAGGGCCCTTTATGTATTTCTTTTAAATATATATATTTTTACACTAAAAGGTGCTCACAACTTCGTCAGTGGAGGAGAAAAAAATTATAACCATCTTTTTTTCATAAGCATAGTCGGGTAAACAGTATTCTATATTCATCTGTAGATGACCAGCTACCTGTGAACTAAAAAAATGTGGAAATCCTTTCAGCTGCTTTGGCATGATGAAGCCACAACAACACATCAATTTTTTTGTATGTTTTTAAGAGTCGTTGTGGCTTCATCATGCTAAAACGGCTAAACAGATTTAAAAAAAATTGGTACACACCAGTGTACCAATTTTTTTAGTAACCATTTTTTTGTGTAGTAACCATTTGTGGATACCCAGCTACCAAGCTGGGTATCCACAAATGGTTACTACACTGAAGAAAACAAGAGAGGTTATGACTTTTCCTCCTCCGCGAACGAACTTGAAATTTGACTTGAAAAAAATATGACGATACTAGAAGGGCGCCTTCTAGTATCGTCATATTTTTACCCGACTACGCTTATGAAAAAAAGATGGTTATGATTTTATTCTCCTCCACTGACGAAGTTGTGAGCACCTTTTAGGGCCCTTCTAGTATCGTCATATTTTTACCCGACTACGCTTATGAAAAAAAGATGGTTATGATTTTATTCTCCTCCACTGACGAAGTTGTGAGCACCTTTTAGGGCCCTTCTAGTATCGTCATATTTTCTAACTTAAATACCTAGTCATAATTTCCTTGTTTTCTCCATTTTTTGATTGCTCATTACATCTTCACCATAGGCTTTCCTTCATTAAGAAGTAATTACTTGATTGATATTCCTTCCATTCATATTCTTCCCAGATTCGCGAAATTCACATGGAACAATGTACGAGTAACTTGATATACGGGATGATATTTCATTTCATTACGTAGTCTCATCGTTAGCGGAATCCTTTTAGGGAATTGCGGTTTTGTAGAAAAAGAATAAGTAGATTTGGGACAGATATAAAGCCGACATATATTTTGCTGTACCCAGTTGAAATTATTAGTGTCGATATATTTAGATTACATGTTTTCTTCTTTAACTAACCGACAAACCAGACATTTCGTCAATCTGGTTTGTTTGTTGAACAGACCATTCTGTTCTGTGAAAAAAAAAGTATCAACCTGACAGCCAGTGTGTGCCAATATACTCCTGGCTAACAAACAAACCAGATTGACGCTTGGGAAAAAAAGTACTTACCATCCACCTGGTTGAAATGTCTGGTTTGTCGATTGATAATAGAGAACATGTCTCGGTTCATTAACATGTCAATTATATGATCTCAATTCAAACGTCACGAATTTAAATTAGATAATATACGCAATATAATCAATTTAAATTGTTTTATTTCAAAACTGTTGTTGGTAACTCGCTCCTTAAAGTTGTTGACGAATACGTCTATCTAGGGCAAACAATCCAGTTAGGCAGATCCAACTTCGAGAAAGGGATCAATTGACGGATTTAACTTGTTACTAATTATAATATTTTAAAAAACAAAGACTAATAAACTACTTTTTAACAGATAAGATATTTTTACACCGTTTGGAAATTAAGATTTTGCAGTCCTGTGTCTTGCTTATTCCTTGATGAGATGTATTACAGGATCCCAAGCTGGTGGTAGCGACAGCCCATCCTCTCTATTGAAATTAGAATGCTTTTTAATCTCAATAGCCTCGCGTAGCATTCTGGGAAAATATATTTTCTCTTTGGCAAGGATAGAAGGTTTATCAAACTTAATTGAATGGTTTGGTTTGTCAATGACATGTTAACAGACTGCACACCTATTCCACCGGCGGTGCTTGATATCTGCTATCTGATCCTTCACCTGGGTTGATACACTGCGTTTCGTTTGACAAATGAATGAAACACCACACTCGCTATCCAGCTTATAAATGCCTGCACTCTTCACGGGTCTAAGGTATTGAGACACCTTCTTCAACGGCTTGAAATATGTTTTTATAGAAGCACGCTTCAAGATATTTCCGATCTCGTCTGTGACCTCTTTCACATATGGTAATACGACAGGTTTACGCTCGACTGTTGGTTTCTTCATACTGGGTTTCTGCTTGGAACGTGGTATTTGGAACTCGTTGGCTCGAAGCGCACGTTTGACATTCTGCAACGCGTCGCAGATTCCCCTGGCTCTCTGAAACAAAGATTTACCCACTGTAGCAAGTTGACTGGGATTGTGGCAAGATTTGCTATTCAAATACCTATCAGTATGCGTAGGTTTCCTATGGACAGTATGACCTATGACATTGTGAGGACCTCTAAATACTAAATAAATTACTAGCACATCTAAGAATGCAAGTAAATTTTGATTTGCCAACTTCATGGTAATTAAAATTTTACTATGCATGGAGTTTAGACGGTCTAAGAAAGCTGAAACACTAGATCTAGGTAAAATAGTAAAGGTATCATCTACGTATCTTTTAATACCAATTAAACGGATTATATACGCGATATAATCCATAACATTGTTTTATTGAAATGAGTAATAATCGGGGAAACAGAAGAAAATATTATGATTTAAACATTGTTGGATTTTGTTTTCTTTGTATATCCATAATTTGCTAATTTTTATTTAATTTCATAACGGTCTGTGGATTCTTGTTACACCAAATTTGGCATAGATTAAGATCTAATGTAAACAGTCGGGGTATCATATGATGTCGTTTTAAAGAAAATTAAATGGTGGCTGGGTAAAGTTAGTAAAACACAGACCTTACCGTATTTAAGTTATCATAAAAAAATATAATTCGATGGAGATAAATATAAATGTGAGATATTATTATTTCAGACATAAGAATATCTGATATTATGTGTGATATGTCTAGACTAATGAAGAGAGCATTTTGAGAATGAACAGAAAATTATTAAAGTAAAATAGCTAAAGAAAGCAAATTCATTAGATTTAACCTATAACACTGACTAAAGAGAATGCTACGTGAACGTTTTAATTATAACTGAAACTTCTTAAAACAATCCTTAAAAATACAGAACCAAGGAAAATACCGTCCACCGACACAGTATCTTACACCACTTGTTAGAAATGGAAGAAAATGCTCGTCCTAAGAAAACAATTAGACACTTTGCGCTATATGGGCTCCTTCCACCAAATTATTTAACACGCATTTATTATATACAGGTTGGCGCGAGGCATGCGAAATATTTTAACAACGCATTCCTTAGGTCATTAGGAGCAAAAATTGTTGTATGAACCCCAGGCAAATCTGGCTTGGTTTTGAAGATATTATCAATTTCCATGTCAGCAATTTATTGTGATTACTATAGTGCGTTAAGCTCTTTTGATCGCGACGTTCCACATATGTGGCAAAGTTTCGCGTCGCTATTGACAGAAATCAAAGTGACAGCTACTTCTCACTAAAATCATCCTTTTTTGGAAAAATAATTGTTACCATTTTATTAAAAGGGATAATTTTCATAAAGAAGCGAAATGTATTCAGTTTTATGTACAAAAATCGACTTATTATTATTATTACCTTATTTTAGTCTGTTTTCACCGTTACAACGATTACTTGGGAAACTTTGTAAAATTTTTCAAAATGTTTCTTTCTTGTTATCCTTTAACACGTCAATGACGGATATATCCGCATTAAGAGATCAACGCCAGCGACGGATTAATCCGTCACTCAGCGTGGAGCGATATTTAAAGCTCAACTACAGTTTTAACATTGCAACGACGTGGCGTTTGATTGACGACTTTTATGTTTGATGCATCGAAAATAATAAAATAGACCAGGATTTTATTCCCCCTGTTCCACGTATTCCCTCTATTATAACTCCCAGGATTGTAACATACATCTATACTCTTAGAAAGTGATCAAATATCAAAATTAAATATCGTACATTCAAGATATTTCCAATACACGGTTGTCTGTAAAGTCGTATTACGGACGATAAGTTTACGCGATAACATCATGAGAATACATTGATGAAAAATTGCATACTTTTATGAATTCACTAGAAGATGCCCGCAACTTCGTTCGCAGAGGAGAAAAAGTCATAACCCGTCGTTTTTTCTTCAGCGTAGTCGGGAAAAAGTATCCTATAACCATCTGGACATACCCAGCTACCCGTGTACCAAAAATTATGGAAATCTGTTTAGCCGATTTTGCGTGATGAAGCCACTACGACACATACAAACACACAAAAAACCAAATAAATATATTTTTCGTTTTAGTGACCTGGAGGAGTAGTCCGTAACAATCATTTTTTTTTAAATATTTTCTATGTACAGACGTTTCATTTTTACAACTTTATAATAGTATAGATACAGCCTGGCAAAAAAGAGTAGAAATTAATAGGGGCGCCACTATCGCGACTATGGCAACACGAATAGTACGACCTAAAGATATTGATACTTGGGTCATGCACTTATTTAATCTTCTCGTTTGTATTTTCTGGTCCCAAAAGTTAATAGTATTGGTTGTTCAAATGCCCACAATGCACACACCCAAAATCTGACTACGTCGGGCCTATTTTCGTTAATGTAAGTGAAAGCTAGAAATTGGATTTCACTACAGGAAATAAAATTTACTATTCAGTAGGTACAGATATATTGAAATAAAACAATTTAACGGATTATATCGCGTATATTATCTTATTTTAGACCATGCTTTCCATGGTCATGGGAGGACTCAGTCCTCCCGTGACCATGGAAAGCTGTAAAGCTTCCGAAACGTCGGGAACTAAAATGAGATAATATACGCGATATTATCCGTTAAATTGTTTTATTTCAATGAGTAATAATCGAAGAAACAGAAGAAAATATTAGGTACAGGTATAGTGCAAAATGATTTTGCCTTCATACTTTATCGGAAAAGTTCGTATTTATCGTGCTCTCTCAATCACTTTGACATTTGACACTAAACAATAAAGTTCCATAGTAATGAATATGAAAACATCACTTATTTAATACAATCATTGATTGACGCAGTTCGGGTGCCATCGTATTCCGATTGAGAACCGAGTTGTCCCGAAGGAAAATCATTCTGCAATACATCTGTACAGTTTTTATTGTTGTACAGACTGGTACATATTTTAATGAGACATTTGTGCATCTTCTAAAGTCTATTCTTCTAAATATTCGACCTCTGATTAGTCTGACTCCGAATCGTCGGTGGTACTGGCATCCTGAACTCTCAATGTCCTGATAAAGAGTGTTTCCCCTGGCATAGTACTCATGTTCTATTTTCATGACATGCTGACACGAGTTCTTCCAGTCATCTACGGAAACATCAGCAAAAGCTTGTCCTGCTGCTGCCTAAAAAATAAATACCATATTTTTATTACAATATATTTATGTAAGTGCAATGTACAGTAATAGGTTGTAAGTAACAAACTATGGAATCCAAGTATTCTGCAATATAGAATTTATTAGGCTGCCCAACGTTTTTAACCGACTTCAAAAAAATCTTATCTTAATTTCACTTTCAAAAAAAGTTACCTTTATATCAGTTGTGTTTACATTATGTTGGGCGATTTTGTGCTTTGCGATTCCCCATATAAGCTCAATAGGGTTCAGATCACAGTGGTAAGGCGGAAGCCTTACCACTGTATGACCATGTTTACCCAAGATCTCATCAATCTCGTAAATAGGCTGTGGCTTATTCTTTTTCAATAAGATAACTAATTGTGATTTCCTTAATGTAAGATCGAAAGGTACGTTTTTTTGAGTGAGCCACTCTTTGATCTCACCAACTTTACTGGTTGAGGTGGGAGTCTTATTTCGGATAACTGAGTGGTAAGGAGCATTGTCCATTACTACGATTGATGCATTTGGCAAATTGGCTATTAACTTTTCCTCCACCCACTTTGTAAAGTTAGTTGCATTCATTTCTGAATGATAATCCTCATTCTTGTGTTTGCCACTAAATATTAATAGGACATTTGGGATAAAACCCTCTTGACTTCCAGCGTGAACTATTTATGTATCTTTTGCCTTTGGATACATTTTCATGCACACCAGCAATGTTTATTGATTGCCAGCATTTTTTTAATTTATATGATGAATGCACATAGCTTTTGTCAAGATAAACTATGTGTTTCCTGAGTTCTTCTGGCAACATCCTATTTTCCAATATTATTTTTAAGTAAGTTTCCCGCTTGTCAGCAATGTGTGTTTTTTCAATGAATGCACTTCTTTCTGACTGACATTTTGTGTACCAAAACCCGAGGGCTTGAAGTACTTTTCTTAGGTGTTCACGGCTTCCATTAAAGCCCAGGTCTTCTTTAAGTATTGGAAATAGATTCCTTAGAGTCGGCACCTGGTTAATTGAAAAAGGCATATTGTATTGTACTGCATTGAATACATGATACAAGCATTATATTAAGTAAGGTCATTACATTCACACCTGTTTTTTTAGAGTATAAAAGAATTGAACTTTTTGCCTAATAGCACACAGGTCGAAATCATCGAGCTCCTTTTTTGGACGTCCTTTTCGGTGCTTTCCAGGCGTTGAAAATACTGCGTCGTTTTGTGTGCCTTCTTTTACAGTACTTACAGATTTACCTGGTTGAAAAAAATATTAAAACCAGTTACTTAATTATAATTTCCAGTTAGAACAGTTATAATAGTGACATGTTTACTATGATTTACAAGACATTTACATTTTAAAAATATATCATGCATCTCAAGTATCACGAAAGATATCTAATGACAACATCAACATAACCTTAAAAACATAACCTTTAAATCCGATTGAATTACTATGAAAACACTTAATAAAAGCTTCAAAAAGATGAAAATTATTTAAAATACTTCAGAGTTCACAATTTAAATACTCTATTAATCATTACAAACCTGTCATTTCGGCCGTTCTCTTGTAAACATCGTCTAGTTCCGACAACAAGGTTTTGGCTTCGAATTCTGCCAGACACCGCCTATAAACGTTATAAATAACTTGGCGGGTGCCACTCCGGATTGTTCTATTCATCGTTTGCTACAAAAGTAATAGTTCACTAGCGGTAAATTCACACAATCCAATAAATGCGAAAAAAATCCGACGCTGATACTAACAACTGACAGATTAAACAGTGTTGTAAGAGCAAACAAAAATTAGTTCCGTTTCTACTCTTTTTTGCCGGGCTGTAAGCCGAATGCTTAGGCCACTTATGCCTCTCTATCGCTCGTTCCGCGCTCTCGCTTGCACGCTCGGTTCAGGCGAAATGTGACAGCGGAACGTGACAATGAGTCATGCTTTTTCGTGCATACAGCCGGTATTCATCTATTTATAAGACGTTATCACGTCAAAAACAATTAAAAATTTTAAAGACCCTCCCGACTTGTTCCTTTAAAAGCTGAATACCTTGGAGACGAGTGCTCCGATTTTCATCAAACAAAGCTAAGAAAAAGAACACATAATAAAATTATCTTCCGCATTCAAATCGGTCCATCCGCATGGGCGCTACGATGCCACAGACAGATACACAGATACACAAACCTTAAACTTCTAACACCCCTCTTTTTTGTCGGGGGTTAAAAATAGGTGAAATGGGTATCAGGTTTTGTATGTTTGTATATTTGTGTGCGCACTCATCACGTCAAAACGGCTGGATGGATTTCAATCATTTTTAGTACAGTGATATCTGGAGATCCGGGGATTGTTAAAAGACACTTTTTGCGACTACAGTACAGACCCTAGTAGCTTATTGCATAGTTAGAGACCACGTCCCGGCTCCGTAGGTCATTGCCGGTAATACGCATAGCTGTAACAAAGTTTAATTACAGTTACGTACATAGTTTTATGTCCATTAATAGCTGTATGCGCGCTCCGTACAGCGCAAGTCTCGTAAATCTCATGATATAAGACCTGTTTGCCCTCTTGATGGCGATGATGGCCTAAATGGGGTGAGTTAAATTAGCTGCGTAATTTTATGGCGAAGCTAAGACCTGCTAAAAGGTCTTATAAGTATCTCAATTTGAACTAAATTACACCGTTTTATATTAAGCTTGTTTTGGTGATACGAGGAAGTAACTTAAAGGGCGCAAGAGACCAAAACTTGAGTTACTTTTAAGGTATTTTGGTTCTGGCGAGGTAAGTTATTTTATGAGGACGGAAACTATTCAAATTTGAGTTTTATCGCACCGGTTTGGATAGTAAAACTTGGTAAATAATGGTGACATTGCGATATCCGATTATTCAACCCACTTGTATGTAATTTTTTCCTAAACCGGCCGTATCGAGGATGCTATCCGCATTTATTATCTCACATTAAAACGTTTTGGACCAATTCAACTTTCAGTGCCGATTCTGCGTATACGGACTTGATACTTATTGAGATGTATTATTAGGGTGCTGCTGCTCTGCCCTATAATGTTCTATCTCTTTTGCATTTCGGGAACCCGATTTGGTTAGCAAATGTGCCAACGCACATTGGGCATGATAACACCCGACCATCATAATCTCTATGAAATAAGATATATTTTATGTAAAAAATGTTTTACATGAAATAAAAAAGCTTATCATATTATCATTATCATAATTATTGTATTATCCTGGTCAGTGGATGACCTACTGGGAAAGTCCCTGTACCTTCAGAGTTCAGCCTGTTAGCTTAAAAAAATATTACCTAAAAACAGCCCATTTACTAAATAAAATCACCACTATAAACATATTAATAAATAAAATTACTACTATAGGTCACCACTGAGATCTGAGTCTGTCGCGAGCTCGCTAACAGTTAATAAATTCCAAAAAATCGACGATGTCACAACTTTCCTTTGTCACAACTCATCTCGGTCTCCCCAATATCATTCGTCCTAAAAGCCTCGAATATCGTGTTCTTGACCGAAACCCATAAATTGATTGCGGTATTATTTTACGTCCCCATACGACAAAATATAATAAAAATATCAAAATATCCCGTATACGTGTTAGCGTATAGCCTCACGATTGCGAAGGCTTTACAAAAGTAACTTTTCTCCCTTAGGCTCGAAGAACGTTTTTGGTATCTTGGGACTGTATCGATGCTTGAAAGCATTTGATTTACGAACGATCGTAAAAATGTGACAAGACTGTACCAGTCTGGGACAGATACGATGTTATGCGCGTATGTCGTTTGATCTATTGCTTCAATCTTTAAATATATAGCTTATGGATCCAGGGTTCGTCAAATTACTGTTAATAAATAAGGTTTAAAATCCGTGAAAAGTCAAAATTAAGTTCAAAGGCTTAATTAATGGCTTTCGAACTTAATTTATAATCTTCAACCTTAGTATGTTCCTAACACGTAGTTTAACAAATATGTGGTTTCTTAGAATTGTTCGTGTATATGTGTTATGTAGCAGTAATTTCATATTTGGATACTATTTAAAGTTGAGTACCCTGGTCAATGCTCACGTCCACCACTTCTCTGACTGACTATAACAATAATAATCACATAATTTGTCAAAGCAGCTTAAACAAGCATATATTACATTTTTAAATACAGCTAGTTTTGAATTTTACTCCCGCATTACAAGTTAGTGTAATTGTAACCGGGTGCATGTCTGTCTACTAGTAAACGTATTAAAATCAATCTGACGGCATTTTTGTTGGCTTAAAAAATAAGAAATTCTATCATTGATATCAGTAGTCTATGAAAACTTTTCTTCAACATTTCATTATAATTTTTTGAGCGAGTAAACACTTTTTAAAAGCCACTGATTTGATCAGCTACTAACTTACTTTTTATATCAGTTTGCTAGTCAAGCTGACACAGTTATTTTAGAACTTTGTTTGATTCATAAATTGACGACACGTTTAGCTAAGTTAAGGTGCGTCCACACTTGTATTATTTGCTCGTATCCGATCACCGTGGCGTGGCATGACTGCGTATCGCGCTGCTTGGACGCTCACTGTCGGCGCGGCGACCATGTCCCACTTGTTCGATCTAAGTGTGTGTTACGCGTAGCAACATTGATTTCGAGCGATCGGATCGGCGCAACGTCCAAACGCGTGATCGTGACACGCGATCATGCCACGGGACGAAGATCTGATCGGGCAAATGATACAAATGTGGACACACCTTTAGTTGTCTACTAAACTTCCGGATTGATCCAGTCTAAAGCAAATAATCATATTTGTGCACGGATATTGTTTCCTTTCAGACCCGACAAGAAAAAGAGATCGAAAGACGGACAGAAATTATGTGATCGTATCCGGAACACCACGCTGCGCTCGAAAACTCAAATAGTCGACGTGGGTAGCCAAGTTAAAAAGGGACTGGGCTGGTCACGTTTGCTGTACGTCGAGTGAGCTAGGGGCCAAGATTGCCACAGATTGGAAACTAAATACCTCGAAACGAAGATGCGGTAGACCTCATAAGCGATGACGCGATGAGCTAGAACTCCATTAAAAAAAATGGACAGAAACGGCACAAAATACAGATGATGGAATCCAGGGAATTTGCCCAACAGTGGGACAGAATTGACTCACAATAATAGTAATAATTAAACGGTCTTATAGTAAAGAGTCTCGACTAACATCCCAAGAGACTTCCGCTAGATGGTTGGATCAAGGGTCAGATACAGAAGGCAGTAATCCTGAATACGACACGAATCTCCAGGAGGTTACTACGCTGTGCAACCTTAACCACAGGTAGCTTGAGCCCCTGTTCCGCTGCTGACGGTATCCTAGGTTAGGTTTTTAATAATGTGTGTATATTTTGCATTTCTTTTTTGTATTTTACTTTTATATACTGTAAATGTATTGTATTGTTAAAAAAAACCTATTTTAAGAATGAAAATGAATTAAGAGTATAATAAATAATTATATGAACGAATTTTGGGACTAGGTTGAATATATAATAAGAGAATACTGCGAATGTGAGTTAGTGATGAAACCGTTACTTTCGAAAGTACTCCAAGTATAATTTGCCAGCGTGTAACAAAATGAAAACAAGTTTACTCTGGACTAAATTTCTTCCAGTCCCCAAGGATATACTCCTCTAACATTCCACTTATTAGCTTCGCTTCGATCAGAACTGTGGTTAGAAACTTTGCAACCACTAACTTGATTAAATTGATTTTGCTGGACATTTTGGTCGGAAAGTTTTGACATATTTTCGGGTTCAAAGTAGGGTGAAAAGAGTAATTTATGTTATGAATTATGAACTCGGTCTCAACTAGAATGTATCATGGAACTTTTTAATCTGGATTTTTTTGAGAATTAAATTAAATTCGCTTCTGTATCAGTCATCTATAAGTATCAATGTGGATTACTGTTCATCCTCATTTCAGCCATAGGACGTCCAGTGCTGGTTACAGACCTCCTTAATAGATTTCCACATAGGCCCACAACCCTAACCAGTCGTCCGACCACATTGCGGGTGGCTTTCCCACGCTGCGTTTGCCGTTACGCGGTCTCGACTCGAGAACCTTTCTGACCCAAAGGCAAATGGTTCTTCGAATTATGTGCCTTGTCCGAAGTCACTTCAATTTGCTTAACCTGTCATATCACTGTTATAAGGTTTTATACGATTAAAATGCTATTTGATTTGATTTTTAAGAGACCATCCGCATCCTCGTCCAAATAGGATAGTTAAACCTTTTCCATAGCCTTTATTTAATTGCGAAAGCATGTATGATGGTATTTTAAATAATATATCTAGTACAATATTTATCTCGGAAATAAAGAATTCTGGATACCGTAATAGCAATTTGTGAATAAATATTGTCATCCGTAAGTGTAGGTACTAGATTACACGATCAATAAAAACGACGATACTCAATATGTCAGTATACATTGCCACAGAAATGCTATCCGTATACGGATATATTTCATATATTACATACAGTACACTTTTATACACGATTTCATACAATTTAACCAAATCTCTGCGAGCTTTTTGCCTTGAAAAATTATCTTGAAAATGTTGGATGAGCTTCAAACTTCTGACGAGGGTGGGCGCCCGGGGCGAAGTTAGTCAAAACTCTTACTAATTCTGTCTGCCGGGTTGTACGGAAGTAAAAACGTTATTTATGAACACTGCTCAAGTTTTCTATATTATGCTCTTGAATTTTTGAAAATCTTTGGATCGTTGCAAAGTTTTTAAGGGTTAGACCCCTGTCGTCATCGTCGATTTCGTAATGTTTGATAGAAAAAACGAAAATGAAACATAAATAAATATTATAGTTTCTGTGATTATATTAACAGAAAAAGTTTTATGAAATAATTCTTGGTAAATTAATTTAAGATCTTCTGGCACATGTGTAACTGTCTTTACAGATTAGGCCCATCTGGCATGTATACTCACCTTTATTTGCTATCCCAAAGTGGGTAGTTTGCACAAATTGTAACTTTGACAGAGGAAAATAGTATTATATATTTTCTCAGTCAACCCGTGACCATGGAGCTGAATATCTTCCGAAATGTCGGCAACTCAAATGAGATGAGAGAACGCGATATAATCCGTTAAATTGTTTTATTTAAATGAGTAATAATAACGGAAAGAGAAAAAAATATTATTAACAGAAAGTAATCATGATTTTCTTGTATTTTGAAGTAAAATACTAATTTAAAAAAGTGTTAGTGTGTAGCGCGTTTTTGCTTAAAATGGATCCCCATCCAAACTCGATTTAATTTGTTTGCGTAGGAGAAAAAAGTCATAACCTTTTTTGCTTCAGCATAGTTGAGTAAAAAGTATCTTTGGTTGCACAGAAGTGTACCAAAATAGTTTAAATCTGTTCGTTAATCTGTTTTGAAAGCCGCTTAGACGTGCTAACGGCAAGGAGATACGTTCAAAAATTCGTATCATTTTGTTTTAATCTTCAATGTATAGATTACATTTCAAATCTTTTCTTTTAGAAGTTTTATTTTCCGACAATGTATTTTTAGTATACTTACTTTTCTATGCTATAAGAATATTTGTGTTAAATTCCTTTAACAGATATTTTGAGAGTGGGATTTTGGGGCGTACGTTGCGTCAGCCACTGATCTGAATGTAAGGTAAACATGCCAATATTTGGTACCCTAATTCGAATAGACCCATTTCCACCCCTATTGCTTTGATTAACGGATAACTAATGCTAACTAAAATTCGTGTACTGGGTCATTCTTCCGGTAATTTGTTTTATGTGATAGGCAACTACATAAACCTCACTATGATTAGTTTGAGTACATGAATAAAAACGCTGTATTTTAAGCAAAGAATATAAGAGGCTTGCATTCGTCATAATATTTTGTCTCTCTCCCGATAGTTCATAAATCCTTACGATCTCTTTATTCTCGTAATAAGGAAAGACAGTGGCTGATGGATGGCCGGTTGTAAAACAAAAAGTTCTTCAAAGGATTTTTGGGAATAAACACGGCCTAGATTCGCGAGCACTTTTTAATGATGATGTCAAATATTTGGGCCGTGGAGGTTTACTGGCTTTTTATTTGTAGGGTTTTTCCAGCAACAGATTTAGCTTTTTTACATAATATCCATTAAGGACCATTGAAACACGGGGACTGTAATCTCCATACAAACGGCCGTTCTCCGATATGTACAACGCTATCTATTTACAATTCTCCGACTTTGCAAGCGTAACACAGTATTTAAATGTTACTTTTTATTTATTTTTAGCTGTTTACGAAATAACTGTTTCTGTATTATGTTTCTTTGTACAATTATATTATTGTTAAATGCCAGCATTTTTTTAATTTATATGATGAATGCACATAGCTTTCGTCAAGATAAACTATGTGTTTCCTGAGTTCTTCTGGCAACATCCTATTTTCCAATATTATTTTTAAGTAAGTTTCCCGCTTGTCAGCAATGTGTGTTTTTTAGTATTCAAGCGCCATCTAGTTTTTGCTTGAATATCTCCTGGCGATCGGGGCACGATCCAAAAGTATGGCTATTGACAGTCTTCTTGTTTAAATGGTCCTTGATTTGCAGTAAACCCCAAACGAGAAAACTAGTGTATATTTAAATGCCGCTTATTTGACCTAGGGGTTCAAAGTGCCGGGGGTAAGTTGTTCCGATGAGAATATGAACGCAAGTAAAGAACGGGGCGATTGGTATGATATAGCGAAACTTTATGATACTGTGCCGTAGCAGGAATTGTTATAGTTGTTTCCATTATGGTAGAATGGTAGTTATGAGCGGAACAACCAGCCCCATTTCAGGATTAGTCATTGCGTTCCGATCGATGTCATAAAAAATGTTTTGACAAGAAATGTGCCGATGCACAAAATAATAACACTATTGAAAATAGTGTAACATAATATATTACACTATTTTCATACTTAAATTTAGCTATGTATTGTTATTAGTCTGAACTGTCCCACTGCTGGGCAAAGGCCTCCCTCTCTTTCTTCCTTTCGTCCCTAATCAAGGCAGCAACGGGCCAATCCCTTTGGAACGTGTCTAGGTCATCCCGCCATCCAATGTGGGCTCCAGTCAGTGGTATTCTTGGTCCACAGTTGGCCCGCATGCGGCAAACGTGTCCAGCCCTGTCCCACTTCAGCTTAGCCGCTGTCAGGGTTACGTCAGCAATTTGTGTTTTGGAGCGTAAGATGGTATTTCTGATGCGGTCTGTTAATTTGACTCCCAAGATAAGGCTCCATTGCCCTCTGGCAAACCTCGAAGGAATACTTCTGAGCATTAGTCAAAGACTAAGTCTGGGCACCATGGGTGAGGATCGGAAGAATGCCCATGTCCATTATATTAATAATATAAATTTAGTATTTTATATAAATTGGCACGGTGAACCCTGCTCTCCCCTACATTATAATGCCTAATAGCGGGTGGAAAGGCACGACGATCCTTTTTCTATAAAGAAACTAGGCTCATGTTTGTAAGCATTTTGAAGTTATAGGCAGTTAACTTATTCAAAAAAAGAAAAAATAATTATAATACAAAATACTGCAAGTGACAACTCTCACTAGGTTCAGTAACATTTAACAATAACACAAGGGTCAGTGACTTTTATCAATACAACATTTCTACCCATAATAATTCACAGTCAATATTAAAATTGTGTGTGTACACTTACATGTACGTAACTCTACTATTACTAAGTACTAAGAAAAACATTAATTAATCTTAATATTTTTACTAATTTTTCGTAACAAAAATCTAAACATTACGGATCGATTCTCCATCTCTTACACTAACCCCCCATTGCGGAAAGGATCGTCGTTGTCGCCTTTCCACCCGGTATACTACATAGATTTGAGCACACGTAACTCGTGGTACGTGACGTCGCTTGCCTTGAGCCTTTTTCTAACGCGGTGTTTTTGTCCCGAATGCGACAGGTTTGAGAGTAGTATGTAGGTACCTACGTGGGAATGTATATACTGCACAGCTTCATTAATTTTGATGTATGAAGTGTCGTTACATTTGTTTTGGTTGTGTTAGTCATTAGTTATTTGTTTAGGAACAATATAAATTGTGTTTGAATAATAATTATTCAGCCATTTTACCTAGTTTAGATAAACATCCAGTTATAAATGCGAAAGTGTGTCTGTCTGTCTGTCTGTCTGTTACCTCTTCACGCTTAAACTGCTTAACCGATTTGGATGAAATTTGGTATGGAGATAGTTTGAGTCCCGGGGAAGGACAAAAGCTACTTTTTATCCCGGAAAAATAACCTTATCCGCGATAAACGAATTTAAGGCGGAGGAAGTCGCGGGCGGAGGAAGAAGCTAGTAAACACTAAAACCTTAAAAAAAGAAGACCATCAATGTATACGTCCATTGAAATAAATTTAAAATTTAATACCTAAATAAATCGAATATATTGTTATTGCATAATACCTTTCAATTTAAATAGTGACATAATGTTTGCATTCACGCATTTGAATATCATCACCTTATTTTAACCGACTAACAAAAAATGAAGAGGTTAGAACCGATGGCCGTTGGGGCAGAAAGGTTCTCGAGTGGAGACCGCGTACCAGCAAGCGTAGCGCGGGAGGCCCACCCGCTAGGTGGTCGGACGACTTGGTTAGGGTAGCGGGGACTCACCGGATCAATTGAGGAGGCCTGTGTCCAGCAGTGAACGCGTTTTATGGCTGAAATGATGAACTGAAATTCCGTGCAAACTGAGTATATTCGGTAATCCCTGCCGTGTTGCAATCCCTATTTTCGGCAGCAAAAGTTATTACAAATTGCGCAATAGTTGCCGATATTCAATTAGATCGGGAGATCGTTAGAGTTTGGGCATCATAGCGAAACAAAGTTAGTTTCGCATTTATAATATCAGTAACGATTGCTCGGAGTTTCCAATGTAATTTATCTCAAAGCACTTCGGAGTTAATTAAATGGATTGCTACCAAATGTACCTATAGTTAGTTTAAGGAAGTATGACGTTATTTAGCTGACTGAATATAAATGTCAAGAATATATACCTATACCAGAGAAATAACCGCCTACTCAGAAATTACTGTCGTGAAATTTTTTGATGTGCAGTATAACCAGCATTATCATCAGATAATCATCATTATCTGATGATAATGCTGATTATAAAGAGATCATAAATGAACCTTGTGGGCTGTTTTTGTGCTCTGTTTACTACAATCTTGAACAGATCGGCGGTGCACCTTGTTGAGAGACATCTCACGCTGCTTCTTTCGATACGTAATTGCCACTCAAGAAACTTTGTGATTATACGCCCATGCAATATTCTCCGCCAAGAAATATGCATGATATAGGCATTTTAAAATATAATTATTACCTAGTTTATAATACCTTTTAAACTATTAATTAGACAGCGATTTCCCAAAGGTTTGAATGTACGAGTACTTTTTCTTCATATTAGTATACTATGGCCATATTATAAACACCATATTAATTTCTGTTTTATTAGAAAGAGATAGAATAATACGTTTGATGGCTTATAATATTGGTTATTTTTATCGCCCCCCTCCCCTAAAATCGTACACCTCAAATTGAAAAAATAAATCTAAAATTTTACAAAATAAAAAAAAAGTTTTTTTTTACAATAATGATAGAAGACTTCCATTTCTTTTATAATGTGGGCAATAAAAATGTGTAGGTGTGCAATAAAGTCTAATTTACTCGACATATTTTATTATTAGTGACCCACCAAAATTTCAAGCTGTGATCGAGCCTAGGTACAAAATACACCTATTCAAATACGTATCGACAGAAAGTATTTAGAGCAAGTATTCATGAGTATCCTTCACCTTCACACGATTTGTTAACAATAACCAAACAAAAGTTTGATTAAAAATGTTGAATAAAAAAATCACGAAACCCATTCTAAACGTAATTCCTAAGCAACAATAGGCAAATCACGGACTGAAGTTATTGAAAAGCTCATTTTAGCTGCTTATAATGCAAATGTACCGGTTAAACATAAATTTCGTCCCAGTTGATTGTTTTTCGAGATAAATGTTAATGGGTACAGTACAATGGGCAATTAACGAGATTCCGATTCAAAATCGGTGTTAATTCCACTGCATTGTTCTGGATACCGAACGGGTTTCGAGTCTATTAGAGACTGTTATCTCTGGTAGGGACCGATTGGTAAATAAAATCACGGAATTAAGATGGCTGCCGATGATAATGGATTGGGCAATTAAGGCATATTATAGATAGCTCGAACCGGTGACTATTTCATCATAATAATATCGTTAAAACCGTTTTTAGGGGTTCATCATCACTTTGTTGTCCGTCTGTCTCTCATCTCTTTGTATGTCTTTATCTCGAGAACGCGTGGAGGTATCGAGTTGAAATCAACATATACTCAAGTCTACGGTGCGGTCCCTTGAAGCTGTGAAGAAATCAAACTTCTACATTAACGTAAAAAAAAGATACGGCTATTTATGCCGTAAAAAACGTATATTTTGACACTCTCATGGGAATCAAAATGATAGGGTACTTCCCGTTGAGATAAAACTATGAAATTTGGCAAATAATATCGTAACATACTTCAAATAAATACAAAAATCTGAAAACTATACATTTGTAATTAAATCATAAAAAACGGTTGCGTTAAGTTTGCACCTCATTTGTATGCAATGCTATAGATATCAGATGCAAACTTAACTCAAGAGAAACCGGGTAATATAATAATATTAGGGTAAGTGAAAATTTGTACGGAACCCTCGGTGCGCGACTCGGATTACACTTGGCCGGTTTTTCTAATTGAATGCGCCAATTATGCTGACCATTTCTATTTACATTCGAACAGCTAAGGAATATAGCACTCGCTCCTGTCGTGTATATTTCCAAAAAAGTAAGGATATCTCAAGGCCAAAGTGAATAGGCTGTTGCTGAATCAGCGACCTAGGCCCGGTAGTCACTTACCATCAGGCGATCATCAGGTCAATCGCTGGTCATTTTATGAATTAAAAAAACCTATGAGATGCATGATGAGCATCCGTAGCAAAGCTTCAGGAACATACAACACTTTCACTGCCAAGCTTTTCTTAGCCCTACGGCTTTCTCAACTGTAGCGTGAAGACTCTTCCAGTTTAGGCTAGCTGTTCTGTATTATGGTAATCGTCAACATGTACCTAACCTTATGTAACTTGAATTATTAGATCAATATAGATTCATACGTTGAACGGTAAACATGTGTTTCATTGATCTCCTCCGTATCGCGTAGATCCTTGCAGCAGTTAGTAGTTACATTACACTACACACGGAGGAGCGAGTGGTATCGGCTACGCGTCTACGAGCAGAGCGCCCGCTAGGCGGGTTCTGGCAGTGAATGTGTTAAGTAATTCGTAAGAACTGCTCTGGTTCGCTGTCGATTTAGCGCACGACAGACTCCACTAATTTCCGATAGTGTAAAGTGTGAGTGTGGTGTGTTTTATAATTTTGTTATCTCACATATACACACACTCACGCACATTCACACACACTCTCTCACATGTACATACAAACACACGCTTGTCGTGTTGCTTGTGTATAATGCTAGTATTTTTGTTTCATTTGCATTGTAAGATCAACACTAAGACTGTACACGTTAAAATCTGGCCACGCCTGATCTGGTATGTTTCTCTATCAATTACTTGTATAGAAACAGCATTTAAAAAATCAATAGATACTATAAAATAAAAACACAATCATATTAAAATATATGAGCATGTGTGAGTTTTTGCGTTATACATTCTAACATACTTAAATCTTTTTGTCCAACATTATTTGACAATAGTCATTCTCTTTCTACTAGAATGATCAGTTGTGGCCAGATTTTATCGTGTTCAGCCTTTTAAACCTTCACATACTGCACTCCAGAGCTCCAAGATGCAGTTTCACCCTAGATTGGCGTCCGCCGCGCATATTATAGATGTACTTATGAGTTCTTAAAGCAGATAAACTATTTAGATTTTCTGATTTTTGATATTATCGTCCACGAGATTATCAAGCCTGTAAATAATTAGATTTTCTCGAGTTTACCCTGTATGCCACAATTTGCCGTGGCTACGTGACGTCACAGCAAGCAAAACTGCCGCGCGCCGGTTTGATTACGGACAAGATCTGCTTAATCTTTGATAATCCACAACGGGCGTTTCTAAACGCGCGTAGGGCTGCCACAACATAATAGTTTTACGACCAAGATTTTCATATATCTATGTGTGTAGCCGATATCTTGGATAAATGATAACTTGGGTAATGCGTATCATCATCAGTCTATATACGTCCCACTGCTGGGCCTTCTCTTATTGACGAGTGGAGGCCTAATTGAAAATGCGTATGCGTACGGCGCCCAAGAGGAATGGGAAAGATTTTAACCGCGTTCTCGTTAAGTCATGGAGGAGCAAAAAAAAATCCCCAGGCAAATCCGGCTTAGTTTTTCATGTTATAATTTATTGTGATTACTAAAGTATATTATTTTTTTTTAATCGCGACGTTGCCACATATGTGGCCAAGTTTCGCGTCGCTCTTGACACTACTTCCTAAAATATATATATATTTTTCAACCATCGTTAGAATTTTATTAAAATGGATGATTTTTATAGAGAAGCTAAATGCATTTAATTTGTATGTACACAAATCGACTATCCTAGATTTTTTTTGCTGAATTTGACTAGGTTCATATTACATTTTTTAAGGCCAATGGCCTCGTGTAATGGATGCGTGGTTAAAATCTTTCCCATTCCATGCGGGCACCGTGTATAGTGAAAACTTACCTAATACTAGTAGAGCACCCACCTTGCGGTCCTTTCGTCGTGAACGTGTTATAGAAACAGTATTTTGTACCCAAGGAGTACCAACAGAACGGTATTAGAATACCATTGGCGTTTTTTTATCTTTAGACGTCGATCGTTAAAATTTCAATAAAGAATACGCCTCTTAATGGATGAAAAAATAAACACATAGTATAAGAACGATAGCAGAAAAAAAGAAAACAGAGAAATCTGGCTGCGTGTTTTTTTTTTAAGAGTGTTTTGAGACATTGGTTTTTTATATAAGGTGCCTGCAACTTCGTTTGCGAGGAAGGGAAAGTCATAACCCTCTAGTATGTGTATAAGTTTATATATAGTATCTGTAAAAAGTGTTCTTATAACCATCTTGTGAATGGCCAGCCCTGTGTACCAAAAATTGCTCAAATCCGTTATACCGTTTCGACGTGATGAAACCACAATGATACAAACAAACATAGAAAACATTTTTTTTTTCGATTTAGTGACAATAGTTCGTATCACTTTATTTTTAATATCTTCAATGTACAGGATATTTCATTTATATGACTTTATAATAATATTGATAATAAAATGCTAGTAAGAAACCTGTAATAGTAAACCCGTAAAAAGTGTGTGTGTGTGTGTGTTAAACACCGGGACATTTGCTCTTATTTCAAAGGCATACATAGAACATATTTTCACCCCCAAGCCATTTATTAAATATTTTGCAAGTAATTTATTACGTCGACCCGTTACGATAAATTGTCTTTAGCAAATCACCTTTTTAAATACGTGACTTCCTTTAGGGTCTAAATATAAATAATTGGACATCCTTGTTCACTTAATTAAGTTGGATGAGAGAATGCGTAAGTCTGTGAATTTTTGCGGTATGTGCCAACCCTAACCGAGATACAGGATGATTAGAATGTCAACCGCTCCGCGCTCGGAATCCGGATTGTTCGCGTAAAACGTTACGCAATCATCCTGTAGGTAAGGCTGATAATACATTGGGTTCTATTTAATGTAAGGAACAACGCGGGGGAAATAAAAAATCTTATTTTTACACACGAGTGCGAGAATATAATGAAGTCGATGAATAGAAATGTAATGTAAGATTATTTTTTATTGTTACTCCTTTTGGGATTTATCTTATTAATTATTTTAATTTTTAAAATGATGATTTTATCAATAATCAGTAAGTATTAGACTTAAGTTAAGTGATCTGATTAGGTTTTTCTGGGTTTTCCTTAATCCTAGCAACAAATGTTTGATCATATTGTATGTTTCCCAGCAAAGACTTCTCTCATTGTAACTGACAATTCGAAAGTGCTTGTATCTATTGAATAAAGCCTATTTGAATAAAGGATATTTTGATTTGATTTAATTTGATGTTGTTTTTGTAATATTGAAATATTTATTTTTTCATTTATTCGTTCATAAAAAAATTACATTTTGTTTGAAATTGATAATTTTAAACAATATTAATTGAGACATAGGATAATAATAAATAGCACTAACTATAAAATTCGTTCGTTCCGATTTCCGAGTTGACAATCACACAAAATTTAACGAGTATTTGTATTTTAAAAGTTTACACCTTACGTCTTCTATCTAAGTCACTCTTTAAAACTACGATTTTAAACGATATAAAGTCAACAAAAATATTTCTTCTAGCCGATTAGGTCAATTTTTAAAGGCCCACCTCGTCAGTAGCCTAATTTATAGGCATTTGTAAATAACTGTAACTTTCGTCTCCTGAGTGAGAGGAGACTGGTCAAGGTTGTATCACGGCAGCCATAACAGTAAACTGAACGAACAAATAAGTTCATCGACCGGTGTCGAAAGATCGCAAGAGCTTTTTAGAGCAATATATAGCTCTTGCGATCTTTCGACCCCGGTTCATAGTTCATTATGGCCGCTGAGACCACCGACCCGTGAGACAAACTTACCCGGTTTCCCCTACGGAACAGAATAATAAGAAAAAGTTCACCCGAAAACAATCCAAAAGCAAAAGAAGAAATATAACACGGAATCCCACAAAACAGAAGCGTTTAAATTAAGATTAGGAACTGGACTAAAGTTATGTGAGAAGTCAAAAGTTGTGAAGATTCGTCCGAGTGTTGTGTCTGGGGACGAAGCTTGAACTCGACGGCCGTCTTAGGAACTTCCAACTGGTGAACGTGATTAGTGAGTTAGAAAACTCATCGGGAAATGTCTAGACTCCACCACTTCAGTAACCGTTTTGTTTCTGTATGTGTATTATCATTTTTAATCGACTCCAAAAAAAGGATATCTTAATTCGTCGGAATCTTTTTATGTCTACTAGAAGTTGTCTTTGTGAAAATGAGAATTTGTAAAATGTTTGGACATGTCATCCGCAACGAAAATTCGATGGAGCGATTACAGGTCTAACGCTTAAGGGGCTCCCACACGCGAATGACCTTCGATCCGTAGCTCTTCACTTTTCTGTCTTGTATATTATGGTGTAGAAATCAAACAACGTACGTCCGGTCACTTGGCTATTTATTGGGACTCACGATAACAGATAGATGGCGCACGTTAATGCACTCGCACTCCATAGGCACTATACATTACGTCACTCCCTTCTTAAACTAGCATGTACTCATAGTAAAAATAACTCCTTAACTAAGTTGGATAAGAAAAAGGTATACAGACGAACAATGATAACCAAGTGGATAATAACTTACAACTAGGTCTATTTATGATCCGGCATTGTTTCTATATTATCTACCTATATCTAACGCAAATAACGCACCAAAAATGCGTGCGATAAACGATGATGATGAATATCTCGTCTACTCCTACCTACAGTATAAGTATGTATGCATCTATAGTGTTTATCGTAATCAATAACATGATACTAAGATACTGACATATTTAGACACATAACAAAGACACACACACATATATATATATATATATATATACTACTTCCAAAGAAAAAAGATAACAATATTACCTCTCGAAACGCATCTCTAGGCTAATATATATTAATGATCACTTACCCTACATGTCTGTTGGTGAAATATTATTTGCCCCGATGAATGCTATCGCTTGAAACAGCTTATCTTGTCTCTTTTAGTAAGGTAATAACATTACATTACTAAATATAGGCACTATACATTACATATATGTCTCATCGTGTTGAAAACCACCGTTGTTACCGATATACTATTTCAGTTTATCTTCACGAGTCACCGAAACCGAGATAAACACCATCAAAATTTGATATTTTTACGACACAAAACCACTTTCTGCTACTTTTCTTAAAAACTATAGAACCTATTGAAAAACCAGTTGACCGCCTATGTTGATCCAGTCCTGAGTACCGCTAGGTACCCCCAGGGTCCAGCACCAGGACCATTTGGTGGTACCCTTTCTAATTGCTCCTCATTCTACGTCCATTAAGCTAAAAAGCATTCGTCTATATTGATCCAGTCTTGAGTTCCGTTAGGTACCCCCAGGGTCCATCATCAGGAAGATTTGGTGGTACTCTACCTAAATGCTCTTCATTCTAAGTCCATTAAGCTAAAAAGCATTCGTCTATGTTGATCCAATCCTGAGATCCAGTAGGTACCCCCAGGGTCCATCACCTGATCCATCCAGAATGGAAGTTTTCAACATGGAGTCGACATACTGGAACTCATTGTAAGTCCATTAAGCTAAAAAAGCACTCCCCTATGTTGATTCAATTCTGAATTCCGTTAGGTACCCCCAGGGTCCATCATCAGGACCATTAGTTGGTACCCTATCTAATGGCTTCTGGGGTAAGTAAATATTACATACATATAATATTACACATAAGTATATATAAAAACGAAAAAAAAAATGGCTTTACATGCGTCATATAAGGCATAACTCAAAAATTTAACAGACTAAACATAACGATACTACAATTATTACAAGTAGGTATAGTTTTTACAAACAAAAATCATTAAATCAATTAATTTTATTTAAAATAATCAATCATAAATTGATTTATTTGAATGACGACTAAATTAGTCTCACTCAATTTTTTCTGCTGTGAATTATTCTTAAACAGGTTAGTCAGACTAAGTTATTCTTGAATGACGGCGCGCTGATTTATTTGATGATTTATTCTTGAATGCCCATCTCTGATCGTATCGTATGTTAGAAGTCAAAAGTTGTAAGATCTGTCGGAGTGTTTTGTCTGGGGACCGAACGGAGCTTATACAGTAGTATGGAAAAACCAGTTGACCGCCTATGTTGATCCAGTCCTGAGTACCGCTAGGTACCCCCAGGGTCCAGCACCAGGACCTTTTGGTGGTACCCTTTCTAATTGTATTATTATAATATTTAGTCTTCGCCCGACTCAGGTACTGCCAACTAGCGAACGTGATTTGTGAGTTAAGAAACTCCTCGGAGAAGTCTACATTTGAACACTTCAGTGAGCGTTTTGTTAGCTATATGGTAAGTATTAGAGATGCAGCGAATAATCGTTTGGCTGGATACCGAATACCGAATGTTCGGCGTAGCCGTCGGCCGAAGGCCCGAATATGCGGCCGCCGAATGTTTGGCCGTCGATTTTACCTTCAGTGGAGTAAATACAGAACGCACGTGCGATGCGCGTCGTGCAGGTTGTAACTTGTCACGAATTGTACGCAAACTATGATTAAAAAACGCGCTCATTTACGTCAGTGCGGTCGAAATTTTGCACGTGATGAGTGAACTGCGGCACATCGCTGAAAAAAAAATGAATGTGAATTTCTTGTGCTCCTTGTGTTGCTTCTAGTAAGAGAGAATAACGTAAAAGCATTCGTGCTGCACGTAGAAAAATTTCAATTAAAAGATCGACTATTTGGAAGCACTTGTTAATTTACTATTCGGTATTCGGCCGAATAGTACGCCATTATTCGGTATACGGCCGAAAAATAAAAAAGTGGCCGAATAGACCGAATACCGAATAGTGGCCGAATATTTGCTGCATCTCTAGTAGTTATATTATGTTACGCTGATGGCTTAAGTGCTAAACTTTGATCGTAATTTTCCGTGTCTTACAGGCGTTTTCAGCAGGCTAAAATACTATTTCAGAGGGTATTTTATCACATACTACTTTATCAAAATTTTACCCTAGTTGCTTTGCAGATGTTACACTAAAAATAAGTATAAGCTATTTTCAAAGACCCCGAATATTTTTATTTGTACGTTGGTTTGTATACAAGGCACTAGTGAGGAACCTAAAGGATGAAACACAACGTACTTTTGAGATAATTAGCAGTAAAAAAATGAACCTCAGTCAAGTTCAGATTATTTTATTTCAGTTTTGTAGCTTGGTAATAAAAAAAAGGATATGTTTAGTGAGTGAAATATCGCCAGACGTACGTATTACAGGATGATACAAGAAATGTTATCTGACTTTGATAAGATGATAAGGTACAATTTCGTAATTTAAATAAAATGCTAAATTAAAAACGATTATTAAATACGAACAACAATTTTGGCAATGAATCATTCTCTTGCCCTTATCCATTGTATTTGGGGTCGGCACAGTATGTTGTTTTCTTTCATCCGACTCTATCACCTGTCATTTCGTTGCTTAGATTATTATTTTACATATGTATCAACTTCAATATACAAAGTGTATGGTAGTTAGAAACGTAGACGAACCAAAGCCACCGACATAGCAAATAGGGTAAACAAACTAAAGTGGTAATGGGCAGGGCACATAGTTCGAAGAACCGATATGGCCGTTGGGGCAGAAAGGTTCTCAAAAAGAGACAGCGTACCGGCAAGCGCAGCGTGGGAAGGCCACCCAGGCAAGGTGGTCGGACGTCCTGGTTAGGGTTGCGGGTTAAAGTTTAGTGCTAAACTCGACTTGATCGTCACCCGGTTTAAAGGTTTGCCTTTCGCTTCACACTGTATACAGACAGACATTTTATTTAAAAACTTCATAATAATAATAGTACAGAAGCTCAGTGTGATCGCAGCCTTACGAATTTAGATGAGTGTCCCACGAGACAACATGGTAATACGAGCCCTGATTATATATATGGGCGGGGTGATTTATTGCGGGGTTCAAGGTTTTAAAACGACGCCTTATAAACAACTTCATGTATAGTTCAAATAATCAAGAGTTTTGGAGGATTTAAACTAGAAAACGACCGTGAGACTCAAGACATATTTAGAATAGGTACATCAGCGGTTATTCACTACTATGTTAAAGCCGAGTACCTACTGCTCAACACGTTTCGTTGCGATCAGTGCGAGGAGGGCAGCGTCGCAATTCACTCGTATCACATGACTAAGGTCCACGAATTGAAATGAAAAATGTCCAGCAGTACTCGGTTTTTATAACGTGATTAGGGAGAGAATAATATTCGAATTGTTTTGTAATCTAAATAGTTCCTTTGTTTTTGCGCGAACTAGTGTCTTAATTTTTATGATTATTGAGAGCAGACATCGTTATTTTTTAATGATTCCTACCCTTCGCTTCTACACCATCGAGGCGTTATCAACCAATATCAAAGGCATGGACTAGTGAAATTCGTACTCTGGTAAAGGATTGCTATTAAAATTATTGTCTACCCTGAATTAATTTTAATGTTTCATTAAACATGATTGTAATGCCACGCAAACACAATAACGATGAAAATCGAATATCATCCGATAAATGTAATTGGAATAACTTGATTTAATTGAACTGTAATGTTATTTGTTTCTCGTTTAAAATACTCGTGAATTTTGATTACAAGAAAATAATGTTATATTTACTATCATCAAATAAAATCAATCAAGGAAAATACAAGACTACATCATTTGAAAAAGGCCCAATAATTCTCAACATTACAAAACAAAAAAAATAATAAATAACACAAGAGGGACAAGCTTTCACAAATCGACCTAGTCCCAAACTAAGCAAAGCTTGTACTATGGGTGCTAGGCGACGATATACAGAATATATAGATAAATTATAATACTTAAATACATAGAAAACATCCAAGAACCAGAAACACGCATTCGTGCTCATCACACAAACACTTGCCCTGGCCGGGATTCGAACCCGGGATCGCCACTGCGTAGGCCGTTGTGCAACCCACTGAGCCAAACGTGTCGTCATTGTCGTAGACTTGCCCTTGCCACATTGTATTAACCGTGCCTACGAGACATCATCATACTTTCTCATCTCAGTGGGAAGGCTTTCTCTGGACATAGGCGTCCTCAACGATCGGTTGTGCGCTGCCACCCGAAGACTAGGTTACATATAGAGGAGATCGTTTTATCACCTTCGTGGGAGAGCATTTTGATGCTGCCAATTAAGCAATTTAGCTTCCAGTAACACTTCTATCTAATCTATCAGCCAGAGATGTCCACTGCTGAACCTGGCCCTCCCCATAGCTCGCCACAAAGTGGGATCCTGCGCAAACTGCATCCACCGACTCCCTACGACTCTCACGAGGTCATATCCATTTAGTTAGGGGCGGCTGCGTTTTTCTAGCGGCCCGGCCACGACTATGCGTGACCAGTGTCGCGGCAAGCAAATTCTTAATACATTGTGTGTGATACCAACTAACTGTTGTTCGGTGAGAGTCTTAAAATAGAACAACGCTTTGAACAAACACAATTACATTCCCCGCCGCCATTTTTCTCCCATTACCTATCTCAGTTAAAAAATATGGAAACGGTCAGAGCGAGCGCAAATCCAACAACAAGCTTATTAGGCAAATGCGCTAACTGGGGTGTTATTAGGCTATATATATTCTTGGCTGTATCAGGAGCAGTGGTGTTGCGTCAAACATCATGTATGGTAAGGCAGTAGTATATTTTATTTATGTTTTTTCTTAAAGCAGTAAAATAAAGTTCTCAAATACCTTAAAGTAAGCAAGCCGATTGGAATCAGAATCGTGTTCTACTAACGCCACGCCACTGATCAGGAGTGAAATCATTGTACATGACACACCTTGAGCGGTAAGTAAAACATGTCTTGGATTTTAGGTGTTTATCACACGAACCAGAGATAAAATTAGTGTGTGTTAGTTAATATTCTGTTATATTTATATGCATATACTGGTAAATGTATATTTATGTGGCAATAAATCATTTTTTAATATATTTTTTTTATTTTTTATATAGGCGAGAAGACTCATTTTTAGGCTTTTTATATTTAGGGGCATTCCACTAGAATACTAACTTTGTTGAACACGTGACGGGGACTGCTACTCGTACCTTATTTAAATGTATAACCAAAAAAGACACGGCCAATGCAGAAGCCAAGTTATGAAATGGAGCCTATCATTTTTTTTATTACAGGACAATTTTACACAAATCGAACTAGTCCCATGGAAAGCTCAATAACTCATTCTTAGAAGTATCAAAAAAAATACGTCATGTATCCTACATTCTAATGGAATATATGTATATATAAATAATACCCCTTTATTTGTTTGCCATGTTAGTTTTCCATGTGTTTCATGAACAAGTATTCTCTTTTTCTGAAGCAAATTATTTAGCTTTCTAACTGGTTAAGTTGATAGTTCTCTACGCACTAGTAGAGATCAAAATTCTATGAAAATGTTCGATGGAATGAGAAAGAGACGTTGTCATTGGTTGATAATATGTCCAAGTGATTCTGGGATCAATAGTTAGTGCGTTTTCAATTATTTCAATTTCATTGTTGTTGACTTCAAGTTATAAAGAGATCCGAAGAAGAGCTAAGGTCGTGGCCGTTGAGGCAGAAAGGATATTAATTCAGGGGCGACCACGTACTGGTTGACACAGCTTGGCTGGCTCTTAACAAGGTGGATCTGGTGAAGATTGCGGGAAACCGTTGCAGGAAGAACGGCGCACGATCAGTCGTTGTGGAGATCTTAAAGTGAAACTTTGTCAAATCGAGGACGTGATTCTGCTTGTTGACTTAAAAATATTGGTCTCTGATTTTATTCATTGTTTACTTCTGCCACAGCTACAAACGTTAAGAAGAGAATTACATAGAGCTCATTTGGCAGAGTAACAATGGAATTAAAGGCGTAGTACTATACCCAGACATCATGGCATCGCTGTTTTATACTAGAAGTTTGAAAGAGACAACGCATTTATTCCTAACATATAGTAGTAGGTTTTTAAAGGTGGATTTGCGTACAAGTTTCACTGGACTTAGGACCTTTTGGGTGTGTACTGTTGCTATACTGTAAAAAGTTGAATAGAAGCTTGAAGTTCTTAGAACATAGGACGTTTTGGCTAGAGTAAGATAGCAGATCACCTCGACATTTGCGACTGGAGGCGGATTTTATGATACTTTTGGGATTGTGCTTCGCTTCTTAGTGGCAGATTTATTCAGGATTCTACGAGTCTAGCGTTTTATAGAAGCTGGGCACGATAGTATATGTTTTATAGAATAACTCCGTTATCTAATTGAATATTTTGTTTTACTACATAGAAGCTTCGTTAGCCGAGTGGTTCATGGTTCAAGCAAGTGACTTTCAAACAGGAGGTCGTGCGATCAAATCCAGCTAAAGGTGCGTCCACATTTGTATCATTTGCCCGTATCAGATCATCGTCGCGTGGCATGATCACGTGTCACGATCAGGCGTTTGGACGTTGCGCCGATCCGATCGCTCGAAATCCATTTGCTACGCGTATCACACACTTATATGGGAAGAGTGCGGCATGATCGGCGCGCCGACAGTGAGCGTCCAACCAGCGCGATACGCAGTCATGCCACGGCTCGGTGATCGGATACGAGCAAATGATACAAGTGTGGACGCACCTTTATACAGTCACCTGAATTAATACCTGCCACAAAAAAAACGTACATATATATCTGACACGACGCTATTTCTGGGGCCGTTTAGGACGTGTCAGATATTTTAATCCCGTTTAGTTATGGCACATATTGAAGCTGGTGTCATTTGATATTTACCGCTAGCTTTTCTGTGAAGGATAATATTGCGAGGAATTCTGCAAAAATCCGCGAAGAAATTCAAGGGTGTATGTGAAGTCTCCAATCCGCACTGGGCCAGTGTTGAGACAGTCTATTCCATCCATCCATGAAAGAAGGCACAGGCGGTATATGTGTAAAAATAAGATTTTTGTTGATTCTGAACTCACATAACGTATACTATCGGTAAAAAAATTCACACCTTTGAGATACAACTGACAATCTGTTCGGCACCTCAATTTATTGCTATGAAAGCTTGAAGATTTCAACTAATTCGGTACTTTCCTGTAGTCAACATAAATGATGTCACGCTTGCAGATAAATGTTATTTTTGAAAATACGTAGCAAACATTCATGAATACTTTTATTTTTAAGCTTTTGGCGATTTTAAAATGATTAAGAACAAAAATTAAAGAGGCAATTTGACCGTATAGAATTATGACGTCATAAACCTTTTTTCCTTACAAACTTCGTAATCGTACTTTCTGACCGTTTTGCAGCTCATAAACAGGAATTGATTGTATCCGTCAGTCAAGTACCCTATACAAGTGTATAACACTGCGATATATACCTACTACAAGCTTAGCTTATATTTTAGCACTGCGTATTGCCTCCCCATAATAACATGGAAACTATTCAATCGCGCAAGTACTTCCTCGACACGCAATAAAGCTCTGCATCTCCCACTCGAGTTGTAAAAGCTTCTCGAGCACCTTTTCAACGCTACAACGTTGCGTCATAAATCGAATCTCGAAGATCATATAAAAGTCATATGAATTGCACTTGAGTTCACCTCGCATCACATGTAATATTAAGGATAAGGATCTAAGGCCAGAAAACTCAGTAAAGCGCAACGAGTCGAAAATATTAGAGTAAGAAGTGCAAATAGCAGTGCAAGCATTATAACCTTCATTTTGCACTTTGTAGCTTGAACGTGCGAGACCCTACTGTATGTTTCAGTTTCCTTTATATGGCCAAGCAACAAAAAAAATGTAACATTAATCAAGTCAAACTACAAAAATTATAAAAACACACATTATTACGCCCCCTATATATACGCAATTGCTGTCGGCTGCATGCGCCGTACACAGCGAAGTTTAATTAATTTATATAATAATTAAGTGTTTAGGTATTAAAAAACAAACATCTAGAATAAGTCTCTTCTACTAACCAAATATGAGTGTAACTTACTCGAAATAAAATATATTATTATTATATACTTAATATTTTCTTCTGTTTCCGCGACTATTACTCATTGAAATAAAACAATTTAACGGATTATATCGCGTATATTATCTCATTTTAGTTCCCGACGTTTCGGAAGCTTTCCAGCTTTCCATTATACACTTATTAATAACTGAACTGAAATTATATACAATGCTAAAAAATACTAATAATAACTGTAGAGAAGACATAATATGAAAAAAACATATAACTGACCAAATACCACGTGGAAAATAATTACTAGAGGGCGCCCGCAACTTCATACGCGTAGGTGAAAAAAATCATAAACCTCTTTTTTTGCTTCAGCGTAATCTGTGGATGTATAGCTACCCGTGTACCAATAGTTGAAATCTATTGAGCCGTTTTGATGTGACGAAGCAACAACGAAACATACAAACATACAAAAACTCCAAAAAACATATTGATTCAGTGATCTTCAAATAGTCAATATCACTTTTTTTATTTGAAAATATCTTCAATGCTCAACATATAATTTTTATAATATTTAGTAGGGTTAGATGTCCGAGACATGTCCAAGATACAAACAATTTAAATATGATGTAGCATTATAGAGGTTAATGCTACCTACTTCATATTTAAGTTTATTTGAAATTGTTAGATATCTATGGTAGATTTTATTGATGTTTCTATGTAGTCAAGTAGTTCATTTGAAAGTGCTAGGTTCTACTCGGGCCCGTTAAAATAAAAAAGTCTTGGTACACGAAGATCCATTTATAAGTAAAGACACATAATGCTGGCCGGACGCAGGGGGGCGACTCTCTAGGCGGGATACACTCCATAGTGTGGCTAGTCTTACAGGTGGACGGAACTAGATCGCGCAGTAGGTCACCTATGCGCTGGACTGACAAAATTAGATCCGCAGTAGGAAGCCGCGTATCAGACGGCGACAGACAGTCTGCCAACAGGGAGAGATGGCGCGAGATCGTGCGGAGAACAGAGCTGTATCTGCCTTACCACCGATGTGGAGGCCTCGACGACAGAGAAGAAGTTTATTTAAGACTGCGGCATTTTAAAACTTTTTAAAAAATATGTTTTTTAACCGATTTCCAAAAAAGGAGGTGGTTATCAATACGGTGTTTATTTTTTTATTTACTTTTTAATGTTAGGGCAAACGAGCAGACAAGTCGCTTGATTTAAGGTTTTTTAATACTCTTTCAGGGTCATTGTGAAACTTAATGTATATTATTATCACAACTTTTTTTGCAATGGTGCAATACAGACAAAATACTTCCTACATCGTTCAATACTTCATAGCAGTGGCGTGGCGTTAATAGAACCCGATTTTCATTGGCTTGCCTACTTGAGTACTTTATTTTACTACTTTTCAATAAAACGATAAGATAAAATATACTCCGGCTTTACCAAAAATATGTTTGCCGCCACGTCACTGCTTCATGGTAACATAAAAAAATATAAATAAATGTCACAAATACTTCCTGCGGGCCTATGATGGTTGCGTTTGTCACGCGATAAATAAGTGTCATTGCTGCCATCACCTTCTGATACGTATGTGAGTGCGAGAGTGACAGGCGCGTTACCATATCATTTATTGCGTGATAAACGCGACCATCATAGGCCCGCTGGTCGCGCAATAAAGCTCCTCATGACACACTAAAGCCGTAAAGGCATTTCAAGCACCTTTCATCGATACAGCGTCGCTCCTTAAATCGAATCTCGAAGATCATACAGAAGTCGTATAAATTGCACTTAAGGGCACCTCGCGTCACAAGTAATAAAGCTATGAATTCAAAGCGAGGAAACTCAATAAGGTGCAATATTATATCAGAAGTAAGCAGGTCCATGCAGAAGCTCTTTATTTACGGAGGGTCAGAAATAAAGTTATCATCAGGGCTCGAACATTGAGTGCCGATGACGTCAAACGACATATAGTTGAATTCAAATAGTCTCTTCGTAAACAATTACCACTTAAGTAAACGATATCGCTACTTGAAATGGGCAGTACATAACTTCTTTGACTGACATTGTCATTCAGATTAACAATAAATACATTGACGTTGTGATTGTTTATTTGTTGTATTTTTACTAATATATGTACGATTTATTAGAGAAATAGTTTATACATATAAATAATACCATAAAATAGTTTTCTTAAATTAGACATTTTCTTAAAATTTATGATTATATTTAATACATCTTCTTTTATTATAATTTATAAATAATCGCAGGTACCTTACGGTACTTAACTAGTTTAGTAAAACTTATTTTACTCACCACATCATCCTGTGTGCAAAATTACGTCATTTTTAAGTTATGTACTAAATGTTCGAGCCCTGGATATCATCATGTATACACATAACACACGCGTGTAATATATAAAGCTGTACGCCGCAACTCTACCAAATTATATGTGAAGGTTTTGGATATCTTTTCTATTCGATGGTTGACTTAAGACTAATTCCTATTAACAATAATAGAACGAGACGCACGCCCCTTTGGGTCGAAGTGTACCCGTAAGGAGTCCGAGTAGTAAGATAAGATAAGATAAGGCTTGGATTTCTGCTCCATCATACTCCAAAGCCGCGTTGTACGAGCATTATTATTATGACATGTCACACATGTGTACATATTCCATGCCGGTTCTTTTAATCAAAAGTTACTAAAAAAGGAAATTTTCGTTACGAAAAACTTTCTTACTATGTTTACTTACAAGTTTAGAGCTTTTAATTGGGTTAGGATCGTTTCGTCTAAAATGCATTTTGTCTATGCAGCAACAGGTCTTTCGTCTAAACATATTACTTGAGATAACAATCCCGTGTCATCACCGATTATTTTTATTGCAGAGGTGAGGTGAACACACACAGCACACTTTCCTATTTCTAAAAACGCACACAGTAAAAATAATACCTACAAACAAAAAAACACTTACACACTAACAATAAGATAAGATGATTTTATTTCGCGACAAAAATGACAATTTAAAATTGCTTATGTCAAAATATACAAATTTATATCAAAATCTTTAAAATATAAGGACTACTTATTGAAAATAAACAATGCACATAAATCCAAAACAAGATTAAGTAATAAAAGAAAACAATAATGTAATGTCAAATACGATTCAAATCGAATCACCCGATAAAAATCCGCATCGCACCATTAAAAAAAAAATCATAATGAATATAATAAATTAATAAAAAAGAAAGGTAGAATAGGTATGTAATCGACTAAATATCAAAACACAGGCAAATAATGATGAAAGTGCAAAAATAAAATTATCAAATCAAAATATCTCCCAATAAGGATCGTGATTAAAAAAATTAAAAAATATTCATTGTATAAACCGACCCACTTCACCTTTCGCAGAAAGGAATGCATTCATATGGCAACTCCAGTGGTTAAATGTTCTAAGCTTACAAGGTAACCTTGACATTCGTAAACCTAGGTTTATTAAATTTCTTGTCTAGCTTTTCTTAGAAACCAGTCTTGTCTTCGCTATAACACCCACTCGTTCATGTTTCGCTGTCGGAGAACGCTATTACAAGACAGGTATAAGACTTATTATCCTGCCTATTATCCTGGTGACGTTAATATAGTGAAAAAATCAGAAGTAGGTTATCCATAAAAAAAAAAACATTCCGTCGAATTGAGAACCTCCTCCTTTTTTTGGAAGTCGGTTAAAAATGGAACACATCCTCTAATAAAAACAAGGTAAATCAAATTTGGTTATTATTTATTTATTAAACAAAAAAATATATAACCTTCAATTCACTATTTACATAATTAGGAGCTAATGTCCAGACAAGCGTTTAATGACATAGTGTGCAGTAATAGCCCAAAAAGACCGGGGCCAGTGCTAGGGCTATTTACGTTTTTGTGTGACAGTTTTTTCGGATAGCGATATTAAATGGTAGTAGGCGTATATTTTTCGTAGAGCCGATGGGCCTAAACGTTCTTAATTAGCAACCCCCAAGAAGCACACAAGCTGTATAATCGCTTATACAGCTGTTACACAGCCAATGTGATTAAAAATGAGCTATGAGCATCTAATACAGCTTGTGTGTTACTTGGGCCACGTATCGGAAGATTAGAGGCCAACGATCTAATTAAAATTACAGGACCCGGTGGATGAGGGCAGCGCCTTTGTTCTGCAATAAACGTCTTTAGGCTGATATGATGATGATGATAATTTTAAGTTGATATCATCGTTGGCTGGCTCAAATGGCACGAACTTAAAGGTGTAATGTGTGATAACAAAATGCGCCTCAGAGTAAAAGGCAAAATTTACAAAACGGCCATGAGACCCGCAATCCTATATCGATACCTTTAGACTCAAAGTGCTTAAACGCCAAACAAATCAATTGCGGATACGCCCTTTGAATCTGATTGCTGGGCTACAAACAAACATCACCTGAACAAACTGCATACTACAGAAATGCGCATGCTCCGCTGGTCAGCTAGCGTGACACTCCTGGATAATACAGAAACTAGTACATCAGGAGCACTTACAAAATTGCACCGATCATGGACAAACTGGTCGCGAGACGTCTGTGGTGGTACGGACTATACAAAAACGACCTTTAGATTACATGGTCATAATAGTATTGGCAAAACCAACGACGACGCGTAAATATGGGAGACCACCGGCTTCTTGGTCGACAAAGGTGGAAAAAAACCCGCAAAAACTTCAGATAGACACTGAACTTTACTCTAAACCGTGCGGAATGGAAGAAACGGATATCGAAAGCCGACCCCAACTAATTAGGATAAGGTCTAGGATGATGATGATATCATCATTGTCATTATCATGAGCTAAAAGTCTTCCACTGCTGGATATAGGCCTCCTCTAAAGAACGCCACACCATGACCGATCCTGCGCTTAGTAAGAACTCGTTGGCCCCAGCGGCTGTCAGTTTTTCTAGCAATGTGCCCTGCCCATTGCCTTTTCAGTCTTGTTTTCCTTCGGGATATGTCAGTTACCTCGGTTTTTGAACGGATCTCTTAATTTCTGATTTGATCTCGCAAAAAATCTCCGAACCCTCTCCATTGCTCTCTGAGTGACTTTGAGCCTTCTTATAAGGCCCATAGTGAGGTTCACGAGCCGTGAATCATCATTGGCAATACACTGGCCAAAAACTTGCGTCTTCAGACACTGCGGGATATTGGACGAAAATGTAGTGCGCAGTCTCCCAAACGCTTCCCAGGTGAGTTTGATTAGGCTTAATCAGTTCGGCCCAAACTAACTAGTTAAGTATTTAGGTCAAACTAGATTGACTAGGCTAAATCAGTATACCCTAACTGACACGCTTAGGATGGGCCAATTTGGACTGAAATCGGGGTTGGCCGGTAACACATACATCTATACAATTTTTTTTTAAATCGGTTTAATGATCTTTAATTCAAACAACCCGTTTTCATTTAAAGTTCTGAAAATATCTTCAGTGCCATTTCATTTTTACAAAATTTATAATATTTAGTCTAGAGTGGCAAAGACAAGAAGGCGCCCGCGACTTCGCTTACGAAAGAGAAAAAATTAAAACCTCTTTTTTACAGTAATCGGGTAAAAACAACATTTCATTTTTACAATTTTATAACAGTGCCAATTTATGAAAATTATTAATCACTTATCAGTGACTCACTAATTTCAAAAATCTCTCTTAATTTAATTACCATGACGCTCATGTTTGTGAATAATTTCGTTTATAAATACCCAGTAAATCTATTGTCCTATCTTTCTTGTATTACTATGACACACTGTCAAAGTACTTCTATCAAGAATTGTTCCAATACCTCCTCCAGTTTCAATTTTCTGGCTCAGAGACCCCTTAGATGTTCCACTTTGCGATCTCCTTGTTCCAAATTCGAGTGAAGGAAA
The DNA here is from genome assembly GCA_905404275.2 of Hedya salicella. Lineage (NCBI taxonomy): Eukaryota > Metazoa > Arthropoda > Insecta > Lepidoptera > Tortricidae > Hedya > Hedya salicella. The sequence continues at coordinate 21,075,148 of FR990107.1, read as the reverse complement.
TTCAGCCCTACTGCCTTAGGGAGAAAAGTGTTGGTTGATGGAAAACTATTATTTATAACGTCAAATTTAATGTAATGCCTTTTGTTTGATATGAGGAAACTGTTTGTTACTACTTCATAAGAATTAAATGACATGAAGCGATGTCTCGAGTTGCTTTTGTTTTTGTTTTAGTGTTATTATGAACATTCTTACAATTATTAAAAACTTGGTGCTTCCTGCGGTTTTGCCTGTGTGTAAATATCATTTATTAATAAATGAATAGGTAAATATTAAAAGACAATCTTAGACAAATTGACCTAGTCTCAAACTAAGCATACCTTGTATGGGTGCTACGACTAAACTTACACGATCTTCACTCATTATCACGATTCAACTATACTGGGCTTAATCGCGTATAAATATGTATTTAGTTACTTTTCGTTAGTAATTCTTTGACGTTTGGGACGTCACGTAACGTCGATAGTCTCAACGGAACTATGGACGACACGTGACGTCAGAAACGTCGAAGAATTACCAACGAAAGGTATTCAAATACATCATATATTTTCGTTTTGTTGTGTTGTGATATGATAATATACATAGTATATAGATAAATTATACAACTTAAATACATAGAAAACATCTAAGACCCAGAGAAAAACATTCGTGTTCGTCACACAAACACTTTTCCAGGCCGGTTTTGAACCCGGGACTGCCAGCTTCGTAGGCCGTTTTGCAACCGAAACAAACGTGTCGGCAATTCTATACTAATATCATATGTAACTGTGAAAGTAACTCTGACTGTATGTTACCTTCGCACTTAAACCACTTAACCAATTTAGATAAAATTCGGTATAGAGATAGTTTGAGACTCTAAAAAAAGCATAGGATAGTTTTAATACCGGAAAAATACACCGTTCCCGAGGGATAAATAAAATAGTAGTCTACGCGGGCGCTTTGCAGCAAAATCTTAGTTACTTGTGACTCCTCCGGTGATGCAAGTGTCTATGGGCGACGGTGATCGCTTACCATCTGGCAACCCGTATGGTCGTTTGCCTCCTATATCATAAAAAAATACTTTCGGGAACTGTGCGTATGTCAATATTTATCTTCCAAATATAAAAGGGGGGTGGATGTTCAGTTGTTGGTTTGATGTGTGTTTGTGTGGCTGGCTGTGGCTTCAAAGCGCTTGAAATGAAATGAAATTGTTTGATTCAGGCAACATTACCCATATTTAAATGCTTTAGAGACTAATATAGATATTAATCATAATAAAAAAGCAAAAAACCCGACTGCGTAAAAAACTAAAAAGAAAAAAACAAGTCCAGTGCCCTAGAAATTTGTTAAGTTATAATGGAAATTTTTCATGATTCATGATCGATACTCACAATATAACAAATAATAAATTCTAATATGGAACATAGCGATTTTGAACAGTCGGGACCCATAAGAAATGTAGATCGACGCAAATCTTCCCAACAATGGAATTCCCATCGGAAGAAACAAGCATCACACCGAACATCACTCGATATTATGATAATTACTCTTCAGCGCTATAAGAAATGTCTTGTCTCGTTCGCACTCTGCGCGCGGCATCATACCGTCGGCTATCGGTATCGTAACATCACAGTGAGATATCACATCACTCGAAACATTACCTATTGCCGGCCACGCAAGTGTATTGCCTTGCGTACGGCGCAATGAAGGCGAACTATAGTGGCTGGCTGGTAATGTTTCGTGTGATGTTATCTCACTGTGATATTATGTTTCGAGAGGTGTATGATATGATAAGGCATTACTTTGCGAAGTACTGTTTGGCGAAATAGCTCCGTCAGCAGGTATTTTTGCCTTACAAAAGGTAGTGGAGAAAATGTTTTAATTTTTATTGCCTAAGTAAGGCTAGTCATGAAAAGTCTAAGTTTTCGACCTCATGGGGTCACAGCGTTAGCCGCCATCTTGAAGTGAAGGGGCCAAATTTGGTTCTTTTTTACATAATGATTCAACAGTTGACTTCATGACAAAAATGTTTATGAGACGTATAAAGACTCTAAAATTTCAATTATTTTTTGTATTTGTATTTATTCTGTACGTCGTATAAAAAGTTATATAAAAGGACATGCCAATTAAAGATAAAAGAAAAGTATACAACACGTGCATTCTGTCATGTTTAACATATGGCTGTCAAACATGGTCACTGACAGGGAAGCTAACTAACAAAATATAATAGAAAGAAGTGTAGTCGGAGTAAGAAGAAAAGAAAGAAAAAGACTATATAAAATTAAAAACTACTCAATAGGGAATATGCATGAATTTTAATTTTTGCTTTATTAAAAGCTCATTCATGTATCAAACAGTAGACAAAAATAATTTTTCGAATAAGTATAAAAATAACCAAGATATAAGCCATCAAACATTTCATTCTATCTCTTTCTAGCAAAACGGAATTTAATATGGAGTTTATATGGCCGGCGTAGACTATGACGTAACAGTACATGTCGGACCTCTCTGTCAAATCGCCGTCTAATTAGCAGTTTAAAATGCCTATATCTTGCGTGTTTCTTGGCCGATTTAAATTTTAATTCCAGATTTTGAAATCGTTTATACGGTATTTTGATATTTAGTTAAGAAAAGCGATAAAGAAAATTCATGCATGTACCCTATTTAATGAT